>CM062809.1:1277645661-1278921647 GCA_031772625.1 Pinus tabuliformis
CACAATAGCTGCAATTTCATCTACTAAGCCATAGATACATTTTTCATTCATTTACAAGTAAAAACATGATGAGAGCCATACATAGCCACTGTCATAATACATGTTCATAACCAACATAATAACAGCAGAAATACCAAGGAAACAATAACCAAATAATCCACATATAAACCAATATAAAACTCTTGAATTAACAAGGAGAAATAACCTCATATTAATTATGCAAAGGCTAACCAGGTTTGGGACTTCCACGAACCACCCAACCATAGACATGGCTAAGTGAAATCTCTCTTCAAGAAGTCAACCTTGTGCCATAGTCCAACAATGGATGTGGGATCTCATGGAACAATCCATCAAAACTAAACCAAGGCTTCAAGATTCCTAACTACCTCAACCCATCAAATAGTGATTCCACCTCATGGTCGAACATCACAAACCATCACGAGATTGGTCTCTACCCAAGACTTCCAGGGCTCTAGAGCGTTTTTGCAATTAAGGCTTCCAGGAATAGTAACTCAACCCACAACTATCGCCAGGCTTCTAGAGCATTTATCCAACCAGGTCTTCTAGGACTAGTAACTCAACTCACCAAGGGCTTCTAGAGTGTTTTTCCAACCAAGGCTTCTAGGGCTAGTAACTAAACCAAAGTTGTTACACAACTTCTAGAGCGTTTGTCCAACCAAGGCTTCTAGAAACTAATAAATCAACAAGCTAAAGGAAACATCAGAACTAACCAGAAAAATAAAGAAATGAACCCACAACACCATGATTAGCCCATAAATGGAAAGGCTAGGCAAATCCACTATCAATCCAACCAATCCTCCATGCCAATTACATATCATGACCAATAAACCACATGCATATTCCATGCATGCAAAAACTAGTGAGGAAAACATACATGCAACTCGGTACCTGCAAGAAAAACTTGTTGTAGCTGCTGATCCCAGTGTCCTCTTGAAATTTCCTACTTTTCTTTTGACTTCTTTCTCCAAGCATCCAAGTATACCAAACTCTCCAAGACTGCTCCAAGAAAACTCTAAGTGTCCAAGAGTATGAGAGAGATAGAATAGAATGAGATACCCAAGAATGAATGACAAAAAACTACACTAACCAAGCCTAAGCAAAAGCTTGCCAACTGAGCCTCATAATCCTTTTTCTCAATGAGGCCTATATTTTCTTCAATTTCAATTATTTTCCTTCAATTTCATCCTCACATGAAACCTGTGACCTTTCACCTTCCTTTTCTCCTAATTTTCATTATTTTCATAAATAAAATGCCAATAAATTCCTCATCCCTTTCCAAAGCTTTTTTCATTGCCTTTTCCAATTTCCTTAGCCATAATAAACCGAATGAACACCCACTAAGATGTTTTTCCCACCATTCAACTTGAAATATGTGTCCTATGATCGTGGTCTTATATATTTTTATATGGGTTTTTAACTAGGGTAGTTACAGAGGGCGTGTGGCCATACCACGTGGCTAGAGGGCACGTGATAGACATTTATTCTTTACAAAAATTCCACACAAAAGAACTTCAACCCAAAACATCTATTTTACATTATTAAAGAACATAATTGAGTGTACCATATTCAACAATGCCATTAGAGAAATTTTGAGGTCTAAAATGGGCCTCAAAACAAAAATGTACAACCAAAATAAAATTTATAAGAACTAATAGGATTCAATATGATGATGTCAACCATGGGGGATGATTCACCATTTTTGGAGGAAAAAAGTAAAAAGATAAAAAAATAAAAAATAAAACACTGTTTTTTCAACTTATCTCCCTACGATTGTACTCAAATTTCCAGTGGGATCATATTTAGATGCATAATTTAATTTATCGTCTCAGGAGTACCCATGTTGCATACTTTCGATGGGCTCTCCTTCATGAAAAAAGAGAAACGCATGAAAAACGTGATTGCAATCACAATTTTTCATGTATTTCTCATTTTTCATGTAGTAGGTCCCATCGAAAGTATGCAACATGGGTACTCCCTGGATGAGGAATTAAATTTTGCATCCAACGAGTGCTCCCTCTCGAAATTGGAGTAAAACTATAGAGAGATAAGTTGAAAATATATATCTATATATATATATATATATCTATATATATATATATATATATATATATATATATATATATTATATATATATATATATATATATATATATATATATATATATATATATATATATATATATATATATATATATATATATATATATATAGATATATTTTTATTTCCCTCTAAATTTGATGATGTAATATAATATTGTTTTATTATTTCCACTATTATTTTATAATATTCCTTAGGAGGCCCAATTTAGACCAAAAAATTTCTCTAATGGTTGTTCATCCTCTAAACTACACCATTTTGTTGAGGATCGTATGGACTTGTTGTTTGATGATGGATCCCATGTTGTCAAAGATAGGATTAAAAATCATTACTAGTATATTCTTTCCGATTATCAGTATGAAGGTCACCAATCTTATCTTGTGCTTCATTTTCAATCCATACATGAAATATTTTGAATATTTCAAATTTCTTTAGACTTGTATTTCGACAAAGGTATCCAACACATTCGAGTGTAGCCATCAATAAATTTCTTAATATATTTATTTCCATTTGTAGAAGGTACACGCATAGGACCACATAAATCTAGATGAACCAAACCAAGTTTTCTATATGCTCTAGAATTAGAGTCGTGGAATAATTGTTTGATATCTTTTCCAAGAATACAAGTAGACCATTTCTTTAGTTTTCTAGGAATATTTGGAAGACCAGAAACACCATTGTTTTTCATCAAAAGAAAACTATAATAGTTAATATGTCCAAATCTTCCATGCCATAGAAGACTTGAAGACATAGGGCGTTTTTTATGCAGAATGAGATGGGTAGAATGTTATGCAAAGGATGCAGGTGTCCCCTTTAGCTTCAAAAAGCTGCGTTCTTCCTCTTCAAGCATCACAATCTTCTTATGGGAATCCTCCTTATCTCAACCATAAAATATATGAATGGAGTGTCCTTGTTGGAAAATGAGCACAAGATATAGCAGGTTCCTCCACAATTAAGCAAGATAGATAATATAATGTAGGAAAAAATATGAAACTATGGACAACCTCGATCTTATTGTACCAATCCCCAAAGTATTAATACTAGACCTATCAACAAAGTATACCATGCCATCTATGTTTTCATCAAATTGCTCAAATTCTTCTCTCTAAAATGTCATGTAGCAAGTGGTACCTTGTCAAATAGCCATGTGACCCTCCACGAAGTAGATGCAATGTTAAACAAATCCTCATGGAAACCAATATTAGAGTGAGTGACAATATAAAGAGTTGATTCTAGTGCATTACCTTTTTCTTGTTTTGGATCTTTCTCTATTTTCTTCTTGTTCTTTCATCTTCTCCCATGGAATTCTACATGTTTTGGCTTCATGTTATTTTCTTCTCCAATGAACACAATGCATATTAGGTCTCTCTATATGATTTCGTCTACCCTCCCTTTGTCTAAAGTTCATTCTCCTACGCCCTTTGTTGTTGTTGTCTCCTCTGGCATAACCATTATTTTATTTTTTGGATATGCATATAGTTTCTTTAGTGGATTATGACATTTTCTTATTCTTTCAAAATGTTTTTTCTCTTTCGGCAACCTTCTTAACTAGGGAGTCAAAGGTCATGTTTTTCAACTAACCACTCGGTTGCAAAGATTCATGGTAGTCAGAGTAAGTAGGATAGAGGGCCTTTGTGGAGAATGTGAGAGGCATATTGATATTAACTCCAATGACATAATGTCATGAATGACGACTTTAATTTATGAGGCTAGTGCCATGGGGTAATAATCTTTCAGTTTAAGATTAAAAATCTTTACAAGGAACTGTATGATTTCTAATTATAAATGAGAGTCATACATATATTTTAATTTATTAAGTGCACCATATGAATTAGGGACTAAGACAATGTGTATGCTTACCTCCTCATTTACTGTAGCATTGATGAGGGAAAAATTTCTCTTGTCCTTGCTCTTCCAGATGGAAAGTTCTCTAGAAGACTTAGGCTTGGTTGGTCATTCCTCATTTGACTTTACTTTCTGATCCAAATTCATTATCATCCTTTCTATGGCTTATTCTTCACATCCTTCATCCCATACATCATTAAGACTGAGTATACTCTTTATCTTTTTGAGCCATTCTCCATAGTTTTATTTTTTGGTTAAAACTACACCAACTATGGAGTTTAATGAATGCTTTTTTCATTAATTGAACAACTTCAATAAAACCTTTGATCTCTGAAAAGTTTCTTTCATAGAAACAATTATGGGGATGGTACTCTAGAAAACAAAACCCTTCTCTTCAATGCCACTATTTCCAAATAGCTAATCGTCCATGGTGGTATGTAAATTAAAGCTAGCATGAGCGATGACAAGTCCAAAAATAATTATTTTACATGTATTAAAATAATAAAATACTCTTGTCTTTCTTATTATAATAAATTTTAATCCAAATAGATAAAGTCATTTGATAAATGCCAAGAATTTTTATTTCAGTCATGCACTGAGTGAAATGTGGTTCCTTACCATATATCACTATTTTGATATCACAATCAAATCCCTCTCTCTAAGTTTTCCTTTTATTGTTTCCATAAGAAATGAATTCTAGTTTCCCAAGCGGCACTAGATGATTCGGTGAGTGCCAAATTGTCAATAAATAAGGGGTTCGATCGATTCCGTTTTTTATTAAAAAAAAGGGTTACCTTAAAGGACCCTTCAATATGCTATTTTATTCCCTCAATTCCTACTGATTTTGGTAACAATATTGAATAGCCTTGCCCAAAAGACAATAAGCTCTTAAAATCGTGAAACAACTGGCTTTGGAAGGGCTGATTGAGAAAGAAAGGTAGTCATAACTATCTTGCTTGGTTGGCTTGTTTAGAATGTAAGGTTGGTGAGCAAGTGGACAAACAATTTTTATACCCAAGCGGCTTTGACTATGTGGCTTGGAATTCCAATAATGAAAAGCTCTGATTTATACTTGAAAAACTACTATCTTAGCCTAAGTTAGTATCCACCCTCTTATCATCATGGATCTTGTGAGGGATGATTGATATTTCTGTAGGCTCCTATAGGCATCACCGTTTTTAATGCTCATTTAACCCGATTATTTTGTTGATCATTCCTCACTGTCCAAACCAATAATTTAGTTGTTGTAGGTGGAACGAGTGATAATGGATTTGTATTTTTGATGTAATCTTCTAACAATTGAATGGCGACGCCTTCAATGAAAGACCATGCTCGCCACTTGATCCTATGTTCATTCACAATGAGTAGAGAAGGAACATGTTCATTGAAAAACAAGAGGGTAGAATCATGATGAGGAGAGAGGAGCACTTAGCTCCGATACCATGCCAGAAGGGAGAATCATGCAAAAATCTCCAAAATTTATTCATTAATGAGTAAAACATATTTATTATAAGGAGAAACGGTTCTCCAAATACTTTGTTTATATTTTTCCCAATAGATTATCTATTACATATTTACACCTAATTATTATTTAACATAATTTTGGAAGATTAAGGTGTCGAATAATTCCCTTCACCCTAAGGCTCTATTTATTCCCCAAGCACCTTCACACCACTTACCCCCTTCATCTTGTGTCCCACATTCCCTTGGGCCATTATGTTAGTCCTTTGCCCCAAACACAACCCTTGGACCCCAGTCCTAAGACCACTAAGAGGGCATTGGGTAAAAAATCCTAAGAGGAATGTGCATGTCTTCTTGTCCCTAAGAAAATGTGTGTTCCTATGAACACCTATTTGGCACCATTTATGGCAATTTCGGGAATGTTGAAGCTAGCAATCCTGGTATGAATGCACATTCCCATGTAATTGCATTCGTGTTAATGCGATTTTCACCTTTTTTTACCATCATCTTCTTTTGAACACATACCAATAATGCATTCATATTTTTTATTATTTTGTATTTCTTTTATAATTGATACATTCTCAACATTAAATTTATAAAAATTAATTAAATAATCATTTACAATAATATGTAATGATAATTTTTATTCAAATGTTTATAAAATTAGTAACAAATTAATTTAATTTAGAAAAAATAATAATTCAATTTTAAAACTATACAATTATTTAAAATATTTTAATTATAGAAGAGGTAAGACTCATTTTAATTTATTATCATTTATATTTTAAAATTAATTTTTCTATTTTACAATTATTTCATATATTAAAGATTAGAAATTATCTAAAAATAATAATTATTATAAAATATGTCTACACAGTGTAGCAGATGGTGATAGAGTGTTTTGTTAAGGCATTTTTTGGTGTAGAGGTCATTGGTTTGAAATTCTGTGGGAAAAAATCTAGCATGCTAAGCTCTAGCATGGTCTAGGTGAGATGTGATCTTTGGGTGATTTTGACGACTTAAATACCTTTAGGTTGTGACTACTCAAGCCACAAATTAGATGTGCTAGTCATCTTAAAACTCACATTACCTAGAAAAAAAAATATTATTATTATAAAAAATATTAACAAAAATTATAACTTGAAAAAATTTAATTATTATTTAACTTTTTATAATTTAACCTAAAAGTACTATATTTCTTTTCAAGTTAATAATCTAGATAGATAGATAGGTGGCCGAGGCCACATCCATGGGTAATAATCTAGATAGATGAACCCGAGGGTGTCGAAGAAATCAACCCTATAACCTCCCAATTAGAAAAATACTTAACAACGAAAACTTACCAACTAAACTATCCCTCAAACCTAACCTAAAAATACTATATTAATTAAACAATTAAAACTATTTAAATCGCTATAATTCCATCCACTCTTATCGCGCTTTTTATCAAGCGATCATTCCATGAATTAACATATTATATGAAGGGTCTATTCCACTAAGCATACTCTTACAACCAATGAAATAAAACTTAATGCCATTTATACATAACAATAGTGTGTACCTTGTTACATTTACAAAGAGTAAAGGAAATCTTATTTTTTATACCAAAAACATCAATCATCTCATCGCAACCATCAGTAATCATTAATTAACCATTATGAAGTGGCCTTCGTAATTATTTAAGGAATAAACCTCGACAGTACTGCTCAATTGAGAGGACGCCACATTTCTGATGACATATTGATGACATTTATTTAAGGAGTAAACCTCGTCGCTGAGCCGTTTCTGAACACCACATTTATTGATGACATATTGTATTTTCAAGATTTTCACTGTTCAGAGCTTGGAAATGATAGTAAGAAGGTGAAGTCAAATACAAGACGCTAAACTTTAAATGACAACATTTTATGGAAGACCTAATCGTATTTCCTTTTTCTGTAAATGACAGAATGCCTCAATCAATAATCACAATAATAATAATCACAGACCTCAGATGCAGTATTGAAGAGATATGATTTAGTTTGTTATTTTATTTTTCCAACGCTAATTGTGCACAAGGCAAACATATTAATAGCATTGAACTATTTTTGTCCTAGGTATCAATGTTTGATAAAGTCTTCAAAATTAGATAAATGATTAGTGTTTAGATAAATTATTAAAATTAAGAAAACTTAAAGATTAGAAATTTTTTAAAATAATTTGAAATATTTTAAAATGTTTTTTTATAATTTAATAAAAAATGCTATAATTCTTCTATAATAACTTTAAAATATAAAAATAAATAATTAATACCAATTTCAAATTAAAAACCATATATATATATATATATATATCACTAATTTGAATTTAAAATTATAATTTTTTGATAATAAATTAAAAAATATATAAAAGTAAATAAATAATATCAATTTCGGATTGAAAACCAATTTTATTTTAATAAAAAATATAAATATATTTATTTATTTATTTTATTTCAAAAATAAATTAATTTTTTCTTAATAAAACATTACAAAACTAAATTGGCTTTAAGAAATTTATCACGTAAGAGAGTTGTTTGTATTTTTAATACAAAACGAATATAGATTAATTCTATCTTCATAAAATATTTTGATTTGAAAATAAATATTGGGTGCCACAATCATTTGTTTTTTCCTATTAAAGACTACTATTCTAACAATTAATTTTTTTAGATAAATTTATGAATTGTCTACATAAGACATTTAGAAAATATAAAGTCAAACCAATATAAAGCTTTATATGAGATTTTGTCTTACTTTAATATATTTAAACTAAGTTGATACTAGCTACTATGTGGCATTTGTTTGTTTCAAATTTTTTATTAAATCAATAAATGTAATTAAAATATATCATTTAATTCTTTGAAATAAGTTTAATAAAATATAAATTTAATAATTTTGAAAGTATTTATTTTAGTTTTTTTTTCACAAGTATAACAATGTATGTTTTATATGAAGAATATATATATATATATATACACACACACACACACACACACACACACACATTATGTTAACATTTGTGATGTTAGTTGTAGGAATTGAATTTAGGTGGGAAGATGCATTCTTTTCTTCTTCTCCACCACCCAGGATAATCTTAATAGAAAAATATAATCTTTAATTATATACTTTTTTAATCAATTAAAAATATTTATGTTATTGATAAATTATTAAAAATTCTCTATGATTTTTAGATTGATAAAAGCCAAATTTCTAAATAATATATTAAAGTGTACGAGCTTACATATGAGTAGCCATCCATATTTTGAGTGTGCTTTTTGCTAATTGCGTTAGAACATATTTTCATAACACATTAATTCTTCCCCTACAATAATTCATCCATTAAAGAACATTCCCCTTTAAATATTTTAAGGCACTAGCTTTTTCCATTATATTGGCCTTCAAAAATGTGTTAATGTAGTGTATTATTTATGCATGTATGAATCATATGCATTCTCTAATGGATATTATAGTGGTGTGTGGGATATTCATAGTCTATTGGTCACACACGAACCACATTATGATGATGTCAAGGTACTCTTATCCATCATAGGCCACATGCACTACTCACGGTCATGGTTAGTTAATGAAGCATGTCAATCTCACCAAACATTACAAGTGATGTGCCAACTAATTAGTTGTCATTCAAGGTGGATCTAATCATAATTAATTAAAACAATTATGACTCCATGATCCCCTCTATACATTTCATAATGCTAATAAAATCTAGGATCCTCTTTCAGACGATCATGCTTTTTTGTACCCTAGAATTCATTTTCCACATCTTCTCTTTCCATGGAAAGGTCCTTTAGTGCATGCATCTCCTCTACATGGATGGGATGTTGGAACAAATAAAGTTCGCCCTTCAAGTTAAATACTCTAGAAGACTTGAAATATGTAGATCTCCATTTAAATACAAGAATATATATTAAATGTATGAGTAAGAATGATGTTACAATGAGAGTGCTCTGGATATTTCATACTTTCCCTCACGTTAACATCTCATCACTTGAAGGAGGGTGAAGTCGGCAGCGAAGGCGGGAAAAAATTAACAAGGTTTCAGAGTAGCTGCAGAGGCAGCGCTTCATGGAGGGGCACAGAGGAGGGAGCTCCACTCCCTCCTTCAAGCAAGCCGTGATTAGCAAAGGAAAAAAACCCATGGAAATTGACAGGGGACCTTCAATGGGAAGGAATAAGAACAGTGAAGAGGAACAAAATGGACAGGAATCCAAGGTGAAAAGTATTATTAGAGAGAATGAGGAAGAAGACAAAGAGCAGGGAACAAAAATCAAAGCACACATGGGTCCATGTAAGCCCAAAGCTGAAGTTAATCCCAGAGTCACGTTAAAGGAGCTTGCTCTGCAGGAGCACAGGGAATATATGCAAACCTATGCAATCATCTGCAAAATCATGGGTTTATGGCCCACTGAAAAAGCATTACAAATGTGGATAACATACCACTGTAAACCAAAAGGAAACATTGACCTACACTTAGGTTCAAAGGGATTCTTTACTGTGGTTTTTGCGAATATCGAAGACAAGGACAACATTTTTGAAGGTGGGCCATATTTCTTTGCTGCTGTGGGTCTCTATATACGACCTTGGATCATGAATTTTCTCCTAGAACGTGAGACCTTTACTTCAGTCCCGGTTTGCGTAAGGCTCTATTCTCTTCTGCTTGATTATTGGCAAACAGAATCATTAACAGCCATAGGAAATAAGCTAGGTCGGTTTGTTAAAGCTTCTGAAGCCACTAGGAGGGGAAAGTATACTTCCTTTGCTCAGATCTATGTGGAGATGGATCTCTCTGGAGCTCTTCCAGATGAGATAATCTTGGAAGTTCATGATGAAGAATGGGTTCAAACCATAGACTATGAACACATTCCGTTCAGATGCCGCAAATGTCATGAACATGGACACCTGTTCAGGGATTGCCCTCTCTCCAAAATAGAGATTAAGAGTAAAGAAAATGCTATGAAAGACTCCGAAGGATTTCACAAAATGGCACACAAAGGAAAAGGAAACAAGAAGGGAACAAAAGCACAGAAATCTGTAGGACAACAAAACAGCCAGAATAGGTTCCGAGTCTTGGAAGTGGAAGAAGAAGATAATACAGCAAACCAGATGAAAGGGGAAAAATTAATGGAAGGGAAGAAAGTAGAGGACAAGGAACAAACACCAGATAAGATTCTGCAGACAGAAGCGATGGTGAGCAATGCTGAAATAGAAATGGATCAGGAGATGACCCCTAGTGAGATGGAAACGGAGGACCAAGAACTATAGGAAATTCTTGAGAAAGAGAATCTTGACTTGGAAGATTTCTTGATTCAAGGAACTAAAGAAGGGATAGACTCTTTACCTCCTGAGGAGTTCAACAAAGTCCAGCAGCTATATTTATGGAAAACTCAAAATAAAGGACCAGAGAGGCAAAGGAGCAAGGAAAAGCAGAGCAATGAGGGGGTAAAAACGGTAAAACCCATACCTATATTAGCACCCAGAAACCCAGGAAAAAAAAGAGGCAGGAAAAAGCAGAACGAGCTATTAATGGAATGTGGAAAGCTAATGATAGACTCAGGTAAGATGAAAGATCTAACCAGCTACTCCTTCACTAATCTTTAATAATGAAGTTTACTTCTTGGAATATTAGAGGTCTTGGTAGTAAAAGGAAACAAAGACTGATTAGTAACAGAATGAAACAAATAGCTCCGGATGTGATCTTCATTCAGGAAACCAAATGTTCCATTCATAAATTAAAAGAGATTCACAGCAAGTGGCTCAATAACTATGAGTTTCTGGAAGTCAAAGCAGAGAATACAGCAGGAGGTATTCTCACCCTTTGGAATCCTAAGAAAATAGAAATTTTAGATGCTGAAGCATCTCGAGATTATCTCTCGGTGGTCATCCAGCCTGTTGGAGATAAGGAAACTTATCTAATCACCAATGTGTATGGACCCCAAAGATTGGAAGGAAAACAAAAGTTTCTCGATTCTCTGGAAGAGCTTAGGGATAGACATGCAGGTAAGCCTTGGATACTGGGAGGAGATTTTAATATGATTAAATCGCTTTCAAAGAAAAAAGGGGGAACTAGAACTCAAAGTCAAGACTCCCTGAGGTTCCAGTCTTTCACAGACATCATGAAGTTAGTGGACATTACAACTAGTAATGGAATTTTTACTTGGAACAACAAAAGAGGAGGAGAGTCTCAGGTGGCTTCAAAACTGGACAGATTCATGATATCTGAGGATCTTATGCTCAATAATAAGGAAATCTCAGCAAGAATCCTACCCTTTGGAGGATCTGACCACTGGCCGATTTATCTGGAGGTGCAGAGTATTGGTACTCCAAGAAATAGACCTTTTCACTTTGAAAACATCTGGCTCTCTCATCCAGACTTCAATAGCAATATAGCTAAATGGTGGGTAGAAGATTTGAATATCCAAGGCACCAATATGTTCATTCTTCAAAAAAGACTAAAACACATTAAGCTTAAGCTCAAGGAATGGAACAAGAAGGAACATGGAAACATTTTTGCAGCCAAAAAAGAAATAGAAGGAAAAATGCAGGAACTCAACCAAGCCATTATCACAGATGGCTTTGATGAAATCAGGAATGAGCAGGTCACCAAATACCATCAAGAATGGGAGGAATTGTGCAAACAAGAGGAAATATTTTGGAGGCAAAAATCGAGGGTTCAATGGCTCAAAGAGGGAGAAAGAAATACTAGCTTCTTCCATAGATCCACAATGGCGAATAGAGTTCATAACAGAATTTCAGTGATCAAGGATGAGAGAGGTATTCTTCACAACTCTCATGCTGAAATTGAAAAAGCTCTGGTCAAGCACTTTCAAGACATTGCCAAAGAAACTTGTTATAACAGAGAGAACTCCATCAGAAACTTCACTAGACACATTCCTAGGCTGGTGTCCAATGAGGACAATTTCAACCTCAACAAGCCAGTAACTGAAGAGGAAGTTAGCGAGGTGCTCAAAGAGATGCAAAATGGCAAAGCACCGGGCCCAGATGGTTTCAATGTTGATTTCTTCAAAGCCTGCTAGAGCATTGTTAAAAAGGATATTTTAAATGTGGTAGAAGATTCCAGGATGAATAAAACTATTCTGAAAGCTCTGAACACTTCTTTCATTGCTCTTATCCCCAAGCAGGAGACTGCTCAAACTCCGGACAAGTTTAGACCAATAGCTTTATGTAATGTGGTCTACAAGATAATTTCAAAAGTGGTGGCCAACAGACTAAAACCTCTCCTTCCATCTCTGGTTTCTGTGGAACAAGCCGGTTATGTGGAAGGAAGGCAAATTCTCAACAATATTATTCAAGCTCATGAGGCGGTTCATTCTCTGACTATCAACCGAAAGGCTGGTATGATCATGCAATTGGACATTGCTAAAGCCTATGATAAACTAAGTTGGAACTATATCAGAAAAATGCTTATAGCCTTTGGGTTTGATCACAACTGGGTAAGATGGATTATGGCCCTGGTCACTTCCTCCAGTTTCTCTATTCTGGTCAATGGCTCTCCCTCTGAAACTTTTCTTCCCTCAAGAGGCCTCAGACAGGGGGACCCACTTTCTCCCTTCCTTTTCATCCTTATGATGGAAGGACTGGGTCGATCTATCAATCATGCCAAAGAAGTTGGAAAGATCAAAGGTCTCCAACTTACTGACATGGGCCAGGCATGGACACATCAACAGTTTGTAGATGACACGATGCTGCAAGGAATCCCTACTGTCAAAGAAGCTCATGCATTCAAACAGATTCTAAATGAATTTGCCAAGGCTTTAGGTATGGAAGTTAATCTCACCAAATCCAAGATATTTTTCTTTAATACTAATATTGCCATTCAAAAGAATATTGCCACAATTCTGGGCTTTCAAAGAGCTTCTCTTCCCTCTAAATATTTGGGGATCCCCCTTACTTCTAAGCCGCTTCACAAAAGCATCTGGGAGCCAATTATTAACAAACTGCAAGACAAAATTAGAAAATGGACGTTTAGATCCTTAAACCTGGCAGGCAGACTAGTTCTCACAAAGGTTGTTCTACAAGCAATCCCAGCTTTTATGCTTTCGGTTCTCCCAGCTCCCAAAGGAGTTCTACAACTTATCAAAAGCATTCAAAGAAACTTCCTCTGGGGAAAGGGGGAAGCAAAGAAAAAATGGGCCTTGGTAGCTTGGGAAAAAATCTGCAAGCCCAGAAGCTATGGAGGACTGGGATTAGATGATCCTAAAATTCTAAGCAAAGCTTTAGGGGCTAAACTATGGTGGCGCTGGCTAAAAGAACCAAAGGCTCAATGGGCTACAATCTGGAAAGAAAAATATGCCAGTACATGGCCTAGTGAGGATCATATAAGAATGGATGGTAATATCAAGGGATCACACATCTGGAACAAGGCCTGGGACAATAGATGTCTAGTTCAACAAAATGGCTTCTGGGAAATTAGAGAGGGAAACTTAGCTCTGTTTTGGGAGGACAGATGGCAACAGGAACCCATTCTATTGAAAGAAGAATTAAAGGAACTGAAGGCAGAGACAGACGCTAAAGGATTAATCAAAGTCAAGGATTTTTGGGATCAAACCAACAATGCAGGAAAGTGGAGACAATGGAGGAATTTAGATCTTAGAGATGAAAACCTCTTAAAAGACAAAGCTGATATAATAATGAAAGAGTTAAACATAAGGAAAATTTTAGCTTCTGAAGGGAATGACCAGTTAAGATGGGGCAATAACAATGAGGGTGCCTACAATCTTAAGGAGGCAAAAACAATTCTCCTTGGGTTGGCTTCCCAGGCTCCGGATAAAGCTTGGCAAAGACTTTGGAGACAACAAGGGTGGATGAAAATTAAACTCTTCACATGGCTGGTGCAACACAGAATTTTTTTGACTTGGGACAATATTAGGAAAAGAGGTATTCTCGGGCTCTCCAGGTGCTAGCTTTGTGAAATGCAAGAGGAAACAATGGAGCATATTCTCAACAACTGCTCCTTTCCCTCCAAGCTGTGGGATTCCTTTGCCTCCATATTCCAGCAGTTGGATAGAGACCTTGGAAGCATCACCAACACCCTGAACAATTGGAGGAGCAATTTCACAAATAACGAAGTTCTTAGCATTGCCTGGGCTCTTACTCCAGGATTCATAATCTGGAATACTTGGAAAGAAAGGAATAACAGGATATTCAAGGAGGAAAAAAACTGCCCCTACACCTTCTTAATCAGATCCTAAAACAACTTCAGGAGACTGTAAGCTCCATTGTCCGGAATCTTCCTATGAATCCTCCCTCGGCCTCCGAGTGGAGGATTCTCTGTCAGCTTGGACTACAAAGGTTGATTCCTCAAAGCCTGGGAGGGAAGAATCTTTTCAAAGACTCAGAGCTCGATTATTGGCAGCCTCCCCCCAAAGGATTTTTAAAGTTCAACATTGACAGAGCCTCAAAGGGCAACCCGAGTTCTGCGGGTCATGGCGGGGTTCTAAGGGATGAAAAAGGGAATATCTTGTTTATTTTCCATGGCCATATTGGAAAAGCCACCAACAATGTGGCAGAAATTATGGCTATGGAACATTGTTTAGAATACTTGCTTCTAAATAATCATCATAATGTGATAGTGGAAGCGGATTCTGAGTTAATCATAAACTCAGTCAAGAAGATCAGCTGGGGTACTGCTCCGGAAAAGGTCTCTAAGAACTGGAGGCTCAATCAGATATTTCTAAGGATCCACAACCACCTTCAAGGCCTCCGTACCATTACCTTCAAACATGTTCGAAGGACGGCCAACAAGCTGGCGGACCTTCTGGCCAATCAAGGAGTGAATTGCGCAGAGGAAGAGTTTGCAACAAATTGGCAAGAGCTAACTGGTCTGGTTCTTAAGGCGAAATGCCATGATCAAGCCGAAGAAGATAGGTTGATATTCAGAAACAAGACCCTGGAATGTAATACTGACAACCCTGGAGTGGCATGAGCAGAGAAGTAGACTTTCTAAGGTTTACAGGGTTCAGCATGCTTTGGCGGTCTATTGGTCCCAGAAGCAAGTTCACTCACAGCCTCGGTGACGACAAAGTGGGTAGCTATTCTCTTAGAGTTTCAGACAGACTAACCAAGGCCTCTTCTCACATTACCTCCGGCAATCTGGTTTGGCGCGTGGTTTCTAGCTTCTAGTTTCTTGGGGTTTTCGCATGCCCCGTGAGTGGTAAGCGGTATCTTCCTTTTCGTAGCGATCACAATCATTAATGGACGCGTGGCAGCAGTACAGTTTGTAAAACCGCCGTGATCGCACGTTAAATGGTGGCATTTATGGTTCCACGATATCCATCTCCGCCGTTGGATCTACCGATGAAGATCTACGGTCAATTTTCTTCGTGCACATTTGTGGGGCCTTGGGGTTTAGGGCGGACCGTCGGGTTATGCTAAAGTTTTGTTGTTTTAGTTTCCGTTATGAGTGCTAGGTCGATTTATTTTTCTCTGAGCACTTTAAGGGGCTCTTTTCCCGAGTTTGTATTCCATGGGTTTTGGTTGTTTTTCTCTCCGTACCATTGGTTGACTTCACCATGGTTTGGGGCCCACTCTGCTTGCGGGGGTGTGTAAATATTTTAAATCAGTTTTGACTTAATGAAAGGTTCGTCTCTTGCACTAGAAAAAAAAAGATGTTACAATGAGAGTGAGGGTCCTGTATATATAGCCAGGTAAGTACCATTTCACAAATATGCATGTCTCTAGAGACATGCCTCCTTGTTTAACTAATTATTATTTAATTATGTATTATTATAATTATGATTTATTATCTATTTTATTATTTTTACATAAATTATATTCATAACATTTCCTTCCCCTTCAAAACACTTTGTCCTCATATCTTGTTGATGAAAGGGATTGATCTCTTTTTCTGCTACGAATGTCTTCTCTTCTCGAGATAGTCATGTTTGTCGATAAAAGTTGATATGATCCTTGGAGTGACATATAAAATTGTCGCACGGAGGAAGGACCTGACCATCCTAAAATAACCTTTTACAGAATCTTCTGATCACTGGAATTTTGTGATGAATAGTTATGATAGGACTAGATTTTATGAACTTCAATATTCTTTGGAACTTACATCTATTTCTTGTGTTTTGAGTGATACTGGTACGTAGATTAATTGGAAAGTATACTCTTGTGATTCAGATGTCGATAAATACTTCTTTTAGTTGGACTTTCCTTTATCATTTTGGTAGCTTCCTCATTTCCTTCAAGTTTTTCCATTGTTGAGCTAACATCATCGTTTGGAATTTCAATTGTTTGAACTGCAACATCTGCATAAGTTTTAACTTTATTTGGTTTCTTGCCTTCTTGAGTTATGATATTGATGGAATCGTTGTTTGTTCCTTTATTTTCAACTTGAACTATTACATCTGACGACTTGGATACTTCCTTTGTGAGAAATTCTTCTAATTTGTTGTTTAATGATTTCTTATCATTTTTAAGTTTCTTAATTTGAGTGAGTAGACTCTGATTATGATTTTTGAGATGTAAGAGTTCCTAATTTTTTGAGTCAACTTTATTTTGGCATTCAAGCTTCTCATCTTTTAAGCACTTGATTTGCTCTAATGATTTTTTATTAAGGTTCTTTAAGTGTAAATTTCCTCTTCCTTCTCTGATAAAATTTCATTGAGCTTTTCGTGAGAACTTTCTTTTTATTGTTCTAAAATTTTCTTCTTAGTTTTACGCTTTTTGACTCGTGCAAGTAGTTTTTGGATATGATCTTTTAAACGAGAATTTTTGTTGTTTTTATTGGATATGGCATCCTCAAGCTCTTTTTGCTTCTCTGATATTGAGTTTTGATTCCTTTGAGGTATTAATTTTGTAATAACTTTAAGGTCTTCTCATGAGGAAATTATCGATTTTTACTTCATTCTCATGTCTCGGAATGTGATAATCTTTCCCTTATAAGAAAACATCAAAATTTTATTCTCTATGATTAACATGAATGCACCCAATTCTCTAAACCAAGGTTGACCAAAAATTATGTCAACCTCCATGTCATACATTTTTACAACACAAAGATGGGATATGCACTCATAATGAGCTATTGTTATTTCTAAATCATTAATTTCAATTTTTTTTTCCAAAAAGATCTGTTGTTTTGCCTACATTGGTATTTGAAATTAATAGTCGATTCACTAGATTAATATTTATTCAATTTACGTCATTGCTTGTACTAATAGCGATATTAACTTGCCCCCCTTGGATAGTCCCTCTTAATGTAATTAACTTGTGTTGTGTGATTAAAGCACTGATAGGAAAATCGTCATTCCTTCATCATTTTCGAATTAGACTCCATCTTTTCTTCTTAAGATGAGCCTAGGGTTTTTAAAAGTAACCCCTTAATTCTTTTGTCTTATAATTTTTCACCTTACCCTTTATGAATTTAATTACTCTTTTCTTATGTACATATTTGGCTTATATAATGTTAATATGCTCATTTCCTCATTTTTTTTGGGGGAAAAAAATCTATTTTTTCTTTTCTTTTTAAATAATTAAATTATATAAATAAAAAAATTGAATTATATAAATTAAATTAATTAACTTGTATATAGTTTGTAGCTGTATATTATATGTAATTAATTTCTAAAGACTAGAAAACATTGGTAGTCACACCGTTCGACGAAGGGTTTGTCTATTGACCCACAATAACACAAAATGGTTCATGGGTGTCCGATGTCGAGGTAGCAGTACATGACGAAAGACAATCGTTTTGTGGTGACGCGGTGGAAGAGGAACATGACATCGAAGGAGGTATAGCGATGACACTATGACTCTGGCTGTGCTAATGGACGTGGCCTCTCTAGATGGTGGCTATAATGCAATAGTTGTGTGGTTGGATTTTTAATTGTTCTGTTTTTTTGTTTGTTTTTAATTTGATACTAAATGGAACGTTGTTGACACCCGATGGAACACAGGGTTGAGCAGAGCGGTTTTGGGGAAAAGGTTTTGTGTATGTTTGTGCTTCAGGATTGCATCAACTCGGGCGAGTGTGGTTGCAGTAAAAGATGGTTGTGGTTGGATAATTTTGTTTTCCAGTGCGTTACAATGGGTCTAGTCATTGTCAGCTTCAGGTTAGAGGTGTTTTCAATTATTTATCTCTCTCTCTCTCTCTCTCTCTCTCTCTATATATATATATATATTGAATTTTATTTTATTTTTTTAATTTTTGTTTAACTTTGTTTTTATTTATTTTTAATATATATATATATATATATATATATATATATATATATATATATATATATATATATGGCCAAGGGCCTAGTAGCAAAACTAGTAGAATGTAGAACCTCCTACTTCGTAGCGAAACACTTGAATCTTGATGGTACCAATGTTAACGAAGTTTGATGGCCAAAAGCTGGGATGAGACTCTGATTCCAATGCAACAAACAAAGTTCGACCTTCAAGATAAATACTCCAAAAGACTTGGAATATGTAGATATCCATTGAGATACACGAATATATATTAAAATGTATGATGAAGAATGATGTTACAATGAGAGTGAGGGTCCTGTATATATAGCTAGGCATGTACCCTTTCACAAATAGGTATGTCTATAGAGACATGCCTCTTTATTTAACTAATTATTATTTAATTACATATTATTATGATTATTATTTATTATCCATTTTTATTATTTTTACATAACTTATATTCATAACATATATTATTTTCATGTCTTATACATGGATCAGATATTTTTTTTCCAGTTAGGGAACATTTCTTTCTATTTAATTCATTAAGAAATTTGTACACTTCAACATTTCCCCAACAAATCCAAAAACTTGAAGGTCTCTTGAAATATCATGTGACTTAGCGAGTGTGGATACTAATAAAAAAATGAAAAAAGGATTCAAACCATTGTGATTTCCTCAAATTTCAATAGATTGTGATCCATGTATATTGGTTGCTTCATTTCAAGGAATTTGTATCCATTTTGTGAAATGATTGTCTGCCAACCTAGTCTTCTCCACCTTTCTATTCATATCTCCTTCGATTTCCACTAGAGGTTTATAGAAATCAATCGAAATGATTTCTATTAATATCATGGCCTCTATTGTAGCACTAGATACCTTTATCATTATTGTAAGATATTTTTCATAAGAAAATAGATCTCGATGTTACACATGGGAGAAATTGCAAACGATGGTATGAAACTCTTCAATTTCTTTATAATCCAAAATGATTAATAGTTATGCAGATGAAACAAAGTGAGAAACTAATTGAATCTTGATAGATTTAAAAACACTTGTTATAGTTAGGAATAGAAATGATGGTCAAATTTATTCAACCGTTTGATAAATTGCTTGGAACATTTAACTTTGAATTCCCAACATTTATTAGATAGGGTGACTTTTGTAGGACACATGGGGACAGGAATTTTTTCAATATCCCTCGTTACTATAGAAGGTGGATGTGGAAACAACCTCTTGAAAACCATGAAGAATATAGTATCGGCCCTAATTTCCCTACTCCTTAACACAAATGATGAAGAAATTGCACAAGTGAAGCTATTTAGTCTTCAAACTCTCTCAGTTCAATCAAAGATTAAGTTGGATCAAATCCATCTATCCTTGCTAGTAAATTGCCACAATCAGGCTTTAGTTGAAGGACCATATTGGTTACTCTAGGCGAAAGAGCCTTTTAATAATGCTTAGAACTACCTCCCTTCACATGAGTCACATTGATTTCTTTTGGAATGCAATTTCATTCTGATGGTTATGGTTAATCAAGGTAGAATTCAGCATAGACTATTTGATCAGGCTATAGGTATTTGTATGGCTCAAATTATGTCTGCTTGATACTTCTTGCATTTTCCTCATTCTCTATCATCCATCTAGGAGATAGCATAGGAAAACCAAGCTAATTCCTTCTTCAGTTTTTTGTTATCTCCATGCATTCAAGCTCAACCCCTACTTTGGTCCCTAGCCCCCTTGGCCTCTCCACTAGGTTAGATATCTCTCCTTGATGTTACTTCTAAGAATTTGTGGATCCCTCTACATTTTCCCTTCAACCTTCCCCTCCATACCTCCCCCCTTCAATTTCTCCCTCCTTGGACCTGAATTTCCTATCCCCATTTAGAGAAAAGAGGTTTGCTTCTGATTTTTGTTCACATAACTCCACCTCAAATCATTGAAAGAATTTCTCAAGAAAAATGAGAAATTGAAAATGAAGTTTGATGCCTGAAATATTTTGAAGTGTTATCTTAGGTGGTGGATTGGCTTCTATATACAATAAACTCTTGAGACTGTTCAACTACTACATCCACATTGTTGACCTCTATTGTCATTTAAAAGCACTATTAGGAAGGTTGTTGATTGACAAAAATGAGGATTAGGAAGAAATCCTCCTTTGGTTGGATGAGATTCAACTCCTCCCATGCTCCATGGATTGTGGGATCAACAAAATTGAAGTTCACCTGGGTTTATCTCCTCCTCTAGGCTACTCTTTCAAAGGCACCAAGGACCCCATCCAAGTTGAAGCATCTAATTCTTACAAGTCCTAAATGGTCTCTTCATTGACTACTTTTTCATTTCTTAGACTTAAATTTTTTAGTTTTTAAGTTAGTTATGACCCTCATGGACCAATATTTGTTACTTTTTTCATATGTTTTGGTTCAAGCTCAACAAACGTTTTATATGGTTCTCATGGAAATTTTAATTCTATGTCTACTTTGGTTTCCCTAGTGGCATACCATCATATAATCTTATGATTTTGACATAATATTTTCTTTACATTAATGGAATTTGAACTTTAAAAAAATGAATTCCCAAAACTAAATTAAACTCAATGGATAAATGGTTGAATTTAGTCAACTTATATGGTTTCCCACTAATACTTTTCCCTTAGCCACGAAATATTTCGATTAAAACAAGCCACTCTACTTTATAAATCCTCACAGTGTATGTGTGATGATTAGTATGTAGCACCATTATGTGGTTACTAATTTATAGGTCATTGTGCATGGGATTTGGTGAAGTTAGGAATACCAAGGTCTAAACAATGTCATTGATATACATATTAGGCCTCATTGAAAATATTATAATAAGGTGGCATATCAATTTTTTTATGGTCTTCTCTATGAAATCCATGGTGATTTTACAATTATGGATAATGGATATGAAATCACCTTATCTTAACAAGTTGCTTAGATATCAACATTTTAATTATGAATTAGACTATTCTATATTTTATGTTTATACTTTTCATTTTTCCTATCATCTAATACACTACCGGCTAGTATGTAGGGAAGGTTGAAATATTCTTCAAAGATCAATGACATACAACAAAAAGCTTTCAAGTTATTACAACAATATACTTTATATGAAGTCAACATATCATTTATGGGAATCATAAATTTCGATAAAGAATATTACAATCATTCTTTCCAACCACCAAATATAACTACAATTAACATTATATTTATTATTTTCATATTCTAATAATTAACTATTTAATATAAATTGTATTATTTATTTTTTAATAATAAATAATAACATTTTTTTACTAAATTAATAGAAATTTGATTATTTTTACATAATATAAAATTCATTCTTTACCTTCTTTAAATTAATTATTATTTAATCTATACTTTAAAAAAATAGTAAAAAAATAAAATTTAAAAAATTAATAATAATTAAAAATTTAATTGATTCGTAATCTATAAATAAATAAATAAATTAAAACTCTCTACTACATCGTTATTTATTCAAACTCGTGACAATTTACTTTGTAAAATAGATAATAATATCTTTAAATCGTTTGTATTTAACCAATATAAAACTCTCTACTACAACATTATTTATTCAAACTTATGACAATTTACTCGGTAAAATACATAATAACATTTTTAAATCGTTTATATTTAACCACTGAAATTGTAGCTAACTTACATTTAACAAAAACACATTTTAATACCAAAAAAGAATCTCATCAAAAAGGCGATGATAGTACCCATGCATGATTCCAACACATCTTTTCTGGTATTTTTGTGCGATAGAGTATATCAAAGGATTTTTTTGATGATTATAGATAGCAGATACATGATATATTTATGTGGACAATTTTATTTGGGTCCCCTCTTTTTTATGGAGTATCTGATAATTATTTTCTACTTATGTTGATTTTGGAGACTATATTGGGACATTATTTTAGTTAATTGTTGAATGATCAACCATAATTTATTTTGGATATGCTATACTAATATGTATAACATGTAATTTTCATTTTTATTAATGAAAGTTACCTGTGTGAAAAACAAAAACATATTTTAGACTCATATTATGCTAATAATGGTTTTGATAGTGAAGCAGGTTGTAAAAAGTAAATCAATTAATAAATAAAACAAATAGCTAAACATATAAAATAATTTTATTAATAAATACAAATTTTAAGTTTTAAAAATAGGAAAATTATATTTTTATATAATAATAATAATAATTTTATAGTTAAGTTGTATAAATTTTGTGTGTAAAACATCTTTTTATTTGGGACAAGAGATGCCTTCTATATAGTCATTTTATTGTTAAAGTCTATACAAGTTTACATATTGCATCCTTTTTGGATATGCACGTGTCCTTTTAAGAAGAAACACATGTTCTTAACCATTAGATCTGATATATATATATATATATATATATATATATATATATATAGAGAGAGAGAGAGAGAGAGAGAGAGAGAGAGAGAGAGAGAGAGAGAGGTAACTACTTCATGTTAACTAATCAAAAGCAATATAATCTCTTGGATACTTGTCTACCACTAGGGAAACAAAACCAATAGTATAAGGATAGAGATTTTGTCCAAATTACCATATTAACAAGTATAACACAATAATATAATAAGAAAAGCATAATATTGTCTAGAGGGCTAGTATATGACTTATTTGTATAACAAACATGAGAAGGAGATTTACTACTTAGTCATAAAAAATAAAATTCATCAATAGGAACAACAATGATAGCAACAAGGGATTGAAGAGTGTGAAGGAAGAAGACAATGTGGCCGTTGCATCAAAGGTGTAAGCAAAAGGTCCTACTCAAGGACAAGGATCATTGGGAGAGAAGAAAAATAAGAAGGATCTATCTAATATCAAGTGCTTCAGGTGTGGGGATTTTGGCCACTACAATACTGAGTGTCCTCAAAGGAAGAAGGACTAAAAGGAGAAGCAAGATTAGGGCTAAGCATCCACAGAGATAGGCCATGTGTTGTCCTAGTTGGAGGAACAATTCATCATGTATGCAACTATACCTCGAGGAGTGAGGTACGATGATATGGAGATTTAGTTCCAGAGTTGCACAGATATTTGGGAAGGGTCCATTGAGGTGAGCATTAGATGGTGTTTCCTCATGGATCATTAACTTGCTACGAAGGCCCACAATATTCAGTAGCAAGAATATGAGTGTCAGTTCAAGCAATCATATTCAAAATTGATAGTTGTAGACTTGTAGCAAACAGATGCTGAGGATCACAGAGAGATGTTGACAACAGAGTAGGAGGCTCAGTGGAAGAGCAACAACAACACATATTCCCCATATGACAAACCATAATCTAGTAGCAGTTAGAGGCTTAGGAGATAGTTGTAGCATAGATACACAATTGATTTAGTATTTTGGATTCTTCTTAGTTGCAGTTGTTGCAGTAGCATCAACAACAATTGAGAGGGACTGTTAGTTAGGTTGTAGTGCAGATGTAGAGCTTGCAACAATATAGGTTGTACAATGCAGTGTCAACAACAACACATATACAACATCGTTCAGCTACAATTTGTGGAATATGAAGTAGAGTTAGCATTGTGGTTGGTGGATAGTGGCAGGAAACTACAATTGTCAGACATTAGCAACGTTTATGGAGGGTGTTGCAAAGACACGGTATTGGTTTAAATTGTACAACACTAGAGAGAGAACACCTTGCTCGTTAAGAGGGAGTGTTAGTTTTTGTAGCATCGGAAGGTGTTATAGTGTTGAAAGTTTATGGCTAATCTAAAACACCGGAGTTCTCCAAAACCCATAAACCGGTTCTGGAAATTACACCTATAGATAGCTCCATTAAATTAATTGACCACTGTTTAAATTTTTCCTAAGTTTAACATAGTAAAACTAGTTAATTAACAGTAATTAATTGAGAAAGGTGATAGTTCTCTAGAAACTCACACAATTTAGAGATGATCTCAGCCATCAATTAAGTTTTAATCTTTACTGTTGGAGTCTTAACTGAAGAGTTCAAGCCAAACTGGGGACGCAGAGAGAGAGAGGGGTAGAGATAGTGAGTTCAGAGGAAGTTTTCCAGTTTCAAAGAGTCAAGTATAGGAGGGTTGATTTTCTTAGTGAGGCAGCGTAGGGACTCTGATGGAAGATTCATAGGTAGATTTTGATTTAGCAAAATAAATGGATTTAGTTGCTGGAGGCCAAGAGAATTTCTAGAGGGTCCAGGGAGTCATTCTTAGAGGTTGAGTTGGCCTAGACAGCGTGATCAAAGCAACATCCATGTCAGATATGTGAGGGAATATGTAGCATTGGCATGGAGGCTGATGTAAGGGGTTTCATAGAGCCCAACTAGTGCGAGTTTTGGAGATAGATCAATGTTAGGTGAGACATAATTTGTCTCACTATATTTTGTGGCCAATTTACCTTGTAGAGGATTGCCAATTTGGGCATGTAGTTGTACTCGGAATTTCTCACTCTTGCATAATAATAAAAGCCTCAAATGTTGCCATGTTTTTTCCCACATTAAGTTTTTCCGAGGACAAATGTCCAAAAATAATTGTGTCAATTTTATCTCTATGTGCTAGTATTTCTCAGTTCCTATTTTTTCTTCCACAATATTTTGTTTGGTGAAGAAATTATAGTGTGATTATTTCTTCATTTTGGCATAAACAAAATAAACTGCAAAATTAATTTATCAGTTAGGAGAAATATTTCCAGTTGCTACATTTGAAGGAATTTTCACAAACACAAGTTCAAAATTGAGGCATTTAGCCAACCATGAATTCCATATTTCATCTATCAATGAAAATTTATGGCCTTGCATACTTAATACAAAGGAGAAAGATCACATAAAAGGAAGGCATAATGGAAGAACCTCGTGATGATACCCACATTGGTGGAAATGTGATTTACGTACATCTAGGGTAGGAAACCTAGGTCCTTACCATAGAGTTGTTAAACATGATTAAATATATGCAACCTAAAATATTAAAGATCTGTGTTGGTCACGTGAATTTATTAAATGTTAGTGCATAACAAGAATAGATAATCAATAATTTGACTGATAAATCCAATTCCATAACTACGTAGGGTATAAAAGAAGGAGAAAATAACAAAGATGCCTCTAAACATAATATGGTGGAAGAAGAAGTTGAGAGTCAAAAAGGAAAATCTAAGGAGAAGGAGCATAACTCATCCAAAATGCAGACTCGTCTTGGAAAGAAACCCAAGGTGGAGTTACATGGGGAATTTAGAAAAATTAGAAGACCCCCAACGTATGATGGAGAATCTGATGAAGATATAAAGGCCTGGTTGTTGAACATCAATCGATATTTATAGGTGTATGATTTTTCCACCAAGTTAAAGGCCAAGTTAGCCACATACCAATTGCAAGAGAAAACATCCCTGTTGTGGGAATAATTTTGATATTTAATATCCTAGACGGAAAAGAGGTTAATTGGGAGGAATTCCAATAGCTATTCGAGAAAAAATATTTGACGAAACACTATTTTCATGATAAGGAAAAAGAGTTTCATGATTTGAAGTTAGGACATATGTCTATGGATGAATTAATAACTAAATTTACACATCTATTACGTTATGTTCCTTACAGAAATGAAGGAAAAGAAAAAATCTAATGGTTCATAAGCTATCGTTCACTCTACTTCAAGGATTGAATTGAATATGATAACTACAAGATAATGGATAAGGTTATTCAAAAAGAAAGAATTTTCTACCAACAAGCTAAATAGAAAAACAATAAGTGAAAGTCTTGGCTTAGTAAAAAAGAGAAAGTAATGCAAAGTAGTAGGTGAGGAAAAGGGGGAGAATTTAAACAGAGTGGTAAAGGAGGGAAAAAGCATAGATATAGCAAGAATAATGGATAGTCCCAAATGTCACAAATGCAGACCCAGATTTGTTCCAAGCAAACTAAACCTGATAAGGGACTTCACGCGAAAGAGAGAGAGCCTTTAAAGTGTTGGGGTTATGGTGAACCTTACCTTTTATGAAATTTCCCTTACAATATGAAATCAGTATAACACATTCAAAATTTCCAAGAGGCTTCCCTTGTAAAT
Organism: Pinus tabuliformis; assembly: GCA_031772625.1. Taxonomy (NCBI): domain Eukaryota; kingdom Viridiplantae; phylum Streptophyta; class Pinopsida; order Pinales; family Pinaceae; genus Pinus; species Pinus tabuliformis. Next base: position 1,277,672,408 of record CM062809.1, read on the forward strand.
GATGTATCAAGAAACATTTTGTGCATTTGAGCAACTTTGGAGGAGCATTGTAACAACCCTGGTGAAAATTTCATGTAATAAAAGTTAATAAAGTCAAAATAAGACCATGTTTAAGGGACACTTATTCCAAGTTGAATATTGGGCAAAGATATCCTAGTGGGAATCACTGGATGTGTGTTTTGGCTAAGGAAAATTGGAAAAGGCTAAGGCAAAGGCATTAAAAGAAAAAAATGATTTTTTTCCACATTTATTTATGAAAATAGAGGAAATTAGGAGAAAAGTAAGGTCAACGGTCAAAGGTTGCATGTGAGGAGGAAATTGAAGGAAAATAGATGCCACAATAATAAAAAGGCTTGTGAGGACCAATTGGTAACCTTTTGTCAGTTCAAGTTTGGAGCTCTCTCATTATTCTCTCTCTCTCACTCTTGGTTAGTTAGATTTTTCTTGGAGCACTCTGTTTTGGAGCAAGGAAGGAAAAGAAAGCAAGGGAAAGGAAGGATCAAGGAAAGGAAAGAAAGATCTAGCAACTTCAGCGGCAATACTTGCAGGTAACCTTTTGCGTGTGTGATTTTCTAGCTGGTTTGTACATGCATGGCTTTGCATGTTGGTGTATGGTTCTCTTGTTGTCGTGGCATAGTTTTGCTGGGTTATGACAGTGGTTTTCATCCTAGCCTTTCCTTTTTTTGGATGCAATGGTATGTTGGGATGCTTATCGCGATTTCAAGCTTTGGTTTTCTGGATTGATTTTGGAATTCGGGGTAGAGGTGGTCTCAAGTTTCTTTCCTAAAGGCCTAGGAATCCCTTGACCAGTTTCGGCGGGATACACGATAAAGTTTGAGGGAGGAGTCTTAGTTTGCGACCTAGTGACCCGGGTTTGGATTGCGGTAAATCTTGATATACTAGTCTCAGTTTAGGGCCTAGTGATCTGGGATTGGATTATGGTGAAGCCTGAGAGACAAGGAGACATAAAATCTCTCAAGGATAGTGATGGATTCCAGATGGCATTCCAAGTTTGTTTTGGTTGTGATCGGATCGCCGGTTTTGGTGTGATCATGGTTTGATGAGGGTGGAGGTGGTTTAACCTCTGGATTCCCTTGGTTGTTCTTGGATTGATTGTTACATGAGATCCCACATTCATTCTTGGAATATGGCACGGGGGTGACTGGCTGAAAGAGAGATTTGGTTCAACCATGTCTATGGTTGGGTGGTACGTGGAAGTCCCGAACCTGGTCAGATTTTCTTATGATTAATAAAAGCTAAGTTCTCTTACTTTTGCACTGGTTTATATGTGGATTTAATGGTTGTCATATCTCTAATATTTATATGGTTTTATGCTAGTTATAAGCATGGTTATATGACTAGTTCATGTCATGGTTATTTCATGTATTTACTTGTAATTGTTAAATGGATGGATGCAAGACCTAATTGATGTTATAACACTTCAATAGAGAAGGAGGCAATCCTTTGGTTATGTTTCATAAGTTATTTCATTCATTTATGATTTTTCTTGTAGCCTAGACCTGTAGGTTGCATTGATACCAAGTGTTTGACAGAATGTCAGTCCTAGTTGGGGATGCTCACGCCTAGTCGTGAGGTTGAATTTTGGTTGGTTTATATTGTCATCATGTCTTTGATGGATTTTGAACGTTATAAGAAGTTCTGGGAAGAGGCCAGGATTATGGGCTAGAAAAGTGGCTCCAATCCCGAGGATGTTGGGACAGGTCTGCTGAAAAATGTCCAGGGGCATTGGCACATAGGCCTGTGAGAGAAACTTTGGCTTCTGGTTACTATCTTGCCTATAGCATGAGAGCGACCAGGGGTTAAAAGGCTTAAATCATCAGTGGGACTTAGGGATAAGATGTCTAAGTGGCTAACATGTCTCCTAAGGGTGTTGTTACTGATGTGGATGGTTTTGTTTGATATGTTCCATTTTCTTAAGGTCACCAAGGAAATTGAATCCCTTATAGTAGCCTCTTTCGTTGCATGTTCACCCCAGTTGGTCGATTGCTTGGGTGGAATTGGGAGGAGCGGGTGTTACATATGGGTTTTAGAGTGTGGTTGTGCTATCCTTGGGTGAAGGTGCTTAGTCATGCATGCATGTCAGTTGCATGTGCGACTCTTACACTTGCATTCCATGTGCTTGTTGCATTGCATCATGTTGATAATGATTATAGTAAGGTTTTCATGAGGAACTTGATGTTAATTTGTGGAATGCATCGTTAGAAGTATATGACTGGTTTCATATGGTTATATGTTGATTACATGTTGATGATATGTCGCTTGACTACATCCTTGTATATCATATGCATTTTTGCATGTTTGATTACATGTATCAGTCTTGTAGGTTGATTACAAGAATTTATCATTTATGCTTGACTACAAGCATTCATACGTATGTGTAGTTTATTAGGCATTTCTTATGCATGTTGATAGTTTCTTGTGGCAATGTTTACATTGGAGTAATGGTTGTTGTCATGCATGAGGTCATAGCATGCATTGTTGATATGGCCTTGCGTTGATGACTAGAACCTAGCTAGAATGATGTGTATGCATTGATGCACTTATTTGATATATATATATATATATATGTGCTATTATGTTTATGTTATACATTTATCACGTTAATTTGATGATCTTGTAGATAAGGTATCCTCCCCGAATTATTCTAAGGTACGTGTGTTTATTGTGATTTGGTTTAGCTAACATAGTATGCCTTGTAGGAAAGAGATCATATGGCTAGCAAGGTGGTAGACTACATAGAATCTCCCTATGCATCAGATGTGCAGCATGGTGTGGGGCACTCTTCTGATTTGGTAGACACATTGAGAAGATTGAAGGAAGAAATAAGGAGTTGCAAAGTAGACAATGACAAAATCATGCAGGCATAAGAGAAACAAGCAGAGGTGAATACAATACTACTTCGAAGTTTTTCATATTTGCAGCGATGGGGACCACTTTGGATTAGCCATGGACATGAGGACAAAAATAATGGGGAATATGGCAGTAGGTCTCCTAGTAGACAAGGGTTGGATAGATCTAACATGATCAAAGATGGCAGGTTGTTGGACACTCCAGATAGGAGAGGTGATAGACACAGGTACTATTCTAGTTTTGCTACTGACATGCATCATGATCGTAATTGTTATCATCCTTATAGGAGGAGTGATAGGGGATACTTGCCATATGAGTTTAAGAAAAAAAATCCACCTAACTTTGATGGAGACATGAAGAAATCACAATATGTAGAGGCATGGTTGCTTGGTATGAACAAATTCTTCTAATTACATGATTATTCAAAGAACATGAAAGCAAAGATAACCACTTTCAGTCTCAAAGGTAAAGTGGATATTTGGTGGGAAGACATGAAAAATTTCAAAGGCATATATGAAGAGGATTTGACTTGGCATGTGCTTGAAAGGCTCTTCAAGAAGAAGTACTTGTCGGAAAGGTACTATGATGACAAAGCTAAGGATTTTATGAGTTGTAGATGGGTTCTATGACATATGATGACTATACTAGCAGGTTATTGGAGTTGTTTAGATATGTGCCTTACCTCAATCAGGAGAAGGCTAAGGTTCAAAGATTCATCAGTGGATTTCCATTTGCATACAGAGATCAGACTGAGTTTAATGAACCTAGATCATTGGAGGAGGCCGTCTGACAGTTGGAGCATTGTTATGAGCAGTCAAAGTGCAAAGTTGAGCCTAAGCATGTCTTCAAAAGAAATAAGGAAGCTAAAGGAAAATGGACACCAAATAGAGGAAGACCTCAAGATGCAAGTGAGAAAGAAAATGTAGTTCTGTACAAGATATTAAATAAAACTAAGAAGGGACATGGAGAGCAGGAGGCTAGAGGCAGACGTGATAGGGAATCATTGTGGTGTTGAATATGTGGCAAGGATCATTATAAGAGGGATTGTCCAGAAAATAAGAGTGGTAGTAAACCCCAGATCTATAGTGCTCAGGAGGCGCATACAATTGGTGATGTTGGTCACAACATTCCTTAGATTTATGCAACTGTGGACAATAGGTAGGCATATCATCAGGCATGGATCATTGAGATGGATAGTAAGCTTTGTGATCAAGTTGTTTCTATTTTTATTGATCCTAGATTTAGCTATAGTTATATTAATCTTGACCTAGTGGATAAGGGCGGTTTGATAAAAGAAGTGCATGCAGAATCTTGGTTGGTACAATTGGCTACAGGTAAAAAGCGGCAAGTTCACCATTGGGTAAGAGATTTTTAATTTGAGTTAAATTATATGCCTACAACAATACATTTGAATGTATTTCCATTAGGATCGTATAGTATGATTTTGGTTATGAATTTTCTATACCTTCATAGAACTAAAGTGGATTGCTTCAACAAGGCCATTGACTGTGTGGGTGATAGTGGGGAAAAGAGGGCTTTGCAGGGGAAGAAGAATCCTACATCAGTGGTGATGGTTACCGCTATGCAGGATAAGCGTAGTTGTAGAAAGTGTTGTGTGATGTTTGTAGTACACATTTCTAGTGACAAGGGTGACGAGGTTGAGGATTCCGATGTGTTAAGCAGGCACTCAATGTTGCAGTAGTTTTAGGATGTATTTCTTGAGGACATTACATAGTTTCCACCTCACAGCGAGGTAGACATTTCTATTGAGTTGGTGCTAGGGGTAGCTCCACAATCAAAAGCACCTAAGTTGGTATAGTTGAAGTTGAAGTTGAAGGAAATGTTGGACAAGCATACATTAGACCAAGTGTATCACCTTAAGGTGCACCAGTGTTGTTCGTGAAGAAAAAATATAGTACTCTTAGATTGTGCATTGACTACAGGCTGTTAAACAAGGTAATAGTCAAGGAAAGGTACCCATTATCGAGGATTGATGATTTGTTTGACCAGCTGAAGGGAGAAACAATGTTCTCTAAGATCGACTTGATATCAGGATACCATCAGGTACGCATCAAGGAAGAGGATATGTTCAAGACTACGTTCAGGACCAGGTATGGGTATTATGAGTTTGTTGTTGTCCCATTCAGTTCGACTAATGCTCCTGCTACATTCATGTGTTTTATGAATAGTGTGGTGCATCCTTATCTGGACAAGTTTTTTATTGTATTCATTGATGACATACTGGTATATTCTAAAAATGAGGAAGAACATGTCGAGCATTTCGCAGCAGTGTTGAGATTGCTAAGAGAGCATCCATTGTATGATAAACTTAGCAAGTGCAACTTATTTCAGACTGAGGTACATTACTTGGGGCATGTTGTCTCCAAGGATGGAATAGATCTAGAAAAGATAACGGCTATCATGGAGTGGGAAGCTCCTAAGAATGTGGATGAGGTGAGCTAATTTATGGGATTGGCAGGTTACTATAGGAGCTTCATCAAGAATTTCTCACGCATTTCATATCATATCACATCATTGGAGCGGAAAGGTAAGAAGTTCAAATTGAAAAAAGAATGTGAGGCTAGTTTTGAGCAACTTAAGTAGTTGCTGACACATGCACTAGTGCTAAAGATTGTGGATTCGGACAAGGAGTTTGTAGTATGTACAGATGCTTGCAAGAGAGGACATGGTGGAGTTCTCATGCAAGAAGGACAGGTAGTGTGCTATGAGTCACACAAACTAAATGAGCATGTGTAGAACTTGAGTTAGCAATGATTATAAATGCATTGAAGATGTGGAGGCACTATCGTCTTGGTAGGAGCTTTACATTGATGAGTGATCACAGTGGGTTGAGATATTTGTTTGATCAGCCGAATCTGAATGCCAGACAAGATTGATGGTTGGCTACCCATAGTGAGTTTGACTTCGAGATTAGATATATCAAATAGAAGGAGAACTAGGTTGCAAATTCTCTTTGCAGAAAGGTACAAGTAAATCATATAGCAGTTATGAGCTCTTATGGGACAGACTTACAAGATAGGTTCTTGCACACAGGACAGCGGGAGGATAAAAACATCGAGATTATTCATAGGTTATATCAGAGAATAGGTACAGGTACAAGTGATCGAGATGCACACTATCATCTCACAACAGATGGTTTGGTGAGATTTAGAGACAGGATCTATGTGCCGAATTGCAGTGAGCTCAAGAAGCTTATCTTGAGGGAGTTTCATGTCAAGCCATACTCAGGTCATACAAGCTATGAGAAGACATTGATGATGGTGAAGAAGTTATACTATTGACCAAATCTGAAGAAGGAAGTGGCAGAGTTTGTTGCTAGATGTTTAGATTATCAGCCGGTAAAGGCGAAATGTAAGCATCTAAGTGGTTTACGACAACCTATAGTGATTCCAGAATGGAAATGGGAGGTCATTTCCGTGGATTTCATTACGTTTCTTCCGAGGAAAATGAGGAAACATGATTCTATTATTGTCGTGATTGACAAGTTGAGAAAGGTATCTCACTTCATTCCAATGAAGACTACATATTTAGCCATTGATGTAGCATAGGTGTTCATTAGAGAGATAGTGAGACTCCATGGTATTCTAAAGAAGATTGTGTTAGATAGGGATGAAAACTTCACTTCTAAGTTTTGGAAGGAGTTATTTGCAGGCTTGGGTACACAGCTAGCCTTTAGCACAACTTATCATCCTCAAACAGATAGACAGACAAAGAGGGTCAATACGATCTTGGAGGATATGTTGAGGATGTACGTGATGCATAAGCAAAAGAAATGTGAGGAGTATCTTCCATTGGTTGAGTTCGCATAAAACAATGGTTATCAGGAATCATTGAGGATGAGTCCTTCTGAGGCATTATATGGACAGAGTTGTAACACTCCCATCGGCTGGAGTGATCCAATGAAGAGGTTACTTATTGGACCAGATATGTTGCCAAACATGGAGTAGGAAATGAAGGTTATAAAGAAGAATCTAAAGGTAGCATATGATAGATAGAAGAGTTATGCAGATCAACACAAGGTATTCAAGGAGTTTCAGGTTGGGGAGCATGTGTATTTGTGCATCAAGCCCAAGAAAATCTCTTTGAGGATTGGTTCATGTGCCAAGCTGGCACCACAGTATTGCGAGCCTTTCGAGATCCTTGAGAGGATTGGACCAGTGGCATATTGACTTGCACTTCCTGCAACAATGAAAGTCCTGTTGGCATTATGATTCAAGTGTTGTCCTTGATGGCAACTCACTCAGAGGTTGGTACAGGTGCTCAGAGGTTGGTACAAGTAATCAGAGGACAGATCTTAGTACAACATGCCAAGAAAGTTCATATACGCAGGTTCTCTATATATCAAGTCGTGTGTACACGCTGGTTGGCTTCAGTAAAAGTGCGTGTATGTGGAAAACTTCTCTTTGGTCCACGGCGGTTATTCCTTGGAAGTTGTGCCTATGATTTTGGACCTTGATGTCTCGACGAACGTGTTGATCCCTAGTTTTGAAGATGATGGTATTGGATTTCTATGGTTTTGGCTCTTGGTATTGAAGAAGGCCTAAGGCTATATAAGGTGAAGGAAATCATTAGGCAAGTGCATTTGAAAAAGTCTTGAATATCTGATGAAGTATTAGATCCAGTATGCAGGTTATTGGTTGATGAGGTATTGCTTGATCTGAGCTAAGGAGAGATCTCACCGGTTGATGGAGAACTATATCTAAGGAGAGATCGGGATGAAATGGTTTGAAATGAACTATGTTTATATGGTTGGTTATGCGTATTTCTAGATCTGCATACTGACGCAATGTTATGTTCTGGGTATAACTGAAATCTGGTACAGCTGCAAGTTATGAAAAATTATTTTTAGATCTGTACGCAGGTTGTCTTTGGTAAAACCGCGTGTATACACGGGTTGCCTTCATTATAGTAGCGTATATCTTTTGGAGCTTGATTTTTGGGTTGCAGCTAGATCTGACTGTTATTGCAGAGTTCTGTAGTCTGCTCTGTGTTCTGGTGACTGGGTTTGACAGGGTTTCAGTGGTTCAGTAATTCAAAGATTGATGATGCTAGTATTGGTTGTTTCATGATTTGTGAATGAATCATGGTCTTCAGATTGTAATGTTGTGCTTCAGGAGTATCCATTCTGAAAATTGATGAAAATTGGTACCTGAAGGAAAGAAGATTGTAGGCCAGCACCTACGTACTAGTATCTTAGCTAGTACAAGAGCAAAGGGGGTTGGAGCTCCCTTCCAAGGAAGTTTGGAAAACGAGAGAAGGTTGAAGCCTTCTGCAGGTTGTAGCCTGCGTATTGGTATAAGGCTGCACCAGTACAAAATATTGTAAACTGAAGTTCTTATTAAAGAAAGATAGAGACGACTTGCAGCAGGTGGTTTTCACCCACATTGGGTTTCCACCTTATATCATGGTGTTCATGTGTGTGGCTTTTGTGTGATGATCTGTTCTGCTATACTGCATCTGTTTACTCTTAATATGATGAATAATGTCCTGATGCAATTAACTGGAGATAAACTAACTGAATTATAAGATTTATGGTTATACGCTGGTTTCTTTAGACACAGTGGCGTGTACACACTGGTCCACTTAACTGAAGTAGCGTATATGTTTCTGAGCAATGAAAAAGTTTTATTGATCTGATAATACTGATTCACCCCCCCTCTCAGTATTATTTCCAACAATTGGTATCAGAGCAGGTCCTTCAGAGAAGCTTGATCGCTTGAAGGTAGATCGTTCATCATGAGCAACTACGAGAGAGAAGCATCAATCAGGCAACCGGTTTTTGATGGGACAAACTTCAATTATTGGAAGGTAAGAGTTACTGCCTATCTTCAATCTCTTGGTACAGAAGTCTGGGACATCGTAGAGACAGGCTACACTTTTCCTTCAGCTACTCCTACAGATGCAGCCGAGAAAAAGAAATATGAAACAAATGCGAAAGCAGTCAATACTCTATTGGGATGTATATCTCAATCAGAATTCATGAAGGTAATGCACTATAAATCTGCAAAAGAAATATGGGACAAAATTGTCACGAGCTATGAAGGAGACGAACAGGTAAAGCGTGCTAAACTTCAAACTCTCAGGATTAAGTATGAGACTCTCAGAATGTATAATGATGAAAGTGTGGCTAACTATTTCCTTAGGGTTGATGAGATTGTTAATTGCATGAAAAACTTGGGTGAAGAAATAAAAGAGGCTATTGTGGTTGAAAAGGTTCTAAGATCTTTGTCCCCCAAGTTTGAATCTAAAGTGTCTGCCATAGAAGAAAAGGAAAATCTGCAAATTCTTACTATGTCTCAGCTTCACGGGATTCTAACCGCTTATGAAATGAGAAAGGGAGGTCCATCAGACAGAAGAGAAGCTGCCTTCAAGGCTTCAGGCAAAGGAGAGTATTATGAAGCAAGTCACGTGCCAGAAGATGAAGAAGAGGAATCAAATTTTGTCAGAAATCTTCAAAGGGGTTCTGGAAGGTTCAAAGGTAAGTTACCTTTTAAATGCTTTACTTGTGGAAGAGTAGGTCATTATACTGCTAGATGTCCTCACAAAAACAAGAATGACAAGGGAAAGGAACCTGTTAAATGGAACAAGAAACAAAATGAAAAGAAGAAAAGCTATTACACTCATGAAGATAGTGATGGTCTTGCAAATAATGATGAAGATGAACAAGGTAATAGATATAAATTGTTAATGGCTTTTGAAGATGATGACTATATGGATGCTATAGATGTAGAAGGCTTTTATGAAGAGATGAAAGATCTCAAAGTTTGCTTAGAAGAGAAGAGTGCTATTATTGATTCTCTACAATGTCAACTAGCTGAAAAGGAAAAACATCTTGAAAAATTGGAATGTGAGATTGTCTGTCTTAGAAAGGAGATTGAGAAAACAAAAGCGATTAATCTTAAATTTGTTAAAGGATCTGAAACCTTGGATGAGATTATCAATGTGCAGCGATCTCCTCTGATCAAGATAGGTCTTGGATATAATGGAGAAAAATCTCAAGCCTCTACCTCTAAAAGCTATCTTGATGCAGCAAGGAGAAGCGAGCAAAGGCCAAATAAAAGTCATCAGGTGAATCAGGGACAGTTTACCTCAAGAACAAATAAAGACCATCAAGAAATTCGGGGACAAACTGCCTTAAGGACAAACAAAAGCTACAATCAGCCCCAGGTAAAATCTTCCCAATTTGCTCCAAGAATGAATGTGAATAGAAGCTACAATCGGTTGGATGATAGATCTGATTATCGCAGAAGTTTCTTTAATGGCCAATGCTTTTCTTGCCATAACTTTGGTCACAAAGCAGCTCAATGTGTTGCCTACAAGACAATCATGACTAGAGAAGCTCAAAAGCAAGGCAGAATGACTGGAACCATGAAAAGGACTTATAACAACTTTTCGGTTCTTGAAAATGAACTTGAATGCTCTATTTGTAATAACTTTGGTCATGAAGACTCTGAATGCAGGAGCGGGTTCCGGAAGACAACTCAGAAGGAACAAACCTCAAATGTCAAAACATGGAGAATAAAGGAACCACAACCAGAAAGATGTGGGATAGCCTTTTATGCAGAAGGTCAAGAAAGTCTATGGTACATTGACAGCGGATGTTCGAAGCATATGACAGGGGACAAAGAAAAGCTTGAGTCATATACCGCATTAGAAAAGGGGAAGAAAGTTTCTTTTGGAAACGATATCTCTGCAGCTATAAAAGGAAAAGGTGTTGCTCCATTGAAAGAGAAGGTCAAAGCTGGAAATGTTTTGTATGTTGATGGATTGAAGCATAATCTTCTGAGTGTCAGTCAGATGCGCGATCAAGGAACAGAAGTAATATTTAGATCAAACAGATGTTGTGTTCGTGATCTTGATACAGGTAAAACAATGATCAAAGGAAGAAGGACTCCAAATAATCTATACATATTTGAAGAAGGACCACAACAATGCTATTTGAGCAAGGATGATGAACACTGGCTATGGCATCGAAGGTTGGGGCATCTAAGATTTTCACAAATAAGGAAAGCATGCAAATATCAGGCTATTCGTGGTCTTCCAGATATCAAAATTCCAGACAACACTATATGCAAATCTTGTCAGTTTGGAAAGCAAACCAGAACTAACTTTCCAGAGAAGGAAGGATCAGCCAGAATACCTCTTGAGCTAGTCCATACAGATGTATGTGGTCCATTTAGGAAAAGGACACCTCGAGGAGAAGAATATTTGATATTATTCATTGACGATTTCTCCAGGTTTGTCTGGTTAGGGCTTATGAAGCACAAGGATGAAGCATTCGAAAAATTCAAATCCTTCAAAGCCTTGGTTGAAAATGAATCAGGACACAAAATTAAGTGCCTCAGATCTGACAGAGGTGGGGAGTTTACCTCAAACGAATTTTTCGATTTCTGTGAAGAACATGGGATAAGAAGAGAATTCTCTACAGCTAGAACTCCTCAGCAAAATGGGGTTGTGGAAAGAATGAACAGAACAATACAACAAATGGCTCGTGCTATGCTTGATGAATCAGGTACTCCCACAACCTTCTGGGGTGAGGCTGCACATGCTGCGGTTATTATTCTTAACAAAACAAATGTCCGAGTAAACAACACTCAAACACCTCATGAGCTCTGGAGTGGTGAGACTCCTTCGGTGAAGCATTTCAAAATCTTTGGGAGCAAGTGTTATATTAAGAATACTGATGAGCAACTTGGAAAACTTGAACCAAGAGCAGTTGAAGGCATTCTTCTTGGTTATTCTCCACATAGCAAAGCATACAAGTGCTACAACAAAAGACTTGGCAGAATTGTTGACAGCATTGATGTAGTGGTTGATGAGAAGGGATATATTCCTAGGCAAGTTCATCATGAAGACATTGAAGAAGATGAAGGCTACCCTCAAAGGCAGAATGATGAAGAAGAAGAATCTCAAGAAGAATCTCAAGAAGAAGAAGAACCTCAAGAAGAACCAGAGGAGTAGACAAGAATAGAAGAGAAGACTCCATCCAGATATGTTCAAAAGAATCATCCAGAATCTCAGATTGTGGGGCAGAAAGAAGCAGGAATACAAACAAGAAGAAGAATTGCAGAAGCTTCAAGCTATTTGGCATTACTCTCTTCTACTGAACCACAAAATGTGAAAGAGGCATGCAAAGATGAATGTTGGGTCAAAGCAATGGATGAAGAACTTGAGAAGATCGAAAAGAACAATACTTGGGAATTGGTTCCTAGACCAAAAGATAAAAATGTCATAGGGACTAAATGGGTCTTCAAAAATAAATTGAATGAAAATGGAGAAGTAATTAGAAACAAGGCCAGACTTGTTTGTAAAGGGTATGCGCAGCAAGAAGGAATAGATTTTGAAGAGACCTTTGCTCCTGTTGCAAGACTTGAGGCCATCCGAATGTTCCTTGCTCTCTCAAGCTTTCAAAACTTCAAGGTATTTCAAATGGACGTGAAATCAGCCTTTCTGAATGGAGACTTAGAAGAAGAAGTATATATTGAACAGCCAGATGGTTTCATTCTTGGGAATGATCCAAACCTGGTATGCAGATTGAAAAAGGCTCTCTATGGTCTCAAACAAGCTCCAAGGGCTTGGTACTATCGGTTGGACAAATATCTTCACCAACAAGGCTTTTCAAAAGGATCAGCAGATAGCAACCTCTATATAAAAGTTGAAAATAACAAATTGCTAATACTTGTTGTTTATGTAGATGATATTATCTTTGGCAGCAATGAAGAGACTATGAGTCAAAACTTTGCCTTGGTTATGCAGAAAGAATTCGAAATGTCATTACTTGGAGAATTGACATACTTCCTTGGATTGCAAATCCAAGAAAATGAAGGAGGCATCTTCTTGTCTCAAACCAAGTACCTCAAGCAGATCTTGAAGAAGTATGGCATGGAAGAGTCAAAGCGAGTATGTACACCCATGGTTACAGGATGTAGCCTCAGTGCAAATGATGAATCAGCAGCAGTTCATCAACCAACTTATAGATCCATGATTGGGAGTTTGCTTTATTTGATAGGTACCCGACCAGATATTATGCATGCAGTAGGAATTGTTGGAAGATTTCAAGCCAACCCAAAGGAAACTCATCTTCAGGCAGTGAAAAGAATCTTCAAGTATCTTCAAGGGACCCAAAACTATGGCTTATGGTATCCTAGAGATACAGATCTCACTCTTCATGCTTACACAGATGCAGATTGGGCCAGAAGTGTGGATGATAGGAAAAGCACAAGTGGTGGTGCTTTCTTCATGGGTTCCAGATTAGTATCTTGGTTCAGCAAGAAACAGAGTTCGATTGCCTTATCTACAGCTGAAGCAAAATATGTGGCTGCGGCATCTTGTTGCACACAACTTCTTTGGATGATGCAGACCTTGCAGGATTTTCAAATCACTTGCACTCCACCAGTCTCTATCCTATGTGATAATACAAGTGCAATCAGCATTTCAAAGAATCCAGTCATGCACTCAAAGACCAAGCACATACCAATCAAGTACCATTTTCTTCGGGAACAAGTGCTTGAGCAGAAGATCAAACTAGAGTATGTTCCTTCTAAGGAACAAGTTGCTGATATTCTCACAAAACCACTGCCCAGGGAAACTTTTGAATATCTCAGAAAAAAGCTGGGAGTATTTGATGCTTCATCCTGCTGTTGAAGCTTATCTGTTCTACAGAAAAGTTGGTATACACAAGTTACGTAAGGGATATACGCGTATATACGCCGAATTATGCTGGGAAAGTCGCGTATATGGTGTACGCGTGTTGCAGAAAGCATATCCGCGTGCATACGCCGTTTTCTGCAGAGGAAGTCGCGTATATGGAGTTCTAAACAACAAGGGCAGACTCCGGTCGGAGAAAGTCTGAGATGGGTATGCCAGAATTCTTCAGGCACAAGTTCAGGGGGAGCAGCAGGCACAGGTTCAGGGGGAGAAGATTAAAGTCTCATAAAGCATTGTTGGCATTTAGATGCTTTTGGTTCTAGTACACAACTGTTGTTGGTTTCAGGAGAAGGAGCTCAGAAGAAAATCTTGGTTGCTGATCTAAAAGATGTGTATCAGATGTTGCTTGTGACTTTCATAAGTATTGGTCTAGATTTGTTGTATCTATGTCATGTATCTCTTCTGTGATATCTCTTTGGTTTCCCCACTATGCCTGGGATGAATGATGAAATATAATTGGTTGTTTCTGATGTATCCCCTCTTGGTTGGGAGTATGGATGTATGTATTGAGTCTTTTGGTAATAGGAAGGTCCCTTATGGTGTATAAGTCTTGGTTCCTTTGAAGAACATCTTTTGCAGATCTTGCCTACAGTCAGAGGAAGCATGTTTCAACACAGCCAAGCAAAGATATCAGCATGTACTCAGGGGGAGCACAGCCCTTTGCCCTTGATGTCAAACGGGGAGAGTGACTTGGTGTGGTGGTTGCCATCAAGTCCAAAGGGGGAGATTGTTGGCATTATGATTCAAGTGTTGTCCTTGATGGCAACTCACTTAGAGGTTGGTACAGGTGCTCAGAGGTTGGTACAAGTAATCAGAGGACAAATCTTAGTACAACATGCCAAGAAAGTTCATATACGCAGGTTCTCTATATATCAAGTCGCGTGTACACGCTGGTTGGCTTCAGTAAAAGCGTGTGTATGTGGAAAACTTCTCTTTGGTCCACGACGGTTATTCCTTGGAAGTTGTGCCTATGATTTTGGACCTTGATGTCTCGACGAACGTGTTGATCCCTAGTTTTGAAGATGATGGTATTGGATTTCTATGGTTTTGGCTCTTGGTATTGAAGAAGGCCTAAGGCTATATAAGGAGAAGGAAATCATTAGGCAAGTGAATCTGAAAAAGTCTTGAATATCTGATGAAGTATTAGATCCAGTATGCAGGTTATTGGTTGATGAGGTATTGCTTGATCTGAGCTAAGGAGAGATCTCACCGGTTGATGGAGAACTAGATCTAAGGAGAGATCGGGATGAAATGGTTTGAAATGAACTATGTTTATATGGTTGGTTATGCGTATTTCTAGATCTGCATACTGACGCAATGTTATGTTCTGGGTATAACTGAAATCTGGTACAGCTGCAAGTTATGAAAAATTATTTTTAGATCTGTACGCAGGTTGTCTTTGGTAAAACCGCTTGTATACGCGGGTTGCCTTCATTATAGTAGCGTATATCTTTTGGAGCTTGGTTTTTGGGTTGCAGCTGGATCTGACTGTTATTGCAGAGTTCTGTAGTCTGCTCTGTGTTCTGGTGACTGGGTTTGACAGGGTTTCAGTGGTTCAGTAATTCAAAGATTGATGATGCTAGTATTGGTTGTTTCATGATTTGTGAATGAATCATGGTCTTCAGATTGTAATGTTGTGCTTCAGGAGTATCCATTCTGAAAATTGATGAAAAGTGGTACCTGAAGGAAAGAAGATTGTAGGCCAGCACCTACGTACTAGTATCTTAGCTAGTACAAGAGCAAAGGGGGTTGGAGCTCCCTTCCAAGGAAGTTTGGAAAACGAGAGAAGGTTGAAGCCTTCTGCAGGTTGTAGCCTGCGTACTGGTATAAGGCTGCACCAGTACAAAATATTGTAAACTGAAGTTCTTATTAAAGAAAGATAGAGACGACTTGCAGCAGGTGGTTTTCACCCACATTGGGTTTCCACCTTATATCATGGTGTTCATGTGTGTGGCTTTTGTGTGATGATCTGTTCTGCTATACTGCATCTGTTTACTCTTAATATGATGAATAATGTCCTGATGCAATTAACTGGAGATAAACTAACTGAATTATAAGATTTATGGTTATACGCTGGTTTCTTTAGACACAGTGGCATGTACACGCTGGTCCACTTAACTGAAGTAGCGTATATGTTTCTGAGCATTGAAAAAGTTTTATTGATCTGATAATACTGCTTCACCCCCCCTCTCAGTATTATTTCCAACAAGTCCATTATGTTTTCCATATTTAATTGCTTAAGAAGTATGTAAAGGATGTTGATCATGTTATTGATTGGTCTGCATTGCAGGTGGAGCAAGAAGGAGGGTTCCAACCGGAGCCTCAGTGCATATTGTAGCGGAAACATCTCATGTTCAAGAATAGAGCCATAGAGAAAGTTAAAGTGCAGTGGACGTACTTTGGGCCTGAAGAAGCTGCATGGGAGATGGTGGATCAGATGTGGGCCCTGTTTCCTTCATTGCTTGCGGTTGAAGCAAAGAAGTTTTGGTTTAATGTTGTTATATGTTTGGAATATGTTTTGCTGATGTTTTGGTATATGTATGTATATGTATATGGATGTAAATACCTCCATGAGATAAGTTATAAAGCTCCAATAAGTGGTATGGGTGTCATGTTATTATGGTTGTTATATTGTCATGTTGTTATTATGTTTTGCTTTTGAGAAGGTCTTTCATTGTAAATACAACAACGAGCTAAGTTATAAATCTCCATGGGTAGTATGTTTTCTTTTCAGTGAATTTTGCTGAGGTCTTGGTGTGGTTTAACATCGAGGATGGTGTTCCCCAAGTGGGAGGGTTTTGTAACAACCCTCGTGAAAATTTCATGTAATAAAAGGTAATAAAGCGAAAATAAGACCCTCGTTAAGGGACACTTATTCCAAGCTGAACATTGGGCAAAGATATCCTAGTGGGCATCACTAGATGTGTGTTTTGGCTAAGGAAAATTGGAAAAGGATAAGGCAAAGGCATTAAAAGGAAAAAATGAATTTTCGGTACATTTATTTATGAAAATAAAGGAAATTAGGAGAAAAGTAAGATGAAAGGTAAGAGGTTTCACGTGAGAAGGAAATTAAAGGAAAATAATGGAAAATGAAGAAAATAGAGGCCTTAATAATAAAAAGGATTCTGAGGATCAATTGGTAACCTTTTGTCAGTTCAAGTTTGGAGCTCTCTCATTATTCTCTCTCTCACTCTTGGTCACTTAGAGTTTTCTTGTATCACTCTAGTTTTGGAGTGAGGAATGAAAAGCAACGAAGGGAAAGGAAGGAAATCAAGGATCAAGGATATGAAGGCATGATCCAGCAAATTCAATAGGAATACTTGTAGGTAGCCTTTTGCATGTGTGATTTCCTAGCTGGTTTGGACATGCATGGATTTTCATGTTGGTTTATGGTTCTCTTACTATCGATGGCATGGTTTTTTCTAGGTTATGAGAGTAGTTTTCAGCCTAGCCTTTCCTTTTTCCGGATGCCATGGTATGTTGGGTTGTTTATCTCGATTTTGGCCTTTGGTTTTCTCGATCGATTTCAGAATCTGGGGTGGAGGTGGTCTCAAGTTTCATTCCCAAAGGCGTAGGAATCCCTTGATTGGTTTTAGTGGCATACATGGTAAAGCTTGACGGAGGAGTATTAGTTTAGGGCCTAGTGATCCGGGTTTAGATTGTGGTAAAGCCTGAGGGATTGGTCTTAGTTTAGGCCCTAGTGATCCGGGATTGGATTATGATAAACCTTGAGAGACAAGGAGACAGGAAATTCCTCAAGGATAGTGATGGATTCCCGATGGAATACCAAATTTGGTTTAATTGTTCGAAGCACAGGTTTTGGTGTGATTATATTTTGATGAGGGTGGAGGTTGTTTAACCTCTAGATTCCCTTGGTTGTTATTGGATTGGCTGTTCCATGAGATGTGAAATTCATTCTTGGAATATGGAATGGGGGTGACTGGTTGAAAGAGAGATTTGGTTCAGCCATGTCTATGGTCAGGTGTTACATGGAAGTCCTAAGCCTTGTCGGATTTGCCTATGATTAATAAAAGCTAGTTTGTCTTAATTTTTCCTTGGTTTATATGTGGCTTTAATGGTTGTCATATCTATGATATTTATATGGTTTTATGCTAGTTATAAGCCTGGTTATATGATTGGTTCATGTCATGTTTATTTCATGTATTTACTTGTAGTTGTTAAATGGATTGATACAAGACCTAATTGATGTTATAACACTTCAATGGAGAATGAGCTGATCTTTTTCGTTATGTTTCATAATTTATTTTAGTCATCTATGCTCTGTCCTGTAGCCTAGAACTGTAGGTTGCATTAATGCCAAGTGTTTGATAGAATGTCAGTACTGGTTGGGGATTCTCAGTCCTAGTCCCAAGGTTGATTTTTGATTGGTTTATATTTTCATCATTTCTTTGATGGATTATGAAGGTTATAACAAATTATGGGCAGAGATCAAGATTTTGGGCTAGAAAATTTTCTCAAATCCCGGGGATGCTGTCACAGGTCTACTGAAAAAAGTCCAAGGGCGTTGGCACACAGGCCTATGAGAGCGACTTTTGCCTCTGGTCGCTATCTTGCCTATAGCATGAGAGCGACCAGGGGTTAAAACACTTAAATCATCAGTGGGACTCAGGGATAGGATGTTTGAGTGGTTGACATGTCTCCTGAGGGTGTTGTTGCTGATGTGGATGGATTTTTTTGATATGTTCCATAAGTTCCAAATCTTTAAGGTCACCAAGGAAGTTGAATCCCTTATAGTAGCATCTCTCGTCACATGTTTACCCCAGCTAGATGATTGCTTGGGTGGACCTGGGAGGAGGTGGTGTTACAAGTGTCATAGAAAGCACCAATCCACCATGATGGAAATTGAACTTACTATCCTTGAACAATCTGTTTATGTATTAGTTGATCCGGGTGCCATCCTAAGTTATGTTAGTCCTAAAGTTATAGAGAACAGTAAATTAGTGGTTGAAAAGTATAAAAATCCCTAGTTGGTTCAATTGGCTACGAGTACAAAAAAGGATCACCATCTAGGTAAAATCTTCTCCAATTATGTAAAATGGGAGACAAAATATAGAGAGTTTAAATATACTGCCATTAGGCTCTTACGATGTCTTGATAGCCATGGATTGGCTAGAAAGCCATAAAGCACTTGTTAATCGTCATAAAAAACAATTACCTGCATTACAAATAGTGGTGAAGAATAGGTTATAAAAGGCATACCTAGGTCTATTTCGATATGTAAAATATAAAAATTATAGTTGAAGAAAGCAGCTATGAAAGGGTGTCAACACTTTTCCATAAAGGTAGAAAATTAGTCTTTGGACAAGTAAATAAAGTCATTAGAAGAAGTAGAGGTGGTGAAAAATTTGTAGGATGTATTTCCAAGTGATATCCCTAGACTTCCTCCCAAGAGGGAAATAGATTTCTTCATAGAACCAGTGTCGACAACAGCACCAGTGTCCAAAGCCCCTTACCGAATGAATATACCAGAACTTATGAAATTGAAAATTCAATTGTAGGAATTGTTGAGTAAGGGGTATATTAGGCCCAACGTGTCCCCATGGGGTGCAATGTAACTTTTCATTAAGAATAAAGATGGAATTTTCAAAATGTGCATTGACTATCAACAGCTGAATAAGTTAACAGTTAAAACTAAATACCCTTTACCCTATATTGATGATCTCTTTGACCAAGTTAAGGGGGGAGTTGTGTTCTCTAAGATATGCCATATATTTGGATATCACTAGATAAGGGTGAGAGATTAATAAATACTAAAAACAAATTTTCGAACTTGGTATGGACACTAAGAATTCACAGTGTTACCCTTCAACCTCACAAATGCAACTTCACTTTCATGTGCTTAATGAACATTGTGTTCAATATATTTTTAGATAAGTTTATTGTAATTTTTATAGATGATATAATGATATATTTAATACTTTGGAAGAACACAAATAACGTTTTGAAGTAGTGTTATGAACATTAAAGGAACAAGAATTTTATCCAAAATTCAACAAATGCGATTTTTTCGCGAACAAGATACAATATCTTAACCACATAATTTCAAAAGGAAAGAAAAATAGTGGATCCCGAGAAAGTAAAGGATATTATTGATTGTCTAGTACTGGAAGACATGGATAGTATAAGATCATTTATGGGAATAATTGGTTATTACTACAAGTTTATAGAGGGGTTTTCAAAATTGGTGTATCTTGTAACCTCCTTACAAAAGTACGGCGTAAAATTTGTATGGACTCAACAATGTCAAGAAATTTGTGAAAAGATGAAATAATTACTCATTGTCACACCGATACTCAAAATAGAATATCGGAAAAAGTACTTTGAAGCGTGCATAGGCACATGCCTAGAAGTCCTAGGAGGCTGCAAAACGGGCATCTTGTGGCTTATGAGTCTCTAAAATTAAAAGAACATGAGAAAAATTATGCAGTCTATGATTTAAAATTAACAACTATAAATCATGACCTCAAAATGTGGAGGAATTATCTAATTAGAAGGAATTTCACTTTAATTACTGACCATGTAAGTCTAAAATATTTTTTCATCCAACTCGATATTAATGTTAGGCAACGCAAGTGGATGGCCTCCTTGGGTGAATATGACTTCGACATTAAACACATAAAGGGAAAGGAGAATCAGGTAACAAACTCTTTAAGTCGAAGTGTGAAACAATTTTATGAGATCTCCATAAGTCAAATTGAAACATATGTATTGGAACAGGTCGAAGAGGCAACATTAATAGATCAACATTATAGTCAAATATGTGAAAATATGAACGTAAATATGACTTCGATAAAGGGACTAATTATGAAATCAGCAAACATGGGTTATTGACATATAAAAATCAACTTATACTTCAGGAAAAAATAAAATAATTTATAATGGATGAACACCATAAGAAACCTTTTGCGGAGCATCTGGGGTGTCAACAAATGATAATGACCCTTAGAAAAGAGTTATTTTGGCCTATAATGAAAAAGGAAGTTGTGGAATTTTTTCTACATGTCAAGAATGTCAGTAAGTGAGTACAAAACATCAACACTCATAAGTATTGACGAAACCCTTATCGATTCTAGAGTGGAAGTGAGAAGTGATCTCCATGGACTTCATCACAAGGTTTCCTCAGACACGAAAACAACATGACTCCATTATGGTAGTAGTTGATAAACTAAAAATTTACACCCATTTTATCCATGTGAAGTCTACATATAAAGTTTCGCAGGTGGTTAATATATTTATGAGGGAAATATATAAGCTTCATGGCATACCCAAGGTAGTTATATGAGAGAGGGATCCAAAATTTACCTCAAATTTTTGGAGGTCATTGTTTATTAGATTGGGTACATAGTTAAACTTTAGTAATGTGTAACATCCAAATATGGATGGATAGACTTAAAGTCCCGAGGACATGTTACGTATGTATGTCATGAACTAGCCTACAAATTGGTAGGACTACATACACATGGTAGAATTCAGCTATGAAAATGGCTATCAAGCCTCATTAAAAATGAGTCTCTTTGAGGTTGTATATGGGAGGAAATTTCATGTACCTCTAAGTTAGATTTGATTAGAGGATAGGTTGGTGTTGGGAACAAAAATAATACAAGAAATGGAGCAAATGGTAATGAAAATTAGACAGAATTTGAAAGAGGCACATGATAGATAGAAAATCTATGCTGATTTGAAAATAACCCCTAAAGATTTTCAAGTTGGGGAGCATGTTTATTTGAATGTACAACCAATAATAGTTCCCTGAGATTAGGGAGTTGTTTTAAATTGGATACTTGGTTTTGTGGGACATTTGAGATATTTGCCATTGTGGGGCGAGTGGCCTATCAATTAGATTTTCCAACTCATGTTAAAACTCATCATGCATTTCATGTGTCTTTATTATTTAAGAAACATATATATGTTCCTAATCACATTATTAATTGGAATTTTGTGCAGATCAAGACAAAAGGAGAGTTCTAGGTTGAAGCTATATATATTTTGGCCAGAGGGAAACCACTCTTCAAAATGTAACCATTTCTTAGGTTAATGTGCAATGGAAGCAATCTAGGCTTCAAGAGGGCACCTAAGAAATGGAAGAAGAAATGAGAAAATCTTTCCCTATGTTATTCCAAAGAATAATGGAATCTAAAACACTGAGGATGGTGTCCCTTTTAAGTGGAGGGGAGATGTAATACCCCTAGATAATCATTCATGCCTTTTATTATTTAATCATGATTGGAAAAGTTAAAAATTACAAATGACTAGGTGCTGTAAATATTTAATTTTATTTATGAAAAACAAAATAGATATCTTTTTTTAAGTTGTTGTTAGCATTCTTGGTAATGTGCTAAGGGTTTTCACGTAGAAATTAACTCCTAACTATCAGGAAAACAGTTGGAATTAGTTATTCCTAAGAAGAGGATAGAAACAAATGAAGGGAAAAAAAATTCTCCTTTTGCCATTATTCAACTTAAAAGGCAAGAACATACTATAAAAGGAAAAAAGAGATGGCTATAGATAAATGCCATGAAGTTGGTTTTGTGTAGGAATATTGTGGGAGAGAAAGACAATGATTCCTAAGTGTAAGAAGTGGGAGAGAAAGACTGGTTTAAATCGAAGAGATAAAGTAGGGCATTTCTTTAAGATTTTAGGAGAAAATACTTTAAAAAGATTCTTGGAATTGTTTCTATGACAAAGAGTAGTAGATCTTGGGGGTAGCTAGTTGTGGAAGCCATATTATGGTTTAGAGGACCGTGAGAGCCCTTATCACATTTCAAGGAAGATATTTTAGTATTTTGTTAATTTTTGAGTAGTGTTTAGTAAATTATGGTTGAGAAAATGGAATAAATATTGAATTGGTATTTGTGAATTTATTATGAAAAAGTAAGTGTGCAATTTATAGCTCTATGGATGGGTAGAGTTTGTGACTCCTAATTTGCAACAGGTCAAACCATAAGTACAATCCTAGAGGATTTTGTGGAGGACAAGGTAATGCATATTCCATAGAATCTGGAAACATGTGGATGTAGGTAAGGGTTTTTAATAAAATAAAAATGTTAAAGCTCTAACTAACCTTATTAGCCCAGTTTCTGGCTCAATAATATAACGAGAGAGAGTGATGTAATTCAAATAATTTTTATAAAAGAAATTTGTTTGTATACAGTGTTATGTGTGATTTATGATTACAAACATAAGTATCTTCCCTAGACCTAGTGGACTGGTGCAAAACAAGAGAAATAAAAGAATATAAAATTCACCTTAGAGAAATTGGAGAATTAAAAGGGGCTTACTTGGGATCCCTCGCAAGCTCTTCTCTCCTCTCGACTTGTAAGCTCCAATCGTAGCTCTAATTACTATAATTACAACCTGCACATACAATCAATAGAAGCAAAAGATCTATGACATTTACGTAGTATTATCCAATTAATCTATTCAATCGATCAACAAAGCATTGAAATACATGAATGTAAACATAACATAACACATATAGGAAAATGGTATACTCTTTTTATTAATATGAATAGGAGAGAGTTTACAACCAAGAAGAGTAGTTGATCTTGTAGAGATATCCCCAAGTTGACTTCTCCTTGTGACAAATCACACCTCAACATCACCTTAATGCATGAAGATTATGACTCTCTTAGATTGAAGATAGAAACATGAGGGTATAGTTAGTCTCTAAAATCCAAACCTAATGTTGTATATGGCTATAGATTTATACGAAAGTGTGGTAGTTTAGGAATTGTTATCCATTTACCAATATAGGCTTGAGATCCACTCTTAATGGGAGAACGAGATCAAGGGATAAGAGATAAAAATCTCCAAGGGAGGATCATATATGACTTGAAGTTATTATCCATGGTAAATTGTTGAAACCACTCGTGGAAGCTTCACAATTCTTTTTAATTTTCCTGAATTTCTAGAATTAGCGCACCCCCAAGAAGGGAAAATATGTTGTTAATCAGCGCCAGTGCAGAAATGAGGAACTTGTTGCTGAACGTAGGTGCCTAAAGGACCAGGATACGTTGGGCCTTAAAAGCACTGATTTGAGGTATTCAAATCGAGAAACTTGGGAATTTGGGAGAGTCATGCTTAGGTCTTTATGTAGGGATGATGGCAAGGTGTTCACATAAGTGGATTGATCTGATTTGTATGCCTAATATTCATGAGATGTGAAAAAATGTCCTATAACAGATTTCCCCCTAAAGTGAAAAGTGAGAAATAGTCGCAGATGACTGAAGTGCTTTACCTTGTGACATGTTTGGACCAAGAAAAAAATGCTTGATATCATCATCTGTTTCAATACATTTCATCATGAAATCTTTTCTGAGGAAGGCATACCCATGCTCAACACATAAGCTAACATTACATGTACAATGATCAATAAGTTTTGTTCACTAATGACAAAGTTGGGATCCATGATTAGATGATTCATTGTTTGATCATAGCCAACATGCGTCATAATCTTGCATTAACCCTAAAATTGCAGCTTGGATGGATGTAACTAGATTCAGGGTCTTCTATCTCATTCACTCGATTGTTCAATATACGAGTCTAACCATGTGAATAAAGGAGCTTGAGTCAAACATTCTAGAAAACATCTCATTACCGACCAATGATGTAAAACATTAACAAACACGAGAGAAACCACTGATGATTTTAATGGTACTCAAGGTACAATAATACAATCCGTATGGTGTGAATGAATGAGTTGAAGCCAAATTCCACACAAAATATGTTGCTCAAAGTGCAATGATGAAAACTTGTCTCCAAGAGCGAGGAAACTTTCCATTGATGTATGCAAGCCCCAAGGTACTCAATAAAAAGTTTCTAATTAAACTTCCTGGATAATGAACTAATATCGACAGGGAGCGACCCATCGCAGGAAGGACTTGATGTATTCCTCATCAACGATACGAAATCGATATCATGATTTGAGACAAAATAATGTTGATGTGGAATTGGTTCAAGAATGAAAAACATGGAATGAAGGATTAAGAGTATCGTAGAAGAGATAAATGGAATGACTTCTCTTGAACACATCAGAGACATTGAATGGGGTTGGAAAAATTGATCCAAAACCGAAAATAGAGGCTTTGAAATGGTGTGATGAACCAAAAGACAAGAAAATTTCCCAACCCAAAAACCACAGAGATGAAGTGGAAGAGTGTTGTGTTCAAGAGTGACTCACTTCCATAATAGGTGGAGTATCCCATTTTCCAAATTTCGCCAACCAGTTTCGGTCAGTACCTCTTTATTTTTTAACAAGATTGAGGAGGATAACATATGCTTGATCTTTAATTTCATCCTTCAGGTGAATCAATCAAAGTATCTTTAATGAACCTTGAGAATTCTTAGTTTGGTCTCGTCATGTTTGATGAGTCCATCGTTGTTTGATGCTTTTACGAGTCCTACGAAGGTTAAAATCAACATCTTTTTCATGTTTAGAGGGTTTGAAAAAGAGGAAAAAAAGAACAATCTAAAGGTTCCTTTTCGTAGATAGTCTCTTGAGTTTGAAAAGGCGGAAAATAATACTCAGGAAAACCTTTTAGCCATGTTTTACTAAGGTATTCCTTTTTTGTAGATAGTCTAGCTCAGTCCGGAAAATGGTTAAATTTATACTAAGTAGATGTATTTTCATTTACTTTAACGAGTTCAAAAATAGAAGTGCTTGACAATATTTTCATATTTTGGGAGTGAAAAGAGTTAAAAGAGGGCTCCAAGAGTTCCTTTCTTGTAAGTTTACAGAGCCCAAAAAAGTGATAAAAATATGCTCTACGGTCAAAATGATTTGTTTCAATTTAGACATCATCAAATTCGTTAAACAATTGTTGACTTGCTCAAAACACCACCAAAATATTAAAACTAGTTGTTTCATTATAAAGTTGAATCACATTTAGTTCAAAATATTAAAATATTAATAAAATAATGAAGAAATAACCATAAAATATGCAAGATGTAATTCATTTTTATCATTTCACATTTTACCTCTTGGGTAGTGAGTTCTGAGTGTTTTCTGTTGGGTTGTGTTATATTCTTTCCACGACTAGCCCACGTAATTAACCGGGGGTTAGAGGGAGGGAGGTCACAAGGAGTTTGAGGGGCCCACCTATGGTTTTGTGCATGATTTTCGCACATGTTTTTGGACGTGATGGTTTTCGGTCCATGGTTTTTTGGTCCATGGTATTAGATGCTTCGGCATGTATAAATATGTATTATAACATTGAAAGGTAAAAAATGAAAAGTCAAGCTAGTAGTTTCAGTTTTGGGATCCAGGGGAGAATCTCTGTGTATATGTGTTTTATGTGTTATTCTCTCGCACTGTTTATTTTCTGTGTTTTAAAATTTGTATGCAGGTAATTTCTTTACAGGGTTAAAACCTACGTTTGGTATCAGAGCTGTTTTGGCTTCAAGGGGATGCCTTTATTGCTGACGGGCCTGTGGTAGACCCTGTTTAGTGGGAGATCTGCTAGATTGATTCTGGTAGTGAAAGAGGATGGCGAGTAGTGGAAAGATAGAGATCAAGAAATTTAATGGTCAAAGTTTTGAGTTGTGGAATCTCAAGATGGAGGATCTGTTGGTGGATAAAGATCAGTGGATCACGGTAGACCCGGGTGCTAAACAAACAGGAGTGTCCGATGAAGAATGGAAGAAGTTGGATCAGAAGGCAAAAATCACAATGCAATTATGTGTCTCAGATTCATTATTGCTGAATGTATCAGGGGAAGCTATGGCGAAGGCTTTGTGGGACAATTTAGGGACTTTGTACCAATCTAAGCCTCTGATGAATAAATTGTTCTTGTGGAAAAAGTTGTATAACCTGAGGATGAAAGATGGAGACTCAGTGACAGAGCATCTGAACGCATTTAATACTATGGTAAGTTAGTTAGCATTTGTTGATATTAAAATTTTGGATGAAGATAAGTGCATCAATTTGTTGTGTTCTCTACCAGATTTGTGGGATAATTTGGTTATTGCAATAGGTAGCAATGAAACTGCCTTGTAGTTTGATGAAATAGTCTCATCCTTGTTGATGGAGGAGATGAGACAGAAAAATATGGAGAGCCAGAATGGTGATGCCTTGTCTATACGACAACGGTCCCAGAACATAAATAAAAATAAGTCATCGAGTGGGAGATCTAAATCTAGAGGGAGATCTAAATCTGCAGGAAAACCTATAAAGGTGGTGTGCTGGAAATGTGAAAAGGAAGGGCACTTCAAAAGGGACTGTAAAACTAAAGCTCCTGATAAAGGAAAGGGACCTGATGATGCTCCTTCTATAGAGGTGAAAACCACCTCAGATGAAGGTGGGAATGTGTACTTGGCTTCTTCAAGTACACATGTAGATCATGAGGCATGGTTGATTGACTCAGGTGCATCCTTTCACTTCACTCCCCATAGAGAGTGGTTCTGCGAGTATGAGAAATATGATGGTGGTGATGTCTTCTTTGGGGATGATATGAAGGCTAGAATCATTGGTCGCGGAAAAGTAAAGTTGAAGTTGCAAGGTGGAAGGGTTAGAACACTTCCAGGCGTTCTACATATTCCTGCATTGGCTAGAAATCTGATTTCTATAAGCAAGCTGGATGATGCAGGTGTAAAGACAATGTTCGAGAAAGATACCTACAAGATGGTTCGGGGAGCACTGGTATTGATGCGAGGAGTTCGGATTGGAACTCTATACAAGATGCAAGGTAGCACTGTTGTTGATGGGTGAAACAGTTCTGTGGTTCCTGAAAGTGGAGCTGAAAATCTAGTGGTCTATGGAGAGAAGACCATGCTGTGGCATCAAAGGCTTAGACATATTGGAGAGAAGGGCCTTCGAATACTTCATGATAAAGGTATGGTAGAAGGTATGAGTAATAGCTCTATGGAATTTGATTTCTATGAAAATTGTGTATGTGGGAAGCAAAATTGGGTGAGTTTCCCCTATGGTGGTAAGAGGGCGAAACAGATATTAGAGCTTGTGCACAGTGATGTGTTTGGACCAGTGAAGGTTCCATCACTGGATAAGTCTGTGTACTATGTATCATTTATAGTTGAATTCTCAAGGAATGCATGGATATATTTCCTTAACAAGAAAGTTGAAGCCTTTGATAGGTTTAAAGAATTTAAGGCTCTTGTAGAAAATCAGATAGAGAAGAAGATAAAGGTTTTGAGGACAGATAATGGTGGAGAGTTTTACAGCAAGGAATTTGAAGAATTCTGTAAGAAGTGTGGTATAGCACGACAGAAGACTACTGCATATACACCTCAGCAAAATGGAGTTGCAGAAAGAATGAACAAGACATTGATGGAAAGGGCAAGACGCATGCTGAGTGGTGCTGGGTTAGGACAGGAATTCTGTGCAGAGGCGATGGATATTTCATGTTACCTGGTCAACAGGTCACCTTCATCAGTGTTTGAGGATAAGACTCCATAAGAGGTATGAACTGGTAAGAAACCCTCTCTTTCACATTCAAGGGTATTTGTATGTGATGCATATGTACATGTTCCAAAGGAGAAACGAACCAAGTTGGATAATAAATCTGAAAAGTGCATCTTTATTGGGTATAAGGATGGTTTAAAGGGTTATAAGCTTTGGAACTCAGTAACAAGGAAGGTTGTGTACAGACGAGATGTGGTGTTCAGAAAGGTGAAAGATGTTATTAAATATGAAGTCCAACCAAAGGAACCTGAGAAGATAGAGTTTGAGCTAAAGGAGGAAGAACCAAACTCTACAACAGAGGAGGAATCAGAAGATGAAGAGCCACAAACTCCGGTTGTGAGAAGATCAGTTCGAGAAAGAAGGCAATTAGAAAGGTATAGTCCATCTACTTTATGTTCAAATTTTTCTTTATCTATTACTGACGATGATCCCAGAAATGTGAAGGAAGTAGTAGATTCAAAGGATGGCAAACTCTGGAAAGAGGCCATGGTTGATGAAATGGCATCTTTGCACAAAAATGCGGCTTGGGATCTAGTGGAGTTGCTGGCTGGAAGGAAACCCATTGGCATCAAATGGGTGTTCAAAAAGAAGATAAATGCAGAAGGAAAAATGGAGAAATACAAAGATCGGTTGGTAGCAAAAGGTTATTCCCAGGTGCCAAGGAATTGATTTTGGTGATATTTTTTTTCTTGTTGCCAAGGTAACTTCTATTAGATTACTTTTATCTGTTGTTGTTGCTTTTGATTTTGAGGTAGAACAGATGGATGTGAAGACAATATTTCTTCACAAGGATCTGGAAGAGGATATCTACATGAAGAAACCTAAAGGCTTTGTGGTGAAGGGTAAGAAAAAACTCGTATGCAAGTTAAAGAAGTCTCTGTATGGGTTAAAACAATCACCAAGGATGTGGTATCAGAAATTTGATACATTTATATGGGGACTTGGCTTCACTAGAAGCAAAGCAAATCACTGTGTGTATTTTAAATTAATTGGTGACCGTGTTATTTATCTGGTCTTGTATTTGGATGATATGTTGATGGTTGAAAATGACAAAGAAGTTATCCAGGATTTGAAGACCCAATTGTCCTCCAAATTCGACATGAAAGATCTTGGTGCTGCAAACTATATTTTGGGCATGGAAATTAAAAGGGATCAGGCAAAGAGGAAGCTCTAGTTAAACCAGAGGAAGTATGTCGAGACAATATTGGAGAGGTTTAATATGCAGGATAGTAAACTGGTGAAGGTTCCTATTCTTGTAGGTGTGAGGTTATCTGCTGAACAGTGTCCCAAGACACAAGAAGAGGAAGAGGACATGTCGCGTTTTCCATATGCAAGTGCAGTCGATAGCCTGATGTATGCAATGGTCTGTACTAGACCAGACATTGCACATGCAATGGGAGCATTGAGCGGGTTTATGTCAAAACCAGGAAAGGAGCATTGGACAATAGTGAAGCGGGTTTTTAGGTATTTCTGTGGCACTGGTGATTATGGTTTGTGCTACCAAGGAAGACCAGGATTGGGAAGAGTGTTGGATATTCATGGCTTTGTTGATGCAGACTGGGCTGGAAATCTGTATCAGAGAAGATCTACAAGTGGGTATGTGTTTAACCTATTTGGAGGTGCAGTCAATTGGATGAGTAAGAAACAATATGTAGTGGCACTATCAACTACAGAGGTAGAATACATGGTAGCCACTCATGCAAGCAAGGAAGCAGTTTGGTTGTAGAGATTGTGTTCAAGTATGGGGTTAGTACAGGAAGTTATAAGGATAGACTATGACAGCCAGATTACAATTTTCTTGGCGAAGAACCCTACATATCATTCAAAGACAAAGCACATTGATGTTCAGTATCACTTTGTGAGGGATATGATAGAAGACAAAAAGGTGTTGCTGGTAAAGGTGGACACTTTGAAAAATACTGCAGATGCATTGACAAAATCTATGAGCTCTGAGAAGTTCTCTTGGTGTAGAGAAATAATGGGCATTGCAGGACTGGATAAATGACTAAGCTCTCTTGTGCGCCCATGTGGAAAGAAAACAACATGTGGGACCCCTGTGGAAAGAAAAAAAAAGTGGGAGAATGTTGGATTGTGTTATATTCTTTCCACAACTATCCCACGTAGTTAACCAGGGTTTAGAGGGGGGGAGGTCACAAGGGGTTTGAGGGGCCCACCTATGGTTTTGTGCATGATTTTCGCACATGTTTTTGGAGGTGATGGTTTTCGGTCCATGGTTTTGGACGCGATGGTTTTTCGGTCCATGGTATTGGATGCTTCGGCATGTATAAATATGTATTGTAACATTGAAAGGAAAATAATGAAAAATCAAGCTGGTAGTCTCGGTTTTGGGATCCAGGGGAAATCTCTATGTATATGTGTTTTATATGTTATGCTCTCCTATTTTTTATTTTCAGTGTTTTAGAATTCGTATGCAGGTAATTTCTGTACAGGGTTAAAACCTACATTTGCCCCCCAAATCTTCTGCAGTTGATTGCAACCAATCCAATGCATCATTTCAAAAAATGCCACTTCTAGATCGGAGATATAACCTTCCTCTTTCTTCTCATTCATCCATTTTGTGATTTCATGCAAGTTTGTTTTTTTTTTTTTTTCGTGGGGGCTCTAGGGCTATAATTTCTCACTCTAGGTCCAACACAGCCCCAACAAGTCAAAAAAAGTGCTACACAGGAAGAAAATACACTGGTGGGGGTGCTGCAATGCACTATATTTCCTTAGGGGTGTGCACTGAGTGTAGTTCTGAAACTTGTTTTTCCTGTTTCCCTCAAAAAATTTCCAACTTTTTGCATGAAGCTTATCCTAATGATCCTTATTGTGATTTTTCAGGTGTCTATTGGAACAAAATGGCTTTAATATGGAGGGAAAGAGAACATAAGGAACAATATTTAACTGCAACTAATGATCCTACCACTATCTAGGCTTTAAGAGATTGTGGGCCCTTGAAATTCTTCTGACTTCCTGGAATGAGGCAACAGATGGAATTGTTGAGGTATCTTGTCCATGCGTGGGATGTTTAGGCATAGGCATTCAAACTTGGTTCACATTTTCTTGAAATAGAAGTAGAACATATATACTTCTTGATTGGTCTATCGAGGTGAGGTGCCCCCGTCTCTTTATCCGGTTCTAAGAGTGGTGGAGAGACAATCAAGGATTACGTAAGTGCACACTGTAGATTGATATCCCAACTGACTAAATATGGGGAAATCAACATCAAGGATGTGGTCCTTTTACTTATAAGAACGATCATGTTTATCATTGCTAGATTGGCCTGTAGTAAAAAAATACACGTGGCCAATAAGTCTCATATGAAGTATGATATAGAGTGTTTGGAGACGACAATATTCAACTGGAGCGAGGGAGTACTGGTAAAGATAAAGAAGTATCTGACTAAGGAAGAAGATGGAAGGTTAAAGAACTTTGGCTATGGTTCGATCTTGAATTATTTATCATTAAAGAAGATTACATTTCTCATACCCCATCATATCTTGCTTGATACCACATATATGAGAGTCCCACAGATGAGGAGGTGGGTGGATCTCATGTCTAGACACACAGATCCATTATCGATGAGTTTCACACCAATGTTCTTCAAATGTTTGTGCATGCAACTCATTATGATAGAGGACTATCCATATGCAGGATGGACTTCTATAGAGGCATGGAGCTCGTGCTTCCTGATGGAAAGCGATGGGGTGCCATAGGTAAAACAGGAAACATTTTGATCTCTTTTGGATTTTAATTTTTTATAATATTTTTGTGATTTTTAATGTGTCTGAGACTAAACTATTGATTTTTACACATTCATATGTTGGACGCATTTGACATGTGGGTTCTTATTATCTTCATAATGCAGGAGACCCACAACAGGCACCAACAACAGTATAGGTTGCTGCAATAGGACAAGCGATACTATAGGATCTCAATGTGGTCGAGATCCTTGTAGAGGTTGAGCGTCACATGGAGGGTTAACCCATGGCATAACTGAGACTAGAGTCAACAAGCTTCCAATGAGACTGTAGTGACATAATGTCAGCGTGCTTGGCTGTATCAGTCGTCTATTGTGCAAGATGAGCACTATGATTAGTCTATTAGTAGTCTTATAGCCATATTTTGGCTGCATGTATATTTTAGGTCATGTGTCCATATGTGTCTCGTGCACAAATTTTGTAAAAACAAACTTTGATATATATATATGTGTGTGTGTGTGTCACAAATGTCTATCTAAAACATGATTAGACAATGCATCTGTCAATGTGTTTAGATTTCTAGAAATATATTGATATTGGATTAAATAAAAATATCTATCTAGAAGGCAAACCCTCAATAACATACGAAGCATAGTTGGAATCTTAACTAAATAGACATTAGTCAATTGTAGTACTATAAATTGTGAGTCGATTTTGATAACTATACAACAAATACCATGGGAAATAACATCAGACAACAATTCGATCACTACGCTATAAAAAGAGATTTTATTGGTAGAACGACTGATACAAATCCCTTGTAAACTCACTAACTTTCCATTCAAAGCAATAATAGCCCATGTTGCGAAAGAAAGGTTTAGAGTACCACGACTAGCACCATCAACATAACAAACATATGGTTCGAGGGATGTTGACAGTTGCAAACCAAATGTAAACAAAATTAACAAAAATTGTAGGAAACTCCAAAGAGGACACACTGCAAACACAGTCAACTCACCTATATACATCATGTACATAGTACACTATGCAAAAAATTAAGCCTAGTATTTCTTAAGGTACAACCCATTTCTGAGGTGCACCAAGGAAACTCCATCAAAATCAGAAAGCTCATAGGCCCCTTTAGCAAGAGCAAATTTATAAATGTATGGACCTAGCCACATTGGCTCGAACTTCCTTGATCCTAATTTATTAGACTCGTGAATGTATAACAAAACAAGGTCTCCCTCTGAGAAGACACAAGGCTTGACACTCTTGTCATATTGCGCCTTAATACATTTCTTATGGGCTTCATTAGCCATCGTGGAATCACACAGGGATTCATCTAAGCATGTCAGATGTAAGAGACATTCCTCTTCCACGAAAGTGGTAGGGAGGAGTTCAAAAAAACGTTTGAGAGACGTAATTTCACTTTCAATCGGAAGGATTTATTCGAGACCATAAACTAATTGGAATGGTATGAACCTGGTAGCAGTCCTAATCGAGGTTCGATATGCCCACAAGGTTGCATAAAGGATAATATTCGAGTATGATTTGTGGACCTGTAACATGCATTGAAGCATTGTTTTGAGAAATATATTGATTTTCTCAACTTTCCCATTCATCTAAGGGTAGTAAGGAGTGGAACTCTCATGCGAGAGTCCTAGCTTGGAAGTTAGTGCAGATATCATGTGATTGTCAAAAAAAATTCCATGGTCCGTAACTATAGCTTGTGGAACACCAAACCATGCAATGACATGGTTAAAGAAAAATAGAGCAGTTTTTTCACTGATATTATTGTATGTAGGCATCGCCATGGCCCACTTGGTAAAATAGTCAACCAGTACAATGATATAGACGTGCCCTCGGGCCAAGTGAGAGTTACATGTCATGAAATCAATGCCCCATTTCACAAATGGTGCAACGTTGATAATAGGATGAAAAGGAGTGGGTGGAGCACGAGTATTATGATCATATATCTGGCATGCATGATACTTTTGAACAACGAGGATGCAGTTGCGAAATATGGTAGGCCAAAAGTAACCAACACACATGATCTTCTATGTGGTGGCGCAATCGGATATATGACCATCGCATGCCCCAGAATGGAATTCATTTAATACTTTCAGAACCTCCTAATGAGTGAGGCACCTTCGAAATACTGTATCGATACCACAAAGATAAAGGGAATCGTCAATTATAATGTCATTTTTGGCTTGATATCAGATACCTCATTGGTCAAATCAGGAGGTATCATACCAAAAATTATGGGTTTGGAAATATATGATAACCTCTCCATACCACGGGTTAGATGACGAAATTAGAAACAATGACTCTTCTAGAATAGAATCACCAGACATTCTTTCTGTTTTAGCAGTGGGAAGGTCGTAAATTAGCTCAGCAGAAACTAAGGATTTCTTTGATTTGGACTTAATGAATTCTAAAGCGAACTCCCGTAGGATGACAATCAACTTTGAGTACTTTCCCCCCCAAGATTTTTCGTGATAAGATGTACGTCATGGGGTTGCAATATGAAACAATAATAGTTTTGTGGAGCAGTATATAATTGTGAAATATTTGGACAAATTGGACATCCTCCAAAGCTAACTTTTCAACTTGAGTCTACTTGACTTCAATATCATTGAGATTCCAACTCAAGTAATAAATAGGATGTTGAGTTCCTACATCATCCTCCTGGACCAAAAACAGATCAATGGTAATAACTACAACAATGAGGTACAAGAAATAATCGCATTGGTAATTTGGGGATATAACAAGGATTCCCAAATAATTACATATTTCAAGGCATAAAACACCTTTTGAGCAGTGTCGTCCTAATGGAAGGGAACCCCTTTCTTTAACAAGCGAGTATATCGTTTGGTTAGTTTTGCATAGTTGGGAATTGTTAGTGTCCTATATTATATTAGTCAAAAAAACAAGTTTTGTCTTTTCAAATTATTTTGGCAAAGGTGTAAAGGTTTTGCTATGATCTTTTAGATACCAAGCTATTGGTTGTAATGTAGAATAAATATTTCATTATTGATGTAATTATGTCAGAGTGTGTGAAAGATCATCTAAGTTGTTATTAATTCCTTAAGAAGTTGAGTTAAGTGAGTCTAGGGTCATGTCTCATAAAAAATCATGAGTGAGGTCATAGTGTCTTGTCTTATTATCTTTGGCACAAATTTTTAGGGTTAGTATGGCTAGTTAGGGTATCAATTCGCATTGTGCCATGACATCTCACTAGTACAATGGTTATGAGGTTTGTGTTGCGCTTATGACAGTTGCTACACTTTCATGATTGAGGTTCAAAATTACAATATATTCCATTGAAACATGGATTTAGTCACCTTGGGATTTCAAAGGCTTTTTAACATTCAAAAATACCATAGGTTCATTCATTATTCCATCGATAGCTTGATGGGAATTTCTTGGGCTTCACTACGAAAAATCTGTAGGGGAGGTGTTGCACTCACAGATAGACGTTGCATTCACATATAATTGTTGCACTCTTTCAAACTAGTGGTTACTCACAATCTCCAGGTGCCAATTCCTTATTTCCTTGAATCATTTGTCTTGCATGTTATTAAAATTGCACTTATATACTGAGAAAAATGCATTAAATATGTTTCAAACCTCAAATATATAATCTCGTTTCATTTCTTGTATGAACATGGAGAATACGCAACGTTTTACCTCAATCGTTGCGTTTTTTGTTGTCACCCCCATCAAACATCAAACTTAGTTTTCCACCCATATTCTGAAAGCCTGGAATTCCATTTAAGTGGTGTGAAGACTCATATATTGTTGTTTCTTCCCTAAAAGTTCAAGATAAAATTTTCACTCCATGCATTGTGCCTTCTCGTTGCGCCTGTGTTTTTAATTTTCCCACTGTGAGAAAAGAAAATTCCATCTGTTGTTTTGGGTTTCAGATGTGAGTTTTGTTGTCCAAGTCTACTATATAGGGTTTTCCATCCTAAATTTTCATAAAACCCTAATCTAAATCTCCATTTCATAACTTCTACCTCACTGCTGTGCTCAATTGGAAAACACTGAAAATTACATTGAGAAATGCTAGAGTTCATTTTTGCTATAAAAATCATGACAACTCTAGATATAAAGAAGCATAAGGGAGGAGACATAGTTAGGTTTCATCGACAAGACATCACCTTAATCAACTCAGATCCAACAATTAGAGTTGCATTTGAATAAGCTGGTTGCATTAGATTTTGTGAGAAGATCCAGGGATATAGTGTACAACTCACCAATGAGTTTTCTTTGAATTTCACTAGGCTAGATGTTAATATTAGAGAGTTCGCTTTCCCATTGTCATATGTCACCATTTCAGATGCAAAAAATATTGCTCCACAAGGATAATAGTGGATCAAGGGCATGCCTCTTGACATAACCAACTACAAATATTTATTGAAACCAAAGTATAAAAACAAGGAGTATGGAGATATTGTACCAATAGAATACATGCTTAAATTCTACAACAAACTACTAAAGGTAATCCAAAGATAATTTACTTGTGAAGGCAGATTTGGGAGAATATATATTAGTATCATTTCAAGATTTTTATGCACTTCATAGGAAAAATACCTTTGAATAAGCCTTTCTATTTGTTGAGTAAGATGGCAGAGAAGGTGAAAGGTAAGAAAAGCGAAGTGGAACCCTGAATTTTCCATTTCTCTCTGACTAAGTTGTTGGTGGTAGAATAATTGAACAAGAGAAATCAAACATGGAAAGAATTCATAGATTCATCAAAGTTAGCAGCAGAGTTACCAGCAAGCCCTTCGAGTAATAAGGACACACCATCATCTATGGAAGAAGATGAGAAACCACCAGTTGAAAGTTCAGTAAAAAAGCCATTGGTTTCAGTTGATCCATTAGAAAAGAAGAAGAGTAAAAAGTTGTAATTTTCTCTTGATGTAGTGGAGGTCCCCAAGTAGCCAATCACTAGATTTACTGCAAAAAAAAAGTTTCCTTTGGAACACACACTTTAGCATCCAACTAAGGTTTTAGACACTATACCAAAGGATATTGTTCCAGATGATAAAGACAAGGAGATTTTAGAACTACAAGAGCATCTGAAGAATGCACACTTGGTTATTTCCTAACTACATCATGACAAGATGGGATTGAAAAAATCTGTTTTAGAAAGGTCACTTAAGATTTATGAAACAGAACCAGTAACAAAAGCAACTCCAACTGTCACAAATTTTAAAGGTAAAGAGAAGATGGTGATAGAAGATATTCAAGGGTTAGAAGCTCTGTCAGCTAGAGTAACCAGGTCTTCAGTGAGAAATTTTCAGCTACAGGAGGAAAAATTAGTGCAAGAAGAGAAGAAAGACGAGGTAGATGAAGGGAAACATACTTTCAATAGGTTGAGGATGCAATTGAAAAAATCCAAAAATGAGAGTGTTAGACTTAAAAAACAATATGAAAGGGCCAGGAAAAGGATATATGACCATTTGAACATGTGTGAGCCAACGATGTCAAATGCTAAGTATATGTTTAAAAGGAATCTTCCTTTACATAGGCAACTCAAAAAATGTACAGAGGGAACCTCACCTTGAGGAAGGAGCTAAAGGTTTCCAAGCAACAGTTTCAAGAAATACAAGAGGAGGATAGAGGTAAGATTGATTTTTTGGTTGAAGTAGCATAAGTCTGAGTATTGGAACAGGTAAATCATTGCAATTTTGGTTTTTGTTTTTGTTTTTTGCCAAAGTATGCCAGTTGAATGGGGTTGGACAAGGAGGTTCAGAGTTTCATGTTTTGTTTGAATTTTTTTTAAGAGCATAATCAATCAATTTTTGGAATCTTATAAAAGTTTTTCAAAAAATAAGCAACTCACACGACAATTTTGCAGTTTTTGACAAGGCATTAGGGTTTGATGGAAATGAGAAATTTTGTAACCTTTTAGGTGAGTGGGGACTTGAAAAGGGATTTTAGGATTGTTGGCATCACCAAAAAGTTGTTTATTGTGTTCAGAGACCTCAACATTGATAAAAACCATGAAGAATATGTTTTGATGCGCTTTCATACAGGTGATGCACTTTTGTTGTAGGTGACGTTTAGAGAAATGGAAGCTCTGTAGAATGAAAGGAGGTTTCTAAAGGGGCATTTGATTATTTAAAGACTATTTCGCATGTGCATCAGTTATTAAGAAGTTCCAAAAGTGACCAGAGGCATATGAACCATCAATTCATTGCGCTTATGTGTTGTGTTTCTGCTAAACTAGGAGGTTTCACAACGCCAACGCTTCGTTTCCACACAGTCAACCTTTTGATCACAGAGTTCATGTCTAAAATTTATGTAGTTTGTTTTTATGGTCATGATTAATGTTTTGATGTGTCTGAGGACTTTGAAACTCAATTTATATTTTATATTTAATGTAAATTTTCTTGAAAAATACTTGGTCAAATAGTTCCCAGTGTTTAGAGAAACATAAATCCTTTTAGGGAATTTGGTTCCTAGAGGTTGGAACTGATTGTATCTAACCTATTTGTGATGTAATATTTATGAATAAAAGGGTTGGTTAGGGTTTAGAATAAGAAACACTCTGTGCATTGTATTTTTCTGATATTTTCCAATGAATGAAAAAGACAGAGGTGTAACTTTATAGGGATTCTTATGTTAGCTCCTAGTGGTGATGTGCTTTCTTATGTTGTAATTTTTTTCTCTCTTGCCATTTCCATGATTGAATTTATGTCTGCGTGTTTGGTTAAGCAAGGATTTATCTCAGAAATCACTGTCAAAGTGCTCTGTTATAGGTTACTAAACAATTAATGTTTTCTTCTTAAGTGGTATTTAGAATTCATCCTTCAGTTAGATGCTCTATATGTCATTTCCAACTTTCCTCTTCTCACACTTCTACAATGAATCAAATTTAAAACACTACCAAGACATCCTACCTTGCCCCTGTCAAAGTATCCCTCATCCTTCAGCCTCTTACTGGAAAAAAATCAAATTTATATGTTTGTATGCCCAATGGATCTTTCTTCTCCCCTGCTAAGAAACTTTTAAAATCCATATCCCTCTGAGAAAGTGACTGTATATTTAGGTAGAGAGAGCCCTCATTAAAATTGGAAAGGCTATATTCCACTTTTAAAGTGGTTTGTGGTTACCTTTTGGCTCCTCTCCTCATCTTGGAGAAATTACGAAGTGCTAACATAGTGGCGCCATTGCCAGGTAACGTAAAGCTTGAAGACTTCCCTGGAAAAAATTGCTATTAGAGACAAATATTGTTCCTGAGGGTGACTGTGAACTAGAAAATGACAAGCTGAATATTTACCCAATTGTTAGTGATTTTGGAACCAATTGAAATCAATTCTTGTAGGAAATATGGCTTCAAGAAGAGTACACACTAGGCGTCATCCATACCTTAATCCACCTGAGACCTTGACTAGTCGAGAGAAGTTATTTAGAAAGAAGAAACCCGCAAAAGAAACAGATACCAGTGTCATAAAAAATATAATTGTCCCTACCTAAAAGAGTTGAATCAATGGACTGCGCTTAGTTTGATTTGAAGTTTGAACAAAGCCTATGCAGATCTAATCAGAAAAAAGTTTGATAGAAACAATTTTTGATAAAGTGAAGTTACAATACACTATTCCTTTTTAGAGAGAAAGTATATTAGAAGAAGAAAAGGATATTTGGACACAATTTCATAAGTTATAACATCTTGTCTATAATTTGCAGAAAGC
Source organism: Pinus tabuliformis (assembly GCA_031772625.1). Taxonomy (NCBI): domain Eukaryota; kingdom Viridiplantae; phylum Streptophyta; class Pinopsida; order Pinales; family Pinaceae; genus Pinus; species Pinus tabuliformis. The sequence goes on from CM062809.1 coordinate 1,277,711,854, forward strand.
TATGACTAAGTCTTGCAAATTACAACATTTTGTCCCAATTATTTATGCCCCTACATCTTCTACTTCATTAAATATCCCATTGAGTTATGCTCCTATTGTTTCCATTGTTCTTACCCCTCCTTCTTCATCATGTGTTCAAACAAAAATCTCACTACCTTCCCTGTCCTCATTTTAAACCCAAAGAGTCAGTACTAATCCATTTGATACAATCATGGCTACCTGTTACACTCCATTGAATCTACAAGGTCGATTACATGATTTTCCACAAAACTATGGTCAGAGATTGCCTCGGTTCGATGGTAGAGGGGTTATTACTGCACAACAACACTTTGATAAGTTGAATGATTTCTTATACTTGGAAGAAGTAGACCATGAGGATGCTAAATTGAGGTCTTTTGCTAAGAGTTTTTTAGGAGAGGTCAAGAAATGGTTTAGAAGTCTGCGAGTTGCAAGTATTTCCAATTTCCAACAACTTGAACAAAGTTTCCTTTCTATATGGGAAGTCAAGAACAATCCTCTACAGAGTTTGGATAAGTATGACAACTTGAAGAGAGCTCCAGGAGAATCAGTGCAAGATTTAATAAAGTATATAATTCAGTACATACTGAAACAAAACCCCCTTCAGGGTTGGCCTTTCTTCATTACCCAGATGGTTTTGATGCCGATATTTCTTATCAACTTAGAGAAAGGAACCCAACCACTTTGGAGGATATGCAGAAAAATGTTGTTGTAGTAGAAGCGAATATATTGACCAAAAAGGAAAAAATGAAAGTTGAGAAGAGAGGAGTTAAAGAGGAGGCTTCATATTCATCAGATAGCAAGTTGGTTTTCATGGTGAAAAAAGTGGAAAATTTCATGGAGAGATTGACCTTAGAGAACAAAGTTGTTCGTAAATATCACAAGGCCCCTCCTCGAGTAACAAATCCAAATTTTCGGAGGCCTCAAGTTCAAATCAAGCAAAGTGAATAGAGAAATCAAGGAGATAAACAATAAATCAGACCTCATTTCCAACAAAATTTTGCAGTGGATGACGAGACAATAGAATATGAGGATCAGATTCATTATTTGGGTGAAGAAGAGGACAATGTATTTTTTACAAAAGAATAACATGATTTGTTTTTTCAGCTAGAGGAAGATATCATGCATATCGAATAAGAATATTACAAGAAGGGGTATCAAAATGCAATCATGGAGGTGCAAAAACAGTAAAACTTGAGAAATAGAAAAGTTCTAGGAAATCCTCCATAGAGAGGCCATGCTGATGCACCCACTTCCAGCCAGAAGAAAGTTGATCCTCCAAAAGAGATTCTTGAAAAGAGAGACATGACAATCAAAGCGATAGTGAAAGTTCAATCTTCTTTCAGTTTAGAAAATGAAATATATAAAATAAAAATATATATTCCATTTAATGGACTGATCAAGAATGATACATACAAAGGTCAAATTGTCAAAGCACTAAAGATAGAATATGTTTCAGGCACTGTTAACTCGAATGATCATCCTAAACTGTTCCAAAAATTGATGGAGATGTCCCACCTTTTTATGTTAGTTTGAGTGCACATGACTTGATTCTACATAATGCAATGTTAGACTCAGATGCATCACATAATTTAATGCCAAAGGTTATTATGGATAAGCTTGGTTTGGAAATCACAAGGCCATATAAAGTTTTCCTTTCCTTTGATTCAAGAAAGGTGAAATGTTTGGGTTTAATCAAAGATTTGGTTGTCTGTCTCACTCAAATTGCAAAAAAAAGCGTAGTGATTGATATATTTTTTTGTTGATATTCCTCCAAAGTTTGGTATGATTTTATCAAGATCACGGTCTACGAAATTGAAAGGTACTTTACAGATGGACATGGCATATGCCACAATTCCTGTTTTTGGACATCCAAGGAGATTGTATAGAGAAACCTTGATGAAGTACATGATAAGTGGAAAGGAAAGGCCTAATAAACACCATATTTATTCAGTTCATTATTATATGGATTCGTTCATATTATATCATGATTTTTGTTTGGAGGAAGACAGTCAAAATAGAAACAAAACAAGGAGAACATATCAGAGGAGAAAGATGGAGAATTGTAAGGAAAAAAATCAAAACATAAATAATATGATGATGGTATTTGGAATATGTATTTTTATGGAGCATTCAATGAAGAGGGGGTTGGATCTAGTGTGTGGATAAAGAGCCCAAATATGGACAAGTCAAGGTTATGTTCTTACAAGCTAGCCTTTGACTGTTCAAAAATTGTGGCTGATTATGAAGTGTTGATTTTGGGATTGAATACTTTGAGAGACTTGGGGAAAAGAGGATTGATGTTCATGGAGATTCAGAGCTGATTATCAATCATATTAAATGTGTGTATCAAACTAAAGACTAGGAATGTTTTCCTAGATATGCTGCAATTATTTTCAAAATATGATTTATATGTGATTCCTAGAGAGAATAATATGATAGTTGATGCATTGGCCACCTCATCTAGTGTGTTTAAGATTTTGTTGATTGCTTGACATTCGCTGCAACAACATGGCAGATAACCACCCTATTGGGGACTTGAATACCATCCATTTTTCGTTTGGAATAACAGCTTCGACTGGGGATAATGGGACCAGTTTCCCAATGAAAATGTGATAGAGTTGATGTATAATGCTTATAACCAAAACTAAGTTATGAATGGAAGTGATTGTAAACTAAAATACATGTATATATCTATCTATTACTCGGGTTTATCTGTGTTCATTTGTATGCGATCTAAAGTGATCATTCGTAGTGTATGATAATAACGATTAATCAAACACTTGCATAAATGAAAACATTTAAGATAATTACTTTGATGGAAAACTTATGAAAAATAATTGATGAAGCATGTATCACATCAAATAACATAATAAATCATTGATATATGTATTAAAGATGGAAATAGTAGGATGTTCATAAATGATTTAATGCATAATTGTGTTAAAAAGATACATATAAAAACAATGCAAACATGAATAATTGTTAATTACATAAATAGAATAGAATACAAACATAGAAATACCCAATGTATGTTACTCTGCATATGAAAGAAAACAATCGTGGTCCATCTTCTTATTTCGATGCTTCCAAAAGTACAAAAGTGCAAGCTTCCAAAAGCCTTCTTTACAAAAATCCAGAACCTTGATCTCATCATTCTATTAAGAGGAGTTCGAGAATTACAAAAGTGAAATCTTCTCAAAGTCATTCTTATAAAATTTCGGGACTTGGCCCAGTCTTCCTACGAGGATAAGCTTGAAGAGTAAAAAATGGAAAGCTCTCCAAGGCTTTCCTTCTAATATCTGGGGCCCCTTCTATGTATACATGAAAGGGTTTATATAATGCATGTTGAAGATGCAGAAACAGAAATTACACAAAATGCTCAAGAGGTTTGAACAATTCCTCTTATAATCAGTGTTTTGTAGCGGCTACAACCATCCTCCAAATTTTTTCCTTAGCCCATTTTGGGGCCTCCCTACCAACCTTGCACAACATATTGTCTTGCTTCATCAAGTACACAAGCTTCAACGTTTTTCTTGCACAAAGGCAGCCTGTCGGTCACAGCTCGATGCATTCCCCTCACAGACTGATCACCAAGACTTGGTTCAGCTGCAGGCTGAGCAGCTCCCCCAAGAAATTATGCAATTCTGGAGGGAAACCAACCTTCCCTCCAGAAATTACGCAATCCTTACTGGCATCCTGCAAGGACCAGAATTGCGCAATTCTGCCAGTCAACACTCCCAGTAGGAATTGTGTAATTTTCCCTAGCAGGGCTGCTGAAACCAGAATTTGCACAAATCTTGGTAATAGTCAGCTCCTCTTCCCATAAACTGTTCAAATCTCCTGGGCAGTTAGCCAAGCTCCCAACTAGAAATGCACATTTCCTTCAAGCAGTCAAACAACCTCTTGCATGTGCAGATGAGTTGACTAGTTCCATCTGGGACTGAGCAAAACAGACTTGCATGTATGGGCTGCTTCTCCCAAGGTAGCATGCAAAGGCATCCCTTGTTTTAGGGATCTATGTTTAACAAGTGGAGGTTACATGCAAGGATCATTTCAGAAACCTCCCACCAAGTGTCACTTCCACTAGATTTGTGGCATGCATATCACAACCTCGATGTTATCAAAACTCATCAACCAGATGCTTCAGAGTTCATTCCTCACATCAACCTTGCAGCTCTGAAATCCCACATCACATCTAGGAGGAGTTGGCACATTCAGCTCAGCTGTTTTGGGGTAAGCCCGCTTCCCATGCCTTGTGTTGCATTTCTATCTCTTGTTGTGTTTTCGATTCTATGAGTACTCTTTTCTTGATTTCTTTGAACACTTGTTGTCGTTTACATGTATATTAGCTTGTCCTAGCACAATTTCAGTTCCTTTCAATATCTTATTACTGTCGCATGCATGAAATTGTTTTTCGTGAACAGTCATCGATTCGGCGACTTGCCTCACCCACATGCATGTTGTTCCATTTTTTGAATCTTTCTTTCACCATTTGCATGCATGATCATTCACTTATGCTTACACTCAGTATCACAATGCATTCACATTCACGTTCACGTTTAGTTGCCTGTTGGCGAGTCTGGACAACCTTGGCTCGGACTCTGCCTCACTAGACAGCATTGCGCAATCCTAAGAGGGAAGGGTTTGCCTTCCTCTCCAGAAATGCACATTTCTACCGAGCAACTATTCCCCAGGCCTAGTTTGTGCAATCCTGAGGGACAGTGACTGCTGGCTAAGAAAATTGCGCAATGCAGTCACTGAGCCTACATCCATTGCCAGCTGCAATTGTGCATTGCGCAATTCCAGTAGTCAGCGACCAAAATGGGCTAGGAATTGTGTGTTTCCAGCAGTCAATCAGTCTCCCAGCAGCTTATACTATGCCTCGTGCAATCTTGGTAGTCAGTCTCCCGACCTCCCAGCCGAAATTGCGCAACCTTCATGATCAGTCACACAATTATGTTGCAAGTCATTTCTCAAGTTCAGTTTGGTTTTCGACTGACAGATCGCTTTCCATGAGTTTTTCCATGTCTCCAAGTATTGTAGGTGTTCATTTGCCTCTCAGCAGTGCAGGTACAATGGTTTTCCAAGAGGGCAGAGCCGAAGACACTGTTCAGAGCACGCTTGGAGATGTAGTCGATCAAATGTCTATGAGATTGCCTGCTCACGAAGATATCAAGTTATTTGTATAAAAGAACATCAAGATATCACAAAAAGAAGCATCATGAACAACATCTGAAGGCAGCATACCAAACGTAGTGAATACAACAAATGCAACGAACACAATGAATGTAGTGAATGCAATGAATACAATGAACGCAGTGAATGAAGTGAACACAACGAATGTAGTGAATGCAATGAATGCAAGAAGAAAGTTGTTGACAACACAGAGGTGGAACAAAGTTGCAAGATCAAGTAGACCCACTTATAATGAAAGAAACTTTGGAGTCTCAGGCTATGAGGTGACGATGCGACATGAAGATCACGCGAAGATAGAGAATGGAACAAAGAAGGAGTTGCATGTGCTGAAGCAACAACTCAGGATGAACATGAAGTTGTACAGACAGAGGAATGAGTTGCACTAGGAACGAGAACAACAGTGGGTGCAACATGCACTCACGAATAAAATTTCACCCGTACAAGTTAAAGATCCATCCCAATAGCTGACACGGAGTAGACATGGTTAGCAGTGTTGTTGATCGCATGCAAGAAATTCAGCAGCATGCATGTCATTGTGCACATGCATGCAATCCAACCCATTCAACACACTCACCAAGGCGAAGACAAGAAGCAAGTCCAACTAGAGCTGAACATTTACTTTGGCAAGTTGATGCACATGACCACCAGCACACACTTGAAGATCAACATGGAAAATATGCATCAGTTTGTTGTTAATTCAGTTGCACCCAAGAAGACCATGTGCATGTTGGCAGATGAGTTTGATGAAGGAGCCGAACCGATGCACCGGTTGCAACGGAGGCAAGAGTTCACTTCAACAAGATGTCACCATAAGGTGCATGCACACCATCATGGATGACCAAGCTTGGCATCAACTCACAACCTTCACCATCACAGGCATGTCAAAGAGTTGGTCTCATCACAATGGACCGAGTGTTAGTGATGTCTTGCATGGCTTGCTCAATCCATGTTGTCTCACATGAGTACATATGCATTTTAATGTTGAGTCATGTCAAGTGTAAGTGAAATGTCAGTAATTGGATGTAACAATCATAGAGTAGGTGAAGAGTCATGAGGATAGTTGAACTATCACAAAGGGGAATGTCAAGGGTCACCCCACCATTTGCTATAAATAGTCCCTCATAACTCATTGTATGGGATTTTGGTCAGCTAAGCTTCTGATAAGACTATCTTGGAAAGAGCTTGGATAGTATTGTAACGTGCCTTGGCTTCTCCACTGCACAAAGCTGGTACATCTCTTTGGAGGAGCAAGTGGATGTGGCTGTAACGTTTCACTATTGGGTTAGAAGGTTTACATGGATGTATTTTATGATTGGGACTTACACTTATTTATATAACAAGAGCCAACACATTTTCATGCATATGTTGTTATTGTAGTTGGACTGCTCTGGTTGCTTAGCAATGTATGTTGTTTAACTTATGTAGTTGTGTATGAACTACTTTGTATGCAATTATATGAATCTTGTTGCAGATGTGATGTGGGTTTAACCATCACTTTGGATTGCTGGTTGACCTAATTTCTTGCTTGTGATGCATCTTCGCTCGTGTGTTCCCTTACCAGCTGAGTACTGTTACAGGTTGCCAAGGGGTGCACTCATCTCAACCCCATGTGTTAGAACCTCCCATACACCTTCCTTGACTCACTGCAGCAGTCACAACCTTGTTACCAAGAGAGTTATCTTACTTGCCTCTGTGCGACATCACGGTCAAGGAATTTCTTTACGACCCACTATTGGGACTCCTACACCAAAAGTTCTAAGGTCTAATTGGTACTTCTTACCGGGGAGATCCCCTTGACATGTTGGTGGGTCCAACACCATTAAAATTTTTGGCGCTAGAAGAAGGGCGAGATGACAAGCTGTGTCCTCTCATCCAATTTTGAACCTTTGCATACCTTTCATGGATTCTTGCACTCTTCTTCCTCTGTGATGTTTTTCAAATCGTGAAGATGTCTCCATCACGGGGGAGCTTTTTGATCTCTTGTCCACTTACATGTATAATGGTGAAGGCGAAGTGGCCTAGCTTGAGTACTTACATGACTTTCTTTCCATGCTTCATGAGGAAGATGGGTGTTCTAACGAATAGGCCAGCTTTCTGCTTCCACACACACTTCATGAATCTCCATGTCATTGGTTGCTCAGCCTACTGGCTGACATCATGCACTCACTTGAGCACTTCTGTGATCTTATTCAAGACACTTTCTGTCATTTTGATCCAGACTATCTTGACTGAAAATTGTTACAACAACGGAAGCCTCCGCATGAATCAATTATTGATTTTTGGCAGCGCTTCTATGACTTGCCTTTTCAAGCTCCGAGGAGCCAAATGAAATTTTCCTATCTTTCAAACCAGTTCAAGTATTTCCCTAAGAAATTTTCTCATCCCAAGAAGAAGCTTGAGATCAAGCCTCACTCAACATTCTTCATTAATGGAGGTGCAAAATCTCATGTGGATGCAGGCACTATCTCAACTGACTGTCTGCCTTCCCCTCATTCAACAGCTCCACCACTACCAAGTGATGCTGAGGATCATGCTCACACACCTTTTCATCTTTCACATCTTCCCAACATCACTTCACTTAATTTTCACGCATATTTGTTTGTGAGTCCTTCGAATTCTCATATGCATTGTGTTCTACGACCTTCGTCTTTGCACTCAGGTGTTCCTCCAGATGATATTGTCTTGTGTTTGTCCATTCCGAACTCTTCAATTGATGTGAACGAGGAACAAGCCACTAACGAAGTTGGTGTTGCAAAACCAACATGCAATGTCATTCATGAAGAGTATGAGTGGGAGCTTTAGCATCAACACTCAGCAAAGGATGACTCCCTTTCGTCCGAGCCCCCTCCGTTCTTTCCTAACATCTTTGGTGAACATGCCATCCATGATTTTGCATGTGTGTCTTCATCCACTGATTCACCCATTGTTGATCACTCGCAGGACTCACCAGATGTTGGTCCATAATTCAACAATGGAGAGGATGACTTATTCGTTGAAAATCCACTTGATCTTTCATCTGTCTTTTTCAGAAACATAGTGTATGAGTTTGTTCACTTTTCATCTACCCCTCTGTTTGATTCATCTGATCATGCGGATGACGATGAATTCATTGATTTTTTTGATCGTGGTGGTCATGATCCATTTGTTTCCATATTTGATCATGATCATGACTCTATCGCAGTTGATCTTTCAAAGCCACCGTTTATGATGATCTATCTGATGATGAAGTTGAAAAACCCAAGACCGTCGAGGCACTTCATCCTAAGCTGATGGTTATGTCAGGTCCTCAATCTCTTGGGGTTAGTCTCACTTCCGATCATGAATTTGTTCAATCACCCAAGGCTCCTCATCACTCATATGTATGCATTAAAGATCCATCTCACATACAGTTCACACTTCCTTGACTCGAACTGCATGATCCCATCGCTCATTCATTGGATGAATCTTACATTGCAAGCACTCACTCATGACGCAAGTTATCTTTGTTTCTTTCATTTGCTTGCATGTCATAGCCAAGAGTGTGCTTATGCTTCAAAGTTGCACGCAGTGACCCACAACACTATGATAAGTCCACAGGCTACTCGTCATGCACTGGTACTCACTTATGTCCTGTGGGCACTTTGAAACACAAAGCGTGGTTGTCTTCATTATTGTATCTTTCTTGCTTGCTAGTTCGCACAAATAGGTTGATCACGGACCAAACCTTCACCAACATGGGTCAACCAATGTGGCAGTGGCTACATTGGAAATATCACTTCACGTGATCAGGCTCATGCACCGTTAGTGTAGGAGTAGGAGTAGTGTTTTCTTTCAGTTGTTTGATTGCATGCTTGTTTTCTTTCATGCTTTGTTTGCTGGTTTGTTTGCTTGCTTGTTTGCTTACCTGCCTTGCTTTCACTTTTGCTTCTGCTCTTGCTTTTCTTTGTTGTTTTTTAGTTCGACTGTGTCGTTCGTAGGTTAGTTTCGCATGAAACCATGTATGACTCTTGAAGCGAGCTGGCTAAAGTACAAGAGGGCTTGTACAACTATAACTACTTGGTTATGTGTCATCCTTCCTCTGTATGAAGAGCTTTTTACTTTTAGTCCATGATATGTTGGAGGAAAATATGTACCATTCAAAGTGAACCTTGGTTAAAACACAACGCTTGCACACTAACTAATGTCACCTTCTCTAGTCAGTTGTTTTTGGGTTAACCCTTGTTAACTCAATCGAGTAGAGTAAGGTGAGAGGGAAAAACTTAACAGGTATGTTAGAGATACAATAAACTACTTCTCTACTAGAACAACCTCTTCCGTTATCAATAAGTCGGGATCCCTCTTTTTCCTCCGAAATGAATAAGTGTTATGCACAATGAAAAATGAAAAATGAAAAGATGAAAAGTCAAAAAATTAAAAATGAAAATTGAGTAACGCGAAAGAAGAGAAAGTCTTCTTGCACACAGTGGTTATACAAGTAACTCCACCGGGGTACTGACCAGGCTCGCTAGCAGCGGAGCCATGCTTATGTTCCTATGTGACTCCACCAGGGTACTGTCCAGGCCTGCTAGTAGTGGAGCAACACCATAGATGAAACTAATACTCTGACGACTATACTGCTTGTGCACCTATACACCCCTCAACCCTAATCTAAACAATTGTGTTTCCTTGGCTCGGAATGTGTGTCAATCGACCAAGCGCTTGGCAGATGCAACATATTACAATCAAGCTAGTGTGAAGCCAAGATGAGCTGAGAACTAAACAATACTATCGAAGGTGTTAGAATTTCTTTTCACGAACAAGATCCATTCAGAGAGCTGGAGTTCTACCAATGTGTCACCAAGTGTTGTAGCGGCTACAACCACCCTCCAAAATTTTGCCTTAGCTCGTTTCGGAGCCCCCCTATCAACCTTGCACATCATCTTGTCTTTCTTCATCAAGTACTCAAGCTTCAGTGTTTTTCTTGCACAAAGGAAACTTGTCGATCATTACTCTCCCCTCACAGGCTGATCACCCGGACTTGGTCTAGCTGTAGGCTGAGCATATCCCCAAAGAATGTAGGAATTTACAAGGTAAGTTCCTCAGACAGAACACCAAAGGACACCGCTCACAAACAGATCACAGATCAATACACCAGTATTTTGATGTGGTTAAAACCCTCAAAGAGGGAAACAATCCACGGCCTGAGCCAACGCAGCCACTTCAGGCAATTTATTAATAAAAGAATGAAAATTTACATAAGCTTCTCTCAGGGACGGTTAACCTACAAATGACCCTCCATGCTCTTTAAATAGAGATCATGGACCAATTGGGTGTTAAGCCACAGATCAAGTGTTGGTAATACCGAGGAGAGAATGAACCTTCGGATCACTACATATCGTGACCATCAGATTGTAAGTTACAAAATGTACATAGTAAAGAAACACACTTTACCTAACTCTATACTAGACCAAGTTATACTTAACTATTTCCTGTGTGTCGAAATATCCTAACATCCCCCCTTAAGAACAACTTGGGATAGGATTGAAGGATTTATAAATATGACACAATAGGAGAAGGAAGGAGGCACTAGAGCCTATCCCCCCTTAGTGACAACTTCCTGAACTCCAACCATAAATTGAAGTTTAGTGAACTTCGCCTCTGTGAGAGCCTTTGTAAAGATGTCTGCAACTTGATCATCTCTTGAACAATATTGCACTTCAAGAACATGGTCGTGAATGAGCTTTCTGATGAAGTGCATGTGCAGTTCAATGTGTTTGCTGCGTTGATGTTGGACTGGATATTTGCATAGTTGAATGGCACTTTGATTATCACACCAAAGTGTAGTCATATGTTGCTGCTGAAAGCCAAACTCTGACAGGATCTGAAGAAGCCATAAGGCTTCCTTACTAGCTTCTATGGCACCACGATACTCTGCTTCTGCTGAAGAAAGAGAAATGGCACCTTGTTTCTTGCAAGCCCATGTAATAGGTCCTAAACCAAGAGTGAACACACAACCTGCAGTAGACTTCCGATCATCAGGGTCACCAGCCCAATCGGAATCAGGGAAACCAACCAATAGAGGAGATGCTTCGGCATTGTAATGAATCCCAAATTGAATTGTACCTCGAACGTAACGAAGCATTCTTTTAGCTTCTTTTCAATGACTTTCATGTGGGTTTTGCATAAACCGAGCAACAAGGCCAACAACAAAGGAAAGGTCAGGACGAGTATGGGTTAGATACAAAATTTTTCCTACAAGTTGACGGTATAAGGTAGCATCAACTTCAGGAGAAGTACAAGTGACTGAAAGTTTGACTCCAGACTGAAAGGGAGAAGGGGCTGGCTTACAATCTTCCAACTGAAAATGGTGTAGAATATCACAGGCATACTTGGACTGGGAAAGGGAAATACCTTCCTTAGATTGCAAGACTTGAAGACCAAGAAAATAATGTAAGTGTCCTATGTCTGTCATTTAAAACTTCCTTTTAAGGCTAGACTTCACATGGTTTATAAGGTTGGGATCACTACCAGTCAGGATAAGATCATCAACATAAAGAACAAGAATGATAAGAGACTTGCCCACTTTCTTGGTGTAGACAGTATTGTCAGAATGACACCTAGGAAAGCCATTTTCTAAAAGAAAGTTATCCATTTTGGCATACCAAGCTCGAGGAGCTTACTTGAGACCATAAAGGGATTTCTTAAGCCGACATACAAGGCTAGAGTCTGTTTGTATGAAGCCAATAGGTTGTTCCATATAGATTTCTTCATGCAAGTCCCCATGCAAGAAGGCAGATTTAACATCCATCTGATGGACTTCCCATTTGAAAGAGGTAGCAAGGGAAAGAACAAGGCGGATAGAGTTCATTTTGGCAACAGGGGAGAAGGTTTCAGTGTAGTCAATGCCTTCAACTTGTGAAAAACCCTTAGCAACAAGACGAGCTTTATGTTTATCAACTTTCCCATCTGGTCTATACTTGGTTCTGTAAACCCATTTGCATCTAACAAGTTTTCGTCCCTTTGGTAGAGGAAAAAGATCCCATGTATCATTTGCCAATAATGAATGATATTCTTCATTCATAGCTGCTTCCCAATCTGGATGGCCTGAAGATTCTGCAAAGGTGTCAGGATCATAATTCACTGAAGCTTGAGCCAGTAAAGAAGAGGCTCTATCAAACTGAGAACATGTACGTTGTCGATCTGTAGGATCACCGACAAGATCACCTGCTGCATCCCGAGTAGCACGGACCCATTTTGGAAGCTGAGGAGCTGAAGGAGGATCCTGAGAAGGTGGGGAGGATTTTCATCCTCGCTTTCATCATCTGAAGAAGAAATATTTTCAAAAGTAGAAGAGATAGGGAGAGGTGGCATATCCGCCGAACTAGGCTCGGAGGCCAATATATTTTCAGCAAACTTTACATCTCTTCTAATGATAACATTTTTGGACTTAAGTGGAATAAGTCTATATCCTTTGACATCTTCAAAATATACAACAAAAATACATTTTTCTTTAAAACCTTATTAGGAGTGCGATTTATTATGTAATTTGCACAGTTAATTGCTTCTGCCCAATAATTAAGACTAAGTCCTTTAGATTGAAGCATACAATTAGCCATTTCCTTTAAGGTGCGATTCTTCCTTTCAGCTACACCATTTTGTTGTGGAGTATATGGAAAAGTATGTTGCATTTGAATTCCATTCTCAGTGCAAAAGTTGATGAATTTGTTGTTAACATATTCTCCGCCATTATCAGATCTTAGCTTAACAATTTGATGTCCAGATTGTTTTCCAACAAAGGCCTTAAAGGCCAAGAACATGTTAAATACTTCACTCTTGAGTTTTAAGAAGTATACCCAAGTGCGTCTGGAGAAATCATCAATGAAATTTAAGAAATACTTGCAGCCAGAGAATAAAACAACTGGAAGTGGACCACATAAATCACTATGCACGAGCTGTAAAGGCGTTGAGGCGTACCAAGAGGCACATTTTTCAAAACTATCCCGATGATGTTTTCCGAGTACACATTCGGAACAAACACCATCTCTACAAGATACCATTGGAAGACCTGTCACCATATTTTCTTTACATAGATTCTGAAGGGAGCGATAGTTTAAGTGACCAAATCGCTCATGCCAAAGTTTGCTCACTTCATCATTATGAGCAACAAATACTGAGGGAAGATTTGATGACCCAAAGTTGTGAAACTTATACAACCTTGTAGAATCATCAGCAATGCCAGTAGCTGAAATCTGTCTAGGATCTCTTAGGTCCTTAATTACAACATTGTGAGGTGAAAATTCAACGATTTTACCTTCACTTGAATGAGTTATCTGATATACAAATAGAAGGTTGCAGGATAAGGTTGGAACACATAATACATCATTAAACTAATCATTGTCTAGATGAATAGTTCCAGTCCCTACAACACTAAGAGATCTATCATCACCAACATATATATTTTTGGTGTTACAATCATTTAAAGAAGAAAACATGGCTTTGTTTTTGGCCATGTGATAAGAAGCTCCAGAATCAATGAGCCACTCATGAGAATGAGAAGAAGAAGATACATTTAGTGCATAGCCAGACCCAGATGCTTGACAACCACATGCAGACAGTGCCATTCCTGAAGATGAAGTTGAAGTTGAAGAGTGCTCCAAATGGATGTTATGCTTCTTCATTGTTGCTTCCAAGGCTTCCATCTTCTTAAAGTGTTTGGATTCTAAGTGGCCATCTCGATTACAAAAGTTGCAATGTCTATCAATCTTCTTCCCTTTGTTTTTATTTGTCTTATCATTTTTTTGAAATGATTTTTCATTTTGAGGCTGAAATTGCTTAGGAACCTTGTTTGGTTTAGGACCATTCCTTTTAGGATACAACTTCTTTGGATTCTTTGGATTTGGTTGCTGCTGGGCGGCTAACGCTTTCTTAGAAGCGTTTCCAAGATTAAGAAGACCAAGATGTAAGAGTTTTTCTTGTTATATTATTAAAGAATCACAAAAAGAATCAAAGGAAGGGGACTTGTAGTCTTGTCCTTGAGAAATGAAGGCTTCTCTTGTAGAATGGAAGGTGGAAACAAACAGAGAGTAGGCTGGTCCCAACTTAGTAAGAATGGAATAGATAAGGTTACTATCTTCTTTCTTAACCTTAACAGCTTCCAAGAGAAGTCTAAGGGTCTTGAACTTGGACAAAAAATCTTCAATGCAAGAAAAATTATTGGGGTCCAATGTAGGCAACTCATTTTCAAGTTGATGGGCTCTAAATTCATTTTTTATTCCAAAAACTTTAGTAATTTGTTTCAATGCTTCATCAGGAGTATCAAGTTCTACAATATGGAATATAAGATCTGGAGAAATAGACATCTCTATCATCCCACGTGCTTGATATTGCCTATTTTCCCATTTAGCTGCCTTATCTTCATCTTTCGGTTTGGTTTCTTGGTCTGTGGCTATTCTGTAGAGACCTTTATTTCTAAGTAAATCCATAATGTAGGACCACCATTGGAAGTAGTTGGTGCTGTCAAGAATAACTTGGCATGGACTTTCCATTTTAACAGAAACTGAAACTATAGATGTTGAAACTAAGTGTTCCAATGGAAAGATCTCGAAAAATTAGGCTGTTTAAAAAAAAGCGGTTCTGAAAACAACTTCCGGATGAAGAAGTTATGGCTTTTTGAAGAAAATTTGATGAAGATGCCGACGAAGTGTGGCAATGTGCAGAAATGAAAAACCTGCCCCCACAAAAAGGAGACTTGAACTCAAGACCTCTACTATCATAAATTAGCTTTGGACCAAGTGAGCTATACAAAAAGTTTGAGAGAGAGAGAGAGGGGGGGGGGGGGGTTGAAGCTTTGAGTTGCGTGCTTGCTTTGAGAAATCTCTTTTTCCCTACAAAACAAAAAACACAAAACCCAACACGGACATAAAAAAAAATGAACCTTACGGCTTGAAGTTAGCTTTAGCCGAAAACTAAATATTTTCCTCAATGTTTCTGATTTTCCGAGATCACACTAAGGCGCAGTGGAAAAGAGCATACGCATGAGAAAAATCCTTCCTTTCTGTTTCTGATTTGCCCAGATCGCACAAAGTCATGGGGAAAAGAGCATACGCAGAAATGAAAGGTATAGATCTGGTAATAAAAAGAAGCTAAATAAACCAAAACGGAAATAAACAGAGAGAAAATAACTGTAAACTGCAAATAAACACTATATACCTCCAGATCTTAAAAATGACGCAGCTAGGGCTACCAGAAACCTTTTCGCGTGAAACGAAAGGGGTTCCTCATTGGAACAGATTCTCCCAACACAATAGAGTAGTCCTCTCGACCCGAAAGCAATCAGAAACAGTAGATCTAGGAAACGGTAGTCGGATGCAGTTCTACCGGCTTCAGATTTGGAGCACCAACGGACGCGACCCTCAAATAGCTCTGATACCATGTAGGAATTTACAGGGTAAGTTCCTCAGACAGAACACCAAAGGACACCTCTCACAAAGAGATCACGGATCAATACACCAATATTTTGACGTGGTTAAAACCGTCAAAGAGGGAAACAGTCCACGGCCTGAGCCAATGCGGCCACTTCAGGCAATTTATTAATAAAAGAATGAAAATTTACATAAGCTTCTCTCATGGACGGTTAACCTACAAATGACCCTCCATGCTCTTTAAATAGAGATCATGGACCAATCGGGTGTTAAGCCACGGATCAAGTGTCGGTAATACCGAGGAGAGAATGAACCGTCGGATCACTACATGTCGTGACCGTTGGATTGTAAGTTACAAAATGTACATAGTAAAGAAACAAACTTTACCTAACTCTATATTAGACCAAGTTATACTTAACTATTTCCTATGTGTCAGAATATCCTAACAAAGAAATTGTGCAATTATAGAGGGAAACCAGCCTTCCCTCCAGAAATTTCCCAAATCTGGGCAGCAATTAGCTACTCTTCCTACAAATTGCGCAAATCTCCTTGTTAGTCAGCCCATCTCCTAGCTAGAAATGCGCATTTTCTTCAAGCAATCGAACAACCTCTTGCATGTGCATTTGAGTTGACCAGTTCTCTCTGGGACCGAGCAAAACAGACTTATATGCATGGGCGCTTATCCAAAGGTAGCATGCAAAGGCATCCCTTGTTTCAGGGATCTCTATTTAGCAATTGGAGGTTACATTAAAGGATCATTTCAACAACCTCCCACCAAGTGTCGCTTTCACTAGATTTGTGGCATGCATGTCACAACCTAGATGTTATCAAAACTCATCAACCAGAGTCTATAGAGCTCATTCCTCACATCAACCTTGTAATTCTGAAATCCCACATCACATATAGGAGCAGTCGGCACATTCAACTCAACTATTTTGGGGTAAGCCCGCTTCCCATGCCTTGTGTTGCATTTCTGTCACTTTTTCTGTTTTCACTTGTATGAGTACTGTTTGCTTGATTTCTTTGAATGATTGTTGTCGTTTACATGTACATTAGCTTGTCCTAGCACTATTTCAGTTTTCATCAACATCTCACTGCTGTCGCATGCACAAGATTGTTTTTCGCGAACGGTCGTTGATTCAGCGACTCGGCTCACCCACATGCATGTTGTTCCATTTTCTAAATCTGTCATTCACCATTTTCATGCATGATCATTCACTTATGATTACACTCAGTATTAGCATGCATTCACATTCACATTCGCGTTCAATTGCCTGTCGGTGAGTCTGGCGAACCTTGGCCCAGAATCTGCCTCACTAGACAGTATTGCACAATCCTGAGAGGGAAGGCTCTACCTTCCTCTCCATAAATGCGCATTTCTACCCAGCAACTGTTCCCCAAGCCTGATTTTCACAATCCTGAGGGACAGTGACCGCTGGCCAAGAAAATTGCGCAATGCAGTCACTGAGCCTGCATCCATTTCCAGCTAAGATTGTGCATTGCGCAATTCCGACAGTCAGAAACCAGACTGGAATATGAATTCCATAGTTCTAGCAGTCAGTCAATCTCCTAACAGCTTATACTATGCCTTGTGCAATCTTGGTAGTCACTCTCCCAACCTCCTGGCCGAAGTTGCCCAACCTTCATGATCAGTCACATAGGTATGTTGCAATTCATTTCTCAATTTTAGTTTGGTTTTCAACTCACAAATTGCTTGCCATGAGTGTTTCCATGTCTCCAGGTATTGCAGGTACAATGGTTTCCAAGAGGGCAGAGTCGAAGACACCATTCATAGCACGCCTAGAGATGTAGTCGATCAAATGTCTATGAGCTTGCCTACTCACGAAGATATCAAATTGTTCATAGACAAAAACATCAACATATCATAGCTAGCAGCATCATGAACATAAGCTAAAGGAAGCATACCGAATGCAATGAATACAACGAATGTAATGAATGCAGTGAATGAAATGAACACAGTGATTGCAGCAAATACAACAAATGCAGCAAATACAACGAACACAATGAATGGATCAAACATAGTGAATGCAAGAAGAAGGTTGTTGACAACACATAGGTGGAACAAAGTTGCAAGATTAAGCAGATCCACTGATAATGAAAGCAACTTTGGAGACTCAGGATATGAGGTGACGGCACGACATGAAGATCATGTGAAGACAGAGAATGGAACAAAGAAGGAGTTGCATGTGCTAAAGCAGCAACTCAAGAAGAAAATGAAGCTACACAGACAGACGAATGAGTTGTAGCAAGAACAGGAATAGTAGTGGGTGCAACATGCACTCATGGATGAAACTACACCCATACAAGTTAAAGATCCATCCCAGCAGCTGACACGAAGCAGACATGGTGAGAAGTGTTTTTGATTGCATGCACGAGATTCAACAACATGCATGTCATTGTGTGGACGCATGCAATACAACCCATTCAACACACTCACCAAGGCGAATACAAGAAGCAAGTCCAACTAGAGCTGAACATGTACTTCAGCAAGTTGATGCGCATGACCACCAACACATACTTTAAGATCAACACAGATACTATGCATCAATGTGTTGCCAGTTCAGCCGCACCCAAGAAGACCATGTGCATATTAGTAGACGAGTTGGATGAAGGAGATAAACTAATGCACTGGTTGCAATGGAGGCAAGAGTTCACTTCAGCAAGATGTCACCATGAGGTGCATGCACACCATCACAGCGACCAAGCTTGGCATCATCTCACCACCTTCACCATCACAAGCATGTCAAAGAGTTGGTCTCATCATAGTGGACCGAGTGTCAATGATGTCTTGCATGGCTTGCTCAAGCCATGTTGTCTCACATGAGTACATGTGCAGTTTAATGTTGAGTCATGTCAAGTGTAAGTCAAGTGTCAATAGTTGGATGTATTAGTCATACAGTAGGTGAAGAGTCACGAGGAAAGTTGAACTGCCACAAAGGGGAATGTCAAGGGTCACCCTAACCTTTACTATAAATATTCCCTCATAAGTCATTGTATGGGCTTTTGATCAGCTAAGCTTTTGATAAGACTATCTTGGAAAGAGCTTGGAAAGTATTGTAATGCGCCTTGGCTTGTCCACTGCATGGAGCTAGTACATCTCTTTGGAGGAGTAGGTGGATGTGGTTGTAACATTCCACTGTTGGGGCTACCAGGTTTACATGGATGTATTGTATGATTGGGACTTACACTTCTTTACATAATAAGAGCCAACACATTTTCATGCATATGTTGTTCTTGTAGTTGGAATGTTCCGGTTGCTTAGCAATGTATGTTGTTTAACTTATGTAGTTGTGTATGAACTTCTTTGTATGCAATTATATGAATCTTGTCGTAGATGTGTTGTTGGTTTAACCATCACTTTGGATTTTCGGTTGACCTACTTTCCAGCTTGTGATGCATCTTCGGTCATGTGTTCCCTTCCCAACTGTGTACTATTATAGGTTACAAAGAGGTGCACTCATCTCAACCCCCACGTGTTAGAACCTCCCATACACCTTCCTTGAATCACTATAGCGATCACACCCTTATTTTATCTTACTTGCCTCTATGCGACATCATTGTCAAGGCATTGCTTTACAACCCACTGTTGGGACTCCTACACCAAACAGTTTGAGGTCTAATTGGGACTTCTTACTGGGTAGATCCCCTTGACATGTTGGTGGGTCCAGCACTATCAAAATAGTGATAATAAGAACAAATAGAATCAGTTTTATGACGAGATGAGGAGTATCATTCTGTCTCTTCTCTCATTTGTTGCCTGAGCCCGAAATATCTAACATTGGCTGAGTTTATGGGTATGACTTGTCTTTTATGCACAACTGTCCTGTATATGTGGCACCTGAAACCGTAAGAACAAGTAAGCAGATGCGTCAATAGGTAAATGTGAAATGTGTATGTACTTACATTTCGAACCATCGAATTACCTTGAGACCTGAAACCACAAACATCATTAAGCCTTCATAATAATTAAAACATATGAGTTCGGTGGTTAATCAAGATAAATCATCTTTCTATTAAATGGATAAATCCCATCGCAAAATACCTCTTGTGACAACTTTAAAACATGACTAGTTGCCTCCACGAAATGCGATATGCGATCGGAATATCGCAAATCTCATAGAAATTCAATCACATTTAATCGCAATCACAATCATGCAACATCGTAGTTTATGGCAAAGGTTTTATTGAACAATGAGATTGTGATATATTGCATCAGAACTTTGAAGGCAGAGAATCATAATAAGTAACAAAGGGATCCATGATGGCGGAATCATGATCGGTGACATGGCATTAGGATGTGTCTTGATAGTGACTTACTATGTTTTAATGCGATTTTCCTTTATTATTTATTCATTTTTCGTTTATTAATTTAACGTTGTGCTTTGTGATAAAATTTATCGCAATTGGGAGATCAGAGGTGAATGGAGTGGCATGCCTTTGCGAATCCTAATCAGAGTGGTCATTAGAGTTTTTAAACTTTCACTTGTTACAACTTTTGTGATGCGGGAAGCTCTATTATGGAGAGGAATTTGGATAATAGTCAGACTTTGGTTAATGTTTTTTTATTATATTTTTAATATATGATATTCAATCAATTATCGCATTTAATAATTCTTAAGGTTTAAAGCCCAAGTATTGTTCTTGTTCTCGGGGGCTATGTTCATTGGGATTTGTGATATGTGATATACTTTATCACATCACATTGTTTCAAGAGGTAAAATAATGGGTGCTTATTAAGATTGTGAAATGCGATAAGCAGTGGTACTTTTTAAAACAGGTTTCTTTGAATTGCATGGGCCAATGGGATTTGGGATTTTAAATTCAAATAAATTCAAATTTGTCCTAAAAACACTGAAATGTTTTATTTTTATATGATTTAGAAATTAAAAAGGGTCCCCATTATTTATGTAATAATTTCTGAAGACATTCATATATAAATAATGGGGTTTTTTGAATAGAAAAACAATTGGTGATTCACTCAAAGAACCAATTATCTCTGATAAATAATAATGAAATTTCAAAAATTAAGTAAAAATAATTCAGGAAAGGGAAACTAGTTTCAAAATATTTAGATAAATAAAATTACTCTGAATATAAAAAATCACTTCATTGCAATCTCTTTTAAAACCTTTCATATATGAAAATACCTATTTGTCTACATCAATCCTTAATTGGTTATAAAGATAAAGTAGGGGCCCTTTTACAAATTAGCCTTTTGATATACTCATTTGTCACAGGTATATCCACTACTACCAACAAGCGTTCATAGCTTCGACAAGGTTACCTTTTAATCATCAATGATTCAGAATCTCATCCATTTAAGAGTGTAGTTGTTAGAGATAAATTAAAAAAAATAGATATATTTATTTTTCTTTTCTTTTTTCTTTTTTGTTATTTTTTCAGTAGTACCTAAAAGCCATTGTCTTGGTTTGGTGGCCAGAAAGTGACAATGCCATTCACTGGTTGTAATTAAACTGAACAAGTTGGCTCGTGATGAGACACATTGTCTTATAATTTAAATAATCATAAGCCATTACCCTAGTTTAATATTCAGTAATTGGTAATGTCAATCTATTATTTCCCTATGATCATGGTAAGAAAGCTTGTGATGAGACCTCTTATCTTTTAGGTTTAATATATTTTTAAATAACACTCTAAAAAATATGTTTTAATGGATGGGGAGAATCATTGACTCAAGAGTTTTGGATGAAAATTCTAGAGTTAAAGATGCTTAGTTATAAGACAAGCTTTTCTTTGTTAAAGAATACCTTTCTTGACTGATAATAGAGTAAAAGGATTTTATATAGTTTTGAGTTTTAAAAGAATTTAGAACTTCAATGGAAAAATTTCAGAGTTTTATGATTTTTATCTAATTTTCAATTTCGTAAACATTTCCTTAAGAATTCCTACTTTCAAAGTGAAAAATAATAAAATTGTTTAAGATATTTTTTATGAAAATCCAAAAGTATGTTATTTAACATTATTATGTAACACAACTTAAAGAAATATAAATGCAAGAATATTTACAAAATAGAAGATATGATCTTCTAGGAAAAGAACTTTTTTCTTTCAAAATAAGCCCATTCACATAAATTATGGGAGAGTAAGCAAAACAAAATTAAAATAAAAAGGAAAAGGAAAATAACTCTAATCTAAAGTAAGAATATAAATTAGCAGACAAAATAAAAATAAAAATGAAGAAGACGAAAGGTGAAAGAAAAACCAAATCTAAAAGATAAACTCCAACAAGATTGTTTATACAAATTCCTTAACAAAAGAAGTAAAAGAAGATAATCGTATAAACATTCATTCTAAGTTTGAGATTTAGATAAACTTTAGCTTGCAGAGTTATAAGAATTTAATAAAAGTCACGATAAAATTTAGTGCAAATGAAGAACTTTCTATCTGCTGTAGATTTTCTTGTTCAAAAGAAAAACTTGCAAAAATCATCTTAACCATTTTCTAATAAAAGTAATGCTTAAAGAAACAAACTAATGGTTTAGAAACTCCTCGGTTTAGTTGATTCAATGAGGATCGTTATTGCTTCTTTTAAAAACTTAAAAGCAAACCAGGAGAATGAGCTCAAAATCTGATTTAGTAGAGGTGTGAAAAGTTTATGAAGAGCTGCAAAAGAGAGTTTTATATCAACAAAAACGTAAAAACAAAACTATACCTAAAAAGTAAAGAAATAAAAATGATTGAAAGTGGGCATATGAAACTTGCCATTGAAGAATTTTATTTTACCTCACCTGAGTGATATGACTTTCTCCAATGCAAGGTAACTTCTTCTTTTAATTGAAATTTAAAATATGAAGAGGTTGAATTGTTTTGAAATTTCATTATCCCAAAATCATTATTTATTAAATATAATCTAAAGTGAGCAGTAAACTTAAGAAAGTAATGTTTCATGTTCAAGGAATCAGAAGTAAACCAAATCAATTAGAAAATAAAAATTGAGGATGTGCTTCTTTATGAATCGCAGCGATGAATTATCTCTTTGTTTTTTGTTTTTTTATAATTTTGAATTTATATCAGCCCCAAAATATTGAAATCAATTCAAAATCCAAATAATGTAGAAATTATGTATATGAAGAGGACTTGAATATTTATATAATAAGTATGGAGTGATATATCAAAAATTTAAAAAAGAATTCAAAAATGAATTAACCATGGTCCATTAGATTTACATGTTCCATATTCTTTATTAACAAAGAAAATTGCCAAGAAGAGTAAAAAGACCAACGTGCATACATTATAAAGAATATATATATATATATAGTCACAAAGTCATCCCGATGGATCAATGCTTGGATTTTCTTGAAATTAGGATTAAACTACATCCAAGCTCTGTTCCAACATGATACCATGAAAGTAGCATGTATAAAATGATAATCAAACAAGGCTTCATGTTAACATAGTGAAGGATCAGAACAAATTGATCGGAGACCTACGAAGTTTCTTAACCAAATATTCTTAAAATTACAAGTTTCCGAGAGAATCAAAGTAAAATAAAAGAGCTTAAGTTTTCCAAAAATTATGGGTAAAACTTCGATAATCAAAAACCATGCTTCATAATGTTTTAAAATTTTAAAACAAAGCAAGATATTGGAACAAAAGTTTTTATGTAATTTTTATAAACAAAACTTACGATATTGATCATGTGTGATAAAGAATGTTTGTTAGATGTATAATGTAGGAACATTTTCTTTCTGGAACATCAAAAATTCATGTATCGGAGGTTAAAAATTTCGTAAGAGTTTATAAAGTAGTTCTTATGACTTTCATCCCAATAATAAGAAGTTTTTGTAAAAATGATTGCAAGAGAAATTAAATTTACTTGTAAAATATGCTTCGAAGGAAAGGAATCTGATACTTAATGATGATGAAAACAAATTGATGCAGGAGCATCCATCTGAAAAAGGCGACAGCTGGAAATGTTGTGTTTTTACTTTCTGCTAAAGATGGAGAAGAATTACGAAACTGGTTTTATTTTGTTTCACTTAAATTAAGGCTGATACAACCATTGTCTTTTAAATATTAAGCAAACAAGTAAAAATAGGATTAGTTAAGAATATGTTTAAAGAAACTGTTAGGTAATTGTGGGTAACTACAGGACAGTTTCTCAACTGTAAGGGACTATTGGTAAGGCTTAGAAAGCCAAAACCAAAATCCCTATTGTGGGGGTCTGCCTGCCATCGAGAGAGGAGAAAAATACAGAAAACGAATTTACAGTTTGTTTCTCTTTAAGTATTTGTGTAAAGAAAATGAGTCCAATATCTTTGTCATAAAGAAAAGAAAGGCATTTTTCATTTTTCTCCTGTGTCTATGTGCTTCAGATATTGTTGTAATTAAAAAAGTAGAGAATTTTCATTAAAAAAAGTGAATGATACTCAAGTTTCGTGACTAAAGGCATTCAGGACCAAGAACCAGACAAAGGCACAACCCCACAAGATATCATATATTTCTCAATAAAATAAAGACCCAGGTACAAATGTCATATAGTAAACAAGCACACATGTGCATTTCATTTCATTTTAAAGTTTGAACAGTTCAATATACATTATTCAAAAAAAAACCCAGAGGGTTTCGAAACCCATAGACGCTGGAAACCAACGTTTATGCAGGCTTAGAACAAACTGACAGCATTATGCAGGCTCAGAACAAACTGACAGCAAGCGTTTGAAACCCACAAAGCCATACAAACATAATAGAGAAAACAAGATCCAACGGCTTATGCCAATTAACGAAAATGCAAGCAAAGTTAACTAGGCAAACACGCAGGGATCCTACCCTATTTTTCCCAAGCCGCAAAGACTCCCAAAGGCGAGGTCGTGGAGTAGCAATCTCCAGAATCTACCTGCACACCACCACAAGAACGAGATGGAAGTCAATAAAACAAAAATGGAAAATTAAACAGGGTGACAGAGAGCAGTTTAAGAAAGGGAAGAACAAGGGTTTACCTCAAAGGAGTCTTTTCTGAGATAGAGGACAAGAACCAAGTCTTTCGCCGGAGGGACTCTCCCAGTGAGAGTGCCATTGATGAGTTTCACCTGCTCATGAAGGGGCCAAAGAGTTAGAATCACTAAAATAAATTGCAGAAATGAAACCAGAACAAAAGCTCACCTGAAATAGTGTTTTCTAAAGCCACCCATAGTAGTAGCAAGAGAAACACCTATGGATACATAAGCCAGGTCAAGTCCGGGACCAATAACAAAAACCACTGCAAGCAGAACCAAACAAAGCTTAAACCAGAGAACAGAGAGTAAGAGGGAACTCGTAGAGAGTAAGCCAACCTGAAGCCTTTATGGAACAACAAACAAATCATCCCAAGAAACAAATGAAGGCACAACATACATACAGAGCCGAACTAGACCCATAGCGCACGAAAAAATGGAGGCTGACACATAGTTTTACCTCGGAAGGTGGAAATGAATTGCATTTGTGGAATCGAGGCTAGTGCATAGGGTTAGGCCTAATACATTAAAAGTTCATTAAATCCTCGCACTGAAACCCTGATTCCCTTTATTCAGAAGATACATAATAACAGAGTTTCGTGACACATCGTCCCTCTCGGGATTGCCACCAATTTTTGGTATCAGAGAAGGTTAGTTCCTTTCTCTCAGTAAAGATGGAGGTAGGTAGAAGAGGCCGAGGTAGAGCCATTCGAAGAGTAGCTGATGAAGGGATACGAGAAGAGATCAGGACCTTAACTGCATGTTTGGGAGTAGTGGAAGCAGGAAGGCGTAGAGATCTGGAAGGTGGGGATGACAATGAGGAAGAAAACACAACCATGACATATGGGTTAGATGAAGAGGTACTAGAGATTAAACTATTGAGATAAGTTTTGCTGGCTAGTAGCAAGCCAAGACCGGAGCTTTCTAATTATGATGGTAGTTTTTCGCCAGAGGCGTTGTTGGATTGGATAAGAGAACTAGACAGATATTTTGAATATGAAGAGATTAAAAAGATAAGAAAATCATATTTGTTGTCACCAAATAGAAAGGACATGCAGCACTGTGGTGGGACAGTGTGCAGGTAGAAAGGAGAAGATTAAACAAACCATTGATTAAAAAATGGGACAGTATGATTGCTAAGATGAAGAGTAAATTTCTGCCTAAAGATTACCAAATTTCCCTTTATAGACAAGTACAAAACCTGAGACAAAGAATGATGACTGTAAAGGAGTATAACAAAGAATTTTATAAAGTAAACCTGAGAGTTGGCTATGTTGAGGATACTCCTGAGAAAACAACGAGGTTTGTAAATGGCCTACAGATGGAGATCCTAGATGAAATTAGTATTCTTTCCCCTAAGACCATAGAGGAAGCCTATCAGAGTGCTTTGAAGGCAGAAGAAAAGATCGCCAGGAAACAGAATGCCAGAAGAGGACGTGGTTCAGGCAGAGGTAGGGGATAGACCTTTGGCAGAGGTAGGACTGCCAACAACAATGAAGAGGGCAACAGTTCAAAAACTTCAGGACAGACTGAAAGGGAAGGTAATATTAGAGGAGGAAGGTCATACCAATGAGGAAGAGTTAATGGTAGAGGCAGAGGAAATGCCTATCAGTGTTGTAAGTGTCATAAGTGGGGACACAGGTCCTTTGAATGTCCTGAAAATGAACCAACTAGACAAAGGGGAGCATATGTTTCTTAGTCCAATGAAGCAGAGGCACCGCCATAGGAGGTGGAAAATATGCCTAAAATAGGGGAAGCCTTGGTGTTGAACACGGTGTTATTGAAACCAGCTAAGGAAGTAGCTCATCAGACACAGAGGAAAGCATTGTTCCGGATTGTGTGCAAGTCGCATGGGAAATGCTGCAAACTAATCATAGATAGTGGAAGTACCAATAATCTGGTAGCTACAGAAATGGTGGGAATACTGGGTTTGAAGAAGTTGAAGCACCCGACTCTATGTAGGGTGTCTTGGTTGCAAGAAGGACACCAACTGCTGGTCAATGAGCAGTGCGAGGTAGAGTTTCATATTGGCAAGTACAAGGACAAGGTGACTTGTGATATCATGCCAATGGACGTGTGCCATATTCTACTGGGAATACTATGGCAGTATGATAGGAAGGTCGTCCATGATGGGGAAACAAATTGTTACAGGTTTGTTAAAGATGGGATTAAGCATACGCTAGTGCCCATGAAGGAGGAGGATGCTACAGAAACTAGTGGAACAAAAGCATTGCTATTAGGTGGAAAAGAGTTTTTGTGACAGATTGAAGACACTGAAATAAAATATGCAGTTGTGCGAAGGCCAAAAACAATATTAATACACACTGAGATTACTGACTTGCCTATAGAGGTATAGGACATGCTGCAGGAATTTAGCGATATTGTGGTAGATGATCTACCAGACAAATTACCACCAAAGAGGAGTATTAGTCACCATATTGATTTCATCCCAGGAGCCAGTTTGCCAAACAAAGCTGCTTATCGAATGAGTCTGAAGGACAATGAGGAAATCAGGAAGTAGGTGCAGGAGTTGTTGGATAAAGGGTTGATTCAGGAAAGTCTAAGCCCTTGTGTGGTTCCGACTGTGTTAGCTCCCAAAAAAGGAGGTGAGTGGCGGATGTGCACTGATTCCTGGGAAATCAATAAGATCACTATCAGGTATAGATTCCCTTTACCTCGTATGGATGATATGATGGATTGTTTGAGTGGAGCAACATACTTTTCAAAAATAGACTTGAAAAGTGGCTATCGCCAAATCAGGATTCGAGAAGGTGACGAGTGGAAGACAACTTTCAAGACCAATGAAGGCTTATGTGAATGGCTGGTTATGCCATTTGGATTGAGTAATGCCCCCAGTACGTTCATGCATTTGATGAACGAGATGTTGAAAGAATTCATTGGTAGATTTGTGATTGTATACCTGGATGATATACTTATATTCAACGAAATGAAGGAAGAACATTTTCGACATATCAGGTATTTATTAGAAAATTTGCAGCAAAATAGATTACTGATAAATTTGAAGAAGTGTTCTTTTTTCAAGAAAGAATTAATTTATCTGGGATTTGTGATTTCAAAGAATGAACTAAAAATGGATCCAGAGAAGGTTGCAGCCATAGTTAGTTGGCCGTCTCCTAAGAGTTTGTTTGAGGTACGGAGTTTTCATGGATTGGCGAGTTTTTATCGCAAATTTATTAAAAATTTCAGTGGAATTTGTGCACCCATGGTGGACACCATTAAGAAGGAAAATCAACGTTTTTATTGGACAAAGTCGGCCGAGAAGAGTTTTCAATTGTTGAAAAGGAAGATCACTGAAAAACAAATTTTAAGATTACTAAACTTTAACAAACTTTTTCAAGTTCGTTGTGATGCTAGTGGGACAACCATTGGTGCAATACTCAGCCAAAAATACAAGCTAGTAGCCTACCTCAATGAGAAATTAAATGAGAGTAGGCAGAAGTACACGTCTTATGACAAAGAATTTTATGCAGTTGTGTTGGGTCCCTATAATACTAGTGATTACCCCATTACTATTGTAGTTATACCCCTTATTTATATTGTTGTGCCCCTATTACCCCCATATTGTTATTTCTGTGCCCCATAGAATCCCTCTATTGTTATTTTTGTGGCTTTATATTATTATTGTTAGGTCGGCTGGATTATATTGTGACTCCTTAGACTCCTATATATAGAAAGGAGGTTTTTTCATTTGTATCATCCAAGAATTTTTCATTTATGTAATGTAAAGGAGGTTGCCCCCTTGAAGAGGCTGAATTCTAAGGCGCTGATCTATCTTTTCTTGAGCTGGTTTCATAACATTTGGTATCAGAGCTTTGGATTCTAGGGTTTTGCTGCTCCAAACAGGTCATCGTGGAATTTTCGCTATAACTTTTTTTCTGTGACATTTCAGAAGTCGCAAAAAAAACCCATTTGAGAAGAAATCGCGCTGAAGCGTGGGTCCGAATTTCAGAGCTTGTTTCTCGATATTTACAGAGATATGATCTGAGGAAGTTGGTCTTTTTGCAGACTCCTGAATTACATTCAAAACAGGTGACCTGGGGAAAATCATCATAACTTTCTCTCTGGGGATCGGATTGAAATTTCGTAAGAAGGTACAGAAAGAGGATGGACTGTAGTTTCGTGTGTGTGTGTGTTTCAGATTCAAAGGTTGAAAGAGTGACTCGTGGCATGTCGTACAAGTTTGCTCTACTGAACCAGTCTAAAAGAAAGTCACTGTGGGAGATTTCACATAACTCTTCCTTAGAGAATCCAATTTGGCTCAGACTTGTGGCATTGGAAAGAGGACGCAGAAGGCTACTACAGGTAGCAATTTTAGAACTGGATGATCCAAAATTACAGAGATACATCAGATTCAATATCAGGCTTCTATAAAGTGAAAAACAGTGTGTAGTTGTGTTTTAAATTTTTGTGTAAGCTTGGTTTAACGGAATTCAAAGGGCATAGTAAAGCATTATTATCGATAACTGATGCCCCGAGGAAAGAAAATTCAAACACCTAGTAAGGAACCTGAAAGCTCTAGCATGACTCATGAAGAAGAGGAAAAAATGCTACATGATATATCAAAATTACAAGAACAAGTGCAACAAATGTCATGCTCACAAAAGCTAACAGAAGCTAAGATAAGTGGCGTGGAATCTAAGATAAATGGCATGGAATATAAGATAAATGGCATGGAAGCTAAGATGGATGATTCAAAGACAGATTTGAAGAGAGACATGGCAGATTTGAAGATAGATTTGAAGACAGACATGGAAGAATTGAAGAAGTTGCTACAAGAAAGGGTCACTAATGGTGAAAAGGTAGTAAAGGAAACTCATGATGAGAACAAAAGAAATGTTAATCATGATTCCATAGACGCTAATTTTGGATCGAAGAATCACCATATTCCAAAAATTGATATGAGGAAGTTTGATGGCAAGGATCCCGCCACATGGATATTACAGATGGAGAAATTCTTCGATCTCAATAATGTGCAAAATGCACAAAAGGTACGTATGGCAACTGTATATTTGGAACCAAATCAGTTTTTATGGTATCAATGGCTTTTCTCTCGTAAACAATTTATCACTTGGGTAATTTTTACGGAAGAATTGATAGCACATTATGAAAATACAAAAAGCAAAACTTTTTTTAGCCAATTGATAAGTCTCAAACAAAAGGGTTCAGTAATGGAGCACATTGAGGAGTTCCAAAAATTGAACATAAGGGTAAAAGATATTCCAGAGGAGCATAGGATTGATGTGTTCATAGGGTATTTAAAGGATAATATCCAACATGATGTTCGCCTTTGGGAACTTGATTCATTAGAGAAGGCATTCAGGTTAGCAAGAAAAATGGAAAGAAAAATTATGGCAACCAGGAAGCATACCACTCACAACTATAAAGACGGAAGTGTTGTCGCCCCTAGTCTTCCACAACCTATAAGGTTGACACCACAACAATTGGAAGAAAAAAGAGCAAAAGGGCTTTGTTACAGTTGTGATAGCAAATACACTAAATGTCATAAGTGTGCTGAGAAGAAATTATTCTACATAGATTGTGAAGAGGAAGAAGAAAAGGAGCAAGAAAGGTCAAAAGAAGAAGATATACTCCAGGAACAAAGCCTAGATGAAGAACAAATAAATCTGACCATATCTTGTAATGCATTGGCGGGAATTGCCACTCCTCAAACCATCAAGATAGAAGGACAAATCAAGAAGAAAAAGGTAATAGTGTTGATTGATTCAGGAAGCACCCACAATTTTATTCATTGTAGGGTAGAAAAAGAATTGAATTGCTTCCTATATGCAACACCAGAGTGTCAAGTGATGATTGCAAATGGAGGAATAATAAATTGCTCTGGAAAGTGCCATAATATCAAGCTATCCATGGGAGAATATGTATTGACTAGCCCAATGCTTTCCATTCCAATGGGAGGTGCTGATGTTGTACTAGGAGTCCAATAGCTACAATCCTTGGGTACAATATCTTTTAATTTTCAAGAAATTTTCATGAAATTTTCTACGAAAGGAAAGGAAGTTGAATTAAGGGGCATTGCATGGAAACCAGGAAAGATAATCAGCTCTAATGGCATGAAAAAGCTTCTAAAAAAGGAGCAAAGAGGTGTAATTGCACAATTATGTTCACTAGATGTTTCCACATTGGAATCATCTATTTCTCTAGATCTCCAAAAAGTCCTGGACAATCATTCCAAGGTATTTGAGACTCCAAAAGGTCTCCCACATATGCGTGATCATGATCATGCTATTCATCTCATTCCAGGAAGTGTTCCTCCAAACATCAGGCCGTACAAATATCCCTATGTCCAAAAAAGTGAAATTGAACGTATGGTTGCAGAAATGCTAGAAGCTGGTATAATTCAACCAAGTCAAAGTTCTTTCTCAGCTCCAGTAGTATTGGTGCACAAGAAGGATGGATCATGGCGCATGTGTCCAGATTATAGGGAGCTCAACAAGCTCACTATTAAAGATAAGTTCCCCATTCCTATTATTGATGAATTACTGGATGAATTGCATGGATCAATTTACTTCACCAAGTTGGATCTTCGTTCGGGTTATCATCAAATCAGAATGATGATTGAAGACATTCCGAAAACGACATTTAGAACTCATGAGGGTCATTATGAATTTTTGGTCATGCCTTTTGGCCTTACCAATGCACCTTCAACATTTCAAGGTTTGATGAATTCAATTTTCAAACCATTCCTTAGAAAATTTGTGTTAGTATTTTTTGATGATATACTAATCTACAACAAGTCTTGGAAGGATCATGTTGAACATGTTGACAGGGTGCTACAACTATTGGAGGAGAAACAATTATATGCAAAAAGATCCAAATGTTTCTTTGGAGTCCAGGAGGTGGAATATTTGGGTCATATTATATCTCATGAAGGAGTTAAGGTAGACCCTAGCCAAATTAAAGCCATTAAGGAATGGAAAATCCCCACATCCATAAAGCATCTGCGAGGATTTCTTGGGTTGACAGGGTATTATCACAAGTTTGTTAAGAATTATGGGAGAATAGCAACACCTCTAACAACATTATTGAAGAAAGATTCATTTTCATGGACTCCGCAAGCAACAAAGGCCTTTGAACATCTTAAAGAGGCAATGTGCCAAGCATCGGTCTTAGCTACACCAGACTTCACAAAAACATTTATTGTGGAATGTGATGCTTCAGGAAATGGAATTGGTGCTGCTTTAATGCAAGATGAAAGACCCATTGCTTTTGAAAGTTGTCCAATCAAGGGAAAGTTCTTAAGCAAATCTATTTATGAGAAGGAAATGTTGGCAATACTCCATGCACTTAAGAAATGGCGACCCTACCTAATGGGAAGACACTTCAAGGTAAAAACGGATCATGATAGCCTTAAATAATTTTAGAACAAAGATTATCCTCTGAAGAGCAACAAAAGTGGGTCACAAAGATGTTGGGTTATGACTTTGAAATCATCTACAAAAAAGAGAAGCAAAATGTGATGGCAGATGCACTCTCAAGAAAGGATGAGGATGTGGAAGCATTGTTGTGTGCCATTTCTATTATCCAACTAGATTGGATAAACGAAGCAAGGGAGGAATGGAAGAACGACAAAGAAGTGTGGGCACTTATTTGAAAGCTACAACAAGATTCCAGTACTTCTGATACATTTAGCTGGAAAAATGATTCTTTATGGTACAAAGATCGCTTATACCTCTGTAAGAATTCCCAGCTAAAACAAAAGATTCTTATGGAATTGCACACTTCTCCCTTAGGAGGGCACTAAGGATTTTTAAAAACTTACCACAGGGTTAAGAAGGAATTTTTTTGGGATGGCCTTAAATCAGATATTCAAAAGTTTGTGGCGGAATGTTTGGTTTGCCAGCAAAATAAAGTTGAAACAATTAAGACACCGGGTCTATTACAACCTTTATCCATTCCAAGCCAACATTGGGAGGAGGTTTCAATGGATTTTATCACAGGTTTACCCAAGTCTGAGGGAAAGAGTGTCATCATGGTGGTAGTTGACAGACTTACCAAGTATGCACACTTTTGTGCATTATCACATCCATTTAAAGCCAGTACAGTTTCTATTGCATTTATGGAAACAGTTCAGAAGCTACATGGAAACCCAAAGATTATTGTAAGTGACAGAGATCACATTTTCACTGGAAATTTTTGGACATAATTATTTTCTTGTCTTGGTACTCAGTTAGCTCATAGCTCATCTTATCATCCTCAATCTGATGGGCAAATTGAGATAGTAAACAAATGTTTGGAAGGATATCTTCGTTGCTTTGTATCTGATAAACAGACATAATGGGTCAAATGGTTGCCTCTGGTTGAATGGTGGTATAACACTTCCTTCCATACAGCAACAAAAATGACCCCATTTATGGCACTTTATGGGTATCAACCACCATTCATCACATCATATTTAAGAGAAAATTCTAAGGTTCAGGTAGTGGAACATCACATCGAACATCAACAACAAGTCCTCCAACTCTTAAAGGATAACCTAGTGTTGGCACAAAATAGAATGAAACAACAGGCAGATCAACATCGCAGTGAAATAAGTTTTGATGTAGGTGATTTGGTATTCCTACGGCTACAACCATATAAGCAAATGTCCCTAAAGCAAGCTAAGAAGGATAATAAATTATCACCAAAGTATTATGGTCCGTACAAGGTGTTGCAAAAGATTGGTACTATGGCATACAAATTGGAGCTTCCTGCAACTTCTCGATTGCACCCATTTTTCCATGTTTCATGTTTAAAGAAGGTTATAGGTGACAAGCTCCCAATTCAAACAATATTGCCAGAACTTGACGAGGAATGAAAAATTATATTGGAACCGGAAGCAGTCACAGAAACAAGAACTCGATAGCTACGAAATCGATCAATTTCAGAGTATCTTATCAAGTGGAAGAACTTATCCGCTGAAGATTCCACATGGGAGGATGAGAATTTTATGAAGAAGTATCCAGAACTACTCAAGCGTTGAGGACAACACTTTTTTGAAGGAGAGGGGCATGTTGGGTCCCTATAATACTAGTGATTACCCCATTACTATTGTAGTTATACCCCTTATTTATATTTTTGTGCCCCTATTACCCCCATATTGTTATTTCTGTGCCCCATAGAATCCCTCTATTGTTATTTTTGTGGCTTTATATTATTATTGTTGGGTCAGCTAGATTATATTGTGACTCCTTAGACTCCTATATATAGAAAGGAGGTTTTGTCATTTGCATCATCCAAGAATTGTTCATTTATGTAATGTAAAGGAGGTTGCCCCCTCGAAGAGGCTGCATTCTAAGGCGTTGATCTATCTTTTCTATCTTTTCTTGAGCTGGTTTCATAACAAGTTTTCCAAGCACTAAAGCATTGGAGACATTATCTACTAGCCAATGAATTTGTCTTTTCAAACAATTCTGCATTACAGTATATTATGCAACAGCATAAGCTAAACCATAAACATGCGAAGTGGGTGGAGTACTTGTAGAGTTTTACATTTGTGTTGAAGCACATCAGCGATCAAGCCAACGAAGTGGCAGATGCATTAAGGAGGAGGAATTTGATCCTACAAGAAAGTATGATACAAGTGTTAGGATTCGAACATCTTAAGGAATTGTACGAAACAGATGTAGATTTTAAGGAAGCCTATGAAGCTTGCCAAAATCCACTGTTGAGGGATAATAGTACATGGCTGGACTATAATATGCAAGAGGGGTTGTTGTTCAAAGGAGGGCAGTTGTGTATTCCAGAGTGTTCCATGCGAGAGAACTTAATCCAAGAAAAGCATAATGGAGGTTTAGCTGGCCATTTTGGCATAGACAAGACTTTGGATGAGTTGATCCACTTTTATTATTGGACGAATATGTGTAGATATGTACAAAGGTTTGTGACTAGGTGCAAAGTGTGTCAGCTTGCAAAGGGACACAGCCAGAACACAGGGTTGTATACACCCTTACCTATTTTGAACAGACCTTGGGACTCAGTCAGTTTAGACTTTGTCTTAGGTCTGCCGAAGACACAGCGGGGATTCGATTCCATCATGGTGGTGGTGGATCGTTTCACCAAAATGGCACATTTCATTCCTTGCAGGAAAACCAGTGATGCCACACATGTAGCACACTTGTTTTTCACAGAGATAGTCAGATTACATGGCTTGCCGAAATCTATTATTTCGGACCGAGACGTAAAGTTTACAGGTCATTTTTGGCGAACTTTGTGGAAAAAGTTAAACACCAAACTGAACTTCAGCTTAGCTTATCACCCGCAGACCGATGGGCAAACCGAAGTGGTGAACCAAAGTTTGAAAAACCTACTAAGGAGCCTGGTTGGTGAAAATTCTTGACAGTGGGATCGTGTACTTGCACAAGTGGAATTTGCTTATAACGACTCACCCAACAGAAGCACGGGAAATAGTCCTTTCCAGATCCTATATGGAATTCACCCACGTGGAGTACATGAGTTGCATGATTTGGGTCAGTTGGAGCACAGGAGTGTTGATGGTGAAGACTTCGCAAAAGAAATCAACGATCTTCATGAACAAGTAAAATTAAAATTACAAGACAGCAACCAAAAATACAAACAGAAAGAAAATTTGAAAAGGCGGGAAATACAATTCAACGTAGGAGACCTGCTACTAGCACACCTATGGAAGGAGAGGTTTCCTAAAGGCGAATACAACAAGTTAAAACTGAAGAAAATTGGGCCTTGCAGGATTCTTCAAAAAAAAATTGCGAACGCTTATGAGTTACAGTTACCTCCAGGTATAAGCATCTCGCCCATTTTTAATGTGGCAGATCTGTACCCATACATTGCTGCTAATGAACGAGATAGTTCGGAAAGACGAACATGGGACACATAGAATGAGAACGACTCGTGGATTAAATAGATGCCCCTAGTAAAGCCTTTTGAGATCGACCAGATCCTAGACACCTAGATGGCCAAACAGACTCTAAGAAAAGAATATTTGCGGTACTTGTTCAAGTGGAAGGACCATCCTATTGAGGATAGTGATTTCAAAGAATGAACTAAAAATGGATCCAGAGAAGGTTGCAGCCATATTTAGTTGGCCGTCTCCTAAGAGTTTGTTTGAGGTACGGAGTTTTCATTGATTGGCGAGTTTTTATCGCAAATTTATTAAAAATTTCAGTGGAATTTGTGCACCCATGGTGGACACCATTAAGAAGGAAAACCAACGTTTTTATTGGACAAAGTCGGCCGAGAAGAGTTTTCAATTGTTGAAAAGGAAGATCACCGAAAAACAAATTTTAAGATTACTAAACTTTAACAAACTTTTTCAAGTTCGTTGTGATGCTAGTGGGACAACCATTGGTGCAATACTCAGCCAAAAATACAAGCTAGTAGCCTACCTCAATGAGAAATTAAATGAGAGTAGGCAGAAGTACACGTCTTATGACAAAGAATTTTATGCAGTTGTGTTGGGTCCCTATAATACTAGTGATTACCCCATTACTATTGTAGTTATACCCCTTATTTATATTGTTGTGCCCCTATTACCCCCATATTGTTATTTCTGTGCCCCATAGAATCCCTCTATTGTTATTTTTGTGGCTTTATATTATTATTGTTAGGTCGGCTGGATTATATTGTGACTCCTTAGACTCCTATATATAGAAAGGAGGTTTTTTCATTTGTATCATCCAAGAATTTTTCATTTATGTAATGTAAAGGAGGTTGCCCCCTCGAAGAGGCTGAATTCTAAGGCGTTGATCTATCTTTTCTTGAGCTGGTTTCATAACATTTGGTATCAGAGCTTTGGATTCTAGGGTTTTGCTGCTCCAAACAGGTCATCGTGGAATTTTCGCTATAACTTTTTTTCTGTGACATTTCAGAAGTCGCAAAAAAAACCCATTTGAGAAGAAATCGCGCTGAACCTTGGGTCCGAATTTCAGAGCTTTTTCGCGATATTTACAGAGATATGATCTGAGGAAGTTGGTCTTTTTGCAGACTCCTGAATTACATTCAAAACAGGTGACCTGGGGAAAATCGTCATAACTTTCTCTCTGGGGATCGGATTGAAATTTCGTAAGAAGGTACAGAAAGAGGATGGACTGTAGTTTCTGTGTGTGTGTGTTTCAGATTCAAAGGTTGAAACAGTGACTCGTGGCATGTCGTACAAGTTCGCTCTACTGAACCAGTCTAAAAGCAAGTCACTGTGGGAGATTTCACATAACTCTTCCTTGGAGAATCCAATTTGGCTCAGACTTGTGGCATTGGAAAGAGGACGCAGAAGGCTACTACAGGTAGCAATTTCAGAACTGGATGATCCAAAATTACAGAGATACATCAGATTCAATATCAGGCTTCTATAAAGTGAAAAAAGTGTGTAGTTTTTTTTTAAATTTTTGTGTAAGCTTGGTTT
The DNA here is from genome assembly GCA_031772625.1 of Pinus tabuliformis. Classification (NCBI taxonomy): domain Eukaryota; kingdom Viridiplantae; phylum Streptophyta; class Pinopsida; order Pinales; family Pinaceae; genus Pinus; species Pinus tabuliformis. The sequence goes on from CM062809.1 coordinate 1,277,748,819, forward strand.
AACGGAATTCAAAGGGCATAGTAAAGCATTATTATCGGTAACTGATGCCCCGAGGAAAGAAAATGCAAACACCTAGTAAGGAACCTGAAAGCTCTAGCATGACTCATGAAGAAGAGGAAGAAATGCTACATGATATATCAAAATTACAAGAACAAGTGCAACAAATGTCACGCTCACAAAAGCTAACAGAAGCTAAGATAAGTGGCGTGGAATCTAAGATAAATGGCGTGGAATCTAAGATAAATGGCATGGAAGCTAAGATGGATGATTCAAAGACAGATTTGAAGAGAGACATGGCAGATTTGAAGATAGATTTGAAGACAGACATGGAAGAATTGAAGAAGTTGCTACAAGAAAGGGTCACTAATGGTGAAAAGGTAGTAAAGGAAACTCATGATGAGAACAAAAGAAATGTTAATCATGATTCCATAGACGCTAATGTTGGATCGAAGAATCACCATATTCCAAAAATCGATATGAGGAAGTTTGATGGCAAGGATCCCGCCACATGGATATTACAGATGGAGCAATTCTTCGATCTCAATAATGTGCAAAACACACAAAAGGTACGTATGGCAACTGTATATTTGGAACCAAATCAGTTTGTATGGTATCAATGGCTTTTCTCTCGTAAACAATTTATCACTTGGGCAATTTTTACGGAAGAATTGATAGCACATTATGAGGATACAAAAAGCAACACTTTTTTTAGCCAATTGATAAGTCTCAAACAAAAGGGTTCAATAATGGAGCACATTGAGGAGTTCCAAAAATTGAACATAAGGGTAAAAGATATTCCAGAGGAGCATAGGATTGATGTGTTCATAGGGTCTTTAAAGGATAATATCCAACATGATGTTCGCCTTTGGGAACCTGATTCATTAGAGAAGGCATTCAGGTTAGCAAGAAAAATGGAAAGCAAAATTATGGCAACCAGGAAGCATACCACTCACAACTATAAAGACGGAAGTGTTGTTGCCCCTAGTCTTCCACAACCTATAAGGTTGACACCACAACAATTGGAAGAAAAAAGAGCAAAAGGGCTTTGTTACAGTTGTGATAGCAAATACACTAAAGGTCATAAGTGTGCTGAGAAGAAATTATTCTACATAGATTGTGAAGAGGAAGAAGAAAAGGAGCAAGAAAGGTCAAAAGAAGAAGATATACTCCAGGAACAAAGCCTAGATGAAGAACAAATAAATCCGACCATATCTTGTAATGCATTGGCGGGAATTACCACTCCTCAAACCATCAAGATAGAAGGACAAATCAAGAAGAAAAAGGTAATAGTGTTGATTGATTCAGGAAGCACCCACAATTTTATTCATTGTAGGGTAGCAAAAGAATTGAATTGCTTCCTATATCCAGCACCAGAGTGTCAAGTGATGATTGCAAATGGAGGAACAATAAATTGCTCTGGAAAGTGCCATAATATCAAGCTATCCATGGGAGAATATGTATTGACTAGCCCAATGCTTTCCATTCCAATGGGAGGTGCTGATGTTGTACTAGGAGTCCAATGGCTACAATCCTTGGGTACAATAGCTTTTAATTTTCAAGAACTTTTCATGAAATTTTCTACGGAAGGAAAGGAAGTTGAATTAAGGGGTATTGCAGGGAAACCAGGAAAGATAATCAGCTCTAATGGCATGACAAAGCTTCTAAAAAAGGAGCAAAGAGGTGTAATTGCACAATTATGTTCGCTAGATGTTTCCACATTGGAATCATCTATTTCTCCAGATCTCCAAAAAGTCCTGGACAATCATTCCAAGGTATTTGAGACTCCAAAAGGTCTCCCACCTATGCGTGATCATGATCATGCTATTCATCTGATTCCAGGAAGTGTTCCTCCAAACATCAGGCCGTACAGATATCCCTATGTCCAAAAAAGTGAAATTGAACGTATGGTTGCAGAAATGCTAGAGGCTGGTATAATTCAACCGAGTCAAAGTTCTTTCTCAGCTCCAGTAGTATTGGTGCACAAGAAGGATGGATCATGGCGCATGTGTCCAGATTATAGGGAGCTCAACAAGCTCACTATTAAAGATAAGTTCCCCATTCCTGTTATTGATGAATTACTGGATGAATTGCATGGATCAATTTACTTCACCAAGTTGGATCTTCGTTCGGGATATCATCAAATCAGAATGAAGATTGAAGACATTCCGAAAACGACATTTAGAACTCATGAGGGTCATTATGAATTTTTGGTCATGCCTTTTGGCCTTACCAATGCACCTTCAACATTTCAAGGTTTGATGAATTCAATTTTCAAACCATTCCTTAGAAAATTTGTGTTAGTATTTTTTGATGATATACTAATCTACAGCAAGTCTTGGAAGGATCATGTTGAACATGTTGACAGGGTGCTACAACTATTGGAGGAGAAACAATTATATGCAAAAAGATCCAAATGTTTCTTTGGAGTCCAGGAGGTGGAATATTTGGGTCATATTGTATCTCATGAAGGAGTTAAGGTAGACCCTAGCAAAATTAAAGCCATTAAGGAATGGAAAATCCCCACATCCATAAAGCATCTGCGAGGATTTCTTGGGTTGACAGGGTATTATCGCAAGTTTGTTAAGAATTATGGGAGAATAGCAGCACCTCTAACAACATTATTGAAGAAAGATTCATTTTCATGGACTCCGGAAGCAACAAAGGCCTTTGAACATCTTAAAGAGGCAATGTGCCAAGCACCGGTCTTAGCTACACCGGACTTCACAAAAACCTTTATTGTGGAATGTGATGCTTCAGGAAATGGAATTGGTGCTGTTTAATGCAAGATGAAAGACCCATTTCTTTTGAAAGTCGTCCAATCAAGGGAAAGTTTTTAAGCAAAGCTATTTATGAGAAGGAAATGTTGGCAATACTCCATGCACTTAAGAAATGGCGACCCTACCTAATGGGAAGACACTTCAAGGTAAAAACGGATCATGATAGCCTTAAATACTTTTTAGAACAAAGATTATCCTCTGAAGAGCAACAAAAGTGGGTCACAAAGATGTTGGGTTATGACTTTGAAATCATCTACAAAAAAGGGAAGCAAAATGTGGTGGCAGATGCACTCTCAAGAAAGGATGAGGATGTGGAAGCATTGTTGTGTGCCATTTCTATTATCCAACCAGATTGGATAAACGAAGCAAGGGAGGAATGGAAGAATGACGAAGAAGTGTGGGCACTTATTCGAAAGCTACAACAAGATTCCAGTACTTCTGATACATTTAGCTGGAAAAATGATTCGTTATGGTACAAAGATCGCTTATACCTCTGTAAGAATTCCCAGCTAAAACAAAAGATTCTTATGGAATTGCACACTTCTCCCTTAGGAGGGCACTCAGGATTTTTAAAAACTTACCACAGGGTTAAGAAGGAATTTTTTTGGGATGGCCTTAAATCAGATATTCAAAAGTTTGTGGCGGAATGTTTGGTTTGCCAGCAAAATAAAGTTGAAACAATTAAGACACCGGGTCTATTACAACCTTTATCCATTCCAAGCCAACGTTGGGAGGAGGTTTCAATGGATTTTATCACAGGTTTACCCAAGTCTGAGGGAAAGAGTGTCATCATGGTGGTAGTTGACAGACTTACCAAGTATGCACACTTTTGTGCATTATCACATCCATTTAAAGCCAGTACAGTTTCTACTGCATTTATGGAAACAGTTCAAAAGCTACATGGAAACCCAAAGATTATTGTAAGTGACAGAGATCCCATTTTCACTGGAAATTTTTGGACATAATTATTTTCTTGTCTTGGTACTCAGTTAGCTCATAGCTCATCTTATCATCCTCAATCTGATGGGCAAACTGAGATAGTAAACAAATGTTTGGAAGGATATCTTCGTTGCTTTGTATCTGATAAACAGACACAATGGGTCAAATGGTTGCCTCTGGCTGAATGGTGGTATAACACTTCCTTCCATACAGCAACAAAAATGACCCCATTTATGGCACTTTATGGGTATCAACCACCATCCATCACATCATATTTAAGAGAAAATTCTAAGGTTCAGGCAGTGGAACATCACATCGAACATCAACAACAAGTCCTCCAACTCTTAAAGGATAACCTCGTGTTGGCACAAAATAGAATGAAACAACAGGCAGATCAACATCGCAGTGAAAGAAGTTTTGATGTAGGTGATTGGGTATTCCTACGGCTACAACCATATAAGCAAATGTCCCTAAAGCAAGCTAAGAAGGATAATAAATTATCACCAAAGTATTATGGTCCGTACAAGGTGTTGCAAAAGATTGGTACTATGGCATACAAATTGGAGCTTCCTGCAGCTTCTCGATTGCACCCAGTTTTCCATGTTTCATGTTTAAAGAAGGTTATAGGTGACAAGCTCCCAATTCAAACAATATTGCCAGAACTTGACGAGGAAGGAAAAATTATATTGGAACCGGAAGCAGTCACAGAAACAAGAACTCGACAGCTACGAAATCGATCAATTTCAGAGTATCTTATCAAGTGGAAGAACTTATCCGCTGAAGATTCCACATGGGAGGATGAGAATTTTATGCAGAAGTATCCAGAACTACTCAAGCGTTGAGGACAACACTTTTTTGAAGGAGAGGGGCATGTTGGGTCCCTATAATACTAGTGATTACCCCATTACTATTGTAGTTATACCCCTTATTTATATTGTTGTGCCCCTATTACCCCCATATTGTTATTTCTGTGCCCCATAGAATCCCTCTATTGTTATTTTTGTGGCTTTATATTATTATTGTTAGGTCAGCTGGATTATATTGTGACTCCTTAGACTCCTATATATAGAAAGGAGGTTTTTTCATTTGTATCATCCAAGAATTGTTCATTTATGTAATGTAAAGGAGGTTGCCCCCTCGAAGAGGCTGAATTCTAAGGCGTTGATCTATCTTTTCTATCTTTTCTTGAGCTGGTTTCATAACAAGTTTTCCAAGCACTAAAGAATTGGAGACATTATCTACTAGCCAATGAATTTGTCTTTTCAGACAATTCTGCATTACAGTATATTATGCAACAGCATAAGCTGAACCATAAACATGCGAAGTGGGTGGAGTACTTGTAGAGTTTTACATTTGTGTTGAAGCACATCAGCGATCAAGCCAACAAAGTGGCAGATGCATTAAGGAGGAGGAATTTGATCCTACAAGAAAGTATGATACAAGTGTTAGGATTCGAACATCTTAAGGAATTGTACGAAACAGATGTAGATTTTAAGGAAGCCTATGAAGCTTGCCAAAATCCACTGTTGAGGGATAATAGTACATGGCTGGACTATAATATGCAAGAGGGGTTGTTGTTCAAAGGAGGGCAGTTGTGTATTCCAGAGTGTTCCATGCGAGAGAACTTAATCCAGGAAAAGCATAATGGAGGTTTAGCTGGCCATTTTGGCATAGACAAGACTTTGGACGAGTTGAGCCACTTTTATTATTGGCCGAATATGTGTAGATATGTACAAAGGTTTGTGACTAGGTGCAAAGTGTGTCAGCTTGAAAAGGGACACAGCCAGAACACAGGGTTGTATACACCCTTACCTATTTTGAACAGACCTTGGGACTCAGTCAGTTTAGACTTTGTCTTAGGTCTGCCGAAGACACAGCGGGGATTCGATTCCATCATGGTGGTGGTGGATTGTTTCACCAAAATGGCACATTTCATTCCTTGCAGGAAAACCAGTGATGCCACACATGTAGCACACTTGTTTTTCACAGAGATAGTCAGATTACATGGCTTGCCGAAATCTATTATTTAGGACCGAGACGTAAAGTTTACAGGTCATTTTTGGCGAACTTTGTGGAAAAAGTTAAACACCAAAATGAACTTCAGCTCAGCTTATCACCCGCAGACCGATGGGCAAACCGAAGTGGTGAACCAAAGTTTGAGAAACCTACTAAGGAGTCTGGTTGGTGAAAATTCTTGACAGTGGGATCGTGTACTTGCACAAGTGGAATTTGCTTATAACGACTCACCCAACAGAAGCACGGGAAATAGTCCTTTCCAGATCCTATATGGAATTCACCCACGTGGAGTACATGAGTTGCAGGATTTGGGTCAGTTGGACCACAGGAGTGTTGATGGTGAAGACTTCGCAAAAGAAATCAACAATCTTCATGAACAAGTAAAATTAAAATTACAAGACAGCAACCAAAAATACAAACAGAAAGCAAATTTGAAAAGGCGGGAAATACAATTCAACGTAGGAGACCTGCTACTAGCACACCTACGGAAGGAGAGGTTTCTTAAAGGAGAATACAACAAGTTAAAATTGAAGAAAATTGGGCCTTGCAGGATTCTTCAAAAAAAATTTGCGAACGCTTATGAGTTACAGTTACCTCCAGGTATAAGCATCTCGCCCATTTTTAATGTGGCAGATCTGTACCCATACATTGCTGCTAATGAAGAAGATAGTTCGGAAAGACGAACATGGGACACATAGAATGAGAACGACTCGTGGATTAAATAGATGCCCCTAGTAAAGCCTTTACAGACTCTAAGAAAAGAATATTTGCGGTACTTGTTCAAGTGGAAGGACCATCCTATTGAGGATAGTGATTTCAAAGAATGAACTAAAAATGGATCCAGAGAAGGTTGCAGCCATATTTAGTTGGCCGTCTCCTAAGAGTTTGTTTGAGGTACGGAGTTTTCATTGATTGGCGAGTTTTTATCGCAAATTTATTAAAAATTTCAGTGGAATTTGTGCACCCATGGTGGACACCATTAAGAAGGAAAACCAACGTTTTTATTGGACAAAGTCGGCCGAGAAGAGTTTTCAATTGTTGAAAAGGAAGATCACTGAAAAACAAATTTTAAGATTACTAAACTTTAACAAACTTTTTCAAGTTCGTTGTGATGCTAGTGGGACAACCATTGGTGCAATACTCAGCCAAAAATACAAGCTAGTAGCCTACCTCAATGAGAAATTAAATGAGAGTAGGCAGAAGTACACGTCTTATGACAAAGAATTTTATGCAGTTGTGTTGGGTCCCTATAATACTAGTGATTACCCCATTACTATTGTAGTTATACCCCTTATTTATATTGTTGTGCCCCTATTACCCCCATATTGTTATTTCTGTGCCCCATAGAATCCCTCTATTGTTATTTTTGTGGCTTTATATTATTATTGTTAGGTCGGCTGGATTATATTGTGACTCCTTAGACTCCTATATATAGAAAGGAGGTTTTTTCATTTGTATCATCCAAGAATTTTTCATTTATGTAATGTAAAGGAGGTTGCCCCCTTGAAGAGGCTGAATTCTAAGGCGCTGATCTATCTTTTCTTGAGCTGGTTTCATAACATTTGGTATCAGAGCTTTGGATTCTAGGGTTTTGCTGCTCCAAACAGGTCATCGTGGAATTTTCGCTATAACTTTTTTTCTGTGACATTTCAGAAGTCGCAAAAAAAACCCATTTGAGAAGAAATCGCGCTGAAGCGTGGGTCCGAATTTCAGAGCTTGTTTCTCGATATTTACAGAGATATGATCTGAGGAAGTTGGTCTTTTTGCAGACTCCTGAATTACATTCAAAACAGGTGACCTGGGGAAAATCATCATAACTTTCTCTCTGGGGATCGGATTGAAATTTCGTAAGAAGGTACAGAAAGAGGATGGACTGTAGTTTCGTGTGTGTGTGTGTTTCAGATTCAAAGGTTGAAAAAGTGACTCGTGGCATGTCGTACAAGTTTGCTCTACTGAACCAGTCTAAAAGAAAGTCACTGTGGGAGATTTCACATAACTCTTTTTTAGAGAATCCAATTTGGCTCAGACTTGTGGCATTGGAAAGAGGACGCAGAAGGCTACTACAGGTAGCAATTTTAGAACTGGATGATCCAAAATTACAGAGATACATCAGATTCAATATCAGGCTTCTATAAAGTGAAAAACAGTGTGTAGTTGTTTTTTAAATTTTTGTGTAAGCTTGGTTTAACGGAATTCAAAGGGCATAGTAAAGCATTATTATCGATAACTGATGCCCCGAGGAAAGAAAATTCAAACACCTAGTAAGGAACCTGAAAGCTCTAGCATGACTCATGAAGAAGAGGAAAAAAAGCTACATGATATATCAAAATTACAAGAACAAGTGCAACAAATGTCATGCTCACAAAAGCTAACAGAAGCTAAGATAAGTGGCGTGGAATCTAAGATAAATGGCGTGGAATATAAGATAAATGGCATGGAAGCTAAGATGGATGATTCAAAGACAGATTTGAAGAGAGACATGGCAGATTTGAAGATAGATTTGAAGACAGACATGGAAGAATTGAAGAAGTTGCTACAAGAAAGGGTCACTAATGGTGAAAAGGTAGTAAAGGAAACTCATGATGAGAACAAAAGAAATGTTAATCATGATTCCATAGACGCTAATTTTGGATCGAAGAATCACCATATTCCAAAAATTGATATGAGGAAGTTTGATGGCAAGGATCCCGCCACATGGATATTACAGATGGAGAAATTCTTCGATCTCAATAATGTGCAAAATGCACAAAAGGTACGTATGGCAACTGTATATTTGGAACCAAATCAGTTTTTATGGTATCAATGGCTTTTCTCTCGTAAACAATTTATCACTTGGATAATTTTTACGGAAGAATTGATAGCACATTATGAAAATACAAAAAGCAAAACTTTTTTTAGCCAATTGATAAGTCTCAAACAAAAGGGTTCAGTAATGGAGCACATTGAGGAGTTCCAAAAATTGAACATAAGGGTAAAAGATATTCCAGAGGAGCATAGGATTGATGTGTTCATAGGGTATTTAAAGGATAATATCCAACATGATGTTCGCCTTTGGGAACTTGATTCATTAGAGAAGGCATTCAGGTTAGCAAGAAAAATGGAAAGAAAAATTATGGCAACCAGGAAGCATACCACTCACAACTATAAAGACGGAAGTGTTGTCGCCCCTAGTCTTCCACAACCTATAAGGTTGACACCACAACAATTGGAAGAAAAAAGAGCAAAAGGGCTTTGTTACAGTTGTGATAGCAAATACACTAAATGTCATAAGTGTGCTGAGAAGAAATTATTCTACATAGATTGTGAAGAGGAAGAAGAAAAGGAGCAAGAAAGGTCAAAAGAAGAAGATATACTCCAGGAACAAAGCCTAGATGAAGAACAAATAAATCTGACCATATCTTGTAATGCATTGGCGGGAATTGCCACTCCTCAAACCATCAAGATAGAAGGACAAATCAAGAAGAAAAAGGTAATAGTGTTGATTGATTCAGGAAGCACCCACAATTTTATTCATTGTAGGGTAGAAAAAGAATTGAATTGCTTCCTATATGCAACACCAGAGTGTCAAGTGATGATTGCAAATGGAGGAATAATAAATTGCTCTGGGAAGTGCCATAATATCAAGCTATCCATGGGAGAATATGTATTGACTAGCCCAATGCTTTCCATTCCAATGGGAGGTGCTGATGTTGTACTAGGAGTCCAATAGCTACAATCCTTGGGTACAATATCTTTTAATTTTCAAGAAATTTTCATGAAATTTTCTACGAAAGGAAAGGAAGTTGAATTAAGGGGTATTGCATGGAAACCAGGAAAGATAATCAGCTCTAATGGCATGAAAAAGCTTCTAAAAAAGGAGCAAAGAGGTGTAATTGCACAATTATGTTCACTAGATGTTTCCACATTGGAATCATCTATTTCTCTAGATCTCCAAAAAGTCCTGGACAATCATTCCAAGGTATTTGAGACTCCAAAAGGTCTCCCACATATGCGTGATCATGATCATGCTATTCATCTCATTCCAGGAAGTGTTCCTCCAAACATCAGGCCGTACAAATATCCCTATGTCCAAAAAAGTGAAATTGAACGTATGGTTGCAGAAATGCTAGAAGCTGGTATAATTCAACCAAGTCAAAGTTCTTTCTCAGCTCCAGTAGTATTGGTGCACAAGAAGGATGGATCATGGCGCATGTGTCCAGATTATAGGGAGCTCAACAAGCTCACTATTAAAGATAAGTTCCCCATTCCTATTATTGATGAATTACTGGATGAATTGCATGGATCAATTTACTTCACCAAGTTGGATCTTCGTTCGGGTTATCATCAAATCAGAATGATGATTGAAGACATTCCGAAAACGACATTTAGAACTCATGAGGGTCATTATGAATTTTTGGTCATGCCTTTTGGCCTTACCAATGCACCTTCAACATTTCAAGGTTTGATGAATTCAATTTTCAAACCATTCCTTAGAAAATTTGTGTTAGTATTTTTTGATGATATACTAATCTACAACAAGTCTTGGAAGGATCATGTTGAACATGTTGACAGGGTGCTACAACTATTGGAGGAGAAACAATTATATGCAAAAAGATCCAAATGTTTCTTTGGAGTCCAGGAGGTGGAATATTTGGGTCATATTATATCTCATGAAGGAGTTAAGGTAGACCCTAGCCAAATTAAAGCCATTAAGGAATGGAAAATCCCCACATCCATAAAGCATCTGCGAGGATTTCTTGGGTTGACAGGGTATTATCACAAGTTTGTTAAGAATTATGGGAGAATAGCAACACCTCTAACAACATTATTGAAGAAAGATTCATTTTCATGGACTCCGCAAGCAACAAAGGCCTTTGAACATCTTAAAGAGGCAATGTGCCAAGCATCGGTCTTAGCTACACCAGACTTCACAAAAACATTTATTGTGGAATGTGATGCTTCAGGAAATGGAATTGGTGCTGCTTTAATGCAAGATGAAAGACCCATTGCTTTTGAAAGTTGTCCAATCAAGGGAAAGTTCTTAAGCAAATCTATTTATGAGAAGGAAATGTTGGCAATACTCCATGCACTTAAGAAATGGCGACCCTACCTAATGGGAAGACACTTCAAGGTAAAAACGGATCATGATAGCCTTAAATAATTTTAGAACAAAGATTATCCTCTGAAGAGCAACAAAAGTGGGTCACAAAGATGTTGGGTTATGACTTTGAAATCATCTACAAAAAAGAGAAGCAAAATGTGATGGCAGATGCACTCTCAAGAAAGGATGAGGATGTGGAAGCATTGTTGTGTGCCATTTCTATTATCCAACTAGATTGGATAAACGAAGCAAGGGAGGAATGGAAGAACGACAAAGAAGTGTGGGCACTTATTTGAAAGCTACAACAAGATTCCAGTACTTCTGATACATTTAGCTGGCAAAATGATTCTTTATGGTACAAAGATCGCTTATACCTCTGTAAGAATTCCCAGCTAAAACAAAAGATTCTTATGGAATTGCACACTTCTCCCTTAGGAGGGCACTAAGGATTTTTAAAAACTTACCACAGGGTTAAGAAGGAATTTTTTTGGGATGGCCTTAAATCAGATATTCAAAAGTTTGTGGCAGAATGTTTGGTTTGCCAGCAAAATAAAGTTGAAACAATTAAGACACCGGGTCTATTACAACCTTTATCCATTCCAAGCCAACATTGGGAGGAGGTTTCAATGGATTTTATCACAGGTTTACCCAAGTCTGAGGGAAAGAGTGTCATCATGGTGGTAGTTGACAGACTTACCAAGTATGCACACTTTTGTGCATTATCACATCCATTTAAAGCCAGTACAGTTTCTATTGCATTTATGGAAACAGTTCAGAAGCTACATGGAAACCCAAAGATTATTGTAAGTGACAGAGATCACATTTTCACTGGAAATTTTTGGACATAATTATTTTCTTGTCTTGGTACTCAGTTAGCTCATAGCTCATCTTATCATCCTCAATCTGATGGGCAAATTGAGATAGTAAACAAATGTTTGGAAGGATATCTTCGTTGCTTTGTATCTGATAAACAGACATAATGGGTCAAATGGTTGCCTCTGGTTGAATGGTGGTATAACACTTCCTTCCATACAGCAACAAAAATGACCCCATTTATGGCACTTTATGGGTATCAACCACCATTCATCACATCATATTTAAGAGAAAATTCTAAGGTTCAGGTAGTGGAACATCACATCGAACATCAACAACAAGTCCTCCAACTCTTAAAGGATAACCTAGTGTTGGCACAAAATAGAATGAAACAACAGGCAGATCAACATCGCAGTGAAATAAGTTTTGATGTAGGTGATTTGGTATTCCTACGGCTACAACCATATAAGCAAATGTCCCTAAAGCAAGCTAAGAAGGATAATAAATTATCACCAAAGTATTATGGTCCGTACAAGGTGTTGCAAAAGATTGGTACTATGGCATACAAATTGGAGCTTCCTGCAACTTCTCGATTGCACCCATTTTTCCATGTTTCATGTTTAAAGAAGGTTATAGGTGACAAGCTCCCAATTCAAACAATATTGCCAGAACTTGACGAGGAAGGAAAAATTATATTGGAACTGGAAGCAGTCACAGAAACAAGAACTCGATAGCTACGAAATCGATCAATTTCAGAGTATCTTATCAAGTGGAAGAACTTATCCGCTGAAGATTCCACATGGGAGGATGAGAATTTTATGAAGAAGTATCCAGAACTACTCAAGCGTTGAGGACAACACTTTTTTGAAGGAGAGGGGCATGTTGGGTCCCTATAATACTAGTGATTACCCCATTACTATTGTAGTTATACCCCTTATTTATATTTTTGTGCCCCTATTACCCCCATATTGTTATTTCTGTGCCCCATAGAATCCCTCTATTGTTATTTTTGTGGCTTTATATTATTATTGTTGGGTCAGCTAGATTATATTGTGACTCCTTAGTCTCGTGATTGAAGGCATTCAAGACCAAGAAGCAGACAAAGGCACAACCTAGCAAGATATCACATCTTTCTCAACAAAATAAAGACCCACGTACAAATGTCATATATTAAACAAGCACGCTTGTCCATTTCATTTCATTTTAAAGTTTAAATAGTTCAATATACATTTTTCAAAACAAAACCTAGAGGGTTTCGAAACCCACAGAAGCTCGAAACCAATGTTTATGCAGGCTCAAAACAAACTGACAGCATTATGCATAATTAGAAAAAACTGACAGCAAGGGTTTGAAACCCACGAATCCATACAAACATAACAAAGGAAACGAGATCCAATGGCTTGTGCCAATTAAATAAAACGCAAGCAAAGTTAACTAGGCAAACACAGAGGGATCCTACCCTGTTTTTCCCAAGCCACAAAGAATCCCAAGTGCGAGGCCATGGAGCAGAAATCTCCAGAACCGACCTCCACACCACCACAAGAACAAGATGGAAGTCAACAAAACCAAAATGGCAAATGAAACTAGGTGACAGAGAGCAGTTTAAGAAAGGGAAGACCAAGGGTTTACCTCGAAGGAATCTTTTCCAGGATAGAGGATGAGAACTAAGTCTTTAGCCAGAGGGACTCTCCTAGTGAGAGCACCATTGATGAGTTTCAACTACCAACGAAGGGGCCAGAGGGTTAGAATTATGGAAATAAATTATAGAAATGAAACCAGAACAAAATCTCACCTGAAATACTGTTTTCTGAAGCTGCCCACAGTAGTAGCAAGAGAAACACCTGTGGATACATAAGCCAGGTCAAGTCCAGGACCAATAACAAAAACCACTGCAAGCAGAACCAAACAAAGCTTAAACCAAAGAATAGAGAGTAAGAGGGAACTCGTAGAGAGTAAGCCAACCTGAAGTCTCCGTGGAACAACAAAAAAATAACCTCAAGAAACAAACCAAGGCACAAAATACATACAGAGCCAAACTAGATCCACAACGCACGAGAAAATGGAGGCCAATGCATAGTTTTACCTCAGTAGGTGGAAATGAATTGCATTTATGGAACCGAGGCCAGTACATAGGGTTAGGCCTAATACATTAAAGGTTCATTAAACCCTCGCACCAAAACCTTGATTCCCTTTATTCGGAAGATATATAATAACGCGGTTTGGTGACACGTTGTGCCTCTCGGGATTGCCACCACAAATAAACTGTCAAATGTCTCGAAAACCTTTTCTAAAGCCAAAATCATCATAGAAAAACTCTTAAAAAATGAAAAGCATAAAATTGGGATTTCAAAATTCACCGATTAGAGGCTCTAAATCCCTTCGGAAGAAAGGAGTATCACTAAAGGGAAATAATGTGAATGAGTGCTATGTGATGGCTTATCTCAACTTGTAAAATTGTAATATTTGGAACATGCATAGATAGAATCATAGATAATATCATTTGCTGCAATATTCAAAAGAAAGCACTCAACTAAACTTTGCTTTTAAAATAAAAACCCTTTTAATAATTTAATTAACCATCGGTAGTTTCGATCGAAGAAATATGTTATCAAAACTTTCTTATGAGGAGAGTTACAAAATATAATGATTCGATTGAAATATTTCGATAATGTGTTAAAGTTCTAAATGGAATTTTAATGAATAGAAGCAAAGTTAGAGAATTCTCAAATTTTGACAAAACAATAAATACTCCCCTCAACATGTAGCATCTCTCTCTCTCTCTCTCTCTCTCTCTCTATATATATATATATATATATATATAAGTTGGCTGCTTGCTTCATTTCAAGCCTCCGAAATAAAATCAGGTTGAGGACCTACAAAAGAAACATAAAAATAAGAAATAATGATGAAAAATAAAAAATAACAATAGATGAAGATGAACTTGTAAAATACATACGTGGAAGAATTTTGACTATAATTTACCTTATGAATCTTCAAGTTCTTCCATGTATTTCTTAAAATTTTCATATGTTGAATATCATCTATTTACTTAGTAAAAAATGCTAAGTAATGAAATTTCAGATTGCATACACCTCAAATTTTCATCATAGGACAAGAGTGGTGACTATGAGTTTTTCAGAAGTACTTGTGAATCAAATATTGTCAAGCCATAGCAATTCTTTTTAATTTCTTCACACATGTTTTTAAAAGCATTATTATTAGTGTGATAGATTTTTTTCAAAATCAACACAATCAAGTGGTTCATAAGCCTATGATATGTTCTAAGACACTTTGTCATAGAATGAAAGGGATGTCGGAAATACTTGATTCATTACTTTCTTATTGAAATTTTTAAATAAAATAAATGCAAACATAAAACTAAATGGAAGTAAACATGACTAGGTATAGTCATACTTCCAATGTAACCATTCTCTCATTTTAACTCTTGCATGTATGTACAGGTCAAACATTAGTAACAATATAATGAAATCAAACAAAATAAAACAAAATTCATTATATATATCTAATGTAAAATTATGTACAAAAATACGTTTATTTACAAAAAACCTGTTAGTAAACCATATGCTCTAGAAATTTTCCTCTAAACATATATCTATTAGATCATAAAAGGATATATGAATATTTGTTAGAGAGTCGAAACTTACCAAATGGGATGATGACAAGCATGGCATAAAGGAAGAACACTCTCAATATGACTATGAGATGATTGGAATGAATGTCTAAATATCAAGTTGAATTAGAAACGAAATGATTTTTGATATTCAAGGTTTTGAAAAACCAATTCTTCGTTATTACTTAATAGATCTTGAGGATGTTCAATATTGTAGGATTGAACATACTTGCAATAAAAATAGAAAACAAAATGAAAGAATGGAGAAACAAACAAATTGTTATAAAAACTAAAATTACAAGATAATGTTAGAGGGAAACTCATGAATACATTATTAAATTCAGGGCTTGTAATCTTTCAATTGCCACTAAAAGGACATTCCATCACAGAATTATAAATGCAAGTTTCTTTCAAAGTTAAATCATCAAAATTGTTAAAATTATATTTGTGTTTAATAAGAGGATACATAATTAAAGTGTGTGAATCTTCACAAGATAGATCAAATTTTAGAATTGGCGCACTTTGTATAAGATGTGATTCTTTTTCATCATTGTTATGATAATTATCATAAAGTACCTTCTTCTCATGAGAATCAAATAGCTGATCTGAACTAATAGAATTAGAAAAATATAAAAGAAGAGGATTTTGAAATTAAATAATTATCATCCAAATGAGTGATAGATGCAGAATTTTCAAAACAAGGACTAGGACCACTTTCAAATGGAAGATTGAGATGATCATCACTGACTATAATCTGATTTGAAAAGACATCAGGATAAAGAAAATAATGTATGTGAGAGTATAATGATGGCTCGAATGATTCATCTATACAACTTGCTGCATTATAATCCTGGTTTAAGGAAATTCTTTCAATTAAAGAAACATGTTCTGAATTTTCTGAATTCGCCTTAAAAAAAGATAAACTGAGATGTTCATTATTCAAATATTGTTGTATATTGGATTTTATTGGATTTGTTGATTGATCACATGCATCATTAAAAATTGTTTCAATTGCATTTTCAGATTCTATGTTTATATTTGAAATATTCGTTTCAGAAATGAGAAAATGAGAATTGAAATTTTCTAAAGATAAAGGTTGTGATCCAATTACAATTTTAGGTTCGGGTTCAATAAAATCGTTTACTGATTCAAGACTAATAAATGAATTAGGTGTGTCTTGTTCTTCATTAATTAAATTATTATCTTTAGAATTGGAAGAAACAAGGGAAGTGAAACGTTCAATTAAATCTTCAGTTAAAGGAAAATCATCTAAATGAAATCTATAACAAAGCATCTAAAATCTATTATAAAAAACATCTGAAGATTCATCACCATACTTGTAAATATTATCTAATTCTAAACACAAACTATCGTAACTATAATTTTGGTGAGCTTTGAGAAATACCTGGCAAAAATGTTTCCATGAATGAATCGACTTCGTGGGAAGCACCAAGAACCATTTGCGGATTCATCCTCTGAATTTGAGATTGAAAAGCCTGCAAATCTCATTATTGACAATTATATTAAAATATTTACATCTATTAACAAAATTAGAAATATGATTTAATGCAAAAATATTACTCTCACCGTCGAATTTTAATTTTGACATGGACTCATTATGCTTCTTGGTCATGCCTCATGTAGGCTTAAGTGAACTGAACACATGCCCAAGTGTAGGAATGCATATAGGAGGCATGATTAGTTAAAAAATGAAATAAAAAAATTTAAACAAATAACTAATTCAAGACCCTCCTTCTAGCGCCAAAATGTTGATGCCTCGAAATTCGTTGCAACAACGTGGGGGATAACCACCCAGTCGGGGACTTGAATACCATCCCTTTTCTGTTTGGAATAATGGCTATGACTGGGGATAATGGGACCAGTTTCCCAATGAAATGTGATAGAGTGGATGTATAATGCTTATAACCAAAAGTAAGTGATGCATGGAAGTGATTGTAAACTGAAATACATGTATATATCTATCTAATACACGGTTTTATTTTTGTTCTTTTGTATTTGATCTATAGTGATCGTCCTTACTGTATGATAATAAATATTAATCAAACACTTGTAGAAATGAAAACATTTAAGATAATTACTTTGATTAAAAAGTTAAGAAAAATAATTGATGAAGCATGTATCACATCAAATAACATAATAAATCATTGATATATGTATTAAAGATGGCAATTCTAGCATGTTCAGAAGTGAATTAATGCAGAATTGTGTTAAAAAGATACATATAAAAAAAATGCAAAGAGGAATGACTGTTAATTACATAAAAAAAACATAATACAAAGATATAAATACCCGATGTATGTTACTCTGCATATGAAATAGAACATTTGTGGTCTGGTCTTCTTATTCACATGCTTCCAAAAGTACAAAAGTGTAAGCTTCCAAAAGCCTTCTTTACAAAAATCCAGAACCTTGATCTGGTCATTCTATTAAGAGGAGTTCAAGAAGTACAGAAGTGCGAGCTTCTCAAAATCATTCTTGTAAAATTTTGGAACCTGGCCCAGTCTTCCTATTAGGATAAGCTTGAAGAGTACAAAAGTGAAAGCTCTCCAAGGCTTTCCTTCTAAATTGTAGGGCCCCTTCTACGTATACATAAAAGGGTTTATATAGTGCATTCTGAAGACACAGAAATAGAAATTACACAAAAATCTCAAGAGGTTTGAACAATTCCCCTTATAATGAGTGATAATAAGACACAAATAGAATCAATTTGATGATGATCTCAGGAGTATCATTTTGTCTCTTCTCTCATTTGCTGCCTTAGCTAGAAATATCTAACATTGGCTGAGTTTAGGGGGATGACTTGTCTTTTATGCGCAGTTGTCCCGTATATGTGGCACTTGAAAGTGTAAAAACAAGTAAGCAGATGAGTCAATAGGTAAATGCGAAATATCTAAGTACTTACATTGTGAACCGTTGAATTATCTTGAGACCTGAAACCACAAACATCGTTAAGCCTTCATAATAATTAAAAAATATGAGTTCAGTGATTAATGAAGACAACTCAGCTTTCTATTAAATGGAGAAACCACGTTGTAAAAGACATATTGTGGCAACTTTAAAACATGACTATCTGCTTCCATGAAATGCGATATGTGATCGCAATATCACAAATCCCGCAAAATTGCAATCGCATTTAATCGAAATCACAGTCTCGAAACATCGCAGGGTATGGCGAAGGTTTTAATGAACAACGACATTGTGATGTGATATATCTCATCGAAAGTTTGAAGGCAGAGAATCATAAAAGGTAACAGAGGGATTCGCGATGGGTGACGTGGAATTGGGATGACATACCATCGGGATGGGTCCCCCCAGTGACTTACTCTATTTTAACGTGCTTTTCCTTTGTTATTTATTCATTGCTCGTTTATGAATTTAACGTTGTGATTTTTGATCAGTTTTATCACAATCAGGAGATCGGAGGTGAATGGCATGGCATGCCTTTGAAAATCTGCAATCCATCCAAACACAACATATTATAGATTTGCGTTGACTGTCATATTGGGTCTCGGGGGTTTATCACATATCACAATCAGAGTGGTCATCATAGTTTTTAAACTATACTCGTTATAACTTTTGCGATGCGGGAAGCTCTGATATGGAGCGGACTTTGGATAAATGATTTGGATTATAGTATAACTTTGGTTAATGTTTCTTTTATTATAACTTTGATATATGATATTCAATCAATTATCACATTTAATAATACTTAAGGTTTAAAGCCCAAGTAGTGTTCTTGTTCTCGGGGGCTATGTTCATTAGGATTTGCGATATGCATTATACTTTATCGGATCACACTGTTTTAAGAGATGAAAGAATGGGTGCTTATTAAGATTACGAAATGCAATAAGCAGTGGAGCTTTTTAAAACAAGTTTATTTGAATTGCGCAGGCCAATGATATTTGAGGTTTTAAATTCAAATAAATTCAAATTTGTCCTAAAAACACTAAAATGTTTTATTTTTCTATGATTTAGAAATTAAAAAGGGTCCCCATTATTTATGTAATAATTTCCTAAGAAATTTATATATAAATAATGGGGGGTTGTTGAATAGCACAACGGATTCATATATGTCCCGATAGGAAGTATGAAATATAATTCAAACATAGTCTTGTAGTCCTAGACAATGTAAAATATTGGCATGTGTGCAAAAATGACAAAGAACTTGAATTGTTTTTTCAAATGACTGAGGAATTTTCCAATTTTCGGATAGATGAGGAAAATTGTTTTGATGAGGTTGAACAAAAAGTCTTGGGTACAGATTTATATGATTTTGAAAATCAAATAATAGATATGGAGGTTATACAATTGAGGAATAATATAATTCTGAAAGGCTTGGTTCCTCTTGAGAAGTTATTTGACCATAATGATCTAGCAAAGAATCCTAGGGTATTCCCACTGAAACTGAAGTAGAAGACTGAAATATAGGGATAGAAAAACAACCTAAGATTATCAAGCTTTAAAGATATTTAACTAATGAAGAAAGAAATAAATACCTTGATCTCATGAAGGAATATTCAAATATTTTTTCTTGGGGATATGACGAATTCAAAGTGTATGATAAGAGCATTATTCAAAATACAATCCCAATCACCGAGGATCAAAATCTTATTAAACAAAAGTTGAGAAGAAATAATCCCTTGTTGCTTCCTCTTATTGAAAAAGAAGTGAGAAAATTATTTTATGCAAAAAATAATAGTCCTTTAAGTTTTTCAAACTGGATTTCTAATTTGTTCCCTATATGAAAGAATATTTGTGAGATAAGGATTTGTGTTTATTTCAAAAACCTCAACAAGGTGTCTCTAAAAGATAATTATCCTTTATCGAAGATGGACCATATATTGCAAAAGGTAGTTGGCTCAAAGAGGATATCCATGCTTTATGGTTTCTTAGGATACAATAAGATCTTGGTCATCCTCATGACCAGGAAAAGACAACTTTCATCACTCCATGGGGTACCTTTATGTATGCTAGAATGCATTAGGGGAATTTTGAGGTCTAAAATGGGCCTCCTAAATAAATTATAAAATAATAGTGGAAATAATAAAATAATATTAGGTTACATCATCAAATTTTAGAGGGGAAAAGAAAATTCAACTTGTATTTTCAACTTATCTCCCTATTGGTTTACTCAAATTTTGAGCGGAAACACTTGTTGGATGCATAATTTGGTTCATCATCTAAGGAGTATCCATGTTTCATACTTTCGATGGATCCTGCTACACAAAAAATGAAAAATACATGAAAAAGCGTGATTGCAATCACATTTTTCCATGTATTTCTCATTTTTTGTATAGCAGGGTCCATCAAAAGTATGCAACATTGGTACTCCTTGGATGACAAATTAAATTTTGGATCCAACAATTACTCCTGCTCGAAATGTGAGTAAAAACTTAGGGAGATAAGTTGAAAATACGGGTTGAAAAAGTAGTTTTGTTATTTTTCAATCCTTTTACGTTTTTACTCCAAAAATGGTGAATTACCCCTCATGGTTGACATTATCATATTGAATCCTATTGGTTCTAATAAAGTTTATTTTGGTTGTAAATTTTTCTTAGGAGGCCGATTTTGGACCTCAAAAATCCCCTAATGCCCTTTGGGATGATGAATGTAGGGGGGGCAACCTTTCAAAGGGCTATGTATATTTCATTTTCCGATGAGAAGGATAAGTTCATTGTGGTTTATGTTGATGATATCACTATATTTTCAAAATATGATTTTTATCATTTTTAGCATTTAAGATAGGTTTTTGAGAAGTTCAGGAGGTTTACCATATCCCCAAATCCAAAGAAACCACATTTTGCAATGGAGGAGGGAAATTTTTTGGGGCATATAATCTCAAAGGATGGCATCAAATTGATCCAAAAAAGGTGGTTGCAATTAATAAAATTGGAATCCCAAGGAATAAAAAGGAAGTTCAATAATTTCTAGGTAGAGTCAATTTTTTGAGAAGATTCATTCCCAACTTAGCATAAATTATAAGGTTTTTCACTAACATGTTTAGGAAGGAAAGTGAAATCAGATGGACTATTGAAACAAAGAAGTCAATTGATGAGGTAAAACAGACTTTGGATAGTGCTCCTATTTTAGATAGTCCAAATTATACAAAATATTTCATTATTTTCTCCTTCACATCTGAACACTCAATTGGAGCAGTCCTTTTGTAGAAACATTAGCAAGGTAATGAACAACCAATAGATTTATTTACCAAAGGTTTGAGAGATTCTTCCCTTAAATAAAATATTATGGAGAAGCAGACATATGCATTGGTTAAATATTTGAAATGTTTTAGAGTTTATGTGCTTCATTCACATGTAATTTCCTATGTCTCAAATGCTATTGTGATAGACATTCTAACCCAACCCGATCATGAAGTTAGAAGAGGAAGATGGATAACAACTATTCTTGAGTATGATCTGGAGATCAAACCTACCAAGCTGATAACATTTCAAGGATGGGAAAAATTTATGGAAGATTCAAATTGAAGTTTATTAGACATAGATTTCATAGTTGGTGTTGGGAGCGGGATCCCCTAAGGACAGTTTTAGGGCTAAAAGCCCGTGTTTGAGTCAAATTTGGTATTAAAATTGTAAAGACTCTGCATTTTGTGGTTGAGGAGCATGAAGGTGTCATAAGTCATCAAGGGTTTTCCACCCTTAGTTTGTAAAGAAAATTCGGTTGTAAGAGATCTACCCATGGTCCACGAACCATGGGATTCTATAAAAAGAGCTAAGATCTAAGTAGTTAGAAGGACGAATCATGTAAGAAAATAATAGCTTTGAAGTAAGAAGTCTAAGTCTTGGATTGTAGCATAGGTAGAGGCTCTGCAACTGAGTGTGCAAAGGCCTACGGTAGAAGTCCGCAGCTGAGTGCGTGGACCCCTGTAGCTGTGTGCGTAGGGTGGATAAAGTTTGTAAACACTTGGAAGATATCAATAAAGAGAAATATTCTGCTATTTCAGTTTCTTTGTTCTGTTGATGCATCTTGATCTGTTATGTATGAATGTCCTTTATTATGCTTATATGATGCGTGAATGAATGCAATTACATTATATAACTAAACACAATTACGGTTATTTGTTTACGTGGGGTTAAATATAAGTGTTTGATAAGATAAGAAATTCGCTTAGATTAATTGGGGAATCTACACGGCACACTGCCATAACAGTGTGAAAGTACCTGAGCAGCAACCTATGGCTGCACGAAGGTCGATCGTACCCTTTCACGGGGGTATTGAAAGATGGAATAGAGGGCTCATTTTGTAAGCCCTAGAGCGAGGCACCCTATGCGAAGGCAGGGATAGAGGGAATCAAATGACATCACAACCATCTCAGGGTGTGGAAACTTGGTTCCAGCATTCCCCCATACTGCTTCAAGTGAGACTTCAGTCTGATGCCGAAAGGGCCAGTAGTGTACGAGTTTGTTTGGTTAATTAACGTTGAACCTCGATTAGGCCCCCTCAAGTCAACAAATGGTTCCGTTGCTGGGACCAAAATCTGCATAAGAGATGTGTGATGTCGTATCATTAGAATCCAACTAAGAAGGAGATCAGGGACTGGTTGGATAGGAAGATCCACGAATTCGTGGCATAGGAGAACAGAAACTCGTGACCGACAAAAGAACAGTCATTGGACAGGTACCTGTATACAGAAATCCACGAGATATTTTTCTACTCCTTTTCGGTTGAGCTATACGAGTGGATCGCGAAGCTAGCAGACAACCAAGGAAGGTGGAAACTTGATGGTCCTATTGTTTGGACCCCAGAGCTAGTACAAAAATTGGAACCATCGGAGGACAAGATCGCCCAGGCTATCGACGATTGGCTCAATCACATCATAGGAGGATTTGCAACTGAATTTGCAGTCGACACCTTAGTCAGCTACAGCGAGGCGAAGTGATGCTTTTTCAAAGGACCGCGAGGTAAGTACGTAAAATCTTTGAATACCTAGATTAAAATGCTATTGTGCGAAAGACGGTTTATGTAGCTACCTTGATGTTTGGAAATACGAGAAGCAAAAAAAATTACAGGAATGAAGGAGAAAAGGGTCCGTAGTAGAGTCCCTTGATTTCACCTCCGCGAGGTGACAAATAAGGCATAGTGAAGGTTTCTCTGCGAAGTTCTATTCAATTAATAAGACAAGGATTCCCATGAATACCACCTCCACCCAGACTACCTCCAACTTCACCACCATCACCTGTGACTTCACCCTTACCACCTCCACCTCCACCATAGTTCAATATGGAAAATTCAATGAAGCTTCCTTTGTTCAAAGGCTTGGGGAATGAGGACCCAGACCAATTCTGATTCATTTTGAAAGATGTATGGGAGGCTCAAGGTGTTACAGGTGGTCATATAAAGAAGGTGACATTGGTTAGTGCTCTGCAAGATCGTGCACTAACCTCGTATATCAAGTACTCTAATGATAACCAGAATGCTCGAGTGGTAGACATCCAGAAAACACTAAATAGACAATTCAGTAGGCATAAATGTGAGGAACAGTTGATTGTGGGATTCAAAGAAATCGCGATACAACCAGGCAAGACACCTTGGGAACTAGATCAGAGGTTGAAGTGTACAATCCGCAAATCCAACACGAATTTGATAAATGGACATCATTGTGAGTGGTTTGTGGCTTCACTATTGCTACACTTAAGGGTTGCACTATTGGAGTAGAAGATAACTAGTCAGGTGGAGGCCTTGGAGATTGCCATGAGATTACATGAAACACTGATCCAAGGTCCAAATTTGGGGGTTCAGCAGATCCATGCACAGTTGAAGAATCTATGCCTTGAAATGCAAAGTCTAAAGCAAGACAGAATGGTTTGACCAGAGGTGCGCGAAGAAGTATGGTGCCTGAAATGCAAGAGTTATGTACATGACAAGGACCATTGTCTAATCTTTGTGAACTACATTGCAGGAGGAGGACCGATGCCTTTGAGGCCAGAAGTGCAAGGAGGACTGAGCGCGGGGTTCGCATGATGGTGTGCTATATGTGAGGTAGCAAGAAAACGTGCCATAGATAACTGTCATTTGTTGCAGAAGTCTGTACAGACACTGCAAGAGCTGTTATGCAACTTTTGTAGGTTGATAGGGCATGATGAGTGCAATTGCAAGAGTTATGAATTGATGATGGATAGAACTCCCACCTATAGGGTTCAGGCAGAAATGTGCCCCCTGACCAGAGCGCAAGGATGGCGTGGATAGGATTTCAGCAGCACGAACGAGGCCGAGGTGTAGGGGGACCTGGTAGAGGTCAGGGATAGTTGATCTACTACAACTGCGAGGGACCAAGACATAATGCTCGCGATTGTACTAAACCAACGCGTCCATCATGTAAGTATTGCACATTGTTTGATCATGAAATGGAAGACTGTCTTACGTTGATAGCAAGGATACGTGACAAAGGGGCGCTACCACCTGCATCGATTTAGAACTTGCAGATGATGAGGTATGAACTGTGCGAAGAAGATCCAAATGTAAATATGGTGCTGAGAAGTGGAATTGCGACAGGAGATGACGAGGGGAAATAGCTAGAAGAAAGTACATGGGTTCGCAAAGCTCCAGCAAAGGAGGCTGAATTCAATTTGGAGCGTGCACGTGAAACCTTCATGGAAGCTAAGAAGATCTTCGCTGCGGCCTCCACCTCAGAAAGCAAGGATAAGCCTGATCAAGAGATGGACCCTTTTATGCTCACAACTTTCCTGGAGACCTGCATGAAGTTACTGTGTGATATTAAGGCTATGAAGGGGTTACAAGAGCTCATCAATAGATGTGCTGGAACCGCTTCGGGTGAGCCATGCGTAGTACAAAACATTGGCAAGCATAAAAAAAGGACGGGATAAGAGATGAGACTGATTGTGCATATAGGAGAGTATGGAATGGATCAGGTTATTTTGGACTTGGGGTTAGATGCGAACATCCTACCAAAGCAGACTTCAGAATGGATGGGGAGACTCGTGCTGCAATGGTCTCCGATTCAGCTAAGGATGGCCAATCAACAGAATATCATCCCCATGGGGCGGTTGCAAGGGGTCACTATGGATATTGAAGGTGCGAGCGCATTGGCTGATTTTGAAGTAATAGAGATAGTGGATGGCATGAACCCCTATCCTGCGCTCCTGGGAATTGACCGGGCTACTGATATGAATGGGGTAATCAACCTAAAGAAGTGAAAGATGATATTTGAGAAGAAATTGTTATACGTAATAGTACTCTAGATCCTACTGAAGGATCGCGCTATACAAAACCAATCCGTGATTATGAGAGTGATGACGATTTTGACTGTATCTATAAGATAACAGCGCGAGACCAAGATTGGGTGAATCCCACCGCAAATTGATGAATTACATAGGATCACAAGAGTTCCTGCAATTTGGACTCTGATGAAGAATTAGAGTGCTCGGAAAATCGGTTACATGAAGTGACTAAACTAAACTGCAACATGATGACCCGATCGTTGTGTTGTGTGTCCTTAGAGGTAATAAATCTGCCTACTTATGATGGCCTGAATGAGGTAGATATCTTTTTGGATGCATTTGAAAGGGAGGTACCAGAAAATTAGCGCTTCCAGGCGTTGGACTGGGCATTGCACACTGCGCCCACAAGATGGTGGGGTATGCATAAAGGAAGCTTTGATGATTGGCACGAATGTAGGAGGATGATGAAAACACGATTCGAGAAGCCTAAGATACAAATGACAGAAAAGTATGATGGACAGAATGATCCACGTGCACTTCTGGCCAAATGGGCCCAGGCTTATGGAGAAAATCTCCAACTTGAATGGGTGCACTTGTTATGTCACACTCTGGATGTTGTACCAATGAATTTGTACGTCAAAACAGAGCTCCGCCATGGTACAGGTGAATGGAATATTCTGCGTGAGGGATTCATAATGACATTCAGTTTTGAATATGGGTTTGACTGTATTGATGAGGCACTACAAGAAGTGAAAGCAGCAATCTTTAGGATACCACAGGATCCTTTGGCCCTGATTCAACCTAAGTGGGCCACTCAGCTAAGTCATGCGTTGGAATGCTATAACATGACCATTGAAGAAGAAGATGAGGATCCATGGAAGATTAACATTCCTGAAACAGAAGGTCACCACAAGGTTGAAGGACCGTAGATTGAGAACCCCGATATAACCGCGCCGTTGAAAACCAAACAAGTAAACATTGGTATGGAGGCAGAACCCAAATTCACGAAGATTGGAGACTAGTGGGACGATGCGATGGTGGATAGAGTCGTTGAATTCCTCCGCGAATACTAGGATTTATTCCATACCAAGTGTATGGATCTGAAGGTGATAATCGGGGACCTAGGAATGATGAAGATTACATTGAAGCTCGACGTGAAGCCGATTAAGCAAAAATCTTACCGCCTCAATCTGAAATATAAGGAGAAGGTCTGCTTAGAGCTAGATAAGATGCTCGTGACAGGCATCACTGAGCCTGTAGAAGAATCTGACTAGGTAATCCCAATGTTGGTACATGAGAAAAAGCAGAAGGATGAAATAAGGATATGTGTGGATCTTAGAAAGCTTAATGACACTTTCGTACATGATCCTTTCCTGACTCCGTTCACTGATGAAGTGTTGGACAATGTAGGCAGCAATGTAGTGTATTCCTTGACTAATGGGTTCTTAGGGTACCTGATGAGCCCCAATTTTTGGTACAATTTGGGCTCATATTGGCCTACTTACCTTGCTCAACCATTCATCTTTTACCACTTATGCATTCATTTCTTAGTATATTCATGTTGTTTGTAGGAAGAAGGGCAGGCATTATATCTATGTGGCTAATACATAATGATTTCAGGTTTTTGGCATTAAAGAGAGCAAAAGACCACGCAAAAGGAGACAAGGAGACAGCAAAGGTGACATTGCGGGTTCATAGGGAGGTTGTCCACAGTCTTGATGACCTTCCTCATGATTTTCACCTTCACTCCGAGCTCCAACAGCTCTCCCCACCGAGCTTAAAGGAAGCCAACACGTTCTACAGGATCAGCAGTTTTACAGCAGTTTGACTTTCAGTTGGACAGCCAAGCTCCACGAATGGAGGAAGCCAGCTTTATTTTCATTTTGTATAAATATGAAGGCCGTAGCCTTTGTCAGGAGCTTTTTGAACTTTTGGACTGATATTGTAATTTCTGAGCACAGCTCGGTGTTTGTTTTTGTAAGCTAGTTTTGGCATGACATTAAACTTTTGATTATGAATAAAGGCAAGCAGATTTGGATATAATTTTGAGCTTTTAAGGGAGCTATAGCTCTCAGGTTAGGGCCCAACCTGAGAGCAATAGATCTCCTCTTCTTTTAGTGTTATTTACCTTTCTCTCCAGCACTTTGTTTCCTTGTTTTGATATGCATTTCAAGAACACAGTTTGCTGATTTGATTTCTTTAATAAGATTGAGTAGGATTAGCTTATGGTTAAATCACTTTCAGGATAGGAGGTTTGTAATTCACTGGAGCTCCAAGAAAAGTTTGTTAGTGCCTCCACTGCCATCTCTATTTAGGGATTGGGGTGCAGTCTATACCAACCACCAAAAAAAACGCAGTCTTTTATACTTTTATGCAAGCTGCAACACACTCGGTTTAATCGTGGATCCTTCCATGCATTTTGCTCTTGAGCCATACTTCGTCATTACAATTCCATGCACGACTTATCTTCATGATTTACATTGTTGTTCATTGGTTTAATAGCACAGGTAGCACTGGTTAATGAATTCTCGTTTTTGGTGCAAGACATAGGTAATTTGTTTTATTTACACTGCTCCATATCATTCTACTTCCTTCTTCTTCTTCTTAACCTCTCCTCAAGCCACCTACTCGACCTCTGTTCAGCTCGTTTACCTTCCAACTCATCCATTGCCACGTAGCTTCATTTTTTTGACCTTTCGTTGCTGCCATCCTTCTATCCACCAATCAACTCCGTGCACTCTCTCTCCATCTTATTTCTCTGCCCCTGAGCCATCACAAGTTCCATCTCCACCTTACCTATCCACCCATACTGCTCCAACACTTCACCATCACCCAAAACTTCCACTTACAGCACATCATGTAGAAGGTAGCAGACTTCCTGTAGAATTCCTTAGTTTCCTGTAGGATCCCCTGCAGACATCCTGTAGAAGCCTGCAAACTTGGTTGCCGAGCATCTGAACGTTGTAGACTTTTGTGGACTGATGCTAGGGACCCTCTGGGACCTCTCCTAGCCCTCCCAACCTTTCCCAAGCTTTCTCTCCCTTCGCACCACCTCTGCACAGCCAAACCCTAATAAGAAACAAATTCATAATCACTCCATCCACTAAAGAAAAAATACAAAAACAATGTTCTTTTTCATAGAAGTAGTTTGAGTTCATGCATTTCACATCACTAGAAGTAATGGCATCATTTTTAGACATTTGCACTTTCACTATTGCATCATAGAGGTCAAACTAGTGAGATTAGGGTTTACTAGGGTTTCATGTTTTGGTTGGCTTTCAGTTCATTTTTGCAAAGTAGATTGATTTCCTCTGAGATAGCCTTCGTCCATCATTTAGAAAGCTTCTTCTGAGAGCATATAGAAGTTGGCTTGAGCCCTAGCAGACTTGTGCCAGCTGACCAAGTGACAGCTGCGACAAGAGCTAGTACTTGTGCATACAGCACCGTCGCTTCCAAGTTTCTACGAACTACCGGGTTGATAAAATTAGAGATAGGAAGCCCCAGGAGTTGTAGCATTATTGTTACAATACTGGAGCCCACCATCTTTTTGGCGCCGTTGCCGGGGAAGCGTCAGAGTATTAGTAATTGTTGCTTTTCTTCTATTTTCCACTACAATCTTCTGCTAAGTAGTTTATTTCATTTCCATTCCGCAAAAGTAGCATAGACATTTCCTGCTTTGATAGATTAGCATTTCCTGCTTTCATAGATTAGCATTTCCTTCTTTCATAGATTAGCCTTTCATTTCTGCAAGCGTAGACTAGTGTTTCAATTCTACAAGCATAGACTAGCATTTCCATTCCTGCAATTTCATTTGAGCAAAGTAGATTAGTTCTTTCCTGCTTTCAGTTTAATTCTGCATCTTTATAGTTAGTTGTAGATCAATCTCTTTCAGTTTTACAGGTACCAAGGAAAAAAGCAAAAACAATCAAAAAAAAAAAGAAAGTCTTTTCCATTTCATGCCTCGTAGGAACCGAGATAAATCAGGCAAATTCCTACCCAACACCCCCACCACATCACTAAGTCACCCTTCTCTCTTCTTTGGTGACAGTGATCCAGAAGAACCTATAGGTGAACATCCCGAGATATATGAAGATCCTATAGTAGAAGAAGAGTTAGAGACCACTCCATCTGAAGCTATGGCTGACAATAGAAGAGAAGATGAGAGAATAGAAGGTGCCTTCCCCATCCGAGAGACCAATGGAGAGATGAAAATGAAGAACATTAGCCCCTCCGCCTTACCTCACTTCCATGGACTGACTACTGAAGATCCTGATACCTTCCTGTTTGAGTTTGCTATCCTTTGTAGAACCTATGACTATATTGAAGATGAGAAAAAGCTGAAACTCTTCCCTTCAACTCTTAAGGATGCATCAATACGCTGGTTCATGGGCTTACCTGGGAATAGTATCACCACTTGGGCTCAAATGCAGCAAGCTTTCAATACCAAGTACAGGGATTATTGTAGGTCTAAGGAAACCAAGGGAGAAATCTTTCGGATGACCATGGGAAATGATGAGTCCTTAGAGGATTATGAGGAGAGGTTCCAACTTAGCTATAAGTGGGCCAGGTGCACACTTGACCCTGAATCCCTCAAGTTGGTCCTGCTCCGAGGAGTCCCTGAAGACCTCTTAGATACCCTTCACATGTTAGCTGGGGGGGACATTTAACAACTGCCTTATGAGGACATCAAGACTGTGTTTAGAAACCACTCCAGGGCAGCTCGGAAATGAGGTAGAGGAAACCTCCTCTCAACTAGTGTCCCTTTCTCCAAACATGAGCTTGCAAATCAATTAGAAGATCTCAAGAGTGAGGTGAGACAGACCATTGCCATGCAGCTGGACACATTCAGAATCCAGCAGAAGAAAGAAGAAGCTGAGAGAGCCTTGGCTGTCTTCTGCCCTAGGTGCACAAGGAGACACCCTAAGAACGAATGCCCATTGCATTCGGTTGAAGTATGTTTCGTTTGTGAGGAGGACCATCCCACAAATCAGTGTCCAACCTTACCTGGGTTTAAAGCCATGTACCAAGGGACAGAAGCTCCCACTGAACCTCTCTATTACCTCAACCAAAGGAGGCCACAAGGATCTAGACCTTATCAGCAGGGAATGCAAGGGGCACTTCAAGCTTATTACAGCCCCAACCAATCGACTCCTATGCCTTCCTGGGGTCCCCCTGCTCATCCTTCCTGGTCCATGCCTCCTCCATGGTCTTATCCACCTCAGTACTGTTATAGACATTTTTGTGCCTAACAGCATGAAGCATGAAATGTCGATAATCTAAGGGATCCAAAGTCCCTAAACATGTTGTTCCTACCCCTAGAGGAACAAGGTCAGCAAACCACAGCACTGAAAATCAGTTCTCCACCTGAAAACACTCAAAAACAAGCTATTTCTGGATCATGTCAGCTGCTCCACTGAGCATCTGCGCTGAATGTCAACTGCTCCACTCTGTACCTGCACTGAATGTCAAAAGCAATGAAGGCTACCTGCGCTGGGCGAGATTGGCCAAGTGGCACAGTCATTCTGCAAGGTGTCAAATGCCCAGGAAGCTTCCAAAATGACACTTGGATCAGGGGATTCGCTTTGTGATGAGTAAGAGGATCTAGATCACCAATTGGAAGCAAGAAACTCCAAGTGGACTCAAGAACTGAAGTATAACTGAAGTGGGAGAGGACACTAGTCAGCTTCATGCCAACCTCAAGCTGACTCATCCTTTCTCCAAATCTCCTATATATAGAGCTCTCTCATGAGGTCTAGGGAGGCTGGAATCTTGTGAATGTAAGGAAGTTCTGTTGGTTTGTGCATAGAACTATTGGGTGATTGTTTTGAAGGAGGTGAAGCGGAGATTTCTTTCTGCTGGGAGGTGTTGCTGGATTGGGCCTCTTATGGTTGTAACATTCTCAGAACTTTACTTCTTCCATTAATAAAGCATTTGAGGTTCTTCTATATGCATGTGTCTTAATGGTGTATTGATGCTTGTATATTTGATTTATTCTAATCCTTGAATCAGTTATGGATGTATGCTTCTTGTAGTTTCCCTTTCTTGTGCTTTTGCAGGATCTTTGTGTAGCTGGGCCAGTGAAAGAGCAAGGAGCTGGGAGCAAGCAGCAAAGAGGGAAGATTGGATCAATCATTAGCGGAAGATAACGGTTAGTGGATCCCTTTCTCCTCTCTCTTACATCTCATAAAGAAGTAATCTTGAATAGATTTGCATTCAGTTGTTGCTGAGGTACTATCACCCTTAGAGTGGGATAGGGTCATTCCGTATTGGATACTTTTTCCGACAACAAATTGGCGACTCCGCTGGGGACCGTATCTTGTTGGTTGTTTGTGTTTTTGCTATTCATTTCATAAACAAAGGGAGTACCGAATCGCACTGTATTTGAATCTTTCAAATGCAAAGTAGAGGGCAGCTACTCTAGCTCAGTTTCTGGGCAATTTTATGATTTGAAGAGCTGATCCACAAGGACTCTAATAAGCTCTTAGTGATAGCTTTTCATCCTCAAATGACACCGTCACTGAAGATTCATCTTCAAATGACACCCTCACTGAAGAGAATAAGGATGACACCATCCAGATTCTTTTCATCAACACAGATTCTGATGAGCATCAGGGCAATGCGCCCATTCCTTTATCGCAGGAAGGAACATCGTCAGGATCGTATCCGGCCGTGTATTCGGTCCCACCACCAAGCAACCTGGTTGTGTCCTTTGATTGGAACCAACTAGGCAGACCCCGGTTGCCAGCCAGTATACCATTCAGAATCATAATCCAAATCTATAGAATGGTGATGGTAGGAACTATCATTGATGAAGGGGCATCTGTGAGTATCCTTTCCTCTATTGCTTGGAAAGCACTGGGTTCCCCAGAGCTTTTGCCTGAGATAAGAAATCTCTCGGGCTTTGATAAAGGAACCAGTCGACCGTTAGGGATCCTCCCCAATGTACCTGTTACATTGAAAGGGAAGACCATTCAAATGAACGTGATGGTCGTTCAAGGACCCTTGGATTATAACCTACTCCTTGGACGAGACTATATATATTGCATGGGAGCTATAGTCTCCTCACTCTTTAGAGTAATGTGTTTTCCACACGAAGGAAGAATGGTCAAGCTCGTAGACCAACTTTCATTTCCGGGATCACGCATCGCAAATAGTCAAATACCAACCCTCAATGGTCTATTCACCCAAGAAATGTCTCCACCTCCAGTCCTCCTTCCCGATGAGTGCGAGTGATTCGGAAAGACGGGACTGGAACCCAGGGGGCATGCATCCTGGTCTGCTTTGGGCAGAGGAAACCTTGGGTATAAGGTAGAATTTCCGCGAAAGAATGTGACTAGTCCGTACCCCGTCCGTGAATGGAAGAGGGGTTGTTCTAGAACAGAATTCTTTTGATAAGGTTACTTGTCTGACAAAGGTCATTCACCATTGTCTACTTTGGTAGACAGTGCCGAAGAAAGAGATTGATTTGCGGCAGCAAATAGAACCATCTTTGGGTAACCAGGAAGAGGCAAGCCTCACCCTTTAAAACAAATGTTTTATCGGATAAGTAGGGGCTGCCTTGAAATTGTACTTTATACCTGGGGGCATGCAAACCTTTTGGAGTACAAGCTAGGAGCGGTTATTTATCTGTTTTTTGGGATTAACCGTCTCCTAACTTGCATAAAGAAAGGATGTGGGGCAAAGGTCAAAATTTGCCAGAGAGAGAGCATAGCTTATGTGAGGTGCAAGCTCTATAAAAATTGGAATCTTGCAGGAGACATTTCTTATCTTATGACTGGTATTTCGAGCAGTTTTACCACGGAATTTATGCTCGTTAAAAAATAGAAAAGCGAGATCCGAGCAGTTTTAGCGTCATAGTTCATGCTCGCTAAAAAATAAACATAAGCTTTTGAGCAAGTTTAAGCTCGTTAAAAAATGAACTTCCCAGTAAATAACCATTAAAAATGTACCCTGATCAACCATAAAAGACCTTGGTCGTGTTTTGCTGCAGCCATCACCTCCACCCTTCATTTGGCCAATCGTTTACCTCCATATGATTGTTTACCTATTTTGAGGAACAACTGCGAAGAGTGATTTCACTTAGCCATCCTTGTGACACTGCCGTGATTGGAAAATTGCAACCTGTACCTGGAATCTGCTGCTATCCCTGTTTATCACTCGTTCCTCAAAAGACGAGTCTTCTTTGAGCTCTTTTCATCTGACTCGTAAAATATGAAAAGTTTGCCGAGTTTTGGCCTTCCAGCTCGTTAAAGTGATCGGAAGAGCTATCCCTCCTCTAGATTTTAATCTTTTTGGACCTGAGGGATTACTGCACAAAAAGGTCGAGCGCTTGTTTTATTCGGCTCATTAAAGTAATCGAAAACTCATCCCTTCTGTATTGTTTTATACTTTTTCGGACTTAAGGGATTAGATGACGAAAAAGGAATTTTGGAGTTAACTTTCTGTACCTTTTCAGACTCTCTAAAAATGAAAAGGACCGAGTTTTCCTTGTCGTTAGACTCGTTAAAATGATTAAATAGCGACAAACTTGTCTTTAGACGAGAACGAGTTTCCCTATCGCTAAGCTCGTTAAAACATAGTGATGGGCTTGCCCGAAGGGCAGGATATAGAACAAGCATATGTTATCCTCCTCAAGCTTGACAAAAATAAAGAGGTACTGGTCAGAAATGATTGGGGAAAAATTGGGAGAACCTCAAAGCTTTAATGGTAGCAAGTCGCTCTTGAACATGACACTTTGTCCTCCATATCACATCGGGTTGGGTTGTTTCATTCACCGGTCTCATCACCATGGTCCTCGCCAAACCATCCACATTTGGGGTAATGCTACCGATCCATCACATCAGTGTCGTTATATGTTCAAGAGATGTTGTTCAGAAAGAGTCGACCGTGTCCCATCCACTGCCATACATTATCCTTCATCCACCCATGATCGCCACCCTGAATCATATCTCACAGATTGTTTTCACCTCCACTAAAATCATTAGCTCCGTTCCGTGTCACTGATGTGGGATTCATTAAGGCCCTCCTTTGACGGATCGCTTCTTGTCGACTTCAGCTCATTATCCAAGAAGTTGATCTAGGAACAACCCCCTCAGTACTTTGAAGCTTGCATGCCTCAATGGCAAGTTTCTCACTTCCGGCGACAGGTATACATTAATGACCTTCGACCAGAAGATTTTACGTGGTGTTCGACGCCAAGTCCTTTATTCACACCACGTGAATTGTACTGCAGTACCTTGAGGGTCATTGTCATTATTGGTGATTCCTCTCGCGCTTGTTAACGGTTTACATTATTGACCGGTAATCAAGCGATGTCTTTCCATGTTCGACTTCAGCGCAATTCTCACATGGATCGACTTGTACTTAGAGTGAAGATCGAATGAGTTTGAAGACCCCGGATCTAGTTTCATCCATCCGGGCTGCGATATATATTCAGGATATAAAGACATTTGTTATGTACATCATTGCAGCAGATGATCATCCTACTCAAAGGATGATAATTTCAGCAGAGAATTATCAGTCCACCATCAGACGATCGTCTGTTCTATGTACCAAAATGAATTTATAAAGCTGAGCATGGGAATGCCTGCCTCAGCTAGATCATGAAAGCAGAATGAAAAATAATGTATTGTATTGTATTTTATTACAGGGCACCTCTCAGCAATTGAATGAACTTCGGATCCTCCTGATAAAGCATTTCACCCGATAAACGACCTCATACTTTAGGGGGCAACCGTTATAGACATTTTTGTGCCTAACAGCATGAAGCATGAAATGTCGATAATCTAAGGGATCCAAAGTCCCTAAACATGTTGTTCCTACCCCTAGAGGAACAAGGTCAGCAAACCACAGCACTGAAAATCAGTTCTCCACCTGAAAACACTCAAAAACAAGCTATTTCTGGATCATGTCAGCTGCTCCACTGAGCATCTGTGCTGAATGTCAACTGCTCCACTCTATACCTGCACTGAATGTCAAAAGAAATGAAGGCTACCTGCACTGGGCGAGATTTTCCAAGTGGCACAGTCATTCTGCAAGGTGTCAAATGCCCAGGAAGCTTCCAAAATGACACTTGGATCAGGGGATTCGCCTTGTGATGAGTAAGAGGATCTAGATCTCCAAGTGGAAGCAAGAAACTCCAAGTGGACTCAACAACTGAAGTATAACTGAAGTGGGAGAGGACACTAGTCAGCTTCATGCCAACCTCAAGCTGACTCATCCTTTCTCCAAATCTCCTATATATAGAGCTCTCTCATGAGGTCTAGGGAGGCTGGAATCTTGTGAATGTAAGGAAGTGCTGTTGGTTTGTGCATAGAACTATTGGGTGATTGTTTTGAAGGAGGTGAAGAGGAGATTTCTTTCTGCTGGGAGGTGTTGTTGGATTGGGCCTCTTATGGTTGTAACATTCTCAGAACTTTACTTCTTCCATTAATAAAGCATTTGAGGTTCTTCTATATGCATGTGTCTTAATGGTGTATTGATGCTTGTATATTTGATTTATTCTAATCCTTGAATCAGTTATGGATGTATGCTTCTTGTAGTTTCCCTTTCTTGTGCTTTTGCAGGATCTTTGTGTAGCTGGGCCAGTGAAAGAGCAAGGAGCTGGGAGCAAGCAGCAAAGAGGGAAGATTGGATCAATCATTAGCGGAAGATAACGGTTAGTGGATCCCTTTCTCCTCTCTCTTACATCTCATAAATAAGTAATCTTGAATAGCTTTGCATTCAGTTGTTGCTGAGGTACTATCACCCTTAGAGTGGGATAGGGTCATTCCGTATTGGATACTTTTCCCGACAACAAGTACCCTACTCAACCTACTTCTCATTCATATCATTCACATGCCCAGCCACAGCCTCAGTGGAATGCACCTCAGTCGGGGTGGAGGCCCCAGTACAATACTCCTCCTGCCATTTTGCCTCCACCACCAGTTCAACCTCAGCCATTACCTCCTGCTCCTCCAAGGCAACCTCAAATGCCTGCTCAACCGAACCCGAACCCCAACAATAGACAGGCCCAGTAGGTATACACTGGGGAAACCTCATGCCCTACCTATGCTGTGGAGATCCAGTAGATCAATCTTCGATCTGGAAAGACTCTACCAGATCGCCAACCTCCTCCCCAGAGGATGAGGAAGATAAACAGGAAAGTGAACCGAAGGATATTCCACCCTTTCCTGAGAGACTGACAGCCACCACACAACCCAACTCGGAAGAGGATGAGCTTCTGGGTGAGCTCAAGTAGTTGTGTGTAAAAATACCACTTCTCCAAGCCATCAAGGATGTACCAATATACAACAAACTGGTTAAGGAAAAGTGTTTCAAACACCCAGGCAGACGGAAGAAAGATGCTTCAACCATCAATGTCATAGGACAACTGTCTGACCTTATGTTAGGACAAGTCATCTGCCCAAAGTACCTAGATCCTAGAAGTCCTGTAGTAGATGTCCACATCAATGGCACCATCATACCTCACACCTTGATCGATCTGGGGGCTGCCATTAATGTGATGACCAGGGATACCATTCTCAAACTCAATCTTCAGGGTTCCTTGAGGAAGACCTCGCCAGTACTGCAATTAGCAGATCGCTCCACTGTGACTCCCGAAGGGATTGTGGAGGATGTCTTGGTCTCTATCGACTCTTGGGAATACCCTGCAGATTTCTTGGTTCTGCAACCCAAGGCAAAGCTTACTGGATATCCTCTCATTTTGGGAAGGCCTTGGTTAGCCACTGCAGATTCTTACATAAGTTGCCGTGCAGGAAATATGACCATCAAAAATGGTCCTATGTCCAAACAGCTAGTCCTATACCCTCCTGCCCAACCCTCCTTAGAGCATGACTTACCACTCTGGTTAGAGGAAGGAGAGGAAGACGAGGTGTACTCAGCACCTCTGTGCACCCTAGATACCACCAGAAGAGACCCTCCAACCGAGGATGACTTGATTGATACCTTGATCCGGAATCCACCTTCCAGTGCTCTATCCTTAGAGAAATTGGTGGAGGATGCCCAAGCTAGCACCTTAGTGGATCTTTGTACAACCAACCCTGTCACTCCCAGAGTCAAGAATGTGGAGTTCGGCCCTGAGAGAACGTTGAAGATCAGCTCCTCCCTATCTCCTTCCCAGGAAAAGGAGCTGTGTAGCCTGTTGGCCAGTCACCTAGATGCTTTTGCTTGGAGCTATAAGGAGATGAAAGGAGTCCATCCTTCAGTCTGTACCCATCACATATACATCAAAGAGGATTGTAAGCCGGTTAGGCAACCCCAGAGGAGAATGAATCCAGCTCTTAAGGACATTCTCAAGGAAGAATTGCAAAAACTTTTGGATGCCGGATTCATCTACCCCATCTCAGATAGTGAATGGGTGTCCCCTCTGGTGTTGGTTCCCAAGAAAAATGGGAAATGGAGAATCTGTGTGGACTACCGAGAACTGAACAAAGCTACCAAGAAAGACCATTTCCCTCTACCTTTCATAGATCAAGTGTTGGATGGACTGGCAGGAAAGAAGTTCTTCTCTTTCCTAGATGGGTTTAGCGGGTACAACCAAATCCAAATCAGCCCGGAAGACCAAGATCAGACCACCTTCACTTGTCCTTGGGGCACCTTTGCCTACTGAGTCCTTCCCTTTGGGCTATGCAATGCTCCTGCTACTTTCCAGAGAGCTGTCTTAAGCATCTTCTCGGAGCTGGTCCATGATGCAGTGGAAATCTATATGGATGACTTTACTCCTTATGGGGCCAACTTCCAGGAAGCATTGTCCAATCTAGGAAAAGTCCTAACCAAATGCCTTGAGATGAACTTGTCCCTTAGTCCTGAAAAATGTGAATTCCTAATGACTGAAGGGACCGTGCTAGGCCATACCATTTCTTGCCAAGGGTTACAGGTGGATCCTAACAAAATTGCTCTCATCAAGAAGGTTCCACCTCCTCAAAAGGTAAGGGATGTTCGGAGTTTCTTGGGATTAGCAGGATATTACCGAAGATTCATTAAAGACTTCAGCAAGCTAGCCTCGCCATTGTTTGGCCTGTTGGAAAAAGATGTGGAGTTTAAATGGACTGACGAATGTCAGAGGGCTTTAAATGAATTGAAGGACAAGCTGGTGTCAGCCCCAATCCTGAGAGGTCCAAACTGGGCCCTACCTTTCCACTTCCACACTGATGCCTCGAACAAAGCCATAGGTGCAGCTTTAGGACAAGTTGAGCAAAAACTTCCATATGCCATTTACTTTGTTAGCAAAAACTTGTCCAAAGCTGAGCTGAATTACACTGTAACCGAGAAAGAATTCTTGGCTGTGGTCCATGCACTGAACAAGTTCCGACATTATATTACTTGCTATCAAACCTTTGTACATACAGACCATGCTGCAATTAGATATTTAATGAATAAACCAGATGTGAATGCTCGTATTATTAGATGGTTACTTTTATTGCAGCAGTTTGATTTGACCATTGTTGACAAACTAGGTAGAGAAAATGTTGTTGCTGACTTTTTATCTAGATTTGATTTGTCTGCAGATGAGGATGGAACGGTGGATGACCAGATGCCTAATGAACATTTGTTTGCTATTTCAGTACTCTCTCCATGGTTTGCTGATATAGCAAACTACCTTGTTTCAGCACAGTTCCCTTCGCACCTATCTTCCAGAGAGAAGAGCAGAATCATCAGAAAAAGTGCCTCATTTACTTGGATCGGGGGCAATCTGTTCAAGCTTGGCCCTGATCAGATCTTAAGGCGTTGTGTAAGGGAGGAGGAAGTCTTTGATATCCTCCTCACTTGTCATGATGGGCCTTGTGGAGGGCATTTTGCAGCAAAGAGAACTGCCTTCAAAATCCTGCAGGTAGGCTACTATTGGCCCACACTCATCAAGATGTCAGAAGATATGTCAGCCAGTGTGACCAATGCCAAAGAATGGGGAAACCGACCCAAAGGGATGAGATGCCTCTCCAACCTCAGGTGACTCTTGAGCCATTTGAGAAGTGGGGTATGGACTTTGTGGGCCCAATCAACCCTCCTTCGAGGAAAAGGTCTTACATCATTGTGTGCACTGACTACCTGACAAAGTGGGCAAAGACCAAAGCAATCAAAGAAGCAACAGAAGAAAAGGTGGCCGAGTTCCTAAGAGAAAACATCTTCTATAAGTTTGGCTATCCAAGAGAGCTGGTCACCGATCAAGGGAGCCAGTTCACCTCCAACTTGGTTGAAGATCTACTAGCTCATCACAAGATCAAGCATAGGACTTCCACCCCCTATCACCCTCAAGCAAATGGGCAGGTGGAAGTCACCAATATAGCATTAGAAGGGATCTTGACTAAGGTGATGAGCAGCAGCAGAAAGGACTGGGCAGATCGCCTGGTTGAAGCCACATGGGCTTACAACACCACTTGGAAGACCACCACCGGCTTCACACCTTATGAGCTGGTCTATGGGAAGAAAGCTTTGCTGTCCATTGAGTTTGAATACAACACTTTGAGGATGGCAGCTCAGCTGGACCTAGATCTCAGCCATGCACAACAAGAAAGGCTATTGCAGCTGAATGGCCTGGATGAGCACCGAATGCAGGCCCTCCTTCACTCAGAAGTGGTTCAACTTCAGAGAAAGGTGTGGCATGACCAACATCTCCATGACAAGCAATTTCAGCCAGGAGATTGGGCTTTGTTGTATGACTCTAGATACAAAGATTTCAAGGGGAAGCTGAGAACCAGATGGCTAGGGCCATATTCAGTGGAAAAATGTCATGACAATGGATCTGTTCTTATTCGGACCATTGATGAGGAAGCCATCCCCATGCTTGTAAATGGGCATCGATTGAAGATCTACAGGAAGCCTCCCTCAAGACAAGTGTTCATCAAAACTATGGAGAAGGCAGTGTTGGTCATAGAGAAGGGTTCTGCCTCTGCTTTGGGCATACCCTGAAGAATCTAAAAAAAAATAAAAAAAATAATAATAATAATAATAAATATCCTTGGGTGAAAACCTTTCTGAGGCGCCCAAGGCAGGTGGTAGGGGTGAAAACCTCATTCAGGCGCCCCTATTGTCTTTTCAAAAAAAAAAAAAGAGAGATTGGAAAAAGATCCTTGAGTGAAAACCTCTTTGAGGCGCTTAAGGCAGATGGAAAGGGTGAAAACCTCAATGAGGCGCCCCTGTTATCTTTCAAAAAAAAAGAGAAAAAAGAAAAAAGAAAAAAGAAAACAAAAGAAAAACAAGGTCAGCAGATTCATTATGTAAAATTGCATGCAAATGTTCTATGGAGGAGAGGAAGCCTCTCAACTCAACACCTCACCAGCACCTCCTCCAAGAATACTCATTTTCTCCAAGTTATGTGCAATTTCATTACAGCTTGAGTCTTCTACAGGAAGACGCAGATTTTCTACAGGAACGCATCCTTTCTACAGGAAGCGCTGTATTTCTACAGGAAGCTTCCTGTAGAAGTTCAGAACGGGCCAGAATTCATTTCATGAGGATATCTAATGGCTAAGGATCGGTTTGGATGCATGCAAGCCACTGTTGTCAACCATGCACATTGCTGTTATCTTGTTCCACCATCCTTGTCGACATGCAACAAAGTTACCTGCACCAGCAAAGCAGATCGATGAGTCTCGAGAAAAAGCAAATTGTAAATGGAAAAAGCGCTAGAGATCTCACACCATATTCGTCACAGTCAGCCAGAAGCTCCGAGAGCATGATCGTGAGGCCATCCATCGTCGTGCAGCATGCACCCAAGGAGGAAGAACTGTTCCAAGACATCCCGCGGGAATCCTGTAACAGTTAAGCCTGCTAGAGTGGATACCATTCACAGCGCAGGCCATATGCAATGAAACGTGGGCGCATGCAACTAAAGCATCCCATCCATCAATGGAAGCTTGTGAACATGGACCTCTGGGCCTGTGTAAGTTCGTCAGCAGCAGGTAAATCGACTCATCAGCGTCCAAAGAGCTGAAACATCGTGTGCAGCCGCGCAGGTAAGTGTCTCGACCCTTCCTTCCATCAGACTGCATGAATGTTACTTTGATTGATTGCTAAGTGTAAAGGTGAATGGGTTGAGCGGCCGTATGGCCATTCGGCCGGCCACGTCGGCCAGTTAATGGTCTAGTTGGATGAGAGGGTGGCGGCCATGACAAAAAGAATAGCAGCACGCATGT
Organism: Pinus tabuliformis; assembly: GCA_031772625.1. Lineage (NCBI taxonomy): Eukaryota > Viridiplantae > Streptophyta > Pinopsida > Pinales > Pinaceae > Pinus > Pinus tabuliformis. The sequence goes on from CM062809.1 coordinate 1,277,790,425, forward strand.
GAGAGCAATCCCGTCGAAAAAAACCGAGTTTAACCGAAGAGGTGGCGGCAGATCTGCGGGAATTGATGCGGCAGCAAGTGAACGCGCAGTTGAATGATGGGATGACGTCACCCAATGGTCCGGTGGGGACAGCTCACCCCCGCGCCACGGATTCTGCCGAATTCAAAATCTAATCGGCTAGATTGCATTCATGCATTTATCAACCACCGGTTTGAACTCGAGCGGCTATCCTGATCCTTCTGCAGTGTGATACGCCGAGCCTTTGGCTATCAGAACGATTGAGAAGCACACCCAAGGCGCAGACCGACTGCAGTCTCTCCCGAAAATCGCGCGCTGCATTCTACAGGAACGCTGTCATTCTACAGGAACGCTGCATTCTACAGGAACGCTGTCATCCTACAGGAACGCAGTTTTCTACAGGAAAGTGGGTGCCTCACGTAAAAAGGTGGCCAATTAAAGAGGTAACCCTGAACTCTTCATGCAACTGGTTATTAAAGGTGGCAGAATTGTCGTCCACAGTCTGGTCATAGAAAAACGGTGAAATTGTTGTCTGTTGTGCCTATACTGTCATTCTACAGGATGTCGAGTAATTAAACTGTGTTAAGTTCCTCAGGGATAAGTTTTGTGGGTTATGTGCATGACATTCTACGCTCTGTCTCAGTAAACCAAAATCTCTTCCACAATCACCACCTCTGGTTAAGAAAATTGTTCTATCATGCCGGGTTGGTTTATAAGACGAGAACCCACTGATTCAACCAAATTAAGGGGAAACCAGGAAGTGGTAGAGCTCTTCACACAGGTTCAATGGATATCTTTTTGTGACAAGTTGCAGGGTTACGATGATGAAGTGGCAGAAGAATTTTTGCAGGCTCTGAAGCCGAAATCCAAGACGCTGGCCACAGTGAACTTCAGAGGTCTAAGCCTCAAGCTCACCCCACAATATATCAGTTGAATTACTGAACTTCCAATGGGTTTGCCATGGGATAAGGAGGAAAGGAAGTTGAGCCAGTAGGCCAAGAAAGAATTCTTTCCACCTGAGGAGGAATTCTCGGAGGACAAAAATGGGGTGCGAAGAACCAGCTTGCTGCCACCATGGAATGAAGTCAGCCTGCAAATCATGAAGTATATAACCTGTGAAGGCCGTTTTAGCATCGTGTACACATATCACTTTCATTTGCTCACTGAATTGAGGCACCGGATTGATCTTCCTGTAGAACAAAAACTGAGCATTCCTTATTTCCTGCTACAGTCCCTAATTGAGTGTGCGACAAAGTTAAAAGAAGGCATACCAGATCAGGTAGCCCACCATGGGTTGATCAAACTTTTTGTGGAGGATGCGCTTCATTCATATAAGGTTCCCCTCTCATGGGAATCATTCAGGAATTTGACAAAAGATGGAGACATAAAAATGTTGATTGAAGAAACGGGTTCCTCCAGCAGTGAGGAAAAAGAAGCAGTGACCGAGGGAAAGGAAGAGAAAGGCCAGAAGACCCCGACCACAGTACAGAAGAAAGAACAAAAGAAGAAGCATGAGGAAAAGGATGACAAAGAAAAAGGTGACACACCCATCTTGTCAGCAAGAGAAAAGAGGTTGAAGAGCAGAACGGACAAAGCTGAGGTGGTCCACATCAGCCCAAGTACCTTGTCAGCACCTGCAACCAAACCAAAAAGCAAAACCCATGCAGCTAAGCAAGCAAAGGTGGTGACACCCATGTCTACAGGAAAGCAGAAACAAGCTTCTACAGGAAGCCCGAAAACAGAGAAAGGGTCTTCTACAGGAAGCCCGAAATTGGCAAAAGGGGCTTCTACAGGGAGCCCGAAAATCATTGAAAAAGAGGCTTCTACAGGAAGCCCGAAAATTACCAAAACAGGGGCTGCTACAGGAAGCCCGAGAGTGGCTAAAACCGGGTCTTCTACAGGAAGCCCAAAATTGGTGAAGAAAGGGTCTTCTACAGAAGGCCCGGAAGTGGGAAAAGCAGGGTATTCTACAGGAAGACCAAAATCTGAAAAGAAGGGGCCCTCTACAAGGAGCCCTGAGAAAGCAAAACGCAAGAAAGAGAAGGCTAGTATTCTAAAAAAGGAGGCAGCAGCTGCGCTGGCCGCCCTCAGTACACCCCCAAAGCCGAAGGAGAAGAGAGAGAGGGATATCGCTCTACCTTTCGAAGCCAGGAGAAGTAAGAGAATAAACACGGGCAAGCCGCAGCCTCCACCCAGCAGCCAAACCATTTTAGGAGGTGTCCCTACTTCACCCAGTACAAGATCCCCCTCTAAAGCATCGGCCACCCCCAAGAGGGGAAGCCCAAAAATAACTTCCTGGACACGAAGGATAGGCCAATCGGCTTCCGAAGCCCGGCTCAAGGAAACAGGAAAGGGGGAGGAAGCACCACCCTCGTCACCGCCAGGGGCAGAAAAGGTAGGGCCACCAAGAACAGGAAAGGAAGAGCATGCTCCGAGCCCTAGTTCTCGGCCAAGGACAAGGAGCTGGAGCAAAGTTGCTCAAGGATGAGCAAATATTTTAGCTGGGGGGTGATGATGAGCCCCAATTTTTGGTACAATTTGGGCTCATATTGGCCTACTTACCTTGCTCAACCATTCATCTTTTACCACTTATGCATTCATTTCTTAGTATATTCATGTTGTTTGTAGGAAGAAGGGCAGGCATTATATCTATGTGGCTAATACATGATGATTTCAGGTTTTTGGCATTAAAGAGAGCAAAAGACCACGCAAAAGGAGATAAGGAGACAACAAAGGTGACATTGTGGGTTCATAGGGAGGTTGTCCATAGTCTTGATGACCTTCCTCGTGATTTTCACCTTCACTCCGAGCTCCAACAGCTCTCCCCACCGAGCTTAAAGGCAGCCAACACGTTCTACAGGATCAACAGTTTTACAGCAGTTTGACTTTCAGCTGGACAGCCAAGCTCCACGAATGGAGGAAGCCAGCTTGATCTTCATTTTGTATAAATATGAAGGCCGTAGCCTTTGTCAGGAGCTTTTTGAACTTTTGGACTGATATTGTAACTTCTGAGCACAGCTCGGTGTTTGTTTTTGTAAGCCAGTTTTGGCATGACATTAGACTTTTGATTATGAATAAAGGCAAGCAGATTTGGATCTAATTCTGAGCTTTTAAGGGAGCTATAGCTCTCAGGTTAGGTCCCAACCTGAGAGCAATAGATCTCCTCTTCTTGTAGTGTTATTTACCTTTCTCTCCAGCACTTTGTTTCCTTGTTTTGATATGCCTTTCAAGAACACAGTTTGCTGATTTGATTTCTTTAATAAGATTGAGTAGGATTAGCTTATCGTTAAATCACTTTTAGGATAGGAGGTTTGTAATTCACTGGAGCTCCAAGAAAAGGTTGTTAGTGCCTCCACTTCCATCTCTGTTTAGGGATTGGGGTGCAGTCTATACCAACCACCAAAAAAAATGCAGTCTTTTCTACTTTTATGCAAGCTGCAACACAGTTGGTTTAATTGTGGATCCTTCCATGCATTTTTATCTTGAGCCATACTTCGTCATTACAACTCCATGCACGACTTTTCTTCATGATTTACATCGTTTTTCATTGGTTTAATAACACAGGTAGCACTGGTTAATGAATTCTCGTTTTTGGTGCAAGACATAGGTAATTTGTTTTATTTACACTGCTCCATATCATTCTACTTCCTTCTTCTTCTTCTTAACCTCTCCTCAAGCCACCTACTCGACCTCTGTTCAGCTCGTTTACCTTCCAACTCATCCATTGCCACCTAGCTTCATTTTTTTGACCTTTCGTTGCTGCCATCCTTCTATCCACCAACCAACTTCGTGCACTATCTCTCCATCTTATTTCTCTGCCCCTGAGCCATCACAAGTTCCATCTCCACCTTACCTATCCACCCATACCACTCCAACACTTCACCATCACCCAAAACTTCCACTTACAGCACATCCTGTAGAAGGTAGCAGACTTCCTGTAGAATTCCTTAGTTTCCTGTAGGATCCCCTGCAGACATCCTGTGGAAGCCTGCAAACTTGGTTGCCGAGCATCTGAACGTTGTAGACTTCTGTGGACTGATGCTAGGGACCCTCTGGGACCTCTCCTAGCCCTCCCGACCTTTCCCAAGCTTTCTCTCCCTTCGCACCACCTCTGCACAGCCAAACCATAATAAGAAACAAATTCATAATCACTCCATCCACTTAAGTAAAAATACAAAAACAATGTTCTTTTTCATAGAAGTAGTTTGAGTTCATGCATTTCACATCACTAGAAGTAATGGCATCATTTTTAGACATTTGCACTTTCACTATTGCATCATAGAGGTCAAACTAGTCAGATTAGGGTTTACTAGGGTTTCATATTTTGGTTGGCTTTCAGTTCATTTTTGCAAAGTAGATTGATTTCCTCTGAGATAGCCTTCGTCCATCATTTAGAAAGCTTCTTCTGAGAGCATATAGAAGTTGGTTTGAGCCCTAGCGGACTTGTGCCAGCTGACCAAGTGACAGCTGCGACAAGAGCTAGTACTTGTGCATACAGCACCGTCGCTTCCAAGTTTGTACGAACTACCGGGTTGATAAAATTAGAGATAGGAAGCCCCAGGAGTTGTAGCATTATTGCTACAATACTGGAGCCCACCAGTACCACTATATGAAAAGCACGCCGGAGGATAGGAGCAAAATGACCTTCGCGATTGAGTGGGGTTGCTTTCAGTACACTGTAATGCCGTTTGGATTGAAGAATGCACCTGCGATCTTCTCACACGTAGTCATTGTTGCGTTCAAGGAATTTATTCATAAATTTCTAGAGGTATATTTTGATGACTGGATTGTGTTTGGGCTGGGAAAACGCCATGTAGAAAGCTTGCGCCTAATGTTGGATACCTGTTGAAGATACCAGATCACGCTCAATCTAAAGAATTTTTTGTTTTGTGTTCCTTTTGGTACCCTGTTGGAGGATGTGGTTTGCAGACAAGGACTAATCGTAGATCTCGCAAAGATAGTGGTGATATTGAACTTGGAAGTGCTGAGGAGTGTAAAGAAGCTACGTGCTACCCTGGGACATATGGGATATTACAGAAAGTTTATAAAAGCCTATGCCTAGATCACCGCGCCTATGGAGAAATTGTTGAAGAAGGATGTCACATTCTACTGGAACGAGGAATGTAAAAAGAGCTTGGATGTATTGAAAGAAAAGATGGTCACCGCGTTGATTCTAGTCTTTCCAGATTGGAAGAAAGAGTATCATGTACATGTCGACGTGTCATGTATAGAACTGGGAGTAGTACTGACATAGGCTCGTGGAGAAGGCTTTGACCATCATATAGCATTCGCAAGGCAAATATTATCTAAAGTTGAGAATAACTATTCCACCACCGAGCACGAAGGGTTAGTTATGGTGTATGCACTCCAGAAGTTGAGGCACTACTTGTTGGGAGGCCATTTTAAGATGTATACGGATCAATCGACGTTGAAGTACTTGGTCAATAAGCCTGTGTTGGGGGGGAGAATCTGGAAGTGGCTCTTATTGTTCAAGGAGTATGATTTTGAAGTTATTGTGAAGCCTGGATGACTGAACGCGGGACCAGACCATCTGTCGCATATCGAAACGGGGGAGGAACCCACTAACTTGGAAGAAGGATTTCCTAACGTGCAAATATTTGTAGTGTGCATCATGGATGGTCATTTTGAGGATATAATACATTTCCTAACAATAGTTACTGCACCAAAAGTATACACTATCGAGCTGAAGAAGGAATTAGTAATGTGCGCAACAGATTTCTCTGTCATTGCTGGGCATCTGTACAACATGGGGTCTGATGAGATATTGCGACGGTATGTACCTGAGTTTGAAATAAGCAGCATCCTCATAAACGCTCATGGAGGTGTTGCGGGAGGACATTATGCAGGAAGAGAAACCACGGAAAAGATTCTACGCGCAAGGTTGTGGTGGTCAACCCTCCATTAGGACTCCAAACCGTATTGCAAGGCATGTGATGTGTGTCAAAGGACTGGTAGGCCATCACGTAGGGATGAGATGCCTTTGAATCCACAGATGACATTGCAACCCTTGGAGAAATGGGCGATAGATTTTGTGGGACCCATTCAGCCCCACAGAAAGACAAGAGCAAGGTACATTATCACTGCGACAGAGTATTTGACTCATTGGGTGGAGGCACAACCTATGAAGAATTGCACAGGCACGACCACTGCAAATTTCCTCTTTGAGCACGTACTGACATGATTTGTCTATCCAAATATCTTGATGAGTGATCACAGTGCGCACTTCCTAACGAGGGACTGGCGATGGTATACGCACTCCAGAAATACTGCCACTATCTGCTGGGTGGGCACTTTAAGATGTATACTGATCATTCTGCGTTGAAATACTTAGTGAATAAGCCTGTGTTGGGGGGCGGCACATTTGTAGATGGTTGTTATTGTTTCAAGAATATGACTTCGAGGTCATCGTAAAGCCGAGACACCTAAACGCAGGTCCAGATCACCTATCGCGAATTGAGAACAGTGAGGAACCAACAAATTTGGAGGAAGGACTACCTGAAGCACAGCTCTATGCAGTGCATGTCGCGGACAGCCGCTTCGAGGAGATAATCCACTTCTTAACCACAGGGACTACACCGAAGGGATATTCAATTCAGCAGAGGAAAGAATTGGTGATACGCGCAGCGGACTTTGCTATTATTGCAGCGCACCTCTACAAAATGGGCAATGATGAAATATTACAAAGGTATGTACCTAAATTTGAGTGAGGATAGATCCTTACAGAAGCACATGGGGGGGTTTGAGGAGGACATTATGCGGGATGAGCAACAGCATAGAAGATTCTTCACGCTGAACTATGGTGGCCAACTCTACATCAAGACTCAAAAGCATACTGTTGGGCTTGTGACATATGTCAATGTACTGGGAAACCATCATGGAGGGATGAAATGTCACTCAAACCACACATGATGCTGCAACCATTAGAAAAATGGGCGATCGAATTTGTGGGGCCTATCACACCTCAAGGAAAGACAGGTGCATGCTATATCATCACCGCGACAGAATACTTGACTCGCTGGGTGGATGCACAGCTGGTTAAGGACTGCACGGCCGCTACAGCTGCGAAATTTTTGTTCGAGAATGTGTTGACGTGGTTTGGATGCCCGAAAATTCTAATGAGTGGTCGTGGAACGAACTTCCTGAATGAAGCTATCAGTGTGCTCATTGAGGAATTCCAGATATATCATCAGCAGAGTATGTCGTACCATCCACAAGCGAATGGGACCGTCGAAGCGTTCAACAAGATTTTGGAGACTGTGTTGACCAAGGTATGTAATGCGCAGTGAAACGATTGGGATTTGTGCATACCTTCTATGCTATGCGCATACCGAACCACATGCAAGAAGTTGACAAGTCAGGCACCTTTCCAGTTAGTCTATGGTACAGAAGTTGTCATGCCGATGAAATACATCGTATCCAGTTTGAGAATAGCAGCAATGATAGGCATGGTAGACCACAAGGCCCTCGAGGAGAGGCTCACGTAACTGGAAGAACTAGAGGAGGAATATTTTTTGGCAAGATTCCATCAGCAGGTACAGAAGCAACGGGAAAAATCTTGGCATGATCGCCATATCAAGTTGCGCATGTTCAAAGAAAATGATCTAGTATTACTATATGACAGCAAGTTCGAGAAATTCCCTGGAAAGCTCCGAATGCATTGGTTGGGACCCTATGTAATCAAAGATGTTGCAAATGGAGGTGCGATCGAACTTGGAAAGCTTAATGGAGAGCTCTTCCCAGGCAGAGTAAATGGCAGTCGCCTGAAGCTCTACACGAGTGGGTCACCTACTTGACTAATCAACCGAAGCATAGTGTCACCGCTCCAGATAGTTAAAAGAGACTGCAGGACAGTAAAACAATCTGTTAAAAAGCTGCATATGTCACAAGGATTGTAGTTGTGTAGAAGGGGCTGCACTGCTGCATGGATACACATGGAGGTGACCGTTACTGTCACTGTTCACGACAAGATGTCTAAGTTCTGGCGAAAGGAGTGGGCAGCAAGCAATTAATATACGAAGTACGAACCCGATCCAGAATGATCTACCATATATTTAACATTAATACACCAGAAAAGGAGGGAACGACTGATTTTTAACTTCAACACGGCTATAAATCATAGGAGGGCATCCACCAAACAATTTGTGGTATCGAAAGAAGTAAGCTATTGTGCCTTCCTACTGGTATGGAACTGATGATCATTGATGTTCAAGGAGTAAGCCCAGGGTTGTAATATGGCCAATGGAGATGAAGGACCTTCTGGATAGTGTGATGTCGATGGTTACGGACGCTGTGGTGCGTGAAACACTGATGGCAGGGGATGTACTGGAAATTCTTAGACGCGAAGAAGAACTGGTCCAGATGCCACTGCTTAAACCATGGGCTGGCTGGCAACAAATTGATGGAATTGGGACAGATAGGGGAAAAACCGTGAATCTTGAGACCAATGATGGAATTACAGTTAATATTTCGTCTATGATGCACCTTGAAGATTAGGATCTCGTGGACAACAACATATTTCTTACAAAAATGCAACACAAGTTGCAACAAACAGTGCATATAGAAGACCAGAAATTGGAGACTTGCTGATTTGGCATGAAGAGTTCCCGCATGCAACACCCCAGCTTGAGCTAAAATCCTATGAGGTGGTGCTCTGTGTTAACCAAGTAAAGTAGAATGAGCATCATCAGTTGCACAAATTACTAGAGGCAGTGGAGTAGGAGTTTGCAGAAGAGATGCAGGAGACAAGGAGGGAGCAGTAGAACGTAGTGTCACTCACAGGGATGGTGGGCCGCAAATCCTTGGCAGCGCGTATCACCGCACTGATGAGTGACTTGGGATGAGTCACGATAATTGTGTTGGAAGCTTGTTGGGTAATAGAGGCCCTACATAACGGTTTTGGGGCTTAAAGCCCATAATTTAGGGTAATGATATTGTAAAAGTTCCGCGAAATGTGTGGAGCGCGAACTGTAATAGGTCAAGTCAAAGGGTTGTCCACTCGAAAATAATGTAAAATAATAGAAAGTGAGTCAGCCTGCCCATGGTCCGTGGATGATGGGAATATATAAATAGAGCGAGGCTCTAAGGGTAGAAAGAGATTTTTGGGAAGATATGATGTGTATGGGATTGTGAAGGAAATATTTGCTTTGAGTTTGTAATTCCGAGTTGTGGGTGATAGTAGTAGAATAGGCTCTGTAATTGTGTGCGTAGAGGCCTAGTAGCGTCCGCAGCTATGTGTGCGGACCCCTGCAGTGGAGTGCGTAGGGCAGAAGTGGAATGTATTAGATCAAAGTTAATAAAAGATAAGTAATTCTGGAACCATTGTGTGTTTTATCGCCGATCTATATGTTTTCTTATGTTCTGAGTTTATGCACATCTATGGTTAAGCGCACTATTTATTATTGTTGAGTGCTTGAGTAAGACATTAAGAATTAAATCAGATCTATAATAAATTCATTAATAATAAGAATCCAGGAAGTGCCTTTTTGTTGAGCTACGTGAAGGCCAGAAAAGCCGTGTGGGGTAGCGCGAGTGCATAGATCAGTTCACGACCCTTCCAGTCCCCATAAAGACATCCCTAGGGTGCAGAAACCTGCTTCCAGCACCCTCCCATACTACCTCGGGTGAGACTTCAATCCACGCTCTGTAGATTGTTGCTGAAAGGGCCGGTAGTGCGGGATTTGTTTGGCTAAAACACTTCCAAACCTGGGTTAGGCCCCATCAAGCCAAGAAAGGCCCATGCCTTGATTGCAACATCAATCAATGAGGAGGTGAGTTGTCATATTATGCCATTAATAGATGCTTTTGGTGCTTTAAAGAAGCTGAAAGAATTATATGATGCACACTCTGAGCTAGAAGTTGTTCAAATGATGATCAAACTATTTAAATTGTTGGGTTGTGTTATATTCTTTCCACGACTAGCCCATGTAGTTAACCAGGGGTTAGAGGGGGGCAGGTCACAAGGGGCTTGAGGGGCACCCATAAACCCACTTTATGGGGTTTGGGGCAGCGCCCTAGAAAATTTTGGTTTTGGACCCTATGTTAGGTTGGGCGGACCCACCTATGGTTTTGTTCATGATTTTCACACATGTTTTTGGACACGATGGTTTTTCGGTCCATGGTTTTGGATGCGATGGTTTTTCGGCATGTATAAATATGTATTGTAACATTGAAAGGAACATAATGAAAAATCAAGCTGGTGGTCCTAGTTTTGGGATCCAGGGGAAAATTTCTGTGTATATGTGTTTTCTGTGTTATGCTCTCGCATTGTTTATTTTATGTGTTTTAGAATTCGTATGTAGGTAATTTCTATATGGGGTTAAAACCTACATTTGGTATCAGAGCTGTTTTGGCTTCAAGGGGATGCCTTTGTTGCTGAGGGGTTTCGCTCGGGCCTATGGTAGACCCTGTTCAGTGGGAGATCTTTTAGATCGATTTTGGTGGTGAAAGAAGATGCCGAGCAGTGGAAAGATAGAGATCGAGAAATTTAATGTTCAGAGTTTTGAGTTGTGGAAACTCAGGATGGAGGATCTGTTGGTGGATAAAGATCAGTGGATCGCAGTAGATCCGGGCACTAAACCAACGGGAGTGTCCGATGAAGAATGGAAGAAGTTGGATTGGAAGGAAAAGAGCACAATACGATTGTGTGTCTCAGATTCAGTATTGCTAAATGTATCAGAGGAAGCTATGGCGAAGGCTTTTTGGGACAAGTTAGGGACTTTGTACCAATCTAAGTCTCTGGTGAATAAACTGTTCTTGCGGAAAAAGCTGTATAACCTGAGGATGAATATGGAGACTCGGTGACAGAGCATCTGAACACATTTAATACTGTGGTAAGTCAGTTAGCATCTTTTGATACTAAAATTTTAGATGAAGATAAGTGCATCAGTTTGTTGTGTTCTCTACCAGATTCGTGGAATAGTCTGGTTATTGCAATAGGTAGCAATGCAACTGCCTTGCATTTTGATGAAATAGTCTCATCCTTGCTGACGAAGTAGATGAGACGGAAAAATATGGAGAGCCAGAATGGTGATGTCTTGTCTGTACGAGGATGGTCCGAGAACAAAAAAAAATAAGTCATCGAGTGGGAGATCTAAATCTAGAGGGAGATCTAAATCTCCAGGAAAACCAGTAAAGGTGGTGTGCTGGAAATGTGGAAAGGAAGGGCACTTCAAAAGGGAATGTAAATCTAAAGCTCCTGATAAAGGAAAGGGATCTGATGATGCTCCTTCTGTAGAGGTGAAAACCACCTCAGATGAAGGTGGGGATGTGTACTTGGCTTCTTAAAGTACACATGTAGGTCATGAGGCATGGTTGATTGACTCAGGTGCATCCTTTCACTTCACTCACCATAGAGAGTGGTTCTGTAAGTATGAGAAATACGATGGTGGTGATGTCTTCTTGGGGGATGATAGGAAGGCTAGAATCATTGGTAGTGGAAAAGTAAATTTGAAGTTGCAAGGTGGAAGGGTTAGAACACTTCTGGGTGTTATACATATTCCTGCATTGGCTAGAAATCTGATTTCTGTAAGCAAGCTAGATGATACAGGTGTAAAGACAGTGTTCGAGAAAGATACCTCCAAGATGGTTCGGGGAGCACTGGTATTGATGTGGGGAGTTCGGATTGGAACTCTGTACAAGCTGCAAGGTAGCACTATTGTTGATGGGTGCAACAGTTCTGTGGTTCTTGAAAGTGGAGCTAAAAATCTAGTGGTCTCTCGAGAGAAGACCATCCTATGGCATCAAAGGCTTGGACTGTCAACATCAAAGTGATACTGAATATCAATGTGCTTTTTCTTTGAATGATATGCAAGGTTCTTTGCCAAGAAAATTGCACTTTGGCTGTCACAGTCTATCCTTATAGCTCCCTGTACTAATCCCATACTTTAACACAATCTCTGCAACCAAACTACTTCCTTGCTTGCATGAGTGGCTGCCATGTATTCTGCCTCTGTAGTTGATAGTGCCACTACAGATTGTTTCTTACTCATCCAACTGATTGCACCTCAAAATAGGTTAAACACATACTCACTTGTAGATCTTCTTTGATCCAGATCTCTAGCCCAGTCAACATCAACAAAGCCACAAATATCCAACACTCTGTCCAATCCTGGTCTTCCTTGGTAGCACAAACCATAATTACTAGTGCCACGCAAATACCTGAAAACATGCTTCATTGCTGTCTAGTGCTCCTTCCCTAGTTTTGACATAAACCTGCTCAATACTCCCACTGCATGTGCAATGTCTGGTCTAGTACAGACCATTGCATACATCAGGCTACCGACTGCACTTGCATATGGAACATGAGACATGTCCTCTTCCTCTTCTTATGTCTTGGGACACTGTTCAATAGATAACCTCACACCTACAGGAATAGGAACCTTCACCAGTTTACTATCCTACATATTAAACCTCTGCAGTATTGTCTCGACATACTTCCTCTGGTTTAACTAGAGCTTCCTCTTGGCTCGATCTCTTTCAATTTCCATGCCCAAAATATAGTTTGCAGCACTAAGATCTTTCATGTCGAATTTGAAGGACAATTGGGTCTTCAAATCCTGGATAATTTCTTTGTCATTTCCAACCAGCAACATATCGTCCACATACAAGACCAGATAAATAACATGGTCACCAATTAATTTAAAATACACACTGTGATCTGCTTTTCTTCTGGTGAAGCCAAGTCCTCATATAAATGTATCAAATTTTTGATACTAGATCCTTGGTGACTGTTTTAACCCATGCAGAGACTTCTTTAACTTGCATACCAGTTCTTTCTTACCCTTCACCATAAAGCCTTTAGGTTGCTTCATGTATATTTCCTCTTCGAGATCCTCGTGAATAAATGTTGTCTTCACATCCATCTATTCTACCTCAAAATCAAAAGAAGCAACAAGAGATAAAAGTAATCTAATAGAAGTTACCTTGGTAAAAGGAGAAAAATATCACAAAATCAATTCCCGGCACCTAGGAATAACCTTTTGCTACCAACTGAGCTTTATATTTCTCCACCTTTCCTTCTGCATTTGTCTTCTTCTTGAACACCCATTTGCTACCAATGGGTTTCCTTCCAGCCGACAACTCCACCAGATCCCAAGCCTAATTTTTGTGCAAAGATGTCATTTCATCAACCATGGCCTCTTTCCAGAGTTTTCCATCTCTGAATCTACTGCTTCCTTCACAGTTATGGGATCATCATTAGTAATAGATAAAGCAAAATTTGAATAGAAAGCAGATGGAATATACCTTTCTGGTTGCCTTCTTTCTCGAACGGATCTTCTTACACCTAGAGTTTGTGGCTCTTCATCTTCTAATTCCTCCTTTGCTGTAGAGTCTGATTCTTCCTCCTTTAGCTCAAACTATATCTTCTCAGGTTCCTTGGTTTAACTTCATGTTTAATAACATATTTCACCTCTCTGAACACCACATCTCAGTTGTACACAACCTTCCTTGTTACTGGTTTCCAAAGCTTATAACCCTTTAAACCATCCTTATACCTAATAAATATGTACTTTTCAGATTTACTATCCAACTTGGTTCATTTCTCCTTTGGAACATGTACATATGCATCACATCCAAATACCCTCAGATGTGAAAGAGAGGGTTTCTTACCAATCCATACCTCTTGTGGAGTCTTATCCTCCAACGCTGATGAAAGTGACCTGTTGACCATGTAACATGCAGTATCCACTTCCTTTGCCCAGAATTCCTGTCCTAACCTGGCACCACTGAGCATGCTTCTTGCCCTTTCCATCAACGTCTTATTCATTCTTTCTGCAACTCCATTTTGCTAAGGTGTATATGGAGTAGTCTTCTGTCGTGCTATAGCACACTTCTTACAGAATTATTCAAATTCCTTGCTGCAAAACTCTCCACCATTATCTATCCTCGACACCTTTATCTTCTTCTCTGTTTGATTTTCAATGAGAGCCTTAAATTCTTTAAACCTGTCAAAGGCTTCAAATTTCTTCTTAAGGAAATATATCCATGTATTTCTTGAGAAGTCCTCTATAAATGATACATAGTACATAGACTTACCCAGTGATGGAACCTTCATAGGTCCAAACACATCACTGTGCACAAGTTCTAATATCTGTTTCACCCTCTTACTACCAAAGGGGAAACTCACCTGATTCTACTTCCTATATACACAATATTAACAAAAATCAAAATCTAGAGTGCTATTACTCATACCTTCTACCATACCTTTACCATGAAGTATTCAAAGGCCCTTCTATCTAATATGTCCAAGCCTTTGATGCCACAACATGGTATTCTCTACAGAGACCACTAGATTTTCTGCTCCACTTTCAGGAACCACAGAACTGTTGCACCCATCAATAACAGTGCTAGCTTGCAGCTTGTACAGAGTTCCAATTCGAACTCCCTGCATCAATACCAGTGCTCCCCGAATCATTTTGCAGGTATCCTTCTCGAACACTGTTTTTACACCTGCATCATCCAGCTTGCTTACAGAAATCATATTTCTGGCCAATGCAGGAATATGCAGAACACTCGGAAGTGTTCTAAACCTTCCACCTTGCAACTTCAACTTTACTTTTCTGTGACCAACGATTCTAGCCTTCCTATCATCCCCTAAGAAGACATCACCACCATCGTATTTCTCATACTCGCAGAACCACTCTCTATGGGGAGTGAAGTGAAAGGATGCACTTCAGTCAATCAACCATGCCTCATGATCTACAGGTGTACTTGAAGAAGCCAAGTACACATCCCCACTTTCATTTGAGGTGGTTTTCGCCTTTGCAGAAGAAGCATCATCAGATACCTTTCCTTTGTCAGCAGCTTTAGATTTACATTCCCTTTTGTAGTGCCTTTCCTTTCCGCATTTCTGACACACCACCTTTATAGCTTTTCCGGGAGATTTAGATCTCCCTCTAGATTTAGATCTCCCACTCGATGACTTATTTTTGTTTATGTTTTGGGACCGTCCTTGCACAGACAAGGCATCACCATTCTGGCTCTCCATATTTTTCTGTCTGATCTCCTCTGTCAGCAAGGATGAGACTATTTCATCAAACTGCAAGGCAGTTGCATTGCTACCTATTGCAATAACGAGACTATCCCACAAATCTGGTAGAGAACACAACAAACTGATGCATTTATCTTCATCTGAAATTTTAATATCAACAAATGCTAACTAACTTACCACAGTATTAAATGCGTTCAAATGCTCTGTCACCGAGTCTCCATCTTTCATCCTTAAGTTATACAACCTTTTCCACAAGAACAATTTATTCACTAGAGACTTAGATTGATACAAAGTCCCTAACTTGTCCCAGAAAGCCTTCGCCGTAGCTTCCCCTGATACATTCAACAATATTGAATCTGAGACACAATCGTATTGTGCACTTTGCCTTCCGATCCAATTTCTTCCATTCTTCATCAGACACTCCCATTGGTTTAGTACCCGGACCTACCGTGATCCACTGATGTTTATCCACCAACAGATCCTCCGTCTTGAGTTTCCACAACTCAAAACTCTGACCATTAAATTTCTCGATCTCTATCTTTCCACTACTCGCCATATTATTTCACCACCAAAATCAATCTCATAGATCTCCCACTAAACAAGGGCTACCATAGGCCCGAGTGAAACCCCTTAGCAACAAAGGCATCCCCTTGAAGCCAAAATAACTCTGATACCAAATGTAGGTTTTAACCCCATACAAAAATTACCTGCATACGAATTCTAAAACATAGAAAATAAACAATGGGAGAGCATAACACATAAAACACATATACACAGAGATTTTCCCTTGTATCCCAAAACCGAGACTACCAGATTGCTTTTTCATTATGTTCCTTTCAATGTTATAATACATATTTATACATGCCAAAGCATCCAATACCATGGACCGAAAACCATCGTGTCCAAAAACATGTGCGAAAATCATGCATAAAACCATAAGTGGGTTTGCCCAACCTAACATAGGGTCCAAAACCATAAAGTGGGGTTACGAGTACACCTCAAACCCCCTATGACCCCCCACCCACTACACAATCAACGCAACGAAGGGGGGCTCCCCCCGGTTAACTACGTGGGCTAGTCGTGGAAAAAATATAACACAACCCAACAAGATTGAGCTCCCAAAATCAATAAAAAGTGAAATGAGGAAGTGTGATGGCATGGATCCGGTAAATTGGATACTACAGATGGAGAAATATTTTGATCTACATGGTGTACCACTATTACCAAAAGGTATGTATTGCATCTAATTATTTAGAATCAAATCAATTTTTATGGTATAAAGGGCTTTGTTCTCGTAAACCACTTGTCACGTGGTCAATTTTCATGGAGGAAATGATAGTACATCATGAGGATACAAAGAGAAACACCTTCTTTAGCCAATTGATAAATCTCAAACAAAAGGGTTCAATTGCAAAGCACATTGAGGAATTTCAAAAATTGAATATAAGGGTAAATGATATTCCAGAGAATCAAAGGATTGATGTCTTCATAGGGACTTTAAAGGATAACATTCAACATGAGGTTCGTCTTTGGGAACCTAATTCATTGGAGAAGGAATTTAGGTTGGTAAGAAAAATTTAAAGCGAAATTATGGAGACAAAGAATTCTACCCCTCACAACTATAAAGATGGAACTGTTGTTTCTCCTAGCCTTCCACAACCTACAAGGGTGACACCACAACAATTGCAAGAAAAAAGAGCAAAAGGAATTTGTTACAATTGTAATAACAAATAGATTAAAGGTCATAAGTGTGTTAAGAAGAAATTATTTTACATTGGTTGTGAAGAGGAGGAAGAAAAGGATCAAGAAGCATCAAAAGAAGAGGATGTACACCTAGAACCAACCCCAGAGAAATAAGAAATGAATTTGACCATATCTTGTAAAGCATTGGCAAGATTTACCACTCCTCAAACTCTCAAGATAGAATGACATATCAAGAAGAAAAAGGTTCAAGAGGTGAAAGATCACATCAAGAAAGAAGAAATGAATCCAACCATATCTTCAAATGCATTGGCTGGAATTACCACTCCTAAAACTATCAAGATAGAAGGACATATCAAGAAGAAAAATGTTCAAGAAGTAAAAGATCACATCAATCATCAAGAAATGAATCCGACCATATATTTTAATGCATTGGAAGAAATTATCACTCCTCAAACTCTCAAGATAGAAGGACATATCAAGAAGAGAAACATTCAAGTAGTGAAAGATCACATCAAGCATCCACAACAGGTTCTCCAACTTTTAAAGGATAACGCCACTTTGGTGTAGAATCAAATGAAACAATAGGAAAATCAAGATCATCATGAAAGAAGTTTTGATGTAGGCAAATGGGTATTTTTACGGCTACATCTTAAGAAAGCTATTTATGAGAAGGAAATGTTGGCAATACTACATGCACTTAAGAAATGGCAACCTTACCTAATGGGAAGACACTTCAAGGTAAAAATGGATCATGATAGTCTTAAATACTTTTTAGAACAAATATTATCTTTAGAAGAACATAAAAAATGGGTCACAAATACGTTGGTTTGTGACTTTGAAATCATCCAAAAAAAAGGGAAGAAAAATGTTGTTGCATATGCACTCTCAAGAAAAGATGAGGAAATGGAAGCATTGTTTTGTGCTATTTCTATTATCCAACCAGATTGGATAAATGAAGCAAGGGATGAACGGAAGAAGGACGAAGAAGTGTGGTGACTCATTCAAAATTTACAGAAGATCCCAGTTCAAACAATATTGCCAAAACTTGACGAGGAAGGAAAAATCATATTGGAACCTGGAGAAGTCATAGGAACAAGTCTAACCCGACAGCTACGAAATCGATCAATTTCAGAGTATCTCATCAAGTGGAAGAACTTACCTGCTAAATATTCCACATGGAAGGACAAGAATTTTATATAGAAGCATCAAGAATTACTCAAGCGTCGAGGACAACACTTCTTGAAGGAGAGGGGCTTGTTAGGTCCCTATACTACTAGTGTAACCCCTAATTGTTATTAGTACAACCCCCTTATTATATTGTTGTGCCCATGTAATCCCCATATTGTCGTTATTGTGCCCCATAGAAGCCCACTATTGTTATTATTGTGCACTTACATTATTATTGTTATGTCGACTCTAATTATATTATGACCCCTTAGACTCATATACAAAGAAAGAAGGTCTTGTCATTTGTATCATCCAAGAATAAATCATTTGTGTAATGTAAAGGAGATTTCCCCCTGGAAGAGGTTGAATTATAAGGCATTGATCTATCTTTTCTATCTTTTTGTGAGCTGGATTCATAACAATATTTCTTTGAGGAATTCATTGACAATGTTGACAGAGTATACTACTTTGCAAATAAGTCAAAACTCAAGCCATCAGGGCTTGGCATCATCATGCTCAAACTGCCTGGTCTTCTAGCTTTCTTCTACACAATTTTATTTACCTCGTGGAGTTGAGGGGAAACTTATTCTCCTTGGCTCACATCTGCTAGCAGGGAAACATCATTCACATATTTGATAGCAAGGTTGAGGTAAAAAAATCATTAGACAACTCACCTGTAATGACTAGGATAGAAGAAGAAATACTTTTGAAGCGGCAAGAAACCTCTACTCTCACAAAAAACCTTTCATACAATTGTCATTATGATGAAGGTACACTTATATCAAGTCTTTTATGGAATTCTAGATTTGGACATTTGAACTATCATGGTCTTCATTTACTGAAGAAAAATGGTGTTACTAGTTTGCCAACAAATCCTAGGAAGCTTAAGCAATGTGATTCTTGTATCTTAGACAAGCATAACAAATAATTATTTCATGATTCTCATTTGAGATCACATAGAAAGCTTGAACTCATTCATTATTATTTATGTGGCCCAATGCATGTTCCTTCTGCAAATGGTAATAAATACATGATGACTACACGAGAATGTGTGGGGTATATTTATTGAAGAACAAATATGAAGCTCTTGATTTTTTTAAGAACTTTCATGCATGGAATGAAAATGATACACAATCTCATACTGGATCTAGTTTAATTGATAATGGAAAAAAATATACTTCAAATGAATTTGAAAACTATCTTCACATGCATGGGATCAAACATCAAACAACCATGCCTTAAAATTCCCCAAAAAATGCAGTAGATGGAATAATGAATAGAACGATCTTAAATATGGTATGTTCAATGATGTTTTTCAAGAATGTTAAGTTGATGTTTTGGGATGATGTAGTTGTATGTGCTATGTATATAAAGAATAGGTGTCCATATCATGCTCTGAAAAACAAGGGTCTGTATGAAATGTGGTATCGCCACATTCCTTCGGTGAGGCATCTCGAGGTTTTTGGTTCCACCTGTTATGACTTAATACCTAAGGAACAAAGAAACAAAGTTAGTGTAAGGATTCAAAAATGTATCTTCTTAGGGTACTCATATACCTCTAAAACACACCATCTCTATGATTAAGTAAATAAGAAGTTTATAATATCTAAGATATGATCTTTCTTGAATCTTCCAAGACTAACATTGTTTTTTAGCGACAACTTGATCGCTTAACATATTCAGGCATGTAAATACTTTTCAAGAGTTTGATAATGATCTTTCACACCTTGAAGGGGGGGTCCCTATATTTGATCAATATGTGAAACCTCCTTCTGAAGCACTCTCTCCCCCTCATGAATCTCTTGCCAATGATCAAGAAGATACTTTGAGTGATGTGGTTGAGAGAATTGGGAGGCTAAATATTGATTTAGCCCCATATCTGTCAACTCAACAACGTGGACCATCTCAGAAACGTCCTCCAAAATGGTGCACAAAGACACTTGAAAATGTTTGTTCTAATGAGGATGAAAAGATAGGGATAAGAAGCTCTGTTAGACAGAATGGAGGTGATGTAAATGATTCTGATTCACCTATTGATATGGATATTTCATATGATTTTAAATTAAATTTTTCTACAAATTTTGAACCAACTTCATTCAAAGAAGCCTCTTCTCATGATGAAAGGAAAGAAGTGACACCAAAAGAATATGATTCTTTGATAAATAATGGAACCTGGAAGTTGGTTGATCCTCCCTTAGGAACCAAACTAATTGGATACAAGTTGTTCTTGAAGTAAGAAAATGAGTCACTTGACAAGCATAAAGCTAGGCTCATGGAAAAAGGTTTTTCACAGAAGAAAGAGGTCAATTATGAGGAGACCTTTTCCCCCACAGCAAAATGGGCCACCATCTAGACTCTCTTTGCCTTAGTAGCTCACAACAGTTGGAAAGACCATCAAATGAATGTAAAAATGGCTTTCCTAAATGGAGATATGAAATTGAATGTTTTTGTGTCCCAACTAGAAGGATTTGTTGTGAAGAGTGATAAACACAAAGTACACAATCTTTTCAAATCAATGTATGGCCTCAAACAACCACCAGAAGCCTAGTACGAGAAATTAACTAAGCATGTCTTCTAACTCAATTTCAAACACTACGATCTTGATGATGCAACATTTTTTGTCAAGAAAGTTGGAAAAACAATTTTATATCTTATGGTGTATGTAAATGATCTTCTCATGATAGAGAACAATGAGAATCACATTGCATCCATAAAGAAAGAAATAAATAAATGTTTCGAAATGAAAAATTTGGGCTATGTTTACTATTATATTGGTATTGAAGTAACCCAACATCCGAAGTTTATTTTCCTGTCTCAAAATAATTACATTGGAGATTTGTTGAATTTGAGGATGCAACAAAGCATAGACAACTTGTACAAAGTCTCAACTGCCTCACTACTACCAGACCATACATTTCATTTGCTTTTGGAAACCTCTCCAGGTTTGTCCAAAATCCTAATGATGGTTATTGGTCTACTACAAAATGAGTTCTAAAGTACTTGAAGGGAGCTCGAGACTTTGGTATCAAGTATATACAGGTGGATGACTTCGGCTTGATTGGATACACTGATTCATATTTTGATGGAGATAAATAAATTGGAATATCTACTTCAAGTAATGTTATGAGTCTTGGATCAGGAGCTGTCTCCTAGAGGTCACACAAATAATCATTTCAACCATATTCCACAACTAAGGAAAAATATGTGGTAGCAACTGAAGCAACGCAGGAAATTGTGTGGCTTAGGAAAATTATGGAATATTTGCAATAGAGGAAAGTGCATTAAACTCCTTTTTTCATTGAAAACACTTCTACAATAAATTTGGCCAAGAACCCAAAGTCTAATTATCAAACCAAGCACATTAATACAAAGTATCATCTTATTTGACATCATGTTGAGGCCAAGACTATCATCTACAAAATTCCTACAAATGAGCAGATTGCAGAAATCTTCACCAAAGTGCTTGGAAGAGAAAATTTTGAAAGATTTAGAACGATGCTTGGACTCACTAACATCCCTTCAGATTAGCGGGGAACGTTGACACATTATCTTTGGGATTAGGAAATTCATGTAAATATTGTAAATAGGAAAATAAGGAAGCATTGGAAGCTTAAGAGACATTGGAAGATGGATCCCAATAATCTCCCTCTCCTTGTATATATTATTGATTTCTCTTAACAAAATACATATTCATGGAGTTTTCTAATGCCTAGAATCAGAGGAAAGAAAGAGATTAATTGATATTCTTTAATAATTTATTTCTATGCTTGAAAATAAGTGAGAGAAACATTCTCAAATCACCATAGTTATGTTGAATTAACAAATCAAGAAGGTTGATAGTGTGATAAATATTTTTAAATTTAGAATGGATGTGAGTAAATGTTGTACAATCCAAGAGAAAATACTTTTCATGTTCAACCCTCTTAGTATCACATAGTTGACAGAATCTTTCACCAATGGAATTCTGGGAATTGGCCAGTGCCAAGTTTCACTTGGTAAATCATAAGAAATAGTTCTTATATTAACAATGTTCATTTTCTTCTTAAAATTAGTCAAGGTAAGTAGATAATTATAGTTTTCAATATTTTTATTGATCACATCCTTATAATATCTTAGTTTCCTCTTCCCTTCTAAATATTTATCAGCCCACAACTTATTTTCAACTTTGGAAGAAATAATAATTTTAATATTATCCTTTTTTTTTTCAGGATGTTCTTGTACTTTATCGACTAATGGTCTAGCCAAAACTCAGAATCCATTGCCATCCTTGCATGAGCTAAAGGTGGAAATTGTTTCTAGAGTTGTAGAAATTTTAGGAAACCTCTTGGCTTCCATGTAGAATAAATTCTTCTTATTCATGAGATACCTAGTCATAGTCATGCTTTCAATGGGGGAAATTCTAGCTTTAGCCAAGAGCATAAGTTATGAAGGAGCATCGTCCCACCTATGGAAAATAAAAATAAAAAGATGAGCTTCTAGAAAGCATACTTGACCACGAGGATAAAGTTTCCTTGAATGCATTGATTTTTCCCATTTTCTACGGATCCTGAAGACTTTTATGGATTAGATCATATCCTTTTAGTGATATGATCGTCAATGTGTTTATTATTATAAATTTATCCTAAAACCATGTTAAATGGAGACCATTAGAATGAATACCTATCCCACCATGGCACCATTGTAGCTGGCCAACCAATGTAATTCAAGTCATCAAAACCATAATATGTAATCGTCCCGAGTTCAATATAAATTGTTTTTTTTAATTGTGTTCTACGTGGTTTCAAACTTGTAATGTGTGTTTTGTACAACCTTGTCATGATCCATGGTTATCATTGGAAAGAGAAACTCTAATGCTGGTCTTCCTAGAGGTAAGTCATAGGTTTATGAAAGTACTAAGAAAGGGATAATTCTCATTTGCTTGAGAATGGGTGAAGTTAAGCCTAAGAAGAACAAAAAGGACCTGTATACCATACACATAAAACCATTTAGCGTGAGTCTAGCATTGGCGTTTCCTATAGACTAGACAATGAAAAGTGCAAGAATTAAAGTAGCGATAGACTAGGTCAAACCCTGCGCAAATTTTAAGGGCTCCCGATCACTACCTCGGGAGAAGAAGAAATGAATCACAGATAGAATGTGGGCCCATAACCCATAGCTCCAAGATCAATACTAGTAGACATTGAAAATGAAGAGACCTCAAAATTCGTTTTTATCAAGTGGTATTGGAGCACAATAGATTCATGTGGGTAGTGTGAAGGATAAGGAGTAGAAGAAGGTACAAGTTGGTTGAAGATCTGGTAACAGATTTTTTTTCTATGTGAAGGTGACAACAAAATATGGTGAGAAGATTCACAACATTCTAGAGCATGGAGTTCTTGTAGGGTTTGATAGAAGAGAACCAAAAAGATTCCAAAAGAAAAAAAAAGAGGAGAAAGTTTGGTGAGGCATTGTGTAGCAAGGTGGAGAATTATTACTGTAGAGGTGTGTTGCAGGTCATGTGTTGAAGCTATTATGATAAGAACATAAAGCATATAACAAATAGGTAATGCATTTTTTTACCTTTGGATTTTGATCCTGGAGCACTGAGCCACGTCCAAAAAATCAATAAAAAAGAAAATCTTCTAGAAAGAAGATGTGGAAATGAGGATAAAGTTTGCTCGAATGCATTGATTTTTCTGAGTTTCTAGGGATCATGAATCCTTTTAAGGATTAGATCGAATAATTTGAGTGATTTGATCCTCATTGAGTTTAATATTATAAATGTAGCCTGCATCCATGTTAAATGGTGGCCATTAGAATGAAGATATGACCTACCATGGAAACATAGTGTAGTTGGCTAGCCAATGTAATTCAAGTCATGAGAGACCATAATATACAATCCTCCTGAGTTTAATATGAATTTCTTTTTTTTTCCTGTGTTCTACATCGTTTCAAACTCGTAATTCTTATTTTATATAGCCTTATCATGATCGATGTTTTTTTGTTGGAAATGGAAACTCTAATGCAGGACTTCCTTGAGATGAGTCACAGGATTATGAACCTACTAAGCAAGGGTCAATGGTCATTTTCTTGAGAATGGGGAGAATTAATCCTAAGGAGAACTACAAGGATGCATAGGCCATAAAAATGAGAAAATTTAGCATGATTCAATAATTTACGTTGCATCAAGACTAGTTGATGACAAGTGTGATAATTAAAGTAGCTCTAGACTAGGTCAAACCCTGCACAAATTTTGAGGGCTCTAATAGGACCTTATAATACTAGTATCTGATAGGACCTTATAATACAAGTGTAGGCCCCATATTTTTATTGGTGTGCCCCTTAGAAACCCACTATTGTTATCCTTGATCCCTTACATTGTTAGTGTTATGTAGGCCCTAGTTATATTTAGACCCTTTAGACTCCTATATATGTCAAGGAGGACTTGTCATTTTAATCATACAAGAATTGCTCATATATGTGATGTAAAAGGATGTTTCCCCCTCAAATAGGCTTATTTTCTAGTTGTTTAGCTATATTTTCTTCTATTTTTTGTGATCTGGTTACATAACATTTGGTATCACAACTCTTGATCCTAGGGTTTCGTTGCTTCAAATAGACCATGTTGGAAATTTTGCTGTAGCATTTTTTTGCAAGGCTTCAAAAGCTGAAACCGCAACCACGTAAAACCAAAATCTTGATGAAAATCATGTAAAACATTGAGACCTTGGTGCACTATATTTTTGAAGATATGATCCAAGGAAGTTAAGGTTTTTGCATGCTCCAGATTTTCAGCCTCTAATAGTCGTTCCAGGGAAAATCCTCATAAATATCTCTTCGAGCATTGTATTTGAATTTCAAAAAAAGTGAAAAAAATTGCACCTAGTTTAAGTTTTCTTGTATCATTTTTAGGGTCAAAGGTCAAAATAATGACACATATCATACCATATAAGTTCTATCTATTGAACAAGTCCAGAATCAGGTCATCATGGGATATTTGGCCTAACCTCATCTTGAAGAATCCAATATTGGTATAATTGGTGGGATCATAATGAAGACATAGTAGGCTACCTTAGGACAAAATTTCAGACATTGGTAGGCTAAAATTACAAGGAAATAATAGTTTCAAGATCGGGCTCCCGAGAGAAAGTAAAAAGTGTGTATTTTTTTAACTTTGTTTGAAAAAATCAATTTCAAGTGATTCAAAGGGCATATTGTAGCATAGATATCATTATTTGGTTCAAAAATTCCTTGAAACAAAAGAATGGATAGACTCAGTAAGCCAACAAAAATCTCTATTATGACACATGAAAAATATAAATAAATGCAACATGATATATCAAAATTATGAGACCAAGTGCATCAAATTTCGCTTTAGCAAAGAGTAACCAAAAATGAATTGAACGTGTTGATGAAAGTTAATATGAATGGTTTAAAAGGGGAAATATATGAAAAGGGACATGGAAGGTTTGAAGGATGGTTTAAAATTAGAAATCGAAGTTTTGAAGGAAGGTTTAACAAAGTTGCTACAAGAAATGCTTCCTAATGGCAACAAAGTATTCCGTGAAACTCATGATGAAAACAAAAGGAATGTGAATCATGATTTTAGAGAGGCTAACTTTGAGTTGAAGACCAACAACATTCCAAAGATCGATATGAGGAAGTTTGATGGAAAGGATTTGATAATATGGATACTACATATGGATCAGTTCTTTGATCTACACGATGTGTAACACACAGAAAAGGTACACATTGCATCTTTATATTTAGAACCCAATCAATTTTTATGGTATAGATGGGCTTCTTCTCGTAAAGCACTAGTCACTTAGATTGTTAGGTACCTATAATATTAGTGTATCCTCCTTATTTTTATAGTTAGTGTAGCCCCATTATTGTTATTATTATGCCAAATAGAAGCCCACTATTGTTATTATTGTGCCCTTACATTATTACTTTTATGTAGGCTCTGATTATATTGTGAACCCTTAGACTCCTATATATACCAAGGAGGTATTTTCATTTGAATCGTCCAAGAATTGTTCATTTATGTGATGTAAATAAGGTTTCCCCCTCAAAGAGGATAATTTTCAAGTCGTTGATCTATCTTATGTTTTGTTTTGGGATCTTGTTGTATAAAATTTGGTATCAGAGCTTTTGATTCTAGGGTTTTTCTGCTTCAAATAGGTCATATTGGAATTTTTGCTATAATATTTTTTATAAAAGGATTTAGAAGTTGAAATTTTGATCACATGGAGAAGAAATATTGGTTAAATTTGTGTCAAAAATTCAGATATTGGTTCCGTATATTTTCTAAGATATGGAATGAAGAATTTAGGGTTTTTGAATGCTCCATAATTTAGTCTAAAGCATGTGATCTAGGGAAAATAGTCATAACTTTCTTTACAATGATCAGATTCAATTTTCATAAAAAGTGTTTAAAATTAAACAGATTTTTTTTTTTTTTTTGTATATCATCTTTAGGGTTGAATTTTGAAAGAGTGACATGAGTAATTTTTTTTGGGCATGGAATCCCCCCACAACATGTTTTGGGGCTAAAAGCCCAAGTTTTGAGTGATATTATTGTAAAGCTCTATGAATTGCGGGCGCAAAATGTATGTTAGAGTCATAGGGATGTCCGCCCTAAGTTTGAATATAATGTCGGCCTACCCATGGTCCGTGCACCATGGGATTGTATAAATAGAGTGAGGGTCTAAGTTGTAAATATAGAATGGAGAGGATCATAGAATCTAATGGATAGAATGAGATAGCGAAGAATAGAAGAAAAGTCTAAGTGTGTGCGCAAAGGAAGTACCTCAGGCTGCAAGGTACAAGAAAGTGCACATAGCAATGTGTGCAACCGCGGACCACTTAAAAACCATCAAACATCTCCAGGGTGCAGAAACCTAGTTCTAGCACCCTCCCATACTACTTCGGGTGAGACCTCAGTCTGCGCTCCACAGATTGTTTCCAAAAGGGCTATTAGTACTGGGATTTGTTTGGCTAAATCACCTCCAAACCTAGGTCAGGCCCCAACAAGCCAACAATTGATTCTGTTGCCACGACCGGGATCTGCATAATGGATGTCTGATGTTGTGTCACTGGAATCCAACGAATAAATAAATTAAAGGGTGGTTGGACAGAAAGATTCACAATTTTGCGGTGCGGGAAAATAGGAATCCACGAGTATCAAAGGAACAGTGGTTAGAGCACTAGTTATATAAAAGAATACACGAAAGTTTCTTTGTATCCTTCCCCTCTGAGTTGTATGAGTGGATCGCAAAGCTAGCAGACAGTCAGGGAAGGTGTAGGCTTGACAAACCGACTGTGTGGACTCCAGAATTAGTGCGCAAACTATAAGCATTCGAACATAATATTGAAACGCTGTGGACCATTGGCTCAATCAAATTATAGGAGGATTTATCACGGAATTCGCGGTAGACACGACAGTCAACTATAGTGAGGCAGAATGACACTTCCTCAAAGGACCACGAGGTAGCTAGATTAAATCTTTGAACAGTTGGATTAAGATGCTATGGAATGAAAAGTGGGTTATGCGAATAAATTGACATTTGGGGCTACCCAAAGTGGGAGGATATATAAAAAAGAAGGTAGCGCAGAGATAGAAGATAGCCCCTTGATTTCGCCTCGGTGAGAAAGTGAGGAAGAGCTCGCGAAAGTCTCTCCGAGAAGCGTAATAAATTTGATAAGGCAGCGAATTCCGTGCATACCACCTCCACCTACACCACCACTAGTCTCACCATCTTCACCTCCATATCCACCCACACCACCTCCACCACCACCACAGTTCAATTTGGCTAGCGCGATAAGATTTCTAGTATTCAAAGGAGTAGGGAACGAAGATCCATACCAATTTTGGTTCGTGGTAAAAGCTATATGGGAAGCGTAAGGAGTCATGGATGACAATATAAAGAAGGCAACACTGGTAAGTGTGTTGTAGGATCGTGCACTAACATGGTACGTTAAGCATTCTAATGACCATCTAGACGTGGGGATCGCAGATATCCAGGCCGTGCTAAACAGGGAATTTAGCATGCCAAAATCAAAGACACAATCGATTATCAGGTTTAAGGAAATCGCGATGCTTCTAGGTGAAACCCCATGGGATCTGGATAAGAGACTGAAAAGTATGATTCACGAAGCCAACATGACCTTGATGGATGGACAACATCCCACATGGTTTGTAGCATCACTAACGCTTCATTTAAGGATGTCTTTATCGCAGCAGAAGTTATCCACCAAGGCTGAAGCTTTGGAGATTACAATGAGATAGCACAAGAACCCAATACAAGATCCTGGCCTGGCAGTCCAACAAATCCATGTGCAACTACAAAATTTGTGTTTGGAAATGCAGAGTTTGAAACAGGATAGGACAACTTGACCAAAAGCGCGCGAAGAGGTATGGTGCCTAAAATACAAAGGCCAGGGGTATGAAAAGGACCATTGTCTAGTCTTCATGAACTACCTAGCGACAGGAGGGCCAATGCCATTAAGACCAGAGGCACAAGTAGGGCTGAGCACGGGGCCTATATTATAGTGCTCAATTTGCCAGATAGGAGGAAGATATGCTACAAATAATTTTCATCTATTACAGAAGTATATGCAGACGTCCCAACAATTGTTTTGTAATTTCTACAGGTCAGTAGGCCATAATGAGCACACCTGCAGGAGCTATGAACTAATGATGGATCAGACCCTTGCCTACAGAGTGCAGATCAAAACGTGAGCCCTCAATCCAAATGCAGGGATGGCGCTTGCTAGATTTTTGGGGCACGGACGAGGTCGAGGTGGAATGGGACCAGGAAGGGGTCGCGGACAACTGATTTTTTACAATTACGGAAGGCCAGGGAATTATTCCCACGATTGTACAAATCCGATGAGAGCATCATGTTTATATTGTACTCAGTTTGATTATGAGATGGAGGACTGCCCTACACTGATAGTGAGGATGTTCGATAAAGGGATACTCCAGCTTCCCCCGACTTAGAGTTTGCAAATGATTAGGTCTGAGCCACGCGAAGAGGACCCGAATGTAAACATCATGCTTCAAAGAGGTATCACGACAAGAGATGGCAAAGGTACGCAACTTGAAGAAAGTGTGTGGGTTCGCAAGGCTCCTACAAAAGAACCTAAATTTGATTTGGAGTGCGCGAAGGAGACATTCATGGAAGCTAAGAAGAGCTTCACAGAGGCCTCCACTTCAGGTAGTAAGGATCAACTACAACTAGAGATGTTGACTCCACTTGTTCATTTGCGTCAGGGTGATATGGAGTTGATTTCTTGTGCTTGATTTTGTAACTCTTTGTAATGTCCCTAACAAGATTAGAAAGTAAATTGTGCTCCTTGAACTGTGACTATCCTTCTTGGAACTCCAAATCTTACAAATATCTCTTCAAAAAGAAAACATACTACTACAGTGTTTGTTTCCTTAGTCACTTCTTTGGCCTCCACCCATTTTGTTACATAGTCAGTACATACTAAGTTGTACTTCTTACCATTAGAGGGTGGGTTGATAGGACCCACAAATTCAATATCCCATTGCTCAAATGGCTTTATAAGTACTTGTGGTTTTAATGGAATTTCATCAGAAACTATAGGTGTGCCTATCCTTTGGCAGTTGTCACACTTGTTAACATAAGTCTTTGAGTATCTGAATATTTATGGCCAATAATAGCCTAGATTAAAGACCTTGTATGTTTTTCTTTTCCCTGCAAAATGAACACCACATGGTTCATCATGACATGCTTTTAAAATATCGAAAATTTCATCTTCTCTTATGAATTTTCAAATTAAAATATCTGGTCCAGTGTAGAAAATGTCTCCATTAACCCAACTATATCTAGCAATATCTCTAATTATTTTCTTTTTCTGTTTATTTGTAAAATGAGAAGGTAATTTTTTGGATGATAGATAATTAGTTATGTCAGCAAACCATGGGGTTTTGACTGTTATAGAAAATAAGTGCTCATCGGGAAAATTATCAGAAATAGGAACAATCTCACTAGGAAGATGAAGCCTTGACAGGAAATCTACCACTTGATTGTCTTTTCTTGGTCGATCCAAAATAGTAACATTAAACTCTTGCATTAATAACAACCATCTAGTGATTCTTCCATTAGTGATAGGTTTGTTCATTAAATATTTTATGGTTGAATGATCAATATGAATGAACACTTGATATCCTATTATGTAATGTCTGAATTTATTTACTGCATGCACAACAACTAGAATTTCTTTTTCAATTATTGTATAATTCAACTTTGTTGGAGTTAGATTTTTGCTGATGAAATATATAACATAGTTAAATTGATTTTCTTTTTGTCCTAGAGATGCTCCTATTGTTTTATCGGATGCATTAGTGGATATGTTAAATTGTAATGACCAATTTTGTCCTCTAAGAATTGATGTTATGGACAATTTGTGTTTGAGTTTATCGAATGCATGTCGACAATCAATATTCCATTTAAATCCTATGTCTTTTGTAAGTAGTTTAAATAATGGAAAAGATATTTTACTGAAATTTTCAATGAATATTTAGTAATAGCCTGCATATCCCAAGAAACTTCTTACTTGTTTTTTAGTTGTTGGTGGTAATAGGTTTACAATGATTTCTATATTTGTTGGATCCACCTTTATTCCAGATGATGAAATATGGTGTTCCAACACTATTCGTTTAGTTAGCATCATAAAACATTTCTCATTTCTAAGAGATAGATTTGTGTCCACGCATATTTGTAAAACGTTTTCCAAATTGTTTAAAAAATCATCAAATGTATTTCCATAAATAGTACAATCATCCATGTAAACCTATACACATTTATGTATAAGATCAACAAATATGGCTAAGACTACTCTTTGGAAAGTAACAGGAGCATTACATAATCCAAAAGGTAACACATTGTAAGCATATGTACCCCATGGACAAGTAAATGTAGTTTTGTTCTAATCCTCTAACGCTATCTTGATTTGATTTTAACCACTAAATCCATCAAGAAAGGAAAATAACTTCTTCTCTACTAATGAGTCTAGTACTTGATCGATGAATAGTAGTAGGAAATGATCCTTAAGAGTTGCCTTATTTGATTCCCTATAGTCTACAAAGATTCTCCATTTTCCATTTTTCATAGGAACCAAAACTAAGGGAGAAACCCATTGACTATCAGAGATGGGGTAGATAAATCCTATCTCTAATATTTTTTGCAATTCTTCTTTTACTATCTCCTTCATCATTGGATTCATTATTCTTTATGGTTGTCTTACAAGTTTGATAGTTTCATATGTGTATATATGGTGGATACATGTTTTTGGATGAATTCCCTACATATCTGTATAATCCCAAGAAAAGAAAAATAGTATTTATTTAATGGTACAATTACTTGTTCTTCCTGCGATGATTGTAAATTGTTACCAACGTTAAGATTCTTTCCGGGGTTGATTTGAATCACTGTACTTTGAGAATTTGTAATTGAGTTAATAGGAAAAAATGCTTCAAATGATGTTTGCAATGAATTAATAGTGCAATTTTCCTGAAAAAAATTGATCTAACAATTGATTTACAACTTCATATGGATGGTTCTTAGATTCTCTAAAATATCAGGTTCTGAAATGAAGAGATCTTTTAAGTCTTGATTATCCTCTTCTCTAAAATCAAAAGCTTGATTAATGCTTAGAATAGGTTGAATTTATTCTTTTTGTTCATCATGACAAGATAATAAAGAAGGAGATTGAGTAGGAGGATAGAGTTTTACGTGCTTTCTTTCATTTCCATGTGATATGATCATATTTCCTAATCTACATCCAATAAAGCCATCGGTTGTGGCTAACCATGATCTGCCAAGAATTAAAGGATGGCCTTCTAAGTTTGATTTTGGTTGTAGGAGTAGGAAGTCTACATGATATTCCCAAGAATCCAAAGAAACAATGATATCTTCAAGTAATGCTTCTATCACTATTTTGGATCTATCAACTAGTTCGAAAATTATATTGGTTGGTCAGATATTTGGCAAGTTCAAACATTTCATGGTTTCTATTGTCATGACATTAGTAGCAGCTCCTAAGTCAATTAGAGTTTTAGAAACTGAAATTTCTTTTATTAAAATTCTTACCATAGGTATTTTGGGATCAACATATTTTTCAAGTATGGTATTTGTTGACATAGGACTAGCTAATTCTCCAAATAAAGCCCTTGAGAACATCATGACAAAGACAGTGAATATGCATAGGAAGGACTGGTTAGAGAAATTGAATGAAGCACTGTGGGCTTATAGAATAACATGGAAGAATACCACTGGATTTAGCCCCTATCATCTTGTTTGTGGAAAAGAAGTTTTGTTACCAATTGGATTCCAGATCCATACATACAAACTTCCAGCATAATCAGGATTGGACCTGTCAAAAGCACATCAACAAAGAATAATGCAGCTCAATGAATTATATGAGATCAGAAAACAAGCTGTAGAACATACATCATTAGTGTAGCAACAAAGAAAGAAATGGCATGACATATTTATTAAGAAGAACATTTTTCATATAGGGGTCTGGGAAATTCTTTTTTATTTGAAATATAAATATTTCAAAGAAAACTTTAGTACTCACTCGCTAGGCCCATATGAAATAGAAGAAATCTTTGACAATGGATGAGTGACAATTAAAATAATAAACGAACCTGCAACATCATTCTTAGTCAATGGACATAGACTAAAAGTGTACAATAAGCCAGTGAATAAGGATAATTTTTTGAAGAAACTTTCAGCAGAAGAAGACATGCAAGTTTTGAAAAGCATAATCACATGTCTTCCTTAATTGCAGAAAAAAATATAAAATATAATAAAAATATAATAATAATAATAATAATAATAATAAAAATATTTGGTTGTGAAAATCCATACTTCTCGCACAGAATAAATCCAGGTTAATTGGCCAATATGAATTCCTTTCTTTTCAGTTCATGTATTAGGTTGACACTGTAGACTTGAGGACAAGTCTCCAAATAAGCAAGGGGGAGAGAGAAACAAAATCATTTATACATTTGTTATTCTATCCACCTCAAATCTTGTATGCTTATCATCATCAAAAATCAATTACTTCAAGCTACTTCAAATTCAAGCTATTCAATTTTAGAGGGACCTGAACATTCAACAACAAAAAAATTGTCAGAAGGGACCTGTGAAAAGAAAAAAGGTTACATTTTAAGTGACAACCAAAGGAGCTACTTCAAAAAGACTACTTCATCTCAAAGAAAATCTATTTACACAAGAGGACTACTTCAAAAAGACTACTTCATCTCAAGAGAAACAAAGAAGGAGCCTATTTCTACAAAGATACTTCTACAATCAAGCTACAATCAAGGAACCAATGGAAAGTTCTATAAGTTAAATTTTTTGTTTTAATTCTTTTGATTTTGAATTGACACTTGTAATTAAAGACTACTCAAACCTTGATGCATCCTTCATTAGGGGAATTTTGAGGTCTAAAATGGGCCTCCAAAGAAATATGTACAACCAAAATAAACTTTATAAGAACCAATAGGATTCAAGATGATGATGTCAACAATGGGGAGTGATTCACCATTTTTGGAGTAAAAAAAGTAAAAAGATTAAAAATAATAAAATAATAATACTACTTTTTCAACTCATGTTTTCAAATTATCTCTCTAATGTTTTACTCAAATGTCAAGTGGGAGTACTCGTTGGATGCAAAAATTAATTCCTCATCAAAAGAGTCCCCATGTTTCATGCTTTTGATGGACCCTGCTACACGAAAAATGAGAAACACATGAAAAAATGTGATTGCAATAATGTTTTTCATCTATTTCTCATTTTTCGCATAATATGGTCCATCGAGAGCATGCAACATGGGTACTCCTTGGATGATGAATCAAATTTTGCATCCAATAAGTGTTCCTGCTCAAAATTTGAGTAAACCCATAGGGAGATAAGTTAAAAATATGATTTGAAAAAATATTTTTTTCTTTTTTCCCTCTAAAATTTGATGTAATTAATCTTATTTTATTATTTCCACTATTATTTTATAATTTTCTTAGGTGACCCATTTTGGACCTCAAAATTCCCCTAATGCCTATTTCTGCATAAAACTATCCTTCACTCTATAAACCCTTCCATAAACCCTTTCTATGCTTCCATTTTCCCTCAAAATTAAGCCAAAATCAGAGGGAAAACCTCCTTTCCTTTCTAGCAAAAACAATGCAATATGATTGAAAAGAGAAAAGAAGAAAGTGTTCTCTGCAAAATGAAATAAGAAGGGGTTAATCTCAGAGTAAGTTGTAAGTCGGAATTGAAGAAAGCCTATTAAAAATTTTGTACTTAGAAAACAAGTTGAAGAAAGGCAATATTTAGAGGTCAAAGCTTGTAATAATCCTTTGTTTTAAAAGATAGTCATTTTCAGTAAAAATGAGACTCTGTTTTTTTTAAATGACCTTGAAGTGGTCATTTAAAGAAACAATCTTTCAGAAGCATATATGGGAAATAAGATCGAAAAGATTGTATAAGTTATAGAAGAGAGTCAAGAGAAATATCATGAATTGGTTTCATGAGTGCATAGTAACAAATAGAGTATTGGGTTATCATACTTCATATTCTTCTCCATGCAAAAGAATCAAACCATTCTCATTTTCTCATAAAGGCAACTTCGAAGAAAAATCACAGAATGAGGATATCCCTGTTCCTATCATAAAAAGCCTGGAAAGTTGATACAAAAAGTCAAAGATCAAATACGAAATTGGTATGCTAGTTGATCAAAATACTTATTATGGATTTCAATCAATCTTTGTGATGGTAAATTATTACAAAAATAGGAAGTGAACATGAAACAAGCCAAATCATAAAAATGATATTATATGTACAACATTTCAAATAAATTCCATGTACAAATCAATGATGCATGAAGAAATGATTTGAAAGAGACATAATATATGTGCATGGGTCGTAGAAGTCTGCCTACAGCACTCGGGAGTCATAAGAATTTGGTATAAAGTGAAGGAAACTACAGGAAATATTGCAAGAATTGCCTCCTATAACTTTTAAATGTGAGTTCCAAGTTGGTCTCTATGAAGAGTTGAGCAGAGAGCTTACAGGAGATGTCCGAGCTACATTTCTCATAGAAGAAAACCTATAGGAGCAATCAAAATGTTTAAAGAGAAGCTTCGAAAACACTAGAAAATGAAGGTATCAAAAGAGGTAAGGGACAAAACTAGTGATTTATATTATTTTTCTAAAGTCGTCAAAGAGCCGAGACTCGTTAAATGAATCGACTCTAGAATATGAGATTCAAGGGTAAGACAACAGTTACAGTTCAGAAAACTAGTTATACGTTCCCTTTACAGGTAAGATATCCCAAAAATCTCGTAGTAAATCCTCACAGGAAATCCAAATTGAAGCCTATAAATATGAAATTGATGCCAAAATTTATTTTTGCAACGTGTCAACAAACAATCTATCTCTTGGATTTGGAAATCACTTGATGGGTAGCTACAGGTAAGAACTTCAGTTTTTTAGTTTGGCAATTGTATGAGAAACAAACAACTAGCATCAAGAAAGGAGTAATAGAAAAAGGACTCATGAAAACTCAAAGAGCTGAGAAGTAGGGTGTAAATCATGAGGATCTTAAGTTTTTACAGAAACCCTTTATCAATCCATTTTATTCTTTTATTATCAAACCACAGAGGCAAATAAAGACATACATATGGATTTTACGGACTGAGAACAACACCAAATCGATCTCAACACCAAGCAATCTGGTATGTATAGGCCACAAATTTTTTTAAGATATTCCCGAGTTGTTTATTTTAAGAGACAAAAATTCATAAATGAATACAGAGGGGAGTGACAATTTTTACAAATATTGTTTGGAAAATTACATAATTTTTCCTTTAATCTGAGAATTTCCAAGTTTTCCTCGCTAATAAAGTTTTCAAAAATCTCTGTCTATTTTTCTTCTTACGAAATTCAAATGAGTGTCATTTCTTATGACTTGGGCATGAAAAAACACATAGAACATGTTATCACTCAGGTTTTCCCAAAAGTTGTAAGAAAGAGAAAGGAGGCCGAGGTAACCACTAACCAATCTTTTAGATACAGAATCTAGCTAATATGTATCCAGAGAGGGCTCTCTCTTTGTGATTTAGCTTTATTTTTAAAGGTATTAGGCTAGTTATGAAGTTTAAGAGTTTTGTTTGAGTTTGGGTGGTGAGATTCAATAGAACAAAGAGGTAAGATAGAGTAGTTCAGTCCATTGGGCTGATGGAGTCAAAGAAGATGGGTTTTTGGATTGGGTTTCTTAATAGAGGATGGTTTCACAGAGAAAGGTAGTCAAACAGGGAACAAATAAAGACTTGAAATAGATGGAATGGGCTCAAATTGGGTGAAGGGCAGTTAAGGATCTTTCAGCCTATTTAAAGAGGGAAATTGGATGATTATTGATAAGGAGCAGTTAAGTATTATTTAACAAATAATCAGCGTGAAAGAATTAGGAAACATGAGCAATTAAGATTTCACTACTTATCTTAATTCTAAAGAAAACACAGAGAACAATAATGACTTGAAAACAGAGTGCAATCAAGCATATTCTGAAATTAAATCTTTTCTAAATCATTCAAATTGTGAAACACAGATGATGTAATAAACTAAGAAAACTTTAAAACATAAGATATAGAGGACTTATTGATCCAGTGGTTGATTCAAGAAGTCTGTGACAAGTCCTCTGCTTCAATTCTTCATCCAGTAGGCCATGCAACAGTTGATTCCAACAACTCTTTATTCCAAATAATCAATATTACAGCAAAGTCTAGGAATCCACCCCCAATACTCCAATTGAGGGGGTATTTAGTCAGAACATTATACAACAAATATCTCATAATAAAGTGAGATAATATCTAGGACGACTAAAAATAGTTTCACAAGTAAATAGAAACAGCTAGCCTTGAAAATAGGGAAAAGATAAACTGGTGTTGTGTTGGTCCTATTTTTGTTGAATGTGCTGGAGGCAGGCCCTAGGATTCGACTTGCAGCTGTCTTTCTTTGGTAACTCTGTGTTGGCTGCCCTGTTCTTAATGATACTCTTTAACCCTGATGATACTCTTTGACATGTTTTGACCACTGTTCATCGTTATCTGGTAGATAACTCTGTCTGATAAATATCTCAACATTTAACTTTTACCCAAAGGTGAAATTTTAATAATATTTCCAACATATTTTCCCTGAGGAACGTTGAGGGGTGCAACCTTTCAGGGTTACAAGGGGTTTTCTTTAGTTTCTTTGTATTTTCAAACCGGAATTCGGGTCTTCTGGCATTGAAGAAGGAAACAGTAAATTGACAAGTTGAAATGGCAACTCGGAGCTCATGGTGTAGCTCTTTTAGTTGGGCGCTAGTTTGAAACTAGACTGCTGGCCTCGGTTGTTGTTTCTGCCTGGAAATACTAGACGCAGCGAACAACAACAAAAATGGCGTTTTATTCATTTTATTTAGCAAAACAATGGTTAGCGGGAGTTTTTGGCGTTTATTGGGCGGATGACATCAGCAGAGGGCGGATGACGTGGCAGGTGACGTGGTGGATGACGTCAGTGGAGCAGACCTGACGTCAGCGGAAGGCGGTTAGTGGTTTTGATCGCACCGCTTTTGGGGCTGGGTGGTTTTGGGCGGAGGGTGAGCGATCACATCGACTGCGTGACGCGTGGCGGGAGTACGGGGGCAAAACCGCCTTGTGATTGCGAGTTAAAAAGCGGTCACAAGGGGGGTCGTGAAATCAATGTAGACCGTCGGATGAACAGGCATAGATCGAGCGGCGGACGGGCGTGGAACATCGCAGAGGTTTAACTATTGCGGGCCTGGTGCATTTGAACACTTTTAATCGCATCAGGGTGATGTGATTGGTCCGTGGGGTTTCTGTTAATTAACCCAGATGGTTAATTAATCACATTATCGCACAGCGGGGGACAGTTATTAATAGACTTCAGAAAAGTCTATTAATCCCGTTAAATGGCGTCTACGGTTATATTTCAACCAGGGGTGGGAATATCTTAAATATCGGGGTTTTATACATAATACAGGGAAGGGTATATTGTAAGGGATTTATATATAATAAATGTTAAAAATTAATATGAATTTATGAAATGAAAGCACCAAGTTAAAAAACCCTTTGCCTATATATTTAAACTTAGGCTTTGAAGGGGAAAAAGGGGGTTTGTATGAGAAAGTTGGCCATTTTCCTAAGTAAAACGGGGTTTTACTTAGGCAATCATTATGAAATGGAATGAGTGGTTTTTGAGTGATATTAAGAACAGATCTTAATATTTTTTGGGGGAGTTAATGAATGATCAGGGAAAAGTATGAAAGGGAGTTTAGTTATGTAACATTGCCTCGCTTGAGCTACATCAAATATAATATCTGCCTTGCACTTGTGATAGAGATAAAGATTAACACATTTAGAGACATAATCTATCACAAGTATCATTCTGCACCACCATCTACCTACCCTGCCTACTTTGGCCTAGCATTTTTTCTTCTTTATTTGGGTGCACTTAGACTGGCAAACCCTTATCAATCTTCTTTTCTTTTCATGGTAAGCCTACCTAAGTCTTCACTTATTACATCCAAGGGATCATATTTAACTATTGAGCTCCTTTTTATTTACTCTACATATCTACTTATCTCTAAAACAGGAAATTCAAATATGAACTAGCCAAGATTAAGCTATTTGGCCATTCATCAATTGTGGCATAAATTAACAAGCTGCAAAAAAATGCTTATTACAGAAAATAAAAAGTAGTGGCATTTTGGACTTGCATAACAAGTCAATCATGAAATATGATACCTATTGGTATAGGAGTATAACAGTGGCTCCACTTGGGGATGGCTTTTACTGGTGGAAAGTCAAGAACAGCAGGTCAGATGGCCTTCTGAATAACTTAGATTATGATTTCAAATCGCCTTTTTCCGGTTGCTTTATTGTATATATGACAGGACACTTGTGAAGCTTAGGGCCTTCTCTTCGGGCTTCAACTGTAGGAAGTTACTATCCAATCTAAACTGTGACATTATTAAGGATATAGTATGTACATGTTAGAGTCAGAATACATTAAAAAACTGGATCAAAGTAATGTTTCAGCATTCAACCATTCACTGGTCCTTCTTCTGTTTCTATACCATCCAGGCTCTTCAGAAAGTAAGTATTGTTCCCTTGCAATGTCTGGATGATAAATGGCCCTTTCCACAGGAAGTAAAACTTACTATGTTTTCCTTTGTCTTCTCTCCTGGAATCCCACCTTAGAACTTTGTCTCCAAGATAGAAGTCTTCTGCTTTGGTCCTTTTATCAAATATTTTCTTGAGTTTTTCTTATAACACTTGGGATCTTTGGTTCACTTCTTCTCTGGTCTGCTGCAAATGGATGGTCTAATTTATTCTCCTTTGAATGTCATTGGGTTCCACCTGAGCTTCTTGCAGTAATTTCATTACAGGAACTCCTAAAGATGAAGGAGATACAACCTCCATGCTATAAACTAACTCATAAGGGCTAGTTCCAATAGATCTCTTTGTAGTAGGTCTGTCTGCTCATCATGCATTTATAAGTTTCTTGTGCCAATTTTTCTTGTTCTCTTCCAACAATTTCTTAATAATATTAATCAAGCTTTTATTGGAAGATTCAACTAGACCATTTACTTGAGGGTAATAGGCTGTGGAATTCCCTAAAGTGATATGGTATTTGTTACAGAAATTTATCATTTTCTTGGACTTGAAGGTAGCAGCATTATCGGTTATGATCTTTTCAGGATAGCCAAATCTAGACAATATGTTGGTTTCTAAGAATCCTATAATCACTATATCATTGGATTTTCTAGAAGGAATGGCTTCTATACATTTGGTGAAATAGTATGTGGCAATGAGGATCCATTTATGTTGGCCAGAAGAGGGAGGGTGTATTTCTCCAATGAAGTCCAAACCCCATTGTTGAAAGGGCGTTTTAGTGGAAATTGGTCTCAAGGGTAAGGGTAAAAATTTCCTTTTGCCTTCAAAAATTTGGCATTTGTGGAAAGCAATGACAAACTTCTTTACATCAACAAACAAGGTTGGCCAGTAAAATCCAGCCCTTAGGATTTTGTCTGCAGTTGATTTCCAGTAAAGATGTCCACCACAGTCCCCTGCATGAAATTCTTTGAGAACCTTGTTAGCTTCTTCTTTTATTAAACAATTCAATAGAATACCTTCATGATTTTTCGAAAAGAGAGCATTATCTAAAATACAAAATTTTGAAGCTTTCATCTTGAAAAACCTTTTCTTTGTTCTGGATAACCGTGGAGGAGCCTGCAGGTTTAATAATACATGAGTTATATCAGCATACCAAGGTGATTCTAAGAAGGCCTGGCTTATTTGTGGAGTCACCATCTCCTGTTCATTATCCAGTTCATTAATATGCAAGGCTTGAAGGTTTGTGTCAGTCATGAGTTTAGCCAATCCATGTTCTTTTATAAGCTTTGTAGGTTTTATCTCAATATGATACTCCAATATATTAGCTTATCCATTTACCTCGTTTGCCTTCAATTCCATCCTAAGTCAGGATGTCTTTGACAACAACATTTGGTACATAGGCTATTACATGGGAGTACAATATATAGACTCTGAAGTCTTTAATAGCTTTCACAAGTGCAAAAGCCTGTTTTTCCATGATTTTGTAATTTAGAGGTGCATCTCTAAGTGCTTTACTAAAAAAGGCTATGGGTTTTTCACATCCTTGATCATATTTTTGTAGTAAAATAGCTACTATAGTGTGTTCTGATGCAAATGAAAAAATTATGAAGTCTCTATCAAACTTTGGACTTGTAAGGATTGGTGTTTTGGTCAAAGCCATTTTAATTTCTTCAAATGCTTGTTTGGCTTCTACTATCCATTTAACCTTTGAATCCTTTTTTAACATATTGTTCAGCAATCTAATTAATTCAGCCAAATTAGATATGAATCTTCTTAAAAAGTTAATCTTTCCTAGGAAAGCTTGAAGTTCTTTGACATTTCTAGGGTGGGGTATTTGCAGAATAGCTTCTATTCTAGCAGGATCAATTCTGATGCCATCTTTGGAGATAATATGGCCTAATAGTTTGCCTTCTTCTAGACTAAACAATTTTTTTTAAGATTTAACGAAATACCATACTTTCTGCATTTTAAAAACACTTCTTTGAGATGATCTAAATGTTGCTGATCTGATTCGGAAAATACAGTCAAGTCATCTAGATATATAACCAGAAAATCATGAATTTATTTTGCAAAAGCTATGTCCATTGCTCGTTGAAAGGTTTCCCCTGCATTCTTAAGTCCGAATGGCATTTTAACATATTTGAATGTACCCCATGGTGTTGTAAATGCAGTATTTTCCTGGTCATCGGGATGAACCAGGATCTGATTGTAACCTGAAAACCCATCCAAAAGTGAAATCCTAGAAGCACCTACTACCCTTTGTAAAATATGATCCATCTTAGGTAAAGGGTAATTGTCTTTCAAAGAAACCTTGTTTACATTTCTTAAGTCAACACATAATCTGATTTCTCCTGTTTTCTTCCTGGTAAGCACTAAATTAGACACCCACTCTGAAAATCTGATTGGAGCAATTAACCCTGCATCATGCATTCGTTTGATTTCTTTTTCAATTAAAGGAAGCAGTGCAGGGTTAATTCTTATGAGCTTTTTCTTGAATGGTTTTCGATTTTCCTTGAGGGGTATTGTATGTTGAATTATAGAGGTGTCATAGGATTTTAGGTCTTCATAGCTCCAGGCAAAAACATCCTAGAATTCTTTGATTATTTCAACATACTTAAGTTTTGATCAGGGGGTAAAGATTTGGATAATTTTACCATTTTTGGATTTTCTTCAGTTCCTATGTTATGACCTTCAATGTGTGCTTTTAGAGGTTCCATATTGGGTTTCTTTGGAATATCATTGAAATCAAAGAGATCTTCCAAAGGAGTTAATCCTTTGGGCAAATGATTGTCTTTCAAATTGATAACTTCACATTCTCCTTCAATAATCTCATCAATGTCTATTTCTTTAACATCCTATATTTCCTTTTTGGTAAATTTTGTTGGACGAAGCATTTGAGTTGCATTTTCTGCTGAAATGTCTGTTTCTATCTGATTTGTTGGATCAAACTCATTAACTATATCTACATCCATGTTAGTGCTAGAAAATTCTTCTTCTAGGGTTAAAAAATTGTTGATCTGATTATCATTGTCAAACACTTGCCAGTTCTTTACATTATCAGGTATGGCTAGCCTGTGTCTAATTTCAGCTGTGAATTGATGATTTGGTTCAAATGGTAATTTACAGGTGCTGGCAAACATTGCCAGGCTATGAGCTTGCAAGTTATGTTTTCTCGGGATTTTGGCAAGCTGAGTTTCTAGAAATGTATTGAGGATCTCTATAGTTGTTCCTCTGTACTCTCTTAATCTGGGATCATTTGTTAAGAACTTCCCTTTTATCTGTTGAATGATTAAATCAGAATCTCCTAGGACTGACACTCTAGTTGCTCCCAATTTCTTGACCAGTTTAAGACCTAGCAATAGAGCTTCATATTCAACCATATTATTAGTGCATCTAAAGTTTAATCTATAGGCATGGCCTTCAACATAATTGTTTTCAAGATTGTGCACCCAGACTCCTACTGCTGCTCCTAATTTGTTCACAGAACCATCAAAATTCTAAGTACCAAAGGATTTCCTGTTCATAATTAGTATCTGGAATTTCAGGGATCTGTTTAATAGGGATATCTGGTTTTTTAGTTTCTTCTGGTTTATCTCATGTTTCATGATTTTCAGAAATTTCTTGTATTCGAACACTAGACTTTTCATTTGCTATTTCTTTTGTTTCATCTGCTAAAACTTTTGTTTCATGTGGGGGATCAATTTCAACATTGTAAAGGATAAAAGAATCCATATCTGACTGTACTGAGTAGATAGGGAAATTTTGAGGTTTCTCTTGACTACTTACTACATACTTCATTAAGGTTTCTCTGTATAGTTTCTTAGGTTGACCAAACACTGAAATAGTAGCGTAAGACATGTCTAACTGTAGAGATCCTTGAAGCTTTGCACCCGAGATCTAGATAATAACATGCCATACTTTGGTGGAATATCAGCTACTACTATGTCCATTAAGATGGTTTTGGCAGGATATTGGACTAGTGATACACATAAGTCTTTGATTAAACCTAAACATCTGACCTGACTTGAATGAAAAGAGAAAGAGTCTTTATATGGCTTGGTGATGTCAAGGTCTAGTCTCTCCATTACAGATTTAGGCATCAAGTTATGAGAAGCACCAGAATCAAACATGGTATTATGAAGTATTTTATCATGTATGTTTGAACTTACATAGAAAGGAGTAACTTTTCCATCTATTGTTTTTCCATTTACTCCAGGGCCAAATATCAATTCAGGTTGGTCATAAAATTTTTTTACTGAATAGTCGTTCACAGAAATTTTGAGTGATCTGTTGATTTGACTTCTGTAGACATCATGTCTAGATAATTCTAATAATGGAACAACTATCTTTAGTTTGCCTACTTCTATCTCAAGATTAAAAGGTTTTTCAATCTCAGTTCTTGTATTTCGGACAACTAAATTTTCTTCATTCTCTCCTCTTCAGGAGTGGGATTATGAGCCGAAGTTATTTCCAAATCAAGTTCTAGAGGCTCTTCTACGTTTCCTTTAGAAGGAATAGAAGTGGAAGGTTGTTTGTTCTTTGGTTGATTATCTGATACATCTTCAACAATTTGGTTATTAGGGTTAGGACCTATTCTAGAAAGAATATGTACAGGGGGGGTACTGATCTTACCTTTGTTAGGCTGCTTGGTACCTTTCTATTTATTGGTTTCAGGGACATCTATTCTTCTGCTCCTTAGATTGTATTGTTTGTGGACTTCATAAATGGCTGTATCATATCCCTCCCTAAAGTCAAATGATTCACCTGACTAGGTTTGGAATTGTTTAAGAATGTGAGCTTCTTGATCCTCTTGGGTCAAGAAAACTTGTTGTTCGTTGTTGAGTCCCATCAAATTAATTTGAGTGTCTTCTGTGGGTTCATTAGAAGTTGAGGCTTCAGCATAATTT
The DNA here is from genome assembly GCA_031772625.1 of Pinus tabuliformis. Lineage (NCBI taxonomy): Eukaryota > Viridiplantae > Streptophyta > Pinopsida > Pinales > Pinaceae > Pinus > Pinus tabuliformis. The sequence continues at coordinate 1,277,834,427 of CM062809.1, forward strand.
TCTTGAAATGGGGGCCTAATATTTTGGTCAGGCCCTGTCTTTCCAGCGTTAGGATTTTGGTTCTTCCTGAAATTTGGATTTCTCCCAGTATTGCTTGGTTGACCATCCCAAGGGGATTTTCTCTCGATTGTTTCTACTCTATCTCCAAGTCTATCCATTCCTTTAATAATCGAATCTAATTTCTGTTCAAAAGAAGAAGGTTCTTCTTTGAAAGGTGTCCTCATTTCAGCTCTAGATCTAGATCGTTTAGATATCAGGTTGGACTTAACACTAACAGCTATACTTTGCATCTCTTCTAAATTTCGAGGAGCTCTTTCCCTAAGTTGGTATGCCATATCAAAATCAAATGCATCAGGGAATTTGATCAAGGCCAAATCTGGAGGACATCTGAGATTTTGAGGAATAGAATTGTAGACATTATTGAATCTGGTACAGTAATCTTGGACAGTTTCTTGTGTGCCTCTTCTTAGGTTTTCATATTCTGAAAAAATGTGGAGAGGATAGTTCTTCTTTTCCCCTCTATTCAAGAAGGTCTGATAAAGAGCTTGTAGGTCATTGATACTGTTTGCAGGGAGGGCTCTAAACCAGGTTCTAACATCTTCAGTTAAACTTTGCACAAATACTTTCATTCTAACATCATCAGCATCAACCTCATATATTTCAAAATAGTTGGTCATTTTCTTGGTATGTTGTTGATCTATGTAAGTGCCAGTACCTTCAAAAGAAGTGATTTTAGTTTGATAGTTTTGGGGCACAGCCCCTGGATTGGCAGGTAAGTGCAAGGGAGTATATCAGTTTTCCATAGTTGCAGAAATAGATGTGACAACTGGGGGAGTAGGGATAACAATGGGAATGTGTGTTGTAGACGGGGGAGTGGAAATGGTAGTTTGAGGTGTTGATGATGAAATTGGAGAAGCTGTAATAATCACAGAAAGGTTTGGTGTTCTTTCAGAGGAAAGCTCAGATTTAATGGAGTTCTGCAAATGTCTGTCAAGGTGTGGAGTAACAACTTCAATATGCAAATTTTCAATGAATATTGGATCTTGAACTATGTGGGTTAACCCAGATTCTGAAAAGGTCACAAATAAAGAGTTTTCAAAATACTCATCAAAATGCTCGTCCTCAAGGTAGATCCACTTCACAGGACAGGATCTTGATCTATATAGAGGCCGAGAACTAGCAGAATTTTCTTGGCTCTCTTGTCTTCTAAGAATCCTAGGAATCAGATTAGGATTTTCAAACACGGGTGGGGGATTTGGATCCAAATTCGATCTGGTGTAATGAATCTTTTCTGAATCCAGGTTTCTGGGTGTGTTTTTGGGTTTTTATTTTTTTTGAAATGGGTTTGACAATACAACTTTAACAGTCTCTTCTAAGAAGTTTTAGATGTGGGAATTTTGAAATTCCTTAATACTTATTTGAAAAGAGGAACTGATCAAGTATTTGAAACCAACTGTCCAATCTATAAGCTAGACTGGAGATAGACTGAAGTAGCATTCATTTACTTCTGCAATTGCAAAGCAAAAGCATTTCCATGGCTACCTGGCTAACTTCAAGCTCCGTCTGTAGCTTATATAGAAAATAGTAGTAACAAACAAATTATTTAGGTCCCCAGTGGAGTCGCCATTGATGTTATCACTCAGGTTTTCCCAAAAGTTGTAAGAAAGGGAAAGGAGGCCGATGTAACCACTAACCAATCTTTTAGATACAGAATCTAGCCAATCTGTATCTAGAGAGGGCTCTCTCTTTGTGATTTAGCTTTATTTTTAAAGGTATTAGGCTAGTTATGAAGTTCAAGAGTTTTTTTGAGTTTGGGTGGTGAGATTCAATAGAACAAAGAGGTAAGACAGAGTAGTTCAGTCCATTGGGCTGATGGAGTCAAAGAAGATGGCTTTCTGGATTGGGTTTCTTAACAGAGGATGGTTTGACAGAGCAAGGTAGTCAAATAGGTAACAAATAAAGACTTGAAACAAATGGAATGGGCTCAAATTGGGTGAAGGGCAGTTAAAAATCCGTCAACCTATTTAAAGAGGGAAATTGGATGATTACTGATAAGGAGCAGTTAAGTATTTCTGGATTTGAGACCTCTGTGGTGCAATATTTTTGATTTAGTGATCGGAGATTCCATAGTAAGAAAATTATTCTGCCAACGTTTCAAATCCCAACCGGGATCCATCATCAGGGCAACTTGAAGCTTGATAGAAGAAGAGCAGCTAATTAGGTATAAATAGAGATGAGGAAAGAAGAGGGGAAGGTCGGCTCTAAATTTCTTGAGAAGACGGCTGCCTCTTTAATTAATATTTATTTTAATAATTTTTAATTAATTTTAATTTTTTTTTTTAATTGAATATTACTTTAATAATTATTATACATACTATTATAAATTATTATTAAAAATGAACTAATAATTTATTATAATGATTAATATAATAATTAGATATATTAATTATTATAAATATATATATATATATATATATATATATATATATATATATATATATATATATATATATTTTAATTAAAATAATAAATAATTAATATAGAATTTAATAAAATGATTAGTAAAACTTGTAAAATTAAATAAATAATAAATAAAATAATATAGTTATTTTAATTCTTATTATAAAGTAATAACTAGTTATATTAATTATTACTATAATAGTTATAAAAATTTTATTTTTTTAATAAAAATTATAATAATGAATAATATTAATATAAAGAATTAATTCTTATAATAATTATTAATTAGAAATTAATTATTATTATTAATATGAATTAATTATTGATATTTATTATTTGTTAGTTAATTGGATATTAATCAATTACTTATTAACTTTAATTATTATTAATTAAAATCAATAATTATTAATTAATAATTAGGAAATAGGAGCAATTAAGATTTCACTGCTTATCTTAATTCTGAAGAAAACATAGAGAAAAATAATGACTTGAAAACAGAGTGCAATCAAGCATATTCTGAAATTAAATATTTTCTTTATCATTCAGATTGTGAAACACAGATGATGTAATAAACTAAGAAAACTTTAAAACACAAGATATAGAGGACTTATTGATCCAATGGTTGATTCAAGAAGTCTAAGACAAATCTTCTGCTTCAATTCTTTATCCAGTAGGCCATGCAACAGTTGATTCCAACAGCTCTTTATTCCAAATAATCAATACTACAACAAAATCTAGGAATCCACCCCCAATACTCCAATTGAGGGGGTACTTAGAAAATTATACAACATATATCTCATAACAGAGTGAGATAATATCTAGGATGACTAAAAATAGTTTCACAAGTAAATAGAAACAACTAGCCTTGAAAATAGGGAAAAGATAAGCTAGTGTTGTTCTGGTCCTATTTTTGTTAAATGTCCTGGAGGCATGCCCTAGGATTCGGCTTGCAGCTATCTTTCTTCGGTAACTCTGTGCTGGCTACCCTATTCTTACTGATACTCTTTAACCCTGATATGATACTCCTCGACCTGTTTTGACCCCTTCTCATCGTTTTTTGGTAGATAAAACTGTCTGATAAATAGCTCAACATTTAACTTTTACCCAGGGGTGAAATTTTAACAATATTTCCAACATATTTTCCGTGAGGAACGTTGACAGGTGCAACCTTTCAGGGTTACAAGGGGTTTTCTTTAGTTTCTTTATATTTTCAAACCGGAATTCGGGCCATCTGGCATTGAAGAAGGAAACAGTACATTGACAGGTTGAAATGGCAACTCGGAGCTCGTTGTGTATCTCTTCTATTCGGGCGCCAGTTTGAAACTGGACTACTGGCCTGAGTCATTGTTTCTGCCTGGAAACACTGGACGTAGCGAACAACAACAAAAATGGTGTTTTATTCATTTTATTAAGCAAAACAATGGTTGGCAGGAGTTTTTGGCGTTTATTGGGTGGATGATGTCAGTGGAGGGCGGATGACATCAGCAGAGCAGACCTGACGTCAGCAGAAGGAAGTTAGTGGTTTTGCTCGCAGCACTTTTGGGGCTGGGTGGTTTTGGGAAGAGGGCGAGCGATCACATCGACTGCGTGATGCGTGGCGGGAGTATGAGGGCAAAACCGCCTTGTGATCGCGAGTTAAAAAGCGGTCACAAGGGGGGTCACGAAATCAATGTAGACCATCGGATGAACAGGCATAGATCGAGCGGCGGACAGGCATGGAACATGGCGGAGGTTTAACTATTGCGGGCCTGGCGCATTTGAACACGTTTAATCGCATCGGGGTGATGTGATTGGTCTGTGGGGTGTTTTTTAATTAACCCAGATGGTTAATTAATCACGTTATCGCGTAGCAGGGGATGGTTATTAATAGACTTCAGAAAATTCTATTAATCCCGTTAAACGGCATTTACGGTTATATTTCAACCAGGGGCGGGAATATATTAAATATCGGGGTTTTATACATAATACGGGGAAGGGTATATTGTAAGGGATTTATATATAATAAATGTTAAAAATTAATATGAATTTATGAAATGAAAGCACCAAGTTTAAAAACCCTTTGCATATATATTTAAACTTAGGCTTTGAAGGGGAAAAAGGGGGTTTGTATGAGAAAGGTGGCCATTTTCCTAAGTAAAATGGGGTTTTACTTAGGAAATCATTATGAAATGGAATGACTGGTTTTTGAGTGATATTAAGAGCAGATCTTAATATTTTTTAGGGGAGTTAATGAATGATCAGGGAAAAGTATGAAGGGGAGTTTAGTTATGTAACCTTGCCTCACTTGAGCTGCATCAAGTATAATATCTACCTTGCCCTTGTGATAGAGATAAATATTAACACATTTAGAGACATAATCCATCACAAGTATCATTCTGCAACACCATCTCCCTACCCTGCCTACTTTGGCCTAACAATTTTTCTTCTTTATTTGGGTGCACTTAGACTGGCAAACCCTTATCAAACTTCTTTTCTTTTCATGGTAAGCCTACCTAAGTCTACACTTATTACATCCAAGGGCTCAGATTTAACTGTTGAGCTCCTTTTTATTTACTCTATCTATCTACTTATCTGCCAAGATTGAACAGTTTGGTCATATTTTATTCTCTATCTCTAAAACAGGAAATTCAAATATGAACTAGCCAAGATTAAGTTGTTTGGCCATTCATCAATTGTGGCATAAATTAACAAGCTGCACACAATGCTTATTACAGAAAATAAAAAGTAGTGGCATTTTGGACTTGCACACTTTCCTGGTATATTTTTGTTTGGGGTTCATTTCTACTCATTTTTTCAACCATTTTATTTTCTTTTTTTACCCTTTTATTTTTCTTTTAGGGCATACCCTCTTTACATTGTTTACATTTTTTTGATTTTTTGATAATATGGAAAAACTTTGCAACAAGGAAAGGAATGAACATATTACAAAGCTCAACAAGTCAATCATGAAATATGACACCTATTGGTATAGGAGTAAACAGAACAATCTTTCAAAATGGAAAGAAGAATTGAACCAGTGGGGTTCCAATCAGAGAAATGGACACAAGAAAGTAGAGAGAAACTTCATAAAACAAATTTACTTGAATTTCTCCAAAAATTCAATGGATACAATAGCAATGTCACATAAGAATTTGTAGAAAATTATCAAAATGAGAAGACAGTTATAGGAGATATAACTATTCCTGTAACAGAGGATTATATAGCCCTTGCTATAGGGTTTCCACAAATGGGAGAAAGATATCACAGGGGAAAAATTTCAAAGGAAAAGATTGGAATTTCTTTTTGCAAAAGTCCAGAAAAGGAACCTTCAATTGGAAGAATGGAGTCATAAGAGAATGGTTTCAAGAACCTTGGAGAGAACTCATCCTCATCATTCAAAAATACCTCACATGTGATGGAAGGTATAGTGTGGTACATATGTACCACATCAAAATCCTCCAACATATCAAGGGAGATAACGAATTCAACCTTCCATATTTCTTTACCACAAACCTATTGAAGATGATTGAAGGTGTTAATGGAAAAAGTGATAGGAAGGAAACTAGTTACTATCATCAGGGACTGATAAAGATGCTGGTTGAATATCACTTGAAGAACACAACAGCGGAAACATGGACAAGTTTCCTTGAGAGGAACAATTTCATAGAAAGTCAGAAAGAAGAGCAGTTAGATGTAGCTTCCAAAGCTAATACACAGTCAAACTTCTCAAGAGAGGTAATGAATACATCTTCTTACCCTAGGACAAGATCAAAGAAAAAAATTGAATTGGAAAGCTATGAAAGTGACAAACCATTTGTTTCTTTTCCTAGAAAATATAAGAAAATATTGGAAGAGGTTAAAACGTTGGAGGAACCTCATGTTGAGATTCAAGACATAGATGAACAAGAAGATTTTGAAGAGCTGCCCATTGATGAAGCACAAAAAGAGCATCATGACCTTCTCGAGGAATTGGAAAAGCAGGCAAATGAAAAGCTTAAATAAATAGAAGAAGACAAATGGTATGAGGAAAATGAAAAAGAGGATTCATCCTCTTATTCCCCATATGAGAAATTAAGCAAGAAAATAAAAAAGATAGCAAAAGAGACTTATGGAGAAACTTCAAAGCCAGATAAAGAGGATGAGACAAAACAATTAGAAGAACTGAAAGCAAAGCTTCAAGTGACAGAGATAATGGAAATACATTTAAAGAATGAAAATGATATGTACAAAAGTCAAAACAATAAACTTGTGAAAGAAAAAAAACAACTTAAGAAGAAGGCAAAGAAGCTTGAGACACAGAATGTTCTTATTTCAAAGCAAGCCTACAAATGGTTAAAGGAAAAGAAGCACTGGCAATATAAGTATGAGACACAAAAGGTAAAGACTGAAATCTATAAAAGGGAGGAAAGAGAGGCAGAAGGAATAGAGGTTCTTCTATAGGCAGCTTAGGTGGAGGCATCAACATCAGCACCCAAGAAAAGAAAGATATCCAAGAGGATCAATCAAGCATGAGGACATGCTTGATGCATGGCAAGGGGGAGTTTTGACCTCTGAGTTTTCTTTATTTTTGTGATATACATTTCATCATTTACCCCCTTTTATCACTACTTTATTATCGTATTCACCTCATTTTTACTCTTTTATGCACATCAATGTAATCAAACTGTCTTTTAATTATTTTAGTGTTTGAATCAAAATTGAGCATTAAAATTAAATTTGGAAAGAACTTGAAAAGATTGTAATGGATCGATTAATGTCATGGTTGTAGGAAACCTAGGATCGAATCAAATGCATATCTGGAAACAATGGGAACCAAGGATGGATGAGAACCTATTGGATCATATCAAATCAGCCAGAAGATAATCAGTCAACATTGGTCAAACTTGACCAGTCACTCAGGAAATCCCCTGAATCAGGGGTAGTTTTATGATTTTGTGGGATTCATCCTTATTTTGTGTAACAAATAGATAATTTTGACCTTATGAGATGGATTAGGGTTATTGTTAGTTGTTACAACCTTTTTAGCTTATATTTTTATGATTTTTCCTATTTAAGCAAGACATTCATAGTTAGAAGGGACCTAGAAAAACTTGAGACTTGGAGATTATTACTTTCTGAAGATAATTGAAGACAGAGATTTGCTTTATCATTTTCCTATGTATGTTATATGATTTGAATGGAGTGTTGTAGCTAATTGTTTTAGCAGTGTACCAACATGGGTGGAGGGCCCCCATACCAAGCTGAGTACACTTTGTTGTAGAGTAATTTTCATAGTTGTGAATATGCTAGTTTAATTATGTATAGTCATCTCATTTCTTTGTTGTAGATATTTTCAGATCTTTTCAATATGAATTCATTTTATGGCAATGTTTTATTAAGTGAAGATTTCTTTCCTTTCAGCAATTATTTTGAATGAGGAAGGACAACCAGGACTCTTAGAAAAGATCCTCTTCTTTGTGAGCTAGGATTGAACTGAAACACTGTTCACTTTCTCATATGCTTTTCTAGACTAAATTTATGTGCTTTCATAGTTGAATTCTCTCATGCTTTCTTATATGTTTGGAAATGTTATTATAGAAAGATTATGGAAGGACAACTCATTACTCTTAGAAAAGAGACTCTTCTCCATCTTCTAAAATAGACTAATCTCATTGACCAATCATTTTTTATACTTTCATAAAGTAGATCTAAATGTTTTACTTCCTTTTTAGAATAAATTATATTTGTAATATGCATTTCCATTATTTTCACAACTACTTTCTACATTAGTTTAATCCAAGATTCCATAAACTTTGGTTTGCTTCTAAGTTTACCAACCTGGATTGATAAGTAAAATACATGTTTTAATTTACCTAGTAAATTGGACTCACAGAACCCTCAATGGATTTTATCACAGGTTTATTGAAGTCCAAAGGAAGTAATGTCCTCTCGGTGATAGTTGGTAGACAGACCAAGTATGCACACTTTTATGCACTATCTCATCCTTTAAAATCCTGTATAGTCACTACTGAATTTGTGGAAATAGTTCAAAAGTTGCATGGAAACCCAATGATAATTGTAAGTGATAGAGATCCCATTTTCACTAGAAATGTTTGAACAAAATTATCTTGGTACTCAATTAGCTCATATATCACCTTATCACCCACAATCTCATGATAAAACTGAGATAGAGAACAAATGTTTGGAAGTATATCTTTGTTTCTTTATAATGATAGAAAAACATAATGGGTCAAGTGGCTACCTCTGGCATAATGGTGGTATAACACTTCCTTCCATACCACAACAAAAATGACCGCATTTATGGAACTTTATGGATATCATCCACCATCCATCACATCATATTTAAGAGACAATTCTAAGTTTCAAGCAATAGAATATCACATTGAGCATCAAAAACAAGGTCTCCAACTATTAAAGGATAACCTTAATCTGGTGCAGAATCAAATGAAACAACAGGTAGATCAGCATTGCATTGAAAGATGTTTTGATATGGGTGAATGAGTATTTTTAAAAAAAACAACCATACAAACAAATGTCCCTCAAGAAAGCTAAGAAGGATAATAAATTACCACCCAAGAACTATGGCCCTTACAAGGTTTTGCAAAGGATTGACCATATGGCATACAAATTGGAGCTGCCTACATCCCCACAGGTACAACCAGTTTTCCATGCCTACATCCTCGTGACTACACCCAATTTTATGTGTTTCATGATTAAATATGGTTATAGATTACAATTTCCCAGTTTAAAATCTATTTCCAAAACTTGTCAAGGAAGGAAAAATCATATTGGAACCTAAAGCAATCACAAAAACAAGAATTCAAAAGTTATTAAGTGGAAGAACTCACCTGTTGAATATTCCACATGGGAGGATGTGTATTTCATACATTAGCATCCAAAACTACTCAAGTGTTGAGGACAACACTTTTTTGTAGGAGAGGGGCACGTTAGGTCCTATTGCAGCTTCAAAATTATGCTACCGAAACATGGGGGATAACCACCCGGTTCAGACCTTAAGACAACTCCTTTTCTATTTAAAGTGGTGGCTCCAACTGGGGATAATGCGACCAATTTCACAGTGTCGTTTTAAGATGAGAGTGGGTGGTTTATGAGTGCTTTGTGATAGAATAATGGTGATCTAAGTGACCTATTCTATAATGCAATTCCTCTAACTAACTTATTCTAATATAAACCCGGGTGTTCTTGTGTGATATGAGATCTACAAGGATATCTATTTAGCATGCGATAATAAAGATTGAACACCACTAAACAGAGATGATAACATAAAAAATAATTCCTTTGAATAAATAGTTAGTCAAAGGAATTTATAAAATATATTGCATATATGATGAGTTGTATATGAAAATCACGCCTTCAGCTAGGCATCAAAAAAAATTGCAATTAACACTTAATAGAAATAATAAATCTCACATATAATCAATGAAAGTAAAGTTTTGCCCCTAATTAAATCTAAACAGAATCAATCATACACGATAATAGTACCATATGTGTGATGTCCTTCTCATTTGACAAATGACATAGACCAACTTCTTTATTCAAATCAAATTGTCTCCCAAGAATACAAAAGTGCATCAACAAAGGAAACTAGTATGATATCTAAAAGAAACGATCATGTTCCATAATTTCACCAAAACATTCACAAACTTACAATAGTGCATTCTTTATAAATGTTTTTGTAAAATTCTGGGCCTTTCTCTAAATGCATGAGAAGGATATAAATACTATTCTAACTAAATGTGCAAAAATAGATTATACAAAATTTGAGGAGGTTTCAAACAACCTTCCTCCTAACTAGGTAACTAACTCGAAAAATAAATAGAGGCTAAATAAAGAAAACTAAGAGGATGAATTGTTGTCTGCTAGCTTGTCCTTTAAATTGTAGATATCGGTCATCGATTGAATTTGAGGAGGTGGCCCAAAATGAGTCCTCAATTGTCCTGTGAAGATTTCAGCGGTGAGTGGTGGAAACATCCTTTGAGTTGTGTAAAGGGAACAGTTGAGAGTCATAATCTGGCTATGTGGCTTAACAAGATACTACCAATATGGCTCTGAGTTGGTCGTGGTCATTTTTGTAATTGCCTCTCTTTGACTCCCCGCCTTTTCTTTCCAACCTTTATATAGAGCAGTTAAATCGGGCATTTCTTTCGTATTTCCTTCTTTGATGAGATTGGTGGCGAATAGGATGTGATTCACTACTTTGATGATGTTCTTTGATACTCCAGTTGCGCTTGTAACTGCTTGCTCAGCTTGTTTGATTATGGCATCCCAACCAATGAAGAGAATGTCTTTATGAGTTTCTTCAATATCGGGTAGATTGGCCTTCTTTCCATATTCTGTTTCCTGCCACTCAATGAACTCAGAGATTCTGGTGTTTAAATCATTAAAATCCGTTCTCTGGTTGATTTCCTTATCTGTTAGCTAGTTGCTAGTAGTCAGATAGGGAGTAATGTGTGAAATTTTCTAGTAGAAATACTCTTTCTATCTCAGCAGAAGGGAATTTAATTCCAGGGCCTCTTTGATGAACTCCTCAATAGTGGGAACATCCTTGTATCTTTACATGGATTGTTGCATTTCCTGGAGTTGCATATTTTTGGCCGATATATCAGCCTCATTTCTTATTTTCAGGACCTCCATGTCTTGTTGCAATTGCTTTAGTTGCTTTGCCACCTACCTGTTTGCGCTTGCTTTCTTTGGCTCGAGCTCTTGTTCGGGTTGCACAATTCTCTCCTCTTTATCCCTTAGTAAAGTAGAGACCTCAATAGTCTTGTCTATAGTGGCTAATGTGTATGCTCCTGTGAACTTTGATAGTCTAGTCAAGTTCTTGGCCAAATTGAAAGGAATGTCCTTCCACACAATGTCCATGGGCTCGTTTCCAGGTGGGAATTTAGGTGCACCTACCCTTCTTATTTTTCTTTGCCTTCTAACTACAGCCTTATGGAGAGGGCTATATAACACATCAAGTGGAGGTATTTTAGTTACTTTGAAAACAATCTCTGGTGTGGAGGGATAATTTCAGTGTGCTGGGACGTTGTTGCTTGTTCCTCAATAGGTGTAGATTTTTATTCGATAGACTTGGGCTTTGTATCTTTATGAACACGTGGAGGAGTTTTTCATTCCTCTGTTTCTTGGGCATTTGAGGCTTTGGGAGTGCCTTGCAATTTCCGATTAAATTGATCCAACTCCTGCTCCAAATTATCGCCTTTGTTCTCTGAATCGATTTCTGTAGTCGGGGTGCTCATCACTTGCTTCTCAACTGACTTCCTGTTGGACTCAGTTGTGTTGTTGGCATCTTGGGGCTTCCCTTTGTCTGGTGTCTTCTCAATGTTTACCTGAGAGTCTATTTGAGAACTAGGAACTCCACTATCAACAGTGACATTTGGAGTAGACTTATAATCGAGTTTTAATAGATGCATTGGGATCACCCAAAGCTTCTCATCTCTGAATTCCTGAATTCTTTGAAAATATTCAAGTTTCATATTCGCTTTTGCCTATTCGAATGGTTGTTCAAAGGATATAGCTGACTGTAACAAATCCTCAAAATAATTATCATCATGATTGTATGGCTTGAGCTTTACTCTAGTATTGACATTATATGCCACTTTGTTTGGATAAAATTGCCACTTAGGAAATGTATGAAGCCTGAGGGCTTCCATATGTGCTGATTCCTTAGTGGCATGAACAAAATTGGCTAAAGCAAAAGAACTGCATTTGATAGGGAAAATGGGCCATAATGACTTCTTGCCGTCTTTTAGAACTTTAGTGAGGCCCTTTCCCACAGTCTGGTAGGCAATATCTCTTACTAATAACTTATAAGAAACATATAAATGAAGGACGTGTGGATCAGTTGTGCTACCAAAAACCCTAATATAGGTGAACCACTCTTCAATAAAATACTTGCCAACAGTAAGAAGGTCTGCTGTAGCTTCTTGGGAAAACCTAAGGGCTTTCTTATTGAAAATCATTTGATGTAGGGGCAACACAACAACATGGAATATCTTATAGAAGTGAGGTATGCAATGTGATTTCCACATTTGTTTATGACTAAGATGGATGGGTAAGGATCTTGTAAGGTCCATTTCTAACCCATGGCTGGAAATGTTGTGCAAAAACAGATAACATCCATAATGTAGGCACTCAAATAGAAGGGATGGAGGTTATCTAGAAAGGAGGTTTTTTTCTGTGGATATTTAGTAATGGTGGTGGCTAGATTGTCAGATAGGATGGAATTCCAATTCATGATATGGGAATTAACACAAGCATCAATCAGAGGAATCCATTCTATTGAAAACTTAGTATTATTGGGTAGCCCATACAATCTACATAACATGGATGCTTCTTAGTTGTAGGGGTTTGCCAAAGAGGCTATAGCATACATACCTGATTTCTCATACTTGAATTTTTTGTCCAACACCTTCCAACCCTGAATTAGCTTGAAGGGGTCTGGGTTCTTCTTTGCGAAGTTAGCCACAAATGCATTGTCGTAGATATCCTTCGGATCATATATGTGGTACATCTTCTTTAGATCATCTTCTCTGAACGACCCTATGAGCTCCATTCTTGAATTCTTGAACTGCCTATCTTCAATGATAATGTTTTCGATCACTGAGTTGATCATATCTATATAGGGGAGGATTTTAGCCCTTGCTCCTATCCTATGAAGGAATGAATAGGAAGCATCTCTACATTGAAGTTATGAAAGCCTTTTTGAGTCAGATATTGCTCTCATAATAGTAATTTTAGGACGATCGTCCTCCAGCCTATTGTAAATTACTTCCCAAGCTGTTGCGCCTCCGGCAGCATCAAAAACTATATCAGCAAAGATAGGAGCCATCTCTATAAACCCAACTTCAACAATGGTATGTTTGCTTTGTTTCTACATCACCTTTATTAGTGACATTTCTTCTGTCACTTGCTTGAAATAGACAAGATATATCAGTGCAGATGATATCTAGTAATTAAGATTGAAAGCTTCTGTGAAATGACTTTGGATTGTGAGAAAGGTTTTAATGAGATACTCGACTATAACTGCTCATAACCCAGAAAATGATTATCCTTCCTCGTGCTGCTAAATATTTAATAACCTATCAACTCTCTTTTTTTGGTATTTAAAACGTAATTATTCCACACATTTTACTGCTCTTAATCGTGCATCGCTATCTTAAAAGGGATACCATATAGCGCTACTAGATGGATTAAGTAAAATGCGATTGTGGAGATTGCAATATCGCATTTCACAAATTGCTTTTGGTTGTTCTAATGGCATGGTTAAGTTTCTCGTGAACTATGTGAAGTGTGTAATGCGATTGCGAAATGACCAGGTGATGTTATCGCAGTGGGAGATTTAATCGCATATCGCAATTTTGTAAAGGTTTTTTAACATGGTCATGTGGAAAAGTGTGATTTACGATTTGGGATATGGATTTCATCCTTAGTTAGTTTTGCAAGGTTTGCTAGGTATTTTCTTAGTGTTAGGGTTTTATTATCCTAAGCCTAGAAATTTAAGAGGGTCACCATTTACAACTCTAACCCTAGCTATTGTTTGTTATAAATGGGGGGGTTGTTTCGTAGTATAACAAGTCCCTATAATACTTGTGTAGCCCCCATATTGTTATTGTTTTGACCCATAGAACTACCATATTGTTATTGTTGTGTCCCTTAAAAACCAACTATTTTTATTATTGACCATTACATTATTAGTATTATGTAGGACTTAATTATATTTTGACCCTTTAGACTCCTATATATACCAAGGAGATCTTGTCATTTGAACCATCCAAGAAGTGTTTATTTATGTGATGTAAAAGGAGGTTTCCCCTTTGAAGATGCTTATTTTCAAGTCACTGATCCATCTTTTGTTTTGTTTTTGGTGATTTGGTTACATAACAACATCGCAGGTAGATTGTGAGCCCATAACACAAAGTTCCAAGTTTGAGACCATTAAACATTTAAAATGAAGAGACCCCAAAATTTATTTTCATCAAGTGGTATAAGAGCACAAAATATTCATGTGTGTAGTGTGGAGGAGAAGCAACAGAATAAGGTATAAGATGGATGAAGACATAGCAAGAGAATTTTTATTTTTTTGTAGGTGACAACAAAAGAAGGTGAGAATATTTGCAACATCCTAAAGCAAGGAGTGCTCATAGGCTTCTAAAGAAGAGAACTAGGAAGAAAGTTTGGTGAGGCACAATCTAGGAAGGTGGGCACTTGTTACTACAAAGGTGTGTTGTAGATGATGAGCCAAAGCTACCACAAGAAGACCAAAAAGCATATGACTAGGAGCTCATATATTTTTGTACCTTGAGAATTTGATACAAGAGAATTGACCCACATCTGAAAAACCAATAAAAAAAGCATGCTTCTATAAAGCAAATGTGGTCATGAGGATAAAGTTTTCTTGAATGCATTAATTTTTCCTAGTTTATAGGGACAATGAACACTTTTATGGATTATATCATATCATTTTAGTGATCCAGTCATCATTGTGTTTATTCTTATAAATGTAGCACACGGCCATGTTAAAGGGCGACCATTCGAATAAATATCTGGCCCATCATGACATCATATTGTAGTTGGCCAACTAATGTAATTCAACTCTTGAGAGACCATAATATGTAATCCTCTTGATTTTGATATAAATTGTTATTTTTTTCCTATGTTTGTGTGGCTTCTAACTCGCAATGTTTTTTTTGTAGCCTTATCATGATCCATGGCTATAATAGCCCCTAGTTGATTTTCCATGTAAAAAATATAAGAGGAAATTCACGGGACACATATTCCAAGCTGAATGGTTGGAAGATCATCCTATTAGGTGCTAATTTTAGTTTATTAATGGCTAAGAAATTGGAAAAGGCATTGGAAAAGGAAAAGAGGCATTAATTTCATTCATTTATGAAAATAAAGGAAAATAAGAGAAAAGGAAGGTGATAGGTCACATATTTGCATGAGAAAGAAATTGAAGGAAAAAATAGAGAAAAATGAAGAAAAAAGAGGCTTCAATGATAAAAAGGCTTATGAGGATCAGTTCATGGCTTTTTGTGAGTGTGTGAGACTTTTTTCAATTTTAGCTTGGAGCTCTATTCTATTTTATCTCTCATACTCTTGCACACTTAAATCTTTTTGGAGCACTCTTGGAGGATTTTGGCCATACTTTTGGATTTAGAGAAATAAGGCAAAGGAAAAGTAGGAAAGCGGGATCAAAAACTACAACAGGTTTTATTTGCATGTGTTAGTGTTTGTATTTGCATACTACCATCAGTGATCAAAACTCTTCTTTTCATATTCATATTAGGGTCTCGATCAGAAATTTTTGTCATTCCACCTAGGTCCTCATTCAAAAATTTACTTACTGATGGTAGCCCTAGTCAAGGAAACCCCACTCTCCCTCAAAAATCATACTTCCTGGCCCACCTTCATGTATTATTGAGCATACATCAATCATAAAAGCTCATTTTCATCATGTCTTTATGTCAATCAAGTCAACATGGAGTCTGGTCATTCAATGTCCCATTAGGTCACTATGTTTCATTTTCCAAGGTCCAATAAAACACCATTTCAATACATAAGGCCAATTTTGCTTCAAAGTATGTTTATGATCAAACATAAATGAATTTTATGAAAGTGAGAGCAGTATTTGTCCATAATAGGCCAAGGAACAAAAACATCCTTCATTTTTTACACAGGTGTTATGGTTTGGGAGAAATGTCAAAAATACAGTTCCTACAAGAGAGTTGTTTCACTTATGGACTGACCTTGGTAACATCAATTGTTCTTCTAACTAGAATGTCCACATGACTTGCTTGATAAGTCAAATAATAACTGTTATAGAAATTTTTGTGCCTAACAGCATGAAGCATGAAATGTCGATAATCTAAGGGATCCAAAGTCCCTAAACATGTTGTTCCTACCCCTAGAGGAACAAGGTCAGCAAACCACAACACTGAAAATCAGTTCTCCACCTGAAAACACTCAAAAACAAGCTATTTCTGGATCATGTCAGCTGCTCCACTGAGCATCTGTGCTGAATGTCAACTGCTCCACTCTGTACCTGCGCTGAATGTCAAAAGCAATGAAGGCTACCTGCGCTGGGCGAGATTGGCCAAGTGGCACAGTCATTCTACAAGGTGTCAAATGCCTAGGAAGCTTCCCAAATGACACTTGGATCAGGGAATTCGCCTTGTGATGAGTAAGAGGATCTAGATCTCCAAGTGGAACCAAGAAACTCCAAGTGGACTCAAGAACTGAAGTATAACTAAAGTGGGAGAGGACACTAGTCAGCTTCATGCCAACCTCAAGCTGACTCATCCTTTCTCCAAATCTCCTATATATAGAGCTCTCTCATGAGGTCTATAGGGGCTGGAATCTTGTGAATGTAAGGAAGTGCTGTTGGTTTGAGTATAGAACTATTGGGTGATTGCTTTGAAGGAGGTGAAGAGGAGATTTCTTTCTACTGGGAAGTGTTGCTGGATTGGGCCTATTATGGTTGTAACACTCTCAGAACTTTACTTCTTCCATTAATAAAGCATTTGAGGTTCTTCTATATGCATGTGTCTCTGTGGCGTATTGATGCTTGTATATTTGATTTATTCTAATCCTTGAATCAGTTATGGATTATGCTTCTTGTAGTTTCCCTTTCTTGTGCTTTTGTAGGATCTTTGTGTAGCTGGGCCATTGAAAGAGCAAGGAGCTGGGAGCAAGCAGCAAGGAGAGAAGATTGGATCAAACATTAGCGGAAGATAACGGTTAGTGGATCTCTTTCTCCCCTCTCTTACATCTCATAAAGAAGTAACCTTGAATAGCTTTGCATTCGGTTGTTGCAGAGGTACTATCACCCTTAGAGTGGGATAGGGTCATTCCGTATTGGATACTTTTCCCAACAACAAATTGGCGACTCCGCTAGGGACCGTATCTTGTTGGTTGTTTGTGTTTTTGCTATTCATTTCATAAACAAAGGGAGTACCGAATCGAACTGTATTTGAATCTTTCAAATGCAAAGTAGAGGGCAGCTACTCTAGCTCAGTTTCTGGGCAAGTTTATGATTTGAAGAGCTGATCCACAAGGACTCTAATAAGCTCTTAGTGATAGCTTTTCATCCTCCTTGTCATCCCTTAGTGTGTCCTTGACTGATAGCTTCTGATTTGAGCAAAAACTGTGAATTTTTGAGCAATCTGTGACTCGGAAACCAAGAGAAACGAAAGTTTCGTTCTTCAGTGCAGGTTGTACAAAGGCTGTCTGCATTTCAGCGCAGTTCCCGAAGGGGCTACCTGCGCTGAAGGTCAAACAGACAGTGTCCCACCTGCGCTGGACCAGTCTTGCTTTGTGCTACTGGGGTTTCCTGCTGTTTCTTGCCCTGTTTTCACTCTTGTTTTTGTTGTTTGTTACCAGTCAGTGTGCCTATCTGAAACCAACTTTCCTTGTCACTATTCCGCCTCAGTTGTATAAAGAAACTGTGTTTTTTCTTTATGTATTTCTTGTGCATTTACAGTTTCCCATAACGAAAGTGAACTAGTCTTGTTGTGGCCTCTTAGATCTAGACCTGTGATAAAGTGTCGTTTTGATCTTAAGAGTTAGTTTGTTTGCTGTTCATAGCTGATTGAGCTTTCACTTTCGTCATATGGTTTGAATTTATATATTTCTAGTGTCGAAACAAGTAAATCTTAAGGTGTCTTTTGATTTTGGACAAGCTTGTTTGCTTTCACTTGAAATTGAATTCAAAATTATACAACAGCTTTCTTTTTGTATTACACCAACATTAAGAAAGAGAAAAGAAATACTTGCATTGTGCATGTGCATTATGACAGCTTGCATGTTGATTTAGGAAAAAGTGCATTAGTGTGTGCTCTATGATCTGTGTGAAAAGATGTTATCTTTATTTTCCCTCAGTAGTTAAGATTTTCAAAGTTGAAAGATTGAAAAGCTTGCTTATCATCTTAGACTGTATTTAGGAGTGTTACTATACATCTCGTGGTGATCCATAAAGGCAAACTGCTAAACAAGATCAACCTTAAAATAAATTGAATTTACATAACAACGCATTGAAACATAACGCAAACACATAGAGGTCTAAGCTAGAGACGTGTTCCGGCGTCGTTAAACGTGATATCTTAGCGTTGAGTGGTTGGGTGATTCCTCCACGGTGAAGCGATAAGTATCAATACGGACTTGTGCTCCCACATACCATCGCGTATATATTGGGAGACCCCTATAGGAATAAAGCCTTTATCCAATAGGAAACCGTGTCGGCCGCCCTACTGATCGCAATGCAGTGAACACAGCATTCACGAAGATCGACCACTCGTACCGTAAAACGTATTCTGTGGTTTTGCAAAAAGTTTGGCACACCCTCTGCCTAGAACTCTAGAGCAGTTTCTTTTGGCCTTTTTCAAACTCTATAACTGAAAAAGTCCATCCGAGCATTTGTCACTTCGGGCTCGTTAAAACATCGAAGGAGACTAGAGTCATCTTTAGCTTTTTCTCGACTCTTAAAAAGTGAAAAAGCAAGTTGTGTCTAATCGTCGTTATAAAATTTATTTTAAACGGAACATAATCACCTCCTATTCCCGCGTTGATCTTAAGTTGAGAACATGGAACGCCCCAACCAAGGAATTCCACAAGATGGAAATCCTAGTCCTTTCTCCTCTTGGGGAGAAGTTGGTGCGCCCCACATGGCCACATTGTCGCTTCCAGGACTGACAATTGGCCTGCCTATTTGGCTATTCTCAACTAATGTAGTTCAGACCACCATGGTTCCTGAACAGTCGAGTCAACAGTTAGATGAGTCTAGAGCTGCCCACCAGCCTTCAACTTCCTATAACTCTTCCTCCAATCCTTCATCTTCGAAAGGTAGAGCCGACAAAAGCCAAGCTCCCATGGAGAAGAAGGAGAAGAAGAAGAAAGAGAAGAAGAAGAAGGAGCCTAAGGCGACTGGGGGCAAGCAAAAGACATCTGACAAAAATCCACACACACCACAGACCGGGCCTAAATCGCCATGTGTCATATGTAGAGGAGACCACTTCCATAGAGATTGTCCCTGTATTCCCCGGATACTAAGGGATTGGTCCCCTCGTCTGCACAATTCGGGAGCATCAACCTCTGATAGCCATGTTGATTGCTTACCGTCAACCAGCGAAAGTGAAGGTTCAAGACAAAGAGGGGGAGCAAGATCCCCCTGTAAATTGTGTGAAGGCAATCACGCCATCCACCGTTTTCCCTTCGTAGACGAGGCGAAGAGAGTTTTGGAAGATCGCCCGGTTTCACCGATGAGACTTCCTTCTGGATACAAAAAACTCGTGCCGAGTCCTTCATTGGTTGAAAATACAGCTGGCCTGCTCAAGTGGTCAGCTGAAGCGTCAGTCATTGAAAATGAACCTACTGAATCCAGACCAGACGAAAGTCTAAAAGTCGATACGGCAGTTGACCCGGTTCTTCCTTCAGAGGTTTCATCCTCAAATGACACCGTCACTGAAGATTCATCTTCAAATGACACCCTCACTGAAGAGAATAAGGATGACACCATCCAGATTCTTTTCATCAACACAGATTCTGATGAGCATCAGGGCAATGCACCCATTCCTTTATCGCAGGAAGGAACATCGTCAGGATTGTATCCGGCCGTGTATTCGGTCCCACCACCAAGCAACCTGGTTGTGTCCTTTGATTGGAACCAACTAGGCAGACCCCGGTTGCCAGCCAGTATACCTTTCAGAATCATAGTCCAAATCTATAGAATGGTGATGGCAGGAACTATCATTGATGAAGGGGCATCTGTGAGTATCCTTTCCTCTATTGCTTGGAAAGCACTGGGTTCCCCAGAGCTTTTGCCTGAGATAAGAAATCTCTCGGGCTTTGATAAAGGAACCAGTCGACCATTAGGGATCCTCCCCAATGTACCTGTTACATTGAAAGGGAAGACCGTTCAAATGAACGTGATGGTCGTTCAAGGACCCTTGGATTATAACCTACTCCTTGGACGAGACTATATATATTGCATGGGAGCTATAGTCTCCTCACTCTTTAGAGTAATGTGTTTTCCACACAAAGGAAGAATGGTCAAGCTCGTAGACCAACTTTCATTTCCGGGATCACGCATCGCAAATAGTCAAATACCAACCCTCAATGGTCTATTCACCCAAGAAATGTCTCCGCCCCCAGTCCTCCTTCCCGATGAGTGCGAGTGATTCAGAAAGACGGGACTGGAACCCAGGGGGCATGCATCCTGGTCTACTTTGGGCAGAGGAAACCTTGGGTATAAGGTAGAATTTCCGCGAAAGAATGTGACTAGTCCGTACCCCGTCCGTGAATGGAAGAGGGGTTGTTCTAGAACAGAATTCTTTTGATAAGGTTACTTGTCTGACAAAGGTCATTCACCATTGTCTACTTTGGTAGACAGTGCCGAAGAAAGAGATTGATTTGCGGCAGCAAATAGAACCATCTTTGGGTAACCAGGAAGAGGCAAGCCTCACCCTTTAAAACAAATGTTTTATCGGATAAGTAGGGGCAGCCTTGAAATTGTACTTTATACCTGGGGGCATGCAAACCTTTTGGAGTACAAGCTAGGAGCGGTTATTTATCTGTTTTTTAGGATTAACCGTTTCCTAACTTGCATAAAGAAAGGATGTGGGGCAAAGGTCAAAATTTGCCAGAGAGAGAGCATAGCTTATGTGAGGTGCAAGCTCTATAAAAATTGGAATCTTGCAGGAGACATTTCTTATCTTATGACTGGTATATCGAGCAGTTTTACCGCAGAATTTATGCTCGTTAAAAAATAGAAAAGCGAGATCCGAGCAGTTTTAGCGTCATAGTTCATGCTCGTTAAAAAATAAACATAAGCTTTTGAGCAAGTTTAAGCTCGTTAAAAAATGAACTTCCCGGTAAATAACCATTAAAAATGTACCCTGATCAACCATAAAAAGACCTTGGTCGTGTTTTGCTGCAGCCATCACCTCCACCGTTCATTTGGCCGATCGTTTACCTCCATATGATTGTTTACCTATTTTGAGGAACAACTGCGAAGAGTGATTTCACTTAGCCATCCTTGTGACACTGCCGTGATTGGAAAATTCCAACCTGTACCTAGAATCTGCTGCTATCCCTATTTATCACTCGTTCCTCAAAAGATGAGTCTTCTTTGAGCTCTTTTCTCCTGACTCGTAAAATATGAAAAGTTTGCCGAGTTTTGGCCTTCCAGCTCGTTAAAATGACTGGAAGAGCTATCCCTCCTCTAGATTTTAATCTTTTTGGACCTGAGGGATTATTGCACAAAAAGGTCGAGCGCTTGTTTTATTCGGCTCGTTAAAGTAATCGAAAACTCATCCCTTCTGTATTGTTTTATACTTTTTCGGACTTAAGGGATTAGATGACGAAAAAGGAATTTTGGAGTTAACTTTCTGTACCTTTTCAGACTCTCTAAAATTGAAAAGGACCGAGTTTTCCTTGTCGTTAGACTCGTTAAAATGATTAAATAGTGACAAACTTGTCTTTAGACGAGAACGAGTTTCCCTATCGCTAAGCTCGTTAAAACATAGCGATGGGCTTGCCCGAAGGGCAGGTTATAGAACAAGCATATGTTATCCTCCTCAAGCTTGACAAAAATAAAGAGGTACTGGTCAGAAATGACTGGGGAAAAATTGGGAGAACCTCAAAGCTTTAATGGTAGCAAGTCGCTCTTGAACATGACACTTTGTCCTCCGTACACATCGGGTTGGGTTGTTTCATTCACCGGTCTCGTCACCATGGTCCTCGCCAAACCATCCACATTTGGGGTAATGCTACCAATCCATCACATCAGTGTCGTTATATGTTCAAGAGATGTTGTTCAGAAAGAGTCAACCTTGTCCCATCCACTGCCATACATTATCCTTCATCCACCCATGATCGCCACCCTGAATCATATTTTACAGATTGTTTTCACCTCCACTAAAATCATTAGCTCCGTTCCGTGTCATTGATGTGGGATTCGTTATGGCCCTCCTTTGACGGATCGCTTCTTGTCGACTTCAACTCATTATCCAAGAAGTTGATCTAGGAACAAACCCCCCAGTACTTTGAAGCTTGCATGCCTCAATGGCAAGTTTCTCACTTCCGGCGACAGGTATACATTAATGACCTTCGACCAGAAGATTTTGCGTGGTGTTCGACGCCGAGTCCTTTATTCACACCACGTGAATTGTACTGCAGTACCTTGAGGGTCATTGTCATTATTGGTGATTACTCTCGCGCTTGTTAACGGTTTACATTATTGACCGGTAATCAAGCGATGTCTTTCCATGTTCGACTTCAGCGCAATTCTCACATGGATCGACTTGTACTTAGAGTGAAGATCGAACGAGTTTGAAGACCCCGGATCTAGTTTCATCCATCCGGGCTGCGATATATATTCAGGATATAAAGACATTTGTTATGTACATCATTGCAGCAGATGATCATCCTACTCAAAGGATGATAATTTCAGCAGAGAATTATCAGTCTACCATCAGACGATCGTCTGTTCTATGTACCAAAATGAATTTATAAAGCTGAGCATGGGAATGCCCGCCTCAGCTAGATCATGAAAGCAGAATGAAAAATAATGTATTGTATTTTATTTTATTACAGGGCACCTCTCAGCAATTGAATGAACTTCGGATCCTCCTGATAAAGCATTTCACCCGATAAACGACCTCATACTTTAGAGGCCAACTGTTATAGACATTTTTGTGCCTAACAGCATGAAGCATGAAATGTCGATAATCTAAGGGATCCAAAGTCCCTAAACATGTTGTTCCTACCCCTAGAGGAACAAGGTCAGCAAACCACAGCACTGAAAATCAGTTCTCCACCTGAAAACACTCAAAAACAAGCTATTTCTAGATCATGTCAGCTGCTCCACTGAGCATCTGCGCTGAATGTCAACTGCTCCACTCTGTACCTGCGCTGAATGTCAAAAGCAATGAAGGCTACCTGCGCTGGGTGAGATTGGCCAAGTGGCACAGTCATTCTACAAGGTGTCAAATGCCCAGGAAGCTTCCCAAATGACACTTGGATCAGGGAATTCGCCTTGTGATGAGTAAGAGGATCTAGATCTCCAAGTGGAACCAAGAAACTCCAAGTGGACTCAAGAACTGAAGTATAACTGAAGTGGGAGAGGACACTAGTCAGCTTCATGCCAACCTCAAGCTGACTCATCCTTTCTCCAAATCTCCTATATATAGAGCTCTCTCATGAGGTCTATAGGGGCTGGAATCTTGTGAATGTAAGGAAGTGCTGTTGGTTTGAGTATAGAACTATTGGGTGATTGCTTTGAAGGAGGTGAAGAGGAGATTTCTTTCTACTGGGAAGTGTTGCTGGATTGGGCCTATTATGGTTGTAACACTCTCAAAACTTTACTTCTTCCATTAATAAAGCATTTGAGGTTCTTCTATATGCATGTGTCTCTGTGGTGTATTGATGCTTGTATATTTGATTTATTCTAATCCTTGAATCAGTTATGGATGTATGCTTCTTGTAGTTTCCCTTTCTTGTGCTTTTGCAGGATCTTTGTGTAGCTGGGCCAGTGAAAGAGCAAGGAGTTGGGAGCAAGCAGCAAGGAGAGAAGATTGGATCAAACATTAGCGGAAGATAACGGTTAGTGGATCTCTTTCTCCCCTCTCTTACATCTCATAAAGAAGTAACCTTGAATAGCTTTGCATTCGGTTGTTGCTGAGGTACTATCACCCTTAGAGTGGGATAGGTTCATTCTGTATTGGATACTTTTCCCGACAACAATAACTAGATAGAAAGAGATTTCTAATGAGCTAGCATGAGCTCAATTTGGAGTTGAGGAAAACCTCCAAAAATTTCCTGCAAGATAACACTTCATTTTTTCACCCTCATTCTGCACTTTTTTACCAGTCTTGGGAGAATTTTTTTTTGAGAGGCTATACATGATCATTTTTAGTGCTTGATAGGTCCATTGTGTGGACAAGAGAGATGTCTTTTCAATGCACTATTATGAGCTCAATTTGGACTCTGGGAAGGCACTGAAAAGTTGGTTTGAAGATGGAGCTACACACTTGACACTGTGAGGGTGCACTTCCTTCTCGCACTATGCACTTCCTTCTGGCACTACGCACTTGCCAAAGATAGGGCACAATTCCTTGTGGCACTGCTCACTTTCCTAGAAAAGCCAGAAACACTTCTAGACTTTTCCAAATTGCCTCCAAAGCTTTAGAAACATTGTCTTCAACCTCTAGTAAGTGAGTGACAATTAAATATATCATTCTTCTTCCTCCTATAGTCATTCATTATGCAAATTTGCAGGTTCCATTAAATATTTGGTGTTTTACTCATTTCAAATCCTAGCATCTCCCTCAAATCACCATTTGCACTCTGAATTCCCAAATTTCATTCCCTTACACTTTCAAACCCTTCCCTCATTACAATTCCCTTTCCCTAAACACTTTATCCCAATACCTTAAGCCCTAGGTTCTACAACTAACTAGGCTCCAACCCCTAACCTGTAAATAATTTCCCCATCCTAAATTCCACCATATTACTACATCATGTCCCCTCCCCCATTTCATAAATCCCTAGCACCATATTCCCCAATTCCCCTTTCCCATTCCTTATTCCTCAAAACCACATTCCTCGAACATCATACCTACATAGGGTTTTGACATTAAGACACTATGTCAAAATAGAAAGAAATTCAATGGAAAAGCTCAAGGTAGAAAATGCAAATATTGAAACCCTAACTCACCTAGAAGAGAAAAAGAAACTTGATATACTTGCAGAGGCTTCACTCAAAGTCTAGCCACACCATCATCAGCCACTTCACCAATGTTGAAGCATTTTGGCTCATTTTTGCAATTTTTGTCTTTTCTGTGTGTTTTTGGACAATGTTATATCAGGAACATGGTCAAACGCACAAAGCCCTAGGTGCTACGCACTTTTTTGGGGCACATTTTGAGCAAATGGAGACCACTATTGGATGAAAAATGACAAATACTTCTAAGAAAACCACATTTCTAGCATTAGTTTGCAAAATTAGCAGGTGAGAGGGGAAAAAAAAATTCAAAAAATCATGTTTCTACCTCAAATTTAGCCTAGGCACTGCGCACAGACCAGACTTGGGAGAATCAACTTTTGGAGGGTCAAATCAAGTCTATTTTGGAAACCAAAGGCATATTTGGAAACTAGACAGGACAAGTGTTCCCGTGAGCTATCCTGGGCTCAATTTGGACACTGCAAAGGCAGTAAACATCAGCCTGCAATATGGAGGGTGCACTTGACACTATGAGGGTGCACTTCACAGAAAGATGGTGCACTTAACTAGTTTCCTGATTTTTCACTGTTTTTCTCTAGATTTGATTTTCATCCTTGGAAATCAACTTTTTACTGATTGATGTTGTAAATGTAATAATGACGTGGATAAGTTACATGGGGGTAGATTCATTAGGTAAAAGTTATCATCAAGTCAAATGAATTAGTTTCAATGTAATTAGGGAGGAGTCACTTAGAGCTCCCTACACTCTAGGTATCAGTTCATATTTTTATGGATCTCTTCTCTTCCTCAACTCAGGGATTCGATTGCTAAGGATGAGAGAAGGTTGCTTTGATGTCTATATCTTCCCTTTCTTCACTCTTTTCAAAGGTTGGACCCATTTGGATGTTATTAGATTGATTAGACACACTATTGTATCATTATTTGGCCAATTTTAATAGTTGAGTTGCAGCTATTTCTTTGGGATACATTTGGTATTAATGGTTAGCATTGTCTCTTCTCTGTTATCATTTGTATGAAAGTTTTGTAAGTTCATAAACCATTTCATGTCCGTTATATGATAATTTTCAAGTTGATAGGCAAAATACATGTTTTCTCATGCTCTGTTTTGGGAAGGTTATCATAATTTGTCCATTTCTTCTTCAGTTTAGGAAGAATACATCTCCTATGCTCTTCCTAACTCCTCAGTAGTCCTAAACCATCTCACCAAATCTCCTTTTAAGTGTTAATTTACTTCTGCCTATCTTGCCCCTTTGAATGTTTGTAATCATATCTTATTTTCCCTGACATAGCCTCTTTGACCTAATATCCTCATCCAGCAATAACCCCATCAAATGAAATAAAAACAACCTCTGCACTTTATACCTAGCCTAAAACCCTAATCCATCAAGACCTATTGGCTATGATTCTTTGGAGAGAGCCCTCTCCAGCTTGGTAGGGAAATCTACCAAGTCAAAAGGTTGTTTTGTGGTTACCTCAACTGGACTCTTCCTCAACCTTGGAGATCCAGAGGAGTTATAACAACATGTATAAAGTTACATGCATGATTTCATTGCTACTTTTGGCATGCATGTCGTTTCTTAGTTATGATTTTTCATTAGCATGGATGATTTCCTAGATTGATAGTGGTTTTTCCTACCCTTTCCATTTCGTAGATAGTCATGGTGTTGTGGGTTTTTTTTTTATTGGTGCTCATGTTCCTTATGGCTCTGGGTTGAGTTACTAGTTCCTGGAGCCCTAGTTGGACAAAAACTTTGGAAGCCCCTAAACAAATCGGGTTGAGTGACTAGTCTTGGAAGCCTTGGTTGGAAAAACTCTCTATATCCCTTGGTGGGTTGAGTTACTAGACCTGGAGACTTGGTTGGACAAATGTTCCGGAGCCCTGTGACAACTATGGTTTGAGTTACTGATCCTGGAGCCAATATGGAACAAACACTCTAGAGCCCTGGCGAATCTGGGTAGAGACTGATCTAGTGATCGTTAGTGATGTCCAACAGTCAGGTGGAATCACTGGTTGAGGGTTGAGGCGGTTTGGCTTCTCGAATCCTTGGTTTGGTCTTGGTTGGTTGTTTCCATGAGATTCCACATTCATGCTAGGAATATGGCACATGGGTGACTGACTGAAAGAAATATTTGGTTCATCCCAATTTATGGCCTAGTGGTACATG
Source organism: Pinus tabuliformis (assembly GCA_031772625.1). Lineage (NCBI taxonomy): Eukaryota > Viridiplantae > Streptophyta > Pinopsida > Pinales > Pinaceae > Pinus > Pinus tabuliformis. The sequence goes on from CM062809.1 coordinate 1,277,861,793, forward strand.
GGAGTCCCTGAGTTAGTTGGAATTTTCATATGTTAATAAGAGGTATTTTCTATTATGGGCAATGGTATGGAAACTAACCCTGGAAAAGTGGCTTAGATCTTGTAGTTGCTAGCACAAAACTAGGTGAAAAAGACTACAGACACTCCCTTACAAACATTTTCATGTGGCTGGAGGGTCAAATTGAAATTTAGGCAATGTTATACCAACGTATGGGAGTACATATCACTGAAAAAGAAAGTTGACTCATGGTTTTGGCACTTGGAGGGGTGGTTTAGATCCCGTGGGTCATATAGCTCATGAGGAAGGTGAGCAAGGTTTCGGTTTGTCGATTCCACTTGATTGTACTTAAGAGGCTAAGTAATGCCATATTATCCCTCTTCTTATGTTTACCATGGAAATAAGGTGGAAGTGGTTAAATGTGGGAGGGATGTTATAGATTGGTATCAGACAATGGTTCAATACTTGGACTGGATGGGCGGAATGTGTTTGTCATGCATGCATGTTAGTTGTCTATGTGATTTTTAAGCATGCATTTCAGTAGTGTGCATGCATGACAGTGGATATGGTTTCCATGTATATAGTCGATGTCATAGTTTATGTTATCATGTATGATGTTGATGTGATGGCTAAGATATAGCAAGAAATGTAAATCTTTAGAGAGAGGTTACAACACTGGACCTCGGGGTAAGGGCAAATCATCATACATGTTTGTATGTTTGACATGCAGGTATGTTGGTTATTTGTAATTATCAGAATTATGGTTACGTACATGCCTGTAATTATAATTTTTTATGGTTACATACATGATATATGTTATCCAATCAATGCATTTATATGCACACGCATCGAATAGTCATGCAAGATAGTAACTTGTTGTTATATGCATTGCAGCCGTATGCACGCTGATTATGGTCATTTAATTTAGATCTTGATGTTACATGTATCATGCTAATATGGATTGGCCTATGCAGATGGTTATGGTTATGATATTCAGGTATGAGTCGATACACTTGTGATATTATGTCGTATTAATATGGATTGACTTGTACAGATGTGATAGCCTCCCCTAAGATACATTGGGGTATGAGTTTGATGTTGTCGTATATTTGGTTTATCTAAGATTATACGTTTGTAAGTTGTTTGAATGTTTGATTAATTTCATGGTATGAGTATGTATCTATAAGATTGCATGAAGGAATTATCTTGTTTTAAGATGATTGTACTAATACAATATGTGTTGAGGCAACTGATATGCAGTTGAGTGATAGTGGATGCAAGTTGTAGTATTATGATTAATGATTTTGAGTTGATTATGGCATGAATGTTAGTCTTGGTAAAGGTTGATTTCAAATTAATAGAAATGATGTCTTGATCTTTGGAATATGTGACTGACATGTGTGTACAGTTGCAGGGCAACATGCTTGGTATAAGCGTGACAAGGTAATAATTGATTCGTTTATATAACTAACAGTTGGGTGATATGTCAGTACATAATAGACTCAATTGCAGTAAGTTAAATTAGTAAAGTAAAGGAATTGGGTGAGAATTCCTTTGGATATGCTTGGAAACCATAATCAAATGAATCACGGGTTTGCATGAATAGAGGAAGTCTTCTTAACCTTAATTTTGTTTGAAATTATGTGGATATGTACTATATTCCTAAATATGTATTTGACACGTATAAAAACTGATTTTTATTTATGGTTGGATTCGTCAAGGAATTGGAGTCCCTTGAGAGATTATATACGTACGTGTTTAGTTACAGGTCAGCGTGCTAGGTACAACAAGCTAAGGTAACTTGTATTTTATTTATGCACTGACAGTTATGTGTTTATGGAAGTATGTTGCAGGGGGTTGCATGGAAAGAGAGACTGCCATGGAATATTTATGAAGGCTCGGGTTGAGATTTCCTTTGGAAGCATTGGGAATCCATGGGGATTGAGTCATGGTGTTTTTTATTAAGTTTGTGATTTTGGTGATTCGTGATTTGTTTGTGCTTGATTTGAATCTTTTTTATGCTTCATGTATGGCCATACCACTTTGCTTATGGTGTTGTATTACTATTGGTTTTCATGATTTTCTTCATGTTTTCCTTCTTGTTCTTGTCTTTTATGTTTTGAGGATCTTGGGAATTTGTTTGGGAAATAAGAAATTTAATGGATATTGGGGAGAGTTGTGTGGAGCCTGAAAGGTAATGTGAGACACGAATGAAGCATGGTGCATGTAAAAGGAATTTGAAGGCAAGAATATGATAGTTAGTTGGATTGGATGGTTCCATTGGTGTAAATGGATTATGGAAGGACAATAATGAGAAAGGTAACATGAAGAGGTAAATTAAATGGATTTGAGGTGTCAAATGCCTTGGATATGTTGGGAAAATATGTTTTCAACATTGTGCATGTTGTGCACAAATAAAGGGAGTTCTCTTAACCCAAACCTTATGATATATGATAATTATGCTTTGATCATGATTATGTTGATGTCTACATGTGTGTACATGTATGTACTTATGTCGTTGTCTAACAATATCTTCATAGATCATGATTTTTTTATGCTAATGATTATATATATGTATGTATATTGTTGTCTGACAGGGTTGTCAAGGATCATTCTTGCAGAGGAATGATTTCTTATGTAGGTGAATTTAATGAAAAGTTTCCTATTCTTATGAGGAATCAAGTTGGAAGAGTATCCCTGACAGATCTACGAGGCCAGTATCAAGTGGATATGAATTTATATTATATGCTTATACTATGCCTATGTTTATGTTATGGATAGGTATTGCTGAGGATACATCAACTGAATGAAAGGAGTGTGATCCATGACATCTGGGCCAAAGCATGGATTGTGGAAAGACACTAGAGGCAAGGTTGCCTAGTAGAGATAATGTGGTCTCTGGATGTTTAGTACTACTCTTATGTATATGTTGTACATGTTGGAAATTTTGTGTTGTGTGCACGTGGTATTGTGTACATGTCGTACATATGTTGCAGAGTACATGTTGTATATGATATGCTATGTACCAATGGTGTTGTGGACATGTTGTATATGCATTGTTGTGCATATATGGTGATGTGTACATGTTGTATATGCGGTGTCATATACAGTTGGTGTTGTATACATGTTGTATATGCAATGTTGTGTACATGTGGTGTGGTATACACGTTGTACATATGGTGTTGTGTATATATGGTTTTGTGTACATGTTGTACATGTGGTGCTATGTACATATTGTACATGTTGTGTTGTGTCTGTGCAGTGTTGTGTACATGTTGGACATGTGGTTTTGTGTGCATGTGGCACTATGTACATGTTGTGCGGGTGGTGTTGTGTACATGTGGTGCTGTGTACATGTTGTGCAAGTGGTGTCGTGTACATGTGATGTTGGGTACACGTTGTGCAGGTGGTGTCATGTACATGTGATGTTGGGTACACATTGTGCAAGTGGTGTTGTATACATGTGATGTTATGTATACATTGTGCAGGTGGTATGGTGTATATGTGGTATTGTGTGCATGTCATACATGATGTGTTGTGTACATGTGGTATTGTGTGTATGTCATACATGTTGTGTTGTGCACATGTGATACTATGTATGTGCATTGTGTAGTCATGGTATCATGACATGTGTATTTGTTGTGTTCTACTACGGGTATGTATATGTATTGTGTTGTTCACTAGGTGTAGGTGTATGTATTGTGTTTTTGTGTACACTGGGTGTAGGTGTATGTGTTGTGTTGAACACCAGATCTAGGTGTACGTGTTGTGTGGTACATCGAGTGTAGGTATATGTGTTGTGTTGTATGTCAGGTGTAGGTGGATGTATTGTGTGGTGTTATATGTCATGTATGGGTGTATGCATGAGACGTGTACTATGTGTATGTGTACGCGATTGAAGAAAAGAGAAGTCAATAGGTGTTTGTTGGGTATGGAAATTGATCTGGTGTGTGCACAGAAAGGACAAGAATAAAGGTAGAAGCAAAGGATCGATTAAAGGATAAGTATTAGTATTTTATTTCATTTTTATTATACGTGAGATTTATGACTCTGATTTATAATGGTTACATGTGATTTATGACTCTGATTTATGATGATTACATGTGATCTATGATTTTGGTTTCTGATGATTGCATGCGATTCATGATTATGATCTATGATGGGTGTGTTTTGAGATAACCAGGTGTGATATGTTTATACATAATGATTTGATAAAACAACTAATTTTACTTGTTATGACAAGAAGTAAACATAATTGCAAGTGTACCTAATTGACAGGCCACCAATGAGGTATGATTTAAAATTTTTTTTAACCCAATGGAAATTATGTGCTTGGTACAAGAAATCATTGGAAAATCCTGGTTGGGTGTATAAAATTGATTGCAAGAATTAGTAGCAACAAAAAAAAAAATTGGAACAGGCAATAGTATATTGGTAAAGCACTTCAGAAGCAAGGCCATTGTGGGACACTAGTACCCAATAGTATCCATTATTTTCCATAAGCATGTTATGACCAATATGATGGTTTTGAGGTAGGGACAGGCCTTAGTTTTTTCACCTTCCAATGAGAGGAAACCTTTCCAAGAGAGGGGTCACTCGATGGACTATGTAGCAAAGAAGGGGATGCTCGCAGAACTTGGAAGGCATGTGACTCCATGTAAGGGGGTGACCAGATTGCCTGAGGGAATGTGTATCAAGTAAGGGAAGTTTGGGGAATACATTGGTTTTGGTCATTAGCATTGCCAGATGTAATTAGAAGCATATTGGGAGTTTGCCCTTGAATGATGAGCCAGTAATTGTTCACTCAGGGAACAAGTAGTGCAAAGATTGTATTATCGGGCATTGGAAGTGGACCTTGATTTCGAAAGTGGATTCTAGAATTCCTAGGAAGGAGGTGAATCCTGGTACTAATTTTGATGGTGAACGTATGAGCCTCTCAATTCCCTTGTTTTTGGTGTAGGGATCATATCCTTCTATTTGTTGGTTAAAAAAAATGTGCATGTGTATGGGTGAAAGCATGGAACTGCGTTATACTTTTTGGTGAAATGAGGATGAGTTTTGGTGGAAAAGGGATGCTCAATCGAGCTCTTTGAACACTAAAAAATAGCTCAATCAAGCATTAAAACTAACTCTCGATCAAGCTCATGTAAACCCACTTTAGGAGCTCAATCGTGATTTAAGGCTTGATCAAACTTTAAAGATGGAAATTTTAATATTTATGTACATATCAATAATGATATGCGAACTTTAAAAATGTAAGTATTTGATAGTTAAAAAAATACTAATTACATTTGAATAATTAATTAACAATTGTGTGGATTAATTTCTCATTACATTTCTAGTGTTTTGGTGTGTAGATTTGAAAAAATATTCTAACACACTTGCAATTGAAATTGTAATATTCCTATATTTATAATTTGGTTACCTAAAAATTAGTTTTAAATATGATTTAAATTTTCAATGCTATAATTTAAATAGTAAATTAATTAAACATAATAAATCTTATCAATTTCATTTTAATAAATATTATAATTTCTTATATGAATAAGTGTAACTAAAAAATGTCAATTTGATGCTACTAGAAATGTATATTTATAAAAGGCGTTGAAGAATTAATAAACACAATTCCCTCCATCATAATCATATATATACACACATATACATCCATTTGTTCAGGAAAAAAAACGAGTGCAGTAGTAATTAACATAGTTATAATAGATGCAAGTTATATTAATATAATTTTAATGGATGCAATGGTATCTATTGTTATAAATCTCTCTCAACTTGTAAAATGTGATTGCACTCAGTTATATCCTCAATCTACATAAGTGCGAAGTAATATATATATATATATATATATATATATATATATATATATATATATATATATATGTTTGCAATATATATTTTTAAAATAATAAAAGCATATGGAAATCATAAATTTATAAACATTAATTTACTAATTTAAATTTGAGTAATCTAGATTTAAGTGCATATGAAATTATTTTTAAAATAATAATATTATAAAATTCTCTTTAGTATAGTTTCTTTGTTTATTATTTATTTATTATAATTTGATTTATTTTTAGTGAAAAATTCTCCATAAAAAAATTATAAAATGATTAAGTATAAAAATATGTTATATTTAAAATCAAATCAATAAACAAATTATCATTTTTAGGAATTTCAAAATTGAGAAAACAAGGTTAAAATATTTTATAGAAAATTATATCTATATTATTATATTTATTTTCTTTTTTCTTGGTAAACAAAATAAAATTTGGATTTATAATTAAGGAAAATTAGAGTTTGGAATATATATGAATATTTATATAATTTATTTTTGTGGAAGAAATAAATTTTATAATTTGTTTAAAGGTAAGTATTGAGAGGCATTTTTTCTTTTCTTTTTCTTTAGATAATTATGATAACTTGATCAAGCCTATAGCTCGATCGAGCCTTTGTTTAACTTGATCGAGGGTTTCTTAAACCCTCAATCGATCATTTTAAGTGCTCGATCGAGCTGTTTAGGGCCTAAAAGACAAAGTTTTAGCTCCTCTTCTACACATTTCTTTCCAACACCATTTTGTACCCTAGAGGACTCCAGGTAGAATTCATCCTTAAGTGGTGGAGTTGATCTTGTTGGATTTGGGAAGCAACCCTCTCTCCAATGGCATATGGTTTTGACATTTTCAAATTCATTTGATATTTTTTATCTAATTTCTTTTAAACATAATGCTTGAAATTTTTTTGGACAACTTCAAAGTGGTTGAATAAAAAATAAATAACATGAAATATACAAAACTAAAAGATTTCGAAAAATACCACTATCTTCGCTTATGAGTCCTCTTCAGAAGTGTACTCTTGATTTTTCAATTTATTTAAAGAGATTAATTTTTTTACATTAACACATGTGTCTCCAAAATCCAATTGAAATATTTCTTCGCCAACTTCGAAAAAGAATAAAAAATATAATTTTGGATAAAAACAAAGTAATATGAAAAAGTTAGTTCTCTCCATATATATATATATATATATATATATATATATATATATATATATATACATTTACATATACATATACATATACATATACATATACATATACTAAATTACACATATAGACTAAGTTATGCTATTAGCTTAAGTTTTGGGAAAATTTGCAAGGACATATACTGCATTTAATGGAAAATGGAGATTTTATACAACACTATTTTTTTTGGATAGGGGAGGAATGACCTGTTGTAGAGTTTTGTGAACCCAACGTTTCAGACTACAAAGTGAGTCCATCATCAGGGGATGCGACATTAGATGATCTTCAACATTAATGATGAATCAAGGAGCTATGTTTATATATATATATATATATATATATATATATATATATATATAGATATAGATATAGATATATATGGGTTATTAAGGAATGATGTGAGAAATTAGGTCGACCATTTTATTTTAATTTTATTTATTATTATTATTATTTATTTACTTATTTTTTATTATTATTATTTTTATTATTATTAATATTAATATTATTATTTATTTATTTTTTCTTTTCTTTTTTTTTTTATTTTTTAAATATCATATATTATTATTATTAATAATTTATTATTTTTATTTTGTTATTTAATTAATTGATTTATTTCTTATTTGTGTTTAATTAGCTGAATTGATAAGTTAGATAGGAGGATTTATTAATTAATTAATAAAAGGTTGAAGGGATAAATAGGTTAATTAATTAATTTTATATTTTATAGGTTTAATTATTATGTTTACTAATTTATTTATGTATAAAGTTAAATATTTTGAATGATGATTTACTTACTTTATTAATGTGTTTAAATTAATTATTGAATTATTAGCTTCTTTATTTGTTTAATTTATTTATTTATATATTTATGTATTATTATCATTAAATTATTATTAATTTATTTCTTTATTTATTTAATTTTTTTTCCTATATTAATTTTTTTTTTTTTTTTTAATTTAATTATATATTTTATTACTAGAGTTTGGTATACATATATATATACATATATATATATATATATAATTTGATTAATTTGATAAATTAACTAACTAATGGATGAATAATAATATTTATTATTGTTATTTTTATTATTATTTTTCCTTTATTTATTTATTTATTAATTAATTAATTTACTTATTTATTTTTAAAGTATCTATATTGGGTTAGATGGTTGGTTTGTTTGTTTGTTTGTTGTTTTTGTTTTTTTCAAGTAATTAATTTCAATTAATTAATAAGCTTATAGGATTGGTGAGATATTACTATAGTATTATCTATAAATCCTAGAGATGATTTTTGTTGATTAAATTTTTAACTATATGAATTAACTAAGATGAGTTTTAATGTTATCAAGCTATATGAGAAGAAATCTATTATTGTTTTTAAGATTGATTAGACCAATGATTTAATGTTTAAGGAGGATGGTTAAGGGGAGATTTATACTAATATAAGGGGTAAGGGCAGATTAATGTTTTTTTAAGATTTCTAATAAAGGTTTCCAAGTGTTACTAAAAAGATGTCATTAAGACAACAACATAATTCTCCAGATATTTTATTTTTACTCTGAATCAAAATTCACAATGCTTATATGAATTTTGAGGGCTTCCATTTAATAAAAGAGGAAAAAGTTGAAATTTCATCGCCACATTTGACCCAAAAGTGTAACCCATCTTCATTCTTTCACCCGTACATTAGTATATTATTGTAAATATTGTATAGAGATGGATTTATAAAGCTCCATAGAGAATACAATTATTCGTTGGTTGAAGAAAATGTGTATTAGTATATGTAGTTATTATTGCAAATACCGTAATGAGTTGTGTTATAAAGCTCTAGTAAATGGTATGGTTGTCATGTTTTCAACATGATGTCATTGTGAATACTACAATGAGTTGTGTCATAAAGCTCCATGGGAAGTATTCTTTCTCTTCAGTGGTTTAATAGTTTATAGGTGTCATTGAACACTGAGGATGGTGTTCGCCCAAGGGGGATGGTTTTGTACCAACCTTGGTTGATTTTCCATGTACAAAATATAAGACCAAGGTTATAGGACACATATTTCAAGCTAAATAGTGGGAAAAACATCCTAGTGGTTGTCAATTTTTTTTTTTTAATAGATAAGGAAATTGGAAAATGAAAAGACACATTAATTGGCATTTATTTATGAAAATAAAGGAAAATAAGAGAAAAGGGAGGTTAAAGGTCACATATTTTCATGAGAAGGAAATTTAAGGAAAAAATAAGGGAAACTGAATAAAATAGAGCCCTCAATGATAAAAAGGCTTATGAGGATTAGTTCATGGATTTTTTTCAGTCTATGTGACTTTGTCGATTTTATCTTGGAGCTCTATTATATTCTCTCTCTCATAATCTTGCACACATAGAGTTTCTTGGAGCACTCTTGGAGTATTTTGGGCATACTTTTGGATTTGGAGAAAGAAGGAAAAGGAAAAGTAGTTAAGCACAAGAGGACAACAAGATCAATAACTACAATGGGTGTTATTTGCAGGTATTAAGTTGCATGTATGATTATCATTGCCAGTTTTGTCATGCATGGTACATGCATGTCATTTCTTGGTTATGATGTGTCATTGGCATGGAGGATTGCCAAGATTGATAGTGGTGTTGCCTACCTTTTCCATTTCCTAGATAGCCATAGTGTTGTGGGTTTTCCCATTTTGTTTTCTAATTAGGGCTCATGTTCCTTATGGTTGTGGGATAAGTTACTATTTCCTAGAGCCTTGGTTGGACAAATACTCTGGAAGCACTAGAACAACTTGGTTTGAGTTACTAGTCCTCGAAGTCTTGGTTGGAAAAACTCTCTGGAGCCCTTCGAGGGTTAAGTTACTAATCTTGGAGCCTTGGTTTTAAAAGTTCTCTAGAGCCCTGCAACATCTGTGGATTGAGTTACTAGCCCTAAAGTTGGGTTAGAACAAACACTGTGGAGCCCTTGACAACTTGGTTAGAGACCGATATGGTGATGGTCAATGATGTTCGATCATGAGGTGGAATGACTTGTTGAGGGTTCAGGTAGTTTGGCCTCTAGAAGCCCTAGATTGGTTTTGGTTGATCATTTCGATGAGTTCCCACATTCATTCTTGGAATATGGCACGAGGGTGACTAGATGAAAGAAAGATTTGGTTTAGCCTAGTCTATGGTTGGGTAGTACGTGGAAGTCCCTAAGTTGGTTGCAATTTTCATATGTTAATAAGAAGTATTTTCTATTCTAATATATGAGCATATGTATTGATTATGATGGTGATATTATGGTTGAGTTTCCATGCTTTATATGTTGGTTGTTTTCTAGTTTATATTCTAGTTATTTTCTTTTTTTATGATTTTTATATGATGTATATTGTCTATGGATCTTAACATTTTTTATGAGTATATTAGTGGTTTATGTTAGGTCCCTATACTACTAGCATAACCCCTTATTATTATTAGTGAAACCCTCTTATTATATTGTTGTGCCCATGTAGTCCCCATATTTTTATTAATGTGCCCCATAGAAGCCCGCTATTGTTATTGTTGTGCCCTTACATTATTATTGTTATGTCCACTATGATTATATTATGACCCCTTAGACTCCTATATATAAAAAGGAGGTCTTGTCATTTCTATCATCAAAGAATTGTTCATTTGTGTAATGTAAAGGAGGTTTCCCCCTCGAACTGGCTAATTTTTAAGTCGTTGAGCTACCTTTTCTATCTTTTTGTGAGCTGGTTTCATAACATTTTTTATGAGAGCTTTGGATTCTAGGGTTTCTTTGCTCCAAAGAGGACATCATAGAAGTTTCTCTATAACATTTTCTCTATGACGTTGCAGAAGCTGAAAAAGAAATTCATTTGAGCCAAAGTCATTTTGAACCTCAGGTCCGAATTTCAGATCTTGTTGTATACATTGTCGGAAATATGATTTGAGGAAGTTAGGGTTTTGCAAGCTCCAAAATTCCATCGAAAAATAGGCCATTGTGGAATTTTCTTTATAATGTTTTTTCTCTACGAAGGTTCAGACTCCAAAATTAAAACCCATTTGAGCTAAAATCTTAGTGAAGCTCAGACCTGAATTTAAAATATTTGAGCTAAAATCTTGGTGAAGCTCAGACCCGAATTTCAAATATTGTTTCACTATATTTGCAGAGATACGATCCAAGACATTTAGGGTTTTTGAAGACTCCCCAATTACATCCCAAGCATGTGACCTTGGGAAAATCATCATAACTTTCTCTCTGAGCATCATATGGAAATTTCATAAGAATTTATAGAAAGAGGACATACTTTACATTTCTGTGTATGTTTTTCAAGTTTGAGTGTTGAAACAGTGACACGTGATAGGTCGTACAAGTTCACTCTCCTAAATTAGTCTATGATCTGGTCATCGTAGGAGATTTGGCATAACTCTTTATTGAAGAATCCAATATTGATAAAACTGGTGCCATTGGAAAGAGGACTCAGAGGGATACTATAAGTTGCAATTTCATACATTGGAGATCCGAAATTTCATAGATACAACAGAGTCAAGATCGAGATCCTAAAAGCAAGAAAAATAATGACTCAAACCAAGAAAATAGAAACACCTAGTAAGAAAAATTGTATGGATGACTTAAAGAATACAATCGAAGCTAAGATAAATAGTTTTATATGTGCTATGGAAGAATATTTTAAGAAAGGCATGGAATATTTGAAGAAATACATGAAGGGTTTGAAGGAAGGTGGGACAAAGATGCTACAAGAAAGGCATCCTAACAACGAAAAGGTAGTAGAGGAAACTCATGATGAGAAAAAAATAAATTTTTAATCATGATTTCATAGAATCTAACATTAGATTAAAGACCCACCATATTCCAAAGATCGATATGAGGAATTTTGATGGCAAGGATCCCATAACATGGATACTACAGATGGAGAAATATTTTGATCTACATGATGTGCAACTATTACAAAAGGTACACATTCAATCTTTATATTTAGAAATGAATCAGTTTTTATTGTATAAAGGGATTTGTTCTTGTAAACCACTTGTCACTTGGTCAATTTTCACAGAGGAAATGATAGCACATTATGAGGATACAAAGAAAAACACCTTCTTTAGCCAATTGATAAATCTCAAACAAAAGGGTTCAATGGCAAAGCACATTGAGGACGTCCAAAAATTGAATATAAGGGTAAATGATATTCCATAGAAGCAAAGGGTTGATGTCTTCATAGGGACTTGAAAATATAGCATTCAACATGAGGTTTGTCTTTGGGAACTTGATTCATTGGAGAAGGCATTCAGGCTAGAAAGACAAATTGAAAGAAAATTTATGGTAACAAGAAATCCTACCATTCGCAATTATAAAGATGGAAGTGTTGTTCCTCCTATCCTTCCACAACCTACAAGGTTGACACCACAATAATTGGAAGAAAAGGGAGGAGACAATTTTTTTTACAATCGTGATAGAAAATACAATAAAGCTCATAAGTGTGCTGAGAAGAAATTCTTTTACATTGATTGTGAAAAGGAGGAAGAAAAGGATCAAGAAATGTCAAAAGAAGAGAATATACACCACGCACCAACCCCAGAGAAAGAAGAAATGAATCTAACCATATCTTGTAATGCATTGGCAGGAATTACCACTCCTCAAACTCTTAAGATAGAAGGACACATCAAGACAAAAAAGGATAACCTCACTTTCACACAAAATCGAATGAAATAATAGGTAGATCAACATCGCAGTGAAGGAAGTTTTGATATGGGTGACTAGGTATTTTTACAAGTACAACCATACAAACAAATGTCCCTCAAGAAAGCTAAGAAGGATAATAAATTATCACCAAAGTACTATGGTCCTTACAAGGTGCTGCAAAATATTTGTACTATGGCATACAAATTGGAGCTTCCTGCATCTTCCCAAGTGGCCCCATTTTTTCATGTTTCCTGCTTAAAGAAGTTTATAGGTGATAATATCCTTGTTTAAACAATATTGTCAGAACTTTACGAGGAAGGAAAAATCATATTGGAACCTGAAGCAGTCATGGAAAAAGAACCCGACAACTATGAAATTGATCAATTTCAGAGTATCTCATCAAGTGGAAGAACTTACCAGCTAAAGATTCCACATGGGGGGACAAAAATTTTATACAAAAGCATCCAGAACTACTGAAATGTTGAGGACAACACTTTTTGAAGGAGAGGGGCATGTTAGGTCCCTGTACTACTAGTGCAACCCCTTATTGTCATTAATTAAATCCCCTTATTATATTGTTGTGCCCTTGCAATCCCTAAATTGTTATTATTGTGCCCCATAGAAGCCCACTATTGTTATTGTTGTACCCTTACATTATTATTTTTATGTCGGCTCTAACTATATTATGACCCCTTAGGCTCCTATATATAAAAGGGAGGTCATGTCATTTGTATCATCCAAGAATTGTTGATTTGTGTAATATAAAAGAGGTTGTCCCCACGAAGAGGCTGATTTTTAAGTTGTTGAGCTATATTTTCTATCTTTTTGTGAGTTGGTTTCATAAAAGTTTATGAATGAATGGACTAACAAATGTTATTGCAGTTGTTATGAAAGGGCATTAGACCTTATTGGTGAATCTAAAATAAGTTTCAGACCCCTATGTTCAAATATGAATTCATGGCCTGTAGATTACATGTTCACCATGTGTTTGACGGAATGACTATCATGGCCAAGATTGGCTAGGTCAATTCCTTGTTAATGTTTTTGTGTTGAATTTTTTTTCCTTGTGTCATTTATTGTTTTGGAAAGTCTCATCAAGTTCTCGGCAATGGTCTAGAAACTAGCCCTAAAAAAGTGGCCTAGATGTCATTGTCACTGGCACAGAATTAGGTAAAAGAGAGTCTAGTCTCTCACTTGCAGTATTATACATGTGACTATAAGGCTAGGATCAAATTCAGGCAGTGTTATGTGAGCGTATGGGACTCCATATCGTTGAAAAAGAAAGTTAACTTAAGGTTTGGGCACTAGGAGGGGTTGTTTAACTCTTGTGGGTCTTATAGCTCCTGAGGAAGGTCAATAAAGTTTTTGTTTGTTGATTCCACTTCCTTAAATATATGTAGGAGGTTGATTCATGTCATAGTATCCCTCCACTCATTTCTACCCTCGTAAGCTAGTGAAACTGGGTAAATGTGGGAGGGGGATTACAATGGCTATTGTAGGAAAGAGAAACTCCAACATGGGTCTTCCTGGAGGTGAATCACAAGCTTATGAACCTACTAAGAAAGGGACAATGATATTTCCTTGAGAACGAGAATAATTAAGCCTTAGCAGAACTAGAAGGAAGAGTAGTCCATACAAAAGAACAAATTTAGCATGATTCTAGCATTAATGTTGCATGTAGACTCGTTAATGAGAAGTGCGAGAATTAAAGTAGTGTTCGACCATTTCAAACTCTACACAAATTTTGATGGGGATTGATCACTACCTTGGGAGAAGAGGTGATGAAATAGACATAAATTATGGGCCCATAACCCACATGTCCAAGATTGAGACTAGTAAACACTCAAAATAAAAATAAAAAAACCCTAGAATTTGTTTTCATGAGTAATGTAGGGAGTATTTCATTTAATCTTAAATGTATATATGTGTAACACATATATTAATTCCTTCCATAATTAAGAATGATGTTGATGATGATTAAAATTCGCTAAGACCAATATGGTTTATCATACCTTAAGAAAGTAAGAGATTAGTTGAGATTCTTTAATATTTTATTTATATGATCGAAAAAAAGGGAGAAAAGTGTTCCCAAGTCACCATAGTTTTGTTGACTTATCAAATAAAAAGGGTTGGTAGTTCGGCAAAGATTTTGAAAATTATATCAAATGTAAGTAAGAGCAAGGAAATCCAAGAGAATGTTTTTTTCATCATCAACCCTCTTATTATCACAAAGGTGACAAACTCTTTCATCCGAGGGTGTTTTTGGAATTGAGCAACACCCAATTTCACTTTGAAGCTCATGAATATTAGTTGTTTTTTTGCAAATTTTCATTTTCTTCTTAGCATTGGTTAGGACAAAAAGATAATTCTAGTTATAAATATTGGGCTTGATCACGTCCTTATAATACCTTATTTTCCTTTTTCCCTCTAACTCCTTATCATCTCACAACATATCCTTAAATTTGGAAGTAATAATAATTTTAATATTATCCCTGTTCTCCAAGATGATCTCCTCCTTTACCCCCAAATGGTCTAGCCAAGACTAGGCATCCTTATGTTAGCCTTATCTAAGCTGAAGATGGGGATTTTAGCTAGAGTTAGGAGTCATTTTGTGGAACCTGTTGGTTTCCATGGAATATACCTTTTTCTTTTACGTGAGATACTTAATCATAATGATGCTTTCAATGGACAAAAGGCTAGATCCAATGAAGAGGATCAGGCAGGAAGTATTTAAAATAAAGTTATAACTTATTTCATATATTTTTTTTTCTAAATCTTAACCATGTGAAATATATGATGAGGTAAATTTTTTTTATGAATATTGAAATTTACCAACTATTTTATCTATATAGTTTCTCTAGTTTAATATTAACTTTGTATAATATTTTTTAAACATAAATTGAAATAGTTTATAAAATTTTGAATTTTATTATTTTGTTATTTTTAATATAACTATTAATTTTCAAGGGAAAAATTAAATTATTATTTTTAATTTTTTCTTATTACAAAAATAATTATTAAAATAATATGATAAATGATACTTACAAGAAATTATATATATATCTATATATATATATATATATATATATATATATATATATATATATATATATAATTTTAAAATATGTTATTTAATTAATTTTGGACAATAAATAATGATAAGATTTAAATAGTAAAATGAAAACAAAAATTATATATATATAAAAGACTTTTAGATAGTTTTAATTTTTAAAAGAAAATATAAAAATAAAATAATTAAATAAAAGAAAAAATTAAATGATAAAAATAAATAATAATAATAATAATTTTGGAAATACATTTTATATTATAATAATTATATTTCATTATTATTGATTAAAAAAACTAATAATTAAGATATTAAAATAATAAATTTAAAATATAAAATAATAAAATGTACAATTACAATTTTGATATTTAAGAAATTTGTTAAGTATAAGGTGATCTTATTTTCATTATTAATGATTATAAAACTACCATGGATTTTGGAGATAATTTAATAAAAAGCTAATAGAATTCTTAGTTAATAGAGGTGACTACATCTGTGCAACCCAATATACTCTAAAAAGAACAATTCTATTGAAAGGAGAACTAATAGACATATGGAGTAATAGCTTTGCTAGGCATATTCTATTAATCTAGGGTGGAAATAGTGATGTTCAATTTGTACTTGACTCATATGCTAGAGCTACTTATTATATTTTATACATGACAAAGTTAGATAAAACAATTAAGTTAATGTTTAAATATATATGAAATGAATGTCACAAAATAGATAGTGATGTTATAGGTACAATTGCAAGACTTGGAAAATATTTATTAAACTTGCAACAAATGTTTGCACAACAATATGTATATATAGTATTGTCGTTTCCACTAAATAATAGTTCAAGAAAATGTATATTTATTAATACTTTAAAAATAGATGATAGAACATTTTTACTAAGAAAACCAAAAGAGCTAGAACATGAAGGATATGATTCATATAACATAGCATGTTTATCAATTATCAATCTCTATGTACGATGACCATAAAACATTAAACATGTATGCTTAGCAGAATTTACATCATGATATACACTACAAGGAAAGAAGAGAGGAGGGACTTAGAAACCATACATTATAAGATACATCAAGCACAATAAAGATATTGATCGTAATAACTATTATAAAGAGTGATTAATGTGGTATGTCACATATCATATTGACAAGAACATTTTTAAATAATAACATTAGATTTGAAAAAATGGATATATATTATTTAAAGAAATCAAAAAATGCAAGTAAAAAAAAATCACAAACAAAATTGTAATGATGTTGATTCACATTGACAGGATAACAGCTAATCTTTAAAATAAAGAGAGTGAATTATTTGAAAAAGATATACCTACATATCAAGAAATCAATAATGAAAGACATTTTCAAAAATACAATATCAAACCAAATTTCGAATATTTGCAAAAGGTCAAAAATGGAAAATAAATAGTTGAGAGTCCTTATCAAATCATAAAATAACCACATATATTAGAAGATTTTTTCTTATATCAAGTCATGAGAATGTTGAACAGAGAGTAAGAAAAAATAGTGAAAGAAACATTGACAGAAAATAAATTTCAGATCCGCCAATATATACATCTGTAACAGGTGGTGTGAGTGTTGGAAAAGCAAATATTGCAATAACATTATTCCAATCTCTAGTTCGCATGTACACCCAACATATTGGAATATGAACCAGGTCAACTAAAAGGAATCACTACAACATATACAAGGAAGAGAATGTTCAATGCTGGCGGTATAACATTGCATTCTATATTTTTTTAGCTTAAAGGAGAAAAATGAGACACATTGACAAAACACTGCAAAAAAATCATGGCTATGCTGGTTGATGAGGCATTTTTGATAGGTGCAAAATTCTTATACCAGGTTGACAAACACCTATGGGAAATAAAGCATAGTTGGTTGGCCTATTTTAGAAATATTAATATAATATTTTCAAGTGAATTATTTCAAGTGCAACCCACCAAATATCCTCCAACTTTTGAGAAACCAATCTTAGTAAAGGAAATAACAACAAATTTCGGAAGTAAAAGTAAAATGATATGAATTACATATCACAATGAGTGAAAAAGACAAAAATCCGTTGAAATCCTTAAAGAAATGTGATTGAATCAACAATATGGTGAAGAAATGGAATATATAAACAATAAGTGCTATAGGCTTGTTCCATTATATCTCTTATATCTATATCTATTTTATAAGAAAAAGATGTATAGAAGTACAACTAGAAAATGTTGTTACATGTAAAGGAAGAACTAATAGTTTTTGATGTGATTGATGAAGATGAGAGTAAGGAAATAGGTTTTGTAGCATATGAGAAAAAAATGAGATTATTACTAAAAATTCTTATCACATGCAATTTTTTCATTGATTTATATGTAGGAAACTATTATATAGAGGATGGCCTTGCTAATGGCATAGATGGAATATGAAAAAAATATACAAGAAATAGGAAAATTGATGACATAATATGGATATCCTTTCAAAAGGCCGGAAAAATGCAAACACCATTTGGAAGATGAAAGACCCCGAAGGAAGGGAGGTGTCATCTTTTGAAGCGATCTCTTCTTTGGGGAAGAATCATTTTCAATCCCTCTTTAATGACCCTGGGGGGATCTCTTTAGCCGAAATTATCAGAACAGCTCAAGCTTTTCCTAGATTTGTAGAAGAGGAGGATGCAGACTTGCTATATAGGGAAGTGGATAAGGAGGAAGTTGAACGTACTATAAAAGCAATGCCAAAAGACAAAAGCCCGGGGCCGGATGGCTGGACTATAGAGCTCTTCTCTCATTTCTTTGATCTTATTGGTGATGAGCTTACTGAGGTGGTGGAGGAATCCAGAAAGAAAGGTGAAATATTCAGTTCATTCAACTCTACTTTTATAGCACTCATTCCAAAAACTGAGAATCCTGCCTCCTTTGAAGATTTCAGGCCTATCTCCCTGTGCAATACTATCTATAAGATTATAGCAAAGATCATTTCGGTACGATTGAAGCCTATTCTATCTGAGTGTATCTCAAACGAGCAGTTTGGGTTTCTGGATGGTCGGCAAATCCACGAAGCTATAGGTGTAGCCCAGGAAACCATCCACATCATCAGACAAGCAAAGAAGAAAGGGGTTGTTTTAAAAATTGATCTATCCAAAGCCTATGATAGGATCAGTTGGTCGTATCTTAGATTATTATTGACTCATCTTGGATTTAAAGTGGAGTTTATAAATTGGATAAAGGGGTGCATTACTAATGTTAGTTTTGCTGTGCTGATAAATGGGGCTGCCTCTCAATTCTTCAAAGGCCAGCGAGGCCTGAGACAAGGATGTCCCCTTTCTCCGCTGCTTTTTCTTCTGGCAGCTGAGGGGCTCAGTAGACTGATCTTAAAAGCAAAGCATTCAGGCTTGTTTACAGGTTTGGAGGTTGCTGTAAACCTGTTCATTTCTCATCTTCTTTTTGTTGATGACATTTTGTTATTTTTAAATGGGAACTTAAACGAAGTCAAAGTTCTTAAAGATATCATTGACCTGTTTCTGAAAGCTACAGGCCTTCAAATTAATCCCAGAAAGTCACATTTTATTATGGAGGGTTTCACCAGGCAAGAGGAGACTGCAATTACATCCATCTTGCCTTTTGAAACCTGTCAGATGGACCTGCCTTTCAAGTACCTGGGGTTTTGGTTAAAGCCATCCTCATACCGAAAAAAAGATTGGCACTGGTTAGTGGCAAAAATTGAACAGAGGATATCGCAATGGAGTTTCAAGTGGTTATCAAGAGCTGGTAGATTGACTTTGGTCAATTCAGTCCTCCAAGCCATTCCTGTTTTTTGGGCAGCGCTGACTTGGATTCCCAAAGGGATTATTCATAAAATTAAGCAGATTTGTAGCATATTCTTGTGGTCAGGCTCAAAGGAAAATTCAGTGCTTCCATGGGTTGCTTGGGACAAGATTGCTAGACCAAAAGAATGGGGAGGTTGGGGAGTGAAACAACTCGTGGACTTTTGCCAATCCTTGGCGGCAAAATCAGGCTAGCGAATTGTAGTAGCAGAGAACCTTTGGACCAGAGTTGTCAAAAGGAAATATATTGATCCAATTCCCCTTGAAGAATGGATCAGAAGTCCAAACAAAAAAGGGAGAAATTGCTCGATCATCTGGAAGGCTACCACTGAAGCCTTTAAAATTATAGAACAAGGGCTAGCATGGCAAGTGGGGAATGGTGAAAGTTTGCGGATTGGTAAGGACCCTTGGGTAGGGTGTAATGAGCGGTTTGCTTTATCTCCTGGTCTGATTGAGCATCTTGAAACAAAAGGAATAAATTATCTCTATCAGATAGCAAACATGGGCTTGTCGTCCATTTGGGGGCAGGGCTGGAAATCAGCAGAAGATTTGGACTTGGATCTCCTTTGGAGAGATGAATGGCAAGGCTTCATTCAGGAACTTAATCGCTCAAATGTCAGGATAAAGGATTCTCCAGACTCGTTGGTTTGGGCACATGCAGAAACAGGTCGATATTCCCCAAAGGCTGGCTATGACTTTCTGATGAAAAGAAAGGGGTGGGAACCCCCGGTTTGGTGGGCGAAGCCACTCTTCAAGTTAAAATGCCCCAAAAAAGCCAGAATATTTCTTTGGTGCGCTTTAAAAAACAAAATTCCCACGTGGGATATTCTTCAAGCTCGCTTCCAGCTGGGGCCGAGCAGATGCCCTCTCTGCAAAACTGACTCTGAATCTGTCTCGCATCTTTTTGTGAGCTGTCCTTTCACTAAATCAGTTTGGGAGGAAACAAAAAGACTCCTGAATTTCTCCGGGAATTGGGAAGGGGTGAATTTATCAGCTGCATGGGAATATTGGTGGACTCACTATCCTGAGAAAAACATGAGAAATCTCCCTCCTATTGTCTGTTGGGGTATCTGGATAGCCCGCAATGGTTGCATCTTTAGTGAAAAGGTCACACCAGTGAATGTCATTGCTTTACAGGCCTCAGCCATATTAGCCAGCTTACCTGAACCGGAGGGCCCACAATCTTCAATCCAGTGAGCGGATGTCGTTATCAGAGAGGGAATCCCCTGGGCATTCTTTGACGGGGCAGCCCAAAACAATATCACTGGAGTCGGAATTATAATCCACCTAAGTCCCTCGCATTCTTTAAAAGCCTCAGTAGGTCTTGGGTCAGGTACAAACAATTTCGCTGAATTATCAGCTTTAAAGCTGCTCCTCTGCTAGCTCATCCATAGGAATATCCTCACAGTTCAGATTTTCGGAGACTCGGCAAACGTGGTTAACTGGGTCAATGAGAAATTTATTTGCAGAAATTATATGCTGTTGCCTCTGTTAGAAGAAGTCCAAAGACTAAAGTCACATTTTAATATCTTCTCCATTGCTCATATTTACAGGGAAAAAAATGAAGAAGTCGACCGGTATTCTAAAACAGGTCTGCAGCAGACTCTGGGATCTTGGAGGATAACGGAGCAAGTTCAGGATCAGATCCGTGTGTCGGATCACCCCCCATACTCTTAGTCTCTATCTTTCTTTTTTCTTCATCTGTATGAACTTGTATGAAATATTCCTGATGCAGGAGAGATAGTTTGCATGTTTTTGCTTTGTTTTATTTTGATCTATGTATTGGGCTGTTTTCCTGTTATAAAGGAGGCCCAGATACTATGGTTGACAGGTTTTGAAACTTACAAATTTTGATAGGGCTGTTTCAGGCCGTGAACAGGAGAGCTCCCAAAGTCTCTTGTTTAAAAGTTATGTTAAGACGAAAACATTGAGGAGATCTAAACATCTCTATGGCACAAGAACTCAGTTGAATGTTTACACATTCATTTTTGTAGCTTTTTTATTTCTCGATTAATAGAAAAGTGCGGTATTTTTTCCTCGGAAAAAAATATGGATATCCTTTGCAAATCTAGACATTCTTAAACTACAAAGAAACATGTTTCATGGACTATATGAAAAATAAATCTCATTGAAATAGACTCCAATATTAAGTGTTTAAAAACCATAGGCAAGTGATAGAAAGATCTCTAAAACTATAGTACAGAAATAATTTCCAACACGATTAGCTTGTGCTAGAACAATACATAAATCAAGAGGCTTAACATTGTATATCAACCCATGGAATACTTTACATAGCATTGGCACATGTCAGAACCATGGAATCATTGTATATTCTTGAGAAAATAGCACAAAAAAACCTTTTTGTAAACAAGAAAGTATTAGAAGAAATGAAACACATAACTCAAACAAAACCTAAATACATACACGAGTACTAGTTAATGCAATTACTTTAACAATGGCAAGCTTGAATATATGAATTCTATATGCTCATGTCAATGACATTGTACATAATGAATATTTAATAAGTGCTAAGATTCTTTGTATATTAGAAACACATCTAAACTTTCTTCCATCAAGCAATGAATTTTGAAAATTCAATTTCAAAATATCAAATTTCCTTCATGGATTACTTGCATATAAGAAAACATAGAGATCATTTCAACCAAGGACATTTGCAATAACATAATGGAACTTGCTTTACCATAATTCTATTTAAAATATTGAATATGGATAATAAATGTATGTGTTGCACCAACTATGTTTGTTTCAATAATTATTGAAGCAATTGCAATAAGAAAGGCACAATTCATGCATAGTGATTATATTTTTATAATTATTCAATATTTCAATATTGACATCAATTCAAATAGAAAACCATGTAGGTAGTTTTTAGAGTACATTCACTTGAAAGAGTTACAAGAACTAACAAGAAAGTTTATTCCTATGAATAAAACTATTATTGATCGCATTTGAACAAATTTTCCTATTGACCAATATCATGTCTATGTTTCACATTCATACTAGAGTGATCATGATATTTTTCATGCTTTGCTACACTTTAACTGATTCTAATGGTGCATAAGCTATGCATTTTGTTTTGAAGCCATAAATTCACTAGCAATTATTAATGTAATACAACAATTTTTTGTAAAGCGTACCTATTTCATATAGGCTAAAAGGATACATTTGTTTTTTCATTATGATCTAGAGACTAGAATAGATAAGTAATTCATTTAATTATGGAAATGCAATAAGGAGTGTAGTTTTCAATAAAAATGAGAATTAATAATGTAATAAGTTCAATTATGTGAATACTTCTCAGCTGTAAGTATTCTTAAATCTTTAATCATTTGTTTTTTTTTTTTCTTTTCAGTCGATTTAGATTTGTTGATTGTGTTATCATAATTGAAGGTAATTCCTTGTTGCAATCTATCAAGTGAAGGGAACCTTCATTGTGACATCACTAGTGTTGTGCAAGGGATATAAAGATGGAGGTGCCTTTTGCACATCTTTCACTATCTACACATATTTTTCATTTCACACATTCTTTTTCACACCTCCACCCTACACAACACTTCTCCACACTCATGAATCTTTTTTCAATGTGATCAATTTTTCTAATAAACTTTATTTAATGGTATGTAAAATTGAGAAGCTAAATAATAGAATGTGTATTTCTAAGAAAAAATGGAATATGGTCGACAGATAAGAGAGAAAAGCAATTTCCAATTTTTTCATTCTATACGATCTTAGGCCTTATGTTACAAAAATCCGACACCCATTTCGGTTGTTCAAAGTTCCTCCCGAGCTCTTCGTTTTGTGTCTCCAAAAATATGTTATCCAGTTTGTAGCATGACCAATAAAGCTTTTCTTCCTAGTTTTTCTTGTACACTTTTTGACATAGATTTATTATTAATAATATGTCCATCAAGTGTCACTATCACAAATATTTCACATTTATTTTACATCGTATATTTTTTCCACTTAAGATATGATTAAATTTAAATCGTGTATTAATATATAATAATTATGAATTAACTTCTACTCATAAAATTTTAAAAAAAAATTTAAAAAATTGAGGGGAAATATAAGCCTTTTCAACATTTAATTTAGTGAATTCGCACAGGTTCATGCCATGAGTCTGCAAGTTGTTCACATTGCTTAAGTGTTAAATTTCATTTACTGTAAAACATTACCAAACTATGGATAGTTTTTGAAATTATCAATAAGTATTGTAGCTATAAACTAGATTTTTAATTTTGTTCCTGTGTTCGCTGTCTACTCTGGCCCCAAGCACTTCAAGATTTTAGAAGGCTCTGTACATTTTGAAAAATATAGGTGAGGTAGCACTTATTAGAGAAAAAATTCTCAAACATAAACCGATAAGCATAACTATTAATTCACTGTTGATGGCAAATAATTATGCAAGTGGAAGTAGAGACAAATTATGGTTAAATATTTTAAATTATAATGTAATTAGGGAATTCCTTAGTCTACGAGGATAAATTTTACGTTTGGTATTTCATATTTAACGACTTCCAATTCTCTTCAAGGATAAGAGAATGAAGAAATTTACAATGCTTGATGAAGACTACAGCTCTCTCTTAGGTTTCTATTTGCATACATTCTTGAATTTTCTAGCGCATACTATTTTAGCACTTATATTCCCAAGTACAAAATGTTGAACATAAAGCTATTGGCCTAAACTATTAATTCACTTTGGATGGAAAATTAGGGTTAAGGATTTTTAATAATAAATGTAATCATAGAATACTTCATTGTTTTGTGGTAACTTTTTGTTCAATATTTCATATTTTAATCAATGCTAATTCTTATCTATGTTCATAAATTTAGGTTTTTGTGTTCCTTGTAAATGATGTTCATTGTTATCAACAACTAAGGTTTTTGTGTTCCTTGTAAATGATGTTCATTGTTATCAACAACTAAAACTCATTAGACATGCCATTTAGGCTCAATTAGAAACTAAGGATGCACTTTCCAAGAAATCAAGACAACTAACACTCATAGTATTCTTAAATCTTGAAGAATTTGATTTTTTTTATTTTTATAATTTTATAATTCAGACTTGTTGGTTATGTTACTATGACTTAAGTTTATTTATGTTTACAGTCTATCGAATGTAGAACCCTTTCATTGTTATGTCACTGGGATATGCTAAAGATGAAAGAGTGTTGTGCAAAAGGTGCAGAAGTGTAGGTGTCTATTCCACATCTTCCTCCCTTTCTACATATATGTAGCTTTGCACATTTCTTCTACACACTTTCATTCCATGCAACACTTTTTCTGTACATTCATGAATTCTTTTCTTATTGGATTTAACTAAACTTTATTTAAGTGTAGTTAATGTTGAGAAAATTGATATTAGAATGAGTATGAGAAAAGACAAAATATTGTTGATAGAAGATAGAGAAAAGTAATTTTCAATGATTAGAAAATGTTGCATGTGACTTTAAAGTTTTTTATTTCTAAAAAATTATGATGTGTGTTTATCTTTACAATAAAATTTCTAAATCCTTCATCGTGTGTGATTTTAGAACTTGCCTTACCAAAATGAGGTAATTTTTCTTGTTCTTCAAAGCTCCACTTCAACTCTTCATGCTTTGCAACTAAATGGTTGTGTCCATAAATTTTTTATTTGGTGTATAGCATATGGATTGAAACGAGACAAAATCATCTCAATCCACTTGAATGCATTGTGACAACCACCTTTGCACCTTATTTTTCAAAATAGTGTTTTAGGTTATTCATAAATCAAATTTTGTGCACCTTATTTATATCAATATATAAAATATACTGAATTGGCATCATCATAATGGTGGGGAACAACCTAGCCATTAAGTCATTTCATGGTAGAGGTAGTTGAACACTTCTTTCCATTATTTATTTGTGGTTTTCCTTGCACACATTTTCACTTAGGGTTCTTATTAATAGTCCATAAGCTAATTGCCATAATCACAAAGAATTCATATTTATTTTACATCATAAAATTCTATCACTTAGGGAATGTATATCTATGATATTAAAGTACTAGAAAAGTGTAGTAAATGGATAGGATGGTTTTGGAATTTGAAGATTTGTTTTCACTTTTAGTAAATGTTGGATTTGGTATCTTTAATTGTTATTTATTAATAAGGCCCTTTATAACATATTTCACAATAGTAATAGTTTTTGTTTATATAAGGAACTAAAAAATTTGAGGTTTAATAATAATGCAAATTTTATTGATTGAGAGAGTAATTTTAAGTACAAAGAAGAAATGACTAGTAGACAAAAGAAGGAAGCCACTTGCAGTGATATGATTAACTCACTTTCTTGTATTGATGAAAACTTTCACTGGTTTATCTCATATGAGTGGTATGTGAATCTATTAACCAAAGAGAAAAACAACATCAAGATTTGGACTAGCAGTTTAGCAAATGTTGCATGTGTAAAAAGGTTAGTTTGGATACCAAGGCAGTCAAATGGATACTCAAGCTACCATAACCTAATAAGTGTTCAAAATTATCATAAGCATGTGTTTTCCTGAAGCCACAAGTAGGTAGGGCTAACATTATTTGAGAATTGATTTTTCCAAATATTTATGCCTAATACATTTTATTTTCATTTTGAAAATCCTTAATACTCTCTATATTTTTATTATAAAAAAATTTAAGACTTTTATTTGTCTATAAGCATATTTTTTTTAATATCTATATATTATTTCTAATCAACCCATTATTATTGGGAAAATTAATATTTTGTAAAAGTACAATATGATTAACCATTATAGTGAGATTGTGATTTTTTCTTTTTTTAATTTGTTTGTTAGTTTAAAGATCCATTTATGAATGTATAAATAGATTTAGCTATCTTACTAAATTCTTGGGGCACTTGGATTGTGTAGATTATAAAACTCAAGCTTACAATTCCAACAAATCCATATTGAATTTCAGAAAAAATCCATCACACAAAATCTATTAGAAAATACTCCTAGAAAAAAGCTAAAATGTCTAAAACATCTCATTTAAGGAGTTTTAAATAAAAAATATATTTATATATATTTTATTTCATTTTATATATACAAAAACATGGATAAAACAAATGGAAGTAAAAAAAATGTTTTTGCAATTTGATATAAAAACTAAGTCTTAAACAAAATTTAAAGTAAAAAAAATCTTTGAATTAAAACATTTTAATATGAGGGATACATGCAATACCTCCCATTCTCTTGCCATTTGTAAGAATTGAATCTGATTGAGGAAGATAAAGATAACTTTCATTCATCCTAATGAAAAGGTAAAATGATATAATAATAAAAAAATCAATAAACAAAAATTCTATATTTCCTGCTTAATGTGTGTGTGAGTTTAACACTAAAAAAAAAATATTTATCAAACAAAAATTTTAAGGAAAATTTATGGGTAATTATCATATAAGCATACAAAAGATCTATATGAGACAAGGGTCATTTAATGTACTTACAACTATGATTAATGTTTATGTATCATAAGATTTATGTTTGGGTTGCATTAAGTTTTTTACAATAGGAAGTAAAACAACTAGAGGAATTAATAAAGGAAATAGGTAATATAGGGTTAATATTTATTAATAAAGAGCATATATGATCAGGGCTAGGGAGAAACTCTTGTTTGGATCCTACAATAAATATGCCCATTTTCATAGACATTTTTTAATAATGTGAGGACCTTGTTAGAAATTTTCTCCAACTTGATTATATACAAGATCAAGATCTCTTTCATAGAAGATGTGAGGGTCCAAGTTTTAATTGTATTAAGATTTAGAACATTATTGACCACTTTAGTACCTAAGTCTTTGTTAGGTGTTCATTGTTTTAAGGGATTGGTATGAAGGGAGTAGATATGATATACAATGGGTAAAACTACCACCTTGCCATGGGTGAGATGAAGGGGTGTGAATCTAGTGATAATGTTAGTAGATGTCTTACAAGCCAAAAAAGTTAGTAAGAGCATGTGATATCACTTAGTTTTTTTCTTATTTATAGACATTATTTTAAAGATTTTATTGATAATATGAATTTGATCATGTAATGAGAAAATAAATACTAGTATTTGAAATTTAATAAGAAAATGGTACTAATATTCAAAACTTAATAGTGAATTTGCTTAGTAGTGAATTTCCTTGCTTTTGGGCTCATCTCTAAAGTGTTAGTCCAAAATCATAATAAATGAATTCAAAATATAAGTGAAAATGATTGAATTTAAGAAATGAGTTGCAATAATGAAAACATCATTATATAAATTCAAATTATTTATAAAGTAATCAACTACTACAAAAATGCATATGTAAAATCCATTTGCAATATAAATTTATAATAAATCCATATTTTATAAAAATAAATCTGATAATTTATAATAAATCCATATCTTATAAAAATAAAGCTAATAATTAATGCAATGATTAACATGCTGAATACTTTATTTATAAAACAAAAAAGATAAAAAATATAAAATCTATTTGCTAAATAAATTTAGCTTAAGTCTATACTTTCAAAAATAAAATAGATAACTAATGCAATAATGAACATCTTTAATACATTTATTCAAAAAAGAAATAGAGATGAAAAAGTAAGGAGACAGAAAAATAAAAAACCTACCCAGATAATCTTTAGAGTATAATCATTTTAGATGGATGGCCATCACAAACAGTATTATGTTAGGGTATTTAAAAGTCGTTCCACCTCATTATGAGTGAGAAAATGAAGCAACAATTTATCCTTGAGACAATGAAGCAACAATGTATCAATGTATCAATTCTTCCGTCCACTTTTGATGAGAAATATATGACTATCACTTTGATTAAAATTTCGACTTTATAAATATATTAATAAAAAAATTCCAGTTTATAAACATATTAATAAAAAATAAGTTACTATCACTTATTACTTTTTATTAAAATTTCAAATTTATAAATAAATTAAAAATATTAATAAAGATATTTTTATATAGCATTTAAATATTATTTTTTATTTTCAAAATATTTTGCATGAAAAATTATTATTAATAATAAATTTAATATATTTTAAATCTTAAAAATAATCATAATTTGAATTAAAAGTAGTGAAGTTGGCCTACATAATGACCTCACTCTACTGAAATCTGGCACTCCTCAAATATTATATTTTGAAAACTTTAGTAACTTTATACATTTATTTCATGGATTTAGATACCACATGCGACCAAAAATCATCTACTCAAAACCGCTCACATAAATTTGATAACTTTAACTCTTTTACCAAACCTTACTTCATCGAATTCTTATAATACAATGGATTAATGAACGACTTTCCATTGATAACCGGTCGACTCAATATCAAGTGCATAGGGTTGGGGTTTGTTACAACTTCAGTTTTGCGCATGAGCATGTAAAGATGTAATCAATGATGAAAACCTAAAAAACCACTTGTCAATTTGTCCATTAATACTGAAGTTGTTGTAGTGACAGTGTCGTCTTCTAAATCTGCAGACATGATATACTCATATGGCAAGAGTTTTCCGTACGAGGATTACAGGACATCTGCCATAACTGTCCCTGTTGTGTTTTTGTTGTAGAATCGAACAATGGACGATACAAGGCCAAGCTCACTCCACGGCTCGCGTGCCGATAGTGGTTAAAGCTTCTGCTTCTCTCCGTTGCGTTCACGATAATGAAGCGAGTGGGATGCGACCAGTTAAACAGGACCTTCCTCCTGGGTAGTGACAGTCATAGTAGTCGTGTCCTTATTTTCTTCATTTTTAATGTCGTGTTGCAGGAGGAGCCAATCTCAAGCATTTTGCTCGGTTTTCGATGCATTCTCAGTCCAGGGCGCATTGTCGGGATGGGCATGTTTAAACGAATACAGGTCGAAAGTCGTGAAACGCTGTCATCTGACCTGCTTCTCTGATCCCTTATCCGACAATCCTCTTATACCTGCTGCCCTGATCCTCTGATCCGACATTCCTCTTATCGTTGTTGGGTGACTCATAACGGCTTCAATTTTTTTTCTTTTCATTGGGGCTCAAATTGAAGAATGAGTGGAATTGAGAATTATGAAATTCGCTTTGTTTAATTTGAAATCATTTTGTTCTTTTCAAATGGAAACTAAAAGGCAGAAAATAATAGTTCAAGAGACTCACAAGAAGAGTTAACCATTTATAGTCCTATATTTACACTTTTTATTTGATAATCAGATCTCTGTTTCCCGGAATCAATGAAGGCGACTCACAAGAAAGTTAACCATTTATAGTACTATATTTACACTTTTTATTTGGTAATCAGATGTCTGTTTCCTGGAACCAATGAAGGCCAAGATAAGGTTGAAAATTTTAGAAGCCTAATAACAGGGAATATACTGACAAATAGATGTTTAATGAAAGGTAATAGAATCTTAAATGAACATTTAACAATGTTGGAAGAGGTTTTAGAAACAGGTAAATAAGAATTGCAAAACATGAAGACAATATGGTAAACCATGAAAGAATATATAGCAGCAAATAGTGAAGTGATCATTTATAAAGAAACTTAAATAGATACAGAGAGAACAAGAGGAATGAAATTTCAAAAGAAATCAAAGTTAGAGCTGAGGACACTAATGATTATATAAGGATAGAGGAAGAAAACCATGTAAGTGCTCATAAAGCACCAGAAGGAAAACACAAAGAAAGAAAATTAAGGAAACAAATTTTATTATGGGAATAAGAGACTATAGGAAGAAGGAAAGCACTTTCAATTTGACAAGGGACTTTTTAAAAGAGAAATTGAATTCTAGAGGAAAAATTTGTTAAGCAAGAATTGAAAATAAGAAGAAATTATTTCTAAGAGTCAAAATAAGTTGGATATCCTTGCTTAAGTTGTAGAAGACATAGAAAAATGTTAAGATGACTTCAGAAAAACAATATAACATAAACCATAATTTTTTTTTACCAAACCCTAATAGATATTTAACATTTTGGTTTACTTTTAGTTAATCATCAAGTAGCTATATTTTTTCTCGTTTTATTGTTCCTCTTCAAACAGAGCTTACAAGCAACTTTTAATGAATTTTAAAAACCCAAAGGAGGTTTGTGTTTTAAAAGCACTGATTTCAAAAAGCCTCTTTTATATTTTACCCCGACTTCATGGTTTAGAAACTATGGAGCCATGTTTGAGGTGTATTTTTCGAGATTTTGTTGTTGTTTTAGTCACTATTTAAAAAAATGCAAACCTATACAGATTAATTTTGGAAAATTACCCGAGGATTTTGGAGATAATAGATCAATTAACAAAAACCTCCCTCCTAGATCAGTACTAATTCTTATCTATCATCAGTACCAATTCTTGTCTATCAGTACTAAATCTTATTTATGTTCAAAAAATTTTAGTTTTCTTATATATGATATTCCTTGTTATCAATAAGGAACACCTATTTTAAATGCCATTTAAGCATAATTATAAACCAAGTATACAAACATCATGAATGCGGAAGATAACCAAAATTTCAATAATTGCGGCCCTCGCTTTCCTATGTTGTGAGTATTCTTAAGTCTTTTTAATCATTGGATAATTCAGGTTTGTTGGTTATTTTACTATGACATAAGCTTATGTATTTTTATAGTTTATCGAATGTGGAGCCCCTTGTTACATCAGCAGGAGATGCTAAAGATGAAAAGGTGTTATGCAAAACATGAAGAAGTGGAGCGGTGTGTTCTGCATCTTCTTCCCTCTGTACATATATGCCACTTTGAACATTTCTTCTGCACACTTTCATCTCATACAACATTTTTTTTTTACATTTGTGATTTTTTTAATGGGATTAATTTTTGAACTAAATTATCATAAATTTTTTAATGGGATTAATTTTTCAACTAAATTTTCTTTAATGATAGGTAGCATTGAGAAAACTAAAAGGTTTCTTTAATGATAGGTAGCATTGAGAAAACTAAAATGTAGAATGTGTATTTCTCACCAAAGACAAAATATGGTTGACATATAAGAGAGTAAAGCAATTTTCAAAGATTGGAAAATGGTTCATGCCTCTCTAATGTTTTTGATTTCGAATAACTTGTGATGTTAGTTTCTCTTTGCATTGTCGTGTGTGATTTTAGCACATCCTTGTCCTTCATAGTTTTATTTCAAATTTTCATCTTTTACAACTAGATGCATGTATGTCCATAAATATGATGTGTGATTTTAGCACTTTCTTTTCCTTCAAAGTTTCATTTTAAATTTGCTATCTTTTACAACTACATGCATGTATGTCTATAAAATTTTTATTCAATGTATAGCATATCCAGTGAAACAAGACAAAATCAACTCAATCAGATTGATTGAAAGCATTGTGACAGCCAACTTTGTACCCTATTTTACAAAAGTGTATGTTAGGTTATTGATAAATTAAATTTTGTCAGATATAAAATAAAATAAATTGACATCGACATAATGGTAAGGACCAACTGAGCGATTAATTCATTTAAAGAGGTAGGTGACCATGTCTCCGCACTATTTATTTGTGGTTACCCTTGCATGATTTTTGATTTAAAGCTAATTTTCATAATCACATAGAATTCAAATTTATTTTACATCATAAAATTCTATCACTTAGCACTTGTATATCTATGATATTAAAGTAAGAGCAAAGTGCATTAAATGGACTAGGTAGTATTGGAATTTATTAGGGGTAAAGATTTAGAGAAATCAAATGGACTAGATAGTATTGGAATTTATTAGGGGATGTCTACTGGAAAGGTTCTATATCAGACATTTGAGAACCTGATTTACCTCCAGCATGAGGTAAAACACATTTTTGTAAATAAACCCACTTTTGCCAAGTACACAGAAGCAAATGAAATTTACAGGAGGATGGTAAATATTCAATTACCAGACACATGGGAGAAGTTAAATGACTTGCTATAAAAATGCAGAGTCAAAGTTAAAAAGCACAGTAAAGGAAAAGTAACAGGCCATCTAGGTAAAGAGTATCATTTAAAAGGAAAAGTAAAAAGAACATCCAACCTGAAGACCAAGAGCAAGGCAGAGAATAAACATCAAAATATCAAAGAATAAAGAAAACACAACCAAATAAATAGGGATAGCATACAACAGTTGAACATTTGTCTCTATCTTCTTGCATGAAGATATTTCTTTCTCCTAGATTAATTCCCAAGGCAATTTGGGATATTTTGTAAACTATTTTTGTATAAATACTTCATAATTCGAAGTATTGAATGTGGATTGATATGCATTTGTAGAGTTGTATTGATCAGAAACCTGAGGGTTATTGTACAAATTTTTCAAGTCACTAGTAGAGATTGCATTACAAGATTCATGTCTTGAGCTATTATAGTGAAGTATTTTCTTTTATCAAAATTTTTATCTTATTATGTATTTCACAAACTTACATGTTATCTAAAGTGAATGAATTAACTCGAAATTTATTTTAGAATTTGTTTAAGTACACTCTGTCTTGAACAATTAATCATTTCTATGTTTTCTTATGATATCTAGATTTGAGAAT
Source organism: Pinus tabuliformis (assembly GCA_031772625.1). Lineage (NCBI taxonomy): Eukaryota > Viridiplantae > Streptophyta > Pinopsida > Pinales > Pinaceae > Pinus > Pinus tabuliformis. Next base: position 1,277,894,899 of record CM062809.1, read on the forward strand.
CCTTAATTTCTATCCCATTCGAGTTGACCTCTTTCACTTCTTTCATAATCCGGTCTAAGGAACCCTTAATTGCTCCCTTGATCCGATTGAAAACCACTTCACCATCCCAGCCTTAAGATCTGAAATAACTCTACTACCTTGCCCTGTAGACACTATTTTTACAACTTGATCCAATCCTGTTTGCTTGACATTTGACCCCATAGCCCAATAGTAAAAGACATCCCTCTATCCATCTAAGTCACTGATCTCACCACCAAATCCAAATCAAAACCCAAGTACAATCATAACTAGCCTAAAATCAATTAACTAAAAAAAGTCAAATCATAAAGGGAGAGCCCTCTGTGAGCATTAGGAAGGCTAGATCCTAATCTCCAAAGTAGGTTTGTGGTTACCTCCAATCATTTCTTTCATATAAACTCTAGAGAAATATTGTAGTGCTAACAAAATCAAGGAATAATATTTAGTTGGCTACAGAATTGGTGGTATTTCTGGGTTACACAGAAACTCCCCACAACTAACATGTGTACTTTGCATCACTCACAATGATAATTATGTGAAGGGATGTAAATTTTGATGAGGAGAAATCTATGTGGTTCTCTCTTGACAAGGAGCTTTAGATCCCACCAAAAGATGATATTTTATCTCCAAAAGAGGAGCCTTGGGAAGTTGTAGAGAAACCATAAATTGTGGAGCAGAGAGTTGCGACATTCACTAAAGAAAAACCTCGAGAGAAGGCATAAAATGAACTAAGGAAGTTGGTAGACTTGTGCAGGATGCAAGGGAGAATGTGGGATATCCTTAAAATTTGCATAAGCAAAGGAGGTCACCTCAGAGACCGTACACTCGCTACATGGCTCTTATGATTGAACTTATAGAGATTGAGCCATCCTATTTTGAGGAAGAAATAGAGCAAACTATATGGGTTGATGCAATGGTGGAGGAATATGAATCCATTGCAAAGAATAGTGTTTGGGAAAAGGTCCCAAGACCGTCATATAAATCAATAGTGGGTTTGATATGGATCTTCAAGGTGAAGCAGACAACAAACGAAAACATAAAGAAGTATAATGCCAAATTTGTGGCCAAGGGGTACTATCAAGTTGAGGGAATTGACTGTGAAGAGACCTTTTCTCTTGTAGCAAGGTACTCATCCATTAGATCAATTATTGGTCTCGCTATGCAAATGGGGTGGGATATCCACGAGATGGGTGTAAAAACAACATTTATCAATGGGGTTATTAAGGAGGAGGTGTACATATAGTAACAAAAAAGTTTTGAGACATTTGATCAAGAGTCTCATGTGTGCAAACTCAAGTGAGCATTGTACGATCTGAAACAAGCACCTCGTGCTTAGCACACAAATAACGATAGTTATCTCACCGGTTTGGGCTTCACCATAAGTGAAGTGGACGTAAACTGCATTACATCTCGATAGAAGATAAATTTCTTATTATTGTCTTATATGTTGATAATTTTATTTTAACTAGTGATGAGCACTTGATCATATCTTGCAAGGAGGACCTTGCAAAGGAATTTGAAATGAAGGACATGGGTCTCATGCACTACTTTCTCAGGTTGGAAGTATGACAAGGTGATGGGGAATTGTTTGTCTCTCAAGGAAAGTATACAAATGAGATATTGCAGAGATTCTACATGGAGAGTTGTAAACCCATGGAGACACCTCTAATGAACAACTAGAGGAAGGAGGATGCCACTTCATGTGAAGAAGTGGATGCTACCATTTATTGGCAACTAGTGGGTCCACTCATGTATCTTGTGAACACATGACCAGATATGTGTTGTGCAGTCAACCAACTAAGCCAAGCTATGGTTAGGTCAACCAAACTATTTTGGAAGGAAACTAAGCATGTTTTACAGTACCTTAGAGGCACTACCTAGTTTGGACTATGGTACAAACGAGTAGAGGGAGTGAAGTTGTGTGGCTTCACAAATGCAGATTGGGCACAAAGTCCATCAGACCGAAAGAGTACATAAAGTGGAATTTTCAGTGTTGGGTCCACAATTGTTTCTTGGTATGACAGGAAGCAAAGATCTGTGGTGCTCAACTAGATATAAGCATAATACATGGTTGCAAGTCAAGCAACACGTGAGGCAATATGGATGAGAAAGATACTTATTGGACTATTTGGTCAGATGATGGATCCAATTGTGATAATCATATTTGCATCAATCTCTCTAATATTCCTGTACTTCACGATCAATCCAAGCATATAAATATTTAGTATCACCATTTACGAGACTGTGTCTAGAGGCAGATGATGTTGCTACACTCCATTCTGACAGAGGAGCAAGATGTTGACATTTTGACAAAATATTTTCCAATAGGGAAGTTTGAGTTCCATAGGTGAAGGATAGGGTAGTTTATAATCCCCTTCTTATAGAGAGGGTGTCTTGAAAAATCCAGCAAGAAATTCTCATTTTGATTTTTCCTTGATTAAATTGACAAAAATTGAATTTATACATCAACACATAACTTGGATGCAGTTAACTTGTGTGACATGTCTTGTGTCACCTCATTTACTCAGTAAATTCGAGTTGGAGGAGTCAGAGTTCAGTTAAGCATGTTTGATTGCTAATTTGTAGCAATCAAAGTCAGTTATCTCAAGTTGTTTTCAGTTAAACTAGTTCCAACTGCTTGAGGAACTAGTCTTAGGCCAATTGTGCAGTGGGACTTCAGTCAAACTTAGTGACCATCCAATTAACTGATCAATCAACCCAAAATATCTAGTGCATGGAGAATTCGAGTTCCCCAGCTGTGGTGGAGATTTCAAGATAGTGTAACATCAATTTTAGACTAGTCTTGAGTGTACAGGTGTTGCATGCAGTCAGATGATCAACCTTGGGAATTGCACAATCCATTTTGTAAAAAATCCTAAATAATAGGGGCCTAATTTCTCAAGGAATTGTGCAAGGAAATATGCGCTCAAGCAGAGGTAGAAATTTACTAAGTCTCGGTTAGAGCTTCTCAATGAGAAGAGAGACAGGTTATTCACTTGCAGGTTGTGCTCAGTAGAGCAAAGCAATTGTAATACATTTCTATTCATCATATTAATGCAAGCAAACATTGGGGTTTTTAGCATATTTCTTTCCCCGGGAAAAAAATTGTGTGCATGTGTGTTATTTCAACTCAAATATGTCCTCTATTTCAACTTTTAGTTACCTTTCTTTTCCTAGAATAAGTGAATAAAAAAAAAATCAACGTAACCACTGTGTATATTCACTTCTATCTCTTTTGTGAGAAGGGAGGAAGCTCAATGTTTTCTCCCTCTTCTATTTATTTATGAAATTTGAGTATGATTTTTTTTTTTTATCAAGTGGTCTAAGTTCATCATAGATTATATCAGGCTTGACCAGTGGCTTGAGAAACCACAACTCAGGGGCATCTAAACCTTCAAAATCACCGGGGGATCGCACCAGGGCCACACAAACCTTAACATCATTGGATTTATTCCCACAGAACCAGTGACCTTCACATCAATGAGCAACTTAACAGTACACACCATAATTTTCTATTCTACATTTGTTGAGCAATTTGAGTATGAAATTTATGTAGAAAGAAAAATTTAATTTTATAATAAATTTTTATCTAATTGAAAATTTTATATAACATGAAAAATTAGAATATTTTCTCAATTTTAATTAAATAAAGTTTTTAGAAGCATTCTTATCAAAATTTCTTTTGGAATAAAATATTTTAAAAGATACTCAATTTAAATATTAACTTGGATTAAATTAAATAAATTAAATTCTTCAAATATTAATTACCATATCTACTTATTTCTTTAAAGATAAAGTAGTTGAAATAATCATAAAACTTTTTATGAGAAAAATAGAGATAATCTTTGTGATATTTCAAAAATAAATAAGATTATACTACATGTTTATTGTTTTAACATCATTATATTTTATAAATTTTGATACCCTAACCATATTTTAAATAATTATAAATATATCTTCCTTAATAAACCATTTCACTTTAATTTGAAATCCAACAATACAATTTCAATATTTTTTGTTGTTTAAAATACATTTTTGAATGCATAAATGGATTCAACACCCTAAAAAACCCACTCTTTAAATTATGCAGATTAAACAATTTAAATTCAAGTTTTTAAAAAATAATCATCAAAAGGTCATTTTGATCTAGGTGGATATTGGTGGCCACCCTCCCATTCCACTTGGACCCCATCATTGTTTCTTTCAGTTTTTCAGTTTCCTTAATTGTAGCACAATTTACTATTTTTAGCAGTTTTTTGGGTCGTGAATTCTGGAGCCGTTTTGAGGCCCTAAATGACATGTTTTTTGGGAAAACTGGTAGCAACGTGGGGCTATCAATAAATGTTTCTCTTCCCAAAGTTGTAGTCCTCGGATAGATTTTTCTAATGAGGTATTGTGCACGTCAAATGGAGATCACATGCCAAAGTTACGACCCCGGGAAGTTGATGTACCGATTTACCCAAAACAGGGCCCATAGTTTCGGCTTCATCTCCTAGGGTTAGGGTTTTCCATTGTTTCTCAACAATAAATAGGCCTTCGAACCTCATTGTAAGACAGTTTAGAGGCATGTAGCCGCCACATCTTTTCTAAGAGATAAGCTACCATTGCCCTAGCTAATTTATTTCCATTTATGTTTGTAGGCATATTTCAATATTTTACAGTAATGAAATGAAGTATTATTTCTACCGCATCTTTGAATTTATGGTTATATATGTAATTTGTTGTGTTTCTGTTTAAATTCGAATTAGTGGTATCAGAGCGGTCTGCTCTTTCTCTGTCTTTCTTTGCATGTCCCCAACAAGGTCGGGATATAAGCAGTTAGGGCTTGAACTGGTCGAACATTTGCTATACCAGCCTCGCAAATCGCGACGAACTCCCATGGTGAATGAAAATAAAGATTAGGAGGCAGGAGATCCTATCCAAATCTTGCTTGAAGAGGTCCTCGAGAGACAAAGGAACACGATGATAAACAACTTTTCCTAGATCCTTCAGCAGTTACCCAGGGGCGACACATCTACTTCCAGTAGCTACTCTGGAAGCGCCACACCCTTTAAGGTACAAGTTAACTTTGACATTCCCATATTTGAGGGTTAAATATATGCATATGCCATAAATAAATGGTTAAATCTACTAGAAGGGTATTTTTCTGTTCATGATTTTCCGGCCGGGAAAAGATTACTTTCGCTCTTCTCAAAGCCACTCCCCATGTCAAGGACTGGAGGGAAACCTACTGCAAGCAGAAGGATGAAAGTACAGCCTCATTGTTTTCAGTCGCACCCACTTGGAATTCATTTTGGGCTACCATCAAGGAGCAGTACTACCCTGTCGAAAGATATGAGGACCAATACATAAAGTGGAACACGCTGCGACAGGGAAGGGACCAAGGTGTGTCGGAGTTTACCAATATTTTCCATACCCTTTGCACAAAGTTGGGTATCAAGGATTCGGAGCAGCATTTGGTACTCAAATACTGCGACTTCTTGCACAGGTACATCCAGGATGAAATAAAACTCTTGAACATCCCCTCGCTCGGCATGACATACCGATATGCCATCAAGATGGAGGAAAAGTTTAAACAGAAGAAGCGAGACTTTGGATCTGCGAATCCTAAGAAAGGGAAAGGTGACCCAAAATGTTATGCTCTCAACCTGCAAGACAATACTAGAATACCAAATATGCAAAGAAATATACCCAGAACATAGAACAATGAGAAATAACAACAAGTGTTTTATTATTCAGAAAGCAATGTTCACTTGCCTCTTCGAGGGGGCAACGTCCAATAGAGTTGAGCTCAATTACAAAATAAGACATGATGCTCCTCGAGGGGAGTCTCTATCCTTTATATAGGATTCATACATGCAATACCATGGGGCAATACCATTGTTCTTATTAATACCATCTATCTAATACCATGGCCCATTTGCAACTAAATGTGGTCCCTTCATTAAATGTGGTTCAACCACTTACAATTATTAATATGGCTTTATTGACTCTTTAGTTAACTATAACTATGACTCAATCCTATTACATAAATAAGGGGGTTAGGGTTGGACCCTAACATGCCCTCCCCCATAAGAATAGCCTTGTCCTCAAGGCTGAAGCTGCGGAAACTGCTGAAGGATAGCGGCTAGTTCCGAGGTCACATATTCTGGGGAGGTGTCTTTCCACTTGATAAGGACATCCTTGATCGTGTGGCCTCGCAGGTGCTATTCTCATGTGTCAAGAACCTATTCAGGTTGGAGCCAGATTGACCCTTCTTCGTCCACTTCAGGTAGACTAGTTTGAATTTGGCAATTCTTCCCAATCACTTTCTTGAGGAAGGAGACATGGAAGACTAGATGGATTTTTGCAGTGGGTGGCAAAGCTAGCTTGTAGGCGACTTCTCCATTGCGCTGAAGTACTTGATACAATCCGTAGAATTTTGGAGATAATTTCTGACAACCTTTGTCTTTGAGTGATGTTTTCTTGTATGGTTGCAGCCTCAAAAATACCTGATCCCCTTCTTGAAATTGGCATTTTGAGCGATGTTGATCTGCTTGTTGCGTCATGCAGTTTTGGGCTTGATGAAGATTCTCTCTAAGGTCGGCTAGCATGGTTGTGCGGTTCTGTAGGAGTTGATCCACTTCTTGTACCTTCTAGCATCCCTTGATATAAGAAGTAGGGGAAGGGCGGAGTTGACCATAAACTGCTTCATATGGAGTCATTTTGGTGGTGGCATGATAGTTGGTGTTATACCACCATTCGGCTAAAGGTAACCACTGTACCGGGAGATGTTTCTTTTATAAAGTGAAACACCTAAGGTAGGCCTCGAGACATTTGTTGACTGCTTAAGTTTGACCATCAGTTTGTGGATTATAGGAATTACTGAGTTGTATTTGGGTACCTTGTAGCTGGAAGAGTTCCTGCCAAAAGTTACTGGTGTCAGACACAATTGAAGTGGGCATGCCATACAATTTAAAGATCTAATCCATGACAGATTGAGCGACCAAAGTCGGTGTAAAAGGGTGGGGTAGGGCGCAAAAATGAGCATACTTAGAAAGTCTATCCATAGCCACAATGATGACTAACTTGTTTCCTGACTTTGGAAGACCCGTACTGAAATCCATAGAAACCTCCATCTAGATTGAGGCTGGGATGGGAAATGGCTGTAATGTGCCTGGGGATTTGACTACTTCTCCTTTCTGGCACTGATGGATGTCGCATTCAATTACAAAAGTAAGAATGTCCTTTTTGATGCCTGTCCAAAAAATGATCTTCGAGTGCGAGCATACATCTTCTGAAAGCCTGAATGTCCTGTAGTGGGAGATGAGTGCAACTCCACCAAAATGCCGCTTTTGAGGGTGGATGTTAGTGATATTACACCTTTGACCTTGTAGTGAAGAATCTCATCCTGCCACGAGTAGCCCGTTGTGGACTTTGGATCTGCCTGCAATTGATTAATGAGTTGGGAGAGACAGGGATGTGAAAACCATTCCTTGCGAGCCTCTTCAATCCATTCTGGAATGGGAAGGGATATTGCGTGCAGGGTACTTTCCTCCGCAAATTGGCATGATAACGCATTTTCTACAATATTTTTGCGCCCTTTCTTGTAAATTATCTCATAATCATATCCCAACATTTTGGTGAGCCATTTATTTTGTTGTGGCAAGGATGTTATAGACATTTTTGTGCCTTACAGCATGAAGCATGAAATGTCAATAATCTAAGGGATCCAAAGTCCCTAAACATGATTTTCCTAACCCTAGAGGAACAAGGTCAGCGAACCATAGCACTAAATATCAGTTCTCCACCTGAAAACACTCAAAAACAAGCTAATTCTGGATCATGTCAACTGCTCCACTGAGCATCTGCGCTGAATGTCAACTGCTCCACTCTGTACCTGCGCTGAATGTCAACTGTAAAGAAGGCTACCTGCGCTGGGCGAGTTTGGCCAAGTGGCACAGTCATTCCTCAAGGTGTCAATGCCCAGGAAGCTTCCAAAATGACACTTGGATCATGGAATTCGCCTAGTGATGAGTAAGAGGGTCTAGATCTCCAAGTGGAAGCAATAACCTCCAAGTGGACTCAAGAACTGAAGAATAACTGAAGTGGGAGAGGACACTAGTCAGCTCCATGCCAAGCTCAAGCTGACTCATCCTTTCTCCAAATCTCCTATATATAGAGCTCTCTCATGAGGTCTAAGGGGGCTGGAATCTTGTGAATGTAAGGAAGTGCTGTTGGTTTGAGTATAGAACTATTGGGTGATTTGCTTGAAGGAGGTGAAGAGGAGATTTCTTTCTGCTGGGAGGTGATGCTGGATTGGGCCTTTTATGGTTGTATCACTTCCTGAACTTTACTTCTTCCATTAATAAAGCATTTGAAGTTCTTCTATATGCATGTGTCTCAATGGCGTATTGATACTTGTATATTTGATTTATTCTAATCCTTGAATCAATTATGAATGTATGCTTCTTGTAGTTTCCCTCTCTTGTCATTTTGCAGGATCTTGGTGTAGTTGGGCTAGTGAAAGAACAAGGAGCTGGGAGCAAGCAGCAAAGAGAGAAGATTGGATCAATCATTAGCGGAAGACAACGGTTAGTGGATCTCTTTCTCCCCTCTCTTACATCTCATAAAGAAGTAATCTCGAATAGCTTTGCTTTGCAGGGAAATTTGAACAAAATGTCCCTTACATGGCGAGAATGAGAACATGAAGAGGAGGACATGATTGCCCTCCATGACCCGGTCACGGTGAACGCGCTGCGGAACTGTGGCCTGCTGAAGTTCTTCCGTATCTCTAGCATGAGAGCACAGATTTCTTTGCTGCAGTATATGCTTGATGCTTGGGATCCTGTTAACCAAGTATTCCAGATTAGGGGAAAGTCCATCCCCTTGACCATAGAGGACATGTACTTCTTGACTGGGTTGTCAAGACGAGGTGCCCCCATTTCCTTGTCAGGTACGGCCCGGGGGACTGATTCCACCAGAGATTATGTCCGCCAGTATTGCAAGGAAGGTTCTCAGCCGAGCAGAGACGGCAAGATTGTTATTCGTGAGATTACTGACAGGTCTCTCAGGTCCATTCTGTATACCATTGGTAGGATGGCCGGTAGCGCAGCTCTACATGTTGCCAACAGATCTTATATGCAGCACGCCTTGGAGTGTCTCCAACCGAAAGTATTCAACTGGTGTGATGCAGTACTTGTTCAGATGAAAAGTCAACTGGCCAAGGTAAAGGACGGGAAGCTGAAGAACTTTGGATTTGGTTCTATTCTGACTGCCTTCGCCTTGGAGAAAATCCCACTGATGCAGCCTCAGTACATCATACTCGACTTGCCTTCTCCGACCGAGCCACGCATGCAGAGGTGGGTTGATCACATGTCTAGGCATGCTGGTCAACCTCAGATTACTTTTACTGAGGCCTTCTTCAGGTGGTTCGAGCACCAGGAGATGGCGTTTTCCGAGTATCCATATGTGGGTATGGATTTCCGAGGTGATCCGGATTTGGTGCTACCGGATGGCGAACAGTGGAGCGCCATTGGTAAACTCTTTGACCATATTACTGTTTACTGTTCTTATTTATAATGTTGTTGTGCTTTATTCTATCAAGACTTTTAATTATACTCTTGGGTGCATGCAGATATTGCTCATGTTCGTCCAGCAGTTCGTCCGAGACCGCCAGTTGCTGCCCCGGCAGTGGAGCCTGCTAGGAGAGCTGTTATTCGCGACCTTGACGATACTGAGACCCTTACAGTTGTGCGGGAGCAGTTTGAGAGCCTTACTCTCGGCATTCCCGATGTGAGGATTGATGAGTTACCTTTACAGCTGCAGCGACACACCACCGGTGTACCTAGACGATGGACTCGTCTCTTGCGCATGATTGCACAGGCCGTGACGTGCTATCATGAGCACCACTAGGCTAGGCTGCCCCCTAGCATCTTTTTGAGTTTTAGGTCATATGACCAATTTTGTCTTGGTTACAGAACATTATGTATGAACTATATAAACAACTTATATATTTTTTGATTTTCAAGTTTTATTCTGTTTGAGTTATATGATCCATATGTACAATCTTTGATGATGTGTCTTTTTATAAATGTTGCAAATGTCTATCTAACACATAGTTTGCTAATGAGTCGGTTAATGTGTTTAAGTTTCTCGAAATATGTTGATATTGAATTGAATCAAATCGTCTTTCCAAGATCTTAACCCTTAGGAACATGCGATAAATAGCTGGATTGCGAACAGAATATATACCATTGAGTTGTAGTATTACGAGCTGTGATTCTAGCCTGACAATTAGTCGGCGTATGCCACGTGTGATGGCATCAGAGAGTAGTTCTATCAACGCGCTATACTCAACGATGTTATTCATTGATTGCCCAATACACACACCTCTGAAACTTACTAACTCGCCGCTTGGATCAAAAATGGCCCAGGCTGCGGAGGATAGGTTCCACGAACTACGACTCGCTCCGTCGGCATATCCAACACATGTCTCCAGAAGGTTCGACATCTGCGACAAATGGAAAAGGTGGATCACTCGACCAGAACAAATGCTTTAGCGAAAAAAAAATACAACAAAAGCATGCAAGTTACTATTCAAGCATAGTAACGCTTGAGGTACAGCCCGTTGGCGGGGCTGCGCCAGTGGAATTCCATCGTAATCCATTAACTCGTAGGCTCCTTTTGTTAACACCCTTTTAACAATATAGGGGCCCATCCATAAGGACTTGAATTTACCTGCTCCCAACTTATTGGATTCTTGGTCATAAAGCAAGACCATATCACCTTCTGAGAAGATATGGGGTTTGACATTTTTGTCGAACTGAGCCTTGACTTGTTTCTTATGGGCCTCGTTAGCCAAAGCGGCATCACGATGGGTTTCATCCAACTGGATTAATTCCAAGAAACGAGCCTCTTCTTCTGAAGTTCCAGGGAGAAGATCGATTGCGAGTTTAAGTGACGAAATTTCGCACTGGATTGGCAAGACTGCCTCCATGCCATACACCAGTTGAAAAGGTGTGAACCCGGTTGCGTTCTTTACCGAGGTTTGGTAAGCCCACAAAGCTGAGTACAGGATTAGGTGCCATCTTCTTTTATGAACCCCGATCATCCTTTGCAACCTACGCTTCAGGACCTTGTTGATTGCCTCAACTTGTCCATTGGCTTGCAGATAATATGGGGTAGAGCTGTCGTGAGATAGCCCTAGCTTGGCAGCTAATTCGACCATCATGTGATTGCGAAAATGCGACCCATGATCTGTAACTATAGCCTGTGGTACGCCGAACCTGGCGACTACATGATTAAAAAAGAAAAGGGCAGCTGTTTCACCAGTGTTATCCAATGTAGGCATCGCCTCGGCCCATTTGGTAAAATAGTCAACAGCGACTATAATATACCCATGCCCCCCGGTCGAGGTGGGGTTACATTGCATGAAATCGATGCCCCACTTGGCGAAGGGCCCAACAGCAACTATTGGCTGTAAAGGTGCGGGTGGTCGTCTGGTTTTGCTATCAAAAATTTGACAAGCGTGGCAACTTCTGACTGCGGTTATGCAATCTTTGAACGTGGTTGGCCAGAAGTATCCTGCTCGTAAGATTTTTTGTGCTGTTGCATATCCAGACTGATGCCCCCCACACGCGCCTGAATGACACTCATTCAGGGCTTTTTCGGCCTCCTCATGGGTAAGGCACCTCCTCAGAACTGTATCGATACCATGACGGTAAAGTGTATCACCGACGATCATGTAGTCTTTTGCTTGGTATTGTATACGTTTTTGTTCGGAGCAAGAGGTGTTAGGCCTGAACTTTTGGGTTTGGAGATAAACTATGATATCTCCATACCACTCATCGCTTACAGATATCAGAAACAAACTTTCGTCCACGATTGACTCTTCCGATGTTTCATCGTTGGACGACGATGGGAGATCACACAATAATTCTGCGAAAACTAGAGCTTTCTTTGATTTGGATTTCACAAATTCCAGATCAAACTCTTGAAGGATCGCTATCCATTTTGAATATTTGCCCCCCAGTAACTGTCGCGACAGTATATAAGTCATGGGGTTGCAATCTGACAAGATGGTAGTTTTCCGAAAGAGGACATAATGTCGAAACCTTTGAATCGCTTGAACAGCTGCAAGCGCTAGTTTTTCAACATAAGAATATTTACTTTCCGTATCGTTTAAGTTTTTACTTAAATAATAGATAGGATGTTCAATTCCATCGACTTCTTGAACTAAAACCATTGCAATGGTCGTATCCGCTGTAGCCAGATACAGGTTAAAATCTCTTTGATAGTCCGGGGCGTACATTAATGATGCTTTTACTAGACAATCTTTCAGAGCATCAAAGGAAGCTTGCGCCACCTGGTCCCAGACAAAAGGTACATCCTTTTTCAAAAGATGAGTATAACCCTTAGCAAGTTCTGCGTAATTTGGAATGAACCTCCTCAGAAAGTTTGCTTTCCCTTGGAGTTTTTGAATCTGAAGCAAATTTGAAGGTGGAGGCAAATTAATGATTGCCTGAACCTTGCAGGGGTCGAGACGAATCCCATCCTTAGAGACTACAAAGCCAAGTAAACGACCAGAACCGACGCAAAACACACATTTGTGTGGATTGAGTCTTATCTTGTAGTGTCGACAACGTAGAAATATCGCTCTTAAATGCTGCAGATGATCAGTCCGCTTTCGCGAATGAGCCAGAAGATCGTCGAGATAAGGTTGAACAATGTTCTTGATGTCATGGAAGGCATAATTCATCACCCTCTGAAACGTCGCCCCTGCGTTCTTTAAACCAAAGGGTAATTTTCTATAAGCGAATGTGCCCCACGAACAAATAAATGCAGTCTTTGACTGGTCCTGTGGGCGGATATTTATTTGATTATACCCGGAAAATCCATACATAAATGAAAAGATTTCACATCCGGCGCATTCATCAATTATCTGGTCGATGAAGGGTGTAGGGTAGTTGTCCTTCGGACAAGCTTGGTTTACATCCCTATAATCGACACACACTCTAATCGTCCCTTGTTTTTTCATAACAGGGACAATATTCGATACCCAATCGGTTAGAGGAACCGGGTAGATGAATCCAGCATGGAGGAGTTTTTCAACTTCCGCCTTAATGGCAGCGGCTTTCTTGGGGTGTACCTGTCGAAGCCGTTGTCTTACTGGTTTGACATCAGGATACATTTTAATTTCATGTTCAACGATACTCGAGTCAATGCCTGGCATTTCATCATATGACCAAGCAAAGATATCTCTAAATTCGCGAAAAAGAGCGTTATATATTTCCAGTTCTGAAGGGGAACAACCTTTGCCGACATAAATATTCTCTACAACATCTATTTTAGTCGAGATATTTATGGCTATAGTCTCTTCAATATTGGATAGGTTTCGCTCGGAATCCACTGTGTTTACAGTATTTGTTAGGAATTCAAAAACTGAAGGGTGATAAAGGTCCCTTTGAGTATCTTCTTCGTATTCCGGAAGAATGGAACGATGGTGGTGATCATTCCATGGTGCCCCCTCAATCATCATTGATTGTAAGATTCCTTCGTCAGTCCCATGTACTTTCGACCAAGGATCTAATGGGGTTCCATATTCTCTAGACCTATCTACCCAAACGCTTGACGAGCGTTGATTTGGGTTCGCCTCCCATGCTTGAAACATTGATTGCTACAATATTTCTAAAGGGCTTGGAGGCAAAACCATTGAATGATCCATGTTGACCTTCGTGGAAGATATCATGTTGCAGGTTGCTACAAACGGTACCTTTCCTATATAAATAGGAGGTGGTAGCGCGAAAGTTCCCATCAATGTGGGGTCTTTCAATAGTCCTACTCCGATACCTTGAATTGAATGGTTGCTCTCATGGATCATGGGAATGCTTCCCGTAACTTGTGAACCATTAAGGAGGAAGTTCTGTTGGTCGACGACCATAATCCCTCCTTCAAACGGGAATGCGATCTTCCTAAAATAAGTCGACACAACAGCTGCCATGGCATAAATCCATGGTCTACCCAGTAGGATGTTATAGTCAAGATTTCCATCAATGACCTCAACATCAATTTCTACTGTTTTTCCTCCTAGTTCAACTTTCAAGTTATTAAGGATACCGTATGGGGTATAAGTCCTTCCATCGAAGGCTTTTAATGTCGTCGATGATCGTGACAAGGTTGGAGATCCTAAAGTTTTCCAGCAACTCATCGACATAATACATGTCGATGCTCCCTCATCAATTATTGTTCTGTGAACAGTTTTGTTGAGTGCTTTCACTTGAATAAGGAAAGCTAATTGAGCTGGTAACTGAGGATCATATCCCTTGTGATCAAAGGATACAAGATTGGAATCCTTAGGATCAACCCCACCAATTGCTGATAACAAGGCCTGCCTTTGGGTTGGACAATTTTGTAATACCTCAAGAGTCGACATAGCGGATGGAGATTGGGCCAAATCTTCCACTATATTATAATGTTGCGCCGCTCTGGCGCGAGGATTAAATGTCGACTTGTGTACTACACCCTTTGGCGGTTTTATTGTTAATTCAGGGATGATGGGTGGTACAACTTCTGTCGAAGTTGTTGTCGAACTACTTGGTTGATCTTTACCTTTTTCGTTCGACAGCTGAGGATTCCCATAATCTTTGTTCCTTGTCGAAATCAAAGAATCATTCTGCTGTTTTGAAACCGGCAACATAAGGACTTGCGACGGGGAAGCATTTCCACTATCAACCATATTTTGACCTGGCTTTGGAAATGGATCAGTTAACACAGCTGAGGTTTGGGAACTTTTAAAGAACCTCTTTAACTTAGCTTTGAATGGGCAATTCTTTGTGCCATGATCCTTATCATCACATATTAGACATGGATAATTTTGTTTCCCTTTCCTAGGAGGGTTTGAAGAATTTTTCCCAGGGGATGACTCACCCTGTTTCTTCTTCTTCCCTTTGTTTTGATTTTTCTTGCTTCCTGGTTGATTGGTTTCTTTGCCTTTATCTTCTGATACGGCATTTACTTCCGAAGCAAGAATTTCTTCTTTTGCATTTTGATCCGAATTCTTACGGGCTTTCTTTGACGAAGCCTTTATCGATTTCATGTTTGCCGTGCCAATCACGCCGTCACCGGCATGAGAGTCACTATTTGATTTAGGAGGAGGAGGAATTGAAAACTCTGGTCTAGGGGCATCAGGTATCTTGTCGTAGAGTGTGCCGAACTGAGTATAAACTAAGTCCAAATACTGTGCACGAGCAATAACTTGCTCCTCTGTTACGACTCCCCCCTTGGCCACATCTTCCGTAATAGCAGGAAGTAACGACTTTATAAACCATTTAGCTAACAGCTGATCGGGAATGTATGTTTTCACCATCCTACGACGACGACGCCACTCATGTATATGATCAGATATATGGGTGGCAGTTGTCTGCTTGAAGTTGGTTAATATTTTTGTTCCCGTTTCATACCTTATCGGCAATTGAAAATGGGTTAAGAAAGTCGTGGCTAGGGAACTAAAATTGTCGAAAGAGGCTCTTGGCAATTCAATATACCATTTAGCAGCTGGACCTGTCAATGTCCTCTGAAAAAGGCGAAGCCTTATTGAATCGTCGTTTAGGGTGTTCGACGAACACCACAGATGAAAAGTCATCACGTGATTCGATGGGTCTTCACCTGGATTTCCATTGAATTTAGGAATGTCAGATGGGAGTTTATGAGGAATCGCTGGCCACCAAGGGGCATAAGCAATCGGATCGTTTGTTAACCGATGTAAATCGGGTAACTCTAAAGTCGCCACGAATGGTAACTGTTGATTCAGGTTAGGCGAAGCATAACCAGGGTACAATGGAATCGCTTGAGTAGTGGGCCTTTGCATACCAGCATAATGTAATTGATGTTGGTATGACTGATACGGTTGGTGGACTTGACCACTGTAAAGTGGTTGGTTTTGACCGTTTTGGATATACGGTTGTCCACTATTCGCAAAGATCTGCTGCTCAGAACCTTGGTACACCTGCTGGAATTGAGGTTGTTGGTATTGCACAAGACATGGTTGTGATGCCATATTTTGTTGTGCTATGCTAACCGTTGGACCAAGGTGTGGGGTAATTGTACCCGTTTGGACCTGTGTCGCCCCACCAGTTGGTGATTGTGGTTGTGACCCATGATCAAGTGGTTGTTGCATTACAACCTGAGAAATCTGAGGTTGGCATGCAACAGGTATCGCTTGAACTTGTGACACTGTTACAATAGTCGGTGTGGTTGGGATGTTCGTCATAGGTACACACTGTTGCATAGAATATATAACCCTTGGTTGTTGAGGTAGCATAGGTACCCAACTACTTGATGCAATTCCAGTATAACCTGAATACTGTTGCGAACTCACGTATGGGTACCCTCCCGGAGGGGGTAATGAAAGGGCATATTGCCCCCCATACGGTATCAATCCTGAACTCAAGGGGATTGATTGCCCGGATTGACCTCCAAATGGATCAATTTGGCGAGTTTCAACATAAGAGTTGCCGGGTATTACTCCGGATGAACAAACTGGAACAGACCATACTGTCGAAATAGTCCCTTGGTGGACTCCTTCTAGCTGTTGTGAGCTAGTTGGGACAGCTGGTATGCCGGCAAACATCGTCGGAGTGACGGCAGGGACTTCTGCTGTCGCTGTGTCATTTGACACAGTCCTAGATGATGACGGTTGTTCAGACATTTTAAGTCTATCCAATAGATTGCCTAGTGATTCTACAGGAACTTCCACTTGTGGTGGATTAACCTCTGATGAAGGAAAGAGAGTGACCCCGACTCCAAAATGAGTTGGAGTACTTGCTTGCGGATCCTCTGCAATTTCCTCTATCGCAATCAAACCCGGTGGAAGAGGAAGACCGTCAGGTCCGTAAAATATTTCTGGTGCCGAAGAAGTGGTTGCTTCGACAGCGACAGTTGTTTGAGGAACAAAACTCTCTGGACCGGTTACAAATGGAACTGGTTCAGTTATACAAGTATTTGCCCCCAGACTAGGATCAGTATTACTGTCCTTCTGTGGCTGTTGAACTTCTTCTATAGAGGCAGGGTTTCCAGAAATGTTAGGAGTAACCGGAACCTCAGATGCAGCTGGAACACTTGTTCTAACTTTTATAGGAGATTTTGAACCGGTTAAACGAGTTCGCTTTGTCCGTAATGTTTTTGATTCCGGAGACAAAGACGGTTGACTCGTAAGCCTCTGCGAACGACGGGGTTTCAATTGACTTTCTTCCACGATTGCAGATTACTCGATCAACCAAAATATTAAAAGGGCAAATTTGTGTTTCCGAATTGATTATTACACAAAAAGGTCGAGCGCTTGTTTTATTCGGCTCGTTAAAGTTATCGAAAACTCATCCCTTCTATATTGTTTTATACTTTTTCGGACTTAAGGGATTAGATGACGAAAAAGGAATTTTGGAGTTAACTTTCTATACCTTTTCAGACTCTCTAAAAATGAAAAGGACCGAGTTTTCCTTGTCGTTAGACTCGTTAAAATGATTAAATAGCGACAAACTTGTCTTTAGACGAGAACGAGTTTCCCTATCGCTAGGCTCGCTAAAACATAGCGATGGGCTTGCCCGAAGGGCAGGTTATAGAACAAGCATATGTTATCCTCCTCAAGCTTGACAAAAATAAAGAGGTACTGGTCAGAAATGACTGGGGAAAAATTGGGAGAACCTCAAAGCTTTAATGGTAGCAAGTCGCTCTTGAACATGACACTTTTCCTCCGTATCACATCGGGTTGGGTTGTTTCATTCACCGGTCTCATCACCATGGTCTTCGCCAAACCATCCACATTTGGGTAATGCTACCGATCCATCGCATCAGTGTCGTTATATGTTCAAGAGATGTTGTTCAGAAAGAGTCAACCGTGTCCCATCCACTGCCATACATTATCCTTCATCCACCCATGATCGCCACCCTGAATCATATTTCACAAATTGTTTTCACCTCCACTAAAATCATTAGCTCTGTTCCATGTCAATGATGTGGGATTCATTAAGGCCCTCCTTTGACGGATCGCTTCTTGTCGACTTCAGCTCATTATCCAAGAAGTTGATCTAGGAACAATCCCCTCAGTACTTTGACGCTTGCATGCCTCAATGGCAAGTTTCTCACTTCCGGCGACAGGTATACATCAATGACCTTCGACCAGAAGATTTTGTGTGGTGTTCGACGCCAAGTCCTTTATTCACACCACGTGAATTGTACTGCATTACCTTGAGGGTCATTATCATTATCGGTGATTCCTCTCGCGCTTGTTAACGGTTTACATCATTGACCGGTAATCAAGCGATGTCTTTCCATGTTCGACTTCAACGCAATTCTCACATGGATCGACTTGTACCTAGAGTGAAGATCGAACGAGTTTGAAGACCCCAGATCTAGTTTCATCCATCCAGGCTGCGATATATATTCAGGAAATATAAAAACATTTGACATGTACATCATTGCAGCAGATGATCATCCTACTCAAAGGATGATAATTTCAGCAGAGAATTATCAGTCTACCATCAGACGATCGTCTGTTCTATGTACTAAAATGAATTTATAAAGCTGATCACGGGAATGCCTGCCTCAGCTAGATCATGAAAGCAGAATGAAAAATAATGTATTGTATTGTATTTTATTACAGGTCACCTCTCAGCGATTGAATGAACTTCAGATCCTCCTGATAAAGCATTTCACCCGATAAACGACCTCATACTTTAGGGGGCAACTGTTATAGACATTTTTGTGCCTTACAGCATGAAGCATGAAATGTCAATAATCTAAGGGATCCAAAGTCCCTAAACATGTTGTTCCTACCCCTAGAGGAACAAGGTCAGCAAACCACAGCACTAAATATCAGTTCTCCACCTGAAAACACTCAAAAACAAGCTAATTCTGGATCATGTCAACTGCTCCACTGAGCATCTGCGCTGAATGTCAACTGCTCCACTCTATACCTGCGCTGAATGTCAACTGTAAAGAAGGCTACCTGCGCTGGGCGAGTTTGGCCAAGTGGCACAGTCATTCCTCAAGGTGTCAATGCCCAGGAAGCTTCCAAAATGACACTTGGATCAGGGAATTCGCCTAGTGATGAGTAAGAGGGTCTAGATCTCCAAGTGGAAGCAATAACCTCCAAGTGGACTCAAGAACTGAAGAATAACTGAAGTGGGAGAGGACACTAGTCAACTCTATGCCAAGCTCAAGCTGACTCATCCTTTCTCCAATTCTCCTATATATAGAGCTCTCTCATGAGGTCTAAGGGGGCTGGAATCTTGTGAATGTAAGGAAGTGCTGTTGGTTTGAGTATAGAACTATTGGGTGATTTGCTTGAAGGAGGTGAAGAGGAGATTTCTTTCTGCTGGGAGGTGATGCTGGATTGGGCCTTTTATGGTTGTATCACTTCCTGAACTTTACTTCTTCCATTAATAAAGCATTTGAAGTTCTTCTATATGCATGTGTCTCAATGGCGTATTGATACTTGTATATTTGATTTATTCTAATCCTTGAATCAATTATGAATGTATGCTTCTTGTAGTTTCCCTCTCTTGTCATTTTGCAGGATCTTGGTGTAGCTGGGCCAGTGAAAGAACAAGGAGCTGGGAGCAAGCAACAAAGAGAGAAGATTGGATCAATCATTAGCGGAAGACAACAGTTAGTGGATCTCTTTCTCCCCTCTCTTACATCTCATAAAGAAGTAATCTCGAATAGCTTTCCTTTGATTGTCGCTGAGGTACTATCACCCTTAGAGTGGGATAGGGTCATTCCGTATTGGATACTTTTCCCAACAACAAAGGATAGGCATTGCTCCAAAAGATATTTAAGGCTTTGATGGTCTATGCGGATTTGGAAATGTCGCCCCAATAAGTATGGTCACCAGGTATCTACTGCATGTAAGATGTCCATCATCTCCTTCTCATAGGTAGATTGTCCCAAATTCTTCCCACTTAGTTGTTGGCTCGTGAAGGCTAAGGGTCGACCTTCCTACATTAAGACCGCCCCAATACTCATACCAGAAGCATCACATTCAATCACAAAGGATTTGGTGAAGTCAGGTAGTGCTAATACTGGAGTGAAACACATGGCATGTTTGAGAGCTATAAAGGCCTGTTGTGCTTCATCATTCTAGAGGAATGAATTTTTCTTGAGGAGTTGAGTGAGGGGCCTAGCAATGCGACCATAATTGCGGACAAATTTGTGATAGTAGCCTGTGAGACCCAAAAATCCTCTCAAGCTCTTCAAGGTCTTTGGTTGAGGCCAATCCTGCATTGCCTGGATCTTTTTGGGGTCCACCCTGACACCTTCACACCCCACAATGTGGCCCAAATACTCAACTTATTCCATGCCAAAAGAGCACTTGGACATCTTGACAAATAATTTATGCTTGCGGAGCAGTTGCAAGAGCAGATCTACATGCTGAAGATGTGTGGCCCAGGTGCGACTGTAGATGAGGATGTCATCAAAGAAAACAAGGACAAATTTTATGAGATAAGGTTTGAGGAGGTGGTTCATAAGGCTCTGAAAAGTGGATGGGGCATTACAAAGACCAAATGGCATGACCATGAACTCATAATGGCCTTCATGAGTCCGGAAAGTAGTCTTTGGAATGTCTACTTCTTTCATACAAATTTGCTGATAGCCCAAGCGAAGGTTAAGCTTAGTAAAGAATTGAGCCCCATTCAATTCATCCAGCAAATCATCGACAACTGGGATTAGAAATTTATCTTTGACCATCAACTTATTGAGGGCCCTGAAGTCTAGACACATACGCCATTCCCCATATTTCTTGAGAACCATGACCACAGGTGATGAATAAGGACTAATGCTGGGATGAATGATGCCTGCTTCCAGGAGTTCCTTGATGATTTTTTCAATTTCATTCTTTTGGGCGAGCAGATATCAATATGGGCGCACATTTGGTGGTTGGGCCCTTGGGACCAAAGTAATGCTATGATCATGTTCTCTTCTTGAGG
The DNA here is from genome assembly GCA_031772625.1 of Pinus tabuliformis. Classification (NCBI taxonomy): domain Eukaryota; kingdom Viridiplantae; phylum Streptophyta; class Pinopsida; order Pinales; family Pinaceae; genus Pinus; species Pinus tabuliformis. The sequence goes on from CM062809.1 coordinate 1,277,915,880, forward strand.
GTGGAAGCTCATGAGGCTTGTCAAAGACTAGCAGATGGTTGTTTAAGATCTATTGCATCTCAGGATGAATATGAAGAGAATTGGGTTCGAAGGCCTGGATGGCATTAAATTGGGCTACAACTCCATGGTGGCCCTTTTTTAGCAATTTTTCCATCCTATGTGAGGTGATGATAGAGGGATCTCTCACCTAGAGTCTGCGAAGGGTATGTGTGTGGTTGTTCTGCTTAAAGCTCATATATAACTCCTGGAAATCCATTGTGATTGGGCCAAGTGTGCGAAGCCATTCAGCACCTAGGACAATGTCACACCCTCCCCTATGTATGGAAAACATGTGGATCTTTAAGTGATAATCCCCCATTTGCAATTTGACATTTTCATAGTGGTCGTCACATTTTGTTGTCCCCCCATCAGCAATTTGGACCTGGAAGCTAGAAACTGCTCGAACAAAACAATGTCTCGCGACTCTTTGATGGATAAAGTTATGTGTACTGCCACTATCAATCAAGGCGACTACTGGGTGATGCTTAATAAAACATCTGATTTTGAGAGTTTGGGGAGAAGAAACCCCTGCCAAAGCATTCAGCGAGATAACCAGTTCTTTAGGTACATTGTCCTGCTAGTTGTCCTCTTCTTCATCCTCTGGTTCCTCAAGTGGTGGGGCTTCCTCCGATGAACTGTGATCAGTAGCATCAATTTGAAAGAATTTGGGCTCCTTGCATTTATGCCCGAGGGAGTATCTCTCATCATAGTAGTAACATAATCCTTGCTTTCTTCTTTCTGCCATTTCTGTTGGTGACACCTTTTGAACCTTGAGTGTTTGGGTAGTGCTTTGAGCCTGGGTGAAGCGACCCTTTGCTATGAAATTTGGGGGATTGGACTGGGCTGCTAACGCACATTCTACTTCATGAGCTATTCTGCAAGCATGCAACCATGAAATAGGGTTTTGCAGTCGAATGTGGGCTTGTATGGCTTCTTTGAGACCACTGACAAAACATTCCAAGTAGAACTCATCATGTAGACCTCCTGTGTGGAAAGCTAAGGCTTCAAAGGCTGTAATATATTCGTTCATTGTTCCTATCTGTCAGAGCTTAGTGAGACAACCCAAAACGTTAGATTCATGGTCAAAGCGATCCGTAAGAGCTTTTTTGAATGTCTGCCAAGTCAAGGGCCTTCCATAGCAACATTGATGCCATTGCCACCATTGCCATCTTTCATTGTCCAAATACATGCTACCCACACTAAGCTAAGTCACATCATCCATGATGTGATTCAGTGTGAAATATTGCTCCATTTGTGCTATCCATGTGGCCGGGTGAGAGCCATCAAATTTATACATGTCTAGCTTGGGTGGTCACATCTGGGATTGTTGGTGGGTGCCAAAGAGGTGAAGAGACTGGCTGGACTCGCCCTCACTGTTTTCATTGCCAATATATGCCTCCGTGCATTCCTCCCTTTTTCCCTTTGAGAGTGTTTCATTTAAGTTCTTCAGTGACTGCAGTACTTCGTTCAATGTTGATTCAAGGGTGTCGATCCTCTCATTGGCCATAGCTTGAGCTCTAGTTTGTACCATGCACCAATCTGATGCACTTGAAATTTGGGACCACCCGAATTTTTTGGCACTAACAATTGAATGGTACCACCTTGCTCAGATCGTCGAGCTAATGCTTATGGGCTAACTCTCCAATAAGCGTCCCGAGGGGTCTCAGACACTTTTTTTTTCCTTTTTTGTTTACTCCGAACAGAGTTTTACTCCTTGCTTAGTAATACTACAGTAGGCAAATCCCAGAAAAGTCAATGCTGCCTAAAGTCCTACGAAAATCACGCCCAGGTATAGGAGCCCACACAATTAGTCAAATCTAAATGGTGGAACTGATTGTTGTGACGGCTACAGAGCCCAAACTGCTAGATCTGGATGGTGGATCTGAGGGATCTAAATGGCGGAACTAATTGCTGTTGCTACGACATAACCCCACCTGTGAGATCCGATCTCGCAAAGATGATGCTTGATCTAGAGATAGAGAAGGGAACCATGGTCTCCAGGAATGTCAGGTGCTAAAAATCGCAATATACATAAGGGTCTGACAGTAGTACTCAACCCAATCTTTCAGGGCACTAACCAAGGAGGATCAACCATACCCTCAGCCATACAACCCAAATACCCTATCGTACGCATGAGTAATCTCCTCGATTACTGTTCTTAATGTACTATAGCAGCAAGACGGCCGACAGTTTATCTATGGTGAGGTTTCAAGGGAACCTAGAGGGATTCCGATATACCCAGAGGGTACTTGGAAGACAGTCCGTGTGCAGTTCTGTCTAATACGCTACTACTCAAAGGGGCACCTAGAGGGGTTAAAAGGGAGTCAAACAAGTGTGACCACCTCCTGTATTTCCTGTGTGCATGCCTCCCCAAATCCGTAGGTTTATGCGCTCAACGACAGATCCTGTGGTTTAAAGACACCGAAACACATCTATAGCCAAAAAAACATTTTGCTAAAAATTGGAGACCCCACTGGCCGTGGAAAGCGCTCTGATGCCACTTGCTATGCTCTTAACCTGCAAGACGATACTAGGATAACAAATATGTGAAGAAATATACCCAGAACATAGAACAATGAGAAATAATAACAAGTATTTTATTATTCAGAAAGCAATGTTCACTTGCCTCTTTGAGGGGGCAACCTCCAATAGAGCTGAGCTCAATTAAAAAATAAGACATGATCCTCCTCGAGGGGAGTCTCTATCCTTTATATAGGATTCATACATGCAATACCATGGGGCAATACCATTGTTCTTATTAATACCATATATCTAATACCATGGCCCATTTGCAATTAACTCTGGTCCCTTCATTAAATGCGGGTCAACCACTTACAATTATTAATATGGGCTTATTGACTCTTTACTTAACTATAACTATGACTTGATCCTATTACATAAATAAGGGGGTTAGGGTTGGACCCTAACACAAAACTGCAAAACAAAGGACAAAGCCAAGGTGGGGCAACCCAAGACAACCCGCCAATGCTGCAAACAAAGAATAGTGCCGCAAAGTGGAATAAGGTTTTCCGTGAAAGGGGTGTGAGTTCCATAAGAGCTCCACTCACAACACAAGTGAGTGTGAGGCCAAGCAGTCACTGGTGGTTGAGCTAAAGGTTTCATAATCAGATGCATGTTCCCACTCTAAGTCAAAACCCAACAAGGGGAATGACCAAAGGAAGTAGATTATCGATGCGGAGCCCAACGCCACCATTACCACCATGAAGATCCAAAAGGAGGAACCCGAAGATCTAGAGGAGGAGGAACGCCTCTTCCACTCCCAGATGTGGGTAAAAGGCTCCTTGCTACAGTTCATTGTTGACAGCAGGAGCCAAAAGAACCTCATTTCGGTAGAGGTCATGAAGCAGCTGGGCTTACCAACCACAACACATCCACAACCATAAACCATCGGGTGGCTTCACCAAGGACGGGATCTTCGCATGAGCGAGTAGTGTCACCTTCCATACAAAATCAAGCCCTTCACATATGAGGTATTGTGTGACGTTGCTCCCCTTGATGTTTGTGATGTATTATTAGGCCAACCATACTTATAGAAGTGACATGCTATGTATGAATCAAGGCCTCGTGTTGTTATTGTTACTTTGAGAAATAAGTTGTACAGGATATCGGAGATAGCACTCAATAGCGCCATCTCTTTAGCTATTGCAAAACAATGCAGTAAGCTCATTTCCAAAACCAGGAAATTTGTTTTCCTCATGATACGCCCTCAAGGAAAGAAGAAGACGGTGGCCATAACCTCTAAACAAGGCACCTCCGCATGAAAACTACAGATGTACAAGGTCGTGGAGGAGTACGAGGACATCTTCACCTCCCCCATAGGGGTTCCTCTACATTATCAGGTCAAGCACTCCATCGATTTAACTGCAGGTACGCCGCTCCCCAATGGTCCAATCTATCGGCGCCCCGTTCTGGAGAACAATGAAATCAAGAGGAAGATTTAGGTGCTACTATAGAAAGGTCACATCCGTCTGATTTCATCACTCTGTGGGAGCCCCATCATGTTGGTACAGAAGAAGGGTGGGACTTGGAGACTCTGTATTGACTATCGGGCGTTGAAAAAGATCACTGTCTGTAATAGGTATCCAATCCCATGGATTGATGACCTCCTGGACCAACTTAACGGGGAAAAATATTTCAGCAAGATCGATTTTAAGTCAGGATATCACCAGGTACCAATCGAGCCCTCCTATGTGTGGAAGAATGCCTTCAAAGCCAAGGAGGGAATTTTCAAATGGCTGGTTATTCCTTTTGGGTTGACGAATGCTCCTGCAACCTTCATGAGGCTAATGGATGACATCTTGCGGCCATTCACCAACTCATTTGTAGTGGTATACTTGGATGACATCCTCATCTTTAGCCAATGTTGGGAAGAGCACCTCTACCACATCCGACAGGTTCTCCAAACACTACAAAAACACAAGTTATGTGCCAATTTGGAGAAATGCACTTTTGGCATGACCCAAGTTCAGTATCTGTGATACATTATTGATGAGCGGTGGATGCATGTGGATCCATCAAAGATCCAAGTCATTCGGGATTGGCCATCTACAACCACTCTCACAGAGCTCTGCAACTTTCTGGGTCTTGCCAACTTCTACCGCAGGTTCGTGTTGGGATTTTCTCATATCACGTGACCCTTTAGTCAAGTCACCAAGGGAATAATCACACCAAGAAAAAAAGAATTATAAAATAACATTTAATTTAAGTTACAAAAGGTAAAAAGTTAATAGTCACACTAGGAAAAGAAAGAAACATAAATTTAAAGAAGTTAAAGAGGTAATAGTTAGAATAAGTAAAGAAGAAATATAGAGAATAATTTATTGAATAATATAATTAAATTGTTTATATTTAAATTTAATGTATAAAGTTGTTTTATTTATATGAATTTGATGAAGATTAGTCGAAATTCATTTTATTATTTGTAGCATCTATTCCCCCCCCCCCCCCCCCCCCCCACACACACACACACACACACATATATATATATATATATTCTTAAGGTTCATCACATTTAATTCATGAAACTTGTATTTATCATATAGATATCACTGCTCGCGGTATGTTATATTTTTCTTAAGTTTACCATTCGGTGATGGAGGTTGTACCCTTGTGCAATGTTATTATAATATTGACAAGATAAGCATTGACCTTATGCCTATGAAATAATGTAACTTACATGTGTTTATATAATTTTAAGCCTCTTGTTATGATATTGCATTAATTGGATCTGTTTTAAGGGTGGGTTCTAGATTATTCCGAGGGTATTCAACATCATTTACCAAGGACAATGGGCAATGGATCCACTGTTGGGATATTAGGGTCAGGTTAGATGATCGCTAAGCATCGTGGATTAGTTTGGCTCATACAGTGATATGGGGTTTAGTGGTAAGTTTCCCTGGGTGAAGCACATGAGATAAGGGTTCAAATTTCATTGAGTATATATATGACCTGTTGTGTTTTGGTTAGAAGAGTAGGTGGACGTCCAAGGCTCTTCTTGAGGCATTAGTTTCCTGCTATTGTGTGCTTTGCAGGCGGTCTAGGCTCTTGTTGAGGCATAAGTTTCCTGCTATTGTGGGCCTTGCAGGCCGTTGCACATAGCCTAGGTTTATAGTGGCAGCCAGTTAGATTTGATGATCTGTTCAAGATAACTCTCAGCATCTATTACCCTAGATTTACAACAAAAAAAAACTAAGCCGCAGATATGGACTCAAACCCTAATCCAGATTTACAGAGGTATATTGGCTACACACAAAGGCACCAGGTAACCAATTGTACCATCATTAATGGAAAATTATCTAAGACAGATTTAATATGATTTTATTTGGATTTTACCAGCATTAAATTACTCTTTATAGGTCGAGGAGGAAGGGTATTCTGTTGCGGCATGGCTTCACTCTGTTCCGACTGCAATCTGATAAACTCACCAGCTAATATGTATCTAAATATTTCTTATTTGTCATTTGCAAATTATCTCATAGAATCCACACCGTAACTATTACATCTCCTGAACAATATGCAGGGAGGTCAATTTCTCAATGGCTGAGACCATAGGTAAGGAAACACTATCAAATTTGGCCATTTAAGGAAACCCTATATCCTGCTTCATTATGGCTTGTACTAAAATTCCCTCCCTTCATATTGTCTCTGCAGGTCAGGTTTATCTTCATGGGCAGATGACTTACAAATTTGGAACAAGTACCTTCCGGTATCAAGTTGCAAGTCAACTCCTGATACTTCGTTAATTAGGCCATATAGCTTGTGAATACAATTACCTTTATGGTGGAATGATATCTTTGTTTACATGTCTCATTGGGATATTGTTGAAAAATGAGAACATTACTATTGTATAGTTTCATCTAGACTTAGGCTGTGCATTCGACTGTTGGATCACTGGTTTGACCTTCTGTCTAACTGGAGCTCCAGCCACTGCTTTTGTCCAAATAATTCACCTTATATCAATTGCTCAATGGTAATACACTTCCAGTATATGTACATTCAATTTTATTGCAGTACTTTCTTGTTTGGATTTACATTAAATTCGTGACATAAGTGATGGTATTTCCTAGTAACTGTTCATGTATAAGTTATTGCATATCATTTCCATTTTAGGTTCTTAATGCATTTATCAGACTTATTTATTAGTACTTGCTGGGTAAGTGGGACCTAAATTCTTAGGAGCTTCCAATCACTGTTCAAAGTGCCTTAAGTATTTAGAAATATAGAGATCTAGACTGCTCCATTAACGAGCTTCAGTCAGTCGCTTGGTTAACCAAATCTCACCCTCCGTATTTTATTATTACTTTGGTGGGTTTGCGGTTTCCTCTATGACATCAAGATTTCCTTTATTGTCCATCCATTCTTTTACTAGTATCAGTTACAGTCATGGTTCTTCTGCAGGTTTATAATTATTTCTCCTTCTCCAAACTTCATAGGTTTATAATTATTTCTCCTTCTCCAAACTTCATAAAGACTTATAGGAACTCTCTTGTTGTATCAGTTACAGTCATGGTTCTTCTGCAGGTTTATAATTATTTCTCCTTCTCCAAACTTCATAAAGACTAATAGGAACTCTCTTGTTGTATCAGTTACAATCATGGTTCTTCTGCAGGTTTATAATTATTTCTCCTCCTCCAAACTTCATAAAGATCTATAGGAACTCTCTTGTTCACAAAAAATAGAAAATGTGTTCCCTATTAAATACCACAAGATTACTACCTTTCATTTTCTTTTCCTTTATAGGAACCAGTACCTTACTGCTACTATCGAATGAAACAGTAAACATGTATTCTATAGCAAACTCTCATCCATTCACTATCCATTGATATGACAAATAGATTTCTAGAAAATACTCATTCTTTATGATTACAGAAAATACTAGGAGTTCTATATATATATATATATATATACACTTACTTGAATAGGTTCAGCATCAGGGAATTCAATTAGGAGAAATACCACTTTTCCCAACCAATAAGAATGGTATTCAGAACTAATTTTGCCCCCTAGCTTTTTCAATTCTAGTGTTAGCGCTTGAAATTTCACCTTAGACTGAGAAAGGTAAACTTCAAGGCAACATCAAACCACTTAGCCTCGTAGCTAGCCCTACGGGGCAGGAGAGGGCTCTCTCCGGTCTATCTCAGTAAAGATCTTCAATAGGCGAGATGACCAATAGGGAAACACTGATTTTAGGCTAGTAAACTGATCAAGAGGTTTAAATTTGGGATTTTTAAAGTTTTGTTGGAAAATTGGGGGATGGAAATTTCGGGTGCGGGGATTGGACACAGTTTTCACAGGGGGTTCTTTGGGGCGAGGTAGGAAATAGTATTGATGCCTTTGATAGAGATGGATGGATGAGAATGACTGGTGAGGAGTTAAGGAGAGCAAGCAATAACCTTGAATTCCCCTTAAACAGTTGAAAACATTGATATTAAGCAAACTTAAAAGCAGAGCATGACAATCATGAATTCTACTTTAACACTTCATTTGCCTAATTTGCAGAAGGAAAAGTGAGGAAATGATTCACATAACACACTTACAAGTACAAAGAGAAACACACCATCAATACATGTGACCACAAGAATCCCAAAAAGGACTGCAAAACCCTGGTCTTCCTTTGCCAAAAATTGCAGAGATACAGTGAGTAATACAATAAGAGCTTCTTCCTCAAGAGTCCAACCTTCCAACCTCTGAAAATGACTAAGAAAATACATAATATAGGCAAGCTAACACCTTTCCTTGCCTCTAGGGGTCGAGCTCATCCTTCTAGGAGCTGTTTCAACCAATTCTAAACTGAGCACTAAAATCTAGGCAGTCAAAACAACTTTCCTCTATAAGCTAGGAAACCAATTCATTCATTAAATATTTTCTATTTCATGAATGAATCTTCTAGAGAAGGTAAATAAGTGTCATATCAACATGAAAATACATTAATTACATCAAAGAGGGTGAAAAATCCCATCAAAAGTCAAAACTAGTAAAAGCTGGGCGAATCCATGAGCTGTCAGTGAAAAATTGTGAAAATTGCCTCATGGGTCGCGCGCATTTCCTGGACGGGTCACGCGCCTTTGGAGGCACTTGCAGGTGTCCAAATGAGGCACACTTGGGCTTTTTGGAAAGGTCTGGATGTCTACTTTCCAACCCAAGTGGAATTTCGGAATTTGGGTGTCATTTGCCCCTCCCAAATTGCAATCTCCCAAGACTGCTTTCTGTGTGTCAAAAATGTGGTAGAAAGTCATTTTTTGCTTGTTTTTTGACTTTCTCGAGGCCCAAAACTTGGTGAAATTTCTTAGTAATGGCTGAGCAAGTGTAACTTTTCATGACAAATCCAGAAATGCTGAGTTTTTCCAAAATGGAGTTGCCAATCGAAAGGGAGGAAAACCTGTTTTTTGCCAAAAAAACTCAAAAATGACCCAAAGTACTCAAATTTTTTTTGGAATTTGTGCTGGAGTTGAGTTATCTAGTATCATGCTCCTTCAAAGAAGCCTCAGCCAAGATGTGGAGGGGGTCGGGCCTTTTCCTTTGTTTTTGTGCTTTAGCCAACTTCCTTTGGAGCACTTTCATTTTCGCCTTGCATACATGCATCCACGCCCAATAATGATTTTTCATATTCCTGAGCAAGTCCTTATCTTGGTTGGCCTTGGCCAGCAACCTCTCCAAATGAGCATTGACTTGGAGAAGCATAGCCTCTCGCTCAACAGGTACCAAATCGTTGGGTCTCTTTCAAGCCAAGTTACGGTCCTCATGAATCCTCCGCAACTCATCAAGATTGTGCTCATCCTCCAACTGCTTGTTGCGCTGCTCTAAATAGGTGATCGTCCATTGTGCCCCTTCCAATCTTCGCTGCAATGAATCATTTTCAGCTCTTAGGTGCTGAATGATCTCCTTTGACTCTAGGCTAGGAGAACTAATATCAAGGTCTACCACCTCTATGTCTGGAACACCTGATGGCCCCTCATCAATCCTAGGCTGTTTGCCCCTCTCTGATACCTGTGTTGCTATCGGAGACGAGGCCCCTTCCACCTGATGTGGAGATAACACTCGTGGTGCTGATGAAGAAGGCGAGACCCCTTCCACCTTTGTGAGGCCTCCTCTGTACCTCAAACTCTGAAGCTGACTCATGGTCACCACTTTGCTCATAATTGGTTTCGGTTTTTGACATTGTTTTAGGAGCAAAGTGGCTGAAATGTACTGCTGTTTCTGCTTTGAAAACTGCAGATTAAAATGTTGTTTTAAGGGGACAAGAAGCACAAGGGAAATGTTAGGGAAGGGATACTTTAAAGGGAAATTGGGAATAATAATGAAACAAGGAGTTTTAGGGGAAAAATCAGTGCATATACATCATTATACAATTTTACTTACAAGGATGTTATGGGAGGTAGGGTTAGGATTTTAATTTTTTGATTTCTTGGGGAGAGGGATAGGGTTTTAGGCTCTTAGCAAATTTGGAAAGGAAGTTTAAATAAAATGATAAGGAATATGTAATGGGAGGTGGACAATAGGAAAGAAAAGGGATACCTCAAAACAGCATAATAAACCCTAGCAATTTTGACAACTTAAAGCCCAAAAGCACAATGGAGACTTTTACTTGCAAATGAAGACCTTTAAAAATACAATCATGATCTTCTTGAACTGTAGCAAGCAATAATTTTTCATGATTGAGGGCCTACCTTGCAAAATTTAGTAACTTGTGGTTCCTTGGCAGCTTGCTGGCGGTTTTGTGTAGAGGGAACGCTGATAGGTCGCGTGCCTCACCCAACAGGTCGCGCGCGCTTGACGGGTAGCGCCCGTTGAGAATTAACACTGACAGAGGTGGCCTGACGGGCCGCGCTCGCCTGACGGGTCGCACACCTCCCAAACTCATCGAATTCACTCAAACGCTCTTGCAACTAATTTCTCTATCACTTGGATGCACAATGGAGCTTGATGGAGGGAAATAGAGCCTTTATAGCCTTGTTTTGAATAAATTTCATGTCACAACCCACTTTCTAATGTTTTTCCATGACACTTTTTAAACTTTGAATGCTGTTGTCTTTTTGGTTTCCTTTTGTCCTGAAATTGATTGATTTGATGTTTTCCTTGATAATTTTTTGCAGGGATAGCTTCTGAGGGGTCTTGGCAAGGGAGCCAGGGTTGTATGCTGTCCTTTGAATCATTTTGAATTTTTACAAGTTTTACAAAATTTTGTGAAATGACCTTGGCTTTAAAAACAAGGTTTTTAAATCCAAGGTGAAAATTAGCTGCACAAGATAGAATCTTTCGAAGAAATACTTTGAAAATCATCCCTCTGGCTTGCTGGGCACTTATTGACCTTCAGAGACGTGACCTTGAAAACAAACTGGACCTAAACCCTAGACCTAAGACTTTGACCTCAAGACAAGACAAACAACTTTGAAATAGTTTAATGACTAAAACAACCTGATCCAGCAGTGCCAAGAGGGGAATAAAGACACCAGCTCCTCCATCAGGGTTATGGCATGCCTAATGGAATGCAAGACACTAATGAGACACCTACTTATGCAAATTCAAAGAGCTTTGATCGCTGATGGAGGGCTACTAGACCGACTCTAACATCAAGAATAGTAGATGGACAATGAACTAACAAGGTATGTTCTCTTGCATCCCAACCAATGAGAATGGTATTCACAACTAATTTTGCCTCGGAGCCTTTTCAATTCTAGAGTAGTCGATGGACAATGAACTAACAAGGTATGTTCTCTTGCATCAAAAATATCCAATCCAACAAATCCAACCAAGAACACACAGATTCATTTCAATTCTAGAGTAATAGATGGACAATGAACTAACAAGGTATGTTCTCTTGCATCAAAACTACCTAATCCAACCAAGAACACAAATCATCAAAACTAGCCAATCCAAACAACAACACACACATGGACAATGAACTAACAAGGTATGTTCTTTTGCATCAAAACTACCGAATCCAACAGAGAACACACAGATGGACAATGAACTAACAAGGTATGTTCTCTTCCATCAAAACTACCCAATCCAACCAAGAACACATATACTCACAAGTCTCTCTTAGGGATTCCTCGATTCCACTAGCTCTCAGTCCAACTTAATAATACCATGTCTTAGGGATTCCAGTAGCTTAATAATACCATGTCTTAGGGATTCCAGTAGCTCTCAGTCCAACTTAATAATACCATGTCTTAGGGATTCCACTAGTTCCCTGTCCAACTTAATAATACCAATATCATAACTTAATAATACCAATACCATAACTAACAGTGTTCTACCTCACCTTGACAACATCATGTTCAAGGTTTTCAATTTTCTTCACTCTTTCCTCCAAGTTTCCTCTGGATCTCTCTCCTACCTTCCTTGGCTTCTTTTCCCACTAAGATGTTTTATCTCACTAAGATGTTTTATCTCTAGGGAGAGAGGAAGTAACTGTCCTCTAAATGTTTGGTAAATGATGAAAATTTCTTCTAACCATCTGGTAAATGAAATTTTTCATCTTAAAATAAATTAAAATAAAAATTGTAAGCATTAAACTTCCTAAGTAAATTTTTTCACTCAATGCAAGATTTACCAAGTCTTGTGACGTAAAAGTAAATAACAAAATATTTACAGTAATTGGGGGTGTTACAATATTAGATTTATTAAATGTTGAGGGGAATTAAATTTCTATAGGTGTAAATATTTCCTCAAGTTTTCCATTCAAGAAAATATTCTTGAGAGATTTGTTCCCTTGGACACTCTTAAAATAAGATTTAAGATGGATCCATGCATATATTAATCAAAACAAAATTAAAATATTATAAAATGAAATGAATAGATTTATTATTTTTATTACTTTTTCAATTTGCCCATCATCATCATTTTTGTTATTATCACTTAGTCTAAGTGAAATCACAACATCTCTCCATACTTGGTTGCATAACTATAATAACATGTTAAGAATATGGACCATTAATATTATAATTTATTCTAGAAAATAAAATGTTTCTAATTTTGTTAATAAAAACTAAATTACACTCCAAATTAAATGGAATTTATTTATTATTTTTTAAATTTTTCCAATTGAGCCAACTATATGTTTTATTATTATTATTATTATTATTATTATTATTATTATTATTATTATTATTATTATGTTTCATATAACATGCCCATACAACATCTTCTCATATTAGTTTGTAAAGCATCTTTTTTCCCAAAAATAAGAATAAAAAACAAAAACTCTATTTTAACTCCTCGAAGTTTTGACTTATTTCAGTCATATTTTTATCGTTATTTCTGCCTAAAATTTTATTGATATTTGTTTAAATTAAAAGTTAAAATTGTGTAGATATTTGTTTAAATTATAAGTTTGAGTTAGAGTGTTCATGACATTGAATCTATTTATGAATCCAAAAATACATATTTAATAAGAAAAAACCATGATTTCACCAAGAATTGCATTACCAAATTCAAGCTAAAACATCCAAAATATAACACACCTCAAATTAATATGATTCTCTATCACATGATTTCTAATAAGTACTTAATGTGTATAAGAGTGACATTGTCTCTACCTCAATGATATTCCTCAACAACTTCCATGCACAAAGATTAGTGATTACACAAATAGTTTTAATTATTAACAAACAATTTTGAGTATTCATAATTATTAACAAACAATGTTGAGTATACATAAGCTATGAGGATTAAAATTTAGAGTGTCTTGTTTTAATTAAAAGATTCAATGGTTAAAGATAAAGTATTAGTGATAATTCTTAACAAACAATGATGAGTATACGTAAGCTATGAGGACTAAAATTTAGAGCGTCTTGTTTTTAGTTAAAAGATTCAATGGTTAAAGATAAAGTATTAGTGATAATTCTTATGAACTAATTAGATGCAACTATTTAATCATTGGATTCAATTTAATGTTGGGAAGTTATCCATTTAATCATTGGATTCAATTTAATTTTGGGGAGTTATAGTTATGAACGGCAATGTGAGTTGATGTAGTAAAATTTAGTTTTCTTGCAAATTCTCTAATTTGGAAGGTTCCCATACACTTGTATTATGTTAAATCCCAAATTGCCTCTAATCCTTACACAATATCTATGCCTTTGCATGATAGATCAACACACTAATACATCATTAGTTTAAGATTTTAGACAAATGTTGAAACTCTTCTAATTACATATTTTCCACATACTATAATTCTTCTATTGACCACATACATACATAGTGACAATTCATAAACACAATAAATGTATCAAATCTATTTCATTAATCAAATATGTACATACAAACACACAACTCTCGTTCCTCTCTATGGCTTGATTTCACATTTCAACTCTCTTCTCTTATTTCTTGTAGGCTTACAATAGATGAATAATTTTTAGATCCTACAATCACTCCAGAAATCACCCATAAATCACTCCAATCAAGTTTTCTAAATCTTAAAATCTCTCAAGTTATTCCTAGAATCAGTGCATAAATCTCTCATGATTTTTATGATAATTAAAAGAAATTTCCATTATTTAAAATAAAGAATTAGAATTTATTCTCCATATCTAAACAACCTTTGGAGCTTTGTCTCCAAAAAGCTTGGATAGTTTTGGATGTGAGAATGCTCTTCCATCATGAGTGATTTTTGAAAAACTTAGCTAAATTTCATCTTCACTCCTAGTATTAAATGTAGCAAGAGTCTTTAAGTCTAACAACCTTCAATCACTTTCTGAATTTGTTTTGATAAGCATAATTATCAACTACACTAACTCGAGTCTACAACAATTGGATAATTTCATTAGTATTTACAATTTCCACCGTGTGAACCATCTAATTCTTTTTCTATACCAATTATAATTTATGATAATAAGAAAAGTATCCCATGCTAAAGTAGTAGCTACAAGATTAAATGAATTCATTTTGATTGAGTTTCAGGACCCCCTATTAGATGTTGAGAATACTAGGTTAGTAGGCAACAAATTCATAGATGAGGACCTCTTCCTTGATATGAATCCATTAGTCACATTCCCCTAAACTTTGAGGAAATTGCAGTGGTTTGAAATCTTGCTATTGAGCTACTCTAAGTGTCCACCCTCACCAAGCTACCAAACCTTCAAATGTTTGGCACTATTTGGGAGGTATTAAAGTGTATAAAGTTATTGGTTATTTGGATACAAAGGAATGCTTTCTAGTTGGAAACAACATATGCACTATTCTACCTTTCATGGAGGGAAAGATGTGATCAATGCATTCTTAGGTGCAAGAAAGCATAATCGATTAAAAGGAGGTCCGAGCTTGTATTAGCACTATGACACCAAGAGAAGGGGTCATGGAACCATAAGTAGTTTGATTGATCACAACTAGATCAACTTTTCTGATCAATTAATCAATTTTCAATTCACATTAGGATGTGTCAAGACCCAAAGAGATTGTATAATTAATCAACACCTAGAATAATGTATGCAACTTAAAATCGATCAAAAGAGCTTGACATTATCATAAGGTAGTTCATGTATTACCAAATACACTAATAATATTCATTGGAATATCTATATAATTCATACATACAAAAATTATACATTAAACTAACATTTTATTAAAAAATAATATAATGAAAATAAAAATAATTATATATATATATATATAAAAATAATTTTTCAAAAACAAACAGCTATTAAATAAATTAATATAAAAAAACATAATATAATTATAATCATTTCTGAATTTAAATTTCTGATCCATAATAATTATAACAATGTCTTTGGATAAAAATTAGAAAAGAGATTAATTAAATTATTTTATATATATAAATATAATAAAACATATTAATTAACAAAAATACATACAAAATCAATTTTTCCTTTTAAAAAGTTATATAATTAAACATTATTTTCAAAATCATTAGTCTCAAATTTCGTTTTTTTAAAGATTGGTATGATATGGTTTAATTATATAAAATATTATATAATTAAACATTATTTTCAAAATCATTAGTCTCAAATTTCGTTTTTTTAAAGATTGGTATGATATGGTTTAATTATATAAAATATTATATAATTAAACATTACTTTCAAAATAATTAGTCTCAAATTTTCGATTTTAAAAATAAGTTTTATTAAAAACCTTTTATATATAATTAAACATTACTAAGGATTTAATTATACAAAATTATCTTTATTAAAGGTTTCATTAAACTTTTTTTATATATAATTAAATATTATTTTCAAAATCATTAAAATTAGATTTCATTCAAGTTTTTAAAAGATTTGAATCATATATTTTGTTTATATAATGATTTTTTTTCCTTTAATAAATAAGGAAAAAATAGATAATACTTATTTATTATACTATTTTCTAAATCATTAAAAAATAAACTTCGTACGTAATGATTAGTTAATGGCTTTATTGTGATGATTCGATGGTTTGCGTATAAAAATCAGATTAGGCACCTTTACGACTTGTCAATGTAACGAGGTATTAGAAGTCAAAGAATATTGTTTAATTGTATATGAGTTTTTAAGTTTTATTTGATTAGCTATAAAGAGGTATGCTCATTGGAAGCCTCTCATATGATATGCTATGTTCATTCATGGAATGATTGCATTGTTAAAAAGGCTGTAACGTAACGATGGTGGAGATGGAATATAACAAAGTGACCAATAATTTTGAAACATATTTTTGGGAGTTAAAGCATAATAAATTAAATGATAAGGGTATTATTTTTTATATATTAGTTAATTTATATGGAGCATATGATGTTGATGCTTAATGTCCATTGAAACTCATGAGTTTTACGGGACTTTAAGAAAAGAAATTAGTTGAGGCTATTTAAAATATTATTTCTATAATCAAATAAAAGAGAGATGAGTGTTTTGAGATTATTATAGTTATCTTAATTGAAAGAGTCAAGAAAGTTGGAAGTTTGGAAGATGTTTTGGAAATCACAACAGATGTGAGTGAGGGCTGAACAATCCAAGGGAAAGTTTTTTTCATCTTCAATTCTATTAGTTTCATACAATTAACATATTCTTTCTTCTGAGGGTGTTTGCGAGAGAGACCAACGCCGAGTTTCACTTCAAAGATCATGGGAGTTAGTTCTTATCTTCGTAATGTTAATTTTCTTCTTAGCACTAGTCAATACAAAGAGATAATTCTGGCTAGCGAGAGTGGGGTTGATGACCTCCTTATATTACCTTAGCTTCCCTTTCCCCTCAAGCTCCTTAGCATCCCACAATTTGACCTTAAAATTGGAAGTGGTAGTATTTTTAATATTATCTCTATTCTCCAAGATGATCTCCTCCTTTACCCTGCAATAGTTGAGTCATGCCTGGGGGCATCCTTGTGCCAACCTCGCTTGAGCTAGAGGTGGGGGTTTTGGCTAGAGATAAAAGAAATTTTGGTGAACCTCTTGGTTTCCATGTTCTAAAGTCTATTCTTATACATAGATAGCGAAACATAGCTATCCTTTCAATGGGGGAAAGGATAGCTTCAACCAAGATGATAGGATAGGGAGCATTACTTTTAATCTTGAGGTTGCATGTTATAAATTTCTTTTGGATCATCTCGATCTTCCTCCACGATTCTCTAGATATAATGCAACCCCAAACTTCACATCCATACAAAATCACAAGGGTGACAGTAGTCTCAAAGCCGAAATTATTTTTACTCGAAACCTAAAGATCGGTAGTCTTATAGCTGTTTTCAAGCTCATAATAAGCCTTCCGGCCACCAATGACTCTTTTCTCAAGGTTATAATTTCAATTGAGTTGATGATTAATGTTAATACCTAAGTGTTTGTATGAACAAACTTTATCCAAGGAATTTTTATCGTAAGAGAAATTATCTTGGTTTATATTTTTGGACTTAATTATCACGACTTTAGCCTTGTCAGTATTAACAACCATACCAATATTAGAGCAATAATCATGAATGATATTGAGATATTTGTTAATATCCTCATGGCTTATTGCCTAAAGAACAATTTCGTCAACATAAAGTGTAGGAATTTATAGGGTGAGTTCCTCACATAGAACACCAAAGGACACCGATCACAAACATATGACAGATTAATACACCAGTATTCTTGATGTGGTTAAAACTCTCAAAGAGGGAAATAGTCCATGGCTTGAGCCAACGCGACCACTTAAGACAATTTATTAATAAAAGAAAGAAAATTTACATAAGCTTCTCTCATGAACAGTCACCCTACAAGTGACCCTCCCTGCTCTTTAAATAGATATCATGGACCAATCGATTGTTAAGCCACAAATAAAGTGTTAGTAATACCGAGGTGAGAATGAACCATCGGATCACTTCATGTCTAGAACATATCGTGACCATCGGATTGTAAGTTACAAAAGTACATAGTAAAGAAACACACTTTACCTAACTCTACACTAGACCAAGTTATACTTAGCTATTTTCTATGTGTCAGAATATCCTAACATCCCCCCTTAAGAACAACTTGGGATACTATTGAAGAATGTACAAATATGACACAATAGGAGAAGGAAGGAGGCATTAGAGCCTATCCCCCCTCAGTGACAACTTCCTGAAATCCAACCATAAATCGAAGTTTAGTAAAATTCGCCTTTGTGAGAGCCTTTGTAAAGATGTCTGCAACTTGATCATCAGTTGAACAATATTTGACTTCAAGAACATGGTCATGAATGATATTTCTGATGAAGTGCATGTGTAGTTCAAGGTGTTTGTTGCACTGATATTGGATTGGATCTTTGCATAGTTGAATGGCACTTTGATTATCACACCAAAGTGTAGTCGGATGTTGCTGCTAAAAGCAAAACTCTGACAAGATCTGATGATGCCACAAAGCTTCCTTACTAGCTTCTACGGTGCCACGATACTCTGTTTATGCTAAAGAAATAGAAATGGCACTTTGTTTCTTGCAAGCCCATGTAATAGTGATCCGGATTTAAATAGGAACGCAACAAATTACAGAGATAACCATATACACAAAGATGCAGCAGAAATAATACTTCATTTCATTAATGGAAAATACTCAAATATGCTTACAACAGAAATGGAAATAAACTAGCTAGGGCGATGGTAGCTTATCTCTGAGAAGAGATGTGATGGCTACATGCCTCTGAACTGTCTTACAATGAGGCTCGGAGGCCTATTTATTGTTGAGAAACAATAGAAAACCCTTCACATTCCAAAACCTAACCCTAGAAGATGAAACGCCAAATTGTGGGCCCCGTTTTTGGGTAAGTTGGTACATCAACTTCCCGGGGTCGCGAATTGGTCATACTATCTCCGTTTGACGTGCATGATAGCCCGTTGGAAAGATCTCTCCGAGGACTACGACGAAAAAGACAATTTTTATTAGAAAAATCGATGGCGGTAGATTTCCCAAAAAACGTCGTTTAGGGCCTCAAAACGGCTCCGGAAGTTCAGGACCCGAAAAACTGCTAAAAATAGTAAGTTGTGCTACAATTAAGGAAACTGAAAATGCTGAGAAAGACAATGGTGGGGGTCCAGGTGGACTTGGCAGGTGGCCACCAATATCCACCTGGATCATTCCTCCCCCCTTAGGAAGCAATGGTCCCCATTGCGTTGAGATCCTCCATGAGATGAGGAAACTTCTGCTGAACTTGTTCCCTGGTGAGCCACTTGCCCTGCTGAAGGAGTTGGCCTGCTTTGACAACTCGATACAGTTGGATATTCTGTTGGCGAGTGTTCTTGATCTGTGTGTCCATGATCCGATCAGTTGCAGCTTGTTCCATGCAATCTGGATTTAATTCTGTGGGTTTGAGCTGTTCTGCAATGTCGGATGTGTCTAGCAATGGTGGAAAGTATGGTCCGAAGGCGGTCACATTGAACACTGGGTGCAGGCCAAGGAATGGGGGAATGCTGAGCTCAAATGCATTGTCTCCCATAGCCTTAGTAATGGTGTAAGGACCATATCGGAGTGGTCTCAATTTCCGATAGGCTCCAGTAAGGCGTTCCTTTTGCAAATGCAACCAGACTTTGTCGCCCACCTGAAACTTGTGTGGCACCCGATGTTGATCATGTCGCTGCTTGTACTTGGCATTTGATTTCTCAAGAATTTCATGGACCTGCTGGCGAATATGTTGGATGCGCTCAATGAAGCTGGTGGCCTTATCTGTTTCGGACTGGACATGAGCTGAATTCATGTGAGTAGCTGCAAGTGGCATGGCCACATCAATGGGGCATAGTGGCTGGAATCCCAAACCCACCTGAAAAGGGCTATGGCCAGTGGAGCTGTGAAGAGCTCGGTTGTAGCTGTGCTGAACATAGAGGAGGCTCTCGTCCCATGTGCGTGGATGCTTTGAGTTATACATGCGCAGAATGTGCACAATCATCCTATTGACAACCTCTGTCTGGCCATCAGTTTGAGGATGGAAGGCTGTGGACTTCGTGAGTTTGGTGTCCATCATTGACCAGAGACTGGACCAAAATGTGCTGAGAAACCGACTGTCCCGATCTGAGATGATAGACTGTGGGATCCCAAAGTGCACCCACACTCGTTCAAAGAAGAGTTTAGCAGTGGCTTCTGCTGTGATATTCTTCTTGCAGGCCATCATAATGGCCATCTTTGAGAACCTGTCGACGACCACAAAAACACAGTCATTTCCATGCTTAGTGGAAGGAAGGCCTGACATGTAATCCATGGAGATGGATTCCCAAGGTCGACTAGGGGTAGGCAACGGGGTATAGAGGCCTTGCTTCTTAATGGTCGGTTTGGCAATGGCACAGGCAGTACATGATCGGATGTACTTCCCAACATCCTGTCGAAGATTCGGCCAATAGAAATAATTTTGCAGTACTGCCACTGTTTTCTCGACCCCGAAATGCCCAGCAGCCCGACTGTAGTGTGCTTCCCAAATCATCTTGGCACGCTCGCTTGAAGGAACACAAAGGTGACCGAGGTGGCATAATAGGGCATCCTGGAGGTGAAAATCTGCAACCTGCCGACCCTCCAAGAGTGTCTGGTATGTGTGGCCGAATTCTGGGTCGCTTTTGTAGAGAAGTGGCCAATCAGAAGTCTCGTGCCCGCAAGAGTTGAGCACGGTGGTTAGCGCCATGATCGGTGGTCGACTGAGGCAATCTGCAACATTATTGGTGCTGCCCTTTTTATACTTGATATTCAAGTGAAACTGTTGCAGGTATGTAGACCACTTCTGATGGCGATCATTCTGCAATTTCCCTTGGGTCTGTATGAACTGCAGAGGTCGGTGGTCTGTGTGGATGACCGTTTCCTTCCCCAAAATGTAATGCTTCCATTGTCGGCAGGCCTGTACAATGGAATACATCTCTTTATCATAAGTGGGGTACTTCCGGACTGTGTCTGAAAGTGTTTCACTGTGATATGCCACTGGATGTCCATGTTGAGTAAGGACTGCCCCAATAGCATAGTCAGAGGCATCTGTCTCGACCTCAAATGGTTGTTGTAAATCTGGTAACGCGAGCACTGGTGCCGTGCAGAGGCGATCCTTCAACTCCCTGAATGCCTTCTGTTGAGATTCAGACCAAAAGAATTTTGCTTTCGCCCCGCCCTTGGTGACTTGACTCAAGGGCCAAGAAATATGAGAAAACCCCAACACAAACCTGCGGTAGAAGTTGGCAAGACCTAGAAAGCTGCGGAGCTCTGTTAGAGTGGTTGGAGAGGGCCAATCCCGAATGACTTGGACCTTGGCTGGATCGACATGCACCCCCTGTTCATCAATGATGTATCCCAGATACTGAACCTCGGTCATGCCAAAAGTGCATTTCTCCAAATTGGCACATAGCTTGTGTTGCCGCAGTGTTTGGAGAACCTGTCGGATGTGGTGGAGGTGCTCTTCCCAACTCTGGCTGAAGATCAGAATGTCATCCAAGTATACTACTACAAAGGAGTTGGTGAATGGCCGCAAGATGTCATCCATTAGCCTCATAAAGGTTGCAGGAGCATTCGTCAATCCGAAAGGCATGACCAACCATTCGAAGAGGCCCTCCTTGGATTTGAAGGCAGTCTTCCACACATCTGAGGGTTCGATTGGTACCTGGTGATATCCTGACTTCAGATCGATCTTGCTGAAATATTTCGCCCCCTTTAGTTGGTCTAGGAGGTCATCAATCCGTGGGATCGGGTACCTATTACGGACAGTGATCTTGTTCAGCGCCCGATAGTCAATACAGAGTCTCCACGTCCCATCCTTCTTCTGTACCAACACGATCGGGCTCCCACAGGGCGATGAACTCGGACGGATGTGACCTTTCTGCAGGAGCTCCTGAATCTGCCTCTTGATTTCATCGTTCTCCAAAACGGAGCGCCGATAAATTGGTCCATTGGGTAGCGGCGCACCTGGGGTCAGATCGATGGAGTGCTTGACTTGACAGTGCAGAGGAACCCCTGCCGGGGAGGTGAAGATGTCCTCGTACTCCTCCACAATCTTGTCCATCTGTAGTTGTCGTGCAGAGGGGCCCCGTTTGGAGGCCGCGGCCACTGTCTTCTTCTTTCCTTGAGGGCGTATCATCAGGAAAACAAATTTCCTGGTTTTGGAAATGATCTTACTGCATTGTTTTGCAGTAATCAAAGAGAGGGCGGCAGGTGGTGCTACCTCTGGTATCCTGAACAACTTATTTCCCAATGTAATAATAACAGCACGGGGCCTTGATTCATACACAGCATGTCGCTTCCACAAGTATGGTTGTCCTAGTAATACATCACAAACTTCAAGGGGAGCAATGTCACACAATACCTCATCCGTGAAGGGCTTGATGTTGTATGGAAGGCGACACTGCTGGCTCACGCGAAGATCTCGTCCTTGGTGAAGCCACCCAATGGTGTATGGTTGTGGATGTGCTGTGGTCGGTAAGCCCAACCGCTTCACGACCTCTGCCGAAATGAGGTTCTTTTGACTCCCTCTATCAACAATGAACTGTATCGGGGAGCCCTTTACCCACATCTGGGAGTGGAAGAGACGCTCCTCCTCCTCTGGATCTTCGGGTTCATTTTTCTGGATCTTTGCGGTAGCAACAGTGGCGCTGGGGTCCGCATCAATGATCTGCTTCCCTTTTTCATACCCCTTATCGGGTTCTGACTCAGAGTCGGAACATGCATCTGATTCTGAAACCTTTAGCTCAGCCACCAGTGACTGCTTGGCCCGACACTCACTTGTGTTGTGAGTGGAGCTCTTATGGAACTCGCACCATTTTCCAGTGTCCTTTCTCGGCTTCGCGGCGCTGTTCTTTGCTTGCAGCTTCAGCTGGTTGTCTTGGGCTGTCCCGCCTTGGCTTTGTCCTTTGTTCTGTGGTTTAGGGGCACCTTTCCCCTGCTTTGGATTCGCAGATCCAAAGTCTCGCTTCTTTTGTTTAAACTTCTGCTCGACCTTGACGGCATACCGGTATGCTGCGCTGAGCGAGGGGATGTTTAGGAATTGTATTTCTTCCTGGATGTACTTGTGCAGGCAGCCACGGTATTTGAGTATCAAATGTTGCTCCGAATCCTTGATACCCAACTTTGTGCGAAGGGTATGGAAAAGATTGGTGAACTCCGGCACGTCTTGGTCCCTTCCCTGCCGCAGCGTGGTCCACTTTATGTATTCATCCTCATAGCTCCCGACAGGGTAGTACTGCTCCTTGATGGCATCCCGGAACGAATCCCAGGTGGGTGCGGCTGAAAATAGTGAGCCAGTACTTTCATCCTTCTGCTCGCAGTAGGTTTCCCACCAGTCCTTGACGTGGGGGGCTGCTTTGAGGAGAGCAAAAACAATCTTTTCCCGACTCGAAAATTCATGAACAGAAAAATAACCCTCTAGCAGATTTAACCATTTATCTACGGCATCTGCGTCTATCTGACCTTCGAATATGGGGATTTCAAAATTAACTTGTACCTTAAAGGGTGTGGCGTTTCCAGAGTAGCTGCTGGAAGCCGATGCGTTGCTTCTCGGTAGCCGCTGAAGGATCTGGGCAAAACTGTCCATCATCGCGTTCCGTTGTCGCTCGAGGGCTTCTTCGAGCAAGATTTTGATGGGATCTCCTGCCCCCTCGTCTTTCTTCTCGTCCGCCATGGGAGGCCGTCGGGATTTGCGAGGCTGGTCTTGCAAAGGTTCAACCAGTTCAAGCCCTAACTCCTTATATCCCGACCTTGTTGGGGACATGCAAAGAAAAACAGAGAAAAAGCAGACCGCTCTGATACCACTGATCCGGATTTAAATAGGAACGCAACAAATTACAGAGATAACCATATACACAAAGATGCAGCGGAAATAATACTTCATTTCATTAATGGAAAATACTGAAATATGCTTACAACAGAAATGGAAATAAACTAGCTAGGGCGATGGTAGCTTATCTCTGAGAAGAGATGTGATGGCTACATGCCTCTGAACTGTCTTACAATGAGGCTCGGAGGCCTATTTATTGTTGAGAAACAATAGAAAACCCTTCACATTCCAAAACCTAACCCTAGAAGATGAAACGCCAAATTGTGGGCCCCGTTTTTGGGTAAGTTGGTACATCAACTTCCCGGGGTCGCGAATTGGTCATACTATCTCCGTTTGACGTGCATGATAGCCCGTTGGAAAGATCTCTCCAAGGACTACGACGGAAAAGACGATTTTTATTAGAAAAATCGCTGGCGGTAGATTTCCCAAAAAACGTCGTTTAGGGCCTCAAAACGGCTCCGGAAGTTCAGGACCCGAAAAACTGCTAAAAATAGTAAGTTGTGCTACAATTAAGGAAACTGAAAATGCTGAGAAAGACAATGGTGGGGGTCCAGGTGGACTTGGCAGGTGGCCACCAATATCCACCTGGATCAAATAGGTCCAAAACCAAGAGTGAAGACATAACCTGTAGTAGAATTCTGATAATCAGGGTCACCAGCCCAATCGGAATCAATGAAACCAACCAATAGAGGAGATGCTTCTGCACTGTAATGAATCCCAAACTGAACTGTACCTTGAACATAACAAAGTATTCTTTTAGTTGTTTTCCAATGTATTTCATGTGGGTTTTGCATAAACCGAGGAACAAGGCCAACACCAAAGGAAAGGCCAGGATGGGTACGAGTCAGATACACAAGTTTTCCTACAAGTTGACCGTATAAGGTAGCGTCAACTTCAGTGGAAGTACACGTGACTAAAATTTTAGCTCCAAACTAAAAGGGAGAAGGGGATAGCTTACAGTCTTCCATGTGAAAGTGGCGTAGAAGATCACAGGCATACTTGGATTGGGAAAGGGAAATACATTCCTTCGATTGCAAGACTTGAAGACCAAGAAAATAATGCAAGTGTCCTAAGTCTGTCATTTCAAACTTCTTTTTAAGGCTAGACTTCACATGGTTTATAAGGATGGGATCAATACCAGTAAGGATAAGATCATCAACATAAAGAACAAGACTGATAAGAGACTTAACCACTTTCTTGGTGTAGACATTATTTTCAAAATGACACCTACAAAAGTCAGTATCTAAAAGAAAGCTATCCATTTTGGCATACCAAGCCTGAGGGGCTTGCTTGAGACCATAAAGGGATTTCTTAAGCCGACATACAAGCCTAGAGTCTATTTGTATAAATTCAGGATGTTGTTCCATATAGATTTCATCATGCAAGTCCCTATGCAAGAAGGCAGATTTAACATCCATTTGATGAACTTCCCATTTGAAAGAGGCGGCAAGGGAAAGAACGAGGTGGATAGAGTTAATTTTGGCAACAGGGGAGAAGGTTTGAGTATAGTCAATGCCTTCAACTTGTGAAAATCCCTTAGCAACAAGACGAGTTTTATGTTTATCAACTTTTCCAACTGGTCCAAACTTGGTTCTGTAAACCCATTTACATCTAACAAGTTTTCTTCCCTTTGGAAGAGGAACAATATCCCATCTATCATTTTCCAATAATGAACGATATTCTTCATTCATATTTGTGTCCCAATCTAGATGGCCTAAAGCTTCTACAAAGGTGTCACGAGCATAATTCACTAAAGCTTGAGCCAGTAAAGAAGAGGCTTTATCGAACTGAGAACGTTTACATCGCTGAACTGTAGGATCACCTGCAAGAGAATCTGCTGCATCCCAAGTAGCACAAACCCATTTTGGAAGCTGAGGAGCTGAAGGAGGATCCTGAGAAGGTGGGGGAGGATTTTCATCCTCGCTGTCCACATCTAAAGAAGAAATATTTTTCAGAAGTAGAAGGGATAGAGAGAGGTGGCACATCCATCGAACTAGGCTCGTAGGCCGATATATTTTCAGCAAACTTTACATCTCTTCTAATGATAACATTTTTGGATTTAGGTGAAAGAAGTCTATATCCTTTGAAATCTTCAGAATATCCAACAAAAATACATTTTTCACTCTTAGGTTCTAAGGATTTATGTTTCTCATCTAGAATATGGGCCCATGTTTCACTTCCAAATACATGAAAGTGACTTACATCTGGTTTAATTTAGCTCCATGCTTCTTTTGGAGTGATATTCTTTAAAACCTTAGTAGGAGTGTGATTTACTATGTAATTTGCACAGTTAATTGTTTCTGCCCAAAACTTAAGACTAAGTCCTTTAGATTGAAGCATACAATTAGCCATTTCCTTTAAGGTGTGTTTCTTCCTTTCAGCTATACCATTTTGTTATGGAGTATATGGAATGGTATGTTGCATTTCAATTCCAAAAGTTGATGAATTTGTTGTTAATATATTCTCCCCCATTATCAGATCTTAGCTTCAGAATTTGATGTCCAGATTGTTTCTCAACAAAGGCCTTAAAGGCCAACAACATGTTAAATACTTCACTTTTGAGCTTTAAGAAGTATACCTAAGTGCGTCTGGAGAAATCATCAATGAAAGTTAAGAAATACTTGTAGCCAAAGAATGAAACAACTGGAAGTGGACCACATAAATCACTATGCACAAGTTGTAAAGGAGCTTAGGCGTGCCAAGAGGCACATTTTCCAAAACTCTCCTGATGATGTTTTCTGAGGACACATCCAGAGCAAACACCATCTCTGCATGATACCATAGGAAGACCTGTCACCATATTTTATTTACATAGATTTTGAAGGGAGCGATAGTTTAAGTGACCAAATCGCTCATGCCAATGTTTGCTCACTTCATCGTTATGAGCAACAAATAATGAGGGAAGACTTGATGACCCAAATTTGTTAAACTTATACAACCTTGTAGAATCATCAACAATTATAGTAGCTAAAATCTATCTAGGATGTCTGAGGTCCTTAATTACAACATCATGAGGTGAAAATTCAATGGTTTTACCTTCACTTGAATGGGTTATCTGATATACAGATAGAAGGTTGTAGGATAAGGTAGGAACACATAATACATCATTAAATTGACCATTGTCTAGATAAATAGTTCCAATCCCTACAAAACTAAGAGATCTATCATCACCATCATACATATTTTTGGTGTTACAATCATTTAAAGAAGAAAACATGGCTTTGTTTTTTGCCATGTGATAAGAAGCTCCAAAATCAATGAGCCACTCATGAGAATGAGAAGAAGAAGATACATTTAGTACATACCGAGAGCGAGACACTTGACAACCATATGCAGAAAGCATTATTCCTGAAGATGAAGTTGAAGTTGAAGAGTGCTCCAAATGTATGTTATGCTTCTTCATTGCTACTTCCATGGCATCCATCTTCTTAAAGCATTTGGCTTCTAAGTGGCCATCTCGATTACAAAGTTGCAATGTTTATCATTCTTCTTCCCTTTGTTTTTATTTGCTTTATCATTTTTTTGAATTGATTATTCATTTTGAGACTGAAAGTGCTTAGGACCCTTAGTTGGTTTAGGATCATTCTTTTTAGGATGCTGCTTTTTAGGATTCTTTGAACTTGGTTGATGTTGGGTGGCTGAGGCTTTATTAGAAGAGTTTCCAAGATTAAGAAGACCAAGATGTAAGAGTTTTTCTTGTTCTCTTATTAAAGAATGACAAAAGAAATCAAAAGAGGGGGACTTGTAGGCTTGTCCTTGGGAAATAAAGGTTTCTCTAGTAGAATGGAAGGTGGAAACAAATACAGAGTACGTTGGTCCTAACTTAGTAAGAATGGAATAGATAAGGATACTATATTCTTTCTTAACTTTAACACCTTCCAAGATAAGTCTAAGGGTCTTGAACTTGGACAGAAAATCTTCAATGGAAGAAAAATTATTGGGGTCCAACGTAAGAAACTCATTTTTGAGTTGATGAGCTCTAATTTCATTTTTAATTCCAAAAACTTTATTGATTTGTTTCATTGCTTAAGCAGGGGTATCAAGTTCTGTAATATGGAATCTAAGGTCTGGAGAAATAGACATCTCTATCAACCCACGTGCTTGATATTGCTTATTTTCCCATTTGGTTGCCTTATCTTCATGTTTAGGTTTAGACTCTTGCCTGAGGCTATTCTATAAAGACCTTTACTTCCAAGAAAATCTTCAATGTAGGACACCCATTAGAAGTAGTTGGTGTTGTCAAGAATAACTTGGCATGGACTTTCCATTTTAATAGAAACTAAAGCTATATATGCTGAAACTAAGTGTTCCAATGGAAAGATCTCAAAAAATTAGGCCGATTAAAAAAAAAGGGCTCTGAAAAGGACTTCCGAATGAAGAAGGTATGGCTTTTTGAAGAAAAGTTGTTGAAGATGCCGACGAAGTACGTGAATGTGCGAAAGTGAATGATAATGTTATATTAAAAAAACAAATCCCCCCTTTTTCCAAACTTAATCTAATTACCTCACTTTTAAAAAAAATTATGTGACCCACTTTTATAAATAAGTGAAAGTCAATTTTACAATGGTACCTTATGAGCTACCCACTAAATTGTAACTTAAATAAAAGATAAAGAGACGTTAGAATTATAAGTGACTCACTTTTTATAATGGGTGAAAACACTTTTACAAAAAGTAACTTGAAAACATAAGTTACATGAGCTTTTTTAAAAAGTAACTCAACAAAAAGAAAGACTTGAACCCAAGACCTCTATTCTCGTAAAGTAATTTTGGACCAAGTGAGCTAGATTAAAAGGTTAGTAATTTTTGGAAAAGAGAAGGGTTTTTTTTTTTTAGTCACTGAAGCTTTAGAATGCATGCTTACTTAAAAATGCCCTTTTTTCCTACAAAAAAAAAACACACACACAACCCAACACAGGCATGCAAAAAAAACCAAACCGTATGGCTTGGAGTTAGCTTTCACCCGAAACTAAATATTTTAATCAATGTTTCTGATTTTCCGAGATCACACTAAGGCGTGGCGGAAAAGAGCATACGCATGACAAAAATCTTTCCTTTTTGTTTCTAATTTGCCAAAACTGCACAGAGTCGCGGGGAAAAGAGCATATGCAGAAATGAAAGGTATAGATCCAGTAATAAAAAACAGAGAGCTAAATAACCAAAATAAACAGAGAGATGAATAACTAAAACTGCAAATAAAGACTATATACCTCCAGATCTTAAAAATGACATAGCTAGGGCTACCAGAAACCTTCTCTAGTGAAACGAAAGGGGTTCCTCACTAGAACAGATGATCCTAACACAATAGAGCAGTCCTGTCAACCCAAAAGCAGCCAGAAATAGTAGATATAGGAAACTACAGTCGAATGCAGTTGTACTAGCTTCGGATTTGGATCACCAACGGATGCAACTCTCATACAACTCTGATACCATGTAGGAATTTATAGGATAAGTTCTTCAGATAGAACACCAAAGGACATCACTCACAAACAGATCACAGATCAATACACCAGTATTCTTGACGTGGTTAAAACCCTCAAAGAGGGAAACAGTCCACGGCCTAAGCCAACGCGTCCACTTCAGACAATTTACTAATAAAAGAAATAAAATTTACATAAGCTTCTCTCATGAACGGTCACCCTACAAATGACCCTCCATGCTCTTTAAATAGATATCATGGACCAATCGGGTGTTAAGCCACGGATCAAGTGTCGGTAATACCGAGGAGAGAATGAATCGTCGGATCACTTCATGTGTAGACCATATCGTGACTGTCGGATTGTAAGTTACAAAAGTACATAGTAAAGAAATGCACTTTAACTAACTCTACACTAGACCAAGTTATACTTAACTATTTCCTATGTGTCGGAATATCATAACATAATGGAGAAGAGTAAAGACCATACTAGCGAGATTGGTGCCACAACATCCTGCAGCTTCGAGACAGTGTTCAAGCATATCATTGTAAATGCCAAAAAGCGTAGAGGATAAGGTACACCCTTTCTTAACACCAATATTGCAGTTAATTTATTTATACCATTCGTTAGTGGTCTTAAGCTTGGTGACAACATTCTCATAAATGCAAATCACAATGATCCTCAACTCAAGAGGGACCATTATCTCTTCAAGTCCTTTCCATAGCTATTCTCGAGGCACTATGTCAGAAGCTTTCATAAATTCCACAAAAAAACAGAATATATCAAACTTACTATTGCAGCATTCTTCAACAATGATCCTAAGAGTGACAAAATGGTCAATAGTTGAACAATGTCTTCTAAATTCAACTTGACCTTTAACCCTTTTACCATGGTTTTCAAGCCATATGCTAATTGAATTTTTAGAACAAGCCCATATAGTTTGGCTAAGGTGTAGCTAATAATAATGGTCAAATAGTTAGAGGGAATTTTTTTTATCCCCGCTTCTAAAGATAGGCACAATTAGGCGTTCCATCCAGGAATTAGGGAAGCCATGTTTTACAACCAGATTGAGAAGTTTGTGAATATGAGGAATGAGGATAGACCTTGCCATTTTGAAAATTTCAGCTTGGTAGCCCTTAATATCCATGGTTTTCTCATTTGTGAGTTTCCTAATCCCGAACTCCACATCTTCCAAAGAGAAAATATCCTCCTCTACAGGATTATTTATGAAGATTTTCATGGTGTTAAGAGAGTCATAGAGATTCTTAAGATAAGTATCCCGATTCTTCAAGGGGATCATATTATTTTCTTTTGTTTTACAAAAAATAATATTCCTCCAAAACTTTCTAGACTCAATTTTAGAAAAATGGAGAAGAGGTTCTTGCCTCTTATCAATATAGGATTGTTTCCATTTTGATAAGAGCTTTGTACATACTTATTTTCTCAAGCTTTGCAATTTCTTTACAAGCATCTCTTATCGCTTATCGGGCAATTTTACAGTCATTATCATACCAGGGATTGGAAGTTCTATTTTTTTTATATGATATCTCGGTAGAGAATTTATTAATGGTGGTGGTAAGGGTTGTAGTGAAATCATGGTAGGTAAGATCAATGTTATTGTTATAAGTTAGGTAACCAAGGTTCCTCTTTAAATCCTTTAAGAAGAGGTCATTTTTATTCTTGCTAAAATGAATGTGCTCTTGATTTTCACCATTCTTTTGCACCTAGATGGTGTGCATGTCAATCTTGAGGGTTAGAGATAAGGGTCTATGGTGAGAATCAAGCTTGCGGTCATTTAGGATTTTAAGATTTACGATACAGTTCAGGATATCATTGTTAGATATCACATAATCGATGACATTATCGCCTAACCCATGAATGCAAGTCATCTCGCCATACACATGTTAAATATGCATACATTTAAAAAATATAGAAGAAGATTTTCAATCATAGAGATTTATCCTCAATTTTTATTGGAATTCTTAATTTGTAATAAAGCTATGTTACAAGATAATTTGTGAATACCATGTTTTACCAATACCACATGCCCAAAAACTCATAACTCACTTCATAGGCTAATTGTTCATATATGACATTATTTTTAATTAATCAATTTAATTGTAAGGGAATAACTACTCTCGAAATAAATTTCATCAATACCACATTCCAAAAAAACTATAACCCTCTTTGTCCACATGTGGTAGCTCAATTGTCAATGGTTGTGGAAATGAAGTCTCATAAAACTGGAATTCTTGGGTTCAAATCTTGTGCTATCCCCCTGATCGGGGTGAGAAGTTGGACATGAGTCTTGGGTTCAAATCTTGTGTTATCCCCTTGATCGGAGTGAGAAGTTGGACATGAGCATTGGGTTCAAATCTTGTGCTATTCCCCTGATCGGGGTGAGAAGTTGGACATGATGAAGATGTAGTCCTACCAAGCTTACAAAAAAGAAAACTATAACCCACTTCATTATATATGGCATTTTTTTAATTGATCATTTTAATTAAAAAGGCATAAAAACATAATTACTTTGGAGATAAATGTCAATGATTGTATATTATTAATATTTTGTAATATTCCATAAAAGTTAAATCCCTATCATCCACTTAATATTTATACATAATTAAATTAAAATCCATAAAATCCTATTTTAAAATAAACATATCTTATTTTGATTTTTAAATATTTTTTTTGTAAGTTTAGTAAGACTATATTTTCATCATATCCAATTTCTCACCCCAAAAATTTTTAAATTTTATTAAATTTTAAAAATAGAATAATTAAAAAAAAAAAAAAACAAAACAAAAACAAAAAAATGTTGCTCATCTTATAAATAAATGATCTTATATGTATGATGTTTAGACTGTTTTCCATACAACGTTTTATTAAGTTATTTTTTATCGTAAGCTGATTTTGATATGGAAAATTTTATTGTAGTGTCATTTTTTTCAGCCAAATAAATAGTTTTACGAATTTTGAAGGAATAAAACTCATAAAAAATTAGTAAAAAAAATAATATTAATTTTAAATTATTATTATTATTAAATGTAAATGGTATAAATAATTTTCTTTTTAAGCACGAAGTGGTCTAAATAAAATTTATCCCCATTTGATTATCTAAAAAAGATCAGTAAGTGCAATCCTGTCGCATATCTGTTAAATCTGGAATGGACATTCATAAAAGTTCGCTTTCGTAAAAATAGTGGGGATGTTACAAATCACGGGTGGGGATGAATGAAAATGTACCAAACAATGTGAAAGGATGTAATTACCGAATTCAAAATGATTAAAATGATAGTGTAATTAATCTAATAAATTTATAATAAACAAAATAAATTATTTTAGTATTATAAAATATTTTTATTTTTTATTTTATATATATATGTATGGGGCTTGCTACATGGGAAATCAAGTTTTAGCAAATCAAGTTTATTATACATTAAAAGAATTAAAAGAATTAGTAGTTTTAATTATATCTATATTTAATAATAAAACATAAAAATTGAACATAATTTTTTATATTATTGAAGATAAAAAAAAATTATATAGCATATTATTGAAGGATTCATTCATCGTCTTTTTCATTAGGTTTAAAAAACAATAGGAATTAATGGAATAATCCATGTTTTTGATACTTTCTTAGTTGTTTTTATTTTTATTTGAAAAATGAGGTTATATGGCATTCTTTCAATATTCAAATCCTAGTTATTCTCCTCCTCATTCCAGTCCAAATTTCTACATGGCTATGCATAATAATCTTAATATTGATTTTTTTTGTGAAAAGTATTAAATTTTAATTACATTACATATAACTAGTTTATGATATCTTAGCATTGCCTCCCTCCCTCAACAATCAAGGTTTTGTTGAGCCAATATAACACTATAGACATGAATAATTTAGTATCCTGAGTTTGAGAATACATGGGATCAAGGGTCCAATCTTAAAACTCTATTTCTACTTGGCCCTTGGATAAATTTTGATGTTTGTTGTTGATGGTTGAATTCATTTATTTTCATTTCTCTTTGGTACAAGTTGCCTTTTGTAACCCTCATTGCATTGATGAGGGACTAAGTCATACATTGATAGGTCCAAGTGTGACAAGGATGCTTACCAAGGGTTGTATTTCTTCTAACAAGCCTACTCTTTCTATTCTCAGGAGTAGAGACATTATTCCTAAGCTACATGGTTGGTGGCCACTTGGTGGGTGAGGGAACCATTAACTGAGTTGCAAGGGGTTCCAAACAAATTCACTTGTATAACCTCCAGTTGTATAAAGGGTTTTATAGTACTGCCAAGAGAGATTGAAAGAACCATAGAGTACTTATAATTATAGAGATAGGCCAAGGAGAGAGCATCCAAGGAATAGAATCAAAATTCACCACATATCTAAATAGTAGTAAACCCTAAGGACTAGGTTTTGAAGGAATAAGGTTTGAATTTTAAGAAGTTTATTGATGGAGGGTGTATCAAGCTAAATCCAAAACTAGACCAAAGTGAAGAGGTTTCTCCGCCATCGAAATTTGTTGACTATCCAATTCATAATCAACTTGCCTCATTCAAGTGATAGTAGACTATGTTAAACATATAAAACCAAATAAAATCAGAGACATAATCCTAGACGGGACATCTTGAGACACTAGCCAGGCATATTTGAAAAAATCAAACTAAGTTATGTTCTGAATCAAAGCCATTTCCCTCATCCCATTCCTGATGTTCCTTCATAGCTACAACACTACAAGTCCTCTATGTGACATTATGCTTAAACTATTACATGATTGTATTATCATGACTAAATGATTTCTCAAAAATATGATATGATGAGAGGAAAAACTATTATGTAAA
Source organism: Pinus tabuliformis (assembly GCA_031772625.1). NCBI lineage: Eukaryota > Viridiplantae > Streptophyta > Pinopsida > Pinales > Pinaceae > Pinus > Pinus tabuliformis. Next base: position 1,277,949,859 of record CM062809.1, read on the forward strand.
TGATTTTTTCTTAAATGAGAACCCATCATCTATCCACTACGGGAAATCATTAAACACCTCTCCCACCCTTCCTTCTCAGCACATGGGAAACATTATAGAGCTTTTTAATTAATGGAAAAACCTGTGAGCAATTTTTGAAACCTACGTTTCGGACTAGCTAGGTGAGTCCATCATCAGGGTAATGAGATCTCATTACCCTGATGACGGACTCACCTAGCTAGTCCGAAACGTCGGTTTCAAAAATTGCTCACAGGTTTTTCCATTAATTAAAAATACTCTTCCACCCTGTATGGAATCTCTCTTCAACATTATAGAGCTTCCCCTCACATTTCCATTTCAAGAGCATGCATATGAATCTTGTCTAGGTGTGGCATCCATTTTTAAGATATGGAATGCTCTGTAAATTAGTGCATGCCACTAGGAATTCTAACATGACAAAATATTGGTAATGACTACTACCAATATAAATTGTACATGAACCCATATGCAACCCACAAAAGAATGACCCACGTGGTAAATTAGAGGGCTTTGAACATCTAACCTCAAACTTCATAAAAGATTCATATCACAATGACCACCAATCAAGCTACTAACTATGGGTCATCCCCTATTTTCTTTAATAAAATATGAAAATATAATTTTGCTCATATGAATTACATGGTTCCATGAACATATATTATAATTAATTATATTAGAGTAAAAATAATAATTTAAACAATTAATTAAAATTTTCATTTTTAACAATTTCATAAATATATGATGAAAATGTGTTTTTTTTTTTTTTTTAATTACTAAAAATGAAATACATTATAATCAAAATATATAAGAACAATATTGTTATCTAAGACACTTGCATAAGTATAAGGTCACTTCACCCTATTATCAATTGTAGAATCATTGTGGATTTGGTATAAAATATCATAAAAACTTGTGTGGTTTCCTCTTACATGATTTTTAATGAGGGTTTGCTTGGTATGTGGGTTACAATGCTAGACGTTGGTGTTCCGAATTTCACCAAACTCTTATGCAAAATGAGTTGTAAATTTGTAATACATAAATGATACTAATTAGAAAACGTTACTCATGAGCTTACACATGTAGATCAGAAATCAAAAGACAATATTATTTAATTTAATTATGGTTAAATGTAAATTATTAGTTGCATATACTATTTTCGAGTTTTCGTTTTTCATTCTTGACCATTCACCATTTGTGTATTTGGGCCACTTCCCTTCCCTGCAGTGTCTTTCTACGCTAATTCTTGTGATCATACTCATGTTATTATTCATTTTTTCTATATAATAATTTTGTTTTATTGTTTTATTTTATATGTTTTCACCGAAATTTAATTTAATTTTATTTTACTTATTCTGAGGATTTTTTTTTGGTGTATGCATGGAGCTGGGTTACAAGTTTTAGCAAAGCTAGGGTATATTTTGGTGAAAAAAATGATGCTCAATCTAGCATTTGTAAGCATTTGATTGAGCAATTTTTAAGTGCTCGATAAAGATGTTTAGGGACATAAAAATAACTCGATCAAGCGCTTAAAAAAAAGGAGCTAGAATGAGAGTTAGCGCTTGATCGAGCTATATGTTGTGTGATTCGTGGCAGTTAGCATTTTAGTGGCTCGATCTATCTATTTGAATTTACAACGCAAACACTCAATTGAGCTCCTAAGGTCCTAAAAATCATATTTGTAGCACCCCTTCTCCATATTTCTTTGCAACCCCATTTTGTACCCTAACGGATTTAGGGAAGAATTTGTCCTTAAATGGCAGAGTTGATCGTATTGTATTTTTTAAAAAATCCTCTATCTAATGGCATATGGGTTTGAGACTTTTGAATTCATATGATATTTTTCATCTAATGTTTTTTAAACATAATGCTTGATATTTGTTTGGATAGCTTCAAAGGCGCTGAGTAAAAAATCAATAACATAAAATATACACAACTAAAAAATTTCAAAAAATATCACTATTGTCCTTTTCAAAACGAAATTCTTGGTTTTTCAATTTATTTAAACAGTTGAAAAAATATTATGTGAACACGTGTGTCCCCAAAATGCAATTGAAATATTACTTTGCCAACTTCAAACAATAATAAAAAATATAAATTTGCACAAAAAAATTAATATTTTAAATGAAAATTTTAGCTCTCTCCATTTAGTTAATGTTCACACACACACACACACACATGTGTGTGTGTGTGTGTATTTTTAAAATTGCACATTTTAGACTGATCTATTCTACATGAACACATGCATACCTCTTAAGATGTGCGAAAATTTGCAAGGACCAGTATTGCATTTAATGGAAAATTGAGAGATTATATGAAGAAAAAAAATTGCAAAAAATATCATTAGGACAAAAACATAATTCTCCACATATTTTATTTTTACTCCAAATCAAAATTGACAATGCTTATATGAATTTTAAGGGCTTCAATTCGGTAAAAGAGGAAAATTTTGAAATTTCATTGCCACATTTGGCCCAAAAGTGTAACCCATCTTCATGCATTCACCCTTTGATTTTCTCTAGTTCATATTTCTTTATGTGCAGTTTTAGCATTTCAAAATTGTGTTCTATATTTATGGTATGCAAATCATGTGTTTTTACAAGTTTCTTTTATATGTGCATGATATCTCGCACCCATGGTATGCATTTCTAACCTTCTTTTGCAATTTCTTTTTAACACTCTTATGCACTTCATTTTTTAATTGATTTAAGCTCACACATTATTTTCTTATTTATACATAGAGCTTTGGTTTCCCACACATTAAATAGGTGGATTAGTAAGTAGTAAATTTATTTTGTAGAACATATCTCTAATTGTTCACAACGAGATCCTTGTTGGAAGGTACACTGCCTTTTTTATCTTATTTATGACAAAATTAGTAGATCATAGATAGGGACAATTTCTCATTAAAATTTTTAAAATATATAGGTAAATGAGATAATAAATAAGCCTCAAGGTGAAATTTATGAAGAACAAATTTTAATTTTTGTTTTTAGGGGAGGAAAAGGGTTTCCCTAAATGACATAAGGTAGAAAGGAAGCAAAAGGCTTTCCCTAAGTGAGATGTGACAAGGTGGGGCTAACGAGGGATACATAGAGATACTTCATTATAACTATCACACTTTGTTACTAGTAAATATAAAAAGGGATATCCATGGGGGCTTTACCTGGTTGACTAATATCTTATTGCATTCATTCATTAAGGGCTTTTAAATTGTAAAAATAAAAATTCAATATATTTTAGGTATTGGAGGGCATTCCAAGTATAGGGGGTATATAGATATTGGGGGGAAAGGGGGGATGGGATCTAGTAAAAATAGTGTTTTTTATTGGAAAGATGTATTGAAAGAAGGTCCAATAAAAAGAATTTGGGAGATATTGATAAATATATAGTAAAATTATGAGTATTCTTTAATATATTTGGTGAATGAAAATGGTTCACACAGTAAAGAACCCATAGCAAGATCCAAACTTGAGCACTTATAAAGGATGTGGAGTAACTTATCAACTATAGGAAAAAAAAACTAAAAAAACTAAGTGAAGAAAGAAGGTAAGAGATATATAGATTGTTAATTTGATTAAGAAATTATTCATTTAATTTAATTGCAACTATGATTAGTTTTATCTTTAAATTTAATTAGATTTATTAAAATAAGAAGTAAAATTAATAAAAAAAAAGCAATGTAGAGTTTATTATTATCTTTTCAATTCATCTTCTGAGTAGATTAAAAAAAATATTCATACAAAATAATTATAATTTAAACCTAATGAAAGAACTCAAAATAAGCATTATATTCATTACCCAATTTAGAAAGGAAACTTAGGGATTATTTACCTCTTAACAGATGGTATCCTTTAACTAGGCGTTGACATAATTTTCCCTAGTTTACTCTTTTCTAAAAGAAGTTGATTTGGTTGAGCCTTAAAAAGAAACAAGAAGAAAATGGGAATGATCATAACTTATTCGATGCGTCTTTGAAGTGATTTCTCAACTTTGTTAAAGAAAATTAGGGAATGTTATCTTTAAACAAAATGAAACAAGAGCACAAACGAGCAAATATTTTTTCTCCAACAAAAACGTCATCAAAAAACTTTATAGGCACTTCATTAGATTTGTGAATGGTAAATCCTAATGAGGTACATCATCTATTCCTTAAATCTACCGAAACTGAACGCATCAACTCTTGGTGATATTCACATTAAAATGTGTTGCTTCAAAATAATTAAGCGTAGGAAACATAAAATACAAATAAAAACAAGGAGCCACTGCCGTGGCGGTAGTCCCTACCAGGGTCTGCAGGGAAGTTTAGAACTTGGAAAAGTTGGCCTGGCGGAAATTGTTCCAAGTCTAGAAAGGATGGGAGACAGAGGTCAAGGAATAAATGGAGTGAACCACAAATAAGTAATTCATATAAGTCGCTGAATGCGGGCAGGTACTCTCAGCCGTAAATCATTTCACAGTGGATGCAAATATTACATAGTAACAAAATAGCTATGGGGCCAGTTTGTTGACTGGCCTACATGCTGCAGAGCAACGACCATTTGTGTCCATCTGTCCAGGTATGACAAGAACGATTATGAACTTAAAGAAGCTTTATTTGAATGAAGATGCTAAACAGAAATGCAGAAAATGATTTAGGAATAGGGTTTGGAGATACAAAGTGATCCCTTTCAATAATGCTCAACCACAAATAAACATTTTGTTCAATGTTGACTGAAAAATATCTTTAAATCTTAAAACCAATAATTCATATAAATCGATGTTTAAACCTTAAAACCAGTGATTCATATAAGTCGCTCAAGGCAAGCAGGTACTCTCAGCCGTAAATCATTTCACAGTGGATGAAAATATTACATAGTAACAAAATAGCTATGGGGCCAGTTTGTTGACTGGACTATGTTAGAAGCACTTCTTGTTGCATGAGTTGCATCAACAACAGCAATTCCTATGTCTGCCTTTTTTAGCCTGCAATCGTTTAACAATCTTGTACTTATGCTCTGCAATGACCAGTCAAAATCAGGAAGGATATGGAATCAAACACTAATTAAGGAAATGAAAAAATAAAAGTATTTGAAAAAACACAGAAGTAAAAGATAATTGTTGCTCACCAGGGAAAACACCAGCGAAACCATCAACCTTCTCTATCAGTTCATCAACTGGCGAAGCTGCAATTGATTCATCTTTGTCCTGACCTAGTAAAGAGGATGATGGATACATGTTTGTACCCATGTCCAGTCGGCAAGCTGTCTCCTTGGAAATAGCCAATTGATCTCCAGATGAACATTTGCAAGTAAATAGTTAAATGTTGGCTCGTTGCATTACAAAAATAGTAGTGAAACTGATGACAGCATAACCTCACCATACCTGTGATCATTTTGACATTTACACCAAGATTAAGAGCCCTTGTGATTGTTTCAGCATTGTCATGGCGTGGGGGATCAAAAAGAGGCATCAATCCAATAAAATGCCAGGGCCCTCCTGGACTCTCCTTCCTGCCCTTTGGAACTTGCTGCAAAGATTTTGAGATAGCTATAAAGATATACATAATCAACAAGAAGAACTTACTGGGAAGATTCAGCGCACGGATAAAGCAAAAGAAGCCATATTATTAACCTGATATGCAGCTGCAAGAGAGTGAAGTCCTCGTTCAACAAAGTTGTCAATATCTGTATGAACTCGCTAGTCAATTTGTGGCTTATTATGTGCGAGGTTAAGAATCTAGCAGAAGGTATTTGGTCATTTCAGTTTTAATAGAATGTGTACAAATAAATTTTGAAGCACTTTCTAAACAATACAACCCATTACCAAGTCTAATGAAGAAGGTCAAACTTCCAAAGAACAATACCTGCTCTGGAGCATGTTTACTAACTTGATGCATTTTGCCTTCATTGTCAATATAAGTGAGAGCTTTCCTCTTGTCAGTTGGATTAAAAGGAATAAAATGGAGCTCTTGAATGGCTGCCCGCGCCTTTTAGATGCATGGATGTTAAAAGCCACAACAAAAGATACAAATCAGTAAAATAAGCATAGGCCTGCTTATCAACTAAATTTTAATATGATGACATAAAAAAAAAACTTGCCTCCTTAGGATTCATAAGCATGCCAACAATTGCTGCATCAATGGCATCTTGATTCTCGGTTCTGGATGCTCTTGCAGCCAGCAGGACAACAGCATCCTTGTCATATCCTTTCGTGAAAACCTATTCATGAAAACAATTAGTAATTGATACTTGTTTGAAGGAAACTAACACTACTGGATCATCCAATATTATCACGGACCCTAACTAGCCAATTTGGTACAACTGCAGTATCACCAAAAATTATGTATTTATGAAATAAGAGACAGGACAAAAAAAGAATCAGAAGTCCAGAATAAATACCAACCTTTTGGAAGTGGCCAACTTGGTTTGTATTGTTGACAATATGTGTTGGTTTACAAAAAAAGGTATGGACCCCAGTAGCAATGACAACACATTCAAGTTCACCCTGTTTGCAAGTAGAGTTAGAATAAACCCCATTGCCAGGACCCTTTGTTACTGGTAATGACTGACCACTGAGGGCAGACTACACACATTCAAAAATATTGTCATAAAACATGGCTCAGGAAAAGTACCAAAACAGTCGAATTTAATCCCAGAAACCATATAAAAGCATACCGAAAATTCCAGTACTTGTAATCAGAAATAAGAAGTAAACAAAAGAATTGGATTAAGACTTGATCAATCTTTAAAGGATCTCCTTCAAGAAGACGTGCATGCGCAGGAACAATATCTCTAAGTTTTATGCTGATTATGTCACCAAGAACAAGCACTGCTGCATCTTCATCATTCCATTTTCCATCTTTGAGAACTTGTTAAGTTCAAAGTCTTAAGTCATTGACCAAGGAATTTAAAACTGCAGCACCCATGATCTTAAGAGGATTCTGAACATCCAATTGCATGCTTCCCCGCAAAACCAAGGATAGAAAACCGAAAATATGGGGGCTGCCACTCATACAAAAGATAGTGAACAGACCTTGCTCTTTGGAGCCAGCCGAGTCATCAGTGCTACAGCAGCATTTCCAACATTTTTTTCCTCTATGAAACTTATAGTAGAGTTTATAACAAGCAATGTTAGAATACCACCAAAATCTTGCTAGTCAGGAGGTTTTCCCTGCAAAGATACAATTTACATGATTAAATCCTCAACTAAAAAGAGTGGATAGGGTATGCCCTGACTGATACTGGCAACAAGAGAGAAATATTGTGACACAGTAGAACAAGAAGCCATCTTCTTTTCCGATAATATGCACACGAACCACAAGGATGAAGTAATACTGTGAACTACTAAAAATACAATAGAGGGGAACGATATCCAATGGGGGAGACCAAATGCCACACTACTATTTACTATCAAACAGAGAACACAAAATTAGCAACAGTACTAGCAAATATTATTAATGATGAAAAAACAAAAGAATAACCATGACCAATTTGTCAAAAAAATACAATTATCAGAAGGAATGGCCACAGTTTAAAGATATGTGTTTAGTTCATGGATTGATCAATGGGGGTATATTATGCAAGCATGTTGAAGAGTCAAGACACACAGACAGACATGTTTGATAAACTTAATGTACACATTGTAGGTCCGACTAGGAAAAGCCCTTGCAGAGAAGAAAACACCATAGAAAAAACAAATAGAACATATAAAAGTAACAACATGATATTTGTGGTGTAAATAGCCAAGAGTTTTCAAAAACAGAGAAAATATGGGCCATGAATTTGAACATTAATCTCTAAAAATGGGGATTTGAGCCAGCCGAGCGAAGCCAGGAACTTCTCGTTTTTTGAATTCCAAATTCGAATTAATTTAGAAATAGAGATTTGACGTGAGTGATACGTTTCACCCTTTGGTGTTTTTATATTGAAATTGGAATTAATGACAAGGGAGGTCTATCATGGTATGGAACAGTGGATGCAAATATTACATGGTATGACAAGAACGATTGTGAACTTAACAGAAATGCACAAAATCATTTAGGAACAGGGTTTGGAGATACAAAGTGATTGAATTCAGCCTTAATAAATATTCTGTTCAATCTTGATTGAAAGATTAGTAATTCATATAAGTCAATATTACATAGTAACAAAATAGCTATGGGGCGAGTTTCTTGACTGGACTATGTCAGAAGCACTTCTTGCTGCATCAGTTGCATGAGCAACAACAATTTCTATCAGTCATTCCACATTTGTGCTTTCTAGCACGGTCATAATTTTGATGCATGGTTAGAAGCAAGCAGTCGAAATCTTTAGCTCATTCATTCTCCAACATATCATTTTGTGCGGCTCATACAAACTCCGTTTACCTACTTATGCTCTGCAATGATTAGCCAAAATCAGGAGGGATGTGGAATCAAACACTAATTAAAGATATACATAATCAAGAAGAAGAACTTACTGGGAAGTTTCAGGTCACGGATAAAGCAAAAGAAGTCATATTATTAACCTAATATGCAACTGCAAGAGAGCAGCAAACTTGTCAATAACTGTATGAACTCGTTAGTATTCAAAAAATTTGTTTATATATATGTGAATAAATTAATCCATTAACAAGCATAGGTGTTGTGATTACCATGGAAACTCCATCAGAGATTATAGGCATGAAGTACGGTTTAAACCTCTCAGTCACCAAGAGAATTAACAAGAACCCTCATTAAATTTACCATGGTTCACTTACCACACTGATAACATACAGAAAATTTAAAGTAATGACCGAAAATGAATAGGGGGAGAAATACCAGAAGTTGACTATGAAAATCACTATGAAAATGAATTAAATGCTTTGAATGAGAGCATGAAAAGACCTTGTAACATAGAAACCCTCAAAGTGATTCTCCTCCATAACCAATTGACAAAATGAAACTCAACACAATGCAAGTTAAAAGTGGCATAAGACTAGGGTTTCCAATTTGAAATCCTTACCTATAACTGTATGTTTTGAAGGCAAGGTCACCATATCACTTTCAAAACATAGAAGTTGACATGCCTGTGACTTAAATTAAAAATAATTGTGTAAAAATATGTATTCAAAAAATTTGTTTATATATATGTGGATAAATTAATCCATTAACAAGCATAGGTGTTGTGATTACCATGGAAACTCCCTCAGAGATTATAGGCATGATGTACGGTTTAAACCTCTCACTCACCAAGAGAATTAAGAAGAATGCTCATTAAATTTACCATGGTTCACTTACCATGCTGATAACATACAAAAAATTTAAAGTAATGACCGAAAATGAATAGGGGGAGAAATACCAGAAGTTGACTATGAAAATCACATTGTATACCTGAGTAGCAAAAATAGGAATTCTAAGATAAATGAGTTCATGAGTGTGAGATTGCAAAGGTAAAATTGAGCTAAATGAATTAAATGCTTTGAATGAGAGCATGAAAAGACCTTGAATCATAGAAACCCTCAAAGTGATTCTCCTCCATAACCAGTTGACAAAATGAAACTCAACACAATGCAAGTTAAAAGTGGTATAAGACTAGTAGATCATCCTTGTCAAGGATATAACGAATGGGTTTACTGCATCCCAACATTAACAAGTTGCAATCATTCGTGTTTTTGCATTCTCTATGCAGACATGCTGCTACTCTTTGGATAGCCAATACATACCAACACCCTCCAGCTAGCTGTAAAAATCTTGGTCTCTTCAAAATGCCTCATTTAAACCCAAGAACCCCAGTTTCCACAATATGCATGATAATGGTTAAAGCATTTCAAGGAAGAACTTGCTAATAAAAATCTCAATGGATTGCTGTCTATCTATCTGATTTATTGGTGTTGCAAAATTCTGCATGGGTCATGTATTATTGGCATAGCTATTTATATAGCAGAATTTTAATCTTGGGAAATTCAAAATTAATATACCTTGAACTCAAAATTCAGTAAACTCTAAGAGAAATTTGCAGCAGACATAAATTTAAACCATACATAAACATTAAAAAGCTTCCCCTTACACAAAATCCAATGAAAAATCTAGATATAAGTTATTGAAATAGATGTTATTTAACTTTTCCAAGGTTTTGACTTACATATAATCAAAATTTGTCAAAACACTAAAACATAATATACTACTCAAAACAACTGCAAGATTTGTAAGAAATAAACAACGCTTATTGAAATTTTTGTGATCTCATTATGGTTTGAAGCCTAAAGTTATGTCAGATATTATAAAATATCATAATATACCATAAGATACTTTATATATAAGTTATTTTGAAAAATTTCTGATCTCAGAATGGTTGGAAGCTTGAACTTACATGGGATGCTATAAAATATCCTATCAAATTTAGGGCAAATCCCCACCAAACTGTACCAAAAATGTAACTTGTTACTCTTTGCATCCGGCGCATGAGGCAGACAGAATGGTAAGCCTTGGGTAGATATTGAAATAAGAATATTAGGAGCAGCATTATCATAATATAAGTGATTTCTCCCCTTTTTATAAGGTCTAGCACAACCAACCAGAACACCACCTGCACAAATAAATAGGCATTCAATAGCAATACGAATTAGAATATGATAAAGTCTATGTAGGATTTATGGAAAAGATTAAATAATTATAATAAAAAAACTCTTTATACTTCAAGATAAGTTCATCTTTGCCTTCACCTAAAAAGATATCTCGATCTCTATATTTAAATAAAAATCAGAGAATCTAAGAATCTAGAAATATGTAAATCCAAAGACTGTCAATCCAAATGCTCTAAGAATTTAGTAAAATTCCAATCAACACCCAACTGCTCTAGGATTTTAGTAAAATGTCAATCAACACCCAGCTGCTGTAAGAATTTAGAAAAATGTCAATCAACACCCACCTGTGGAAGTGGCAGTATGACAAATATATTAAACCAAAAGCCTTTGAGAGAACGCAAGTAATGGAGAGCAATTAAACGAGCATCCCAAACGAGTTTCCCAGAGCCCACTACAAGTGATTCCTTTGACACATATGCAAGCTTGAGCTGCAACCAAATATGCCATAAATGCAAGGTATCACTAGTAGAATGCAGAACAGTCACGAGAACATCGAACTTCCCATCTAGGTAGATGCACATTAGGTCTTTACTAATGGATAGAACATAAAAGAAAACGGGGTCAATTGCCAATCCAATGGCACACACAGGAAGAATAATCCTATTCCATCTCTGGATGGCTTTGATTCTTGGGTCCAATACTATTCCAAATATCCATTTATCTCTCTTCCTTCACTGCAGGCATGGCTGATGAACTTGGCATTCGGTTGGAAAAACAGAGGAACCTGCATTGGCTTCCCAGTGGAGATGGTTGCTCTTATTACAGCTAATGGAACGGAAAGCTGGAGTTTCTATCTGGGTGCAAACAAAACACTCCTCTGCTGATGTGCCTCCAGATCTTGACAGGGCAGGAGAAGCCACTGCTGCCATTGATTCTTCCCCTGCTCGTTGAGATATATTGCCTCCAGGAGGTGTTGAATTTTTTTGCCCCTTGAAGTTTTGGAAAGCCATCTGCAAATATACTTCAGGTCCAGTCAGCGCATTCTATTGCAATATCTTAGTTGCAGCTACTCTATAACTATTTTTCAATCAAGCAGACTAGAACATTGAATATAGGAATTTAGATTACTTACCCTGCAGCTATACTCTTCAAAAAGGATGACATGCTTCTGGTTGTTATACCATTCTATGACATAACGGTTATTCCAATGAATAAATTTCCAAGCCAAAAGACCAGGTGGAATCTCAGTCCTGAATCAACACACAGGAAAAGGATTTAGGATTATATAGCAATCTTGCAAATCAAAGCATTGCGGCCTTTCCTTTATATTCAGGTTTAAACACACAGGAAAAGGATTTAGGATTATGTAACACATTGTACTTGATGCAGTTACGCAGATCACTCCAGATTTAGTGCAAACATAGTTAATGCAGGTAGGGCACCAACATGAGAGGAATCTGAGAAATCTGTTGAAGTTAACCAGAGAAATGTATATCAGTCATTCTCTACATCACTACTCAGCTGGACGTTTGCAAATTCTGTGGAAGTTACCAGAAATGTATATCGGCCATTCTCTCCTTCGCGCTTTGTAGATTGGAAACCATGTGAGCACTCTTCAGATTGTAAATTGGAAACCATGTCAGCACTCTTCAGATCTATGGCATATTCAGATGGTGTCTGGGATAAATTCTTTCCTGGTAGTGCTACCAGATTTTACCCAAAGCAGTCACCCTGTAGCATTCGCTTCGAAAATATAACTCTACGTTTGACTTTGGATCACATGTGTTTAATAACATGCAAAAAATTTAAGAAAATTGTACAGTTAATAATAAACAGAAACATAGGTAAAATAAAATAATACCAATGCAATACAAACCTCTGTGGTGCCTTGAGGGCAATGTACGGAGCTGTTCGCTGATTAGCAAAGCTCTCTTATCATAGCTAGTTATCAGTAGATTTTGTATAGCACTATGCCATAATTCCATCTTCAAACAACATAAATTCATTTTAAAGTCCATATAGTTTGGTGCTATTTATAAAGTTTACCTAGTATGGTAACATATTGCTTCTAAGTAGTTTGCAGTACTTAATTTAATAGAGGAAAGTGCCATAGTACAACAAATTAAATAAATTATTAATAATTAATAGATCTATACAGGGAAAATAAATTATTAATACTTAATAGATCTATCCTAGGTATGGATTATTTAGGTTTAGCTATTAAAGCAGATATTAAGCTATTGATACTTTGATATATTTAGCTACTAAATCAGCTATTGATACTTGGGACATCTATGCATTTCGATTTGGTAGTGAGATGAACATACCATTACAATTGTTCACCACGGTTCCAATTCCCTATAATCTAACCCAACGTGTATAGCAGAGTAGCAAAGAGAGAGGAGGCTAGGTTGAAAGTTCTAAATAGTTTGGTGGAATCTAGCAGTTAAGCCCATGGAAGTTCATTTTTGCAATGTAGCATTTCATTGTATGTATCTGAAACTAGGGAAAATTGGGAAAAAAAACAAATAAGAGATGCCACCTCCAGAACTTCATAGCTTTCAGGCATAACATAGGAAGAAACAGAAAGGAGTAACCGATTCAATATACAATTTGTCATTTAACTTCACTGGATAATAAGCACCATGTTTAATCAATCTATGGAACCTTTGGTGTTCACATTCAACAACCATAGATACAAAATTATTGCTCATCTGATGTTTCATTTGTTGTATTCAACGATATAATTTAAACCAAACATGGTACTTTTTAAGATGGAGCAAAAATATAAATACAAAAGGTGGCAAGACAATGTCTGATTGTCAAGCTTCAAGCATGTTGCAGAATGCCTTCCATTTGAAATACAGGACAGAAACAGAAACAGTACAAACACACATGCATAAAGACTTTCCAGCCTTCTTTCCTGAACCGTTACCTACATTACCCAAGAAACAAAAACTAACATAGCTTTCAGGCATAACATAGGAAGAAACAGAAATGAGTAACCGATTCAATATACAATTTGTCATTTAACTTCACTGGATAATAAGCACCATGTTTAATCAATCTATGGAACCTTTGGTGTTCGCATTCAGCAGCCGTAGATACAAAATTATTGCTCATCTGATGTTGCATTTGCTGTATTCAACGATATAATTTAAACCAAACATGGTACTTTTTAAGATGGAGCAAAAATATAAATACAAAAGGTGGCAAGACAATGTCTGATTGTCAAGCTTCAAGCATGTTGCAGAATGCCTTCCATTTGAAATACAGGACAGAAACAGAAACAGTACAAACACACATGCATAAAGACTTTCCAGCCTTCTTTCCTGAACCGTTACCTACATTACCCAAGAAACAGAAACTAACAAAACAAGATGGCTTACAACAAGCTCATTATGACTAAAATTTGAACCGACAACAGAAATTTAAAATATTCTCTTCGCGGTTTGAAGTAGCAATGGAATTTAAAATATTGAAAGTACATTTTCTTCGTAAATGAGTGGAAATTGCAAGTTAAATAGTTCTATTACAGTAAGACCATAATATGAAGAAACATATTCATATCACTTTTTCATTTGCTGTGTACGTGAAGGCCGTCATGTTCCTGGATTTTGTAATCTGTATAACAAATAGTTAGTTATAATAAAATGATAACATTGTGAATTGAAGAGAGGACATATTTGAGACAAAAGATGTTAAGGCATATGTTGATGTACCTTCCATTTGTTAGTTGACATGTAATATATCACTATCTTCATTGAGTGTGAACTTGCTCTGAATTTTGAAGTCACGTAACATGTAAACAATGGTAGCTTTCTGTTGCAAATATCCCTCATATGACATTGTTTTTAAATGAGTAAGTAAGTCATGTAATATGGGCTGCCTGATAACACACTGGACAAAGTTATTTGTAATGGATTCTATTACAGCATTTATACAATGCTTGTAGATGAAAGGGAAATTATCATTGCATTTTGAACAGAAAATTGTTCCATTGGTTATCACTATGGATGAATTTACTGGGGAGTTACAAATTGCACAAACAGGTTCGAAAGGAGTTTAATATGGATTTGTTGCCATCAGAAGACCTTCGACCTGTTTATAAAATATTCAAACGTTAATTTACATTATTACATGGCAAATGCAAAGGTAGTAAAAACACCATTATTGTTATACTTACAACATAGGTAGATGTAGTTAGTTTTCTGAGATTGTTCAGTGCATCTATGTTAAGTTCAATCATGAACATTGACTTTGATGCCCTAAATATTGTTTCTTGTGTTTACCTTTTTTGTTAAATTTTTGAAAAGGATGAGGGGGAAGTCTCCTTTCTGCAATTGTTTTTCCATTGAAAGGAAAAATTGTTCATACGTGTCAAAACGTTGCAACTGCAAAAGAGAAATTGTTATCTATTGAAAAATACGAAAAGTAATAAGCAAATACAATGTTCGTATGTGTTGAAAAATTGCAAGTGCAAGAGACAAATTACAATAACTATAGACAAATTACAATAACTATATATTGAAGTGATGCATGTTATCTACTGAAAATTAGGAATAAGTAACATGCAAATATATACAGTTGCATTGTCATTTTCAGAATCTCCATCTTTGATATGGAGTATGTAATGCAATCCAACCCGTTTTGCAAGTGTAACGGCTGCAGCAATTGTGCCAATTAGGTACATTTCTTTTTTGTTTGCAAATTGCCTAATGGTTGTATTGGGAATGAAGCAATATTCTTTGCAAACTTCAGGTACAGTTTCTATGATACTTGATTCATTAAGAAAAATTATTTTGTCACAGTCACCGCGATCATAAACAATTTTAGGCAATATCCTGAAATTTGTAATTGAGATGTTGTTGCCTTGCAAAATTTTCTGTTCATGTCGCTCCACTAAATATGCAGGTACAATTAACGTTATAGTCATCATTCCTTGAGCATCTGTCAAATCAGCTCATAATATTTGACGTGATTTGTTTGCTTTATCAAGGAATGCAGTATAGACAACCATTATGTCTCCAACAAATAGCTGCCCAATTCTACGACTATTGAGATCTTCAATTGATACTTTAATTGGCAGTGTCTGTTTTTGCCTATTAAAATTGCTTAGTTAGAAATTGCTATAAACATTTCTACAATGCTATGTTTCTCCTAAAAACTGAATAAGTATAAATAGATTAGAGTGTTGTGTTTCATATGCATACCTTTTTGATGTATCATTTTGTATATTTGTTGAATCAAGTTTTGTTGTGTTTGTTTCACTTGGCCTAACACAAGTAAATGCACATTTCAATATGATTTGGATATTATCACATGTATTTTGTGATAAGCAATCAATAAAGAAATTATGATATGTAACCTGTACATGTCTTCTTGCTGCATTGTCTGGGGACACTTACTACTAGTGCTTTCTTCACTCGTCCAAGATTTTCTAATTTATATACATTTAAATATACATATGTAAAAAGAGAAGGCATATATAATAAACATTAATATTTTAAATAGAAAATATCATATTTGTATAGTTGTCATACACATACCTTTTCAAAACAAGTGGTTGGCTTGCCTTTTCTAATTGAGTTATGCACTCTATTTCTTCAATTGTTTGTTTTCCTTTTTCAGGATTTGTGCTATGTTATAGAATAGCAACATATATTTAGTTCAATTTGAAAGAGCATATAGAAGTAAAGAGTGAACAAGAACATTAAAACCATAGAGCCATACATATGTAAAAATAGAATGCATATATAGTAAAAATTAATATTCTAAATACAAATTGGCATATCTGTATAGTTGTCATAGACATACCTTAGTAAACATTAATATTCTAAATACAAATTAGCATATTTGTATAGTTGTCATAGACATACCTTTGCAAAACAAGTGGTTGGCTTGCCCTTTCTAATTGGGTTATGCATTCTATTTCTTCAATTGTTTCTTTTCCTCTTTGAAGATTTATGCTATGTTATAGAATAGTAAGATATATTTAGTGCAAATTAGAAGTAAAAAGTGAACAAGAACATTAAAACCATAGAACCATACATATGTAAAAATAGAATGCATATATAGTAAACATTAATATTCTAAATACAAATTAGCATATTTGTGTAGTTCTCATAGACATACCTTTGCAAAACAAGTGGTTGGCTTGCCCTTTCTAATTGGGTTATGCATTCTATTTCTTCAATTGTTTCTTTTCCTCTTTCAAGATTTATGCTATGTTATAGAATAGTAAGACATATTTAGTGCAAATTAAAAGAACATATAAAAGTAAAAGTTGAACAAGAACAGAAGATCCATAGGAAAGGAAAGACAAGAAGAATATACTCTATTTGTTTATGTTCCATGTTGTTGTTCTTTTTTCTTGGTCGTTCTGTTCAATTGAAAAAGGTTTTACTGGCACAATCTGCATTCATAAACAGATGAGGTCATATCTACAAATTTATGATAGGATGCTTGTGTTGCTTAATTGAAAAGGGTGTATTTGGCATAATTTGCATTGATGAATACACGACCTCATATATGTAAATGTACGATAGAATACATAGTATGTATGGTGTTATCATTTGATTTAGTACAAAAAGAATATTGTAATATGCTTTAGTAAAATAGAAATGGTAAAAACAATGAGGTATTGCAAAAATGTCAAAATTTGCAATTTTGTAAACTGTTTCATGTGTATATCATAGCTGAAGGACAAGAGATATTGTATCATGGTCAGACCAATATGTATCCAATATGAAAATTCTATATTTTATATTAGCTAGATTTGCCCAAACATGGTCAATGAATGATTTATGCATGGTATTAGTTTTGTCAATAAGGAAATGAAGATTGTAGTTTTCCATGTAGGTTTCTAGCTGCTTTGTTTTTTGATTGCAATGTACCATATCAATATTGAAGTCCCCTAATATAACTATGATATTGTTTAGATCTAAGTGGCATAAAGCTTTTGCAATGACATTGAAAATATTGTTTAGATTTGCATGTGGCGATGCATATATATTGAGTATTGCAATTTGTAGTGCGTGAACTTTTATTTTTGCGAGCAATGCTTCTACAAAGTGCTCTTAAAAATGGGTATGTTCAAGGATAATGATATTTTTCTTTATCAATATCATTACTCCATGCTTAATGCAACTTGAGATGCAATTGAAAATTTTGAAATATTCATTTTCCATGCACAATGACATATGTGTTTCTTGTAAGCATAAGATATCAGATTGCATTGTGTCATAATCATTGCATACATCAGTAAGATGTGCATGAAGATTACGAGTGTTCAATGAAAGAATAAAGATGGATCGCAATGATTGTATTGATGAAGAGTCATATTCTAATTTCCATTTTGCAGTGGTTTGCAAACGTTGCATTTCACAATTTACTTTTTGCTTAACCTTAAAATTATTGTGTTTAAGAGGATTAAGCAAATACAATGATTCTATGTTTCTGACACGTGATAGTGCTGTGTATACCAGGCCATGCACTTGTACTCCAGTAGGGTTGAATGCAAGCCTATCCAAGGTTAAGCCTTGTGATCTATGTATTGTGCGTGCACATGCAAGTTGAATTGGAAATTGTTTCTGTATTTTCAATTGGGCCATCTTTGATGTGATAGGCATTGCTTTTGATATTCGCAGTATTGGTGTCCAATCATGTGTTATGTCTAAAGTATACAAATGAGCTAGTTTTCTAGATTGTCGATGACCAATATTAGGGTCATGGGACTTAATCCATAGAACATCGACCTTATCTGTATGGGTATATGCTTTAACTATTCCATCTGCACCATTCACTAGCCCATCTGGTGCATCATTATTGCAAGCATACATTTCAACTAACATGTTCAACTTTATCAGAAGGTGCGAAGGCAAAATAGTTGTATGTTGATGGGTTGGGAAATTGCTGTTATTCTCCTCATTTTCATCAATTGCATTAATTAAAATTTATTTGCCAGGCATCAGCATTAACATTTTCTTGTTATGCATTGCAACATCTTTGTTTTTGTAAAATAAATAGGGAAATGTCGGATCATTTGGTACAGGGCGCATGCAACTTGTATTCATATATGTTATATCATCAGATGTTTGACAATTTGTTCACATTCTATTTAACACTGATATGAATCTCTTATTTGTTTGTCACATAGTCATATGCAATTGGAAGCACTTGACATTATCCTTCCATAAATCATGTGTTATTGTTTGATTGTTGATTCTTGGTTGTTCAAAAATAAGAGAGTCTTGAATAGGTTGTGCTTGATAGAAATCACCACAAAATATGATGTCAATGTTGCCAAAGTATTTGGTTTGGACATGTTTTATGTTTCTGAATCTACTGTCAATAGAATATAAGAACTGACTACCAATCATCGAGATCTCATCTATGAAAGCTAGCTGAAATTCTTGATATAGGTTTGATAAGTTGTCCAATACTTCTTTGCTGAGTGAGAACAGTTGAGACTTGTTAAAAGGCATTAGCAATGCAGAATGGATTGTTGTTCCACCTACATTATATGCAGCTTTTCCTGTGTATGCTAATATTAGACCTTTTGGTTTCATAGGATCAGTTGTGTTTTGTGAATCATAAATTCGTATAAGCATTTGGAAAATTGCTTTTGTTGTGAGTGTTTTACCTACGCCTGCTCCGCCTGTAATAAAAAGGTAAATTGGTTCCTTGGGTTTTTTTTTTTTTAATTGCAACGTCTCTTACAATTGCTTGTTGCTCTTTGTTCAAGATTCTTCTAAGTTTGTAATACTCATTGTTCTCCATTAAAAATGGATGGGCAGTAATTTGAAATCCAAGATTGATTTTTTTCTTCATTTCAAACTGTTTTGGAAATTGCAAGTCTGATTGCAAATCATATTCCTCATAATGGGAACTGTTCTCTTGGTTTCGCATATTCATTTGGTTAGTATTCAAAGAACTAATTTGCTCATTTGTTGCAGTCTCTAAATCACCCCATGTTGGATTGATGTTATATGTAAATTTGGCTTCATTGGCTTGAATTGTTTTTTCATGTAATGTATATGCAGAGAGCCATGTAGACAATTCTTGTTTCAATGTATTTTCACAATTTTCAAATGGCATATATAATAGTAATTTCTCTCGGCAGAAGTTTTCAATATCATTGTGTTTGTTATATTTGACAAATGTATAACATTTGGCTTTTTCCTTTTAGATATGGGTGTGCCATCTTTCCTGTAATTTGATACAAATTCTGCAAGGCAGATTTTGCTAATGGAACTTGGGCGTCCAATGTAGTAGTCAATAATGGAATGGCACATAACATCTTCTGAATCATCAGGTTCTTGTTTCAAAAGAATAGGCGGTTTAAGCATAAATGTGCGTTCATCAACTGGAGATGTGTTTAAAAATATACATTCCCTTGAACTGCAACTCAATGGCAATGAAAGTGCTATATGCATTGCTTGTTGAGCTGACATTTGCTGTAGATTGAGTAATGTATTTCCAAGTTTACGAATCATTTGCATAGCATCAATTTCATTTTTCTGATGCTCTTTGCATATTCTTCTAAATGCATTTGTCATAGACTTGTCAATTTTGGTCATATATGAACTACAATATGATGCTGTGGCATATGCATTTAGCACAAATTGTGCATCTATATTTGCATTCCATAAAGTAGGCATAGCCTTCGCAAACTGTTATTCCAAATGTGAGAAGGTTTTCGTTTCAGGAAAATTGTTGGTTGCTTTATTGTATGTTGTAATAGTTCTATGTACTCACTTTCTAGTAGTCCTATTTCTAGGAGGAAATTGCCATGGGTTATTGAATCATTGTAGTTTGTTTGCTCCAAGAATGCGAAAAGTGATATTGATTTCTCTACGATTTTTTATATTTTGTGCATTGGTTGGCTCGATGATCATTGTTGATTTCATTGGTGGCATGGGGAAGTTGTATCTGCAGTTTGAATTTTTTCGCTTCTTACAACTTCTTGTATGGTGATGTTTATGCAATTTAGCAACATATGGGTCCAAATGATCTGTATTACAAGTTATGTAATTGTCAAGAAACTTCTCAATTTCTGAATTGCTTTATTTTCCATATATTGGAGCATTCTCTATCCATAACAGTCGATGTTCATGTTTAGTTCCTCTATTTTGGAATTCTGTTACGAAATAGTAATCAGATATTTTTCCAAAGAATGTAGTATCTTGACATATCAATCGCTTTACAACATTAATTCTATGTCTATAGTACTGGCTACATGTGACTCGATATTTTCTTATAAGGTAGTCAATGTCATCATCTTCTAATATATCAATAGCATTTTTATTTGCTTTATTTCTAAACAAGGTGATGAGTGTATCTACTAATGGTTTCCATCAATGTTCTGCACTTGTAAATGTCACAAAGAAAGTTGGAGGCCCCAGTTGTCGTATCATTGCAAATATCTTTTTCTTAATTTGTTCCAAATGATCAGAAGATATGCGAATGTTTTTGAAATCTATGTATCCAATATCAGATTTCAATAACATTTCCAAATTTGCTCGATACTTGACATCTTTTGCTAATACTTTCCTGCCTTTTAGTTGTCCTTTTCTTATTCATACCCATATGCAAGAAAGCACTTTATCAATTATTATTCGCATTGTCTTGAAAAACAAATTTGTTGTATGATATGAGAAGTCACCGCTTGCTTGTAATAATTCCCATTGTACAATTTTTTGGTAACTAAACCTATTTGTGATGGCATGATCACGTGCATCGCCATAAAATAATGTTGGAAAGTTCATTTCTTCTGCATATTTGTCCTTGAAAATGCCCAGTGGTCGTTGTCCTTTAGCAGGTGCCAGTTCAATAATCTTGTCTTGCAAATCGTAGATGAGTTGTGACTCTATTAATACATGCACCAATGTTTCATTAGGTGTTTCGTTATTTGAATCACTGTCTGTATCACTTTCATTGTCGCTGTTTGAATTTTGTACAATGTATTCATTATTCTCTTGTAAAACATGGGCCCAATTCTCAGTTATACAAATGTTCTCAGCTTTATAAAGACTTCTAGAACATAGTTCGTTCAATGCTTTCATGACAATAATTGGATGTACTTTACCTGTTTGGTATGCATTTTTGTATTGCAATCTTCTTTTTAATGCAACTGCAATTGTCATTGTATCACTTAGATATTGTGGCAATGCTTTTTGCACAACATCCATATGAACTGGTACATTGATAATTGATCATGTTAAGCCAATTTGTGATCGCCTATATCCCCATTGTCTGATTTGTGCAAATGCAATTCTCAATTACACAAGTCTTTCTTCTAGATCTGAAAGTGTATTTACAGTTGGCAATGGAATGTTACGTCTTATTTGTTCAGGTGTTGCAAATTGTGGTAGCTTTCCATTCTTGAGTGCTTTTTTGCAAGGAACACATATGTTTTCATTGCTGATGGTCCTATTGTTCAAAGTCAAATTCATATGCTTTTCTTGCAACTCTATAGTGAAGAATCTAATATTTTTTGCAAAATGCAATATGGTACAAACTGCACATGTATTCCTAGGCGTGTCTTCGACTTTTTCCATATAAATCTGTACTGCATTTTTTTTGCTTGTAATTCTTGACTTCTTATTAGAAAATGATTTTTTGCATATGTCATTGCATTTGCGTTTTGTACGTATGAATTGCTTTAGTTTGTGATAATTGAGCCTATGATGCTTAGTTGGCTGCATTTGTTCTAAATGAGATGCTATCTCAAATGCAATATTATTGTTAAAATGTACTTGAGATATACATTGTTGTTTTTCTAGTATATGCTTATGATGCAATTGATTACAATCCTCTTTTGCTTCCATGTGCACTTGTTGAGAATTATGAACATATTTTTGTATCATTGCGTGGTAGTGAATATGTGATGTATCTGTCCTGAATGACATGATGTTAACAATATGATTGCATGTCGAATAAGAAGAACTGTAACTGACAAAGTTATTAGCAATAGAGGACCATACCTAGATATTGACTTTGAATATCACAGATATCCATTGCAAATAGAATGGTCCGCCTTCTACCTTTCCTTTCTCATATGGCATTGCCATATTTATGAGATATTGTTGCCAGTTGTTATTCATTGCATAGTGTATCACATCAAATACTAGTTATTGTTGTAAACAATGTAATGCATCTCGATTCTTATGCATAAGTGCATTGCAAAAAGATTGCACAATGTAAAGTCGCAAACACTCTGCATTGAATTCTATTGCTACTAAATAGCAAATTGCATTAAAGAGACTACCACCACAATTAGATGTCATTTGTTTTGCGATTGTTAATTCATTTAAAAGCATATTGTCTGCAATATGCATTCAGTGGCTTTCAATATCTTTGCAAATAGGTGACAGGTAGATATTAGACTGGCTGCAAATGCATATTGGAAACTTTTGGTAAACCAATGGTTCATAATGACCACTAACAAGATTTGCATCATGAAAGAGAATGCAATATGGAATTGTATTTTCATGTTGATTAAAAAGAAAATATCTTGTTTTTCTTGTCAATGACCAAACTGCAATTGATATATCTAGCCATTTAGCTAACCAACGTATGCAAAAGGTATCACCCCATAAACCTCGGTCAGACTCCTTTATATTTGTAGATGCAGAACAACGCATTTTATGAATATATGTACCAATATCATTAATACCATGTAACTCGTATAGGAAGTCACGTGCTAGTTCATACTCATATGACTCTATTTCTTCAACATCATTGTTGTTTAAGAAAAAAAGAAAGTGTTCTATTAACCCATTTCGCAGTTCATTTGAAGTATAACCAAAATGTAGAAGCATTTCGAATGAGTCAAATAGACAATCTCCTATAGTATATGAAAATGCATTTAGTCTAAAAAGACCATTTCTTTTTAATACAATATCAATGTTGTCAGGCAAAATGCATTGCAATCTGAATTTGTAACTGTCAACATCTATTATTTCTTCCATCATTTGCAATTTCTTACCAGAGTTGCCTTCTGCAATTGTCTTCTACAGCTTTGCAAAAAATATTGATCAAATTAGCAAAAAGTGAAGATGATTGTTTCGAACAAAATATATATATTAAAAAAATAGGCTCTTGCATTATGTTGCCAAACAAATATCAAATTTCTAGCAACAAGTCATATTTATAAATAACAAAGAAATTGGAAACGGAAACCGTGGAAAGACATAATGAAAAAATGTAGCATAACTTTAAGAATATTTCTGCAAGTTAACAAAAGGAAGCACTGGAAAGACAAAATGAAAAAATGCACCATAACTTTAAGAATATTTCTGAAAGTTAACATTATTGTTGATTGCATTTGTGAAATAAAATAACAATAGATTGTCTATTGAAATCTATATTTTACTACTTAAACATGTTGCCCAATGTTGTATATTGCCTTTATAACATCACTTGGATTGTCATGAGTTATGAGCACTGGAAAATAAGCGATAGAACAACAGGAATTTGAGAAGCTTCAAGAAAAGATGTGAGATGTGAGTTAGCTAACATGCTTGCTTTTAATTTTTGGCTATTGACCAAGCAGAACAATATAGGAACTGTTCGTATTCTTTAATTTGCAAATTAAAAAGGAAACAAAATAACATAAACTTGATGAGCGGATACCTTAACATTAACAGAGAGTTAACTTGTTGTGTGAAATTAAGAAAAAACATACCAAAAATTAACAGTATTGAGAATCATATATCCTGAAAACAAAAATCTTGAACCTCAAAAACCTAATCTGAATGTTGACAAATTACTAATATTCATGGCAAAAACCTAATTTGAATGAAAAAGAGTTTCTGAAAAATAATACTGTTTGTCATTCTGAAAACAATTTGAGGGCATAATTGGTACAGGCATCAAACAATCACAGCATGATCTGTAAAGATTTGGCAGCCTGGAATTTTGCCCAACTATAATTCCCCTATAATCGTGGCACACAGCAAATCCCGTCCATAAGAACCACAGATCTGAACCAGAAACGACGGAGCCAAGGCACAGAAAGAAAGTTTTGTTTACAGTGATGCATTACGTGATGCCAAAGAGAGAAATGTTGTCACTGGATTTATTTTTAAGCACGAAAAAATCTATATAATTGTAGTGAGCCAGATAAGTAAAACTATCTTATAAAGTGATTTAGAAAATTTGTTATGTATTTGTATATATATATCTACATGTCGAAGTTACTAGACTGAAGGAAATTATGTATCTTCATAAATAATTATATCTACAGGTCAAATGATCTTAGAGTGTAGAAAATGACGAATTACCATGAGAAATAATAGGGTAGTCTGCAAATAACTTTTATGAAAATAAACAGGTAGAAGGATAACAAGAACTGGTAAAGGTACCAATTAGAATGAGAAATCTTGTAGAAAGAAATAATAATAAACAAAATATAGAGTTTGAACGTGGGAATTCCAGCATTAAGAAAGGAAAACGAGTTAGATTATACTAGTATTAGAAATTAGGTTATCGAAGATGTAAATTCTGTAATTAAAAACATGCAAGTATAAGGGAACAAAGACTTATTCATCCAGAATTACTTTTTCTTTCCAGAATTACTTTTCTTACGGACATTAACACAAAAACTTCGGCTAAAGTAAACAAATCCTGAATAGTAGCAGGGTCATAGAAGAGCAACCATATGGTTGTATAACAGTTAGCTGAAAGCATTCACTATACCATAACAGTCATACAAATACCACACATATAAATATATTCTAGACAGCGATGAAACCCTGAGTTTAGGGGAAACAAACCAAGACAAACAATCTTCAGAAATTCCTTTTGTTTAATCATTCTGGGTAATGGGAAGGAACAAAGAAAAGGAAATTATTGAATAAAAATGCTCTAAACAAATTATGAATACTGGAACAACTACAACACGGCAAACGCCAACCTCAGAAGTCTCGGATAGGCATTTCTGCAAGGTCAGAAACGAACAATATTATAATACTCAGAACGAACAATATTATAATACTCAGAATGAACAGTTGCGATATAAAACGGAAAACACTAAATAATCTTCATAAATTCCTTTTGCTTAATCATTCTCGGTAATGCGAAGGAACAAACCAAGAATTTATTGAATAAAAATGCTCTAAACAAATTCTGAATACCGAAACAACTACAACGGCAAACGCCAATATCATAAGTCTAAGTAGGCATTTCCGCAAGGTCGGAAATGAATAATATTACAATCCTAAGAATGAACAGAGAGTTACAGTTGCGATATAAAACGGAAAACATTATATTTTCATTTAGAAATCCCCGATGGGGTTATCAAAAAAATAATTACGGTTAAAACATCTGAATATTTCAAATAGTGGCTAAGAGTCAATATCGAAGCCTAAAGACTGGCCTCTAGAGCATATTCGCGAAGGCCGAGCCAGATCACTCTGAGTCCATTAAAAAGGACAGAGACGAACAGGCCTCGACCTCGCAATGTCTTTCCTAACTCAAATACATACCACCATTATGGGTTGGCGAACTTTACATTCAAATAAGGAATTAAGACTGCAAATAAATAACAAGCATGTTCAGAAAAAATCGTTCCCTGGAGCTGAAACTCATCTGCCATAAAACCCTGATAGAAAAACCCTAGACTAATTCAAGTACCTAATAAAGGGGCTGAAATTCCAGCACGATACTTGACGAGTTGAGCAAGTGTTCCTCCAACTCTTCATCCAAGAGTCTGCTTCGTCTACAAAAACCTCCACCCGAACTGGGAGGAGTTCACAATTAGAAGTTTGCATTTTAAAACAATATATAAGTATAAACCGGGAGTTTGCATCTCGTAATGGAAATCAACTTTCATAACACATGTATAAATTGAAAGTTCCCAACGTTGTCGAACTGCTAAAGCATAGAAACATGTTTGACCATCAGAAGAACCATAAGACAACAACATGGGACCAGTAAAGTAGCTGACACTGAAGAAACTTGAGTCATAGCCATGCGATTTTGTAGCAGCTATTAAATTGGTGACAGACGAATTGAATGACAAGGGTTTGGATTCGTGGCGATGACGACTTATGACAAACCAACTTTCCGTCCTTTGCATCGAACAACGTGAAGCCGGTAATAAGACTCCAATTATTTTCTGCACCAAAACTTTTCTTAGACTTAGGTTAAAATGCCAATATACTAAAAATATAACGGTTAAACTACTCGATCAACGATCGATCGATCGCCAATAGTCCTAGGCAGGGACTAAATAAGAAGTAACGTGGGTATGTATCAACAAAGTGACTTGAATTAAGAAAATTACCTCTACCACAATTAATTCTTATGAAGTCCCTTCAAGAAGAAGATGGTCCAATGAATAATCAAATGTAAATATGGGACAAAGTGGAACAATATTATCAAACTAAGTAGAGAAACAAATGGAGATAAAATAGAAATCGAGTATTAAGTAACAATTATGGAAACCTTAGAACAAGTGGAGGAGAGATAGAGATAAAAATCCCGGAAGGCCCAAGAGTGTAGAAGGTGAGAAAATTTAGATCATAAGTAAAATAGTATTTTGGATAATTTGACATATCATATACCAAAAAAAATAAAAAAAATATTACACATCATCAATAATGAGGTAGAGAGACAAATAGATTTGTGAATTCATAAGGGGTGTATTTAACCATCACAATGACTATTGGTACAATATTCTCTCAAGTAAAATTAATCAATTTTGACCCAATGTGTCTTAGGTGACTAAACCATATCATACATAATTCTTTGGAAAATAGCTCTCTGTACCATAGGGAAATGCAAAACATGAACCACATACCACTCAAGTTAAGTGAATGTTTGTCCTTGAGTAAATGCCTCAAACAAGGTGTTAGAGTCAGTGTTTGGATATTGCCACCAGTGATCAAAATTTCTCTTTTATATCATATTAGAGTCCCGTTTGAATTTTTTTTTTGCATTCCACTCAGGTCATCATGAAACAATTTGTTCACTGATAGTAGTCCAAAGTCCAAAATCACTTTTCCCTCTCAAAAGTTTGTGTTTGTTGGCCCTCCTTCATGTGTCTTCCGAGTTACCATTGAACATGAAGGCTCATTTCATCACATTTTATATCAATCAAATCCACCTGAAATTCAGTCATTTGAGGTTCCATTAGGTCACCTACGTTTTATTTTTCCAAGGTCCAATAAATCACCATCTCACTGCTTAAGGTTAGCAAAATATGAGAGTCAAGCAAATAATGTATTTTTCAGTTAAATAAAGCTTTCCAAAGCATGTAACCATAGCTACTGAAAGACCTAAATTTGAATTCAAGAAGGGATTTTATCCCAAGTTTGTAAATTAGAACTGCAAACAGATGTAATAAATTTTATTTTTGTTTATGTAATATTATGTCTATTATATGTAATAAGTTACTTTTAGCTGCATACTCAAGTCTATTTCCAAAATCATCCCAAGCAGAAAGTAAAAATCAAGATTTCCATTGAAGCATCATCCACCTGTCAAGAGCAAAAAGGTCAGAAAGTCAAAAAAATCATTAATATGAAAATTTGCAAATCATAGGAACTTTAGAAAGAGGGTATGTGATGCAAGAGTGCACTGCCTAGAGGCAATATCCCCTTCATTTCATAAATCTTATCGTGAACCTATGGGTTATGGCCCACCTATACGAATCAGAAGCGTTTACATTGGTGGTTTTAACAAAACCCCGACCAATCACCAAACAACGCTTTAACACATAATCCGCCAACGAACGATGGTCCCACTCTGAATGCACAAATTCGGACCCCAAATAAAATAAACCCACATCCATAAACTTCTTGGGTCTGCTCAGGCCCAAGTCTTATCAGTTTCAATCTCCATCGTTTATCTTACCATTCAATCCGACAGCTGATGTTACACGCGATCAACCAACCTAATCGGCGATCCTCCATAGTTTGATCAAGACACACTTGATCCAAGGGTCAGTAATGATATCATACGAGCTACTTGCACAATGTTTAACCACCCTTACGAAGCTGATAAGGAATACAATCCTTGGTCTATAAAATTTTGCGTCTATTCTGAGATTAACGTCCAATCACTTTATGAACCGATACCCGTTGGATATACGAGGTCATCAAATCTACAACCTACTGGTCTTCAACTAGCACACGAATTACCAAACAACTTAACCTCCGTAGTTGACTGTGATGTAAGCGTTTGAAAATGAGATCGATGGCTAGGATTTAGCGTGGGCCTTCAGCCACAATCAAAACATCCATACACTCCTAACCTCCACAGTTACTGATCACCCAGTTCCATCACCAACTCACCATTCCACTGCTCAAGATTTCGCTTACTCTGAAATCCACTTAATCACAATTCCACTTCGTCGTGGTTCCACTCTTCCACCAAACTTGGCGCTTCCACTAAATTTCCTTCTCACCTCCAAATCTACTTGTTACCAAGTTCAAGTCTACCAAATCCTTTCTTTGCTTAGAAACAGTGTGCTGAGACTTCTCTAATTTCTTTACTCTGCCTTGCCACTATACCTGATTATCCAACATTTGATAGTTCATACGAATCTTTGAATCCACTCCGCTTTTAGTTTTTTAATTCCTTCCAATGGAATCACACCGATCTCGAATAGCCCTTCCTATAGAATCATGTTCATATTACCTCCTGAACCAAACCCAATAAACTCTCAATCGATTCTCCACCATTATCACTATTGCATACACATTCATTTATATGTAAAAACTCTCACATCCATTGTTACAGAACCATATTCAAGCATAGTCACAAGCATTGTGATATATACACACAGTCATTATGGGATTTCCTCATTGACAAATAAACGGACAAATCCTTCGGATAACCATACATACAGATAGATCATATATAGACTCTCAACCAATATTAACTCAAAAGATATGAAAATTCTATTTGCTAATTAAAATTTGTATATACATAAACTCAATGGCCTGACTTACATTCAGTTGGCCTTTCTCGTTTCAATGCCCATAGGCTCGCAATCCAACCCTCCTGTCTGCTAACTCTCTCACTAACTCTCTCTTTTAAGCCTTCAAGGCTTACAAACTATACACAAAAGGACTATGTAACCAATTTTGGTTCAGATCCTGAATAATTTCACCTGAATCCTAAATATCCTAATCTAATCCCTAAAATCATGAAGCTAACTCCTAGTTCCTCTAACTCACACAATATTCTTGAAATCACTCTTAACGAGAAGATTTCATTAGAATATCCTCATTATTATACAACTCTCATAAAAACATAGGAAAATAAATAATTAATCACTCTTTAGGGAATCAGATCCCTTGAAACACAAGACCCTATGCTTACTAAAATACAATGGTTTTTTTGAGAAGGATGCTCCTACATCAGACTCCCCAGGTAAGAAAGTTTATGACCTCTTGGTCATAAGTATGGATAATTGATTCCTCCTGGATCCCAGACTTTATTTTGTAATCTGTCTTTGCTTGTCTATTGTTCTATTGTTGTTGTTGTCTTCTGTTGTTCTCTAGGTCTCCATACCTTATGCTGGAATGCTCCACTTGCCATGCTTTCATAGTCTGTTGTTGTCTTCCTCTTGTTGTTGCTTCTTTTCTTTATTGCTTTTGTCTTCTTCTGAGACACTTTCATCATTAACCTTCATACGAACCCAATTTCTTTGTCCAGTATATCCTCTGTTTGCTGATTGCCTTCAACTCTTAATTTCCGAATTTTCATTTTTACTGCCGCCTTTTTATCCTTACTCTATTGTTCATTATTGTTTTGTATAGATTTTCGCACCTTTTCAGTTACTGCCATATTGTCCTTCAAGAGAATTTTCTGCTTCTGTTTATTTTACCTGTCAACTTCTTCTTGACTTCCATTTATGACAATTTCTTTGTCATCCTTCATCAGCAATTTACTTCGGATATTTATCCTCTGTTGTTCTAGCTTTCTCCTTTAAAGGTCTAACTCTCTATATAACTCAATGGTTTTACTTGGAGTAAAATTTGGAAATTTTACACAATCTCCCATTTCTTCATTTGCTATTGACCAATCATCATATCGTCGTTCTTCCTCTGCTAAATGTTCCTTAACATCTTCGAGTAGATTTTCTTTCTCTTCTTTCATTTGGTTGTCCACCTGTGCCAAATATGTTCCAGTTTTTGCAACAAAATCTGAAATCATAAGACAATTATCAAAATAAAAAATATAAGGCCTTTGTGCCTCTTCTTCCTCTGGAAACCTTTCAATATGTTGCTCTAATATTTCCTTTAACTCCTCTATTAGCACATTAGTAGGTTGATTCGAACTCAAATAATCCTTGAGACTGTCAGCAAGTCTCTTTTCCACAGCATCTGTTTTAATGATGCCTCTCTGCACTTGTTCACTGTAGTGAACTGTTTCTTCTCTAGTCTCATTGTCATACTCTGCTTCAAAACTTTCATCTTCTGGAAGGTATTCTTCCATGTTTTTGACAATTTTAAAAAACTGCCTATCTTCTTCTAAACATGCAACCATACACAAACTATCAGTTTTAAAAACATAAGACCTTATGGTCTCATTTGATGCTTCAGCCATCCAGTCTTCTGGCTGCTTTGAATCATTCATATGATTCAACTGCTCTATCTCTTCATTACTTTCAAAAAGTAATGGTCCATGTTCTGGTTCACATACCAAAACTTCAAAACCTTCTCCAGCATTTTCCTTTTGTTGTAGCTCAACTCCTTTGAGCTTCTCTATCTTCAATTTGACATCTATAATCTGTTAAAGCTCCCTCAACTTATTTATTAACTGCATATTTTCCTATTGATTCCTCTTCTCTTGTAGCCTCTGTCACTTCACTTTATTTCTCATGACATAACCATATTTCTGGTCCATCTCATTTCTCTGCAACATTTCCATTAATACTTCAAGTTGAACTGCTATCTCAGCCATTTCTTTATCATATTTTCTGTCACTCATTCTCATGCAATTTTCCTTGGAATATTTCTTCTTTTGTCCTCTACTATGGTCTCTTTCAGAACCTTTGCTATGAATGTCACTAGTCATCATCCTTTCCATATCTACGAGTTCCTCACTCACTTCACTATGAGTCACGCAAGCCTCTACAACAGTAAGTCTTTCATGTTGCCACTTACCTCACCAAGCTCTCCTCTAGACTTGGTCTCTTGGCAAGTAATGGTTCTCTGTCTAGAACCTCCTTGAGCATTTCTCTCTGCTCCTTCTAGGCTTCAACTCATCTGCACTTCTAAGAACACAATTGTCCTTTTCTTCCAATATCTAGCTGGAACATTTAGGTTCTGACCAGCTCTTCTTCACTTAGAAAGTCTTATCAGCTTCCTTCATTACTTAGCAATTCTACCCACATCCTCTGTGGAATTTCCCTTATGATCTTCTTGTGAGTTACAACAATACTTCTATAGTAACAAGTTTTCTTCTTGCTACATATGCCTCATTGAGCTTCTCTCCTCTAAGCTCAGTCTGTTAGCATTTCTCTGGTTATTTCCTCTGGAACCAATTGAGCCCTCCTTACTCTAGGTAGCTGCAATCTTCTCACCTTCTTATGCTGCTATCTGTGCATCAATATGAAGACCACAAACTCTCCAATCTTCAAATCAAATTAAAAGAAAAACATATCATCTCACCTTCAAGATCTCTGTCTGATATTGTCCCCCCATTCACCTGCACTTTGAATGGACTATTCTTTTATCTAGTCTTCAGTTGTATCTTCAAATTCTGCTACTTCAAGAACTTGCAAAAGTCCCTCTTACAATTTAACTACTGTAATCTTGCTCCAAAATTTCACTCATTCAATTTCTGCTAATCATTAAACAAAATTGCATACCATCACCAGTCTTTGGGATCTCACCACTCCTGCAAATCTATTTTAGTAGATCTTCGTACTTCAACTGCGCAAATTTTCAACATTTAGCTACTATCAATTAGATTTAGAATCCGATTCTTTCTTTCAATCTCCTAGTTTTATCTTGGTGAAGCCTAATTGTCAGCAACAATTACTCCTTCACTGAGTTTTCTTTCACTGTTTCATTCTTGCTCTGAGTTTCTTCAAAAAATTTACCTATTCCTTTTCACGCAAAATATTCTTTCTCCTCGCAGTGAACCTTTCCCTGCTATGATACCACTTGATGCAGGAGGAAACTGCCTTGAGGCAATCTCCCCTTCATTTCATAAATCTTACTGTGAATCTGTGGGTTATGGCCCACCTATACAAATCAGAAGCATTTACATTGGTGGTTTTAACAAAAACCCGACCAATAACCAAAAAACACTTTAACACACAATCCGCCAACGAACGTTGGTCCCAATCCAAATGCACAAATTTGGACCCCAAATAAAAAAAACCCGCGTCCATAAACTTCTCAGGTCCGCTTAGGCCCAAGTATTATCGGTTTCAATCTCTGTCGTTTATCTTACCATTCAATCCGATGGTTGATTTTACACCCGATCAACCAACCTAATCAGCAATCCTTCACCATTTGATCAAGACACACTTGATCCAATGGTCAGTAACGATATCCCACGAGCTACTTTCACAATGTTTAACTGCCCTTATGGAGATGATAAGGAATACAATCCTTGGTCTATAAAAGTTCGTGTCCATTTTGAGATTAACATCCGATCACTTTATGACCCAATACCCATTGGATATAGGAGGTCATCAAATTTATGGCTCGGGAGTCTTCAACTAGCACACGAATTACAAAACAGCTAAACCTCCGCAGTTGACTGTGATGTAAGCATTTCAAAATGAGATCGACAACTAGGATTTAGTGAAGGCCTTTAGCCACGATAAAAACATCCACACACTCCTAACCTCCCCAGTTAGTAATCACACAGTTCCATCACCAACTCACCATTCCACTGCTCAAGATTCCACTTACTCTGAAATCCACTTAATCACAATTCCACTTCGTCGTGGTTCGACTCTTCCACCAAAATTGGTGCTTCCACTAAATTTGCTTCTCACCTCTAGATCGACTTGTTACCAAGTTCAACTCTGCCAACTCCTTTCTCCACTTAGAAACAGTGTGTCGACAATTCTCTAATTTCTTTACTCTGCCTTGCCACTATACCTGATTATTTAACATTTGATAGTGCATACGGATCTTTGAATCCACTCCGCTTTTAGTTTTCAAATTCCTTCCAATGGAATCACATTGATCTCAAATAGCCCTTCCTACAGAATCAAGTTCACATTACTTCCTGAACCAAACCCAATAAACTCTCAATCGATTCTCCACCATTATCACTGTTGCATACACATTCATTTATATGTCAAAACTCTCACATCCATTGTTACAGAACCATATTCAAGCATAGTCACAAGCATTGTGATATATACACATAGTCATTATGGGATTTCCTCCTTATTCACAAATACACGGACAAATCCTTCGGATAACCATACATACAGATAGATCATATATAGACTCTCAACCAATATTAATGTAGAAGATATGAAATTTTTATTTGCTAATTAAAATCTGTATATACATAAACTCAATGGCCTGATTTACATTCAGTTGGCCTTTCTCATTTCAATGCCCATAGGCTCACAATCCAACCCTCATGTCTGCTAACTCTCTCACTAACTCTCTCTTTTAAGCCTTCGAGGCTTACAAATTATGCACAAAAGGATTATGTTAACCAATTTTGGTTGAGATCTTGAATCACTTCACCTGAATCCTAAATATTTCAATGCCCAAAGGCTCATAATCCAACCCTCTTGTCTGCTAACTCTCTCACTAACTCTCTCTTTTAAGCCTTCGAGGCTTACAAATTATGCACAAAAGGATTATGTTAACCAATTTTGGTTGAAATCTTGAATCATTTCACCTGAATCCTAGATATTTCAATGCCCAAAGGCTCATAATCCAACCCTCTTGTCTGCTAACTCTCTCACTAGCTCTCTCTTTTAAGCCTTTGAGGCTTACAAATTATGCACAAAAGGATTATGTTAACCAATTTTGGTTCAGATCCTGAATAATTTCACCTGAATCCTAAATATCCTAATCTAATCCCTAAAATCATGAAACTAATTCCTAGTTCCTCTAACTCACACACTATTCTTGAAATCTCTCTTAACGAGAAGAATTCATTACAATATCCTGACTATTATACAACCCTCATAAAAACATAGGAAAATAAATAATTAATCACTCTTTCGGGAATCAGGTCCCTTGAAACACAAGACCCTATGCTTACTAAAATGCAATGTTTTTTTCTGAGTAGGATGCTCCTACATCAGTATGAAAACTCATAAATTAAAGTCCATTCAAGTATAAAGCCTCTCAAGACACTCATGAAGCCTCTTTTTCACTCTAGCACTTTCACAACTCCTGAGCAAACAAAAGTTGGTGATTCTAAGGCGAAATTGTGCAAAACAGAGTAAGAGGGCGTGTTCAACAGGGTCACTGCGTGTTTAGCCTGGTCACTACACTCTTGTAGAGGTCACTGCACATTTTCCTAAAATCACAGTGTAATTTATAATGGCGCTGAGCTCCTGTAGAGTTCGTAGCGCATTTCACGAAGTCGTTGTGCCTTTGCCCGGGTTGTTCCACATTCACTTGGAAGGAACCAAACGTTCTAAAAACCCTCCATTGCCACAAAGTTTCCAAGTTAATCATCATTCACTCCAACAAATTAGGTTGGTGGAAGAATTACTCACTCCCCTCCTTTGTTTGCCTACATAGGGTTTAAATTGTTTGTTGTTTTTCCTAAGAACAAACCCTAGTTTAGCATTCCCACCATCTCAAATCACATTTCCTAGTTTTCACCACTATTACCCCTCACTTAACAGCTATTCCCTATCACCTCCCTCATTCCACATATCCCCATCTCCTCCTCATCATCTTTCCTCACATCATTCCACATTTCCTATACCCACAGTCCATTATACCATTCCCCTAGGGTTTCAAAAAGAAACAAACCATGGTAGAAGAATAACACACAAGTCAGCGTGATGGAGAAAAACAAAGAGGACGAAATATAAGAAAGGAGGGAAAATCATCATATATGAACCAACCAACACTAGAGAGCTCATGGCATCTCCCATCGCTATCACAAGCTTCAAACATATGGGCTGTTTTGAGTTTTGTGAGAAGGTGGAAAGGGCACAACATCATTCTGAATTGACCAAACAATTGATCATCAACCTCCATGACAATCAAGCAACCCTTGTCGATGTCACCTTTACCATATCTTCTTCTATCATATCAGCTACTACTCAGATCCCAGATGTTGGGGGAAAATGGTTTAAACAGGTAGATTTGGATTATTGCTACTATGAGCCATATCTTAAACCCAGCCACAAGAATGAAAGGAGGATTTTTCCTTTCTCTTACCTCCTAGACAAATATGTTCCTATGATGAAAATCATCATGAAGTACTTCACATGTTAGGGCAGGCCTTGGGCAGAGGATCCCCCGCGTAACGGTTTTGGGGCCTAAAGCCCACAATTTTGGGTAATGGTATTGTAAAAGCTCCACGAAGTGTGCGGAGCGCGGATGTTAATGAGTCAAGTCAAAGGGTAGTCTGCCCTAAAATATTGTAATTTAATCTAGAATGTGTCGGCTTACCCATGGTCCGCAGACCACGGGAATGTATAAATAGAGTGAGGCTCTAAGTGTAGAAGGGAGCTTTTGGAAAAGATCAGAAGTGTATGGGTTTATGAAAGTAATATTCGATCTAAGTCTGTAAGTTGGAAGTCGCGGGTCATAGTAGTAGAAAAGGCTCTACAGCTGTGTGCGCATAGGCCTAGTACAGTCCGCAATTGTGTGCGCAGACCCCTGAAGCTGAGTGCACAAGGTAGGAAGTGGATTGTAACTGGAAAAAGAATTAATAAAGATAAGTTGGTTTTGGAATATTTCATATCTGTTTCTATATTATATTCTATGCATCTGCTATGGTTTATGATTGGGCATGCATCTGTTTATGTTAATTGATAACTGGAAGTATTGAGCCTACTTAATTTAATTCAAGATCTATAATAATACTAAGCACAAAAAGGGGTAAAGAACGTTCTCTCTCATTATCTTAGCGACGCGAAGGCAGTTGCACTGGCAGACAGCTACGCGAAAGTAGCGCAGCATGTAGGATCGGTTCGTGAGCTTTCTAAACCTCATCAAGACATCCCTAGGGTGCGGAAACCTAGTTCTAACACCCTCCCATACTACCTCGAGTGAGACCTCAGTCCACACTCTACGGACTATTTCCAAAAGGGTCGGTAGTTCGGGATTTGTTTGGCTAAAACACTCTGAACCTGGGTCGGGCCCCATCAAGCCAACAAATGGTTCTATTGCCAGGACCAAGATCTACCTAAGGGATGTCTGATGTTGGAAAGCTGGAACCCTACGAAGAAGGAAATTGAAAATTGGTTGGATCAGAAGCTTCACGAGTTCATGGTATAGGAAGAAAAAACCCCACAGATATCTGAGAAGAGGTGGCTGGATCGCTATGTATATATGGAAATCCATGAGATATTCTTTGCATCTTTCTCTTCAAAGCTGTGTGATTGGATCACAAGGCTAGCAGATAGCCAGGGAAGGTGCAAGCTTGATCAACTGATAGTGTGGACTCCAGAGTTGGTACGCAGGCTAGAGGCATCTAAATATAAGATCGTGCGGGCCATAGACCATTGGCTGGATTGAATAATAGGAGCGTTTATCACTGAATTTGCGATAGACACGACTATCATCTATAGGGAAGTAGAGAGACGTTTTCTCAAGGGACCGCAAGGTAAGTACATCAAATCTTTGAATACCTGGATTAAGATGCTATTGTGTGAAAAAACGGTGATGCAAATCCATTAATGAGTGGAACAACGTGGAGCGGAAAAGTCTACCAAGGTACCAAAGGGTTAGGAAATAATCCTTTAATTTCACCTCTGCAAACAAGCGAGGAAGAGCACGTGTGGGTTTCTCCGAGGAGTGCAGTTAGTTTGATAAAGCCACGCATTCTTCAGTTACCATCCCCACATATTCCGCCACCCACGTCACTGAATTCACCTCCATATTCTCCCACACCACCTCCACCAAACCAACAGTTCAGCATGGCGAGCATGATCAAGCTGACTGTGTTCAGAGGAGTAGGGAATGAAGATCCAAATTAGTTTTGGTTTGTAGTAAGATTAGTATGGGAAGCACATGGGGTTACGAATGATAACATTAAGAAGGCCACATTGGTAAGCATGTTGCAGGACCACGCGCTGACTTGGTATATCAAGCACTAGAATGATCACCCAAATGCAGGAATAGTAGATATCCAGATCGCGTTGAATAGAGAGTTTAGCTAGCTGAAATCCAAAACGCAGTTGATCATCAGATTTAAAGAGATCGTGATGCTTTCTGTTGAAAACCTTTGGGATCTGGATCAGAGGCTGAAGAGTATGATTTGCGAGGCTAATATGACACTGACAGATGCGCAGCACCACGCGTGGTTTGTGGCATCTTTGACACCACACCTGAGGATGGCATTGTCACAATAGAAGCTCTCAACCCAGGTAGAAGCATTGGAAATGGCGATGAGGTTGCATGAGACGCCGATACAGGATCCAGGGTTGGGAGTCCAAAAAATCCACGTGCAGCTACAAAACCTATGCTTGGAGATGCAGAGTTTGAAGCAGGATAGGGCACCCCGGCCGGAAGTGCGTGAAGAAGTGTGGTGCATAAAATGTAAAGGCCAGGGTCACGATAAGGATCATTGCCCTGTATTTGCAAACTATTTGGTGGGAGGAGGACCCAAGCATGGTGCCCATGCTCTGGTGCGCGATCTCTCAAGTGAGAAGAAAGCACACTACGGACAACTGTCACCTGTTGCAGAAGTATACGCAGACTTCGCATCAACTATTTTGTAATTGATGTAGATCGGTAGGCCACGATGAGTGAACATGTCGGAGCTACGAGCTAATGATGGATAGGACTCCAGCCTATTGATTGCAGATAGAAATGCGAGACCTCGATCCAGCCACAGCAATGGCACGTGGTGGATTCCCAGGATGCGGATGAGGGCAAGGAGGAATGGGACCTGGACGAGGGCGCGAACAGCTAATCTATTATAATTGTGGAGGACCAAGGCACTATGCTCGCAATTGTACCAACCTGATGAGAACATCTTGTCCGTACTGTGAGTAGTTTGATCATGAAATGGTAGATTGTTCGATGTTGATCACACAAATGTGCGAGAAAGGGGTACTATGGCCTAGTCCAACTCAAAATATCCAAATGATGAGGTCCGAACTGCACGAAGAAGACCCCAACGTAAACATGACACTCAGAAGTGGCGTGACCACAGTTGAAGATAAGGGGAAGTAGCTTGAGGGAGATACCTGGGTACGTAAGGCTCCTACAAAGGAACCTAAGTTTTACTTGGAGCATGCAAGGGAAACGTTTATGGAAGCTAAGAAGAGCTTCACGGAGGCCTCTACTTCAAGTAGTAAGGATCAACCAAAGACGAGAATGGATCCTTTTATGCTTACTACCTTTTTAAAGACATTCATGAAGCTGCTACACGACAATAAGGCAGTTAAGGGACTACAAGAGCTGATCGCTAACTGCACAGGACCGGGTGAACCGCGCGTAGTCCGAAAATTGTGGAGGCATGCTCTGCGCACCGGGAGGGAAATGAGATTGATGACGCAGATTAGTGAGTATGAAATGGATCAGGTGATGTTAGACTTAGGTTCGGATGCCGATGTGTTACCAAAATAGACATGGGAATGCATGGGCAAGCCCATGTTACAGTGGTCTCTTATTCAATTATGGATGGAAAACTAGCAAAAGATTTTACCCATGGGAAGATTGCAAGGGGTAACAGTGGATATCGAAGGTGTGAGCACACAAATGGACTTTGAGGTAATAGACATAGACATGGCCACAGATATGAATGGAGTCATCAACCTAAAAAAATGGAAAATGATATTCGGGAAACAGTCCCTATGCGTAGTAATCCTGTTGGATCCAGCCGAATGGGTGTGCTATACTGAACCTGTGCACTAGGATGACAGCGACGATGAGCTGGACTACATTTATCAAATAATAGCGCAAGACCAGGATTGGGTGAACTGGACTGAATATGGTAGAATTTCATGGGAGTGTGACAATTCCTGTACTTCAGATTCAGATGAAGAAATAGAATGCTTGCAAAACCGGTTGCACAAAGTCACAATGCTGAATTGTAACATGATGATTCAATCACTACGATGCGTAATGAACGAAGCAAGGGAAATACCGACAGATTATGGGGAACCTAGAATGGATGGACTCGTAGACAAGGTTGAAAGTACTGTGTCCGAATGGCAACAGTGCGGTTTGTTCGAATGGGTGTTGCACGCGACACCCGCACGATGGGGGCATATATGTCAAAAGAATATCAGAAATTGGCACGAATGTAGAAGACAGATGCGCTTACAATTTGGAAAACCCCAACTAAGGCAGATTGGTGGGAAAAGACAGAACAACTTGCAAGCACACCAGACGTATATAGAACAGACTGTTCCAGTGCGCTGCATTATTACAATAGCAGGCCCAAACAGGATGCATTGGAGGAAGAACAGGATCACACTACCAATTGTGAGAAGGGGAATGTTCGCCAAGATACGTGAAGTCAGGAATAAGGAT
The DNA here is from genome assembly GCA_031772625.1 of Pinus tabuliformis. Taxonomy (NCBI): domain Eukaryota; kingdom Viridiplantae; phylum Streptophyta; class Pinopsida; order Pinales; family Pinaceae; genus Pinus; species Pinus tabuliformis. The sequence continues at coordinate 1,277,990,022 of CM062809.1, forward strand.
CCACGAATACAAGGTAGAAAAGGGAACCTGTGCACCCTAGTGGTCAGAGGGGCATATACGGAGCTATGTAAGAACTGGGCCGCGAAAAAGTTGCAGAATGGTATAGGAACTGAGGTCCTTGAAGAACCTCCACAGACAGATATGGATGTAGCAATGACGGTGAAGAGAACAGTGTGCGAGGTCCAGACTGAAGAATTCATAAGACCTTGCGAAGAGGAATATGAAGGGATTCAGGAAGCTATTCGTCTAGGGAGTGCACAACCTTGCGAACTAGAAAGGGACAGGATACTACTTCGAATGAAGAATATGATGCTGGACATGGAGATTAGATGGCTAGAAAAAGAAAACTAAAGGAGGACTTTCTAAACGAAAAACCTAGAAAGTTGCACCCTGATATGCGCAAACCTAAGGATGAATTGGAGGAATATAACCATAAGGTAATTGATCGAATGTCGTGGTTAAGGCAGCGCCTCACTCTCAGGGGGAATCAGGAGAGTGTGCAGCATCCAGCAGTACGTGTAGCAACAACAACAGAGAGTGTGTTGCGGGTTGCTCACTAGGACACGATAGTGGTGCACCAAAAAGGTGCGACCACCTGACTAGCCGAAGAGGAGAGAGTCTCAGTGCTCCAGACAATTGAAAGAGAGTGTGAGACTATAAAACAGTCTGTTAAGGGGTTGCGTGACAATAAGGATGCGCACAAGGTCGGTATGTCACAAGGGCCGTGGTCGCGCAGAAAGGGCTACGCTACCGCGTGGATAAACAAAGAAATGACCGTTAGCGTCACTATTCATGACAAGACGTCTGAGTTAAGGCAAGAAGAAGGGGGAGGTGGGCATTTAAGGCATGAAGTCAGAACTAGATTTGAAATGATCCACCGACCTTCTAGCATTAATGAGCCAGACTATGGGGGGATGGTTGAATTTGAATTCCAACGGGCCTATAAATTGTAGATGGCCCTCCACCGAACAACCCTTGGAATCTTGCGAATAAAGTTGTTGCGCTATCAAGGGGGTATGAACAGGATGAATGAGGAGGTCATAAGAGAAAGTCCATGGTTTAAAGCATTGTTGAAGGATACACAAGATTTCCTGATTAGATTCATGTCATCTACTAACGGAGCTACGCAAAGTCCTACGTTGTCGGTAGGGGATGCACCCGAAATCCCTAAATTGCCCCGAACACTGAAGTCCAAGAAGGACCCATAGGTAGTAGGACCGGTCTGTATGTCGCCACAAAATCCGTGGTTTGGCAAACTGTCAATGGAAGAAAAGGGCAAAACAGTTAATATTGAGAGCGACGATGAGGAAGAGGATCATCCAACCTTTGTCGAAGAGATGGAACCAGAGGAAGAGATGGAAGAAGACATCTAGCCAGTACATGCTGCAACAAAACGACCCAAGTATGTCCCTCCGCGGAAAGGGAGGGTAAAGGTACCTAAATATTTGGATGTTGTTAAAAGCACACTTAACACCCCGTCCCTCCCCGAGGGGGTTCTGTTCGAAGGAACGATTGTAGGCTGCATTCCCAATATGAAGTTTGAAGACTGGGACCTTGCGGATAGCGAGAAGTTTCCCCATTTGGAAACTAGTGAGCTGATGGAACAAAGCATGGAGGGGGCCATTACGACACTGCAATCGCAGACCTGGCTATGTGGGGTAGAGGAGGCTGGGCTACTCCACCTCCTATAAATTCCACATTTTCATCGGGCCCTAATCACGATATTTGTCATCAGGCAACTGCTCTGCCTGGTGCACGATGGGTACTTATGGCTGGAAGAGCCCATCCCCATCATGATAGAGCTCATTCATAGGATCTCTCAGCTTCCCTGTGCAGGAAGGGACCTTGCGGAAATCATTGGCACAAGTGTAAATTTGACGATTGCAAAAGCCATGAAAAAGAAGTATAAGTTGGAGAAAAAGTAGAGAGGGTACTTTATTACTAATATTCAGGACAAAGGGGTCTGTGTTGCTACCTAGTTGTTGGCAGGAAAGGTGATGTGAAAATTACGGGGCAATGAGGTACTAACAACAGTGAGCGCGCTGGCCGAGTAATGTGCAGAAAGGGTATGGTTCAATTGGGTGCAGTTCCTCTGCAACGAATTCCTAACGAACTGCAGGGAGGCCCAAGAATAGGGTAATACCTTCCACTATGCGTGGTTGCTCTTATCCATCCTATTGGTTACAAGTGAATTGCTTGAGGATAGTCAGTTCCCTCCCCTTGACCAGGATTGGCCAGAGGCAGCAAAATACACGTCGCTATGGGCTACGAAGGATGCCACAAGAATCCGCGAAGCCAAGATTTTCTAGATACTGATGGAAGCGAGCATACGATTATGGATCAATAAGAAACCGCACCTATCCAACTCAGTATATGATAGTGTGAAGAGTTTTGCAGACTTTAAAGCAGATATGCACCATGTGTATATCAGGGCACAGAAGGATCTAGAGCAGAACTGGACCACGCTCCCCTTCATTGCAATAGATGACGTTGTTTTTGCCATGCTGGACACCTGGCCAATGAAATGGTGTGCAACAGATGCGATGGTGCACGATGAGATGGAAACTCAAAGACAGAAGGCTGCCGAAAAGTTCTAGCACAACAAAAGTAGAATGAGCAGCTTGCTGAGGAAGTTTGGGCGTCTCAAGAAGTCGCGAAGGCTGCCGTAGAAAAGAAAGCAGCAGGAGGGACTGCTCCGATAGAAGAAGAAAGAGGCCCAAACGTGACCATAGGGCTAGGAACAGATGAGATGATGAAAGGTGCGGACCCGAGCACTACCTCTACACCCTTAAAACAACCGCGCGCGACAGAAAGAATAGGGCCCCGGAAGAAGACCAAGGTGTCCAAGTTGGATGGGGAGCCTATCACACTGACTGAGGGTGACCTATGTGACATCGGTGATACAGTTCGTGAAGTCACCAGGGAGGCGCTCGAAGAGGTAATGAAAAAGCAACAGACTGTGTTGGGGGCACTCAGGACGCAACTGCAGGAACTTCAAGCACGGCCTCCACAACCGGGAATGGTAGCTACCTATGGGGCTACAGGTACGTCGGCAACTGAGTAGTTGCTACGGGCCAAAATGGCTAATACTATCGCACTATTGGAAAGAGCACTGACAGCAAACCACACGAATGACAGATCCATGGTAGGCCAGCTCAACGGACTTGGATAAAACTTGGCTACCCTCCCACAAGAAATCTTATATCAGCTACAGGATGGAGCAACGACAGAGCTCCGCGCTAGGGAAGGACGTGTGGTACAGATTTTCAGTGAACAATAAATCAACATCGAGCAGTTGAGCCTCCAATGCGATGAAGCAATAGCATAGACTCGGCAATTGGAGCAAATTGCCGAGGAAGCATGTCACTATGCCCCTGAGCTCGAGATTGCAGTAGACTTACCAGTAGGCCTACGGATCCACAAGTTGGCCAGTGGATTCCGCGAGGTGAAGGAGGAAGCAACGAGGATCCAGTTGGACCTCAGCTTGCAGATCACAGAACTGAGGCTCAAGGCGCAACCCGCTACACCGCCGGAGGTCCGAGAGTAGCGGCACCATGCCATTCAAGCAAGGTTGGAAGCAATAGAGCATGCCATCCAGGATTGCACTACCTTACTAGATCAGTCACTCGTCACCCTCACTTCACTACAAGAAGACCCAACGCTCCAGCGGTTAGAGACAGAAACACAGGAGCTGCAACAGGCTTATGACAATGTCCGGGGTACCACGCAGACGGTTGTAGACGTATTTTTCCCAAGCGGTAATTACGGTTATAATTTTGTTTATGTTCTTTATTTATGATGAATTTCAACTAATAGGTGTTGTTAGGTATGTTCATGTATGGTTGTGGAATGATCAATGAATATGTATATGTCGTAATAACATAAATGAATATTAAATACTCTAGTATATGATTATGTTCTACATGCACAATATATATATATATATATATATATATATATATATATATATATATATATATATATATATATATATATATATATATATATATATATATATATATATATATATATATACACTACTGAATGTGAAATTTAGTATTACGTACAAATGGTGCGAGTTTTCCTAGGACTTAGAGGTAGGTGCGTAGGTTCCTTTTCCATTTTAATGAAAGTATGTACTAGAATGGGAATCAATGTAACTAAGCTATCTAGCATTCAAATACAAAAAAAAATAATGAAAAAATTGTATCTAAGACCATGGACCAGGTACGCTAGGGGTACTTGATAGCTAGTAACACAACACTTTGTTTTACGTCAAGAATTATAGTAATTAGCATGGTTCCTATAACTCAGGAATGGGAATGATAAGTAAGGAAATGAATTAATGAGCTTTAGGTGGCTCATAAGCATAGTATAGTCATAAATATATAAAAACAAATGGTAGAATAATTCCAAGTATGTTAAATACATAGATTCATAACTAAGAAGTACATTAGAAACTGCACACCATCTGTGAAAAAGGTAACTAGAAATTATGTTATCACTAAGGGCTTGTTCTACATTAATTTGATAAGAAATCTTAGGAAGAGTATGTTACATGTAGAGAGAACAAAGTAGAAAAAAATGGAAATCAGTTGTAAGATTTCAATATGCACATGAATGAATCCAATCTGGAGTATCATAGTTATAGGTAATAAATTAGAGATAGAGTCACTATAGAAATCTCATATAAAATAGACCAAAATAACATTACATTTTTGCACAATTTAAATCATATAGTTCAGCGAGTGTCTTAGGAAGGACCCAAAATCTTTCCAAACCATTTCACTGAAGCGAAAGAAATAGAATCAAATGGTGGATTTAAACCATTTTTTTACTATAGGGTCCTTTATAGACAAAATAAAAAGAAGAACCAGTATAATTGTTCATATGAAGTTAAACTGGCAGGCCACTCTTTGCCTTTGCATTTCTACCTAGTTAAGGGGCTTGACCCTTAACAACATAGGACAAAACCAAAATCTTGGTTAATGAAATGAGAGGTCCAAGTGAACACCTTCATACAGTTGGAAAGGAATAGGAGACCCCAACTTGCAGGATAAGTGCTCTTATTACTTTCTGAGAAATTTCCTGGACTAATAGAACGATGTGGAAGCATAACTGAGAGTGTAGTTTTCCATGTGGGTAACTATCATGGAAACCAAAAAGAATTCAAGAAAAATGAAATTAAAGGACATTCCAGAGGAAATGATACAACTTGGTTACCCTGGCTTCCAATAACCCCAGGCTAACTCCACACACATCTCGTTATTTACATCAAATTCAAGAAAATTTTAGGCTCACAGGTTGGCACCAATCTTTGTAATGACATAACAATGGATTTGGACCTTTAAAATCTTCAATTCTAAAAAATAACAAATACCCACAAAACTGGGCAATACAGAAGTAGTCCAAAAGGGAACTTCAATCGAAACATAGTCCAATAAATGTTATGTGCAGCCACTACGAAATGATTTCATAGCACCCATTAAACTCTGCATTTTGCTTTTTAGGGAAGCTAAAATGACTCGATCTTGTTACTAATCAATCTTCCATGACGTTGAATGGATCCTTGATGCAGTAAATAATTTCACTCACCTTTCTTCATTAGGTATGCATACTAGCTCACATTGGATGACCATAAAACCAATCTAAATGGTTTTCGTAGCATTGCAAAATAGGGTACACTATCTTATTGTTGTAACAACACTCCAATCCAAGGATAATTTTAGGGGCGAATGTTCGCCCTTTGGCGAAATTAAGGGGTTTTAAATTTTTAGTGGGCGAATATTTTGTATCATAGTACATTTCTACAAATCACCTCAAATAGCCCACCTTATTTTAAGGGAGAGGGTAAAAAAGGTAAATTTAGCCCTTGAAATTAGGACTTACAACCTTCCATTCGCCCATTTTCAAGAATAGGTTTTATTTAAGTGAATCCATTCGCCCATTTTCAAGAATAGGTTTTATTTAAGTGAATCGTATGGGCCAAATACCATATTTATAAAAGAGGTATGGTAAATTAATAAAAATATAAATAAATGAGAGGTATGGTAAATAAATAAAACATTTTTTTATATTTACTCCATAAGTCACCTTATATACATGTAAGGGTGTAAAAAAATAAAAAAATAAGTAAAGTGGAGGTATGGTAAATAAATAAAACGTCTTTTTATACTTACTCAAAAGGTATGGTAAATAAATAAAAATATAAATAAACTAGACGTATCGTAAATAAATAAAACCTCTTTTTATATTTAGTCCATAACCCTCGTTCTATTTATGAAGGCTCAAGAAGAGGTTTTATTTAAGTGAATCCTATGGGCCAAATACCATATTTGTAAAAGAGGTATGGTAAATTAATAAAAATATAAATAAACGAGAGGTATGGTAAACAAATAAAACATTTTTTTATATTTACTCCATAAGTCACCTTATATTTACGAACACTCAAAAAATAGGTTATATTTAGGTGAAACCTATGGCCAAAATACTATGGGACAAATACCATGGACTAGATTGTTATTAATACCATGCAAAAAACTATTATTAACCCTAATATTAGAATTAATAAAAATAAAAATGGCACATGGTATTGACCCATGGTATTCACCTGGAATGTAGCTATTTAAATGGGGGAATTAAACCAGCATGTAGCATATGCTAAGATTCACTAGGACTTTACAAAGTTTTATTATTTAGTGAAAGACTCGCCAAGATCTTACAAGATTTTATAATTGAGTAAAATATTCGCCATGCCTGGTGAGAGATTCGCCAAAAAATTATATATACATAGTATATTATTGATAAAATCGCCTTCCATTTTTCCTATATACCATGGAGATTCGCCCATTTATTATATTTATAAATTTAGGGGGGTTCTTAAAATTTTCCCTGCGAGTCCAATCACTAATAGAAAACCATGCAACCAGTATTGCAAGGAGCAGCCACACATTCCTTCTACATAATTTACAATAGGAAAGGAAAATAACAAATGGACAATCATACCATAAAAATTTTCCAATCGAAAATCAGTCAAAGTTTCATTTTTTTTTACTTACATATGCCAAAACAAAGTGTTATGTTTCACTGTAATAACTTTCACACATTCATTACTCCAAAGCACAATGAACATTCCTCCACGGGGTTTCAAAACCATTAAAACAAGAATACATAGGATACATGAACAAATGACAACGATTGATCTACAAGATTCAAATTCTTAATATGAATGGACTCAACAAGTCACAGATTCTCATAAAATGACCAATACCAATGCACTAGGATAAAAATTATGAATGACTAACAATTCTCAATAGGAAATTATTCAAGGTAACTACAAAACTTCGATTCATTTACAATTCACACAACTTACAGCCGCAAAATGTTCCTCATTTACGCCATTCACATAGAAATACCTCCATTCACACATATTAAAGGTACAGGCATCTACAAAACCTCAGAACTGTAGTTACACAAAGAAACAAAAAGTTCCTCTCTACTCTCCCTCTCTCCTCTCTTCTCATCCATAGCTTCTCGTCTTCCATTCTTCTCCTTTACAAACACCCTTTCTTATTATTTCCCAAAAGAAACCGATCATGAAAACCAAGAGCCACAAAGGGTGAATCGTTTCCCCTTCTCCACAAAACAAGGGAAACTGAAATCTATATTTACATTAGAAAACAACTTCTCCATCATATTTTTAAAAATTAAAACTCAATTCCTAATGTAAATATTTACAAGTTCTTACAAAACATTTAAAATATCCTCCCAACATTACCATGTGACCATCCAATCACATTGGTAAGATCTTGTCCAAACTCTCACATCTTGTGTTCGGTGTATGCACCTGCATTAGACTCCCAAGGTGAAAAGACTCATGGTCTCCTACCCATGTGCTAATCAAGTGAATCTTCCTTGATCCCAAACTTTATGTCGTAGTTGGTCCTTCTCCTTGTCATGTCACTACTCTACTGTTTTCTCCTATTGTAGTCTTCCTCCTTCTTTGCTAATGAAAACTTGCTCTACCATCTACAACATGTTTTCCTTTATTTTCCTTTACCCTACATACTTCTTCTGTAGAGGCTTCTTCAACATCAACGTCTTAATTCTTCAATCTCGATGTCCATCTTAGCCTTGGTTTTGTTCAAATCATTTATTCCTGTCTGTACTTTATCCCTACTATCCCTTACTAATATCCTAGTGGTTGAAGCTAAGTCCTCCATTCCTTGATCTTCTTTGAAGAATTTGTATCTCTGTTGGGGTTGATATTTACTGCCCTCTACTAGTTGTTGTGTATCCTTCATGGAAAATTTGTCTTTCATTCCTCCATGGTTGTTTAAGACACTTGTATATATTTCCACCTACTACCCTTTAGCAAAGATACCGATGCCCCCTTGCTGAAACATATTGTTGTTTTCCTCTCACTGTTTCCTCTTGTCCAAATCTGCAACAATTCTATGGTTTCCATCTTCTATATTTCCTGTTAGCCACTTTTCTAAAAATTCAATTTCAAAATTTTTATTGACACAAGGAAATTGTTCATCACATTCTACCTCAATTTCTTCGGGTGCAGTATACATATCTATGTCATTAGACATTCATAAATTCTCTTCTCCATTTGTATCCTCTTCCATAAACTTGTCCAACAATTGTAGTTCATCTTCACACCTTACAAGCACTTTGTCTTTCTATGGAACAAAAATAAGGTTCTACTTGTCCTTCCTCATCTCCAATTTTTTTTCATGTTTAGCTTCAATAATTTACACAGACATTTCTTCAACTTCTCCATTTATAACATAATTCAAATGATTTCCATTCTTATTCATATTTGTAACAATATTAAATGATTTTCTTTCTTTCTGGTATGTGAAACCTACAAATACATATAAATTGTTAGTTTCAAAACCATAAGGCCTTGCAGCCTCATTTGATGTCTCAAACATCACTTCTTTATGTTGATCCTCATTCTTCAAATAATCTGTGAGACTCCTAGTGAGCTCCTCATTAGCATATTATTCATCATTGTCATCCTCTCCAAGGATGGATCCTTGTTCCATTGTACAAATGTAAACTATCTCTTTCTCATTTTCTCCAAGCATCATTTCCTCATGCAACACTAAATCTTCCAAGTTACCCATCAAATCTTCATCTGCTTCATCCACTATAAAAGCATCATCATTAACATCCACGCACGTGTTCATCACCCTTAGGTTATTCTTCCATGGTTTCATTTTCCCATGGCACATAGACTTCATCTTGAATATCCTTTGTCTTCCTTTCAACCTGTATAACAACACTTAATGATTATTTCTCCTCTCCACATAGAAAAAAATCAATGTGTTTTCCCTCACCTGGAACAACTCTTGCATTCATGCACAAATTGTTAAAATAAAAATCATCATGACTTGTATCATCCATTAACTGTAGGAATTTACAGGGTAAGTTCCTCAGACAGAACACCAAAGGACACCGCTCACAACCAGATCGCAGATCAATACACCAGTATTTTTGATGTGGTTAAAACCCTCAAAGAGGGAAACAGTCCACGGCCTGAGCCAACGTGGCCACTTCGGGCAATTTATTAATAAAAGAATGAAAATTTACATAAGCTTCTCTCATAGACAGATTACACTACAAATGACCCTCCATGCACTTTAAATGGAAATCATGGACCAATTGGGTGTCAATCCATGGATCAAGTGTCGGTAATACCGAGGAGAGAATGAACTGTTGGATCACTACATATCGTGACCATCGGATTGTAAGTTACAAAATGTACATGGTAAAGAAACACACTTTACCTAACTCTATACTAGACCAAGTTGTACTTAACTATTTCCTATGTGTCAGAATATCCTAACATCCCCCCTTAAGAACAACTTGGGATAGGATTGAAGGATTTAAAAATATGACACAATAGGTGAAGGAAGGAGGCACTAGAGCCTATCCCCCCTTAGTGACAACTTCCTGAACTCCAACCATAAATCGAAGTTTAGTGAACTTCACCTCTGTGAGAGCCTTTGTAAAGATGTCTACAACTTGATCATCTGTTGAACAATATTGCACTTCAAGAACATGGTCATGAATGAGCTTTCTGATGAAGTGCATGTGCAGTTCAATGTGTTTGTTGCGCTGATGTTGGATTGGATCTTTGCATAGCTGAATGACACTTTGATTATCACACCAAAGTGTAGTCGGATGCTGCTGCTGAAAGCCAAATTCTGACAGGATCTGACGAAGCCACAAGGCTTCTTTACTAGCTTCTACGGCACCACGATATTTTGCTTCTGCTGAATAAAGAGAAATGGCACCTTGTTTCTTGCAGGCCCATGTAATAGGTCCTGAACCAAGAGTGAACACATAACCTACAGTAGACTTCTGATCATCAGGGTCACCAGCCCAATCGGAATCAGTGAAGCCAACCAATGGAGGAGATGCTTCGACATTGTAATGAATCCCAAACTGAACTGTACCTCGAACATAACGAAGTATTCTTTTAGCTGCTTTCCAATGAATTTCACGTGGGTTTTGCATAAACCGAGCAACAAGGCCAACGACAAAGGAAAGGTTAGGTCGAGTATGGGTTAGATACATAAGTTTTCCTACAAGTTGACGGTATAAGGTAGCATCAACTTCAGGAGAAGTACAAGTGACTGAAAGTTTGACTCCAGACTGGAAGGGAGAAGGGGCTGGCTTACAGTCTTCCATGTGAAAGTGGCGTAGAATATCACAGGCATACTTGGACTCGGAAAGGGAAATACCCTCCTTGGATTGCAAGACTTGAAGACCGAGAAAATAATGTAAGTGTCCTAAGTCTGTCATTTCAAATTTCTTTTTAAGGCTGGACTTCACATGGTTTATAAGGTTGGGATCACTACCGGTAAGGATAAGATCATCAACATAAAGAACAAGAATGATAAGAGACTTGCCCACTTTCTTGGTGTAGACAGTATTGTCAGAATGACACCTAGAAAAGCCAGATTCTAAAAGAAAGCTATCCATTTTGGCATACCAAGCTCGAGGATCTTGCTTGAGACCATAAAGGGATTTCTTAAGCCGACATACAAGGCTAGAGTCTGTTTTTATGAAGCCAATGGGTTGTTCCATGTAGATTTCTTCATGCAAGTCCCCATGCAAGAAGGCAGATTTAACATCCATCTGATGGACTTCCCATTTGAACGAGGCAGCAAGGGAAAGAACAAGGAGGATAGAGTTCATTTTGGCAACAGGGGAGAAGGTTTCAGTGTAGTCAATGCCTTCAACCTGTGAAAAACCTTTAGCAACAAGACAAGCTTTATGTTTATCAACTTTCCCATCTGGTCCATACTTGGTTCTGTAAACCCATTTGCATCTAACAAGTTTTCGTCCCTTTGGTAGAGGAACAAGATCCCATGTATCATTTGCCAATAATGAATGATATTCTTCATTCATAGCTGCTTCCCAATCCGGATGGCCTGAAGCTTCTGCAAAGGTGTCAGGATTATAATTTACTGGAGCTTGAGCCAGTAAAGAAGAGGCTTTGTCAAACTAAGAACGTGTGCGTTGCTGATCTGTAGGATCACCGGCAAGAGCACCTGCTGCATCTCGAGTAGCACGAACCCATTTTGGAAGCTGAGGAGCTGAAGGAGGATCCTGAGATGGTGGGGGAGGATTTTCATCCTCACTTTCATCATCTGAAGAAGAAATGTTTTCAAAAGTAGAAGAGATAGAGAGAGGTGGCACATCCGCCGGACTAGGCTCGCAGGCCGATATATTTTCATCAAATTTTACATCTCTTCTAATGATAACATTTTTGGACTTAAATGGAATAAGTCTATAGCCTTTGACATCTTCATAACATCCAACAAAAGTACATTTTTCACTCTTAGGCTCTAAAGCTTTATGCTTTTCATCTCGAATATGGGCCCACGCTTCACTTCCAAAAACAAGAAAGTGACTTACATCTGGTTTGATTGAGCTCCATGCTTCTTCTGGAGTGATATTATTTAAAGCCTTAGTAGGAGTGTGATTTATTATGTAATTTTCACAGTTAATTGCTTCTGCCCAAAAACTAAGACCAAGTCCTTTAGATTGTAGCATACAATTAGCCATTTCCTTTAAGGTGTGATTCTTCCTTTCAGCTACACCATTTTGTTGTGGAGTATATGGAACAGTATGTTGCATTTGAATTCCATTCTCAGTGCAAAAGTTGATGAATGTGTTTTTAACATATTCTCCGCCATTATCACATCTTAGCTTAAGAATTTGATGTCCAGATTGTTTTTCAACAAAGGCCTTGAAGGCCAAAAATGTGTTAAATACTTCACTCTTGAGTTTTAAGAAGTAAACCCAAGTGCGTCTGGAGAAATCATCAATGAAAGTTAAGAAATACTTGCAGCCAGAGAATGAAACAACTGGAAGTGGACCACATAAATCACTATGCACAAGCTGTAAAGGGGCTGAGGCGTGCCAAGAGGCACGTTTTTCAAAACTGTCTCGATGATGTTTTCCGAGTACACATCCGGAACAAACGCCATCTCTGCAAGATACCATAGGAAGACCTGTCACCATATTTTCTTTACATAGATGCTGAAGGGAGCGATAGTTTAAGTGACCAAATCGCTCATGCCAAACTTTGCTCACTTCATCGTTATGAGCAACAAATACTGAGGGAAGATTTGATGACCCAAAGTTGTGAAACTTATACAACCTTGTAGAATCATCAGCAATGCCAGTAGCTAAAATCTGATTAGGATCTCTTAGGTCCTTGATTACAACATCATGAGGTGAAAATTCAACGATTTTACCTTCACCTGAATGAGTTATCTGATATACAGATAGAAGGTTGCAGAATAAGGTTGGAACACATAATACGTCATTGACCATTGTCTAGATGAACAGTTCCAGTCCCTACAACACTAAGAGATCTATCATCACTAACATATATATTTTTGGTGTTACAATCATTTAAAGAAGAAAACATGGCTTTGTTTTTGGCCATGTGATAAGAAGCTCCAGAATAAATGAGCCACTCATGAGAATGAGAAGAAGAAGATACATTTAGTGCATAGCCAGACTGAGATGCTTGACAACCACATGCAGACAATGCCATTCCTAAAGATGAAGTTGAAGTTGAAGATTGCTCCAAATGGATATTATGTTTCTTCACCGCTGCTTCCAAGGCTTCCATCTTCTTAAAGCATTTTGATTCTAAGTGGCCATCTCGATTACAAAAGTTGCAATGTCTATCAGTCTTCTTCCATTTATTTTTATTTGTCTTATCATTTTGTTGAAATGATTTTTCATTTTGAGGCTGAGATTGCTTAAGACCCTTGTTTGGTTTAGGACCATTCTTTTTAGGATATGACTTCTTAGGATTCTTTGAATTTGGTTGCTGCTGGGCGGCTAACGCTTTCTTGGAAGAGTTTCCAAGATTAATAAGACCAAGATGTAAGAGTTTTTCTTGTTCTCTTATTAAAGAATCACAAAAAGAGTCAAATGAAGGGGAGTTGTAGTCTGTTCCTTGAGAAATGAAGGCTTCTCTTGTAGAATGGAAGGTGGAAACAAACACAGAGTAGGCTGGTCCCAACTTAGTAAGAATGGAATAGATAAGGTTACTATCTTCTTTCTTAACCTTAACACCTTCCAAGAGATATCTAAGGGTCTTTAACTTGGACAAGAAATCTTCAATGCAAGAAAAATTATTAGGGTCCAATGTAAGCAACTCATTTTCAAGTTGATGGGCTCTAAGTTCATTTTTAATCCCAAAAACTTTATTGATTTGTTTCATTGCTTCATCAGGAGTATCAAGTTCTGCAATATGGAATCTAATATCTGGAGAAATAGACATCCTTATCAATCCACGTGCTTGATCTTGCCTATTTTCCCATTTAGCAGCCTTATCTTCATCCTTCAGTTTCTTTTCTTGGCCTGAGGCTATTCTGTAGAGACCTTTACTTCTAAGTAAATCCTCAATGTAGGACAACCATTGGAAGTAGTTGGTGCTGTCAAGGGTAACTTGGTATTGACTTTCCATTTCAATAGAAATTGAAGCTAAAGATGCTAAAACTAAGTGTTCCAAGGATAAATCTCAAAAAATTAGGCTGGTTTAAAAAAAACGGCTCTGAAAACGGCTTCCGGATGAAGACGTTATGGCTTTTTGAAAAAAAGTTGATGAAGTCGCCGACGAAGTGCCGGAATGTGCGGAAATGAAAAAAATCCGCCCCCAAAAAATTGAGACTTGAACCCAAGACCTCTACTCTCTTAAAATAGCTTTGAACCAATTGAGCTATACAAAAAATTTTAGAGAGAGAGAGGGGGGTTGATGCTTTAGATTGCGTGCTTGCTTTGAGAAGGCTCTTTTTCCCTACAAAACAAAAAACACAAAACCCAACACGGACATACAAAAAAAACGACCCTTCTGGCTCGAAGTTAGCTTTAGCCGAAAAACTAAATATTTTCAAAAATGAACCTTGCGGCTCAAAGTTAGCTTTAACCGGAAACTAAATATTTTCCTCAATGTTTCTGATTTTCCAAGATCACACTAAGGCGCAGTGGAAAAGAGCATACGCATGAGAAAAATCCTTCCTTTCTATTTTTGATTTGCCCAGATCGCACAGAGTCGTAGGGAAAAGAGCATACGCAGAAATGAAAGGTATAGATCCGGTTAAAAAAAGCTAAATAAACCGAAACCGAAATAAACAGAGAGAAAATAATTGTAAAGTGCAAATAAACACTGTATACCTCCACATCTTAAAAATGACGCAGCTAGGGCTACCGGAAACCTTTTCGCGTGAAACGAAAGGGGTTCCTCATTGGAATAGATGCTCCCAACACAACAGAGAATTCCTCTCGTTTCGAAAGCAGTCAGAAACAGTAGATCTAGGAAATGACAGTCGGATGCAGTTCTACCGGCTTCAGATTTGGATCACCAACGGACGCAGCCCTCAAATAGCTCTGATACCATGGAGGAATTTACAGGGTAAGTTCCTCAGACAGAACACCAAAGGACACCGCTCACAACGAGATCACAGATCAATACACCAGTATTTTTGACGTGGTTAAAACCCTCAAAGAGGGAAACAGTCCACGAACTGAGCCAACACGGCCACTTCATGCAATTTATTAATAAAAGAATGAAAATTTACATAAGATTCTCTCATAGATGGATTACAATACAAATGACCCTCCATGCGCTTTAAATAGAAATCGTAGACCAATCGAGTGTCAAGCCACGGATCAAGTGTCGGTAATACCGAGGAGAGAATGAACTGTCGGATCACTACATATCGTGACCATCGGATTGTAAGTTACAAAATGTACAAGGTAAAGAAACACACTTTACCTAACTCTATACCTAACTCTATACTAGACCAAGTTGTACTTAACTATTTCCTATGTGTCCAAATATCCTAACATTAACATCTCGGCCATAATATGTTGATTATCCACACAAATTGTGAGACTCTCAACTAGTCACTCATCAACATTTTCTTCATGTCGATCTTCAATTTCCAAATGGCCCATGAGACTTTTAGCTAGTCTCCTTTTAGCATTATCATTCTCTCTCTCTTCAAGGTTTACTCCTTGTTTAAGTTCACAAAGAACTTATTCTTCAACAATTGCCTTTTAATGTAGCTCAACTCCTTTGAGCTTTTCCTCCAACTGAGCATTTATGTTATGTTTAAACTCCTTGAGTTTCTACATCAATTGAGCATTTTATCTTTGTTTCAGCTTCACCGGCAACAAATTCCATTTTAATTTGTTTTGGAGAGTCCATCTGTAACCCTAGTCTTCATCATCTTTCCATAGTAGTTCTCTCAAAATCTCTAGCTATAATTATATTTCAAATACTTATCTATCAAGTTTGTCCTAACTTGACCTATAATGGCTTCTATCTGAACCTTTACTAGGAATCTGAGTAGTCACAAATCTCCTTCTTCTATGAGCTTCTCCCTTATCACTGTAAGTTGCACACAAGCCACTGCAAAAAGTTGACTTCGTCAACTTTTTTGTAAATACCATACTAATCCCTTCCATGCCAAGTCTTCTCCTAGTATTTTTGCTAACTTCTTCCTTTAGAATCTTCATCTGAGCATTGTCTTCTATTATAGCTTCTGTATGCAATTTACTCACCTTCTTCCTCTAATAACTTTGTTGTTCTTCCTCACTTTCTACTACAAGGTTCATTTCCATCATCCTTAATTGTGAACATTCATCATTGCAACTTGTAATCAACAATTAACTGAAAACAAAATACTATTACCTCCTCGTTCAATCTTCACTTGAGCACAGAACTATTGCTGTAGAATTCTTCTTATTGTTGTCATCCCTTTATTGTTGCATACCTTCTTGTTCTTTAAATCAAAACCATTCTTCCTCTTGATTTCTTCCTAATTAAATCTCTTCAACTTCAAGGTAGACATCCTCCACTATGTCTACACAACACCTCACAATCAACACACCTCAATTCAATTTAATTTGAAAACAAAGATTTATCTCAATCCACTGTAAATTTTTCTTCCTCCAAGAGCTTCCTATACATTTCCCTAAGAGTTGTAAAGCTAAAATATTTATGTGGCTTTGATACCACTTGATGTAGCTTGGTTACCCCGATTGTCAATAACCCCAAGATAACTTTGTAGACAGGTCGATATTTACATCAAATTCAATAAAATGTCAGGCTCACAAGTCAATGCTGATATCACCAATATGCTCAAGCCATATAACAATGGATTTTGACATTTAACATCTTCAATGCAAAACAATAATAAATACCAACATAACTAGGCAATACAGAAGAAGACCAAAAGGGAACTTCACCCAAAGTGCAGTCCTGCAAATGTTTTGTGCAGTCTCTATGAAATGATTTCACAACACCCGTTAAAATTTTGTAGGCGCTACAAAATGATTTGTAACACTTGTTAAAACTCTGCATTTTCATTTCAGAAGAAGATGAAATGACTCGACCTTGTTCCCAATCAATCCTCCATGACCTTGAATTCATCCTTAATGCAGTATATATTTTCCCTTTCCATTCTTTGTTCTGTATGCATGATAGCTCACATTGGATGTACAAAAGACCAATCTAAAGGATTTTTGTAGCATTCCAAAATAGGGTACGATGTCTTAATGTTGTATCAACACTCCAATCACTAACAGAAAACCATGTAACACTATTCCAGGGCACAACCACACATTCCTTCTACAGACTTTACAACAAGAATCCCAAAAGACAAATGGGCAATCACACCATACAAAATTGCTAATCTAAAATTAGTCAAAGACACTTTTTTTTATTGTACGCCAAAACAAAGTGTTATGCTTCACTGTAACAACGTTCACAAATTCATTACTCCAGAGCACAATGAATATTCCTCCATGGGGTTTCAAAACCATTACAACAAGAATACATAGGATACATGAACAAATCACAACAATTGAGCTACAAAATTCAAATTCTTAATATAAATCGACTCAACAAGTCATAGGTTCTCATAAAATCACCAATATCAATGCGCAGGGGTAAACATCATGAATTACTAATAGCTCCCAACGCTAAATGATTCAGGGTAACTACAAAACTTCGAATCATTTAATAGTCACACAATTTACAACCCCCAATTTTTGTTCATTGATGCCATTCACAAATTAGTACCTTCCATTCACACAGATTGAAGGTACAGGTGTCTACAAAACCTCAAAATTGTAGTTCGACATAAAAACATAAATTTCCTCTCTACTCTCCCTCTTTCTTCTCTTCTTTTTGGGGCTTCTCTTGTTCCCTTCTTCTCCTGTCCAAACACTCTTTCTTATTGTTTCCCAAAACAAACTCATCATAACAACTAAGAGTCACAAAGGGTGAATTGTTTCCCCTTCTCCATAAAATATGGGAAACCGATATCTATATTTACATTAGAAAATAACTTCTCCATCTTATTTCTAAAAATAAAAACTCACTTCCTAATATTTCTTACAAAACATTTAAAAATTCCTCCCAACGTTACCATGTGCCTATCCCATCACATTAGTAATCTCTTGTCCAAACTCTCATGTCTTGTGCTCGGTCTATGCACTTGCATCAAGAAACAATTTAACCAACATAAGAGAACCAAATAACCAAGGCAACAAATTAACCAACATAAGAAATCGAGTTAACCGAGGAAATGCATAATTACTTGAGAGGGGTTCTGATTGGGAAGGGGGCCCTCGGCACCTAATCAGGTACACCATCAGTGAATAAGACACGATAATCCTTGCAAAAACTATAATAAGAAAAATAAACATAGGTATGATATCAACTTAAAAAGGAAATAATTACTAATAACAAAGATAGTAGTTGCAGACCCTGCCTAACTTGGTCATCAACTAAGATACATAAGGAAAAGAAAACGTTGAAGGTCCCTTTCAAATAAATAAATTGGTAAGGAAATCCTAAGAGTCAATTTTAATTAACCTAAAAAAATGTGCCTAACGCACTTGTGCCTATAGGATTAATGTTCCAATCACCTTACCGGGAGGCGATAACATAATTTAAATGTGTGTAGACCCTGAAATTACCTGTGTTCCATCAAGTTGTAACCTTATAAACCCTTTTTGAATAGTCCAGGCCAACGATAAGGATTAAGCCTGCAAATTAGAGGTTACATTTCAAGAAATATTAAATTGAAATAAGATGAAATAAAGACAACAACACAATGAGAATGCAAGGTTATGTTTGAAAATCGTCAACATGAGCGAGTGTAGCAAATCCTCCACCTACCATTAAGGAAAACTCCCCTTACTGATTTCATGAATGACAAACCTCGGTGGAATACCTGTAATACATTGATTGAGTATTATTAAATAGAACATATTAGATACAAACCCTGTGCAAAAGAAAGAAACCTCCAAAGTTAAATCTTACTAGGGAATCCTTGTTTTTTCCATGGGGCACTCGCTACAGGAGGAGAGTACAAGAGTGAAGAAGGTCAAATGGCCACAACAAATATAACCCAGGTGAAAAAATCCTCTCAATACATACGGTCACGCTCTATAGAATAACCAAGTGAAACAAGAGTAGAATGCCAAACATACAGGGGTATAAAGCTAGGGTTTGAGTTGATGAATCAGAGCCCTAGGATAGAGCAAAGGAAATCGCCACCGTTGACCAAATTCCAAGGTAGAAGAACATGTGACATTCAATTGGGTTGCTCTTGTGTGGCCAATCCCATGTCACCAAGTGTAGGCATGATAACAGTTAAAAACCATCAAAGATTTTCCTTAGTCCCACATAGACTCCACCATACACAAATTCACGAGATCATAATAGTAACTAAGGTTTAATGTTAATAACTTCCAAGAAAACAAAATATCAATTCAAGAATAAGTTATATACCATCCAACATATAAGTAGGATGAAGCTATATGTGCCCTTAAGTTATGTGCCTCATAAGGTACCATTTAATTCACAAGTAAACTTAATTATACATTTTGCAATGCACCAACAGATACATAGAAATTATATGCACATAGAGGGAGATGGCCAATAGACCTTTATATTTTAAAAATCCTATAATCCTCTCTTTTCCTTAACTCCCCTCAAATTTAATGTTCCAAAATCTTATTCATCATCTTCTTCCCCTTAATAGTAAGGGGAATCACAAAAATTTGGGAAAACAAGAAAACTTGAGAAGTCACAAAATTTTGGGAAAACAAGATAACTTGAGATCTCACTTTGACCAATCATTTGGCCCTTTTCTGTTGGTTCTTTTCAGACATCGTCCTCTAATTCTGGTGACTAAATTTAGGAAAACAAGATAACTTGAGAATTCGCTTTGATCAACGATTTAGAACCTTTTATGTAGGCTCTTTTTAGACACCTTAGCTCACTCCATTAGATCAAACATGGAATTTGAGAAATAATATTGCCAGTCATGAGGTAAGACGTCGAATACAGTCCATACTCTTCCCACTTTTCACCCATCATCTAACTTTGTTGGATTGTTTAATATATTCAGATTTGCTTCTTAATATATTCAGATTTGCTTCTTAACATCGAGCGAAAGAAATCGCTGTACAAAACAGTAACATGTAAATTCCTTATTCCCTACAATTGCTCTAACATTTTTGAAGCTCGAGTTTTATAAGTTCACGGAACTACCTCAACACTTGCGGTTTCAGATCCCTCGTAACCTGCTTTTTGACATCTTCCCTTATCATTATTCTTGAGCAGGTTGTAGAAAAATGGCCTCTTCTTGTAAATCTGCAAATTTAATTGTGAAACAATATATAGGACCGAATAAGTTGAAATTTTGTGCAGTTAATGTAAAATATTTATAGTTTATAGGAAATTTATTTCCAAGTTCATTGACCATGAACTACCCACTGCTTATCAAAATAATTGGAATTGTATATTGAATTTCGACCATGGACTTGTTAAGAAAGTTTAAGAGTTACACGTATGACCTATGGCAAAATTCTTAGCCGTTTTTGTTACCACCTAGATGAACTCTCCATAAACAGTAACAATGAGTTAACTTTCCCATATTTTACCTTATAGTTGTTCTCAGCGTCTTGGTTTGATTATACAGGATATTTCTGAGGTAATGTTCCATGGCAGGATAGGTAGTGCATACGATTAATTCCATAATCAAGTTAATTCCGTACATCGATTAATTTTATAATCAAGTTAATTCTGGACATCTTTCCGGGCTTCTCGCTTCACCTTAGTTTTTCTAGTTTCTCCTCATAGTTGATTAGTTTCTCTCTGTTCTCAAGATGGGATGTCATGATACCAAAAATATAGTCTGATTGGGTGAGGTAGTGGTTAAGATAAAAATGCAATGTGATTGAGTGAGGTAGTGGTTAAGATAAAAATACAGTGTTATTGAGTGAGGTATTTGTTAAGTGAGGATATGCATGATATATTTATCAAAAATATAGTGGGATAGTTAGAGTTGGTAATATTTTATGTATTCTAGTTAGAATGAGTTAATATTGATGTGAGCTAGATTTTGAGTTCAAATTTTTACTAGGTGAACAATCTAATTATATGTAATATAGTATCAATTTGAAGAAGAAAAAAATAAAATAAAAAAATAAAATCTATGTATCTTTTAATACCCAACCTTGATACATCTCACTTACTAAGAGTCTTTTTAAATGAGACATTCTTCAACTTACCTTGAAACTTTTCCCTATTATTCCATTTACTTAAATGTTACTACAAAATTAAATGAAAGGTTGTTTTTTATTATAATGTACTAAATTTTGGCATTATAAAAGACAATGTACTTTCCAACAAGGATTTGGTTATGAACAATATAGGAGGGGGTTCACCAAATACATTGAGTAAATGCATCATACTTACTAATCTATCAATTCAAATCATGAGCATCAAAAGTCCTAGGTATAAATAGGAAAATGATGTATG
This sequence comes from Pinus tabuliformis, assembly GCA_031772625.1. Lineage (NCBI taxonomy): Eukaryota > Viridiplantae > Streptophyta > Pinopsida > Pinales > Pinaceae > Pinus > Pinus tabuliformis. The sequence continues at coordinate 1,278,011,413 of CM062809.1, forward strand.
AATGTGAAGTCAAATCAATTAAAAATGGAAATAAATAAAAATGTTACAAAGAAATAATGTGGGTATCACATAACATGTTTATGTAAGAATCCTTAAGTTGGAGAGGACAAAGTTATAACACAATTTTAAAATGTACATGACATAATTTATTGAGACACATCAAAAAGAAATAAATTCATTCAAAGATAAGTCAAATAGAGTTAATGCATAAACATATACAATAAAGTAAAAACACATAACTATGATCACAAAACATCAAAATGAAATAAAATCATTCAAGGATAAGTCAAATAGAGTTAATGCATAAACATATACAATAAACTAAAAACACATGACTATGACCAAAAAAATTAAAGTAGAAGGAATTTACATGGAAGGAAAGTGAAGAAAATGCACAAATGTTGAACAATCCAAAACAAAATATGCAGTGCTAATAATGAAAATAGAAGATGCAACTAAGAATTCAAGTAAAAATATTATTAGATAATGAAATAAATAGTTAGAACAATTAATAGAAGACTTACTAGAATCAATTACTAAAGAAAATGGAGTCCAAGCAAAAAACCCAAGCTATCTAAATATTGTAATTTATAACTATAATTGATAACTATATATATATATATATATATATATATATATATATATATATATATATATAATCCTTGACATATTGTATAAATTTCGAAACAAAATGCATATGCTCAAGAGAAATGGTTCATAGTTAGTACCATTCATGTGGTCACTAATTTACAAGTCATTTTTCATGGGAGTTCGTGAAGATGAGAACACCAAGGTCTAGATATTGTCACCCCTAAACAAATTAATCCTGAATTGGAAGTCAGGTAATAGGAAATTCTATTAGTTTTTAATGAAATTCTCTACCAAGTCTATGGTGGTTTTACAATTGTTTTACATTTGCGGATAACAAATTAATCCCGAATTGAAAGTCAGGTAATAGGAAATTCTATTAGTTTTTAATGAAATTCTCTACCAAGTCTATGGCGGTTTTACAATTGTTTTACATTTGTGGATAACAAATTAATCCTGAATGTCACGTAATAGGAAATTCTATTAGTTTTTAATGAAATTCTCTACCAAGTCTATGGCAGTTTTACAATTGTTTTACATTTGTGGATAATCAGAGTGAAGTAAACTTATGCTTTACAAGCCTATTAGAGAATAATACTCTTACTATACAATTGATTATCACATGTTTTATTGTCATCAATTTTATATTTTAACTATTAACATTTTAAAGATAAGGTGAAAAGTCTATTTTGATTATATATTTATCAAAATTAGTAATAATTAAACATAAGTAAAATATTAGATTAATTGTTTAAAATTTTATTTTTCACCTCATTGTTTATTTAATTACAATCTATGCTTATGGATTTATATGGTAGACATACAAAAAAACTATTTTTTTCACATTTTACTAAATAATATAATGCATTGCCCATTCATAGAAGCATACACTAAATTTTTAAGCCTTCCTTCTCTTAAAAATGGTGGACACACCTAGATGGGATGCCTATGCATGCTCTGAACATGGCAATGTGAGGAGAGATTGCCAGATGTTTTTCATGTGCTTGGAAGCTACAAGAAGAAAGGGTGGGAGAGGTTTATAAGGATATCACTTAGTGATGGTAGAAAATGGGTACTCATTTAAGCACAATCAATTTTCATAATAGTTTTCTCCACAATGGAACCATGCTATTGAGAAAACCCTAAAATCATGTATAATACAAGTTTGTATAAACCCAAGCTTATGTCTAGGGTTGGAAATGTTCTAGTTCTGGACCAACATCATAAATGGAATGACGCCGGTGGTTTTGATTTAGGGTACAACACACTCAATATATATCAAACATGTTTTTTTCTCAAGCTCTTTCTCTTGGTATTATATCTTTTATTATCTTTGGTTTTCTATGTTCCCCATTGTTTTCTATCATCGTAATCAAGGAAAATAAATTCTAAATTGGGTAGTAAACAAGTTTGAATGTCTTGATACACCTCTCCTAAACCAACCTCTCAAAATTATATTCTTATTCATCCAAAATATAGCCTCAAGGGTTTACCATTGTTTCAATTTATGGCAACTTCTTTCTCTATTCCCCTAGATGCTCTCTCCTTGGGCTACATCTACAATTACAAATTTTATAAGGTTATTTGAATCCCTCTTGGTCTTATTTGAAAACACCTTGTAGATTTGGAAGTTATACTAGTGTATTGGTTTGGAATGGCCTACAACCTTATTGATGGTTCCCTCACCCATCAAGCAACCACCAACTATGTGACCTAGAAATAAAATTCCTACTCTTCATAATAGAAAAAGTATGCTTGTTAGAAGCAATATAACCCATTGAAAGCATCCTTGTAACACATAGACCTAATAATGTATGACTTAGGTCCACGCCATTGTTGCAAAGGTAGTAGAACACTTCCATAATTAATTCTTAGATAGTACCAATGGAAAAAATGGAATCAACCTTCAATAAAAAATCCAAAAATTATCCAAAGTATAAGTAAAAGTAGAGTTTGCAGTTTGGATTTTATCCAAGTGGATCTTAAAATGCTCAAAATTTGAATGTCTAAAAGTTCATTCTAAATAGCTACACCGCGTAGAGGTCGAAATTCTGAATTTAACTCAATTTGAATGGGAAAAAAAGGACTCAGTATGACAAAGTTATTGCAGGTCAAAGTTTGGGTCAGCACACAGAAAAAGTCAAAAGCCAAAGTTTGACTGCCTCATGGCACAATCGACTCAGAACTGGTACGGACAAGGGGAATTTGATTGTTTTCATTCTGCAGTTGAAAACTGGTTGTACAATGTTGACATGGCATCATACAGACTCTGAAGTGGTAGGAAAGGTGGCACGTGATGTGGCATATGGTAATGACGTGGCATAGTCAAGCCCTGCCAAGTGGTAGAGTATCATAGTGACATGGATGATAGGTGGTGCTAACATAGGCATGCAAGGCCCAATGGATGGGTGCCACGTGGCTTGGTTAAAGACCACCACATGGCCCTATGGAAAACAAACAATTGGCACTGTACAGTAGTGATGTGGCAGATAGATGAATGAATCAATGTATCACATGGAAGCTGGTAGATGGCAGTACAAACTAGGTAGGGACAAATCATGTGAGGACACATGGTAGTATGGAAGTGTAGTAGTCAGCTGATGTCAACATGTGACTCGCCATATGGTTGGTTAGGTGGGCTAATGATAGGCCACCACGTGGACCAATTAGAGGCCACCACGTGGCCCTATAAAAGGTCACCATGTGGCCTTGAGATCCGCGTTAAAAGTTTAATTGGTTGAACCAACCTCTGCATGATTCAAACCATTGGCCTCTCAGTAACCAAACTAACGTCCTACCAACATGACACGATTGTCGCTTGGTAATCAAAGGGTGTTGGCCATATTTAAAGTTTCAAGACCCAGCAGTTGGGGTTAATAGGTGGGCTAGCGGGCATGCATGACCAGCATGGCCCATAGTTATGTTATGTAATGTGACTAAGTGGTAGGATTTAAGGGCGTAGAGCCATGGCAGGAGCGTAGGTTGTAGGGGCCAACGACCCGTGGTTCCATGTGATACCACATAACAATGACAGAGGAAAAATTCGGCCCAATGACCCTATTTGAATTTAAAACCATAGAACATTATAACTGTCGACCTCGCTGAATCGAACCCACCGTTTGTGGGAAACAAAACTAATGCACCACCATTGGGCTATAACCCTGGTTTATTGATTATTTTAGGAAGGGCATGAGTTATGTTCAACAATTAATAGAGAAAATTGGAAAAGGAGGTTATTTTGGCCATTTGAAGGCCTTCTTGAGTACCATAAGAGTCGAGATAAGGTTTTTTTGACCCTTCTGAGAAGCATGGCAACATCGTAATTTTCATTCAAGCCAACCAATACGTCATATAGTTTAGGTGGTTTAGTGCTAATTCCTTCACATTTTCCAAAGCAGTTTCGAGAGTGAGTTTGGAGGGCCTGAGAAAAACATATAAATATAGTCCATGACATATTGTGTAATTTTTTAAAAAAGATACCTATTCTCTAGAGAAGGTCTCATAGTTAGTACCATTCATGTGATCACTAATTTACAAGTCATTTTTCATTGGAGTTAGTGAAGATGAGAACACCAAGTTCTAGACATCATCACCCCTAAACAAATTAATCCCACATTGAAAGCCAAGTAATAGGAAATTCTATTAGTTTTTAATGATCTTATCTACCAAGTCTATGGTGATTTTACAATTGGGGATAATGAGAGTGAAGTCAACTTATGATTTACAAGCCTATTAGATAATAGTGCTCTTACTATACAATTGATTATCATGTGTTTTATTGTTATTATTTTTATATTTTAACTATTAACATTTTAAAGATAAGTTAAAAATTTCATTTTGATCATATATTTATCAAAATTACAAATAATTAAACTTAATAAAAAAATATAAGATTAATTTTTTAAAATTTTATTTTTTACCTCGTTGTTTATTTAATTATAATTTATGCTTATGGATTCATATGGTAGACACAAAAAAAAAACTATTTTTCACATTTTACTAGAGAATATAATGCATTAGCCATTCATGGCAGTATACACTAATTTTTTAAGCTTCCCATATCTTAAAAATGGAGGACGGACCTAGATGGGATGCCTATGCCTTCTCTCAACATGATAATGTGAGGGGAGACTGCTAGATGTTTCTCATGTGCTCGGAAGCTACAAGAATAAAGGGTGGGAAATATTTTTAATAATATCACTTAGTGATGGATAGAAAATGGGTACTCATTTAAGCACAATCAATTTACGTAATAGTTTTCTCCACAATGGAATCATGCTCTTGAGAAAAACTAAAATCATGTATAATACAAGCTTATATAAACCCAAGATCATGTCTAGGGTTGAAAATTCTCTAGTTGTAGACCAGCATCATGAATGAAATGAGGTTGGTGGTTTTGACTTAGGGTACAACACACTCAATATATATAACATGTTTTTTTCTCAATCTCTTCCTCTTGGTATTATATCTTGGATTATCTTTGGTTTTATATGTTCCACATTGTTTTCTATCATCGTAATCAAGGAAACTAAATTCTAAATTGGGTAGTGAACAAGTTTGAATGTCTTGATACACCCTTCCTAAATCAACCTCTCAAAATTCTATTCTTATTCATCCAAAATCTAGCCTTAAGGGTTTACTATTGTTTCAATTTGTGGTAACTTCTTTCTCTATTTGCCTAGATGCTCTCTCCTTGGGCTACATTTACAATTATAAATTTTATAAGGTTATTTGAATCCCTCTTGGTCTTATTCGAAAACACCTTATAGATTTGGAAGTTATACTAGCGAATTGGTTTGGAATTTCCTACAACATTATTGATGGTTCCCTCACCCATCAAGCAACCACTAACTATGTGGCTTAGAAATAAAATTCCTACTCCTAAGAGGAGAAAAAGTACACTTGTTAGAAACAATATCACCCATTGAAAGCATCCTTATAACACCTAGACCTATCAATGTATGACTCAGGTCCACGCCAATCTTCCAAAGCTAGTAGAAGACTTCCATAATTAATTCTTAGCTTGTACCAATGGAAAAAATGGAATCAACCTTCAATAAAAAAAATCCAAAATTTATCGAAAGTATGAGTAAAAGTGGAGTTTTCAGTTTGGATTTGATCCAAGTGGATCTTAAAACGCTCAAAATTTGACTATCTAAAAATTATTTACAAATATCTCCATCGCGTAGAGCTCGAAATTCTGAATCTAACACAATTTTAATGGGAAAGAAAGGACTCAGTATGACAAAGTTATTGCAGGTCAAATTTTGGGTCAGCAAAAGGAAAAAGTCAAAGGCTAGAGTTTGACTACCTCATGGTACAATCGACTCAGAACTAGTACGAAGAAGGAGAATCTGACTGTTTCACTTTGTAGCTGACAGTTGGTTGTATGATGATGACATGGCAGCGTACAAACTCTAACAGGGTAGGACAGGTGGTAAGGGTCGTGGCATATGGTAATGATGTGGCATAGTCAGGCTGTGACAAGTGGCAGAGTGTGGTAGTGAAATGACATATAGTTGGTGCTAACATAAGCATGAAAGGCTCAATGGATGGGTGCCATGTAGCTTGGTTAGAGACTACCACGTGGCCCTATGGCAAGCAAACAAGTGGCAATGTATGGAAGTGATGTGGTGGATATATGGATGGACCAGTGTATGAGATGGAAGCTGGTAGAAGAAAGTACAGACCAGACAGGGACCAATCATGTGAGGACATGTGGCAATTTTGCAGTCTAGTTTCCAGTTGATGTCAACAAGTGATTAGGCATACGGTTGGTTAGGTGGGAAAATGAGAGGCCACCACGTGGACCAATCATAGGGCACCACGTGGCCCTATGAAAGGTCACCGTGTGGTCTTGGGATTCATGTTAAAATTTTAATTAGCTTAAACAACTTCCGCATGATTCAAACCATTGATCTCTAAATTACCAAACTAACTTCCTACCAACGCATCATGCGTGTCACTTGGTAATCAAAGGGCATAGGTCATATTTAAAGTTTCAATGCCCAATGATTGGGGATAATGGGCTGGCCAGAAGGCATGCCTAACCATCCCGACCCACGATTATGTTCCATAATGTGACTAGGTGGCGGGACTTAAAGGCATAGAACCACGGTGGGAGTGTAGGGTGAAAGGACCAACGACCCGTGGTTCCATGGGATACCACATAACCAACGACGGAGGAAATAAGCAAGCCAACGAACATATTTAAATTTAAAACCATAGAACATTATGTTAGGTCCCTATAATACTAGTGATTCCCCCATTACTATTGTCTTTGTATCCATTATTGTTATTTTTGTGCCCCTATTGTCCCCATACTATTATTATTGTGCCCCATAGAATCCCTCTATTGTTATTTTTGTGCCTTTATATTATTATTGTTAGGTCGGCTTGTTTATATTGTGACCCCTTAGACTCCTATATATAGAAAGGAGGTTTTTTCATTTGAATCATCCAAGAATTGTTAATTTGTGTAATGTAAAGGAGGTTGTCCCCTCGAAGAGGTTGAACTCTAAGGCGTTGATCTATATTTTCTATCTTTTTTGAGCTAGTTTCATAATATTTGGTATCAGAGCCTTGGATTCTAGGGTTTCTCTGCTCCAAACAGGTCATCGTGGAATGTTCGCTATAACTTTCTTTCTGTGACGTTTCAGAAGCTAAAAATAAAACCCATTTGAGACTAAATTCGCTAAACCTCCTATCCAAATTGAAGATTTTGTCTCTCTATATTTGCGGAGATATGATCTGAGGAATTTAGGGTTTTTGCAAGCTCCAAAATCTCATCTAAAATAGGTTATCGTGAAATGTTCACTATAACTCTTTCGCTACAAAGTTTTAGAAGCTAAACAAAAAATACATTTGAGAAAAAATAGGTTTGAACCTCGACTCTGAATTTCAGATCCTGTCTCACTATATTTGTGGAGATATAATTTGAGGAAGTAAGGGTTTTTGCAGACTCGTGAATTACATTCCAAAAAGGTCACCTTGGGAAAATCTCATAACTTTCGCTCTAAGCATCAGATTGAATTTTTGGAAGAATTTACAGAAAGGGGATGGATTGAAGTTTTTTTGGGTATCATTTTCAGAACCTAAGGTTAAAACAGTGACACGTGGAATGTCTTACAAGTTCGCTATACTAAACCAGTCTATACTCAGGACATTGTGGGAGATTTGGCATAACTCTTCATTGGAGAATCCAATCTTGATCAGACTTGCAGAGTTAGAAAGATTACTTAGAGGGTAATTGCAAGAAGAAATTTCAGAGTATCTCATCAAGTGAAAGAACTTACCCGTTGAAGATTCCACATGGGAGGATGAGGATTTTATACAGAAGCATCTAGAACTACTCAAGCGTTGAGGACAACACTTTTTTCAGACACTATCGGATCGAACTCGTGACTTGCGGGAAACCAAACTAATGAAGAAAACATTGGTATATAAGCCTAGTATTTTTATTATTTTTGGAAGGGAAGGAGTTTTGTTCTACAGTTAATAGAGGAGATTGGAAATGGAGGTGTATTTTGGCCATTTTGATGCCTTTTTTAGCGCCATAAGAGTTGAGATAAGGGTTTTTACCCTTCTGAGTAGCATGGAAACATTATAATTGACATTGGAACCAACCAATGTGTCATCATTAGTTTGGGTAGTTTAGTGTTAATTCCTCCACATTTTCCAAGGTAATTTCAAGAAGGAGGTCTTGAGTGCCTCAGAAAAACATAGTCGAGTTTATACTCAAATGACTCAAAATTTTGCAAGGAATTCATCTATGGATGTCTATTTTCTCATTTGAGAAATCTATTTTTAGATGATCTTCAAATTGTGGTTTTGAGATAAGGCAATTTTGAAACTTTATGAGGAAGTAGTCATGTTTATAGTAATTGGTCTCCAAATTGTGTGACAATTGTGAAGGTGATGAGTCTTAGTTGATTCTGAGCAGTGGATTCATGAGGACCTATTGCCACTTTATGTGAGAGTGTCCTTTTGTTATTCTTTCTTTCATTTTTGAAAGTGAATGACTCTATGAGTGAGAGTTGTTTATAGGAGAACGTATCTTTGTGGAAGAGACATTGCCATTCAAGGAGAGACTCTCTTTCTTGTATTGAAAAATATTTGTATGTACTCATTATCTATTTGTTGAGATCAATAAAGTGGCCACCCCACTACTGAAGCAGGGTCGAGAGACGTAGTCCAATTTGGGCGAAACCCCTTATTACTTCGTTGTTGTGATGTTTCTTTTCCTTTCTTGTATTTCTCCATAGTTTTATGTTAAGTAGCATGCTTTTTTTATATTGGTTCATTTAATTTAACTATTCATACTTGACATGTAAGAACTAAGACATTTCTAAAGACCCAAATTTTTAAATGTTGCAAAGTGTTTGTGGCGATCAATTTTCAAATCAGGATTCTTTATGCTATGTATTCTCAAACTCGTGATACTAAAATATTGAAGCTAATAGAGTTATAGTAAATTAAAAAATCCTTTATTATTTGCAAAATAGAGAGAGTGGGTCAATACTAGGACACCATGTAAGTTGTAGGTAGTGGGAAAAAAATTGATGCTCTCTAAAGACAAATTTCAAATAATATTTTTGTTATACATAGCTATGTAGAAAATTGGCATGGAAATGAGAAAGAAGATAAACATGCTCTAAATTTTAAGGGTATACAATCAAATTTCATTTCACTGAATCAAGTCATTAACGCCTAAATAGACCAAAGCCAAAAAAAACTCAAAGAGGTGGACTAATTAGTTAATTCTTTACTATTTTTATGGAAGTGATGTGGCGGACATATCTATAGGCTAGTTTATGACATGGAAGTTGGTAGATGGAAGTACGGACCAGATAGGGACCAATCATATGAGGACACGTGGCAATTTTGTAGTCTAGTTGTTAGCTGATGTCAAGAGGTGATTGGGCATACGGTTGGTTAGGTGGGAAAATGACAAGTTGTCACATGGACCAATCATAGGTCACCACGTGGTCTTGGGATTAACTTTAAAATTTTAATTAGCTTAACCGACCTCTGCATGATTCAAACCATTGATCTCTCTATTACCAAACTAACGTCCTACCAACGCGCCATGGGTGTTTCTTGGTAATCAAAAGGCACTGGTCATATTTAAAGTTTCAACACCCAACGCTTGGGGGTAATAGGTTGGCTAGAAGGAAAAACTGACAGGCCCGACCCACGATTATGTTATGTAATGTGAGTAGGTGGCGCGAGTTAAAGGCGTAGAACCATGATGAGAGTGTAGGGTGTAGGGGCCAATGACTTGTGGTTCCATGGGATACCACATAACCGACAACCGAGGAAAAAGGTGGGCCAATGACCATATTTAAATTTAAAGCCATAAAACATTATAACTGTCGACCCTGTCGGATCGAGATTTAAAACCATAGAATGCTATAACTTTTGACCCTGTCAGATCAAACCTGTGACTTGCAGGAAACCAAACTAATGAAGAAATCATTGGGCTATATGCCTACTATTTTTATTATTTTGGGAAGGGAAGGAGTTTTGTTCTACAGTTAATAGAGGAGATTGGAAATGGAGGTGTGTTTTGGCCATTTGGAGGCCTTTTTTAGCGACATAACAGTTGAGATAAGGGTTTTTGACCCTTCTAAGTAGCATGGAAACATTATAATTGACATTGGAACCAACCAATGTGTCGTCATTAGTTTGGGTGGTTTAGTGTTAATTCCTCCACATTTTCCAAGGCAGTTTTGAGAGGGAGGTCTGAAGTGCCTAAGAAAAACATAGTTGAGTTTATGCTTAAATGACTCAAATTTTGCAAGGAATTCATATGTGTATGTCTATTTTCTCATTTGAGCAATCAATTTTTAGATGATCTTCAAATTGGGGTTTTGAGATAAGGCAATTTTGAAACTTCATGAGGAAGTAGTCATGTTTATAGTTATTGGTCTCCAAATTGTGTGACAATTGTGAAGGTGATGAGTCTGAGTTGATTCTGAGCAGTGGATTCATGAGGACCTATTGCCACTTTATGTGAGAGTGTCCTTCTGTTATGCTTTCTTTCCTTGTTGAAAGTGACTGACTCTATGAGTGAGAGTCATTTATAGGAGAACGCTTCTTTGTAAGAGAGACAATGCGACTCAAGGAGAGACTCCCTTTCTTGTATTGACAAAGATTTTCATGTACTCATTATCTATTTGCTGAGATCAATAAAGTGGCCACCCCACTACTGAAGTAGGGTCAAGAGACGTAGTCCAATTTGGGCGAACCCCCTTATTACTTTGTTGTTGTGATGTTTCGTTTCCTTTCTCGTATTTATCCATAGTTTTATGTTAAGTAGCATGCTTGTTTTATATTGGTTCATTTAATTTAACTATTCATACCTGACATGTAAGAACTAAGACATTTCTAAAGACCCAAATTTTTAAATCTTGCAAAGTGTCTGTGGCGATCAATTTTCAAATCAAGATTCTTGATTCTATGTATTCTCAAACTCATGATACTAAAATATTGAAGCTAATAGAGTTATAGTAGATTAAAAAATCCTTTATTATTTGCAAGATAGAGAGAGTGGGTCAATACTAGGACACCATGTAAGTTATAGGTAGTGGGAAAAAAATTGATGCTCTATACAGGGAAATTTCAAATAGTATTTTTGCTATACATAGCTATGTAGAAAATTGGAATGGAAATGAGAAAGAAGATAAACACACTCTAAATTTTGAGGGTATACGATCAAATTTCATTTTGTTGAATCAATTCATTAACACCTATATAGACCAAAACCAGGAAAACCTCAAAGAGGTGGACTAATCAGTCAATTCTTTACTATTTTTATGGAAGTGATGTGGCATACATATGGATAGACCAGTGTATGACATGGAAGTTGGTAGATGGAAGTACGGACCAGACAAGGACAAATCATGTGAGGACACGTGGCAATTTTGTAGTCTAGGTGTCAGCTGATGTCAACAGGTGATTGGGCATATGATTGGTTAGGTGGGAAAATGATACGCCGTCACATGGAACAATCATAGGGCACCACGTGGCCCTATGAAATGTCACTATGTGGTCTCAAGATTCACGTTAAAATTTTAATTAGCTTAACCGACCTCCGCATGATTCAAACCATTGATCTCTCAATTACCAAACTAACATCCTACCAACATGCCATGGGTGTTTCTCGGTAATCAAATGGCATTGGCCATATTTAAAGTTTCAACACCCACTTCTTGGGGGTAATCGGTGGCTAGAAGGCATGTCTGACCAACCCAACCCACGATTATGTTACGTAATGTGACTAGGTGGCGGGAGTTAAAGGCGTAGAACCATGACGAGAGCGTAGGGTGCAGGGACCAATGACCCATGGTTCCATGGGATACCACATAAAAAACGACGGAGAAAAAGGTGAGCAATGACCATATTTAAATTTAAAACCGTAGAATGTTATAACTCTTGACCCTGTTGGATCGAAATTTAAAACCATAGAACGTTATAAGTTTCGACCCTGTCAGATCGAACCCATGACTTACGGGAAACCAAACTAATGAATAAATTATTGGCATGTAAGCCTAGTATTTTTATTATTTTGGGAAGGGAAGGAGTTTTGTTCTACGGTTAATAGAGGAGATTGGAAATGGAGGTGTATTTTGGCCATTTGGAGGCCCTTTTTAGTGCCATAAGAGTTGAGATAAGGGTTTTTGACCCTTCTGAGTAGCATGGAAACATTATAATTGACATTGGAATCACCCAACGTGTCGTCATTAGTTTGGGTGGTTTAGTGTTAATTTCTCCACATTTTCCAAGGCAGTTTTGAGACGGAGGTAGGGAGTGCCTGAGAAAAACATAATCGATTTTATACTCAAATGACTCAAAATTTTTCAAGGAATTCATATGTGGATATCTATTTTTTCATTTGAGCAATCAATTTTTAGATGATCTTCAAATTGGGGTTTTGAGATAAGGCAATTTTGAAACTTTATGAGGAAGTAGTCATGTTTATAGTCATTGGTCTCCAAATTGTGTGACAATTGTGAAGGTGATGAGTCTGAGTTGATTCTGAGTAGTGGATTCATGAGGACCTATTGTCACTTTATGTGAGAGTGTCCCTTGTTATGCTTTCTTTCCTTGTTGAAAGTGAATGACTTTGTGAGTGAGAGTTGTTTATAGGAGAACGTCTCTTTGTAGGAGAGACAATGCCACTCAAGAAGAGACTCCCTTTCTTGTATTGACAAAGATTTGCATGTACTCATTATCTATTTGTTGAGATCAATAAAGTGGCCACCCCACTATTGAAGCAGGGTCAAAAGACTTAGTCCAATTTGGGTGAACCCCCTTATTACTTTCTTGTTGTGATGTTTCGTTTCCTTTCTCGTATTTCTCCATAGTTTTATGTTAAGTAACATGCTTCTTTTATATTCGTTCATTTAATTTAACTATTCATACCTGACATGTAAGAACTAAGACATTTCTAAAGACCCAAATTTTTAAATCTTGCAAAGTGTCTGTGGCGATCAATTTTCAAATCAGGATTCCTGATGCTATGTATTCTCAAACTCATGATACTAAAATATTGAAGCTAATAGAGTTATAATAGATTAAAAAATCCTTTATTATTTGCAAAATAGAGAGAGTGGGTCAATACTAGGACACCATGTAAGTTATAGGTAGTGGGAAAAATATTGATGCTCTTTACAGAGAAATTTCAAATATTAATTTTGCTATACATAGCTATGTATAAAATTGGAATGGAAATGAGAAATAAGATAAACATGCTCTAAATTTTGAGGGTATATGATCAAATTTCATTTTGTTGAATCAAGTCATTAACGCCTAGATAGACAAAAACCAAAAAAACCTCAAAGAGGTGGACTAATTAGTCAATTCTTTACTATTTTTATAACTCCAAGGAAAAATAGGTTTAAGAGAGTCATTCAATACTATGTTATATAACCAGCGTAGATCCATCTAACTTCGAATCTATCATGGGCCGAGAGGGATCAAATCCCTCGAGATGCAAACCTTTCTTCAAATTATTAATCCAAAGTTATTAAATCTAATAATATTAATATTAATATTAGATTTAATAATAATAATAATAATAATATTATTATTATTATTATTATTAGATTTAACGATGTTTTTTTTACATGGTATGATAATAAAATTTATAATAAAACTATATCAAATTAATATTTTTAAATATTACATCTTTGAGAGAGAAATATTTATTTTTTTAAATATTTTAATATATCCATAGGATATGGTTTTTCTTTTTAAAGATTCATTTTATAAATATTTGATTAAAAGAAATATTAAAAGACTTGTATTGTAGTTTTTTTATTTATATGATTGTTTTCATTTTTGTTTTAGGTCAATATTAATTTTTTTATTTATATTATTATTTTATTGGAAACTTGACATACTTACACCTCCTCCTCATACTAAATTGTAAAATACACCTAACAACACAATTATTATTTTAATCTTAAAAACAATTATTATTTTAATCTTAAAAAACAGAAACATACGAAGTCAATTATATCCGTGTAAATAATAACATATATATGTTAATTATTCTATATTAAAAAATTTATAATATTAAACATTGTAATTTAATTAAAAAATTTAGTATAATATCATTTTAAATCCTTTTATACTATGTGATTATAACTTAAATTACATTACTTGTCACTTCATTATATCCCATCCAAACCCTTGTTATATTGCTAAAGCGAATATTGTCCACTCCTGATACATTACTTCTCCACCCTTTTTACCATAGCAAACTTTAATGAATGTCCATTCTACATTTAACATTTATTGGAGAGGTTTCCAGTTCGCCTACTTTCTTATAGCTAATCAAATAAACCTCAACCCCATTTATATAATTAAATAATATTATATACCAAAACCGTCAAATCATTTGAGTAAAGCCAATGCACATTCGGTCATTCATCGTGTGATTCTCAAATGGATTTCATGAGTAAAAATATCTAATATTAGTTAATATTTTCATTTGGGAAATAAATAATATATAAAATATTTTCATTTGGGAAATATATAATATATGGTTTTTTTTTAAAGGTTAATGATTTTTTCATTTAATTTAAATTAATATGTTTTAAAATAAAAAAATAAATCAATTTTAAAAATAAAAATTATTAAAAAATTATTAGTTTAATCTTGGTAAAAAGAATTGAATTTTGAACATATTATATTTTATTTATAAAATAATAAAATATGTAAACATTGGTAAAACAAAATATCTTAAAAATAATTTTTATTGTACTAGAAATAGTTCAACCAACACATGTAGCAAAGGTATATTACTTAGATATATTCTAGTAAATACATATATTAAAGGCACACCAATCCACGTATTTGACATATAAGTATCAAAGTTTTATGTATAAACATTGAAATCATCTCTAAGGTGAAGTGAAATCAAGTAAGCATAAAAGAAAGTTAATAATAAATAGCATGAATGTGACATAACTTGTATGTGCAAAGAAAATTGGAGAGGTAAATTTTGTGAAGTATAGAGATCAAACATAATTTTTAAAGAATCTTATTATAATTATGTAAGATTCAAGTTGATGAGACACATTGTAGCTCAATGATATCGCTGGAGAACAAGTTAAATTAAATAGAGTTATTATACTAAAAAAAAACTTTTAAATTTAAAATAAAGAACCATGATTAATTAAAAAAATTGAATATAATTAAAAAAATTAGTGTTAAAGGAAATATTGTGGAATGGAAGAGTACCAATGCATAAATGTTAAGCAATCTAGGAATCACAAAATATGGAGTGACAATGAGGAAGATGAAGATGCAACTAGTTAACTGAATTATCATAATGTGATTAGATAAGGAAAAAAACAATTAGAATAAATAACAAGAGACCTAAATTAATAATAGAAACGTAAACAAAGTGAATATACTCAAGCAAGATATATTACATATAAGTATTGTACTTTATAATTATGGACTTTGTTATCCAATATTAATGAAAAGATATATTGTTCCAAATGTTGTGTACTTTTTTTACTCAACATATCCATGCTCAAGGGTGATTTCATTAGGTATGATATGGAATGGAAAATACGGCAATTATTGTTGTAGGGTGGTCATTGTTAATCAACAATCAATTATCATACCAATCTATTCCATGTGTTAGACCAATTGTTGGAAGAGGAAAATTTGGTGAATGGAGAACATACTAAGGTAAGAAAAGGTTTGTAAAAGGGTGTTTTGGGGTGGTGGAAGCCTCCACTATCCATGTGCACCCGTACATGATTGTCTTGGGTATGTTATCAGCCTTGTCCTTGGTTTTCTAAACCTCTGGTATAGTGCTCAATAGTAAGCTTCCCATCATGAAGTTGAGTGAGGAATTGAACCTTCAATCATACCAAACCCTATCCAAAGTTGGGATGGATCTAAAAAAAAATCATGGTTAATGAGGAAGCTGGTTCATGATGTGTGGAGGGAAAATTACCATTATCTCCTCCCTTGTTCTTTTCAATAGCTCTGAGATGAATTGCACTATCCATGTATTGCGTTAATATGGAAGGGTATCAAGACGTGAGTCGAGACACCCTACGTCATCAAAATTAGATGGTGAATCCTTGGAGTTATATGAAGGGCCATGTAAACATGTAGCAACAAATATTGAAAGGAAATATGAATTCAACCCTAGAAGAGATAGTCTCTCATATTTTTGTGTGGTATTAGGCTCATACTTCCCTGTAAAATGGAGGCATGTAAATATAATAGCGCTATGGGCCTAAGTAGATGGTATTGCTCTTCTTATAAGATAAGTAGGTGTGGTTGTTAAGTTTTTGTCTGTTTCTTCTTTTGTGAGTTGTGTCCCTGAGAAACATCTTTAGGAAAATCTCAATCTGGCACTAGTCAGAATTGGAAACTTAACCAATGTAATAAAACACTTATATCTTCATTGTAGTACACCATTGAAGTTGTTTTATCTCTTCTTTTCTTGTAACACCATTGTAGTACGCCATTGAAGTTGTTTATCTCTTCTTTTCTTGTAACACCATTGTAGTACACCATTGAAGTTGTTTTATCTCTTATTTTCTTGTAACACCAATTTTTCATAGCATGTAATCTCTTTTCATGGTGATATGCTATGGTTATTTCTCATTGTTTATGCCTTTTATATTTTCATTCTCAAGCCTTCTAGAAAAGCTCAATGTGCCAATTTCATTTTAGCTTCAAGAATGGCCTATCCATGCCCTTTTAAAACTATTTTGACATTGGAGGAACCATGTCATTTTGTTCATAGTTTCTTTGATGACATGTTTTTAATTGGGTGTTCAGTTTCTATTTTAGATTTCCATGTGATTTGGGAGAGTTTGGTTTATGATACAATATAGCAAGGGGTTGTGGGCATCCCTCATGAATCTATTAGTTCTTGAGTAATGGATGCTCATCAATAATATTGGTTATAAATATATAATAATAAATTCTTACACTTCAGATCAACCATAATCAAATGACATCCATCTTGAAAACCTCCATGGAAACTTTCATTTTACATCGTACTTTGATTTAGAGGTCTGGCTATTGTCAAACAACATTCAAAGCACTCTTTGGTAGGCACTTCAACGAGCTCTGCTCAACATCTCATACGAAATTTGAACAAACCAATGATGGGAAAAGGCATGGACTCTGCCCAAAATGTTTTTGTCTATTTTCATGATACACAATCAATATACCATTTAAAATTTACAAATTTTGAATTTATTTTAGGAAATTAGGCATAAACTCTGCGGAAAATATTTTTATCTATTCCCATCATATACAATTAATATAACATTTAAAATTTATAAATTTTTGAGTATATTTTAAAAAATTTAAACTTTCCATTAACTTAGTATATTGGTCATTATCAACTAACATCTCAATGATACATTGTAATCAACCATCTTTTTATTTAATCTAACAAAAAAAATAAATTATTAAAATAATGAACCTTGATGCAATTATTGGGCTCTCAATCTAAATTCCCTTTACATAAATTTTCATTTCAGTTTCCCTTAATTATAATAATTATAATATTTTATATTTAACAATAACAAGTGTTTACATTATTTATCACTTTGTAATATTCCATTACCATGCTTATTATTTTACACCCCAGGACTTTTTAACAAAGCAATCATACCATGAATTAACATATCATATCGTGTGAGTGTCTTCCACTAAGCATACTTTCTTGTAGCTAATCAAATAAAATCCATGTGTACAATTAAACCATTTTGTATTCTGTCAGCTTCTTATACCTCGTTACATTTAAAAATAAAAGAGATATATTTTCCAGTTTTTATAACGAATACATTGAAACATCCCATTCTGATCTGATTTTTATGCCAAAAACTTCGAATAAATCTAATAAAAGTTATTAATTAACCATGATGAAGTTTCCATGGGTAATTATTTAATAAATATGATCTATCCCATTCTGATATGATTTGTAGGCCAAAAACATCGAATCATATCATTAAAGTTACTAATTACTATGATGAAGTTTCCATGGGTAAATTTTTAATAGATATAATTAATAATGACTGAACAAAATAATTAAATATTAATTATTTTATCATTATATATTAAAATATATTATTTAATTATTTAAAATAAATTTAATATAATTTCACTTTCATAATTTTGAAAATAAGGTTCAATTATATAGTATTTATAAAAGTCTATAAAAGTTAGAATCTATTTTGTGAACTAAGCACTTTTTTTATTAATAGTTCACTTTATGATTTATTAATTTTTTTTATAGGAAGAGTATTTATTTTAAAGATTTCAAAGTATCAATTCAATTATATTGATATTTAATAATATGTTAGTGTATCATTTATGCATAGATAGAATATATGCATATTTTAATGGATATCAATGTGTGGATGTCAATAGTGTATTTTTCATGCATGAACCACTTTATAATAATGTCAAGTTTCACTTATCCATCTTAGGTTGCATCAATAATTATCTATCTTGAGTTACATCAATTATTTAAGGTATTTATTTATTAAGAAATCATTTTGGTTCCCCAAATATCTTGATATAATGTGACAATTGATTGATTGGCATGTAAAGTGAATCTAGTCATGATTAATCAAACTAATTATAGCTCTGTGGCCTCCTCTTTTCATGCCATAGTGTTAATACAAGCTAGGATCCACTTTGAGTCAAGTATGCTTTCCCACAACCTAAAATGTGTTCGTCACATCTTACCCCTCCATGGAAAGGTCAAATGTTGCATGGATGTGTTGTACAAGGATAGGATGCTTTGTCCAAGTAGAGAGACTTGCTTTCATATCCAACTAATCAAGAATTTTGTACATTTCAACACCTCTCCAATAGTGTCAAACATTGGAAGGTGGGGTAGCTTTGTGAGGGTGTCCACTTGGAATAGCTCGATAACAAGCTTTCAAACCATTGTGACTTCCTTGATATCCAACATAATGTCATCTTTGTATCATTATGGCTTCATATGAAGGAATATGTCTCCTATATAATCATTTTCTATTGAAACAGTCTTCTCTATCTTTCCATTCACATCTACTATTCTTCCATACATGGTCATGAAACTTGATTGAAATGACTTTATTTGAATCCATAGCCATTAATGTAGTAGTGGAGACTGTCTCATTATCATAAAATTATCATCTATATAGAAATAGAACTAGATATTGTCTATGTAAGAAATTATAAATAATAGTGTACAACTTTTCAATTCAAGGTGAGTAAACTTAATAACTCTTGTTATACTTAAGGCTAGGTCTAATGACAAGATTTAGCCAAGAGTTTGATAGACCACTCATCACATCATTCATAATTTTAACTACCAAACATTAAATTAAAATTAATGGAAAAATAGTTGCATTTAATGAGTTCATAGACTTTACCACAAATAGTTTACCTTTAACTATTGAAACATTTCACTGAAAACAAGACACATTAACTTGTAATTGGTGATAACTTTTGTATGCTAAAGAGTGATTATTAGTACTAAACACCATGAACGTGTATCACTAATTTATAATTCATTTTCCATGGCAGTTCACGAAGTTAGGGATTATAAAGTCTAGGCAATGTCCCATTATTACATGCTAGGGCCTCATGAAAAATTATGGAACAAAAGCAATATCAATTTGATTTATAGTCTTCTCTACCAAATCCATGGTGGTTTTACAATTGTAAGTAATAAAAATTAAGTAATTTTATACTCTATAAGTTGATATCAATGCTTTCGTTAAATCATTTTTATCATTAAATTAATAATAATAAAATTTAATTTCTCACAAGGGCATGGAGTAGACTGTAACGTAGTATTTTGTTATAGCACTCCGTGGTGAAAAGGTCACCGATTCATATCTTCATGGGAAAAATCATGCCATGCTAGCGGTTGGTGTGGCCTAGGCCAAGTGTGATCCCTAGGGAATTTTGACGGTTTAAATGTCCTTAAGTTGCAACTACTCAGGCCACAAATTAGGCATGTCATTCATCTTAAGATTCACAGACACACACACATATCCTAACAAACAAATAATAACAATAATATATATATATATATATATATATATATATATATATATATATTGATTGGGGGATTAAGGAGGAGATCATCATGGGAAACAAGGATAGTGTCAAAGATGCTATTACCTCCAGTTTTAAGGACATGCTATGGGATGATAACAATATGGAGGGTAAATTGAAGCTAGTATACTATAAGGAGGTGATCAACCCCACTCTTGATAACCAGAATTATCTCTCTGTGTTAACCAACACTAAGAAAAAAATGAACATCGCTAGGATAAGAACTAATTCTCATGAGCTTCGAAGTGAGACCGGTTGGTGGTCTACTCCCAAGACTCCCTCGGAAGATAAAATCTATCAAATTTGTGATACTAAGAAGGTAGAAGGCGAAAATCAGTTCCTTTTAGACTGCTCGGCTCTTACTTGGATCCACTCTCATTTCCCTAATATTTGCCACACTTATAATATTCTTGAGTTATTAAGCCAACCCAACTATAGTGATCTTGGAGCACTTCTTTCCCTTCTCTTTGATCATAGAAACAAGATATTAAAGAATCACAATTAAATTCTTTTTCTTTCTTGAAGTCCGATAAGTTGCATTGGTCTTAATAGACGTTAATCATCATCATCATTTATTTATTATAATTTATATTCAAATATTAATAAATCTATCTTTAAATCATTTTAATGTTTAAAAAATAAAAATATCACAAAAATAATGATAATTAATATTTAATTATTTTATAACGAATACAAAAATTTAGAACATCCTTTTTAATTTATTATTTAATTTATAATAATTTTATTATTTAATTTATGATAATTTACTTTTCAAAATTGAGTACAATCTTTTATATCCAGCAATTAAAATCATAGATAATTAAATCTATTATATTAATAATGGTTTTGATAATGGAATGCGAGTCGTAAAAGAATAAATTAATTAAAATAAATAAATAAGGTATTTTTTTTGGTTTGTTTTCATAGGTATGTGTTTTTTTTAAAACTAAAAAGCATTTTTATCAAATTTTGTTTAAAAAAAATTGATTTATGTAATATGCCAAATTCAAATACATTAAAAAGAATTAACACACTTATACCACTTATACATTTAATTTAAAGTTATTTTTACAAGAAAATTGATTGTGCATACTCATGAATGGTAACGAGTGAAGACGACCCCGCACATGGTAAACCAGGAATATTATGAAAAGAATATTGTGTGAATAAAAGATCTCATTAAATGCATGGTTTAGAAAAATGAGTTGAGAAGACGCTGGTCAAGTCGGTTATATATATTAGTCATGCTTCCATTTTTTCATTTCTTAACTATTGTGAAGCAACGATTTATAATTGTCGAAGTGTGATGAATATTTTTTATCATTATCTATTATGTAAAAGCCATATATCATAATATTGCTTACACTATTACCTAATCCTCAAAACAAAAAGCTAATATTTTTGTTAAAATATTAGGTGAGTTAACATGATTCTTAAAAGAATGATTATTAAGGTTCACTCTGTCCTACAACGATTTATAATTGTTGAAGTGTGATGAATAATTTTTTTTATTAGCTATTATGTAAAAGCCATATATCATAATATTGCTTACAATATTACCTAATCCTCAAAACAAAAAGTTAATATGTTTGTTAAAATATTAGATGAGTTAACATGATTCTTTAAGAGGATGATTATTAAGGTTCACTAAGTCATAAATGATGGATAAAATCTAGAAGTTGAGTTATTTGAAGTTTTCTAGAGTTTTTTCTATCCTCGAAAAGCATTAGAAGAATCATTTCAATATCATTATAGTTTTATTGAATTAAGAGTATAAGAAGATTGGTAGAAGAAAAACATATTAACTTTTAGATCTAAGGTGAGTATAAGTTAGACCATTTAAGAGAAAGTTATTTTCATCTTCAACTTTCTAAGTGACATAAAGGTAACAAAATATTTGAGTCAATGTGTTTAGAAATAGACCAATGCTCAATTTCACTATGCAACACATGATTTCTTATTTTAGCAATATTTTCTTTCTTCTTTACGCTAGCCAAGACAAAGAGATAATTTTGATTTTCGAGATTTGGGTTGATCACCTCGTTATAATATCTTATATTCCCTTTTCCTTCTAACTATTCATTACCCCACAATTTCTACTTAAATTTTGATGTAATCATATTTTCGATAGTATCCTTATTCTACATAAAATATCCTTCTTTATCCCCCAATAATTTGGCTAAGATTGTGGATCCTTATACCATCCCTCCTTGAGCTGAAGTTGTTGGTTTTGTTTAGAGTTCAAGAAATTTTAGGAAGTGTTTTATTTTCCATGTTGTTTGAACTTTTCTTGTACATAGGATACCTAATCATATCCTTTCCTTAAATGGGGGAAAGGATTCCGTTGATGGGGAGGATAACATAGGGTGTATTTCCTTTAATACTGAGATTGTATGGTATAAACTTCTTTTGGATCTATTCCCTCTTCCTCCATATGACTATTTGGAGGTACTACAACCCCAAATGTCACATCCATATAACATAACAGGAGTTATGAGAGTCTCAAAGGGGTGTTTCTTTTAATTCCATATCCTAAGATATTCCAACATACAATTGTTTCAAGTCCATAATATGCTTTCCATCCTCCATTTATCCTTTTTCGAAAACTATAATTCTAGTTTAGCTTGTTATGGAGATTAATTCTCATATATTTTTGTGACGGAACTTCCTTCAAGTTCTTATTCATATATGAAATTATCATATGCGATATTTCTAGATTTTATTAACATGACTTCTTCTTCTTCTTCTTTCAGTGTTAACAATCATGCCCATCTTTGCACAAAATTCTTGGAATATTCTTTATTTTCTATCAATATTGTAAGGACTCCTAGCAAAAATAGAAATTTTTTCAACATAAAGGAGGATAGTTGTGGCAATATCGACGAGCATGGGGCAAATATAATCTCCAGATTTTAAAAACTCTTGTAACTTATTAATATATGCCAAAAAGGGTAGGGGACAAGGGACACCATTGATTGACTTCAATATTCTAGTTAATTTCTTTTGAAAGATAAATTTTCATCCTAAGCTTGGTAATAACATTATGATACAACCATGTCACAACATCCCTCATCTCAAGAGGAACCATTATCTCTTCCAACCGTTTTCAAAGGTTTGTCGTGGGAACAATGTCAAAGCTTTTTTGAAGTCAATGAAATGAACGAAGAGATCAATTTTATTATTATGACACTCTTACATAATGATCCTAATAGTAATGATTTGGTCCATAGTTGAATGATATCTCCTAAATATAACTTGGCCTTTCGCTCTCTCAAAATGGATTTCAAGACATAGGTGAATCTTCTATTCCAAAAATATTCCATACAACTTGGATAAAATAGGGCTAGTCATGATGATCCTAAAATTAGAGAAGATGTTCTTATCCACACCTCTAAAAATAGAAACTATTGGTTTCTTGATCAAGGGCTTAGCGAAGCCTTGTTTGAATTCTAAATTGTAGATCTGGTGTGTGTGTGTGATGGCGATTAGTGCTCTTATCTTCAAAATTTCAGCTTTGTTAACTTCCATGTCGTTACCTTTCTCACTATTGAGCAACTTAACCAAGAATTTAATATCTTGCAAAGAAAATATTCCATATTCTACAGGGACATTCAAAATAGTGTTCATGGTGATATGAATTCCAATTCCTAAAGGGAATCATATTTTTTTCTTTACTTTTACGAATAAGAGTTTTCCTGCAAACATCATAGGATATAGTCTAAATAGATGTAGAAAATGCTCCTACTTTCCATTTATATAGCACATTTTCTTCCTTTTAAGAAGAGCTTTATATGTGTTTAAATCAACAAAATTTAAGTATTTCTTAGGAGAATTTTCCGAATTTCTTTTGTACAAATTCTACAATGATTATCATACCAAGGGTTGGTTTTTCTATCATTCCTTTGATAAAGAACAACAATAAAAAACTTGATTTTGCCAAAATGATTTCTCAAAATATAGGACTTGTTAACAAAAGTTGAGAGGATAGAAGTGAAATTATGATAGAGGTTATTGATGTTCCCCTTATAAGTTAATAGGTGTAGAGCCCTATTTATATCCTTTAAGAAAATATGAACTTTACTTTTCTAAAAAATAATATATCTCTAATTTTCACAATTATCTTGCTTATGGTAATTTAAGAGGTCAAAATTTACCGTTTCGTTTGAAAATAGGATATCTAATATGATATAATCCACAACAGTACTGTGAAAACCATGCATACATGCCATTTGGTTGGACTTAGGCCACTTACACCATTGCAAATAACTACAAATATTGAGCAACTCGGTACCAAATAAATTCTTAGTTAGGTCTTCAAATTTTATGTTGTACCTAATAGCTAAACCAAGGTCCCCATCAAGTCAAAGGGAATAGTGTTGGAATAATTTCTTAGAAGAATAGCTTCATTAGTAGCAATTATAGCCTTGAAGTCTCCTAATAAGAGGATATCTCTTTCATTCCACGTATTCTGAACATCTTGTTCTAGAGTATTATATGGGAAATTTTTATCTGCAATATTTTTGTTATAAAAGGTAGAATTGATAGGCACAAAATAAGAAATTGTAATATAAATCCTACTAGCATTATTGTTAGAAATTTCTATCGAAATGTACTAATTGAGTTGGTCAATCTAATGAAGCCAAATATTAAAAGAATCATTCCTATTTATATAACAAACCATTCCTTCAGTCCCTCTTGTTCCATGTAGACAACAAGATGAATCCATCTATGTGAGGGACCTTAAAATCATTATGCTCCCATGTTTCAACCAAGAAAATAATACCAATTTTACTCAAGATCCAACTTAACATAGGACCTTTATGACATGGAAGGCCACAATAATTCCAACAAAGGATCTAAAATGTTCCAAATTCCTATGTGTCGTCCTAGTCTCTAACCCTAATAATAACTTTACTATTTCTAATGGTTGCCCCTTTACCTTCATTTCCAGCATATACCTCCACTTTTAATGCAACTTGGTCTATTGGAATGATGTCCTCATATCTAAATATTCATGTTCCTTTAAATCTCAAAGAATTAGTGGCTATGCCAAATTTATAGTCAACCCAATTTACCGTGAGAAAGATGAATCTATCTTCATGTTAGATTATCTTTGCCGACTTTTTTACATCTATGAGATACGTTGTTTCAATTTGTGGCTTATTTTTTTAGTCCTTTTACTATTGATTGTGTGTCTCATATTTTTTTTCCTTTACACATGTGATTATAAGATTCAATGCTCTTTATTATATTTGTGACCCTACTTAATTGGCTTATTCATTTCCTTTTTGATAGATTTAATATATAATTTATTATTGATACTACTTAGGATCATTCTCTATTATTTTTAAGTCCACTTATATGATCAAATGTTCTTTTGTTATGCTCGTGATCCAATCCAATTGACTTAATTTTTTCTTGTTTGGATATGTAATTTATTTTTCATACTACTTAGATTCAAATTGTTATTTAATGTTGTTTTAAAATTATTTAATCTCTTAATTCCAATTGTGATTGAGTGGAGAGGCTCATTCTACAACTCAATATGATTGGGATGTGTGATTTTTTCCATGCTCAAGGTCAAGTTGACATGGGTCTACTTTAGAATAAAATAAAATATTCTCTAAATAAAAGAATAGTATAGACTATAAGAAAAAATTGATGTTATTAGATGTCCTAAAAATATTTGCATCACTTTGAGTGATAAATAAGATAATCTGATGTTTGTATTAACATCATAATTTAAAAAAAATGATATTTTCACTTTCTAGTGTAAAAAATATATATAATATAGTTTAATGTAAGCTTTAAAGAGAAATAAATATAAAGAAATGATATTTTCATTTGGAATTTACACAAGATGTATAATTCTTATATTCTTATATGTTTATTTGTTTTTAATATAAAACTTAAATAAACTATTGATTTAGTAAACTTAGAATATAAATATTTGAATGTCAAGTTAAGTATATATTATTTATAGCAGAAAAATAAATATTTATACATATATTATATGTTTTAAAAACATTTTTTTATTGTTAAAACATTTTAACTAATCTTAATATTCTATATTTTGATTTTTTCAAGGATTTGTTTTTGGTCATAAATGAGATTTTTTGAAATTACAAATTTAAATTGTATAGTCTACATAATCAAAGTGCTAATTTTTTTTTTTAAAACATTGAATACATTTATTTATCCAAAGATCCAATTTAAACAATGAAAAATTACAAATATTATATATATTAAACAAGAATTTATCTTCATTGAAAAATTCAAAAACATCTTTTACATTTGTATGACAAGAAATTTGATGCATCTCCATGAATCTGAGTTTTAATAATAGTTAATTATTTCTATTTTCCTATTTCTTATAATTTAATTTCTTTGTTACGTATGAATTAAAAAAATGGAATTTTGTTGCAAAGTTTTGACAATATATAGCAAATATTAAAATACAAAATAACAAAAAAAACTCAATCCCACTTCTTGAACTTCAAGGGAGCAGGAAGTCGAACTCCACCGCAGCTTAAAATTGACCACATATAATAGTTATATTGCCGTGGAATAAACACTAAGCAAAGTCCACGATAGATATTCACTGTTGAACTTTGACTCTCCCGTAGAAATTAATCAGATCCTCACAGTCTTCGAGTTCAGCACCTTAACAGAATCGATTCGCCAGAACCTCCGAGATCCAGAACGTCCGCAGGTTAAGAACCTTCGTGTATGCCACAATCTCTACGGCAAACCCTAATTCCGTAGAGTCGAAGTTACCATCGAGCCCAGATGTATGTTATGCTTAGATATAATGAATGTTAGCGGACAGCCGAGCCGATAATGTTATTCCTTATACAATATATTTTATCCCTGGCCAATAAGAATTTTTATGAATTTTTATATAGGGATGTGTGGTTTAAGTTTTGGTGGGTGAAGTATATTCAAATTTTATTGAGTATAGTGTTTTGTTATGATTTTTGTTTTAAGGAGTAATTCTTTTTATCAATGAGTTTCAAGATTTGATATATTTGACTTGCAAGTTGTTGGGTATATTTTTGGTGACAGCAACAAGAATTGATTCTAGCTCTTTTAGAGAAATTAGTCCAAACTATTACCAATTCACCATGTAGTAAAAAAAATCTATACCTATGAAGCAGAAAATTATTAATTATTATTAAAATATTATGCCATAACCATTTCGCTAAAACTATTTTATTAAACCAATAATCCTTTAAATATTTACTATTTAACTTAAAGTGATATATTTTAACTAAGATATTAGTTTTTTTTTTTTATTAAAATATGGTGAAATAAAAATAACATAAAATTTTAAATATTTATTTAAAAAATATGGTAAAATAAAAATAACATAAAATTTTAAATATTTATTGAAAAAAATATGGAACAATAAAAATATGTCCCTGTTTAATTGGGAGTTGTCTATAGTGTGAGTTTTTGGAGTTTCCGGTGCCGGAATATGGTGGAAAAATTTGAGGTGAAATCTTGATTTGTATTATTTAAACTAGTTTTTTGACTCTATATAGATTTAGCAACATGAAAAACCCTTAGGGCACTTCTATTGTGTAGGATTTACCCATCAATCTTATTATTTCAATCAATTCCGACTAGATTTTATGGAAATTAAACCAAGAACTATGTGTATATAGTTAATCTTTGTAAAAAATATATGCATTACTAATTAGTGATTATAACATTAAGAAATAAAAGCCAAGAACTAATTCATGGCAGAAAATTTAAAAAAAAATGCACTTCTTTTGAAATCATAAAAATTTAATAAAAAATGCACTTCTTTTGAAATCATAAAAATTTAATACAAAGTTGGTTATCCTCAAATAGAATTCAGACATTTGCATTTGTTTTCATTATAAGATTAGCAATGTAATTAGGACCGCATTTTTTTGACATGGTTTGCCGAGCAACAATGGGTCCAAACTCCAACTCGCATAACCTTTTTACAGTAGCTACAATTAAAATAGAAATAGGCTTAGTCATGTATTTATTAATGAAACACTAAAATGGTACACACTCTCCTTGCTCTAAATAATTATAAATGACGAGGATTTTGAGTGCCTACCATAAAGGTGCATGTTCTCTTCTGGAAAGGATTAGCTCAAGAGGGTTACAATTCTCTTCTTGAAAGGATTAGCTGAAGACGGTTACAATTCCTTTCCACTGAGTCTATCATATGTCTCAAAACACCTTCAGCATTCCCATTTATCGTTGTTAGTGGTGCTGCTGCCAAATTAGGGTTTATAAGTTGCAGATGGAAAACACAAGTTGCCATTGTAGCTGCAATCTTAGTGAACAAACCAAAATATATTCAACTTTAGAGCTAATGATACATTTCACTAGCCATTTCCTCTCTCAACACTCTTCTCATTGATATCACTACCACATACAACAAAGATATAAGTGGTTGATTGTTGAAGATAATGGAGAAATGTATTTTAGAAGAGAGTTGGTTCATTGGTTATGTGTATACCTCATATTAGGATTTAGTTCCTACTTCTTAGGTAGGTGTTCTAACTTCCATATATGTGTGTAAACTATATATTCATGATTTGTAATGATGAGCATGTATAGCGTTCTGCCAGAGGTAGTCTCCAGGTGAAGCCTCACCTGAGAGTTGCTCAATTTACTGAATAAATTGTTTTTCTTCCATTTTTAACTTGGTATCAGAGCTTCAAGGTTGAGTGAGGTAAATCGAGAGTGCTTTGATGACTAAGAATGCCTGGTGACTATAGTGTGGCCCTTCGTGGTTAAAACGAAGGAGACCTCGCAAAGAGGAAAATCCTCTCAAAAAACAAAAAAAAAAAAAAAACTTTGAGGAAAATTGCAGCAGTGCTTCTTTTATATAAGACAGTCACGCTTTTAGTGTTGGAGCACCGTAGGAACACTCTTAAAAAGCGCGTTTTTGGCCCCTTAATCTCTCGAAATTTGATCATCGCTCCTGATAAGCACAGATCTGGGTTTGAAAATCGCGTTGTTGCTTAGAGGAGTTCGACTGTGTGATGCCCATTGTGGGGCTGTTGCTTGGAGCCCTCTTGGTGGCGCAGTGGAGGTGTGGTGAGGCCGCAGTGAATCAACCGCAACTGCAATAGTGAATCATTGTGGATCAGAGCTGTACTACGTGGAAGTTCAACCTGTGTGCAGTGGCATGGAGATCACCCGGTGTGAACGCTGCAGCGGATCTGGTGTGTGTGAGGTTGACCGACTGGGATTGGTGGAAGCTGTGTGCTATTGCATCGTGTGGTTCGGGCTTGAAGGCTACGGATCGATGAGTGGATTCGTCTGCGTGGTGTGGTGTGGAAGCTACTAGGAGGCCAAGCGAAGGAGAAATGGTTGTGTTGTGATGTGCATGTTCGGTGGTGCCTTGTTTTCTGGGATCTGCGTGGAGGTTTTCTGCTGAGACCAATGTGAAGAGGGTGGATTGTTGCAGCGGAGGATCTCGGAGCTAGAGCGGTGGCCAAGGGGTTGCATGGTGTAGAGCGGTGGCCAAGGGGTTGCATGGTGTGGAAAATTAGTGCAATGAATCTATGTTTTCGAGTTTTTAATTAAGAGCAGTGAAGCCCGAGTGACGTGGCCAGAGTGGTGTTGCTGGTGCCTTGAGGTCAAGGTGCTACGTAATGCTCCCTTGTCCTCACTGTCTTACAACAAGGCTAAAGGTCCATAGTTCGATCGTGCGTGGAGGTCGAGAGAAAAAGTGTAATGATCCAGATTTAAACATGAACGCAACAAATTACTGATATAACCATAAATACAAAAATGCAGTAGAAATAACACTTCATTTCATTAATATCAAATACTGAAATATGGTTACAAACAGAATGGAAATAAGACTAGCTCGGACGATGGTAGCTTATCTCTGAGAAGAGATGTGGCGGCTCCATGCTTCAGAACTGTATTACAATGTGGCTCAAAGGCCTATTTAATATTGAGAAACAATGGAAAACCCTAAACATCCAAAACCTAACCCTAGGAAATGAAGCGCCAAAAAAATGGGCCCCGTTTGGGTAAATTGGTACATCAACTTCTCGGTTCGTAACTTTGGCATACGATCTCTGCTTGTCTATCATAACACCTCGTTTCGAAGATCTCGAAAAGAAGGCTAAAAGAAAGTTGGCAAGCCAATTTTGGATGATTTTAGTCTCTTTGTTTTCCCTAAAAATGTCGTTTAGGGCCTCAAAACGGCTCTGGAAGTTTAGGCCCCGAAAAACTGCCAAAAATAGTAAACTGTGCTACAATTAAAGAAACCGAAAAAATGAAAGAGATAGTGTTGGGGATCCAAGTGGAATAGGCAGGTGGCCACCAATGCTATGAAACCAACTCACAAAAATATAGAAAAGATAGATCAACGCCTTAGAATTCAGCCTCTTCGAGGGGGCAACCTCCTTTACATTACACAAATGAATAATTCCTTGATGATTCAAATGACAAAACCTCCTTTCTATATATAGGAGTCTAAGGAGTCACAATATAATGCAACCGACCTAACAATAATAATATAAAGGCACAAAAATAACAATAGAGGGATTTTATGGGGTACATTAATAACAATATGGGGACAATAGGGGCACAACAATATTAATAAGGGATACAACTACAATAGTAATGGGGTAGTCACTAGTATTATAGGGACCTAACATGCCCCTCTCCTTCAAAAAAGTGTTGTCCTCAATGCTTCAGTAGTTCTGGGTGCTTCTATATAAAATTGTCATCCTCCCATGTGGAATCTTCAGTGATAAGTTCTTCCACTTGATGAGATACTCCGAAATTGATCGATTTCGTAGCTGTCGAGTTCTTGTTTCTGTGACTGCTTCCGGTTCCAATATAATTTTTCCTTCTTCGTCAAGTTCTGGCAATATTGTTTAAACTGGGAGCTTGTCGCCTATAACCTTCTTTAAACATGAAACATGGAAAACTGGGTGCACTCGAGAAGCTGCAGGAAGCTCCAATTTGTATGCCATAGTACCAATCTTTTGCAACACCTTGTACGGACCATAATACTTTGGTGATAATTTATTATCCTTCTTAGCTTGCTTGAGGGACATTTGTTAATATGGTTGTAGCCATAGGAATACCCAATCACCTACATCAAAACTTCTTTCGTTGCGATGTTGATATGCCTGTTGTTTCATTCTATTCTGCGCCAACACGAGGTTATCCATTAAGAGTTGGAGGACTTGTTGTTGATGCTCGATGTGACGTTCCACTGCTTGAACCTTAGAATTTTCTTTTAAATATGATGTGATGGATGGTGGCTTATATCCATAAAGTGCCATAAATGGGGTCATTTTTTTGTTGTATGGAAGGACGTGTTATACCACCATTCAGCCAGAGGCAACCATTTGACCCATTGTGTCTGTTTATCAGATACAAAGCAACGAAGATATCCTTCCAAACATTTGTTTACTATCTCAGTTTTCCCATCAGATTGAGGATGATAAGATGAGCTATGAGCTAACTGAGTGCCGAGACAAGAAAATAATTCTGTCCAAAAATTTCCAGTGAAAATGGGATCTCTGTCACTTACAATAATCTTTGGGTTTCCATGTAGCTTTTGAATTGTTTCCATAAATGCAGTAGAAACTATACTGGCTTTAAATGGATGTGATAATGCACAAAGTGTGCATACTTGGTAAGTCTGTCAACTACCACCATGATGACACTCTTTCCCTCAGACTTGGGTAAACCTGTGATAAAATCTATTGAAACCTCCTCCCAATGTTGGCTTGGAATGGATAAAGGTTGTAATAGACCCGGGGTCTTAATTGTTTCAACTTTATTTTGTTGGCAAACCAAACATTCCGCCACAAACTTTTGAATATCTGATTTGAGGCCATCCCAAAAAAATTCCTTCTTAACCCTGTGGTAAGTTTTTAAAAATCCTGAGTGCCCTCCTAAGGGAGAAGTGTGCAATTCCATAAGAATCTTTTGCTTGAGTTGGGAATTCTTACAGAGGTATAAGCGATCTTTGTACCATAACGAATCATTTTTCCAACTAAATGTATCAGATGTACTGGAATCTTGTTGTCACTTTCGAATAAGTGCCCACACTTCTTCATCATTCTTCCATTCCTCCCTTGCTTCGTTTATCCAATCTGGTTGGATAATAGAAATGGTGCACAACAATGCTTCCACATCCTCATCCTTTCTTGAGAGTGCATCTGCCACCACATTTTGCTTCCCTTTTTTGTAGATGATTTCAAAGTCATAACCCAACATCTTTGTGACCCACTTTTGTTGCTCTTCAGAGGATAATCTTTGTTCTAAAAAGTATTTAAGGCTATCATGATCCGTTTTTACCTTGAAGTGTCTTCCCATTAGGTAGGGTCGCCATTTCTTAAGTGCATGTAGTATTGCCAACATTTCCTTCTCATAAATAGCTTTGTGTAAAAACTTTCCCTTGATTGGACGACTTTCAAAAGCAATGGGTCTTTCATCTTGCATTAAAACAACACCAATTCCATTTCCTGAAGCATCACATTCCACAATAAAGGTTTTTGTGAAGTCTGGTGTAGCTAAGACCGGTGCTTGGCACATTGCCTCTTTAAGATGTTCAAAGGCATTTGTTGCTTCTGGAGTCCATGAAAATGCATCTTTCTTCAATAATGTTGTTAGAGGTGCTGCTATTCTCCCATAATTCTTAACAAACTTGCGATAATACCTTGTCAACCCGAGAAATCCTCGCAGATGCTTTATGGATGTGGGGATTTTCCATTCCTTAATGGCTTTAATTTTTCTAGGGTCTACCTTAACTCCTTCATGAGATACAATATGACCCAAATATTCCACCTCTTGTACTCCAAAGAAACATTTGGATCTTTTTGCATATAATTGTTTCTCCTCCAATAGTTGTAGCACCCTGTCAACATGTTCAACATGATCCTTCCAAGACTTGTTGTAGATTAGTATATCATCAAAAAATACTAACACAAATTTTCTAAGGAAGGGTTTGAAAATGGAATTCATCAGACCTTGAAATGTAGAAGGTGCATTAGTAAGGCCAAAAGGCATGACCAAAAATTCATAATGACCCTCATGAGTTCTAAATGTTGTTTTCGGAATGTCTTCAGTCTTCATTCTGATTTGATGATATCCTGAACGAAGATCCAACTTGGTGAAGTAAATTGATCCATGCAATTCATCCAGTAATTCATCAATGATAGGAATGGGAAACTTATCTTTAATAGTGAGCTTGTTGAGCTCCCTATAATCCAGACACATGCGCCATGATCCATCCTTCTTGTGCACCAATACTACTGGAGCAGAGAAAGAACTTTGACTAGGTTGAATTATACTAGCCTCTAGCATTTCTGTAACCATACGTTCAATTTCACTCTTTTTGGCATAGGGATATTTGTACGGCCTGATGTTTGGAGGAACACTTCCTGGAATCAGATGAATAGCATGATCATGATCACGAATAGGTGGGAGACCTTTGGGAGTCTCAAATACCTTGGAATGATTGTGCAAGACTTTTTGGAGATCTGGAGAAATAGATGATTTCGATGTGGAAACATCTAGCGAACATAATTGTGCAATTACACCTCTTTGTTCCTTTTTTAGAAGCTTTGTCATACCGTTAGAGCTGATTATCTTTCCTGGTTTCCCTACAATACCCCTTAATTCAACTTCCTTTCCTTCCACAGAAAATTTCATGAAAAGTTCTTGAAAATTAAAAGCTATTGTACCCAAGGATTGTAGCCATTGGACTCCTAGTACAACATCAGCACCTCCCATTGGAATGGAAAGCATTGGGCTAGTCAATACATATTCTCCCATGGATAGCTTGATATTATGGTACTTTCCAGAGAAATTTATTGTTCCTCCATTTGCAACCATCGCTTGACACTCTGGTCTGGATATAGGAAGCAATTCAATTCTTTTGCTACCTTACAATGAATAAAATTGTGTGTACTTCCTGAATCAATCAACACTATTACCTTTTTCTTCTTGATTTGTCCTTCTATCTTGATGGTTTGAGGAGTGGTAATTCCGTCCAATGCATTACAAGATATGGTCGGATTCATTTCTTCTTTATCTAGGCTTTGTTCCTGGAGTATATCCTCTTCTTTTGACCATTCTTGCTCCTTTTCTTCTTCCTCTTCACAATCTATGTAGAATAATTTCTTCTCAGCACACTTATGACCTTTAGTGTATTTGCTATCACAACTGTAACAAAGCCCTTTTGCTCTTTTTTCTTCCAATTTTTGTGGTGTCAACCTTATAGGTTGTGGAAGACTAGGGGCAACAACACTTCCATTTGTATAGTTGTGAGTGGTATGCTTCTTGGTTGCCATAATTTTGCTTTCCATTTTTCTTGCTAACCTGAATGCCTTCTCTAATGAATCAGGTTCCCAAAGGCGAACATCATGTTGGATATTATCCTTTAAAGTCCCTATGAACACATCAATCCTATGCTCCTCTGGAATATTTTTACCCTTATGTTCAATTTTTGGAACTCCTCAATGTGCTCCATTATTGAACCCTTTTGTTTGAGACTTATCAATTGGCTAAAAAAAGTGTTGCTTTTTGTATCCTCATAATGTGCTATCAATTCTTCTGTAAAAATTGCTCAAGTGATAATTTGTTTACGAGAGCAAAGCCATTGATACCATACAAATTGATTTGGTTCCAAATATAAAGTTGCAATACATACCTTTTGTGTGTTTTGCACATTATTGAGATCGAAAAATTGCTCCATCTGTAATATCCATGTTGCGGGATCCTTGCCATCAAACTTCCTCATATCAATTTTTGGAATATGGTGGGTCTTCAATCCAACATTAGAGTCTATGAAATCATGATTAACATTTCTTTTGTTCGCATCATGAGTTTCCTTTACTACCCTTTCACCATTAGTAAGTATTTCTTGTAGAAAATTTGTCAAATCTGTCTTCAAATCTGCCATGCCTGTCTTCAAATTTGTGTTCAAATCTATCTTCAAATTGTCCATCTTAGCTTCCATGCCATTCATCTTAGCTTCCATGCCATTTATCTTAGCTTCTGTTAGCTTTTGTGAGAGTGACATTTGTTGCACTTGGTCTTGTAATTTTGATATATCATGTAGCATTTCTTCCTCTTCTTCATGAGTCATGCTAGAGCTTTCAGGTTGCTTACTAGGTGTTTGCATTTTCTTTCCTTGGGGCATCAGTTACCGATAATAATGCTCTACTATGCCCTTTGAATTCCTTCAAAATAATTTTTCAAACCAAGCTTAAGCAAGAATTTAAAAAAATATACACACATTTTTTCACTTTGTAGGAGCTCGATATTGCCTCTGATGTATCTCTGTAATTGCAGATCATCCAGTTTTGAAATTTTGACCTACAGTAGCCCTCTGTGTCCTCTTTCCAATGCCACCAGTCTGATCCAAATTGGATTCTCCAAGGAAGAGTTATGCCAAATCTCCCACAACGACAGGATTATAGTCTAGTTCAGTAGAGCGAACTTGTATGACGTGCCACGTGTCCCTGTTTTGACCTTTGGCTCTAAAAAACATATACAAGAAACTATAGTCCGTCCTCTTCCTGTACTTTCTTACGAAATTTCAATCTAATTCTCAGAGAGAAAGTTATGACGATTTTCCCCAGGTCACCTGTTTGGAATGTAATTCAGGAGTTTGCAAAAAGACCAACTTCCTCAGATCATATCTCCGCAAATATGGCACAAAAAGCTCTGAAATTCAGACCCGAGGTTCAGTGCGATTTCATCTCAAATGGGTTTTTTTTTTCGCTTCTGAAACGTTGCAGAATTTTTTTTTATAGCGAAACCCTAGAATCCAAAACCTCTGATACCAAATGTTATGAAACCAGCTCACAAAAAGATAGAAAAGATAGATCAATGCCTTAGAATTCAGCCTCTTCGAGGGGGAAACCTCCTTTACATTACACAAATGAATGATTCCTTAATGATTCAAATGACAAAACCTCCTTTGTATCGATAAGAGTCTAAGGAGTCACAATATAACGTAGCCGACCTAACAATAATAATATAAAGGCACAAAAATAACAATAGAGGGATTCTATGGGGCACAGTAATAACAATATGGGGACAATAGGGGCACAACAATATTAATAAGGGATAAAACTACAATAGTAATGGGGTAATCACTAGTATTATAGGGACCTAACAACCAATATCCACCTGGATCATTGCTCTCCTCTTATGAAGCAATGGTCCCCATTGCGTTGAGTTCCTCCATGAGATGAGGAAACTTTTGCTGAACTTGGTCCCTGGTGAGCCACTTGCCCTGGTGAAGGAGTTGGCCTGCTTTGACAACTTGATATAGTTGGATTCTTTGTTGTCAGGTGTTCATGATCTACGTGTCCATCACCCGATCAGTTGTGGCTTGTTCCATGCAATCTGGATTTAACTCTGTAGGTGTGAGATCTTTTGCAATGTTTGATGTGTCTAGCAATGGTGGGAAGTATGGTCGAAAGCGGTCCACATTGAACATTGGGTGCAGGCCAAGGAATGGGATAAAGCTAAGCTCAAATGCATTATCTCCTACTGTCTTGGTAATGGTGTAAGGACCATATCAGAGTGGTCTGAGTTTCCGATAGGCTCCTGTAAGGCGTTCCTTTTGCAAATGCAACCAGACTTTGTCACCCACCTGAAACTTGTGTGGCACTCAATGTTGATCATGTCACTGCTTGTACTTGGAATTTGATTTCTCTAGAATGTCGTGGACCTGCTGGCAGATATGTTGGATGTGCTCAATGAAGTTGTTGCCTTATCGGTTTCGAACTGGACATGAGTCGAATCTTCATGAGTAGTTGCAAATGGTATGGCCACATCAATGGGACATAGTGGCTGGAATCCCAAGCCCACTTGAAAAGGGTTGTGGCCAGTCGAGATTTGGAGGACCCAATTATAGTTGTGTTGGACATAAGCGAGGCTCTCATCCCATGTGCGTGGATGCGTTGAGTTGTACATGTGCAGAATGTGTATGATCATCTTGTTGACGACCTCTGTCTGGCCATAAGTTTGGGGATGCAAAGTTATGGACTTAGTGAGTTTGGTGTCCAGCATTGACCAGAGATTGGACCAAAATATACCAAGGAACCTATTGTCCTGATCTGAGATCATAGATTGTGGGATCCCAAAGCATACCCACACTCGTTCAAAGAAAAGTTTAGCAATGGCTTCCGCTATGATATTCTTCTTGCAGGCCGCCATAATGGCCATCTTTGAGAATCTGTCAACGACTACAAAAACACAGTCGTTTCCATGCTTAGTAGAAGGAAGGCTCAACATGTAATCCATGCAGATCGAATCCCAAGGTCGACTAGGGGTAGGCAGCGGAGTATAGAGACCTTGCTTCTTGATGGTCGATTTGGAAATGGTGCAGGGACTGCAAGATCTGATGTACTTCCCGACATCCTGTCGAATATTTGGCCAATAGAAATACTTCTGCAGTATTCCCACCATTTTCTCGACCTCGAAATACCCAACAACCCGACTGTAGTGTGCTTCCCAAATCATCTTGGTACGCTCTCTTGAAGGAACACAAATATGTCCCAAGTGGCATAATAGGGCATCTTGGAGGTGAAAATATGGAACTTGTTGACCCTCCAAGAGTGTCTAGTATGTGTGGCCGAATTCTGGGTCACTCTTGTAGAGAAGTGGCCAATCAGAAGTCTCATGCCCACAAGAGTTGAGCACGGTGGTTAACGCCATGATCGGTGGTCGGTTGAGGCAATCTGCAACATTATTGGTGCTCCCTTTCTTATACTTGATATTCAAATGGAACAATTGTAGGTATGTGGACCACTTCTGATGGTGATAATTCTGTAACTTCCCCTGCGTCTGTATGAACTGCAGGGGCTGGTGTTCTGTGTGGATGACCGTTTCCTTCCCCAAAATGTAATTCTTCCATTGTCGGCAAGCCTGCACATTAGAATACATCTCTTTATCATAAGTGGGATAATTCTAGACTATGTCTAAAAGTGTCTCACTGAGATATGCCACTCGATGCCCCTGTTGAGTAAAGACTGCCCCAATAGCATAGTTAGAGACATCTATCTTGATCTCAAATGGCTGTTGCAAGTCTGGTAATGTGAGCACTGGTGTAGAGTAGAGCCGATGTTTCAACTCTGTGAATTCCTTCTGTTGATATTCAGACCAAAAGAATTTTTCTTTCGCTCCTCCCTTATTAACTTGATTCAAGGGCCAAGTGATATGAGAGAATCCCAACACGAACCTACAGTAGAAATTGGAAAGCCCCAGAAAGCTGCGAAGCTCTGGCAAAGTGGTTGGAGCTAGCCAATCCCGGATGACTTGGATCTTGGTTGGATCCACATGCACGCTCCGTTCATCAATAATGTATCTCAGATATTGAACCTAGGTCATGCCAAAAGTGCATTTCTCCAAATTGGCACATAGCTTATGTTGCTGCAGTGTTTGGAGAACCTGTCGGATGTGGTGGAGGTGCTCTTCCCAACTCTTGGTGAAGATCAGGATGTCATCCAAGTATACCACTACAAATGAGTTGTTGAATGGTCGCAAGATTTCATCCATCACCCTCATGAAGGATGCAGGAGCATTCGTCAACCTGAAAGGCATAACCAACCATTTGAAAAGGCCCTCCTTGGCTTTGAGGGCAGTGTTCCACACATCGGAGGGTTCGATCGGTACTTGGTGTTATCCTGACTTCAAGTCGATCTTGATGAAATATTTTGCCCCTTTCAGTTGGTCCAGAAGGTTATCAATCCATGGGATCAGGTACCTATTCCGGATAGTGATCTTGTTCAGCGCCCGATAGTCAATACAGAGTCTCCAAGTCCCATCCTTCTTCCATACCAACACAATCAGGCTCCCACAGGGTGATGAACTCAACCGGATGTGACCTTTTTGCAGCAGCTCCTGAATCTGCCTCTTGATTTCATCGTTCTCCAAAATGGAACACCAATAGATTGGTCCATTGGGCAGCGGCACACCTGGGGTCAAATCAATGGAGTGCTTGACCTGACAGTGCAGAGGCACCCCTACCGGGGAGGTGAAGATGTCCTTGTACTCCTCCGTGACCTTGTCCATCTATTTTTGTCGTGCGGAGGGGCCCTGTCTGGAGGTCGTGGCCACCATCTTCTTCTTTCCTTGAGGGCATATCATCAGGAAAACAAATTTCTTGGTTTTGGAAATGAACTTACAACATTTTTTTGCAATAACCAAAGAGATGGTGGTAGGCGATGCTACCTCCGGTATCCTGTACAACTTATTTCCCAAAGTAACACTAACAACACGAGGCCTTGACTCATACACAACATGTCGCTTCCATAAGTATGGCTGGCCTAATAATACATCACAAACATCAAGGGGAGCAATGTCACATAATACCTCATCCGTGAAGGGCTCAATGTTGTATGGGAGGCGGCAGTGCTGGTTCACGCAAAAATCCCATCCTTGGTGAAGCCACCCGATGGTGTACGGTTGTAGATGTGTTGTGTTTGGTAAGTCCAGCGGCTTCACGACCTCTGCTGAAATGAGTTTATTTTGGGTCCAGCTGTCAACAATGAACTATAGTGGGGAACCCTTTACCCACATCTGGGAGTGGAAGAGGTGCTCCTCCACCTCTGGATCTTCGAGTTCCTCCTTCTAGATATTCATGGTGGAAACGGTGGCGTTGGGCTCCGCATCGATAATCTGCTTCCTTTTGTCATTACCTTTGTTGGGTTCTGACTTAGAGTCGGAACATGCATCTGATTCTAAAGCCTTTAGCTTGGCCACCAGTGACTGCTTGGCCCGACACTCACTTGTGTTGTGAGTGGAGCTCTTATGGAACTCACACCACTTTCCCGTTTTCTTCTTCAGCTTCGCAGTGTTGTTCTTTGCTTGTGGCTTTGATGGGTTGTCCTGAGTCGCCCCACCTTGGATTTTTCCTTTGTTTTGCGGTTTGGGGTTACATTTCCCTTGCTTCAGATTCATAGATCCAAAGTCTCACTTCTTCTGTTTAAACTTTTTCTCGAGCTTGACAGCATATCGGTATGCCGTGCCAAGCGAGGAGATGTTCAAGAACTCCATCTCATCCTGGATGTACCTATGTAGGCAGTTGTGGTACTTGAGAACCAAATCATTCTCAGAATCCTTTATACCCAACCTCATACGAAGGGTATGAAAAACATTGGTAAACTCTGGTACATCTTGGTCCCTTTCTTGTCGCAGCATTGTACACTTTATGTATTTATCCTCATAGCTCCCGATAGGGTAGTAATTCTCCTTGATGGAATCCCAGAATGAGTTCCAAGTGGGTGCAGCTGAAAACAGTGGGTTTCCTAGTAGTCCTTGATGTGGGGGGCTGCTTTGAGAAGTGTGAAAGTGATCTTTTGCAGGCTGGAAAAATCATGAATGGAAAAATATCCTTCTAGCATATTTAACCATTTATCTACAGCGTCTACATCTATCTAACCCTCAAATATGGGAATGTCAAAGCTAACTTGTACCTTAAAGGGTGTGGCTCTTCCAGAGTAGCTGCCAGAAGTATATGTGTCGCCCTTGGGCAGCCGCTGAAGGATCTGGACAAAGTTGTCCATCATTGCATTCCTTTGTCGCTTGATGGCTTCTTCGAGCAAGATTTTGATAGGATTTGCTACCCCCTTGTCTTTCTTCTCGTCTGCCATGGGAGGCCATCGGTATTTGCGAGGCTAGTCTTACAAAGGTTCAACTAGTTCAAGCCCTAACTCCTTATATCCTGACCTCGTTAGGTACATGCAAAGAAAAATAGAGAAAGAGTAGACTGCTCTGATACCTCTAATCCAAATTTAAACAGGAACGCAACAAATTACAAATATAACCATGAATACAAAGATGCAGTCGAAA
Organism: Pinus tabuliformis; assembly: GCA_031772625.1. NCBI lineage: Eukaryota > Viridiplantae > Streptophyta > Pinopsida > Pinales > Pinaceae > Pinus > Pinus tabuliformis. The sequence goes on from CM062809.1 coordinate 1,278,052,453, forward strand.
TAACACTTCATTTCATTAATATCAAATACTAAAATACGCTTACAAATAGAATGGAAATAAGACTATCTCGAGCGATGGTAGCTTATCTCTGAGAACAGATGTGGTGGCTACATGCCTCAGCACTGTGTTAAAATGAGGCTCAAAGGCCTATTTATTATTGAGAAACAATGGAAAACCCTAAACATCCAAAAGCCTAACCCTAGGAGATGAAGCGCCAAAACTGTGGGCTCTGTTTGGGCGAAATTGGTATATCAACTTCCCGGGGTCGTAACTTTGGCATACGATCTCTGTTTGGCTTTCACAATACCTTTTTTTTAATATCTCGGAGAGAAGGCCGAAAGAAAATTGGCAAGTAGATTTGGGATGTTTTCGGTCTCTCCATTTTCCCTAAAAACGTCGTTTAGGACCTCAAAACGGCTCCAGAAGTTCAGGACGTGAAAAACTGCCAAAAATAGTAAATTGTGCTACAATTAAGGAAACTAAAAAACTAAAAGAGACAGTGTTGGGGGTCCAAGTGGAATAGGCAGGTGGCCACCAATATCCACCTAGATCATGTAAGGCCTATTTTTTTTATAAAATTTGTTTGGGTTATAACATTTTTAATATTAAAAATGTTGGCCGCATACATAAAAAAGCGAGTCATGCTTTAAAGAGAGGAGGTTTTTTTATTAAAAAAAACAAATGCGATATTTATTTTTTTTGCATCCAATTAAATTTTCTTTTGGAGATCACCCATTTTTTTTGAGATTACTCCTTGGATTTGGAGATAGATCCGTATTTTAAGTGTCACAGGTCGAAAATTTCTAGGGGAGACATGTCAATATGGATAACTAGATGGGAGAGGCATATCTGAATGAGAGAAATAAGCTCGACGATTCCAATTACTCGAATTGGAAATTTAAGTTGCAGACCCTGTTGGAGGGGGAAAACGCATGGGAAATTGCAACCAGTGATGAGTTGAATCCAACCCTATCTACAGGTGGAATAGTAGCAACAATCTAGGACTGGGAAAAGAGGGAGAACAAAGAAAACGTGATGTTAAAATTGATAGCGAAATACTGTATTATGCCTCACATTCGTGAATGTAAATCAACAAATGACATCTGGAAAACCCTTAAGGACCTATACGAGATCAAAAACATAAATTGCCTATTGTTTTTAAAAAGCAATATTCTCTCCATTAAAATGGAGGAGAATGAATCAAAGGTTGTGTTCATCTCTCAAATCAAGGAGCTTAGAGATAAGCTGGCCGACATAGGAGAGACAGTGTCAAACACTGATCTGTTTACAATTACCATGAATGGTATGATTGATGACTATCAGATGTTTATCACACGTTTGAATGTGAAAGAGAAAGCCCCCAAATTTGAAGAATCGACAAGAATCCTGATGCAAGTGGAAGAGAGACGGATGACCCTGAAACCCCAGAGTTCAAATCTTGCTCTAATGGTGAAGAAGAAGCCCTTTAGAGGGAAGGCAAATGCAGGACAGAAAGGCGGAAGTAAACCACAAAGAAAACCACCTCAAGATATGTCCTCAAACAAAAATGATTCAGGACCCAAATGTTTTATTATGGTAGAGTTTGTCACATAGCTAAAAATTGCTAGAAGAAGTTTGATGAAAGTTGCCATAGACATAAGAAGCATGCAGGACACTTTGCTCATGAAGATTAGAATCAGAATCTTAGATTTTTTGTATCTGATTTTGTGTTCTCTACTAAGGATGATGAAGCAGAAACTTGGTTTGTGGACTCAGGAGCTTCTCTCACATGACTGGTAATAGACATTGGTTTGAGAATTTTAAAGAAACCAGGAGTGGTGCAAATATCTACCTTGGTGATGATAGAGGGTACCAAATCAAAGGGTATGGTAATGTTCTTGTTGTTTTTCCTGATGGAAACATTAGACATATTCAAAATGTAATGTATATATCTGGAATAAAAAATAATCTGATCTTTGTTTCTATGATAACAGATCAGAACCTTAAGGTAGAGTTTCTTAAGTCTTATTGTGTTATTAAAGATTTTCTCGATCGTATGAAGCCAATTTCATCAGGTATTCAAGTGGGAGGATTGTATAAGCCAAATGTAAGAAGCACACCATAGCAAGCCTTGACCTCATCAGTTATGATTGCTGAAGACTTATGGCATCAAAGATTTGGTCATATCAACTTCAATGACCTACTGCTACTTCAGAAACGAGGTATGGTCAATGGTCTTCCTGTTTTAAAGAATGTTCATGTTGATTGTGAAGCATGTGCTCTTGGGAATATGCATGGAGATGTGTTTCCTACAAATGTAGATAGAAAGAGGAGAGATATACTAGAGCTTGTGCACACTAATTTGTGTGGGCCGATGAAAACAAGGTCATTAGGAGGTGCCTACTATCTTCTATTAATTGTTGATGATTGCACAAGATTTACTTGGGTATATTTTCTCAGAAAGAAGAGTCATAATTTTGAGTATTTTAAAGAGTTTAGAAGCATGATTGAAAAACAGACAAGAAAATTCATCAAAATTCTCCGCTCAGATCAAGGGGGAGAATACAAGAAGGGTGGTTTCATCAAATATTGCAAGGACCATGGGATAGTTCAGCAATTCACAGTACCCCACACTCCTCAATAAAATGAGGTTGTAGAGAGGAAGAGCAGAACCCTTGTGGAGTGTGCTCGAAGCATGTTAAAAGGTAAGAATCTGTCTAATGGATTTTGGGCAAAAGAAATAAATACTACAGTATATTTGAAGAATAGGAGTCCAACAAAAAGCCTTGATTTTAAAACTCCATTTGATGGTTTATTAGGTTTTAAGCCTGCAGTTAATCATTTAAGAGTTTTTGGCTCCAAAGCTTTTGCTCCTGTTCCAAAAGAGGATAGTAAGAAACTAGATTGAAAGGCCATTAAATCCATTTTTGTTGCGTATTGCAAATAGTTTAAAGCTTATAAATTGTTTAATCCCCTTACTCATAAAGTTTTTGCAAGTAGAGATGTAGTATTCCATGAGCAGGTTGATGATGGAAACCATGATAAAAGCAATGAAGAATGGCACATGCCTTTGATGGTGGAAGATGAAAGTGATGAAAGGGACAACCATGAGCGGAAACAGCATCAACAACAACAAAAAAAGGAAGATGCGGAAGGTACAGATGCAGGTAGCACACCAAGTCCACCAAGGGATGATCAGAAAAGAGTTGATGCCAGTCTGCCACTTAGGAGATCAGGTAGGAAAATTCAGTTACCAACAAGATATAGGGATCATGCTCCTAAAATTAGATTGTTAAATGTTATTGAAGCCTGTAATTATAAAGAAGTTAGTCAATATGGTGAATGGAGGGCTACCATGGAAAAGGAATATAAGTCAATACTTGAGAACAAAACCTAGGATTTAGTTGAACTACGTGAAGGAAAACAGCCCATAAGCTGTAAATGGTTATACAAGCCTAAATTTAAAGCAGATGGGAGCATAGACAAATATAAGGCTAGGCTAGTTGCAAAGGGGTACTCACAGAAAGAAGGCATAGACTATGAGGAAACCTTCACCCCTATAGCTAAATTAAACACATTTCGAATGTTAATTGCTTTAGCTACCAAACATCATTGGATGATACACCAGCTAGATGTGAAATCTGCATTCTTAAATGGGGAATTAAAGAAGAAGTGTATTTAATGCAACCTTAAGGGTTTGTGAAATAGGGGGAGAAACATCTAGTCTGTAGATTCAAGAAAGCATTGTATGGACTAAAACACGAACCCAGATTGTAGTATGATAAAATTGATTCCTTTTTCCTACAACGTAGTTATAAAATAAGCAAGAATGACCCTAATTTGTATACATTATTTGATGAAAAGGGGAAAATTGTTTGGATTTCTTTATATGTAGATGATCTTATTATTACAGGAAATGCAAATGAACTCATTAAAGAAATGGAAAAGCAGATGACACAGGTTTTTTAGATGAAAGACCTCAGAGAGTTACACTATTATTTGGGTCATCAAATCTGGAGAGATTCTGGCCAACCTTTTCTGCCTCAGGGAAAGTATGTCAAGAATTTATTGAAAAAGTTCATAATGGATCAGTGTAAAGCAGCATCAATGCCTTTACAGCAAAATAGCAAACTTCAGAATAATGATGGTTCAAAGGAGGTTGATGCAACATTGTATAGACAACTCGTTGGGAGCCTAATTTACTTGACTACAACTAGGTCAGATTTTCCTTTTGCAATCAGTGTATTGAGCCAATTCATGTCAAAGCCTCTTGAGAATCATTGGGCTACAACAAAAGGAGTCTTAAGGTATCTTCAAGGAACCTTACACTTTGGTATTAAATATACTGGTTCGTTTGATGTTATATTGACAGGTTACTCAGATTCAGATAGGGCTGCAAATATAGATGATCGATGATCCATGACAGGTTATGCATTCAGCATTGGGTCTGGGGTCATTGCATGGAGTAGCAAGAAGCAGAACATTGTATCCTTGTCTTCAGCAGAAGCAAAGTATCAAGCACTGTGTGCAGCAACATGTGAGGCAGTTTGGTTGAGGAGACTTCTCCATAATGCCGAGAAGAACAAAAAGATGCAATTGTTATCAGATGTGATAACCAGAGCTCAATCAAACTTGCAAATAATCCAGTGTTTCATAAAAACATAAATCATATTGGTACACAGTTTCACTTTGTTAAGGAGAAGGTTCAATCAAAGGAAATCCATATTGAATATCGTAATACTTGTGACAATGTTGCAGATAGTTTTACTAATCCTCTTGGAAGAATTAAGTTTGATTTATTTAGGGAGATGTTAGGAGTGCTTGAGAACCCTTTCTCCATTAAAGGGGAGTGTTGAAGATAATGGAGAAATGTATTTTAGGAGAGAGTTCATTCAATTGTTATGTGTATACCTCAAATTAGGATTTAGTTCCTACTTCTTAGGTAGCTATTCTAACTTCTCTATATCTGTGTAAACTATATATTCATGATTTGTAATGATGAACATGTAGAGCATTCTGCGAGAGGCCATCTCCAGGGGAAGCCCTCACCTGAGAGTTGCTCTGTTTATTGAATAAATTGTTTGTCTTCCATTTTTAACACTCACAATTCTATTACATTTCTCTATTTTTGGATGATACTAGTTTCACTTCATTGTTTTCAAAATTATTTACATTTCTCTATTTTTGGATGATACTAGTTTCACTTCACTGTTTTCAAAATTATCGTACTAAGTATGCAAGCTTATCATCATCATTCAAATGCACATGCTTCTACATTATTATACAAACTAGTCGAGTTATAAACTATAAAATATTGTCAAGTGACCATATGCTTCTACAATATTATACAAACCAGCTTCTAGAGTATTATACAAACCAATTGAGTTATAAAATGTAAAATATTGACAAGTGACCATATGCTTCTACAGTATTATACAAACCAATCTAGTTATAAACAGTAAAATATTGACAAGTGACCGTGGGAAAGAACATAATTTCATTTCAAGAAAATGGGATCGAATCCATCCAATTCGTAGTTTGTTTGCATGAAGTGCAATGCCTAGAAAGACAAACCAAAGCGATGTTACTTACCACGCCATATGTTTTGAACAATTCTAGAAGCTTGTGAGAAAACATTTGAATTGCTTGAGGTCGAACAAATTTAGAAAAATGTATCACTGCCGAGAAACTTATTTTGGCACCCCTCCATATGACCTAGAGGGCAAGATAGCTACCACAATTTCAAATTAGTTTGTTAAACAATTAACCATCTTGGAAGAAATCTCGACACACACATACAATAAGATAAAAAGACACTATACCGTGCAAGAAAATTTATATGCTCCCAAATTTGTATAAAATGTTGAAAGACACGCTCGGGAGGGCAAGAAAGTTAGGTGCCTTATCCAACTAAACCATAGTTTCTACAATTTGGCATAATATATTGCATACCTTCCCCCTCATATTCCATGAAGCTTCTCATGGATTTTCTTCATAAGATTTATACATTATATGCAAACAAATGATACAGGTTCAATGAAAAACGTTCAATAAATATGTCAGAATAAATAATGCTTAAATTTATGATCATATGTACCTTTGTCGGAGGTAAGGGCAAATATTAAAAACAATTCACTAAGTCAATGATTGGCTTAGTTCTTGCCATAGTTATAGATGGGCATAGATGGTAGTACAAGCACACTGACACACCTGGAATATTTCTCGACAAGCGCTTTCCGGTTAAAGATTTTGCGAGTGACTTTCATCATCCATGGCATGGCTAATGGTACATGGATCCACGATGGTTCGGATATGGTTCATACATGTGGTGATAAGACAGTGGCCAGTTGTATACATTCAATGTTTCTAGTTTGAAACTGAGCCATGAATCAGGATTTTGCACACTATTGGATTCATGTGATGATGTGGTCGAAATTTTAAATTTTGAAATTTGAAATGATGCAGGCTTCCCGTGTGGAAATTTAAATGGGCAGCTCTTAAAAACAAGTCACTAAACCAATCACTGGCTTAGAGCATGAGAGGATTAACATACATTTCCATGCATCACCATGGTTTTTCCATCGGTGGTCACAACTCGACTCTGACATGTTTTCTTCGAAAATGTTCACAGCTCGACTCCAGCAGCTCCATCATTGCAACTTTATTTACTGCTTGGACTTCAACCCTTCATTCAATACGTCCACAGTCCATGTACATTCATTCAATGCCCCAGTCCCTATCCAACATTTCAAATTAGTAAGTGCTGCCCAAAATTTTGAATTCAAATTGGGTAGTCCCGCCCAAATTCTTTTATGAAATGAATAGTCACGCACTGAGGTAAACTGAGCAGAATGGATTACTTGTATCATCATTGCCCTTCTTCAGATGATCCTCTGAAATGGTCACTCTTTTTGTTCCTCTTCCCCCTTGCGCTATCGTTCCCTCTATACTTCCCGTTCCTCTTCCTCCCTGTGATGTCATTCACTCTCTAGTTGTTGTTGTTCCTCTTCCTCCCTGCATAGTCGTTCGCTCTGTTGTTGATATTCCCGTTCCTGTTGTGCCGCAATGTCATTGTATGGATTGCGGGGGATTTCTTATATCCACTAGCCATGGTTAAGGTAATAATTACGGTGGATGCGATCACACTCCTCCTGAGTCATCCAAGCAACGTCCTGTGTGTGGATGAAGAAGGGAGGGAAAATGGGTCCAACACGAGGGCCAACTATTTGTCTCTCACGTGTTGAAAAATCAGTGTTATTATTGGCGTTGTTATTGTTATTTCCTCTATTCACACTAGTGATGCAAAAATCGCAATTTTCAGTTTTCATCGATTTTATTGCCCGATTTTTAAACAATTTTTTTTTCCACGATTTTTACAAAAAAACCGCGATTTTTTGAAATAACCACGTTAACAACCAATAAATCGCAATTCGATGCATACTTATCGCTGGGCCGGCGGAATGCACGTTTATAAGACCAAAAAATGATTTTTTAAAATTCATTTGGACAGACAGCGGTAGTGACGTGGTTTTGGAGTGACCTAGGAGAAAAAGCTTGGTCGTTTGGGAGCTGATTCGAGGAGAAAAACGGATTGAGAGCTAAGGAGGAGAGGACTTTTCTCCAACAAATCAGTATGGGCACCAAATTTCTATGTTTTGTAACTTTGTTTTGGTTTTTTTTTTATGTTTTTGGTTGGGTTTGGAATTTGGATAACCCATTGTTTATCAAATATTTCAATGGGTTATCAAATATTTTTGAATTGATTTGATGGGGTTTTTGTTTGTTAAATTGTCAAAAATTCCATGTGTTTTGTCATGTTACTCATGTATGTAATTTTTTTTTAGTTTTTGTAACTTGTAATCCTTATTTTTCCATAGGTTCACCATTCAACTTCAAAGTTCAAACTTCAAACTTCATCTTACAAATTTAAAACTCAAGAGTCAAGAGTTCAACCAAGTTACAAACATGCCAAGGAAATTGGACCCTATGTGGGAATTTGGTGAACCTGATGGAGGGTTTGATAGAATAAACTTGTCTTGCAAGTTGTGTGGGAAGCATATGTTAGGAGGGGTTTATAGATTGAAGCATCACCTTGCACAAATCCCTGGATTTGATGTAGGGCCTTGTAAAAATACAAATCCGGAAATCATCCAAAAAGCCATGAGACCATTGGAAAATTTAGAGCACAATTGAGAGGCCAAAGAAGAAATGAAGAAGCAACTAACAAAGACTGTGTTAGGCTCAAGTGAACAAGGAAGTGGTACTAGTTCTACTTTAGCATCAATATCTACAACCAACCCGGCAGCTGCCTCATCATTTTTTGTTCCTAGAACTATGCCTAGTTCACAGCCATCTATCACTTCAATGCTTAAAAAAACTGAGAAAGAACAAGATGACAAGTTGTTGGCCAAATTTTTCCTTTGGAGTGATATTCCTTTCACTGTTGCAAGGAATAATCCATTTCTCCAACCTGTTGTTGATACTATTGTAACTGTTGGCTTAGGGTACAAAATCCCTTCTTGTGATGACTTTAGAAGCCAGATTCTTCAAAATGAAAAGGTTGACTACACCAAAAGATTGGAGGAGTTTAGGGCATCATGGGCACAAAAAGGATGCACTGTGATGTCAGATGGTTGGACCGACCAAAAGGGGAGAACCCTTATAAACTTCTTGGTTATTTGTCCCAAGGGGACCATGTTTATGAAGTCTTTTGATGCATCTTCACATATCAAAGATGCAAAAACTTTATGTGATTTGATGGATGTGTTTATTTTGGAGGTGGGTGCAGAACATGTTGTCTAAGTCATAACGGACAATGCTGCAAATTATGTTGTTGCTAGCAGGGTGCTTATGTAGAGGCATCCTACTTTATTTTGGACACCTTGTGCTACACATTGTATTGATTTGATGTTGGAGGACATAGGGAAAATTTCCTTTGTCAAAGATATTGTTGAGTCATCAAAAAGCATTACAAAATCTATATATAATCATACATCTGTGCTTAGCTTGATGAGAAAATTCACCAACAACAAAGAGTTGGTGCACCCCTCCATTACACGGTTTGCCACCAGCTTCATATCTCTTCAATCCCTGTTGAATTTTATGTGGGATGTGAAGAGAATGTTTCTTTTAGAGGAGTGGCATGCTTTGACAATGAGCCGCAAAACAGAGGCGATATGCAAATTAATTTCATACCAGGAAGACTTCTGGACAGGAGTGTAGGAGGTGTGCACCATTACTGAACCTTTAGTAAAGGTTCTTCGATTAATTGATGGTGAGAAGCCCATAATGGGCTATTTGTATGAGGCCATGGACAGGGCGAAAGAATCCCTTCGGGCCTACTATGATGATAAGGGAGATGAAGGGTTTCAGAGACAACTCCTCCTATGGGAAGTGATTGATGAACGATGGAACAACACACTCCTTCGTCCCATTCATGTTGCAGGGATCTACCTGAACCCCGCATTTTCTTACCCATGTGGGTTCATATTTGATGCTGAGATCATGAATGGATTCTTAATCTGTGTTCAGAGGATGGTGCGATCTTCAGTAGAACGTATAGAAATATCCAAAGAAATTGAGACATATAGGATGGCAGGTGGCACATTTGGCTTTGACATCGTTGTGACTGATAGGACGACTAAAATGCCAGTTTTTTTTTAGTTTGTTTCAATTTTCATTGTCTCTTAAAGTTCATAACTTCATAATTTGCTTCAACTTTCAAATTTCATTTTTTTTCCTTATGTTTATTTAAAATTTTACTAGTAATTTTGTTGTAGATGCATGGTGGAGAATGTATGGTGCCACGGTACCCCTTCTGCAAAAGCTTGCCATTCGAATCCTCAACCAAACATGTAGCTCTTTGGGATGTGAGCACAACTGGAGTGTATTTGAAAAAATACACAACAAGAAGCGCAACAAGTTAAAATTACAAGTTAAAATATTGCAAATTTCCAAATAATTTTTTGAATTCATTAAACAATATTTTTTTTATAATTATTATTTCATGATCTTTGTACAAGTTGGAGTCCCAACGACTTAATGACATGGTCTACGTCTACTACAATCTTCGATTGTGGGTGAGGCAACTTGAGAGGATACCTGATATGGAGGCCATCTCATTAGATGAGATTGACACCACTGCTACATGGAGGGTTGAGGCCGAGAGGTCTCTCATGGAATCTGTCGATGATTTGTTAGAGCAGGAGGTAGTGGAGGGGGAGGAGGAGGAGGAGGCAGAGCAACATGAGGAGGAGGTGACGACACCTACCCGGGCTACCCCTGCCACCAGTAGAGGATGTGGTCTACCTCCTATAGCTCCTAGTTCTTCAGCTTCTACAGCACAGCAGAGTCCACTGCCAACTCTACCAGCATATACATCTAGAGGCAAAGGGAAAGCTATTGCATTTTCTCGCATGAGGGGCAGAGGAAATGAGTAGTATTAGACTTTCATTATTTGGTTCATTTCATTGTATATGACATTATGACTCATGAGATACATTATTATATTTTTTGTTGATATTTTGAAGCTGAGTTGGGAGTCATGAGTGAGGACTTACTATTCAGGACATGATTCACTGTTATGTGTGATGTAGCACTAGAAATGATATTAAACATCTTATATATTAGTTCTTTTATCATGTATGTGTCAATGTATTTATTTTATGTTGTAGATGCTTTAGATATTAAAAAATTTGAAAAAAAAATAAATATTTTTGTATGTTATGATTTTTTTCCCGATTTTTACAATTTTTTCCCTAACCGATAATACTCAATAACGATTACTGCAACATTGATTCACACTAGTTCTTTCTTCTTCCATAGAATTGAATTGAATTCAATGAAAGTCAAATTCTCGTTAATTATTACTTACATTGGTTGAGAGGAAGGAAGGAACGAAGCTTCATAATGAAGAAAGGCATAGTGGATGTTTGGGCTTTATAACATTCCAACCGGTGCTCACGAGCCAAAAACAATTAATTAATTGCAATTTTCTCCTTCAATCTTTAATTATAACTTCCTATACTAAATGAGTCCAGAATGCAATTATACAAGCAATGATAAAATAATAATAAGAGTGGGTGTTTTTAATAAAATTAAGAAATACTATACTCAGAAAATAAGAAATAAGATAATAAGTATATTTATTAAAATTTAACAATAATTAAGAAGTATGTTTATCAAAATTTAATCAGAATTAAAAGCTATACACCATATATATTTTATATTTCTCACAATGGGATGTTATTTTTTCTATCTCGTTTAAAACCCATTGATGAAGTTGAAAATTTGATTTCAAAAAAATATTTCGTTTCGTTTCAATTGCTTCAACGTCTCCATTGCCAAATCTATCGTCATCTTCACCCGATGTGGATTTGAATGGTGTGGAAAAGCTTGAATTTCTCATCATTTTTAAATATCTATAATAAATTAAAGTTAAAAGGGATTCCAATATAAATGAATCGTTATGCCTGAACATCGTTTCATTCCGAGATTAAAATTAATTTATGGACAGAGCGGAAAGCATGTCTTAACTCAATGATTTTTCACAAAAATTCAATGTAATTAAAATAACATTGATAGCCTTCATTTGATCTTAGGTAACCTTTAGTATTTGCACATGGTATATGAAGATAATTACTTTAGGTGAGTTTAAGGGATACAGTATTAAGTAACCATACTATTTACCCATCGAATTTCGGGTGACGATGCCTTTTTAATAACTTCATGTCATAAGTATTATGAGGTGAGGAGGCTTGTTCAGTGTCCGCTTATTGCAGGAATTTGTAAAATCACTTACTTTTGTCTAATTTACAGTTACATATAATATTTTATGTATATGTCTATATAGATAAAATATTAAGTATTATAAAAAAAATTATGAATATTTTTTTTTCCATTTTTTTTATAAACATATTTTTCTTTAAATTTCTTTATGGTTTTTTGTAATTTTTTATGTTGATAATTTTTATATTTTGTTGTTTCTCTTATGTTGTTGATGTTGTTACCATTGCTCCACTCAATATGGAAGAGATGTTGTAATGTCTTATTTTGTTAAACATTTTGATTCAGTCAAATTATATAAAAATAAAAACAAACAAAAAATGAAAACTCTAGAGCTTAGTATGGGAGAGATATTGTACTTGATTCCTCTCTATCTATCAAGTATAGAGAGGAATCAAATCTCTAGAGGTGCAAACCTTTCTTCAAGTTCAATATTTGAACCTCTCTTTTGAGTGCAAAAATTGAAGCTATAAGTATCGAGAGGAATGAAATCTCCAGAGGGGAAAACGTTTCCTCAAGTTCAATCTTAAATCTCTAGAGGTGCAAACTTTTCCTCAAGTTCAATCTTTAAACCTCTTTTTTGAGTGCAAAAATTGAGGAAATGTTTGAACCTTGAAATATTTGATCCTCTCGACCCTTGATAGATCCAAAGTTAAGATTGATCTATGTCGGTTTACCTAATTTTGCAATTAACCCTTCCATATTATTTTATGTTTGTTTCTATTTACTCTTAATATTTACCATATATCAATAAACTTATTTAGCCCATAATTAGGAAGATAACGAAGGCTTTGTAGAGGCTTCTAAATGGATGTGCAAAAAAACTAGGTGTTTGACATGTTAGCTAAAAGATCATTTGCATGTCAGTTTGTGTGTCCAACTAATTTAGGCATGGAGCATCTTATTTTGAGAGAGTTGCATGCTAACATGTTACCATTGAATTGGGTGGGTGATTCATTCTCAAGATTATGTATTATTAATAAGTCATTTGGCCTATTGGATTATTCTTCTCAAGTTTTTAGTTGCATCCAAATCATCGCGTTTTATTCTATTTTTCAAAGTACTATAGCAATAGTCCATGCATCTAGCTTTCTTTTCTCATGCTTGTTTAAATTCCATCAACATTTGTAACATTTTGTAGTTGCTGTGTTGTTATACCCTACTGACATCATACCCTGTTAAATTTGTGGAGAAAAGTTCTCAGGAATGAAGTATACTCCATTTAATATACTGCTCATTGCGAGGCTGAAATTGGTATTAAAAAGGATGGAATTGGTATTAACACTTGGTTTGTGACGAATTTGTTGTGGATTCATTGTTTACAGGAACTGATCAAAAGTATTATGTTTGCAGATTATATGTATTGACTGCTACAATCATGGATGTTGTTATGAAGACCCTCACAATGTACCCTAGAATGGATCGATGCATTTAATCAACTAATCATTTAACACTTAAATTTAGTAGTGTGTTTCCGGCCTTAGCCACAATTTTGGGTGAATGTTCCAAACAACACCATTATATAGCCATCTCTACATTACTAACTCACCCAATTACAAAGGTCAAGTGCAAGGTACCGTAATTAACAATGGTTGAGCGAACCCTTTGCGTCTTGCATTGTTGTTGCAATTCGTAGGGAGGGACAACAAGAAGATGGACGACATAATCATGTACTGTCTTTACAATGTGAGCATGCAACTCAGCCAATAGAAGCACATGGAACATTGTGTGAATTTGAAGGATACTATTAAAACATCCATTCAAATTCAATTCTTCTCCTATGCCTATTCTTCCATGGGCTTCTCCTGGATGAGCTACTTGCCTGCTATGGTGTTCATATTCATCTTTTCTATCCCTCTGAACGGGGACCCATTGGAGCTGCCAAACTCATCGAAGATATGAAGGGTGCACTCGATCACACCCATTGCTCGACCATTGGTTGACTCACACTAGAAAATGTTGGTATGTGATGCATGGTGATTTAATATAAAATAATAATTAATTTTAATATTGTTTATTAAAAATGATCAGCCTTTCTACCCAATCTATATAGCTTTGTATATCATGACCGTGTCCATACTCTATTTGCCTATAAACATATACAACATCATGCTGAAAATTAAAAGCTAACCGCATATATAATAAACAAAATTAAAACCAACTTTCATCCTATTCATCTCGATTGATAGAAGAAGATTCGACCACGGTCGAGTCCTTAACATTGGAACTAGGCCTCACTGTCTGTAAGAGAAGATATGGGAGGTGATCCTCAATTCGGCAAAGGTATCCATCCTATTTTTGTAGTTGCAATTGAAGTTTCTGAAATTCCTTCTTGTAGTTGGGGAAGTCTTGTACCGTTGTCGCCATGCTCACTAAAATATGCTCCAAGGCCTTTCCTAGGAGACTTTTCATGGTGGACAATACAAATACAAAGTTTGATTAAACTAGGTCACTCACCCACGAGTATGCCTAGGATCCAGCACCATCGCTTGCAAGTCCTCCATCTCAATATCTGTTGAGCCTGCCTAGCGATTCAGATCTACTTCCCACTCCTTAATCAATCTCTTGATTTCTTCATTGGTCCCTTCACAATAAGCGTTGACTACATCATTAATGACATTCGCTACTTGCTTACATCCCCTTTTTCTACCGCTTGAGGAATTTGGTTGTTCCTCCTGGATTGTCACTCGAGGCCTCCTACTGCAACCCTAGCATTCACAGCCCTCACCATCACAACCAGCGCATAGTGCCTAGTAAAAAGATGGATGATGCCATATGTCTGTATAGGTGGTAGCCCAAGCCCAGAAGCCCTTTGCTTCCACGTGAACCTACCTCCCCACACACCTACCATGGGAGATCAAAAAAATAATTTCCATAATATAAAATGTTGAATCTTCACCAATCTCATCCCATGCATCCTATCGAGGTATTTCATCCCACCTAGGAATGCAGTTTCCTTAACCCATAGCCAATTTTCATAGTAGCCAAAAATAGAGTTTAAGAGACCACCATAACCAACGCCAACAACATTATAATGATCCCCAAACCCTAAGCAGTGTAGACCCTAAATTGTGACCTCGCAGAAGCTTCCACAATGACCATGGGTGCGGAACAAAGCAAGACACACAATTTTTTTTGTACAATGCTAGGACCGTCGATTATGCAGGGGGTGAAACTTCCCCTCAACCCCATAAATTACAGTAAAACTGACCCTATAGGAAGAGCTGAAGACAACCCAACCACAAACCCTAGGGTCTTCGAACCAAACCAGACAACAACATTCCCCATGGCTAGTGCCCCAAACCCGCATCCCATATAAGCCCATTCGGGAGAGAATAATTTCATAACATACCGACACAGATACCATACCAGTTAGGATAACATACTACAACAATACTATTGATGCCAGTGTCTTCTAGCATCCCTAGTTACTCCCAACAGTAGACAATTCGACCCCATGCAAAATCCAATCCCATGACCAGACAATTGGATGCATGGAGGAGGGGGAGAAGAAATAATTAACATACCAGGTTACCGTCGCCTGAAGACGAATACTCCACTGCCTTTCATGGAGCTGCAACTTATCTCTTCCCACAGAGTCACTCGTCCACACTACAATCCCCTCGACACTGAATCGACCAACAGACCTCGTAGAGCTATTGACACCAAGCCTGAACACTAACATACTACCTTTGCCACCTTCTACGGAGTTATGGGTGCTCTTTGAATAGATCGTGATATTTGAATATATCGTGCTCTTTGAATTCCTATCCAACTTTAACAAGTCTTTTGTTAACATACCCATAGGTGCAGTACTAGGATCATAGTGACTCACTGTTATTTATCTACCAAAAGGTCTTCCATCTTTAGCTTCCATAGTTCATATACTTATGTAAATTTCTTAGTGTCAATTTTTGAATTTCTTGCCATCTTGTTTCCCCACAAGATTTATTGCTACATAACTCCCACTAAAACTAGGTTTATCACTTCCCATTATAATTAAATTTTTGGAAACAAAGGCATCCCCCTAGAGCTAATAATTGCTTTAATAACAAATGTAAGCTCTAAATCTTTACAATGAGCGATGCAGACCCAAATTCATTATAAAAGAAAAAAAGTAATTAATAACATTCATATGTACTACTTATAGATTTATGTTAGAAACCTTGAGTAGGAAAATCAACAAATGTTTAGAGTGACACCTAATCATATTAACTTCACCATTTACAATCCAATACGTAAGATATTATGGCATCCAGAACCTTAATCCATTTATTCAAATTATATTTCAACCTTAATCACAATTAGAAAACCACGGGGTATAAAACCATTTATCAAAACTACAAAAAATATATTTTTAGAAGCTCCACCCTCAAACATCTTTTGGCCAATACGTATAGTGCATGGAGATCATCATGCAATAAATATAATGTATACCCAACATATCAATATGATAAATGATAATTAAATAATTAGTAAGTTAATGGTTAAGAGGTTCGTGTGTTTGTGATTAGTGAGTTAATAAATAACTAATTTTCCCTAGTTAAAAAACTAGGGATAAGGAGTAAGTAGATTACTATCTAATCTTAAATAAAGTGAAAGGTAACTTAAGAATGTACGAGGACATCTGACTTTACCCAATGTGCTTAAGAAAAGAAAGGGGAACAATAATTTGAAAAAATGCATTTTAAAATTGAAAGAGATTTGTGAGTCGATAGGAGGTTGACATATTATTGGCTCATTAGTTAATAGGTTAATAAGTTTCTTAATTTTAAAGTTAGATGAGTTAATGGTTAGAAAGTTAGATTATTAAGTTAAGAGTTAATAAATTCTTTACTTTTAAAGTTGATTGGAAAGTTAATTTATTAAAATAAGAGTTATGAAATAAAGTTGATGAGCTATTGGTTAGAAAATTAAATTATTAAATTAAGGGTTATGAATTGAATGAATTATTAAAGTTTATAAATTATAAAAAAATAATTTATGAAATTAAATTGTATTATGTCATTAATTATGATTAATTTTAAATAAAGGTAAAACTTTTTGAATAATTACATGAGAACATATAAAGAAAAATGAAGTGAGGAGAAGAATACCTTCATATCTCTCAATAATATAAAAATACCAAATTTAATTGTAGATATTTATTCAAATATTTTAAAATAAATTATTTATCAAATTTATAAATAAAATATCTTTAATAATCTAAAATATTAGTTGTAATTCATTATATATTAAGATACTTTGTAACAATTTATTTTATTAATAAATATTATACCTTTTAATACAAAATACTATAAAAAAGGTTATTATTTTAAAATAGCCAAAGAATTCAAGGGTTGTGTGTTAATAATAAACAAACGCGATGAAGAATCTGATTCATTGGGTTGTTATTTGATGAGTTCATGTGTGGATATTTTTTAAGATGTTTTATTTGATGTTTTTAGATTCTAGAATTTATCAGTCGTTTATATTATACATCTACCATATATTTGTTGTTCTTATTCTTGTGTTTATGTTTGGTTTTGTTAAGATGTTATTACATAATATTTCAACCTTGTTTTCTGAAGAGCTCATTGATAAATCAATTAAATATTTATTTTTAAATCAAAAAGTCAATATCCTTTGCCAATGGGTAGACACAATGTTCTGTTCTTTTATGATTATATTTTACATTAATTATAAATTAATAATGAACTATATTATATTTTTTTTAGTTATAAATTAGTTTTTAATATAATTAAATTTATATATTAATTAATTCTCACGATAGACACATAAGGCTCAATAATACTAAGCCTAAAACTGTGAAGCAGAAACTTACCTGCAAATTCTCCTGATCTCGAACGAATTCACCTTCTCCACCCAACTGCTGAACAATTCTGGAATCTCTCCTTCTCCACCATGCAGCGAAACAATAGCTCGACAAGCAACCAATGTAGTTGAGTTGCTATTCCACTTAATATTTTTCCTTAAAGCTACCTGCTAAATCGACCTGCAGTGCACATATACAAAATATATGAATATACGGAAGATATGCACATATACGAAAGACGTGCATATACAGAAGATATGCATATACGGAAGATATGCACATATACATAAGATATTCATATATGGAAGATATGCACATATACAAAAGACATGCATATACTGAAGATATGCATACACGAAAGATGCATATATATGGAAGATATGCATATATATGGAAGATATGCACATATTCATAAGATATGCATATACGAAAGATATGCACATATACATAAGACATGCATATACAGAATATATGCATATACAAAAGATATGCACATATACATAAGATATGTACATATACAGAATACGTGCATATACAGAAGATATGCACATATACAGAAGACATGCATATACAAAAGATATGCATATACAAAAGATTTGCATATATGGAAGATATGCACATATACAAAATATGTGCATATATGGAAGATATGCACATATACAAAATACGTGCATAAACGGAAGATATGCATATACCAAATATGCACATATACGGAAGATATGCATATATAGAATATATGCGTATACAGAAGATATGCATATACGGAAGATATATATATATATATGCATATACATAATGTATGCATATATATACAGAAGATATACATATATACAAAAAATGTGCATATATGGAAGATATGCATATGCAGAAGATATGCACATATACAAAAGATGTGCATATACGAAAGTTACGCATATATGGAAGATATGTGCATATACAGAAGTTACGCATATATCTTTATTCTTACTTTTATTTGTAAATTATCACATAGTAAGTGGCCAAATTCCACACATATTTTCAGTCTATTTTGCTAGTTTTTGCAAATCACATAGCTTAATTAGTAAAAGAGTAAGATTTCCACCTCCCTTTAGTCACACTTAGTGTAGTAGGAGAAAGAGTAAGCGGCCCATTATCCACACATAATTTCTTTTTCATGCAAGGAATAATTGAAATATAGTGTAATTAGGAGGATATTGCAACAGATCACTGAATATCCACATCTTATCACACTTTGCATGCTCACTTGATCACTTGCACATAGTTACACACCACACACTAAGCTTCTATAAGATTTGTATTAGAAGGCATCCAGTTTCCAGAGCTTTTGATACTTAGTTTATTTTAGCTTACATCTCACACCCTAAAGAAAAGTAAGACCCTTAAAAGCTACCATAACTTGAACCAACTAAATTCCCCACAGGGGCCACCAAAGAATTTATAGTTCAAGTTAGGACCATTGGGGGTAGGCATCCCATAATCTGCCATGGTCATGTTACATATTTGTGACATATAAGTTGAATTTTTAGGGAGCTTAAAATCCTTCAATCATCCCATGGAAAAGAATACCCGAGCATGGCAGAGACCCGATTCAGATTGGGTTCGGCTTAGGTCCAGTGCGTGTGGTACTATTTGGGGCTACCCAACCCGTCTAGTGTTCGACACTGGTAAGTGAATACCAAGAATCTAAAGACTTGAATTATCACATGGCATGAAGGTACTTTAGTGTCTAAAATATAGGGCATCCATCCCTATAGGTGGAGGTGCAGGCAACACCAAAGCCTCATCTGTTAACTTGGTTGATTCTTCTATTGTTGGAAGGCATCGCCAGTTCTTTCAGGATGGTGGCCCAGTACCCATCAGAAGATATCTTCACAAGGCACAGTTAATTTGAGAGTGGAAAGGATGAATAGGTCTTCATAGGATCTTTTATCATACATAAAAACAAACAAAAACCAATTTTTTTTATTGATCACATAGTCTAAAGTTAAAGGGGAACTAATCAATCTATTTTCACTTTGTTCTATGTATGTGATATTTTATCTTTGAGAATCATCTCTTTCCCTCAATCACACAAAGTAGCACATACTCTACTTGACACCATAGGGTACCCCATGACTCCCTGTCGATCTAGACGTTTTCTAAATCTCCCTCCATTACCAAGTGGAGTGCCAGGTCTCTCACCATTTAGGCGCAAATGACACCATACAACTACCATTATAGGATGTTCCTTTATCGATGCAACTTTGCTTAGAACTCCTCCTTTTTGTAGCCAAGGACTGCCTACGAGAAACACGTACAACATATGCGTAAATTTCTTATATGTGCATATCTTTTGTATCTATGCATCTTTTGTATATGTGCATCTACCGTATATGCACAACTTCCAGATACAGAAATTACGCATTTACAGAAATTGTGCGTATACGGAAGATATGCGCATATCTTCCGTATATGCATAACTTTCTTATATGTGCATATCTTCTGTATATGCATGTCTTTTATGTATGTGCATCTACCATATATGCGCAACTTCTGTATATGGAAATTTCGCATATACGGAAATTGTGCGCATATCTTCTATATATACGAAACTTTTCTATATGCACATATCTTCCAGGTATATGTGCAACTTCCGTATATATGCAACTTTAGTATATGTAACTTCTGTACATGTGCATTTACAATGCATGCACAACTTTCGTATATGCGTAACTTTCTTATGTGCATATCTTATGTATATGCACGTCTTTTATATATGTGCATCTACCATATATGTGCAACTTCCATATATGGAAATTGTGCATATACAGAAGATATGTGCATATCTTCCATATATGCAAAATTTCTCTATATGCACATATCTTCCAGGTATATGTGCAACTTCCGTTTATACACATAACCTCCATGTATGTGAAACTTTAATATATGTAACTTCTATATATGCACATTAACCCTATATGCAACTATACTTTGTGGCTATGGTATGAGTTGTTGGTTTAACCATCTTGCAATTTAGAAACCCTCTGCTTCTTTTGCTATATTCCTAATTTTTTGCTGACTAGGGACAATTTCCAATTCATTTGTCGTACATATGAAGCTCGAATGATAGTACCCAATCATTAAAACCACATATTCTAGATGGCTAATACGAAGTGCTATATCTATGCTTCCCTTCTTCTAGACATATGACTATAATATAGAAAATTGTTGTTGTCACTAATTGTAAATATGTCATGTTATTAATAACTATCTCTATTGGAAGTGACCAATGTGGGATACATCTAATACATATTGTATCATAGTTATGATTTGAAATCCCATGCTATTTCCTTTCCAGTCTTCAATGGTATGGCTTGGGGAACTTTAGCTCTAATTGCTTAGGGATCTCATAAATAGAGTAATTTTATATATTTATAATATTAATGGGGATAACATTATGAAATTTCCTATATAATGAATAGTTCTTGTGCACAAGAAATGGATGTTGATGTATAAACATGGTTACGGGGGAAATAACCACATCAATACCTAATTGAACTCTTTTAAGCTCTGAGAACCATGAATAACACCTAAAAACCACAACATGAGCTCTCTCTAAATACTTAACATCTAAGTTGAATATAGGTTCCATTATGAAGCTTATAAGTCTTGGGTCCTTGAACATAGTTTAGAGAGGGAAACAAAAGCCTTTAGTTCTAGGACTTGTGTTTCAATATCAAACACCATGGATGAGTAATAATACCAACACATATCACCTCTTTACAGTATCAGTCACCTCTAAGTGGGATATTGTAACCATGGCTCAATTAGTTGTGCACCAAGGACTACATGGTCTAACAATTCTTATGGGAGGAAAACAAAAATTGTGTGCCCTAAATTGAGCTTCCTGGGTTAAAGCACCATGAACAACATCTATATACCACATGGCTTTTGAGGCCATATAATTTGATGAGTAAATCCTCGAACCAACACATAAAACCTTTGTAGGGTATCTCTAGCTTAATAGGTGGATATGGGTGCATTGACTAAACCATAACAAAATACATAAATGGGAATGTTTATTAGGCCCGCATCAAGAATGGTACTCAAGTCCATGGTAAAGGTTCATTAACATCCAACAGGGATATGAGTGCCATGAGTAATTTCTATGTAATGGAAATGGATCTCGAGACCAAAACACCTACAAACCATAACACATGCACTCTTTATGGGGTATTTGGCATTAGAATTTGATATTGACGCCATTAGGAGACTTTGTGCACCAAGAATGGCTCATGAGGCCTATACCATGGTCATTGAATCTTCTTAGGTTTAAGAGATTTGAATAAGTCCTTGAACCAAGACATGGGTTATTTACAAAGGTTCTTTACAAGCCTTCGAGTGGGATACACATGCCATCCATCCACTCAAACAGTCTATCATATCATCCATTCATGGCAGTGGAAATCTATATCTAATCGTGATCTTGTCAATTACTCTGGAATTTGTACACATCCTCTACTCTCCATCCAATTTTGGACTTAGTACGGTAGGCACAACACATGGACTCAAGCTCTCCCTTATCAACCATTTGTCTAACATCTCTTGAACTTGCTTCCTTATTTCTTCATTTTCCTTGTGTGTCATTCGATACACAACCTTATTTGGAAGGCTTGCTCATGGTATCAAATCTATATGATGGTTGATGCTTCTTTTGGGTGGTAACTCACTTTGCAAATCATATTCTACAATATAATTAAATTCATGCAACATCTCCTAAATTTCAAAAGGTAAATCTGCAATTTCAGTGTGCAAAAGTATTACCTTTGGTTTGTATATTATCGCATAGATCACCTCCTCTTTCTCCATTTGTTGCAGAAATTCTTTACCACTTAACAACATTGCTTTTGGGATACTTTTTTTAGCTACACTCTCTTCCTTCAATGGTACAAGAGTATGTTTGATGCCATCCTTTTCAAACTTGCAGCAATTTCTCTCTCCATCATGTATCACTTTCCTATCAAGTTGCCACGGTCGACCCAAAAGGATGTGGCAGACGTTCATTGGAATTATATCACATATTGCCTTGTCTTTATATCTGCCTATCTAGAACTCAACTTCACTTTGTTCATTCACTAACAATTGGTGTCCATTTTGCAACCATGATACATTGTATGGTGTTGGATGTTTAATCCTCTCCAGCCCTAGTTTTTCCACCATTTCTAACGAAACGAGATTGTCATTGCTTCTGCTGTCAATCACTACCTTGCATCACTTCCCTTTCACTTTTCACATAGTCTTAAAAAAGGACCTTCTTTGGGATGGTTCAACAGTTTCTTTGGCTAGCTTCAACAAGACTTTATTCATCATCAATGTCTCTCTAGTTTCTGACATATTTTATGCTTTAGGTACTTGTGCTTATGGATGAACTAAGTGTGCACATTCTCTGGAAACTCAAAATATTTGTGATCCATTTTTCCACATTTGTAGCACTGGTAAAAGGTCTCTCTGCCTCTTCCTCTACCTATCTGGTAAGGTCTTCCTCCTCTATTTCCACCTTCTTTCTCTGGCTACCCTTTCTATCTTTTGTTGCATGCATCATTCTTTTGAGCTAGAATCTTTCCTCTTCTAGTTGACTGTCGTTTTCCTTTGGAAAAACCACGCCCTCTACTTGAGTTCTGCTTTCTTGTTATATTTTATTATTCCTTCTAGGCATACTGGTATGTGTCTTCCATGGTCCTTGGAGAAAGCATGTTGATCTCATCCTGAATATCCATTCTTAAGAAATTAATATATCTTGTTGTCTTTTCTAGGGTATCTTCCACATAACTTGCTCTCAAGTTAACTTTGTAAAATTCTTTGGTATATTCTTTTACTATTAATGACCTTTGTTTGAGGTTTTTCCTCTTCCTGTAAAGAGTTAACTGGTAATATTTTGTAATAATTTACTCTTAATCTTTTCCACCATCTTGTCCCAACTTTTGATCAATGGCTTATTCTTATTCCTCCTTTCAGCCTACACATTTTCACACCATAGTGCAATGTGGCCCTTCAACCTTGTTACTACAAACTTCACCCTTTTTCATCGCCCATCTCTTCATATTCAAAATACTTCTATAACTCACTGATCCAATCAAACAAATGTTCAGCTGCCAGGCTGCCATCACAGGGAGATAGTTTAGGCTTTGGTCTTGAACTTGAGCCTAACAATGATCTCAATAACTTGACTTCTGGAGGTTCCTTAGTAGGTGATTCTTGTTCTTCCTCAACTTCTTCTTCAGTTTCAATGATATCTCTAGCCTTAGGATCTCATTGTCTTCCTACCTCCATGGCCTCTAAGCAAGCTTGCAGCCTACTCATCTCTTCTCTAAGCTTTGCATTACCCATGGGTCGACCTCCTTGACCTCATGCTATTCTTTCTCTCATAGCCATCTTCTTGATCTGATACCATAAATTAGTGCAACAGATAAGCTAAAAGGATATTTTAGACCGAACCCATAGTCCTCCAAAAAAAAATATTAGTCACTACGAAATGATTTGGTAGCACTTGTTTCTAATTCACTATCCAGTAGGTACATAATAAATTTGTAGCATCGTTCACTACAGGATAATTTCACAGTGCTCGTTCAAAATTTTGTGCAACGATTTCTAGGAAGAAGAAACAACTCAAATATTTTCCAAACTGACTCTCCACGACCCTTGGCTTGCTCCTCAACACAATATATGATTTTCTTTGCCTTCCTTCACCTAAGTTTGCAACAATATTACAAAATTTCCAATCAAACAACCAGTCTAAGAGTTTTTGCATAATTTCGAACATGGTACTCTATTTCTATTATTGGCACTCAAATCGCAGGAAAACCATGCATTCACTACTCCAAAACATAGTGTCACATTCCTTCATGGGGTTTTAAAATCGATACACAATAATACAAAAGATAAATAGCTTTTCACACAACAACAAGAGCTCAATTTCGTAATATAAATCGGTTCACAAGCTATAGGTTTTCAAAATGATTAAATGCACAAGAATACAATTGTAAGTAATGACAATTCATAAGCATAAATAAATTTTCTTCAACCACAAGGTTTCAATTCAATCTAAATCCACACCAACTTACAGTCCCATTTTGTTTTTCATTCATGCCATTCACACATAAATACCTTCATGTTCTCCCCGATTGGGGTGTGTGCGAGACCCTCGGCGCAATCAAGGAAACTAATGGGGAGTGCCTCGAAAGAGCAACCCACCACCCTCCACATGCATGTCATGGCTGGCAGGGTCACCTCAGGCAGATGGGAGAGTAATATGTACGCAAGTGGCGGCAGGGGAAATCAGTCGCAGTGTAAGTTATCGGGTGATTGCATGCATGGGTTGGAGATGCTGGACCTAGCTCAAAGGAAGGTGGTGGACGGAGGTACCAGCTGTGGAGAAAGGCAGGAACTAGTGCGCACTCATCTGCCAATAACTCTATGTATTTGGTATGTATTTTGTTCCCTTCCCCTTTCTCCATGACGAGAGTCTATTGGACATGCGATTTGGGTTGGCCTGGTATGAGACTGTGGGGTTTTGAGGGTCTGGGTCCTGCTCTGTTAGTGCTTGTGTCGGGTCGGGGGTTAAATTATAGGTATTGGCCTGGAATCATCAATGTTTTAGTGCAGTTCGGTATTTGGTTGTCCCAACGGGGATAATCATAGTCTGTCACCTTTACTCTTCCAGTAGGAAGAATGACAACGGGATGCATGAAGTGGGTAGGGTGGGTCTGCAGGGTTGGGGATTAGAAGGCATGCATCCCACCTCACTATTGTATGAATGGATTGATGAATTTATACATGATAATGGGTATGGGAAATCTTCTGTGTTCGTAATGCTTGGCATGCTCGTGAAAACTGAGCCTATGGCTCCACATCTGAGAGGGGTTGACCCGACTAGGAATTGGGCAAGTTTAGCAAAGTATTGGACCATTGGTCACTGGAATCCTGAGTGGAATTGGGATGAGGGGGTGCAGGGAAATTGGGGGCAGAAGGATTATTCTTTGGCTGTGACTTCTTGGAATTTTTGGGAGGACAATCCTTTGAGTCACACCCACGCGAAATGGTCTGTGTGGTGTCAGGCCCATAATTTTGAATATTGGTTGGAACCCCTGTTTGTTTTGGAAATCATGTTAAACTTTGTTATGAAACTAGGGAGGCTGACACGAACCATTTTTTGGTTTTACGCGTGTCAGTTGGTCTCTGGATAGGTGAACAAGAAGGCAACATAACTCGCCATTCGAGCAGCTGGGGACTTATACCACCCGCGAGCACACAGAGTTACATCTCATCAAGCAGTGAGATGGGCACCATGGTCTGTGCGATGACTTGAACTCGAAGCCCTACCCCCCATGGCCACGGCCAAAAAACAAAGGAAGATAGGAAGAAGGGAAATCTAGTAACCCTGGGGGCAAGCCGAGGGGCCGCAAAATGACTATCATCATCATCAATGATGCTGCATAAGCTTATCACGAGGGCATAGACGAAGAAATTCGTAAATTGATAGAGGAGTGGGAGGCGGACCTGAACCGTCAGGCATGATTCATGGAGATGGAAGGAGACGATTGAAGGGTCTTGGTGCCTGATCCAGGGCATACCCGAGGCTGAGTGACCCAATTCAAACATACGTTGTTCCTCTACTGGTCAATGAAAGGAATTCTGGGCAAGGCCCTGGAACAAATTACTCTGAATATGGCCACCGAAGTGCAGGCATTCCCGGACTACAAGCAGGACTTCCAGAAGCTCCTGTTTCATATGCAAAAGCAGGATGGGCACCTCCAGTGCATTGAAAATCACTTACCTTGCATTCTGTCATCGACAAAACTCCTGAGGTCGAATGCAAAAGACCCGACTCTAATGGAATATGCTTTAGCTGAGGAAGCAGAAGAGTGAAAATGATGTCTTTTTTTGTAGTTTTTGATGCGGATAAATTTTACTTTTACTTGTAATTATAGAGGATTTCATAGAGAAAAATACAATGTATTGCAATGAAACATTCACTCCTACAATGAAATGGAAATTGGTGTATTTTTCATTCTTATTGAAAATCTTACCAAATGATGTAAGAAGCACTCTTCTACATGGTGATTTGGAGGATTTGCACATATATCAACATGGATTCCAATAAACAAATATGGAAGAATATTTTCACAAATATCAACATGGATATGATGGATGAAAATTTGAAGAATGTCTTAGGCTTTCATTTCTAGGGCTAGGGTTGAACATTATGCATGTGTGATTTTCGTATATGCACACTTCCATACCTATGTGCATATACAGAAACCATCATTAATATATGTACACTCCATATCTATGTTCATATATTGAAAATGTGCATATACAGAAGTTACGCATATACGGAAGTCATCTTCCATATATGCACACTTCCATATATATGTGCATATACAAAAGTTTCACATATACAGAAGGCATCTTTTGTGTATGTGAAACTTTTGTATATTATCATATATATGGAAGCAATGACTTTTGTATATGCTTAGCTTCTGTATGTGCACATATATATGGAAGCGTACATATATGGAATATGGCTTCTATATATTTGTCACTTTTTTATATACACAACTTCTATACATGCACATAGATATGGAAGTGTGCATATACAAACGAGGGCTGCCATATATATGTGCATAAATAGAATTTGCGCATATACAGAATATGACTTCCATATATATGTGCTTATACAAAAGCTGCACATATACGAAATTCATCTTCCATATATGAAAACTTCCAAATATATATGTGTGTGTGTGTGTGTACAAAATATGCACATATACGAAAGCCATCTTCCATATATGTACACTTCCATATCTATGTTCATATATGGAAATTGTGCATATACATAAGTTACGCATATACGGAAGTCATATACATAATATGCGCATATATGGAATCCATCTTACGTATATGTGCAACTTCTTTATATGAACACAGATATGGGAGCGTACATATATGAAAGATGACTTCCATATCTATATAGAAACCATATTCCATGTGTGGACCTTTGTATATGTATATAAATATGTAATTACATATACAAAAGTCAACTTTCATAAATTCACTTGCATTTATGCATATGTTTGATTTCTGTATATGCATGCTTCTATATCTATGTGCATATACAAAAGTTGCACATTTACGAAAACCATCTTCCGTATATGTACGCTTCCATATCTATATGCATATATGGAAAATGTGCATATATAGAAGTTACACATATATGGAAGCAATCTTCTGTCTATGCACACTTCCATATATATGTGCATATATAGAAACCATCTTCTGTATATGCGCAACTTATGTATATTCCATATATACATGCAAGCGATGACTTTTGTATATGCCAATATATGTGGAAGCGACGACTTCTGTAGATGCACATATGGAAGATGGCTTCTGTATATGCGTAACTTTTGTATATGCACATTTTCCATATATGCACATAGATATGAAAGCGTACATATACGGAAGATGGGTTCTGTATATATGTGCATATACCGAAGTTGTGTATATACAGAAGATGACTTCAATATATATGTGAATATACACAATTTTTAGATATATGGAAGCTATCTTCCATATATATATATATATACTGAATATGCACATATACGTAAGCCATCTTCTATATATGCACAACTTATGTATATGCACATAGATATGGAAGCATGCATATATGAAATATGTCTTCCATATCTCTATAGAAACCATATTCCATGCGTGGACCTCTGTGTATGCATATGGATAGGTAAGTACATATATGGAAGTCAACTTTCATAAATTTCATAAGTTATGCAACATCAGATCATGACTATTGCTTTATAATTGAATGTTTTTAGTCATTATCTTTTAGTTGATAATAATTTTTAGTCATTACCTTTTCCAGATATGTGGGAAAAATATTATTGGAAGTTTCCACATTCTAATAAAGACACCAACAATGCAATTGAGTCCTACCATATGTATCTAAAATATAGGTACTTATATAAGGAAAATAATGTCTTCCACAAATGTGTGGACTTCCTAGTATTTCTGTTGTTGACAAAAGTTGAACTATATTATATTCTCAATCAACATTTAAAAGATGCAGGAGTTATAAGGCCTGAAAAATGTAAGAAAAAAGAGACTTTCTCAAATTCTAGAGCAATTCATATACGAGATGAAGATTGTGTGCATGACCCTAAGAGTATAAATGAATTTACGGTTCATAGCCAAAATAAGGATACTCGTTAAACCTGGTATAATGTCCTATACACAAGGTCTGAGCTTAATTGCTCTAAGAAACCCTAGAATGGAATCCTTCTTTCCCATTATTACTTCATTTAATATATTTTATTTTTCTTTAGATAAAAGTGACTTCCCACCTTGACCCTATTCCTTTCCATCATTACCACAATTCATATATAGTCCCCCTTCAATTTCTCCTCTAGAAAACCCAAAAAGTTCCTTTATGTTCTGAATATTATTATAACTTATCAAAATAATCACTCCAAAATTTCTCTTTTTTGAGAAGAAACCTCCCCCAATAAATATCTTTCCACTAAATTAAAATCCCTACTATTAAAACCATCCCTTTCCCATGCTTTGAGTGGAGGGAGAGTAGAGTTGTTAGTGGGTTCCTAAGTATTATGTACACATTTTTAGAACACCGCAATAAGGTTACATTAGAATTGAAATCGTTGGGAAAAATCATAAAAATAGTTTCAAACTTATTGTCCTTTATAGACCCAATTATTTATGAAATGAAATGGAGGATTAAGTCTTAACTCCTATAAAATGGAAAACTACTAAGTACCTACAAAGGAATTTAAGAACCTAGTTGTGAACTAGGAAATAGTCATGATCATATCAAGGTGGAAAATAATCTTAAAAAAGTAATATGTCATTTTCATATTTTAGTGTGCTTTTAGTTATGAAAGAATCACAAAGAATGATGTAATGGAAATGTACTAGCCATCCTTGGTGTTTTGAAAGGGTGTTAAATAATAAAATAAGTTAGAATAGTTTGATATAAAATTTACAAAATGTCATATGGATTGAATCTATAATTTTCATCATCAAACTAATTAAATTGTTAAATGTAATGCTTTTATGGAATGAAAAATAATATAAATATATAATAAGAATTATAGAGAATAATTCCATACAATTGACTTTATAAACAATAATTTATAATATATAGAAAAATATAAGGATTGCATTCCCACTATAGAGTATAAGCTTTGGGTACCATCAATCAATGATGATTATCCATTATGACTCTCAACCGAGGTTACGTATTAATGCCAATGAATTTGTTATAAATAAAATTCGAAGGAGAATATAATTAACCATAAGAAATTCATGTTGGAGATGAGCATCTAATGATTAATAACCATACTCCACTAATATAGAACATATAAATAGGACACCAATTGATATAGTAGAATGGGAGAAAATTGAAGATAAAGAAATTCTCTACTAGTCACATTGATAGAGTCATGATAGGTTCCAAGCACATTGTGATACTCAACACAATACATGTAGTAAAACAATGTAAATGATAGATACATAGCCACTTCTCATTTAAATGTATGGTACTCTACCACGGTCAACAATACATTAATATTTTCTTCAAATTTCAAAGAGTGAATAGGCTAAGATTACATTATACAAACTATAAAAGAGTGAATATCAAATTAATACAAGAGTGAATATTAAGAGTCCCACATTATACAAACTATAGGCTAAGGTCACATAAATAACATAAAAGAGTGAATATTAAATTAATTTGAAGGTGGATATGAGTCATAGGTAACTAGGCTTATAACATTACCTCATACCCCCTTAACTTTCTCCTCTTGTGGTAGCATAATATTTGTAGGTGCTCCTGTCTTAGTTATCCCTAGTCATTTTAATATTGAAAAATAACAATATTA
Source organism: Pinus tabuliformis (assembly GCA_031772625.1). Classification (NCBI taxonomy): domain Eukaryota; kingdom Viridiplantae; phylum Streptophyta; class Pinopsida; order Pinales; family Pinaceae; genus Pinus; species Pinus tabuliformis. Next base: position 1,278,082,981 of record CM062809.1, read on the forward strand.
GGAACCCCTTCTCCAATTTCCCCCTTATTATTAGAGAAGTAAAAACATGTTTTGGTAATCATCACTAAAATCTAGTTACAAAAAATATAGAACTTCACTTTTTCATTACTGAGATTGCATTTTTTAATGGATAAATGGGTTCAATACCCTCAAAACCCCCTATTTCACCTAGATTGTGTATTTCTTGCAATTCTTCAAAAACTTTAGCCAATTTTTGGGAAAAAATATGAGAAAATATGATCAAAAAGGGTTCAAATTGTAGCATGTTTAGACTACAGACTTATTATCTATTGGGATTGAATAAGTATTGATGTCCCTTCACCTATTCTCACACCATCTAAAATTAAAACTAAGGCTTTCCCCTCTAGAATATAATGAATGCAAGGTAGAACATTTTATTTTGAAATTTTAACTCCATTGAAAAGAACTCATAAACTCAACATAATCCAAACATTTAAAATCTATCCTAAATATACTTCTTGTAGCCTTTATACTTCAATTTAAAAGTATTCCTTTGATCTTTGAGTTGGGCCATAATATAGAGTCTTAAAAAAATTCCCATCGAGCTAGTCTTTGCAGAAATTAATAAAGAACCCCACTCAAAGCCTTAAAACAAAGATAATCCACTAGATAATGTGAAAGCCTTACTAACCTCACTTGGTGATTTATTATAGGATTCCTATAAGGAATTCCCTTTACCTAGATCCTCTATACCTAATATGATGCCCCCACATGAAATAATTTCCAAAACATAGTCCACCTCAGCCCCATTTTTGGACATTTTCAGTAAAAGTATGGACCATTTTTGACACATTGAAATTTTCTTCTAAACTACTCATTTTTTCTTGGAAAACATTTCATTGTTTTGTAGTGAAGTTCACCCTAAACAAATCATAAACCTTCCCCCAAGGGATTTAGAAGGGATTTGGTCCCCTTCCACATCCATGGTGTGAGTCCTTCCCACCAATGAGGAGATGAATATGTCATCTTCCTTAAAAACATATACAATAATATAGTATGAATTCTCCTCAAACCTATCCATAATGTTCAACCTTAGCCCTAGAAATGAAACCCTAAGACATTCTTCAAAGTTTCATCCACCATATCCATGTTGATATTTGTGAAAATATTCTTCCATATTTCTTTATTGGAATCCATGTTGATATATGTGAAAATCCTCCAAATCACCATGTAGAAGAGTGCTTCTTACATCATTTGGTAAGATTTTCAATAAGAAATGAAAAATACACCATTTTCCATTTCATTGTAGGAGTGAATGTTTCATTACAATGCATTGTCTTTTTCTCTATGAAATCCTCTATAATCAATATTGACTTATGTTTTCCTAATGAACCATCTACATTATATTTTGTTTTGCACCAAGATAAGTGAGGGGTATTCTACATTAAGATCCATATAGTATGTCTATAATGTATATTTGGCTTATGTCAACCCAATACAATATGTTATGAAAAAATAACAATATAGTAATAATAATATAATGTGGGTTAAATAATAATTATTTCACAAGGTAATATATCTTAAGGGAAACCACCTAGGCATGACACTTAGGGAAACCCTATATTTTCAGGGAAAAAGGCTAAGTCAACAACTTATTGATAGATTATATATATCTCATCAACGATTGGACCACTAAGAGAAAACATGTCACAAAGTGACATTTTGATGCAGGAGCATCCGAGCATTCATCGTTAAAGGAGGAATCCAAAGTGGAGAAAGGAGGAGACGTGGACAAACGAGCAAAATAGGGGACAAATTCTGTTAAAATCGAGCTAAATGTTGGAATGGATAAAGTCTCTAGAAGAATTATTTGATGTAATCTGCCATATGTATGCATATAGAGAGATTTAGGGGTTGTTGAGTGATTTGTGAAAGGAAATCATGGAGAGGATTTGATCGGATCCTCTAAGTGATCCGATCCAATTTTTTCTTATAAATGATGAACCTGTGTGTTCAATAGGGATATAGAGCAATAGATAGAAATTTGTGTAACCAAAGTGTAGAATTAATGTAGTCGAGAGGGAAAAGTGTGACTAAGGCTAAAATGCCTTAGATTGTAATCTAATTTTGTATAATGAATATACGTGTGTTATGTGGATTTCTGTGTGTCTAAGTAATGTTTACTTATTGTTTATATGGTAGAGTTAATTCTCATGTTATCGGATTGTTGGTTGACCATCGATCACTATAAGGATCGATGGCAATCCAAAGATATCATAGTTAACTGTCGTATGGAGTGATGACAGTGTGAATGCAGAGTATGGCCGAAAACCTGTGTGTAGCGTAATTCCATTAATGGCAAAGGAAGAATGACGGGAGAACCATCGCAGCCGTCGATGGAAAGGTATCACTGAGATGAGCAGCGGGGGTAGGAGTGTACTGGTTTCTTAATCCCGGCTGAATCAACTGCGGGGTTAGGACTACCATTAACCCGTGCTCAAGTTGAAGTCCGTAGACCGTAGGATCTAAGGCCTTCGTCATCCAACGGATATCGGGTTGGAATAGGCGCGGAAGTCAATCCAGAAAGCCGAACCCGAAAAATTATAAACTGCAACCTAGAATCCTATCGACTCCAAAGGGCGGTAACGTCGCGCAAGTTCTTGTGCGATGATGCAACAACCGTCGGATCGAGAACCAGATCGACGGTCAATATTTGATCACTAATCGCATTTCGCAGAAGTCAAGGGCTGAACGGTGTGGAAACATTGCGATATGCGATGAAGTGAGATTACGATATTGCGATGAGCCAAATATGCGATATTGTGATTAACCGAGAATTTGATGAATCGTCGACCATTGGATCAGAGAATGAAATAGACGGTGGAGATTGAAGAACAACGGAAAGGCTTGGGAAAGAGCAGACCCGAGAAATTTATGGAGGCGGGTTTATTCTATTTGAGATCTGGCCTTAGGCGTTCATGGTCGGGTTTCCATGTATTTCCAGTGTATTCCGATAATTTGTGTTGTACCGATTTTTAGGCAAAAGCGCTAATTAAACGCTTCTGATAGATTTGTGGGCCCATAACTCACAGGTCCAGGATCGATAGATTGTAAATGAAAGGGAGATTGCCTTCATGCGATTTTTCCTTCATCACATTTCAACTGGGGTGGGGAGGGTAACAACCTTTTTCTCACGACCACTTGAACTACCTCCAAATGATAGTAGCATTATCTACTTAAAATAGAAGTCAAGTAGATCATTTCCCCTTGATATGGCTAGGTAAGTTGCTTTGTAAATGGAATTTCATTTATCCCACATCAAACAAAATCTTTGAAAGCATGGCCTTATGTGTATGTTGCATAAATTTAACCCAAATAAGTAGTTCACAAATGAGTTAAGGAATTAACTGTGTAATCATTGGTAGAAAAACATAAATATCATAATTTTTTTAATAATGAATCATTTAAAATCAGATCAAGAACTAGAATACACAAAAATTGCTCTACTATATGTCCATTTTTATGTAAAAATAAAATGACATTATAAAAAAATAATTGTGTTTGAAGCTGTAAGAGCATTGTGTGGAGTTGAATATTATGAGAAGAACAATGACAACTCAAAAATAATATATATATATATATATGCTAAAATTATAAAATGTAATTAATGAGTTCATTTCAACAAATGAGGAAACTAAATCCCATTATTCCTATAAATCAACCAATTAAGTGTATTGATGATGATGTTGACTTCATTTGCTTTTATTCCCTGGAATGAATGATGAGCATGTCAATTTTGACAACAAGAATATTTTTCCCACATGGATGTAAAAATTGAAACTAAAATGTTATGGGTAGTTGAATGTTAATTTATCAGAAACACATTGTGGATTAGATGTTTATGGAAGAATGAAGGCACATTGTAAATCAAGTGCAAGTTGCAGTCCCATAGGAAGGTGCAATAGTGACAATATGTAAATTAATTACATGTGAGGAGTATACTTAAAGTGAATTTGGAGTTCGTGATACTAAAAATTCATTTATTTATTTGATATAAAAACATCTTAGTTATTTATTATATATAAAAACATCTTTTTAATCAAGGTTACAAAAAACATGAACTTTCTTGATAGATCTCTTACTTTTTCATATCACAATTGTTTTACATTTTCATATATAAATATTAATGTAAATAAAAACATCTTTTTAATCAAGGTTACAAAAAAACATGAACTTTCTTGATAGATCTCTTACGTTTTCATATCACAATTGTTTTACATTTTCATATATAAATATTAATGTAAAGAGTTACGTATAATTTATTTTTAATATATCTTCAAAATCAATTTAATTTATTTAAATTTAATATTTAATAAAAATAAAAATAATTTATAAAATTGAATATATATATATATATATATATAAAATAAAATTTAAGAAGAGGGAGGTTTTTCAATTCAAACCTATTGTTTTGGAAAAGCATGTTAATATTTAAAGTTATAAAGAAATGTGCGATGAAGCTAAGCTTAATGTACATGATATGTTATTTGGAAAATTATTTTAAACAAAAAATCATTTAAAGAATTAATATTTAATAAAAAAATTGAAAGTAAATGGTAATCAATCTAATACATGTTGATTAGTAAAATTAACTTTACTTTTTCTAAGTTATTAAAAAAAATAATTAATTCTTATAAATTATAAATATTTTAAGAGAATTAAATAAATAGAAAACCCCTACCCAACCCAAAAAAAACCAACAAAGAGAACGTGAAAAAATAAAATGATCTTTCACACTAAAGCCCGTTCTATTAAAAAAATTAAGTGTAAATAGATAATCTAGATGTATTATAAAATGATTGTAAAGAGTTTAGGTCACTGAACTCAAAGTGTATGTATAGATATTTTTTTTATTTATTGAATTATATGATTGGTTTTTTAAAACATGATTATCATTATATTTATGATGATTTTTTTTAATTTGAAAATTACAAAGACATTTTTATTTTAATTGAAATAGATAAAAATTAATATGGTTAAAATAAAATGAAATTTAATATTGAATTTCTAAAACAATATGAAATGAAAACATCTATTGTTCAAGGGGTTTTGGATTGACGTGAGTGGCCAAACAAGCAGGGCCTAATCCCAAGGCATCCAAGCAGGGTCTAATTCTAAGAATATCAAGGAGAATTGACCCTATGTGACTTCCTAATTGGCAAGATACTTACCAACAAGAATTCGACCACTTAACTAACCCTTGAGGCTTAAAGGAAAATATCTATTATATTAAAAAATTAAAAATTAAAAAACAAAATTTTTATTTTATTTTTAATATTTCACACATTTTAAGTTTAATGGTTAGAATATTTAAATGTAAGTGGTTTTCCTAATAATTCTATTAATAATTATTATACAAATTTAAAAATAAATTTTAATTTATTAACTTAAAAAAATAAACCATTTAATTTATTCTTTATTATTAAAAATACGTAACCTTAAACTCTATATATATTAATAATAATCATTTATATAGATAAATTTGGAGTAGTCTATTATAGTTACCAAATTCCGCCGAATCAGGCTGAAGAATTCGAAAATTTGGCAATTCAGTCCAATTCGACCATTAATATGCTGAAATTCCGTTCGCACAAATCATAGTGTCCTGAATTTATTTTTAAAATTTTCTTTGATTTGTGTTTTTCAAGAAGTCGTACTCCATTTTTTTGCGCTTTAGTTTGGTCATGCAGTTGTAGATATTGAATGGTTGAATGTAATTCTCCGTTTACATAGATGTTTAAAAATATTGAACCTTTGAAACTTAATTTTCCCTGTTTGTTTTGCAATACATGATTAAAAAATTCATAATTCTATTTATACCAAAGCTATTTCGATGTGTTAGTAAATTTGATTTGTTATTAATTTTTACATTATTTGTTTAATGTTTGTTCAATTTTTATATTAAAAATAAAATAAAAAAATTTTAAAAGTAGGTAAAAACTAAATAAATAGTTCTCATATTAAATTTTTATTTTCACAATAAAATAATTTTTTGTTTTTATTTTTATTTTTATTTCTTATTTTCAAAATAAAATATTGTTTTGCTCTTTTTTTAATATTTTAATCTCTTTCCTATAATTCTTTGATTAGTGAGTAATGTAATTGGAATTATTTATTCATAATAAAATTGGTTGTAATTTACTTTTTTTCTTTTAAGAAATTTGCAAGGAAAATATAATATGGTTTCTAAACCTTTTAAATAATTAGGAAAACAAAAAGATAGTTCTAATTTGATGATTCTTGATAGTTCTAATTTAATGATTTTTTATTTATATTTTATTCAGTTAGTAATTAGGAAATTGTCTAAATATTCATCATTAAAAATTAAAGCATTAGTTACTATCTTTTGGTACAATTAGGAAAAACACAAGATTTCTAATTTGATGATTTTTATTTATATTTTATTTTAGTAATTAATAAATTGCCTAAATATTTATCATTAAATGCTACAACATTAATTACTATCTTTTCATTGACCAACTTACAATTTTAAGGGTTTTTGTTTTTTTGTTTTTTTAAATGTTAAAGATTTTGTTCTACCCATTGTATCTTATTCACTTTCATTGAAGAAGAGTTGTTTTTACTAATTTCAATATCTCATTCACTTCCATTGAAGAAGAATTGTTTCTATTAATTTCAATGTCTAATTTTATTTGCAACTTCTATCATATAAGTAAATTGTTAATTTATATTATTCAAAATTTAAGAAAAAATATTATTAATAGTAGTGTAAGATGTATTTTCGCGAATAGTGTAAGATGTATATTGGCGAAATTTTTCCATATTGAATTTTAGAGAGTCGAATTTTTTTCGTATCGAATCGAATTGGTATTCGAATTTGAACTCGAACTTGGTAATCCTATATAAACTTGGAAGCCAAAATAATAGTCCTGTCATACAAATTCGGAAGGCAAAAATAAAAGCCTTAGGAAAAGCTTTAGAGCACGGTTAACATGGTTGCATCAGGGAAAAGCAAATTGAAATTTCACCGAATCAAAATTTCACGGATTCATGCGATTCCGCTATACTTGTAGGTAAATTCGATTTGAAATTGACTACTTCAGCCAGGAGTATCGCTGCTCCCAGACAGTGACATGCGCCCAGGTCTCCCAATTCTGTAGAATGTGATGTTATACTGAGATAATCCAGGTCTTTCACGACCTCTTCTACATATGCAACACCAAGTCTTTCGTGGCCTCTTCTACATATGCAGCATCCTTGAGTTCTTTATTTCTCTTCAATCCATTTCTTAAGAATTTTATGACGATTGGGTTTTTCATCTGGAAGATAGTTGATGTTGCCCTCAATGTGATAATGATATGCAATATCCAGAGGATCTAAAAGTCTTCCATATATAGTGTCACCATTTATCCACTGGTTTTGGGATTGGAAATCACTTGGTAACTCATGACTCTTCCATTTTCAATAATCACATCCCATAACTCTACGATCTTTAACCTCCGCCCATTAGCCTCGATATATTTCCTGTCACAAACCTCTTTGTACCACACGAGCTCAACCATAGGAAGATACACATCCGAAACAAACACCATCTAAGGGGTTGAGGCGTGCCAAGAGGCACGTTTTTCAAAACTATCCTGATGATGTTTTCTGAGTACACATCCGAAACAAACACCATCTCTGCAAGATACCATAGGAAGACCTGTCACCATATTTTCTTTACATAGATTTTGAAGGGAGTGATAGTTTAAGTGAACAAATTGCTCATGCCAAAGTTTTTCCACTTCATCATTATGAGCAAAAAATACCGAGGGAAGAGTTGATGACCCAAACTTGTTAAACTTATACAACCTTGTAAAATCATTAGCAATGCTAGTAGCTAAAATCTGTCTATCATCTCTTAGGTCCTTAATTACATCAGGAGGTGAAAATTCAATAGTTTTACCTTCACCTAAATGAGTTATCTGATATATAGATAGAAGGTTGCAGGATAAGGTAGGAACACATAATACATCATTAAATTGACCATTATCTAGATGAATAGTTTCAGTCCCTACAACACTAAGAGATATATCATCACCAACATATATATTTTTGGTGTTACAATCATCAGAGTCAGTGAGCCACTCATGAGAATGAGAAGAATGAGATACATTTAGTGCATAATCAGACCGAGATGCTTGACAACCACATGCATAAATTATTATTCCATAAGATGAAGTTGAAGTTGAAGAGCGCTCCAAATGGATGTTATGCTTCCTCATCGCTGCTTCCAAGGCTTCTATCTTCTTAAAGAATTTGGATTCTAAGTGGCCATCACGATTACAAAAGTTGCAATGTCTATCAGTCTTCTTCCCATTTTTTTTTAGTTGCCTTATCATTTTCTTGAGTTTATTTTTCATTGTGAGAGTGAAATTTCTTAGGACCCTTGTTTGATTTAGGACCATTCTTTTGAGGATGTTGCTTCTTAAGATTCTTTGAACTTGGTTGCTTCTGGGCTACTAAGTCTTTCTTAGAAGAGTTTCTAGTATTAAGAAGACCAAGATGTAAGAGTTTGTCTTGCTGTCTTATTAAAGAATCACAAAAAGCATCAAAATAGGGGGACTTGTAAGCTTATCCTTGAGAAATAAAGGCTTCTCTAGTAAAATGGAAGGTGGGAACAAACACAAAGTAGGTTGGTCCTAAATTAGTAAGAATGGAATAGATAAGGCTACCATATTCTTTATTAACCTTAACACCTTCCAAGAGAAGTCTAAGGGTCTTGAGCTTGGCCAAAAAATATTCAACATAAGAAAAATTATTGGGGTTCAACATAAGAAACTCATTTTCGAGTTGATGGCCTCTAATTTCATTTTTAATTCCAAAAACTTTATTGAGCTTTTTCATTGCTTCATCAAGGGTATTAATTTTTGTGATATGGAATCTGAGATTTGGAGAAATAGACATCCCTATCAACCCACATGCTTGATCTTTCTTATTTTCCCAGTTGGCTTGCTTATCTTCATTTTGAGGTTTAGACTCTTAGCTTGAGGCTATTCTATAAAGACATTTACTTCTAAGTAAATCCACCATGTAGGATAGCCATTAGAAGTAGTTGGTGCTGTCAAGAATAACTAGGCATGGACTTTCCATTTTAAAAGCAACTAAAGTTGTATATGTTGAAACTATGTGTTCCAATGGAAAGATCTTGAAAGAATAGGCCGATTCAAAAAACACGGCTCTGAAAACAACTTTCCACATGAAGAAGTTATGGCTTTTTGAAGAAACATTGTTGAAGATGCCGACAGACCACGTGAATGTTGGGAAGTTGATGATAATGTTATATTTAAAAAAAAAATTATCCCCCTTTCCAAAGTTAATCTAATTAGCTCACTTTAATAAAAAAAATATTATTTTATGTGACTCACTTTTATAAATAAGTGAAAGTCACTTTTACAATGATGCTTTATGAACTATCCACTAAATTGTAACTTAAATAAAAGATAAACTGACTTTAGAATTATAAGTGACTCACTTTTTATAATGGGTGAGAACACTTTTACAAAAACTAACTTTAAAACATAAACTACATATAAAACTACTTTAAAGTTAAATTTGGCCGAAAACTAGATATTTTCCTCAATGTTTCTGATTTTTCAAGATCACACTAAGGCGCGGCGGAAAAGAGCATATGCATGAGAAAAATCATTTCTTTTTGTTTTTGGTTTTCCTAGATCACACAGAGTCGCGGGGAAAATAGCATATGCGGAAGTGAAAGGTATAGATCCGATAATTAAAAAAATACAGAGGACTATAAACAGAAATAAACAGAGAGATAAATAACTATAACTGCAAATAAAGACTATATACCTCTAGATTTTAGAAATCACATAGGTAGGGCTACTGGAAACCTTTTCACGTGAAATGAAAGGGGTTCCTCATTGGAACAAATGCTCCTAAAAAATAGAGCATTCCTCTTAGCCCAAAAGAAGTCAGAATCAATAGATCTAGGAAATGACAGTCGAATGCAGTTGTACCAACTTCAGATTTGGATCACCAACATATGCGGCCCTCAAATAGCTCTAATACCATGTAGGAATTTACAGGGTAAGTTCCTTAGATAGAACACCAAAGTACATTGTTCACAAATAGATCACATATCAGTACACTCGTATTCTTGACGTTGTTAAGACCCTCAAAGATGGAAATAGTCCACCACTTAACCCAACGTGATCACTCAAGGCAATTTATTAATGTAAAAGAAAGAAATTTTAAATAATCTTCTCTCATGAATGGTCACCTAACAAATGACCCTCCATGTTGTTTAAATAGAGATTATGGACCAATCAGGTGTTAAGCCATGGATCAAGTGTTGGTAATATTGAGGAGAGAATGAGCCGTTAGATCACTTCATGTCTAGAACAGATCGTGACTGCTCGATTGTAAGTTACAAAAAGTACATACTAAAGAAACACACTGTACCTAAATATACACTAGAACAAGCTATACTTAATTATTTCCTATGTGTTGAAATATCCTAACAGTGATGAAAATATAGTTTCTTTTAAGCTCCAACGAGAGTCCATCAGTAGACAACTTTTAGAAACATAATTTGAGTTATGTCTGAGAAACGTACATCACATGATAATGTCGGTCCTGAGGTTCTATCTCATAAGGATAAGAGAACCACAAGATAGGAACAACTGGGATGATGTGTGAGGTCGCCCAATCATATGGGAGTCGGGCAAGCATGGAGCATAAGTGAGACTACGAGGGAACACTGATTCATCCTAGAGTTTAAGCCTTTATGCATTATTTGAAAGGGTCGAACGAAAATGGAATACCAACCAACGTGTGAGAAGTTGGGATGATGGGGAGCGTGTTTATTGGATGAAGAGACCAACAAGGGGCTTGTACATTGATAACTATTTAAAAAGGCTGAGGATGACATTTGACGAGAGAAACTCCGTTACTCAGAGTTTGTCTCCCGAGTTAATTTTTTGTGCACATGTTTCAATAAGTCATATTGACGTCAAGTTGGGTTGCCATGTAAAGGTGGTGACATAAAGCACACAATGGTTGAAGGGATCAACAGTGGAAGTAGAATAAAATCGACATGTCCTCGACAATTGGAGCTTGTGCATAGCAATAAAGAGTGGAGACCAAAGTCATAACCCTTCATCACTAGAGCATTGAGAGGAGCTTACAAAATAGAGGAAAGGCTATGAGTTAGGAATCAAGACTGTGATATAAAAATAAAATGCCTTGCATTGTAACACCTCCAATCCATAGTCATGATTGTAAGACTATATTTATAGTCTTGGCCATGGTGGTTCGGCCTAAGTCTTGGGCATATACATGTGCACACATTGTGAAGGAGCTTGGATATGTTGTTTTTATAAAAACGGTTGAACCATACCCTTATGACTCCTCCCACTTAGAGGTTAAAAAAATAATGGATTTTTCTCCCTTACGTTGGGATTTAAAGAAGCACCTTTTCTCCCTAAGTTGGGCCTCATGGGTTTAAAATATGGTATATTGGCATAGCTTTTATTAGCTGTTGACACCTAATCCTCAACGGATGGGTGAACTGGAACGTGAACAGTCATCAAGAAGATGAACTGTTCCATCTCCTTTTTGTATATAAACAATAGTTCTCTAATGAAATAATATATCAGTTTTTCTTCTGCTTATTCTGGAGTTACCCTGGCCTGACATGGTATCAGAGCGCAGGTCCCAGATTCCTTGTAACTCCCATCTCTGTTCTGAGCGCTCCTATGTCCTGAGCGCTCCTCTGTCCTGAGCACTACTCAGTCCTGAGAGCTGCTCTGTCCTGAGCGCTGCATCTGTTCTGAGTGTTATTAATTCTCTGCGCATCATTGATTATCCTGCCTCTCCACCCCTGACAAAGGCTCAGATACCTACGTGGTTTCACTGCCTCATGAAATCTCTGTCATTTACTATTGGCCTCATTATACCCTGCGCATCTGCATGGTAACCATTTTCAAACGTTTTTTCCCTCGCTGTCTCCAAACCTCAGATTGTGCCCAAACACCGATTGATATACCCAAAACGCAATTCAACTTTGTTTAGCTGGCCTGAACCGTGGACGTTAGCAGAGCGGGTATGAATCGAACTCCTAAACTGCAATGAATGTTCTCGTGGTCTATTGAGAAACAATAGTGTTTTTCTTGGTCGATTTGCGCTGCAAATGATGGTATCAAAGAAGCCCGACGCTGGGCAGTTCCCAGTTTTCCAAGGGTAATTCTCGAAACTCTATTTTCTTGTTGATATTTTGATCGATTAATAAACGCTTCAATCTAGGCTGAATATCCAGTAGTCGCGGGCTCAATTTGTTGTGGCTGAAGTTCTCGGCCCCTTGGGAGCTGCTGTCCAGAAATCGTTCGGCTTAAGGTGCCTTGACCGGCGCTCTAAGAGAGTATCTCATCCGTCCAAGAAGCCGAAGAGACGGCCTACTGAGACGTTCTGATGAGGAAACCCCGAGATATAAACCCCGTAAGCCTTTTTTGGTTTGCCAAGGTCAATGTATTTTGTCCCACGGTCATATGGATGTAATCCTGCTAATGGGAGTGCTGGGGACTGTAATGATTTAGCGCAAAACAAAATTGTTTGTCTAGAGAACGCCAAGAGTTGTTTGGCATCTACGATAAGAAGAGCAGATCTCCAAATGGTATATGATGGTCCATGTTGTTGTGTGTTGAATTTATATACGTTACAACTGAGATTGTACGTGTGTTGATTGCATGCTGGTGTATTTACAATACATTGAAATTTTTTATGATAACTTTATATGCGGTGTTCCTTTTATCTAAGATAGCGGTGCTGAGTTAATGTTGTGCTGTGGTGGGGCTGAATATGTATATATGCACTAACGTTGTGGCGGTGCTGAATATTTATATGTGCATTAACGTTGTTGCTGTGGCGGTGCTTTATATGTGCACTAACGATGTATATATGTGTGCACTGTGGTTACATTAACCAGCGTTTGAGTTTTGAATGCGTAGTCTATACATATGTAATATGGTGAGGATCTTTGGAGGGCTTTGAAGAAACAGTAAAGTATTTGCCCTTTTTTGAGTACAATTTCACTGTACATCAGTAGAAGTTTTTTTTTTATCAGCAGAAATTTCTTATCAGCAGAAGGATTTTTAGCAGAAGTATTTTTTTACAGAATGCATTCAATCATTTCTATGGTAGGAATAGTTCTCACTAGCAAGGAGAACTATTCTGAATGGTCTCGGATGGTAAAACACACCCTCATCTACAATGAGTTGTGGAAAGGAGTGTGTGTCGGAGAAGAAGACAAAGACCCTGTGCAGCCTACATCAGATAAAGAACTTGTCATTTGGGAAAACAAGAACAGCAAAGCCTATGCATTGATCGCAACATCTATAAATGAAGAAGTAAGTCGTCATATTTCATCCTATTCCACTGCCTTTGAAGCTTTACAAAAGCTGAAAGAACTCTATGATACACATTCTGCACTTGAAGTTGTTCAGCTCATGATTAAACTCTTCACTCTTGAACTGAAAAATAATGATCCTCTTGCTCTTGCATCTGAAATAAAGTCTATAATGCATGATATTAAATCCACTAAGGTTGAGCTGGATATCTCTCTTATTGCCTTTCTTAAAGCACTCTATCCTACGTACTCCAATTATCTTGAGTCATTACAAGCAAATGGAAATCTTAAAGATATAACCTTTGACTCTCTTGTGAAAAAGTTTGTTGAAAGAGAGAAAGCCTTTGGAAAGAAGACAGTCCCTGAATCTTCTGAAGAGACTGTTTGCCTTGCTCATAAAGAAAAGCATCCTGCTCAAGATTCTACAAGAGGAAGAGGTGGACGAAGAGGAAGAGGAAGATACTTCAGAGGCAGGGGGGGCAGACATTCTCAAGCAGAAAAGGCAGATCTGCATTGCATTCGCTGAAAACGAAATGGATCACATGATGCTTCTACATGCAAGCTACCATGGGACAAAATTGAGTAGAGAAGAAACCAGCAGAAAGGTAAAACTGATGACACAGACAAAGGTAAAGCAGTTGAATCCGCTCACTATATTGAGGCACAATGTAACATTGGAGTAAATGAAGATTTGTTTAATGCTTCACTTGCTTCTTCGAAAAATGATTGGTTGCTTGATTCAGGAGCAACTTGTCATATGACTCATAGGAAATATTTTTTTGAAGATTTCACTGACAATGTTGATGGAGCAGTATACTTTGCAGATCAGTCAAAAATCAAGCCATCAGGGCTTGGCACAATCAGGCTTAAACTGCCTGGTCTTCCATACTTTCTTTTGGATCATGTTCTATATCTCCCACAACTCAAGAGAAACTTGCTGTCCCTGGTCCACATCCGCCAGCAAGGTCACTCCATTCATATGTTTGATGGAAAGCTTGAGGTAAGAAAGGCATCTGACCACTCACTTCTCATGAGGGGTATAGAAGAATAAAGACTTCTTAAACTGCAAGGAACCTCTGCTCATGCACAACATTTCTCATCATGAAGAAGGTACACTTCCATCAAGTTTATTATGGCATGCTAGACTTGGACATTTAAACTATGGCATTCTCCGCTTATTAAAGAAAAATGGTGTTGCTGGTCTGCCTGCAATTCCTAGAAAACATAAGCAATGTTATGCTTGCATTCTAGGAAAGCATAGAAAACAGTCTTTTCATGATTCACATTCAAGAGCACATAGGAAGCTTGAACTCATTCATTCAAATTTATGTGGTCCAATGCATGTTCCTTCTGCAAATGGAAATAAATATATCATGACATTTATTGATGATTACACCAGAATGTGTTGGGTTTATTTATTGAAGAACAAATCTGATGCTTTTCAAACATTCAAGAATTTTCATAAATGGATTGAAAATGATGCACAATCTCATATTGGGTCTATTCGCACAGATAATGGAAAAGAATATACATCAAATGAATTTGAACACTATCTTCGCCAACAATGGATTAAACATCAAACAATTGTGCCTTATAATCCTCAACAGAATGGTGTATCTGAAAGAATGAACAGAACAATCTTGAATATGGTACGATCCATGCTTTTCTTCAAAAATGTAAAGATAATGTTTTGGGCTGATACTGTTCTATGTGCTGCATATATAAAGAATAGATGTCCATCTAGTGCTATAAGAAACAAGACTCCTTATGAATTGTGGTATGGACATGTTCCTTTAGTAAAACATCTCAGGATTTTTGGTTCCACCTGTTATGCTTTAATACCAAAGGTACATAGAAACAAACTTGGTGCTAGAAGTCGTAAGTGTATCTTCCTGGGGTACTCAAACACCTCTAAAGCATACCGTCTCTATGATGAAGTAAATAAAAAGTTTGTTGTATCTAGAGATGTCATTTTCTTGAATCATCCAAATCCGACAATGTTGTTGAGCGGCAACTTGATCGCTTGGATAGATTCACAAAAACGAAATAATTTCAAGAGTTTGATAATCAGATTCCACATCTTGAAGGGGGGATTCCTATACTAGATCAACATGTGGAATCTTCTTCTGAAGAACAATCTCTCGTGCATGAAACTCCAACACTGGATGATCCTTTAAGTGATGTAATTGATAGAATTGGGAGACTCAATCTTGATTCAGTCCCAACTCAATCAACAGAGCAGCCTGGACCATCTCAGAAAGGTCCCCCAAAGTGGCTGACAAAGACACTTGAAAGTGTTAATCCTGATGAAATTGGAAAAACAGGAACCAGAAATACAAACCGACAAGATGGAGGTGATGTAGATAACTCTAATTCACCTGTTGATATGGATGTTACTTATGATTGTGAATTGAACTTGTCTACAGATTTCGAACCAACTTCCTTCAAAGAAGCTGCTTCTCATGATGAATGGAAAGAAGTGATGCAGAAGGAGTATGATGCCCTCATAAAGAATGGCACTTGGAAGCTGGTTGATCCTCCATTTGGAACCAAACCAATTGGCTGCAAGTGGGTCTACAAGAACAAGTACAAAGCTGATGGCTCACTTGACAAGCACAAAGCTAGGCTTGTGGCAAAAGGTTTTGCACAGAAGTAAGGGGTCGATTATGAGGAAACTTTTTCCCCCATAGCAAAATGGGCCACCATCCGAACACTCTTTGCACTAGCTGCTCAGAACGGTTGGAAAGTCCATCAAATGGATGTAAAAACTGCATTCTTGAATGGAGATCTAAAAGAGAATGTTTTTATGTCCTAGCCTGAAGGATTTGCTATGAAAGGACATGAACACAAAGTATGCAAACTTGTGAAGTCCTTGTATGGCCTCAAACAAGCACCACGAGCCTGGTATGAAAAACTAACTGAGCATCTTCTGAAACACAACTTCAAACATTTTGATCTTGATGATGCAACTTTATTTGTCAAGAAAGTTGGCAAAACAGTTGTATATCTTGTGGTATATGTAGATGATCTTTTAATGACAGGGAACAATGAAAGCTATATTGCATCCATAAAGAAAGAATTAGGAAAAAGTTTTGAAATGACTGATTTGGGCTATGTTCATTACTATCTTGGCATTGAAGTAACCCAACATCCAAAATCCATATTTCTTTCTCAAAAGAAATACATTGGAGATTTGTTAAACAGATTTGGCATGACAGAGTGCAATCCTCTTTCTACTCCAATGGAACAAAACTTGAAGCTCACATCTATTGAAGGAAAGGAATTTGAGGATGCAACAAAGTATAGACCGCTTGTAGGAAGTCTCATCTACCTCACTACTACCAGACCAGACATTTCATTTGTTGTTGGAATCCTCTCCAGGTTTATGCAAAAGCCTTGTGAGGGACATTGATCTGCTGCAAAAAGCGTTCTAAGGTACTTGAAGGGAACTCAAGACCTTGGAATCAAGTATACACAGGTGGACGACTTCAACTTGATTGGATACTCTGATTCAGACTTCGATGGAGACAAAGAAACTGGGGTATCTACTTCAGGATATGCTATGAGTCTTGGATCAGGAGTTGTCTCCTGGAGATCACGCAAACAATCAGTACTAGCAGATTCCACAACAGAAGCAGAATACGTGGCAGCAGCTGAAGCAACGAAAGAAATTGTGTGGCTCAGGAAAATTCTTGAAGATTTGCAGGTAAAACAAATACAATCAACTCCACTCATGATTGATAACACCTCTGCAATAAAGTTGGCCAAGAACCCAAAGTTCCATGATCGTACTAAGCACATCAATACTAAATATCATCTGATCCGACATCATGTTGAGGCCAAAACAATCCATCTCCGTCATTGTTCCACAAACGAGCAAATTGCAGACATCTTCACCAAAGCGCTTGGAAGAGAAAAGCTTGAAAGATTCAGAACGATGCTTGGACTCACCAACATCCCTTCATATTAAGGGGGGGAATGTTGACACCTAATCCTCAACGGATGGGTGAACTGGAACGTGAACAGTCATCAAGAAGATGAACTGTTCTGTCTCCTTTTTGTATATAAACAATAGTTCTCTAATGAAATAATATATCAGTTTTTCTTCTGCTTATTCTGGAGTTACCCTGGCCTGACATTAGCCAGACATAAAATGGGAAAATTGTCCCAACAATAGTGGAGGGTTCTCTCCAATATAAGGTCCCAATTAGACTTCACATTATTTTAGATAAGATAACCATCTAGATTATGGCCAAGTAACCATTCTTAGTTTTGATGATGTTGTGAGATGTCAACGATTGTTACAACAAGGTATGAAAATTCTAACCTAAATTTATCTAGTCCACAAAGATGGAAAAATTGTAAGCTAGCTAACAATGAATGGTAGAAGCAAATCAGGAAGTAAATGAGACATTAAGAACAAAGATGCAAAGGCAAGGAAACAATTACCTATAATAGAAGACAATGATGGATGTTCAACTTGCTAAAACAAATGAAGAATAATCTACATTTAGATATAACAAGTGCTCATAAATAAAAGTACATAAATTGGAACAACAAGTATGTGAGAGAAACCATCTAACAATCCCTATCATATAAGTATACATCCCACAAAGCACTCATATACATTGGTTGTTCAAGAATAGTTAGAAATAAGAACAAGATGCATGTAATCATATAGTTTCAACAATGGCCTTTCATTTATTGTAAATATAACAATAGTAAGTACATAATTACCAATACCTTACTCTAATTTCCAATGAAATCAATAAAAGATCAAAAGTCCTCCACCTAGATTCTAGAATTCATAACTAGAATTCTAAGAATGTTAAATTCTTCTACTGAGAGTTTTACAAATTTATAAGAAGAGTTTAATAACTAGAATATGTTATTGTTGAGCTTCTAAGCAAGTCAATTACAACTTTTCAAATAACCATAATTTATAAATTGAATAAAAGAAAACAGTTTTGAGACTCTTAGAAACAAGTTGACAACTGTTATGATCTAAGTCGATCTTCAGTTGAGAACATCATGAAATATTCAAGGCATGCCACATAGAGCTATAAGATGATGTAGTTACTTGAATATTCCATGTGGAAAGTTCTCTATGATGTCATCGTCTTTTTCTATGTCTTGGGAAAGAACTGATTTATCCTCCTCTAGTGATAAGAGTGAGTTCATTGTACTATGAAACTAACAATGTTCCATTGGCTAGACCATATCCTTGTCTAATTTCTCGAGTAACTTTAAAGTATAAGATAACAATTATGGAGGTATGTGTTTATTCATGTACTAATTCTATGGGCTTCAGTTGAACTCTGGAGATATTCTTTGGTCTTCTATTACTTCTAGTCTACAACATGAAATACTCCTTCCAACTAGGTGATTTTCTCTTTGTATAACCTCTAATAGGTACATTAGTGAGGATATTGGCAGGCATATCTGTTGTTGGGAAAAGTATCCAATACGGAATGACCCTATCCCACTCTAAGGGTGATAGTACCTCAGCAACAATCAAAGCAAAGCTATCTGAGATTACTTCTTTATGAGATGTAAGAGAGGGGAGAAAGAGATACACTAACCGATGTCTTCCGCTAATGATTGATCCAATCTTCTCTCTTTGCTGCTTGCTCCCAGCTCCTTGCTCTTTTACTGGCCCAGCTACACCAAGATCCTGCAAAATGGCAAAAGAGGGAAACTACAAGAAGCATACATTCATAATTGATTCAAGGATTAGAATAAATCAAATACACAAGTATAACAATACACCATTGAAACACATGCATATAGGAGAACTTCAAATGCTTTATTAATGGAAGAAGTAAAGTTCAGGAAGTGATACAACCATAAGAGGCCCAATCCAGCATCACCTCCCAGCAGAAAGAAATCTCCTCTTCACCTCCTTCAAAGCAAATCACCCAATAGTTCTATACTCAAACCAACAGCACTTCCTTACATTCACAAGATTCCAGCCTCCTTAGACCTCATGAGAGAGCTCTATATATAGGAGTTTTGGAGAAAGGATGAGTCAGCTTGTAGCTGGCATGAAGCTGACTAGTGTCCTCTCCCACTTCAGTTATTCTTCAGTTCTTGAGTCCACTTGGAGGTTCTTGCTTCCACTTGGAGATCTAGACCCTCTTACTCATCACCAGTCGAATTCCCTGATCCAAGTGTCATTTTGGAAGCTTCCTGGGCATTGACACCTTGAAGAATGACTGTGCCACTTGGCCAAACTCGCCCAGCGCAGGTAGCCTTCTTTGTAGTTGACATTCAGCGCAGTTCCACAGTGGAGCAGTTGACATTCAGCGCAGATGCTCAGTGGAGCAGTTGACATGATCCAGAATTAGCTTGTTTTTGAGTGTTTTCAGGTGGAGAACTGATATTCAGTGCTGTGGTTTGCTGACCTTGTTCCTCTAGGGGTAGGAACAACATGTTTAGGGACTTTGGATCCCTTAGATTATGGACATTTCATGCTTCATGCTGTAAGGCACAAAAATGTCTATAACAGTTTCCCCCTAAAGTATGAGGTCGTTTATCAGGTGAAATGCTTTATCAGGAGGATCCGAAGTTCATTCAATCGCTGAGAGGTGACCTGTAATAAAATACAATACAATACATTATTTTTCATTCTGCTTTCATGATCTAGCTGAGGCGGGCATTCCCATGCTCAGCTTTATAAATTCATTTTAGTACATAGAACAGACGATCGTCTGATGGTAGACTGATAATTCTCTGCTGAAATTATCATCCTTTGAGTAGGATGATCATCTACTGTAATGATGTACATGTCAAATGTCTTTATATTTCCTGAATATATATCGCAGCCCGGATGGATGAAACTAGATCCGGGGTCTTCAAACTCGTTCGATCTTCACTCTAAGTACAAGTCGATCCATGTGAGAATTGCGCTGAAGTCGAACATGGAAAGACATCGCTTGATTACCGGTCAATGATGTAAACCGTTAACAAGCGCGAGAGGAATCACCGATAATGATAATGACCCTCAAGGTACTGCAGCACAATTCACGTGGTGTGAATAAAGGACTTGGCGTCAAACACCACGCAAAATCTTCTGGTCGAAGGTCATTGATGTATACTTGTCGCCGGAAGTGAGAAACTTGCCATTGAGGCATGCAAGCTTCAAAGTACTGAGGGGGGTGTTCCTAGATCAGCTTCTTGGATAATGAGCTGAAGTCGACAAGAAGCGATCCGTCAAAGGAGAGCCTTAATGAATCCCACATCAGTGACACGGAACGGAGCTAATGATTTTAGTGGAGGTGAAAACAATCTGTGAAATATGATTCAGGGTGGCGATCATGGGTGGATGAAGGATAATGTATGGCAGTGGATGGGACACGGTTGACTCTTTCTGAACAACATCTCTTGAACATATAACGACACTGATGTGATGGATCGGTAGCATTACCCCAAATGTGGATGGTTTGGCGAGACCATGGTGATGAGACCGGTGAATGAAACAACCCAACCCGATGTGATACGGAGGAAAAGTGTCATGTTCAAGAGTGACTTGCTACCATTAAAGCTTTGAGGTTCTCCCAATTTTTCCCCAGTCATTTCTGACCAGTACCTCTTTATTTTTGTCAAGCTTGAGGAGGATAACATATGCTTGTTCTATAACCTGCCCTTCGGGCAAGCCTATCGCTATGTTTTAACGAGCCTAGCGATAGGGAAACTCGTTCTCGTCTAAAGACAAGTTTGTCGCTATTTAATGATTTTATCGAGTCTAACGACAAGGAAAACTCGGTCCTTTTCATTTTTAGAGAGTCTGAAAAGGTACATAAATTTAACTCCAAAATTCCTTTTTCGTCATCTAATCCCTTAAGTCCGAAAAAGTATAAAACAATACAGAAGGGATGAGTTTTCGATAACTTTAACGAGCCGAATAAAACAAGCGCTCGACCTTTTTGTGTAATAATCCCTCAGGTCCAAAAAGATTAAAATCTAGAGGAGGGATAGCTCTTCCGGTCACTTTAACGAGCTGGAAGGCCAAAACTCGGCAATCTTTTCATATTTTACGAGTCAGTTGAAAAGAGCTCAAAGAAGACTCGTCTTTTGAGGAACGAGTGATAAACAGGGATAGCAGCAGATTCCAGGTACAGGTTGGAATTTTCCAATCACGGCAGTGTCACAAGGATGGCTAGGTGAAATCACTCTTCGCAGCTGTTCCTCAAAATAGGTAAACAATCATATGGAGGTGAACAATCGGCCAAATGGAATGGAGGTGGCAGGTGCAAACACGACCAAGGCTTTTTATGGCTAATAAATTTACGATCACAGTGGTTATTTACCGGGATAGGTTCATTTTTTATTTAACGAGCTTGAATGCGCCCAAAACACTGCTCAATCTTATGTTTATTTTTTAACGAGCATGAACTATGTGATAAAACTACTCGGATCTCGCTTTTCTATTTTTTAACGAGCATAAATTCCGTGGTAAAACTGCTCGATTATACCAGTCATAAGATAAGAATGTCTCCTGTGAGATAGCTATTTTTTATGGAGCTTTATCTCACGAAGCTATGCTCCGCTCCTTTCTTCATGCAAGTTTGGAAACGGCTAATCCTAAAAACAGATAAATAACCGCTCTTAGCTTGCACTCCAAAAGGTTTGCATGCCCCCAGGTATAAAATACAATTTCAAGGCTGCCCCTCCTCTCCCTCACCTCTGCTTTTCTTTGGGTGTTCACAGCTACTTGTCGTCTTGCCAGTCTAATGCTAACGATACTTGTCTTCTCGTTATTTTTAACGGGTCTTATGCGGTACTTGTCTTCCCGTCAGCCCAACTTTTGACAGATCTTTTGCAAGATCGCAAGAGAACAGCTACTTGCGACAAGAGAGCAGCTACTTGCGACAAGAGAAGAACACTACTCAAAGATAAAACATTGGTGTTATTGAGGGAGGCTTGCCTCTTTCTGGTTTCCCAAAGATTGTTTCGTTAATCTTTCAAACAAACATTTCCTCGGCACTGTCTACCGAAGTAGACAATGGTGAATGACCTTTGTCAAACACGTAACCTTGACAAAAGAATCTTATTCCAGAACAACCCCTCTTCCATCCACGGACGGGGTACGGACTAGTCATATTCTCTCGCGGAAATTCTACCTTATACCCAGGGTTCTTTCTGCCCGAAGCAGACCAGGATGCATGCCCCCTGGGTTCCAGTCCCATCTTTCCGAATCACTCGCACTCATCGGGAAGAAGGACTGGGGGTGGAGACATTTCTTGATTGAATAGACCATTCAGGGTTGGTATGTGACTATTTGTGATGCGTGATCCCGGAAATGAAATTTGGTCTACGAGCTTGACCATTCTTCCTTCGTGTGGAAAACAGATTACTCTAAAGAGTGAGGAGACTATTGCTCCCATGCAATATATATAGTCTCGTCCAAGGAGTAGGTTATAATCCAAGGGTCCTTGAACGACCATCACGTTCATTTGAACGATCTTCCCTTTCAATGTAACAGGCACATTGGGGAGGATCCCTAATGGTCGACTGGTTCCTTTATCAAAACCCGAGAGATTTCTTATCTCACGTAAAAGCGTCGGGGAACCCAGTGCTTTCCAAGCAATAGAGGAAAGGATACTCACAGACGCCCCTTCATCAATGATAGTGCCAGCCATTACCATTCTGTATATTTGGACGATGATTCTGAATGGTATACTGGCTGGCAACCGGGGTCTGCCTAGTTGGTTCCAATCAAAGGACACAACCAGGTTGCTTGGTGGTGGGACCGAATACACGGCCGGATATGACCCTGACGATGTTCCTTCCTGCGATAAAGGAATGCGCGCATTGCCATGACGCTCATCAGATTCTGTGTTGATGAAAAGAATCTGGATGGTGTCATCCTTATTCTCTTCAGTGAGGGTGTCATTTGAAGATGAATCTTCATTGACGGTGTCATTTGAAGATGAAACCTCCGAAGGTAGAACCGGGTCAACTGCCGTTTCGACCTTTGGACTTTCGTCCAGTCTGGATTCAGTAGGTTCATTTTCAATGACTGACGCTTCAGCCGACCACTTGAGTGGGCCAGCTGTATTTTCAACCAACGAAGGACTTGGCATGAGTTTTTTTTATCCAGGAGGAAGTCTCAACGGTGAAACCGGGGGATCTTCCAAAACTCTCTTCGCTTCGTCTAAGAAGGGACAACGATGGATGGCGTGATCGCCTTCACACAGTCTGCAGGGGGATCTTGCTCCCCCTCTTTGTCTTGAACCTTCACTTTCGCTGGTTGACGGTAAGCATTCAACATGACTATCAGAGGTTGATGCTCCCGAATTGTGCAAACGAGGGGACCAGTCCCTTAGTATCCGGGGAATACAGGGACAATCTCTATGGAAGTGGTCTCCTCTACATATGACACATGGCGATTTAGGCCCGGTCTGTGCTGTGTGTGGATTTTTGTCAGATGTCTTTTGCTTGCCCCCAGTCGCCTTAGGCTCCTTCTTCTTCTTCTCTTTCTTCTTCTCCTCCTTCTTCTCCATGGGAGCTTGGCTTTTGCCGGCTCTACCTTGCGAAGATGAAGGATTGGAGGAAGAGTTATAGGAAGTAGAAGGCTGGTGGGCAGCTCTGGATTGATCTAACTGTTGACTCGACTGTTCAGGAACCATGGTGTTCTGAACTACATTGGTTGAGAATAGCCAAATTGGCAGGCCAATTGTCAGTCCTGGAAGCGGCAATGTGGCCATGTGGGGCGCACCAACTTCTCCCCAAGAGGAGAAAGGACTAGGATTTCCATCATGTGGAATTCCTTGGTTGGGGCATTCCATGTTCTCAACCTACAGATCAATGCAGGAATAGGAGGTGATTATGTTCCGTTTAAAATAAATTTTATAACGACGCTTTAGACACAACTTGCTTTTTCACTTTTTAAGAGTCGAGAAAAAGCTAAAGATGACTCTAGTCTCCTTCGATGTTTTAACGAGCCCGAAGTGACGAATGCTCGGATGGACTTTTTCAGTTATAGAGTTTGAAAAAGGCCAAAAGAAACTACTCTGGAGTTCTAGGCAGAGGGTGTGCCAAACTTTTCGCAAAACCACAGAATACGTTTTACGGTACGAGTGGTCGATCTTCGTGAATGCTGTGTTCACTGCATTGCGATCAGTAGGGCGGCCGACACGGTTTCCTATGGATAAAGGCTTTGTTCCTATAGGGGTCTCCCAATATATACGCGACGGTATGTGGGAGCACAAGTCCGTATTGATACTTATCGCTTCACCGTGGAGGAATCACCCAACCACTCAACGCTAAGATATCACGTTTAACGACGCCGGAACACGTCTCTAGCTTAGACCTCTATGTGTTTGCGTTATGTTTCAATGCGTTGTTATGTAAATTCAATTTATTTTAAGGTTGATCTTGTTTAGCAGTTTGCCTTTATGGATCACCACGAGATGTATAGTAACACTCCTAAATGCAGTCTAAGATGATAAGCAAGCTTTTCAATCTTTCAACTTTGAAAATCTTAACTACTGAGGGAAAAGAAAGACATCATCTTTTCACACAGATCATAGAGCACACACTAATGCACTTTTTCCTAAATCAACATGCAAACTGTCAAAATGCACATGCACAATGCAGGTATTTCTTTTCTCTTTCTTAATGTTGATGTATTACAAAAAGAAAGCTGTTGTATAACTTTGAATTCAGCAATGAACAGCAATGAACAGCAAACAAACTAACTCTTAAGATCAAAACGACACTTATCACAGGTCTAGATCTAAGAGGCCACAGCAAGACTAGTTCACTTTTCGTTATGGGAAACTGAAAATGATATAAGAAATAAACAAAGAACAAATACAGTTTCTTTATACAACCGAGGCGGAATAGTGGCAAGGAAAGTTGGTTTCAGATAGGTACATTGACTGACAACGGGCTGCAAAAACAAGGATGAAAACAGGGCCATAAATAGCAGGGAACCCCAGTAGCACAATGCAAAATTGGTTCAGCGCAGGTGGTACACTGTCAGTTTGACATTCAACGCAGGTAGCCCCTTTGGGATCTGCGCTGAAATGCAAACTGCCTTCACAGTGCCTGCACTGAAGAGATAAACTTTCGTTTTTCTCAGTTTCCGGGTCACAGATTGCTCAAAAATTCATAGTTTTTGGCCAAATCAGAAGCTATCAATCAAGTACACACTAAGGGATGAAAAGGAGGATGAAAAGCTATCACTAAGAGCTATTCAGAGTCCTTGTGGATCAGCTCTTCAAATCATAAACATGCCCAGAAACTGAGCTAGAGAAGTTGCCCTCTACTTTGCATTTGAAAGATCCAAATGCAGTTCGATTCGGTACTCCCTGTGTTTATGAAATGAATAGCAAAAAACACAAACAACCAACAAGATACGGTCCCCAGCGGAGTCGCCAATTTGTT
Source organism: Pinus tabuliformis (assembly GCA_031772625.1). NCBI lineage: Eukaryota > Viridiplantae > Streptophyta > Pinopsida > Pinales > Pinaceae > Pinus > Pinus tabuliformis. The sequence continues at coordinate 1,278,108,758 of CM062809.1, forward strand.
GTAGGGAAAAGTATCCAATACGGAATGACCCTATCCCACTCTAAGGGTGATAGTACCTCAGCAACAATCAAAGCAAAGCTATCTGAGATTACTTCTTTATGAGATGTAAGAGAGGGTAGAAAGAGATCCACTAACCGATGTCTTCTGCTAATGATTGATCCAATCTTCTCTCTTTGCTGCTTGCTCCCAGCTCCTTGCTCTTTTACTGGCCCAGCTACACCAAGATCCTGCAAAATGGCAAAAGAGGGAAACTACAAGAAGCATACATTCATAATTGATTCAAGGATTACAATAAATCAAATACACAAGTATAACAATACACCATTGAAACACATGCATATAGGAGAACCTCAAATGCTTTATTAATGGAAGAAGTAAAGTTCAGGAAGTGATACAACCATAAGAGGCCCAATCCAGCATCACCTCCCAGCAGAAAGAAATCTCCTCTTCACCTCCTTCAAAGCAAATCACCCAATAGTTCTATACTCAAACCAATAGCACTTCCTTACATTCACAAGATTCCAGCCTCCTTAGACCTCATGAGAGAGCTCTATATATAGGAGTTTTGGAGAAAGGATGAGTCAGCTTGTAGCTGGCATGAAGCTGACTAGTGTCCTCTCCCACTTCAGTTATTCTTCAGTTCTTGAGTCCACTTGGAGGTTCTTGCTTCCACTTGGAGATCTAGACCCTCTTACTCATCACCAGTCGAATTCCCTGATCCAAGTGTCATTTTGGAAGCTTCCTGGGCATTGACACCTTGAAGAATGACTATGCCACTTGGCCAAACTCGCCCAACGCAGGTATCCTTCTTTGCAGTTGACATTCAGCGCAGGTCCACAGTGGAGCAGTTGACATTCAGCGCAGATGCTCAGTGGAGCAGTTGACATGATCCAGAATTAGCTTGTTTTTGAGTGTTTTCAGGTGGAGAACTGATATTCAGTGCTGTGGTTTGCTGACCTTGTTCCTCTAGGGGTAGGAACAACATGTTTAGGGACTTTGGATCCCTTAGATTATGGACATTTCATGCTTCATGTTGTAAGGCACAAAAATGTCTATAACAATATCCCTTTCATTTAGCAGGACTTCAAATTCTTTGCTTACTAATCTTCACTTGGCTTAGCATTCTTTTGGGTCTCTATTAATGGGAGTTGTTCATTCTACTAATATATGCCATTGTTTCAGCTTACTTGCATTGTACAATACTCCTTACAACTAATGGTTTCCCTCCTTTGTTATCTCTCAAAATGGTAATCTTTGGATTCAAGTTTCCTTCATAATGACTAAAAAACATATATCAATTATAGAGAATAGCGTGACATGCAAAATGGGGAACTATTTTTTAAATAAAAATTGGGTTTTGGGAAATGTTGGCTTATAGGGGCCTGACCCAGGTTCAGAGTTAATTAGCCAAACAAATCCTTGTACTACTGGCCCTTTCGGCAACATTCCACGGAGCGCAAACTAAGGTCTCACTTGAAGTAGTATGGGGGGGTGCTGGAACCAGGTTTCCACACCCTTGAGATGTCTGAGGGGTTGATTTGATCCAACTATGAGTCCCTTCATGCAGGTTACTTCACGCACTTCCCCGGTCTTCACGCCCTGATATCTTCGTCTTCAAGCATCCCTAACCAAGGGCTCTGGGGCTTCCACGCTGCTGGAGCAGCAATCTGTATTAGTCCCCAATCACACTCGAGATCTTCCTTATCTTCTTATACCAGTTAGTTATATTCGCGTAAATGGATTCCTTATGTTTACTTATTCAGCACATTCATATGAGTTCACGCAGTAAATAAACAGTAAAATTGAAATTCATACCCAATAATACATAAAACAGGAAAAGATACACAAAAATATGGTAAACCTTCTCTTTATTAATGCTTCCAACGATTACAAACTCGACCTGCCCTGCACATTCAGCTGCAGGGGTCTATGCACTCAGCTGCAGACAACTAGGCCTCTACACACTCAGCTGCAGAGCCTTCTCCTACTCTACGACCCAAAGACACTACTTACGCTTCGACTCAATGCTTCTATTCCTTCTATTCCATCGGATTCTTCTATTCGTTGTTTTCCTACACTTAGAGCCTCGCTCTATTTATACAATTCCATGGTCCATGGACCATGGGTAGATCTTTCAAACTGACATTACATTACAAAAACAAGGGTGGACAACCTTATGACTCTACTATGACTTCACGCTCCACGCCCACAAATTGCAGAGTCTTTACAATGGACTTAGTCAAAACTTGGGCTTTAAGCACCAAAACATGCCTTGGGGGGATTCCACGCCCAACAGGCCCCCAACACAAACATTGTAACTCGCCCTCAAGTCACTCAGTCAGTGCGGAGATCTTCGTGTGGAGACCCTCCAACTCTGCTCAAGCAACTGCAAGGTCCACAATGCACTGAGCGGCTGCCTGCTAGATCTCCTGTACATGTTGTTCTGAGACTGCAGTGTCAGAACTGCTTCCCTGGATTTGTTCTCTTGTCCCCTACATTTGCGCGAGCTTGCCTTCAATTGTTGTTGTAATGATGAAGGCCTCAGCGTGCATGGTGATTTAAGGATTTCCGCCACAATCCCGACGCCTTCAGGGGAATCTTCCACAGTCAGGACCTGCACAGCCTCTTTGACAGTCCTCTCTACAATTTCCCTAGCTTCTTCAGACGTTGCCATCTTTCTCATCCAGAAATCTCTTAATCGCTCAATTGGGGGCTCAATCAATGCTCTGCATAGGGCAAACAGGTCTCGGCTCAGAATACGCAAGGCATACAACAACTCAATTCGGAAATGACCAAGTGTTGTTTGCTGGGCAGCCCTTTGTAATTTATATCGTCTTTTGAATTTGAATTTGACCGTTCCCCCCAAATCCGGTCCATTAATGCTCCCTTGGAGGCATATTTCCCCAAATCTTGCCCATAATATGCGTCTTAAATGCCTGTCGCCCACTCCATTTGGTCTCATTTCAAGCATCACATCGTGAATAGTGACCACAACGATCACTTTCGAGCCAACTCGCGTGGCAGTGCAGCCCCACTTGCGCGGTCGCAGACCTTGTGACACTTTACTCTTGTGCATAGCTCGAACATCGCACAGCTCCTGGGTAGAGTAGTTTATAGTCCCGCCCCTCCTTTCAACTACCTGGAGCGCTAAGACTATACTTCCCACGGCTAGTCACGTGGTCGCACCACCTGTATAAGGTTCCAACTAGTCATCTGTCACTTTTCCTGGAAAACATCCACCTTTTATTGTTACTAGCTATGTCGCACACTTTATCATCTGTAGCACGCCACCATGGGTGATCCATTTAGTAATATGCGATCCAATCCAAGGCATCAGGTTGAGCAACTCTCGGCGATAGTCCCCAAATTCGTCAACGTGATCGTGTGCATCCTGTTTTATCACCCTAGTTTCGTTATTGAGAAAATCCTTCTTTATTTTTTCCTCAAGCTTCTTGACTTCCACTTCCACCAGAGCGCTTTTCTCCCTTAATCACACCCTTTATTTCATCAATTCTTGGAGCCTAAAATCACCCTGTCTGATTTCTTCCTCAAGTCCCAAGCATTCTGTTTCATCCTGCTGCGCAATCCATTCTTCCAAGGCTTGGCGAGCCATCATATCTATCGGTGTGGCTATGCGCTCACTAGGCATTTTATACTCTATGGGGATTACATGGTTCGTGCCATACTCCAGTGTCGGAGGCGTTTGTTCCATCAATCTCTTGCATGTGGTCCTATAAGCCCACAGAATTGCTGGTACGCGCATGTCCCATTCAGTCCGTTGCGCATCATATACCTTGTTCAGCGCTTCGCACACTTCGTTGAAGGCTTTTGTGTGGATAACCTTCTACGCAGTCATTCTTTCCATACTCCCTCATTCCAATCGGAGGGGTCGTTCGTGCAATTCCCTTGCCCACACATGCTTCCTGACCGTATCTCCTACCGCAAAGTCTTTGTGCCTCCGCGTAGGTTTTTTAAGATATACCTGTATCCATATGGATAGGTGCGTGCACGGATCATTCCGTTCGACAATCATGTCTGTTAATCACATTTGTGGCTTCCCAAACCGTATGTGCATCATTCTCCTACATTCGCGCTAGTCCTCAAAGCTTCCTTGGTGCATGCCCCACCACCTCGCGGGCGTAGCGCATAGTACCCATTTCAAAGCCTCGAAATGTTGTTGTTTTGGCACCTCCCTTTCGAATCTGTTCAGGAAATCATCTACCTCGCTCAACCCATCATACGTAGGAAGATACCTTACCTCCGTTGATACGCAATGCAACGATCTTGTCATCATGTTACAGTTTAGCATGGTTACCTCGTGTAACCAGTTCTACCATCGCTCTATCTCTTCGTCTAAATCCGACATACAGGAGCTTTCGCGCTCCCATGAGATTCATCCATCCACAGTGGGATTCATCTAGTCTTGCTCTCCCGTGGTTATCTTGTAGATGTAGTCCAAGTCAGCGTCGCTTTCATAGTCGTGCACTGGCTCCGTGTAGCATGATCCTTCTGCCGAGTCCAACGGTACGACTACGCACATGGACTTTTTCTCAAAAATCATCTTGTGCTTCTTCAAATTTATCACCCCATTCATGTCAGTGGCCCAATCTATCCCTAATAACACAGGGTAGGCATTGCCATCATCAACAATCTCTATCTCTTCAAAATCTGCCAGCGCACTTGCCCCTTTGATATCTACGGTGATTCCCTGCAATCTTCCCATCGATAGGATATTTTGTTTGTTCGCCATTCACAGTTGGATAGGAGACCATTGTAGCGTAGGCCTTCCCATGCGCTCCCATGTCTGCTTCGGAAGAATGTTCGAGTCTGATCCTAGATCTAGAATCACTTGGTCCATCTCATATTCCCCAATATGCGCGGTCAACCTTATTTCTCTTCTCGTCCTCATCGTGTGCTTCCCAATATTCTAGACTACGCGCGGTTCTCCTGGCGCGGTCCCAACACATCTATTTATGAGTTCCTGCAGTCCCTTTACAGCCTTGTTGTCGCGCAAAAACTTCATGCATGTTTCCAGGAATGTTGTGAGCATTGATGGGTCCATTTCCGGCTCCAGTCTGTCTTTTCTTCATGAAGTGGAGGCATCAATGAAGCTCTTCCTTGCTTCCATGAAGGTTTCCTTAGCGCATTCCAAATCAAACTCTGGTTCTTTCGTCGGAGCCTTGTGAACCCAAGTACAATCTTCAGGCTGCTTGCATTTGTCATCCCCTGTCGTAAATCCACTTCGGAGCACTATTTTTACATAAGGGTCTACCTCACGCGGCTCAGACCTCATCATTTGCAGGTTCTGAGTCGGGGGAGGTTGGAGCGCTCCCTTGTCGCGCAATCGCGCTTTCAGCATGGGACAATCCTCCGTATCATGATCAAACAATGTACAACACAAGCATGATGGACACGTCGGATTTGTACAATAGCGGGCATAATGTATTGGCCCTCTGTAGTTGTAACATATCAGCTGTTCGCGACCTCTTTCAGGTCCTCCTACACCTTGGCCTCATCCGCGCCCCTGAAATCCGATTTGCGCCATCACTGGGTTTCGGTCAAGGGGCTACGTTTCAACCTAGACTCTTTAGGTGGGAGTCCTATCCATCATCAGTTCATAACTTATACAGGTACGCTCATCATGTCCCACTGATCTACAGAAATTACAGAACAATTGTTGTGAATTTTGTGTACTTCTGCAACAGATAGAAATTGTTTGTAGCATGCTTTCCACCTATTTGACAAATCGCACACCACAATGCAGGTGCTACGCTAGGTCCTGCTTGTGCCTCTGGTCTCAACAGCATTGGTACTCCTCCCATGAGGTAATTTACGAACACTAGGCAGTGGTCCTTGTCATGACCCTGACCCTTACATTTAACACACCATACCTCATCGCACACTTCCGGGCGAGCTGTCCTATCTTGTTTCAAACTCTGCATCTCAAGGCACAAGTTTTTTAACTACGTGTGGATCTACTGAACTCCGAGGTTAGGATCCTGTATCGGGGTTTCATGCAGCCTCATCGTGATCTCCAAGGCCTCGACCTGAGTTGTTAGCCTCTGTTGTGACAACGTGTTGCTTAAATGCGACATTAGCAATGCTACAAACCATTCGTGGTGTTTTCCATCTATCAAAGTCATATTAGCTTTGTGAATTGTGCACTTCAGTCTCTGAGCCAACTGCCAAGGAGTCTCGCCTGGTAGCATTGTGATCTCCTTGAACCCAATGATCGACTGCGCCACTGACTTCGGCCTGTTAAATTCTCTCTTTAGCGCAGTTTAGATATCTGTGATCCCTGCATTCGGATTGTCAATAGAATTCTTAATATACCAAGTCAGCACATGATCTTGCAGAGCAGTGACCAACATTTCTTTCTTTATATTGTCATCCGTGACTCCCTGCACTTCCCATACAACTTTTATCATGAACCAAAACTGGTCTGGATCTTCATTTCCTACTCCCTTGAACACCAGCAACTTTATCGCGCTCGCCATATTAACTCGCGATGGTGGCGGAGGTGGTATGGGCGAAGATGGGGGTGAAGATGGTGAAATTAGTGGCAGTGTGGGTGGGGGTGGTATGCGGAGAATCCTCCGTCTTATCAAATTGATCGCACTTCTTGGTGAGACCTTCGCAAGCTCTTCCTCGTCCCCTTGGGGAGGTGAAATCAAGGGGCTAGTTTCTAGTTCTGTACTACCTTCGTTTCTGTAAATTATCCTACTTCGCATAGCCCCAAACATAAATGTATTCGCATAATCCAGTTTTCACACAGTAGCATTTTAATCCAAGTGTTTAGAGACTTAACGTACTTACCCCGCGGTCCTTTGAGGAAGCGTCATTCTACTTCACTATAGCTAACTGAAGTATCTACCATGAATTCATTGATGAATCCTTCTATAATCCAATCGAGACAATGAGCAACAACGCGTGCGATTTTATCCTCCTATGTTTCAAATCTGCGCACCAACTCTGGGGTCCACACAATAGGTCTGTCGAGCTTGCATCTTCCTTTGCTATCTGCTAGCTTCACGATCCACTCATATAGCTCAATAGGGAAATATGCGAAGAAAATTTTGTGGATATCTGTGTACAGGTAGCAGTCTAACCACTCTTCTTTTGATAGTCGCCGATACCTGTTCTCCTGCACTGCGAACTCGTGAATCTTCCTATCTAGCCAATCTTCGATCTCTTTCTTAGTTGGATTTCAGTGATACGACATCAAACATATCTATGCAGATTCTAGTCCCAGCAATGGAACCATTTGTTGGCTTGTAGGGACCTGACCCAGGTTCGAAGTTAATTAGCTAAGCAAATCCCTGTACTACTGGCTCTTTCGGCAACATACTGTGGAGCGCGGACTGAGGTCTCACCCGAAGTAGTATGGGGGGGTGTTGGAACCAGGTTCTCACACCCTTGAGATGTCTGAGGGGTTTATTTGATCCAACTATGAGTCCCTTTGTGCAGGTTACTTCGCACACTTCCCTGGCCTTTGCACCCTAATATATTCGCCTTCATGCAACCCTAACCAGGGTTTGTGGGGCTTCCACGCTACTGGAGTAGCGATCTGTGCTAGTTCCCCAAGTCGCACTCGATATCTTCCTTATCTTCTTATACCAGTTAGTTATCTTCGCGTAAACAGATGCCTTGTGTTTACTTATTCAGCACATTCATATGAGTTCGCGCAGTAAATAAATAGTAAAATTGCAATTCATACCCAATAATACATAAAACAGGAAAAGATACACAGAAATATGGTAAACCTTCTCTTTATTAATGCTTCCAATGGTTACAAACTCGATCTACTCTACACACTCAGCTGCAGGGGTCCGCGCCCTCAGCTGCGGACTACTAGGCTTCTGCGCACTCAGCTGCATAACCTTCTCTTATTCTACGACCCAAAGACATGACTTACACTTTGACTCAATGCTTTTATTCCTTCTATTTCATCAGATTCTTCTATTCACTCTTTTCCTACACTTAGAGCCTCGCTCTATTTATACAATTCCATGTTTCACGGACCATGGGTAGATCTTTGAAACCAACATTACATTACAAAAACAAGGGCGGACAACCCTATGGCTCTACTATAACTTCGCACTCCGCGCCCATAATCACGGAGTATTTACAATGGACTTAGTTAAAACTTGGGCTTTAAGCCCCAAAACATACCTTGGGGGGATTCCATGCCCAACGGGAAAAATAGTTTTATCTGAAAATTTAGGGATACCAAGTTCACAATCTTCGACTACCACAATTCCATGTTTCTCCATAGAAAATATTGTTAGGATGTTAAGTGAAGTGTTAGGTTTTCTAAGTTTTAAAGATAATATCTATACATCACTTAAAGAAACAATTGGTTTAATATTGTAGCAAATCACAAAGTTAGAGATATAATAATTAGCACCATAATAGAAACCCTACATATACATACAAAAACCTTAGGTATTAGGATGAATATTTATGGATGATTATTCCTTGCTATAGCAAGTTGTTTTTTGGGTTTGTTGGATTATAGGTAATGTTATTTTAGTAAAAAAAAAGGATTTATTAGAGAGGTAGGTTGCAATTCCAAGTCAACCTAGGTGAATAAAAGAGAGGAAAATTCCAAAAAAGATATAATTTTAAGGTGAAATGATCTTGAAATCATCTTGTAGCTAATTTCTAGTCAAAAAACGAGGGTTTTCCTACAAGAAATGGATTCACCATAGTGAGCAGTGGGCCAATTAGGGCACAATTCAAGAGATAAAGGAAAAAGTATAACCCCCATGATTCATTACGAAATAACACTTTAAAGTTCCTTAATAAATGAAATTATGCACAAAATAAGATTTCCTTCAATAAAATCACGTGCTAGGTAAATAATCACAATTAACTTATTTAAATTTATCTATTTAATTAACTTCTCACCATCACAATTAAGTTATCGATTTAACTAACTCATTAAGTTATTTATTTATTTTATTTATTTATTTTTCTAATTAATAGGTAAACTGGTTTTTTCTTCGAATTCAACAATACAATTTCAGGTGAAATTGTGATTTCTTGTTGTTTAAAATGTGTTATTAAATGAATAAATGAATTCAGCACCCTTAAGGGCACCTTACCTTTGCAAATTACATAGTTTAAACTTCTGATTCTTAAAATTCTCTACTAGATTTGTTATCAAATGAACTCTAAACAAATACCAAAAAAAGGACCATTTCTCTATTAATTAGATTGGACATTACAAATTAAATTAATTTTTTATTATTATTAATTTTTTTGAAAATTTTGATTTTTAAATAAAAATAATTTCATTGTTATTTCAATATAAATAATATTTTTTCGATAATTTTAATTTTTAATAGAGAAATAGTTTCATTAACATTACAACATAAATTATAATAAATCAAGTAAAACAATAATTTAAAAGATATTTGATTAGTTAAATTTAATTACTATTGTCAATTTAATAATAAAAATGATGATGATGATGATTAATGTCCACTAAGACCAATGCAGTCTACCAGACATTAAGAAGAAGAAGAATCTAATTGTAATTCTTTATAATCTTATTTCTATGCTCAAAAAGAAGGGAAGAAGCACACCAAGATCACAATAGATGGGTTGACTTAACATGTCAAGAAGATTGTAAGTGTGACATGTAGCATTTTTTGGTTCTGATTAAATAGAATATTTAATCATGTTTCTATGCTCGTAAGGCAATTATACAAGGAAAATGAAGGTCCACAGATCGATTAACTAACTTCCCATTCATCTCCATTTACTCATATATTTACTAATTTCCCCTTCATATATCCATATTCATTCATTTTCCACTAAAAATCCCTTTTCCTATGGTAAAAATCCTTTTTACCTAGGAAAAGTAAAAACCTTTTTACTATGTAAATTCCCTTTTTATTCGAAAAACTCATCAAAATACATTTACCCTAAGTATTATGCATATATGAAAGCAAAAAAACCCATAGAAAACATAATACTTAGTGTTATCCCTCTTTTCCGCTATATTTCATATTAACATTGACTTATGTATTAAATCCTTGAATAATCCCTTTCCCGTATATATTAATTCCCTTATTAAAATAGCCCAAAACCCTTAAGTTTCATTAGAAACTATGTATTTCATAATTATATCGCATCGCATATCGGCGGAACCGCAAACCTTTTAAAACAATGCAAATACCATAGTTTTATTATAAAACTATGTATTCAAACAATATCGCATCGCAAGTCTTCCATATGAATGCACCCCCCCGCAGTGCGAACCCCGATTGCGATATAGGAAGGGAAACCCGGACCCAATGCATATATATATCACAATCTATTGTAATATCATGTCCGCCCCTCCTTTGCAGTCCCGTTAAAATGATAAACCTTCACCTCTTGCAATTCCCGACTGCGATAGGGATACAGACCTGACCCATATATATATTGCAGTTAATGCCACATCACATCTTCCTCATCGCAAATCCCCACTGAAACCATAACCCTTTGCCCACTGCGATCGCCGATATGCGATAAGAGGCCCGGACCCGACCCAACGTATAATACAATTCAATGATATATCATGTCCAACCCCTATCGCAATCCTTTGTAATGAGCCTACCCACTGTAAACTCCAATTGCGATGAGCGATATCCACCCGGACCCGACACTATATATACCGCAATTTATTCCCACATCGCATCTGCTCCCATCGCGCAGTCCCGCTTATAGCACAACCCTCCGCCACTGCGATCGTCGATATGCGATAAGGGGCCCAGACCCGACCATACATATATTCCAGTTTACTGCTATATCACATCCGGTCCATATCACGGTCCTTTGTAATGAACCTACTCCTTGCCTACTCCGATTGCGATAGCCGATATGGCTCACCTGGACCCGATGCCGATATCCGCCACAATTCATAAATTTTCAAGTCCACATATTGGTTTTTTTTTAAGATTTCCTGTATAAAATCGTTTTTTCGATTTAAATGCAGGAATGATCTGAAAGCATTATTTGACTGCTAAATCATGTTTTTAACAATGATTAAGCCATTCCCACCTAGATTAATCCCTCCGCACTCTCTCTTTCCGCCACTGTTCATTTTTTTCAGCTAATATTCAAAAGCAAGACTATTTCTCCTTTTAACGCATTTTAAACACCATTTGCTCTGTTTGCCTGTTTAACACAGCACAGCCCCAATAATTCCTCTGCAACCATTAAAGCTATCATTTTCACCTCCGATATGCCCCAAACTCCTTCTGATAGCCTATCAAGCTCAGCTGAGCCATTAAAGACCCTCTGCCACTTGATTTTTCTTAATAATTTCTAGATTTTGTAGGTAAGAAGACTGTTGTTCCAGGTTTTAAAACAAAAATCCTGTGTGACAATTTGAAGACCAAATGAAGCGATTTACTGTGAAAAACACAGTAAAAACCTCAAATGCATAGTAAGGGTTAAAAGGAGCACAGTAAAGGTCAAAAAGGATATACAAAGTTTAGAGCAGCATCAGATAAAGGTTAAAATGAAGCAAATCTGCCAACACGAAGGATTCAAACCATATATCAACATAAAGGGGCAAAATATCAACCAATGAAGCCAGCACAACCTAAATAAAAGGGGACAGCGAGAATCAGTTCAAGAGCTGCCCCTATCTTCTTGCCAAGAAGATCTTTTCCTTTCCTTGAATAAATCTTAAACAGTTTTAGATACTTGTAGTTTTATCATTTTATAAATAACTCTCTTTTAGAAATGTTATGGGTTTAGAGTTGAAGATTCATAGCATTGCTGTAAAGTTGTGACTGTTGGTTCCACTTTGAACCTGGAAGTCACCTTTGAAGGAAGCTTTTGTAGATACTTGTTGTACTCAGTCTTTCTGGGGCCTTAATACAAAACAGAGGATTCTGAATATGGTTTTACACAGTTTTGTGTTATCCTGTAAGTTTTTCTAGTTATCAATCATTGTGTTATTTCTTCATATGCTTATGACTTGCAGAGATATCTAGGTAGGAACAATTAGAGTATCAATTGATTCCTATAAGCTCTTGAATTGATCATCTATTAATAGAATGGATTAATGCAACTGTCTGTGCCTCTAAATCCCCTCTAATCATAAATCTTCAACATCTAGGGTAAGCTTAAGTATATTGCCTTAAATCTTTTGAATGTAATTCAGAAGGTTTTCCAACTTATGATTGTTCTGTTTTACAGTATGGAAACTGTGATAATCATATTTTAGTTGTCTTCTACTCACCACTATTTGATCTATATCACTGTATAAAGTATTATAGCAGCCCTCTGCTGAAGTAATTAATATATCCCAAACGATTAATTACTTCAATCCTACATCTGCCTTCTTTCATTGGTCTTCCAAAATTAAAACCAAAAACCCCCAAAACAATTATTTTAGATGCTCTGGCATTGGTAGCTTGACCAACTACTATCTCAGAGGTGCAACATCAGAATGGCGTCGTTGTCGGGGAGCGAAGTAACAAAGATCTTTCTCCGGGGAACAATAAAGTTTAGATCTATTTCTTGTTGGTGAAAAAGGAATAGGCATTTGTATTGGTTGCATTATTTTCACTTGGCGACTCCACTTTGTTGGATGGCGATTCCACTGGATTACCGATCCCACTCTTGTTTTGAAATTTCAGCTACCTTTATTGCTATGCAAGGTTCATGGATACTTGAAATCAACAGTGTATTTCTTTTCCTCTCAGCCATGATCAGAAATCTAAAATGTCTACAGAGGATGCAACTTTTAAAGTACACTTGTGAGTATAAGTTTTCCATGGGATTTCATGTTCATATTGCATATGTTCTTCAGATTTTTAGCTATTGGCAACTTGGTTTGTTAATAAATCCACTCCGCACTTGGTTACATTGGAAAACATATTACACCTAATAATGTAAAGTTTTTTAGTTCAGTTAGATAGTGGTGTGGAAGTGATGAGCTACTTTCAGTTTCAGGGCACAATGGATCTACAATTGTTTCAATTATATTTCAAGATTGCAATATCAAGTTTGGTTTGGTTGAGTGAAATGACTTCCAAGGGATTAGCTAATTAACTCCATAGTCGGTGAATTAGGCACTCTTGTGCTTATTTCCGCTTACATTGTTAGTTGTTTCACTTCAGGAGTTTTCAAGTTTCAGATTTCAGTGTGAAAGAATATCCAAATAAGTGCAGGCAAATGGTTACTTTTTACAGTTGTAGGTTGCAGTGTGCGGTATTAGAGTATTGAAATGACAACATTAATCCATGGGATTGGTTATATTTTACATAAGATGGAGAACGAGTGGTTGGTGGTTTTATGGTATGATTCCATGCCCAATACTAAAGGCGACTAGTCTACTAGTTCTCTGCATTCTACATGAGAAAGCAGTCCCCAGATGGAGCCAATGTTGTAGCATTTTTTGGTTCTGATTAAATAGAATATTAAATCATATTTCTATGCTCATAAGGCAATTATACAAGGCAAATGAAGGTCTACATATTGATTAATTAACTTCCCATTCATCTCCACTTATTCATACATTTACGAATTTCCCCTTCATATATCCATATTCATTCATTTTCCACTAAAAATCCCTTTTCCTATGGTAAAAACCTTTTTTTCCTAGGAAAAGTAAAAACCTTTTTACTATGTAAATTCCCTTTTTATTCGAAAAACTCATCAAAATACCTTTACTCTAAGTATTATGCATATATGAAAGCAAAAAAAGCCATAGAAAACATAATACTTAGTGTTATCCATCTTTTCTGCTATATTTCATATTAACATTGACTTATGTATTAAATCCTTGAATAATCCCTTTCCTGTATATATTAATTCCCTTATTAAAATAGCCTGAAACCCTTAAGTTTCTTTAGAAACTATGTATTTCATAATTATATCGCATTGCATATCGGCGGGACTACAGGCCTTTTAAAACAATGTATATACCATAGTTTTATTATAAAACTATGTATTCAAACAATATCACATTGCAAGTCTTCCATATGAATGCACCCCCCCGCAGTGCGAACACCAATTGCTATATACGAAGGGAAACCTGGACCTGATGCATATATATATATCGCAATCTATTGTAATATCATGTCTGCCCCTCCTTTGCAGTCCCGTTAAAGCGATAAACCTCTGCCTCTTGCGATTCTCGACTGTGATAGGGATACGAACCTGACCCATATATATATTACAGTTAATGCCACATCGCATCCGCCTCATCGCAGCTCCCCACCAAAGCCATAATCCTTTTCCCACTGTGATCGCCGATATGCGATAAGAGGCCCGAACCCAACCCAACATATAATACAGTTCAATGATATATCGCGTCCGGCCCCTATTGCGGTCCTTTGTAATGAGCCTACCCACTACAAACTTCGATTGCGATGAGCGATATCCGCCCGGACCCGACGCTATATATACCACAATTTATTCCCACATCGCATTTGCTCCCATCGCACAGTCCCGCTTATAGCACAACCCTCTGCCATTGCGATCACCGATATGCGATAAGGGGCCGGGACCTGACCATACATATATTCTAGTTTACTGCTATATTGCATCCGGACCCTATCGCGGTCCTTTGCAATGAACCTACTCCCTGCCTACTCCAATTGCAATAGCTGATATGGCTCACCCGGACCCGATGCCGATATCCACCACAATTCATAAATTTTCAAGTCCACATATTGGTTTTTTTAAAGATTTCCTGTGTAAAATTGATTTTTCGATTTAAAGGCATGAATGACCCGAAAGCATTATTTAACTGCTAAATCATGTTTTTAACAATGATTAAGCCATTCCCGCCTAGATTAATCCCTCCATACTCTCTCTTTCCGCCACTGTTCATTTTTTCACTAGATAGCCAAAAGCAAGACTGTTTCTCCTTTTAACGCATTTTAAACACCATTTGCTCTGTTTGCCTGTTTTAACACAGCACAGCCCCAATAATTCCTCTGCAGCCATTAAAGCTATCATTTTCACCTCTGATACACCCCGGACTCTTTCTGATAGCTTATCAAGCTCAGCGGAGCCATTTAAGACCCTCTACCACTTAATTTTTCTTAATAATTTCTAGATTTTGCAGGTAAGAAGATTGTTGTTCTAGGTTTAAAAACAAAAAGCCTGTGTGACAGTGTGAAGACCAAATGAAGCGATTTACTATGAAAAACACAGTAAAAACCTCAAATGCATAGTAGGGGTTAAAAGGAGCACAGTAAAGGTCAAAAAGGATATACAGAGTTTAAAGCAGCATCAGATAAAGGTTAAAATGAAGCAAATCTACCAGCGCGAAGGATTCAAACCATATATCAGCATAAAGGGGAAAAATATCAACCAATGAAGCCAGCACAGCCTAAATGAAAGGGGACATCGAGAATCAGTTCAAGAGTTGCCCCTATCTTCTTGCCAAGAAGATCTTTTCCTTTCCTTGAATAAATCTTAAAGATTTTTAGACATTTGTAGTTTTATCATTTTATAAATAACTCTCTTTTAGAGATGTTATGGGTTCGAAGTTGAAGATTCATAGCATTGTTGTAAAGTTGTGACTGTTGGTTCCACTTTGAACCTGGAAGTCACCTTTGGGAAGCTTTTGTAGATACTTGTTGTACTTAGTGTTTCTGGGGCCTTAATACAAAACAGAGGATTCTAAATCTCGTTTTACACAGTTTTGTATTATCCTGTAAGTTTTTCCAGTTATCAATCATTGTGTTATTTCTTCATATGTTTATGACTTGCAGAGATATCTAGGTAGGAACAATTAGAGTATCAATTGATTCCTATAAGCTCCTGAATTGATCATCTATTAATAGAATGGATTAATGCAACTGTTTGTGCCTCTAAATCCCCTCTAATCATAAATCTTCAGCATCTCGTGTAAGCTTAAGTATACTACCTTGAATCTTTTGAATGTAATTCAGAAGGTTTTCCAACTTATGATTGTTCTGTTTTACAGTATGGAAACTGTGATAATCATATTTTTGTTGTCTTCTACTCACCACTATTTTGATCTATATCACTGTGTAAAGTCTTATAGCAGCCCTCTGTTGAAGTAATTAATATATCCCAAAGGATTAATTACTTCAATCCTACATCTGCCTTCTTTCATTGGTCTTCCAAAATTAAAACCAAAAACCCCCAAAACAATTATTTTAGATGCTCTGGCATTGGTAGCTTGACCAACTACTATCTCAGAGGTACAACATGACAGATGTTAGGGAAATAACAGCGGATGTGAGTGAGGGCGAGATAGTCTAAGAGAAAGTACTTTTCATCCCCCACCTTTTTGGTATCGCAAAGCTGACAAATTCTATTGTCCCGGGGAGCCTTGGGAGTAGACCACCACCCGATTTCACTTCGCAACTCATGATAATTAGTTCTAATCTTAACGATGTTCATCTTTTTCTTCGAGATGGTCAAAATAGAAAGATAATTCTGGTTCTCAAGGGTGGGGTTGATCACCTCCTTATAATATCTTAGCTTGGTTTTACCCTCCAAATCCTTATCATCCCATAGCGTCTTCTTAAATTTGGAGGTGAGAGTATATTTGACACTATCCTTGATTCCCAAGATGATCTTTGCATTTTTCCCCAAATGGTTGAGCCAAGAATGGACATCCTTATGCCACCCACGCTTGAGGCGAAGGTGGGGGTTTTCACTAATGTTAGAAGCAATTTTAGGAAGTCTCTTGGAGTCCACGTTGTAAATCTTCTTCTTATCTATTAGATACTTAAGCATATCCCTGCTTTCAATAGGGGAGAGGCTAGCTTCGATCAGGAGGATAAGATAGGGGGATTTCCCTTGATGTTGAGATTGTAGGTTATGAATTGCTTTTGAATCATCTCAATCTTTCTCCATGATTCTCTGGATATAATGCAACCGTATATGACAACAAGGGTGATGATTGTCTCAAAGAGGAACCTTTTTTTTACTCCAAAGATAGAGATCGATGGCCTTACAATTTTTTTCAAGATCATAATAAGCTTTCCAACCTCCAATAATCCTTTTCTTATTGTTGTAATTCCAGTTGAGGTGATAAGGAATGTCAATACCCAAATATTTATAAGAAGAGACACGTTCCAAGCAATTGTTATCATAGACAAAATTTCCATGGGTGATATTTTAGCATTTAATTATGATGATTCTAGTCTTGTTGATATTAACCATCATACCCATCTTGGAGAAATAGTCGTGAAGAGTCTTAAGTTGCTTGTCGAGTTCCTCATGGCTTCTAGCAAGAAGAATGATATCATCAACGTAGAGGAGAAGTGTAATGATAATACCCGCAAGCTCGGTCCCCTTGCACCCTTTGATTTCTAAACACTCCTCTAAATTATTGATGTGAATACCAAAAAAGGTAGCAGAAAGGAGACACCCTTGCTTAACCCCTATACTGCATTTAATATATTTAGACCAGCGTTTGTTGGTCTTAATCTTAGAAACAACCGTCTCGTAGAGGTGAATTTCATAAATCTTAAACTCAAGGGGAATCATTATCTCATCAAGTCTTTTCCAAATCTTATCCCAAGGAACAATGTCAAAGGATTTTCTAAAATCCACAAAGCAGCAAAAGATATCAACTTTACTATTGCAACATTCCTCAACAAAGATCCTGAGAGTGACAAGATGGTCGATAGTCGAGCGGTATCTCCTAAAACCAACTTGCCCTTTAGATCTTTTACCATTGCTTTCAAGCCAATGGCTAATCTTCTTATCCAAAATGAGACCATAAAGCTTGGCTAAGATGTGGCTAATCATAATGGTCTTGTAGTTAGAGGGAACAATTTTGTCCCCATTTTTAAATATAAGAACAATAGGGCTTTGCGACCAAGGTTTAGGGAAATTGTGCTTTACAACCATATTGAGAATCTTGTGGAGATGAGGAATGAGGAAAGAATGTCCCAGCTTTAAGATCTCATCTTGGTATCCTATAATATATTTAGCTTTCCCGCTAGCGTGCTTATTAATCCTAGACTCAACGTCCTCAAGAGAAAATATATCGTCTTTAATAGGAGTGCTAATGATGTTGTCCATGGTGTTCAGACAGTCATATAACTTCTTAAGATAAATGTCCCATTTTTGTAAGAGGATCGAATGATTATCATTAGATTTATGAACAAACACATCTAACAAAATATCATTTGAAAATAGTACAAAGTAAATAATCTCACCAAGAAAAGAAGAATTATAAAATAACATTTAATTTAAGTTAGAAAAGTTAATAGTCACCCTAGGAAAAGAAGAAACATAAATTTAAAGAAGATAAAGAGGTAATAGTTAGAATAAGTAAGGAAGAAATATAGGGAATAATTTATTGAATAATATATTTAAATTTAGTCTAATATGAATTTGATCCAGATTAATCTAAATTCATTTTATTATTTGTATCATCTATTCCATCCATATATATATGAATTTGATCTAGATTAGTCTAAATTCATTTTATTATTTGTAGCATCTATTCCATATACATATATATATATATATAGATATATATTCTTAAGGTTCATCACATTTAATTCATGAAGCTTGTATTTATCATATAGATATTACTGCTCGTGGTATGTTATATTTTTCTTAAGTTTACCATTCGGTGATGGAGGTTGTACCCTTGTGCAATGCTATTATAATATTGACAAGATAAGCATTGACCTTAGGCCTGGGAAATCATGTAACTTACATGTGTTTATATAATTTTAAGCCTCTTGTTATGATATTGCATTAATTCGATCTGTTTTAAGGGTGGGTTCTAGATTATTCCGAGGGTATTTAACATCATTTACCAAGGACAATTGACAATGGATCCACCGTTGGATATTAGGGTCAGATTCGATGATCGCTATGCATCGTGGATTAGTTTGGGGTAACTACCCCGCCCCCTCTGGCGATTCACCGACTCATTTGTGATCCTTGCTCTGTCGGGCATGGCTTTGCGATGGACTCAAACCCTAATCCAGATTTACAGAGGTATATCGGCTACACACAAAGGCACCAGGTAACCAATTGTACCATCGCTAATGGAAAATTATTTAAGACAGATTTAATACGATTTTATTTGGATTTTACCAGCATTAAATTACTCTTTATAGGTCGAGGAGGAAGGGTATTCTGTTGCGGCATGGCTTCATTCTGTTCTGACCGCAATCTGATAAACTCACCAGCTAACATGTATCTAAATATTTCCTATTTTTCATTTGCAAATTATCTCATAGAATCCACACCGTAACTATTACATCTCCTGAAGAATATGCAGGGAGGTCAATTTCTGAATGACTCAGACCATAGGTAAGGAAACACTATAAAATTTGGCCATTTAAGGAAACCCTATATCCTGCTTCATTATGGCTTGTACTAAAATTCCCTTCCTTCATATTGTCTCTGCAGGTCAGGTTTATCTTCATGGGTAGATGACTTACAAATTTGGAACAAGTACCTTCGGGTTTCAAGTTGCAAATCAACTCCTGATACTTTGTTATTTAGGCCATATAGCTTGTGAATACAATTACCTTTACGGTGGAATGATGTCTTTGTTTACATGTCTATTGGGATATTGTTGAAAAATGAGAACATTATTATTGAATAGTTTCATCTAGACTTAGACTGTGCATTCGACTGTTGGATCACTGGTTTGACCTTATGTCTAACCGGAGCTCCAGCCACTGTTTTTGTCTAAATAATTCACCTTATATCAATTGCTTATGGGTAATACACTTCCAGTATATGTACATTCAGTTTTATTGCAGTACTTTCTTCTTTGGATTTACATTAAATTCGTGACTTAAGTGATGGTATTTCCTAGTAACTGTTCATGTATAAGTTATTGCACATCATTCCCATTTTAGGTTCTTAATGCATTTATCAGCCTTATTTATTAGTACTCGCTGGGTAAGTGGGACCTAAATTCTTAGGAGCTTCCAATCACTCTTCAAAGTGCTTTAAGTATTTAGAAATATAGAGATCCAGACTGCTCCATTGACGAGCTTCAGTCAGTCGCTTGGTTAACCAAATCTCACCCTCCGTATTTTATTATTACTTCGGTGGGTGTGCGGTTTCCTCTACGACATCAAGATTTCCTGTATTGTCCATCCAATCTTTTACTAGTATCAGTTACAGTCATGGTTCTTCTGCAGGTTTATAATTATTTCTGCTTCTCCAAACTTCATAAAGACTTATAGGAACTCTCTTGTTGTGTCAGTTACAGTCATGGTTCTTCTGCAGGTTTAGAATTATTTCTCCTTCTCCAAACTTCATAAAAACTCCTAAAGACTTATAAGAACTCTCTTGTTCACAAAAAATAGAAAATGTGTTCCCTAATAAATACCACAAGGTTACTACCTTTCATTTTCTTTTCCTTTATAGGAACCAGTACCTTACTACTATCGAATGAAACAGTAAATATGTATTCTATAGCAAACTGTCATTCTATTCATTATCCATTGAGATGACAAATAAATTTCTAGAAAATACTCATTCTTTATGATTACAGAAAATACTAGGAGTTTTAAAATATATATATATATATATATATATACTTATTTGAATAGGTTCAGCATCAGGGAATTCAATTAGGAGAAATACCACTCTTCTCAACCAATGAGAATGGTATTCACAACTAATTCTCCCCCCTAGCTTTTTTAATTCTAGAATAGTAGATAGACAATGAACTAACAAGGTATGTTCTCTTGCATCCCCACCAATGAGAATGGTATTCACAACTAATTATGCCCCCGAGCCTTTTCAATTCTATAGTAGTAGATGGACAATGAACTTACAAGGTATGTTCTCTTGCATCAAAAATATCCAATCCAACAAATCCAACCAAGAGCCTTTTCAATTCTAGAGTAGTAGATGGACAATGAACTAACAAGGTATGTTCTCTTGCATCAAAAATATCCAATCCAACAAATCCAACCAAGAACACAGATTCATTTTAATTCTAGAGTAGTAGATGGACAATGAACTAACTAGGTATGTTCTCTTGCATCAAAAGTACCCAATCCAACCAAGAACACACATCATCAAAACTACCCAATCCAACCAAGAACACACAGATGGACAATGAACTAACAAGGTATGTTCTCTTGCATCAAAACTACCCAATCCAACCAAGAACACACATCATCAAAACTACCCAATCCAACCAAGAACACATAGATGGACAATGAACTAACAAGGTATGTTTTCTTGCATCAAAACTATCGAATCCAACCGAGAACACAGATGGACAATGAACTAACAAGGTATGTTCTCTTGCATCAAAACTACCCAATCCAACCTAGAGCACACAGATGGACAATGAACTAACAAGGTATGTTCTCTTGTATCAAAACTACCCAATCCAACCAAGAACACATAGACTCACAAGTCTGTCTTAGGGATTCCGGGATTCCACTAGCTCTCAATCCAACTTAATAATACCATGTCTTAGGGATTCCACTAGCTCTAGTCCAGTTATTCCACTAGCTCTAATTCCAGTTAAATAATACCATGTCTTAGGGATTCCACTAGCTCTCAATCCAACTTAATAATACCAATACCATAACTAGCAGGTGTCTACCTCACCTTGACAACATCATGTTCAAGGTTTTCAATTTTGTTTACTTTTTCCTTGACAACATCATGTTCAAGGTTTTCAATTTTCTTTACTTTTTCCTCCAAGTTGCCTCTGGATTTCTCTCCTACTTTCCTTGGCTTCTTTTCCCACTAAGATGTTTTATCTCACTAAGATGTTTTATCTCTAGGGAAAGAGGAAGTAATTGTCCTCTAAATGTATGGTAAATGATGAAAATTTCCTCTAACCATCTAGTAAATGAAAATTTTCATCTAATTTCTTTTCTAGTGAATTCCAAGAGGTCACATCTTTTTTAAAATAAATTAAAATAAAAATTGTAAGCATTAAACTTTTTAAGTAATTTTTTTCACTCAATGCAAAATTTACCAAGTCTTGTGAGGTAAAAGTAAATAACAAAATATTTACAGTAATGGGGGTGTTACAATATTAGATTTATTAAATGTTGAGGGGAATTAAATTTCTATAGGTGTAAATATTTCCTCAAGTTTTCCATTCAAGAAAAGGTTCTTGAGAGATTTGTTCCCTTTGGACACTATTAAAGTAAGATTCAAGATAGATCCATGCATATATTAATCAAAACAAAATTAAAATATTATAAACTGAAAAGAATAGATTTATTTATTTTATTACTTTTTCAGTTTACCCATGATCATCATTATTGTTATTGTCACTTAATCTAAGTGCAATCACAACATCTCTCCATACTTGGTTGCATAACTATGAGTCAAATAATATGTTCTATAATAACATGTTAAGAATATGGACCATATATATTATAATTTATTGTAGAAATTAAAATGTTTGTAATTTTGTTAATAAAAACTAAACTACACTCTAGCAAATTAAATGGAATTTATTTATTATTTTTTTTAATTTTTCCAATTGAGCCAAACATATGTTTTATTATTAGTTTTTTTAATCTTATGTTTCATATAACATGGCCATACAACATCTTCGAATATTAGTTTGTAGGGCATCTTTTTGCCAAAAAATAAAAAACAAAAACTCTATTTTAACTCCTCTAAGTTTTGACTTATTTTCAGTGATATTTTCCTCTCCCTAAAATTTTATTAATATTTGTTTAAATTAAAAGTTAAAATTTTGTAGATATTTGTTTAAATTAGAAGTTTGAGATCGAGTGAATCTATTTATGAATCCAAAAATACACATTTAATAAGAAAAAACCATGATTTCACCAAGAATAGCATTACCAAATTCAAGCTAAAACACCCAAAATATAACACACCTCAAATTAATATGACTCTCTATCACATGATTTCTGATAAAGGACTTAATGTGTATAAGAGTGACATTGTCTCTACCTCATTGATATTCCTCAACAACTTCCATGCACAAAGATTTAGAGATTAGTGATTACACAAATAGTTTTAATTATTAACAAACAATTTTGAGTATTCATAATTATTAACAAACAATAGTTTTAATTATTAACAAACAATTTTGAGTATTCATAATTATTAACAAACAATGTTGAGTATACATAAGCTATGAGGAACTAAAATTTAGAGTGTCTTGTTTTAGTTAAAAGATTTAATGGTTAAAGTATTAGTGACCATTCTTATGAACTAATTAGATGCAACTATTTAATCATTGGATTTAATTTAATGTTGGGAAGTTATCGATTTAGTCGTTGGATTCAATTTAATTTTGGGAAGTTATAGTTATGAATGACAATGCGAGTTGATGTAGTAAAATTTAGTTTTCTTGCAAGTTCTAACTGCTCTACTCTGGAAGGTTCCCATACACTTGTATTATGTTAAATCCCGAATTGCCTCTAATCCTTACACAATATCTATGGCTTTGCATGATAGATCAATACACTAATACATCATTAGTTTAAGATTTTACACAAATGTTGAAACTCTTCTAATTACATATTTTCCACATGCTATAATTCTTCTACTGACCACATACATACATAGTGACAATTCATAAACACAATAAATGTATCAAATTTGTTTCATTAATCAAATATGTACATACAAACACACAACTCTGGTTCCTCTCTATGGCTTGATTTCACATTTCAACTCTCTTCTCTTATTTCTTGTAGGCTTACAATAGATAGAATATTTTTTTAGATCCTAAAATCACTCCATAAATCACTCCAATCAAGTTTTCTAAATGTTAAAATCACTCAATTTATTCCTAGAATCAGTGCATAAATCTCTCATGATTTCTATGATAATTAAAATAAATTTCCATTATTTAAAATAAAGAATTAGAATTTATTCTCCATATCTAAACACCATTTGGAGCTTTGTCTCCAAAAAGCTTGGATAGTTTTGGATGTGATAATGCTCTTCCATCACGGGTGATTTTTGAAAAACTTAGCTAAATTTCATCTTCACTCCTAGTATTAAATGTAGCAAGAGTCTTTAAGTCTAACAACCTTCAATCACTTTCTCAATTTGTTTTGATAAGCATAATTATCAACTACACTAACTCGAGTCTACAACAATTGGATAATTTCATTAGTATTTACAATTTCCACCATGTGAACCATGGAAATTGTAGTGGTTTGAAATCTTGCTATTGAGCTACTCTAAGTGTCCACCCTCACCAAGCTACCAAACCTTCAAATTTTTGGGACTATTCGGGAGGTATTGAAGTGTATAAAGTTATTGGTTATTTGGATACAAAGGAATGCTTTCTAGTTGGAAACAACATATGCACTATTCTACCTTTCATGGAGGGAAATATGTGATCAAAGCATTCTTAGGTGTAAGAAAGCATAATCGATTAAAGGAGATCCTAGCTTGTATTAGCACTATGACACCAGGAGAAGGGGTCATGGAACCATAAGTAGTTTGATTGATCACAACTAGATCAACTTTTCTTATCAATTAATCAACTGTCAATTCACATTGGGATGTGTCAAGACACAAAGAGACTATATAATTAATCAACACCTAGAATAATGTATGCAACCTAAAATCGATTAAAAGAGCTTGACATTATTATAAGGTGATTCATGTATTACCAAATACACTAATAATATTCATTGGAATATCTATATAATTCATACACGCAAAAATTATACATTAAACTAACATTTTATTAAGAAACAATATAATGAAAAATATATATATATATATATATAATTTTTCAAAAACAAACAACTAGTAAATAAATTATTATAAAAAAACATAATATATTATCAATCATGTTAAATAAATTATTATAAAAGAAAACATAATATATTTTTAATCATGTTAAATAAATTATTATAAAAGAAAACATAATATATTATTAATCATTTCTGAATTTAGATTTCTGTGATCCACAATAATTATAATAATATTTTTTTGATCAGAATCACATAAGAAATATTCTCGTCAACGCTTTTCTAACCAGCCAATATAATTTAGTTTAACTAACCATGTATAACAGAATTAATTAAATTATTTTATATATATAATAACACATATTAATTGACAAAAATACATACAAAATAAATTTTCCCTTCAAAAAAATTATATAATTAAAGATTACTTTCAAAATAATTAATCTCCATTTTTCAATTTTAAAATAAGGTTTTATTGAAAACCTTTTATATATAATTAAACATTACTAACAATTTAATTATATAAAATTATCTTTACTAAAGGTTTCATTAAATATTTTTTTATATATAATTAAATATTATTTTCAAAATCATTAAAATTAGATTTCATTCAATTTTTTAAAAGATTTGAATCATATATTTTGTTTATGTAATGATATTTTTTCCTTTAATAAATAAGGAAAATTTAAATAATATTTATTTATTATAGTATTTTCTAAATCATTAAAAATAAACTTCGTACGTAATGATTAATTAATGGCTTTATTGTGATGATTCGATGGTTTGCGTATCAAAATCAGATTAGGCATCTTTACGATTTGTGAATGTAACGAGGTATTAGAAGTCACAGAATATTGTTTAATTGTATGAGTTTAAGTTTTAGTTGATTAGCTATAAAGAGGTATGCTCATTGGAAGCCTCTCATATGATATGCTATGTTCATTCATGGAATGATTGCATTGTTAAAAAGGCTGTAACGTAACGATGGTGGAGATGGAATATAACAAAGTGACCAATAATTTTGAAACATATTTTTGGGAGTTAAAGTATAATAAGTTAAATGATAAGGGTAAACTTATTTTTTATATATTAAATGGAGCATATGGTGATGATGATTAATGTCTATTGAAAGTGATGAGTTCTATGGGACTTTAAGAAAAGAAATTAGTTGAGGCTATTTAAAATATTATTTCTATAATCAAATAAAAGAGAGATGAGTGTTTTGAGATTATTATAGTTATCCTAATTGAAGGAGTCAAGAAGGTTGGAAGTTTGGAAGATGGTTTGGAAATGACAACAAATGTGAGTGAGGGTCGAACAATCCAAGGGAAAGTTTTTTTCATGTTCAATTCTCTTAGTTTCACACAACTAACATATTCTTTCTTCCGAGGGTGTTTTGCGAGAGAGACCAACGCCGCGTTTCACTTCGAAGATCATGGGAGTTAGTTCTTATCTTCGTAATGTTAATTTTCTTCATAGCACTAGTCAATACAAAGAGATAATTCTGGCTAGCGAGAGTGGGGTTGATGACCTCCTTATATTACCTTAGCTTCCCTCTCCCCTCAAGCTCCTTAGCATCCCACAATTTGACTTTAAAATTGGAAGTTATAGTATTTTTAATATTATCTCTATTCTCCAAGATGATCTCCTCCTTTACCCCGCAATAGTTGAGTCATGCTTGGGGGCATCCTTGTGCCAACCCCGCTTGAGCTAGAGGTGGCGGTTTTGGCTAGAGATAAAAGCAATTTTGGGAAACCTCTTGGTTTCCATGTTGTAAAGTCTCTTCTTATCCATAGATAGTGAAACATAGCTATCCTTTCAATGGGGGAAAGGATAGCTTCAACCAAGAGGATAGGATAGGGAGCATTACTTTTAATCTTGACGTTGTATGTTATAAATTTCTTTTGGATCATCTTGATCTTCCTCCACGATTCTCTAGATATAATGCAACCCCAAACTTCAAATCCATACAAAATCACAAGGGTGACAACAATCTCAAAGTGGAAATTATTTTTACTCCAAACCTAAAGATCAGTAGTCTTATAGTTGTTTTCAAGCTCATAATAAGCCTTCCAGCCACCAATGACTCTTTTCTCAATGTTATAATTTCAATTGAGTTGATGATTAATGTTAATACCTAAGTATTTGTATGAACACTTTCTCCAAGGAATTGTTATCGTAAGTGAAATTATCATGGTTTATCTTTTTGGACGTAATGATCATCACTTTAGTCTTGTAAGTATTCACAACCATACCAATATTAGAGCAGTAATCATGAATGATATTGAGATATTAGTTAAGATCCTCATGGCTTATTTCCTAAAGAACAATTTCATCAGCATAAAGTGTAGGAATTTACAAGGTAAGTTCCTCACATAGAACATCAAAGGACACCGATCACAAACATATCACAAATCAATACACCAGTATTCTTGGTGTGGTTAAAACTCTCAAAGACGTAAATAGTCCATGGCTTGAGCCAACGCGGCCACTTCAGACAATTTATTAATAAAATAAAGAAAATTTACATAAGCTTCTCTCATGAACGGTCACCCTACAAATGACCCTCCATGCTCTTTAAATAGAGATGATGGACCAATCAGTTGTTAAGCCATGGATAAAGTGTCAGTAATACCGAGGTGAGAATGAACCATCGGACCACTTCATGTCTAGAACATATCGTGACCATCGGATTGTAAGTTACAAAAGTACATAGTAAAGAAACACACTTTACCTAACTCTACACTAGGCCAAGTTATACTTAACTATTTTCTATGTGTCGGAATATCCTAACATCCCCCCTTAAGAACAACTTGGGATAGGATTGAATGATGTACAAATATGACACAATAGAAGAAGGAAGGAGGCATTAGAGCCTATCCCCCCTTAGTGACAACTTCCTGAACTCCAACCATAAATCGAAGTTTAGTAAACTTCGCCTTTGTGAGAGCCTTTGTAAAGATGTCTGCAACTTAATCATCGGATGAACAATATTGCACTTCAAGAACATGGTCATGAATGACATTTCTGATGAAGTGCATGTGTAGTTTAAGGTGTTTGCTGCAGTGATGTTGGACTGGATCTTTGCATAGTTGAATGGCACTTTGATTATCACACCAAAGTGTAGTCAGATGTTGCTGCTGAAAGCCAAACTCTGACAGGATCTGATGAAGCCACAGAGCTTCCTTACTAGCTTCCATAGTGCCAAGATACTCTGCTTCTGCTAAAGAAAGAGAAACGGAACTTTGTTTCTTGCAATCCCATGTAATAGGTCTAGAACCAAGAGTGAAAACATAACCTGCAGTAGACTTCCGATAATCAGGGTCACCAACACAATTGGAATCAGTGAAACCAACCAATAGAGGAGATGCTTCTGCACTGTAATGAATCCCAAAGTAAACTGTACCTTGAACATTACAAAGTATTCTTGTAGCTGTTTTCCAATGAATTTCATGTGGGTTTTGCATAAACCTAGCAACAAGGCCAACACCAAAGGAAAGGTCAGGATGGGTATGAGTCAGATACATAATTTTTCCTACATGTTGACGGTATACAGTAGCATCAACTTCACTGGAAGTACAAGTGACTGAAATTTTAGCTCCAGACTGAAAGGGAGAAGGGGCTAGCTTACAATCTTCCATGTGAAAGTGGCATAGACGATCACAGAGATACTTGGACTGGGAAAGGGAAATACCTTCCTTGGATTGCAAGACTTGAAGACCAAGAAAATAATGCAAGTGTCCTAAGTCTGTCATTTCAAACTTCTTTCTAAGGTTGGACTTCACATGGTTTATAAGGTTGGGATCACTACCAGTAAGGTTAAGATCATCAACATAAAGAACAAGAATGATAAGTGACTTACCCACTTTCTTGGTGTAGACAGTATTGTCAGAATGACACCTACAAAAGCCAGTATCTAAAAGAAAGCTATCCATTTTGGCACACCAAGCCCGAGGGGCTTGCTTGAGACCATAAAGGGATTTCTTAAGCTGACATACAAGGCTAGAGTCTATTTGTATAAATCCAGGAGGTTGTTCCATATAGATTTCTTTATGCAAGTCCCCATGCAAGAAGGCAGATTTAACATCCATCTGATGGACTTCCCATTTGAAAGAGGTAGAAAGGGAAAGAACAAGGTGGATAGAGTTCATTTTGGCAATAGGGGAGAAGGTTTCAGTATAGTCAATTCCTTCAACTTGTGAAAAGCCCTTAGCAACAAGACGAGTTTTATATATATCAACTTTTCTATCTCGTCCGAACTTCGTTTTGTAAACCCATTTACATCTAACAAGTTTTCTTCCCTTTGGAAGAGAAACAAGATCCCATGTATCATTTGCCAATAATGAACGATATTCTTCATTCACAGTTGCGTCCCAATATGGATGGCCTGAAGCTTCTGCAAAGGTGTCAGGATCATAATTCACTGAAGCTCGAGCCAGTAAAGAAGAGGCTTTATCGAACTGAGAACGTGTACATCATTGATTTGTAGGATCACCTGCAAGAGAACCTGCTGCATCCCAAGTAGCACAAACCTATTTTAGAAGCTGAGGAGCTGAAGGAGGATCCTGAGAAGGTGGGGGAGGATTGTCATCCTCGCCGTCATCTTTTGAAGAAGAAATATTTTTCAGAAGTAGAAGGGATAGAGAGAGGTGGCACATCTGTTGAACTAGGCTCGTATGCCGATATATTTTCAGCAAACTTTACATCTCTTCTAATGATAAGATTTTTGGATTTAGGTGAAAGAAGTCTATATCCTTTGAAATCTTCAGAATATCCAACAAAAATACAATTTTCCCTCTTAGGTTCTAACGATTTATGTTTCTCATATGGAATATGGGCCCATGCTTCACTTCCAAAAACACGAAAGTGACTTACATCTGGTTTAATTGATCTCCATGCTTCTTCTAGAATGATATTCTTTAAAACCTTAGTAGTAGTGCGATTTACTATGTAATTTGCACAGTTAATTGCTTATGCCCAAAAATTAAGACCAAGTCCTTTAGATTGAAGCATACAATTAGCCATTTCCTTTAAGGTGGGTTTCTTCCTTTTAGCTACACCATTTTGTTGTGGAGTATATGGAATAGTATGTTGCATTTGAATTCCATGCGTAGTGCAAAAGCTGATGAATTTATTGTTAATATATTCTCTACCATTATCAGATCTTAGCTTAAGAATTTGATGTCTAGATTGTTTCTCAACAAAGGCGTTAAAGGCCAAGAACATGTTAAATACTTCACTTTTGAGCTTTAAGAAGTATACCTAAGTGCGTCTGTGATGCGGGAGCATCAAGACCATGAAAAGGGGGGTGTGATAATTTTAGTATTTTGTTATTTTAATAAAGCAGATTATGTAAATATTTTTTTTCTAAATAAAAGGATATGGGGGGGAAATAGTTTAGGAGAAAAAACTTGGGATAGAATTTCTATGTTTTTCAGTTAAAATTAGGGAGAATAAAGCTTCATGCTTTAAATCATTATGGGAAAAAGGGAAAAGCTGGCTTTTGTAAAAGATAAGGATAAAATGCCTACTTTGATCATAAAACAAAAGGCAGAAAATCTCTCAGCGGGAGAGGAAAGAGCGCCTTGATCATACTTTTAAAGGAGAAAAACTATGCACTCCAAATCGTTCAGTTCAGTTCTTTGTAATGTATATACTCATAACACTATGGAATAAAATGGTGTGTGTTGGAATAAATTGTTTGGCCCTCATGCGCCTCTTGATGCATTGATAATTGAATTTGTTCTCTTCATAATGATGGTACCTCTGTTTTATAACTGAATGATTTACCTGCGGATTATCATCATTGTTTGGCTATGGCGCTGAGACTTGGAACTGTTGGCATGGTGTTACAATGCTGTTTTATAAGTATTTAATTTGTTAGTTGGATCGATCCTGTATCTGCATTGGGCCGAAGCTCTAAAGGTGTAATGCATGGTCGATTTTCGATTTAAACCAGCGATTCCGATGGGGATGCAATCGGAACTCCGGAGGGACGAGTGTAGAATCGATGTTACAACGCCATTTCTGAATTCCGGTTAAGAGGTTTGTAGCAGCGCCCACGTTAACTTTCATCTATGGCTATGTGTCGAATTACCATGTGCTGAGCAGAAAGATGTAATCTAGTGTCAGCATATCATATGTTAAATCCCTTTAAAGATTCGTGTTTATATGCTGTGTGGTTGCTGGCGGCGGATGGCGTAACAAGGTTCCGTTAATTGTTAATTATATGCCGTGTATATATATATATTCATATCTGAAGCTGTTTGGGCGTGGAAAGGTATCGAATCGAAGCAGAGAGTGCCGCCTGTAATAATAGCCGAGAGCTGAGATATGCATAGACAGCGTCGGCCATCATATACGAGTGTTGTCCCTGGTGAAGCCGGTCTATAACTGTCGCCAATGCGAATGAGAAGAAGGGCCAGTAGAATGAGACATAGAAGAATTTGCAGCTGTTAAATTTAATTGATGACCGATTCTGTAATACGCATATCTGTCCGGGTAATATCGATTGCTGCAAGGCATATCGATTCTGTGCGTTGGCTTATTGTTGGAGAATTTAAAGAAGAGCATTTATATGCAGTGACTTGTTAATGACTGATGTGCCCAGGATAAGAGAGACAGAAATTGACCAAGCAATAGAAGAATTATCTGAAAGACTAGAGAGACTGTCATTGAAGCCTGCTTCCCCACCATCAATCTGGAGAAATCATCAATGAAAGTTAAGAAATACTTGTAGCCAGAGAATGAAACAACTGGAAGTGGACCACATAAATCACTATGCACAAGTTGTAAAGGAGCTGAGGCGTTCCAAGAGGCACGTTTTCCAAAACTATCCCGATGATGTTTTCCGAGTACACATCCAGAACAAACACCATCTCTGCATCATACCATAGGAAGACCTGTCACCATATTTTCTTTACATAGATTTTGAAGGGAATGATAGTTTAAGTGACCAAATCGCTCATGCCAAAGTTTGCTCACTTCATCATTATGAGAAACAAATAACGAGGGAAGAGTTGATGACCCAAAGTTGTTAAACCTATACAACCTTGTAGAATCATCAACAATTCTGGTAGCTAAAATCTGTCTAGGATGTCTGAGGTCCTTAATTAAAACATCATGAGGTGAAAATGCAACGGTTTTACCTTCACTTGAATGGGTTATCTAATATATAGATACAAGGTTTCAAGATAAGGTAGGAAGACATAATACATCATTAAATTAACCATTGTCTAGATAAATAGTTCCAGTCTCTACAACACTAAGAGATCTATCATCACCAACATACATATTTTTGGTGTTACAATCATTTAAAGAAGAAAACATGGATTTGTTTTTGGCCATGTGATAAGAAGCTCCAAAATCAATGAGCCACTCATGAGAATGAGAAGAAGAAGATACATTTAGTACATAACCAGACTGAGATGCTCGACAACCATATGCAGAAAGTGTTATTCGTGAAGATGAAGTTGAAGTTGAAGACTGCTCCAAACGTATGTCATGCTTCTTCGTTGCTGCTTCCAAGGCATCCATCTTCTTAAAGCATTTGGATTCTAAGTGGCCATCTCAATTACAATAGTTGCAATGTTTATCAGTCTTCTTCCCTTTTTTATTATTTGCCTTATCATTTTGTTGAATTGATTTTTCATTTTGAGACTGAAAGTGCTTAGGACCCTTGGTTGGTTTAGGATCATTCTTTTTAGGATGTTGCTTTTTAGGATTCTTTGAACTTGGTTGATGTTGGCCAGCTAAGGCTTTCTTAGAAGAGTTTCCAAGATTAAGAAGACCAAGCTGTAAGAGTTTTTCTTCTTCTCTTATTAAAGAATCACAAAAGGAATCAAAAGAGGGGGACGTGTAGGATTGTCCTTGAGAAATAAAGGCTTCTCTGGTAGAATGGAACATGGAAACAAACACAGAGTAGGTTGGTCATAAGTTAGTAAGAATGGAATAGTTAAGGCTACTATATTCTTTCTTAACTTTAACACCTTCCAAGATAAGTCTAAGGGTTTTGAACTTGGACAAAAAATCTTCAATGGAAGAAAAATTATTGGGGTCCAACGTAAGCAACTCATTTTCGAGTTGATAGGCTCTAATTGCATTTTTAATTCCAAAAACTTTATTGATTTGTTTCATTGCTTCATCAGGGGTATCAAGTTCTGTGATATGGAATCTAAGGTCAGAAGAAATAAACATCCCTATCAACCCACGTGCTTGATCTTGCTTATTTTCCCATTTGACTGCCTTATCTTCATGTTTAGGTTTACACTCTTGGCCTAAGGCTATTCTATAAAGGCCTTTACTTCTAAGTAAATCATCCATGTAGGACACCCATTGGAATTAGTTGGTGTTGTCAAGAATAACTTGGCATGAAATTTCCATTTTAACAGAAACTGAAGCTGTAGATGCTGAAACTAAGTATTCCAATGGAAAGATCTCGAAAAATTAGGCCGATTAAAAAAAACGGCTCTGAAAACGGCTTCCGAATGAAGAAGGTATGGCTTTTTGAAGAAACATTGTTGAAGATGTCGATAGAGTACGTGAATGTGCGGAAGTGAATGATAACGTTATATTTAAAAAAAAAATCCCCCCTCTTTCCAAACTTAATCTAATTAGTTCACTTTAAAAAAAAAATTATGTGACCCACTTTTATAAATAAGTGAAAGTCACTTTTACAATGGTACCTTATGAGCTACCCATTAAACTGTAACTAATAAATGAAAGATAAAGAGACATTAGAATTATAAGTGACTCACTTTTTATAATGGGTGAAAACCCTTTTACATAAACTAACTTGAAAACATAAATTACATGTGCTTTTTAAAAAATTAACTCAACAAAAAGAAAGACTTGAACCCAAAGCCTCTATTCTCATAAAGTAATTTTGGACCAAGTGAGTTAGATTAAAAGGTTAGTAATTTTTGGAAAAGAGGAAGAGGTTCTCTTTTTTTTTAGTCACTGAAGCTTTGGAGTGTGTGCTTACTTGAAGAGGCCCTTTTTGCCTACAAAAAAAACACACACACAACCCAATACAGACATGCAAAAAAAACCAAACCTTATGGCTTGGAGTTAGCTTTCATCAGAAACTAAATATTTCAATCAACATTTCTAATTTTCCGAGATCACACTAAGGTGTGGTGGAAAAGAGCATACGCATGACAAAAATCCTTCCTTTTTTTTTTCTAATTTACCCAAAATGCACAAAGTCGCGGGGAAATGAGCATTCGCAGAAATGAAAGGTATAGATCTGGTAATAAAATAACAGAGAGCTAAATAACCGAATTAAATAGAGAGAAACTGCAAATAAAGACTGTATACCTCCAGATCTTAAAAATGATGTAGCTAGGGCTACCAGAAACCTTTTCGTGTAAAACAAAAGGGGTTCTTCACTGGAACAGATGATCCTAACACAATAGAGTAGTCCTCTCGACCCGAAAGCAATCAGAAACAGTATATATAGGAAACGACAGTCGAATGTAGTTGTACCAACTTTGGATTTGGATCACCAACGGATGCGACTCTCATATAGCTCTAAAACCATGTAGGAATTTATAGGATAAGTTCTTCAGATGGAACAAAAAGTACATCGCTCACAAACAAATCACATATCAATACACTAGTATTCTTGACGTGGTTAAAACCCTTAAAGAGGGAAACAGTCCACAGCCTAAGCCAACGCGGCCACTTCAGACAATTTATTAATAAAAGAAATAAAATTTACATAAGCTTCTCTCATGAACGGTCACCCTACAAATGACCCTCCATGCTCTTTAAATAGATATCATGGACCAATCGGGTGTTAAGCCACAGATCAAGTGTCGGTAATACCGAGGAGAGAATGAATCGTCGGATCACTTCATGTCTGACCATATCGTGACTGTCGGATTGTAAGTTACAAAAGTACATAGTAAAGAAACAGATTTTACCTAACTCTACACTAGACCAAGTTATACTTAACTATTTTTTATGTGTCGGAATATCATAACATAAAGGAGAAGAGTAAAGACCATACTAGCGATATTGGTGCCACAGCATCCTGCAGCTTCGAGACAATCTTCAAGCTTATCAATGTAAATGCCAAAAAGTGTAGAGGATAAGGGACACCCTTTCTTAACACCAATATTGCAATTAATTTATTTATACCATTCGTTACTGGTCTTAAGCTTGGTGACAACATTCTCATAAAGGTAAATCACAATGATCCTCAACTCAAGAGGGACCATTATCTCTTCAAGTCCTTTACATAGCTATTCTCGAGGCACCATGTCAAAAGCTTTCATAAATTCCACAAAAAAAATAGAATATATCAAACTTACTATTGCGGCATTCTTTAGCAATGATCCTAAGAGTGAAAAATGGTCAATAGTTGAACGATGTCTTCTAAATTCAACTTGACCTTTAACCCTTTTACCATGGTTTTCAAGCCATATGCTAATTGATTTTTTAGAACAAGCCCATATAGTTTGGCTAAGGTGTGGCTAATAATAATGGTCAAATAGTTAGAGGGAGATTTTTTATCCCCGCTTCTAAAGATAGGCACAATTAGGCTTTCCATCCAAGAATTAGGGAAGTCGTGTTTTACAACCAGATTGAGAAGTTTGTGAATATGAGGAACGAGGATAAACCTTGCCATTTTGAAAATTTCAACTTGATAGCCCTTAATATCCTTGGTTTTCCCATTTGTGAGTTTCCTAATCCCGAACTACACATCTTCCAAAGAGAAAAAAGTCCTCCTCTACAGGATTATTTATGAAGATTTTCATGGTGTAAAGAGAGTCATAGAGATGCTTAAGATAAGTATCCAAATTCTTCAAGGGGATCGTATTATTTTCTTTCGTTTTACAAAAAATAATATTCCTCCAAAACTTTCTAGGCTCAATTTTAGAAAAATAGAGAAGACGCTCTTGCCTCTTATTAATATAGGATTGTTTCTTCATTTTGATAAGATCTTTGTAAATACTTATTTTCTCAAGCTTTGCAATTTCGTTACAAGCATCTCTTATCACTTATCGGGCAATTTTACAGTCATTATCATACCAGGGATTGGAAGTTCTATTTTTGTTATATGATATCTCGGTAGAGAATTTATTAATGGTGGTGGTAAGGATTGTAGTGAAATCATGGTAGATGAGATCAATGTTATCATTATAAGTTAGGTAACTAAGGTTCCTCTTTAAATCCTTTAAGAAGAGGTCATTTTTATTCTTGCTAAAATGAATGTGCTTTTTATTTTCACCATTCTTTTGCACCTCGATGGTGCGCATGTCAAGCTTGAGGGTTAGAGATAAGGGTTTGTGGTCAGAATCAGGCTTGTGGTCATTTAGGATTTTAAGCTTTACTATACAGTTCAAGATTTCGGTGTCAGATATCACATAATCGATGACACTATCACCTAACCCGTGAATGCAAGTCATCTCACCATACACATGTTAAATATGCATACATTTAAAAAACATAGAACAAGATTTTCAATCATAGAGATTTATCCTCAATTTATTATTGGAATTCTTAATTTGTAATAAAGCTTTGTTACAAGATAATGTGTGAATACCATGGTTTATCAATACCACATGCCCAAAAACTCATAACTCACTTCATAGGCCAATTGTTCATATATGACATTATTTTTAGTTAATCAGTTTAATTGTGAGGGAATAACTACTTTGGAAATAAATCTCTTTTTTTTATAAGTAAGAGACAAACCTTCTATTGATCTAAATAAATTACATAATTTACATAGAACCCCAGATAGCAGGGGTGACACAGCCAACAAAAACAGCTAACAACTACTAGAAAAGTCAAGAAGATAAACTGACCCTCTTGCAACAAAAGTAGATCCTAAACAAAATGGGGACGAAGCCCTTAGATAACCGACAAAAATAACATAGTGCCGATTAGTATAAGCCCCGACCTATTCGCCAATAAGAAATAAGACCGAACAATCGTAGCTGTTGAAATCAGAGTCCCGATCCGACAACCATCCTGGATATCGCGCGGACAAGAAGCAAGGGGGTTAACCACGCAATGAGAGTGGTTTTCCCCCACCTCTCCTTGCCACATGTTGCCTTCTATATGGAGTCATGTGCAATTGCTCCAAAACCTGATACCACCTGTGTCCCGTGCGATAAACCACTTGTGGTTTTTTTGGTTTTGTGGAACCAGCCTTGGTGCTGCTCAGAAAACTATTAGGCATATACGATCTGTGAACATGGTCTTGAGGGGTGCTGATCCCCCGAATGGTCCCACCAAGGGCCATGTGGCTCCTGGTGAACCTGCCCATAATCTTATCAAGATGGGGTCCACCTGAATAAGTCGGGTCCTGAACCTTTAAGTGAATAGCATGATTGATCTCAACTGTTGAAAGAAATGCCCCTATCCAATGCCCCACAGAGATATTGTGCGACCGAGATGCACGGAGGTTAATCGCACAATAAGAGCGGTTTTCTCTCTTATCTCTACGCCACGCGTCATCTCTTGAATGAAAACGCGTGGTTCTTCCACTAAGCCAGAAACCAACCGAAGCCCGCGCGATATACCACTTGTGGTATTACATTGGTGGTATCGTTGGGTGGATAACGTCCATCTGAGCCTGCCAATCTATCCGCCTTCTTATTTTCCGAGCTAGCCCTCGGGAGTTGCCAAAAAAACCCGCTGAGCCAAGAGAGTCTCAGCCATCCAATCTGTGTTATCACTCACCTTGAAACCTTCCTCTATCATTCTAATGCCCAGGGAAAAGAGATGAGAGTTTAATAACAGAGACCGACGACAAAATGGGCACTGTCCCGCCCTTCTCGATTTCCAGTATCAGCACTACTCAACCATGAATCCCAGTCTACATTTGCTAGAGTGGAACAGTCCTCCCGTAGCTGCCCGACAGGAAGAAACTCCCAAGGATGCTGAGAATCCCTATCCTTGTTGACCACCCCTTCATTTTCCAGCTTGTCTGCAAGCATGTTTGACTTTCTTCTAACGTGCACAAATCTTAATGTTTTAAGGATTTGTAAGTGTGATTGGATACGGTGGAACACCTGCTGCAGCCTTCAGTGCTTTGACACTTTGTCTGGTGAGGTTCCATTTTGAATCTTCTTGGCAGCTTTGATAACCAATTCCGAGTTAGCTTCGATTATGACATTCTGTAAATTTGCCTCTACTAGGATCTCCATACATTAATCTAATGCCAGAAGTTTCGCCATGTTGTTGGTGCCCTTTTCCAGGTGTCCATGGAAGATGTATTTTATATGTCCCTCAAGATCCCTGATGGCTCCACCAAAGCCAGCTTCCCCGGGATTTCCCTTAGAGGCTCCATCAATATTGACTTTGAAAAATCCCTGAGGAGGGGGCTGCCAACCCCTCTCCCTTATGTTTAAGGTTCTCAGATCCTTCTTTACACCCTGGGGGTTGATGGCTTGAAGATCCAAATTAATAAGAATTTGTATCTCCTGAGGCAGAGGAGGATTCATCAGTTTTGTTCTCAGAATGCTTCTGACTGTTTCCTTGAGTTGTTTCAAAATCTTATTGATGATAAGCTGGGGTTCTCTGGCTTTGTTTTTGAAAATTCTTATGTTTCTTTCTTTCCAAATATTCCAGATGACAAAGCTTGGAATTAGCATCCAGGCTTTGTTGATGATTTCATTTTTTGAGAAGTTTTTCGTCCATTTTGATAATGTATTGGATATGTTGAGACTGTCCCTATCAATTTGTCTGAAACTTGAGGCCACCCAATCCCAAATTTTGGCAAAAAAGGAGCACAGATTAAGAGAGTGTTGAATTGTTTCCTCCTGCAAGCCGCAAAGCTGACATTTAGAGGGGCCAATGAAACCTTTCTTCATAAGGTTTTCCCAAGTTAGGATTTTCTTTTGATGAACAAGCCAAATAAATAATTTTATTTTCATCCATTGAGAGGTCTGCCATAGCTCCTCCGAGACTTTCTCAGCTTTTACCGAGTTAAATCCAATGATTGTCTGTTTAGCCTCTTTGAGATTGTAGTTACCTTCATTGTTTTTGCCCCATTGTAATTGGTCAGTAGTAGAGGAGACCAGAATCATTCTTTGCTCTATGCCCTTAGCAAGAGCCTCTGCCATGCCCTTCAAAGGGATTTCTTCGTTGTAACTTAGATTCTTCCATTTCCTCCATTTATCCTTGTTCCTCCCTTGATCCCAGAAGTCTTCTACTAATAAGAGACCTTTGTTGTATGTGTCCCTTTTGAGGTCTGCTAGTTCATTCCTATTCAGGATGGGTTCCTGTTGCCAGCTGTCCTCCCAGAAGCGAGCCCGGTCCCCAGTTCTAATTTCCAAAAAATAGTGCTTCTAGACAATGCTTTTGTTCTCCCATGTAAGGTTCCAGATGTATGAGCCGTTGATTTGTCTTGTCATTCTAATGTGACCCTATTCCTGCTAGTGCTTGGCGTACTTTTGAGTCCAAAGCTTGGCCCATGGTGCTCTCAACTCCTTGATCCATCGCCACCACAACTTGGCTCCCGAAGCCTGACTCAGAGTCTCCGTATCTTCTAGACCCAAACCACCATGGCTTTTAGGTTTGCAAAGCTTGTCCCAGGCAACTAAAGCCCATTTATTTTTCTTTTCCCCTTTGCCCCACAGAAAATTCCTTTGAATGTTTCTTATTTGCTGCTTTATGCCCTGAGGAGCTGGTATAGCTGCAAACATAAAAATGGGGATGGCCTGCAAAACCGCCTTGGTGAGCACCAGACGCCCTGCAAAGTTTAAAGCTCTGTATGTCCAATTGCTGATTTTGTCCTGAAGCTTGTTTAAAATTGGTTCCCATATATGCTTACACAGGGGTTTTTCAGTAAGAGGAATGCCTAGATATTTGGAAGGTAACTATTCCCTTTGAAAACCTAGAATCCTAGTGATATTTCTCTGTATTGCAATATTAGTGTTAAAGTAAAAAAATCTTGGACTTACTTCGACTTAGCTTTGTGCCTGTTGCCATAGTGAAGTCGTTTAATATATCTTTGATTGCTTTTGCCTCCCTAACTATGGGTATACCCTGCAACATTGTGTCATCCACAAATTGTTGATGAGTGTTGGCCTCTCCATCCGGGGTGAGCTTGATTCCCTGAATTCTACCTTCAGCATTTGCCATTTTGATTGCTCTACCAAGCCCTTCCATCATGAGTACAAAGAGGAAGGGAGAGAGTGGATCACCTTGTCTGAGTCCCCTGGAAGGTGTAAAAGTATTGGAGGGAGCTCCATTAAGCAGAATGGAGAAATTGGTCGAGGTGACTAAAGCCATAACCCATCTTATCTAGTCTTGGTTAAAGCCATAGGCTTTAAGAATGGCTCTGATGTAAGACCAGCTGAGTTTGTCATAGGCCTTCGCAAGGTCTAATTGGATGATCATACCTGCTTGCTTGCTATGTTTGAGAGAGTGTACCACCTCATGGGCTTGGATAATGTTGTTAAGAATATGCCTTCCCTCCACATAGCCTGTTTTCTCCTTAGATATGAGCAAAGGTAGCAGTGGCTTGAGTCTGTTGGCTATCACTTTGGAGATGATTTTGTAAACCACATTACATAAGGCTATGGGTCTAAACCCATCCGGTGTGACAACGTTTTCCTTTTTGGGGATTAGAGCTATAAAGGTTGCGTTTAGTGCTTTTAGAACCTTTTTGTGTTGCCTTGAGTCTTCAACTACCTCGAGTATGTCCTGTTTGACTGTATCCCAGCAGGCTTTGAAGAAATCAACATTGAAGCCATCTAGTCTTAGTGCTTTTCCATTTTGCATTTCCTTGATCACCTCACTAACCTCTTCTTCCAAGACTAGCCTGTTGAGATTGTGGTTGTCCTCATTGGTGACCAACCTGGGAATGTACTGAGTGATCTTCACAATGAACCTGGATCTGTCTTCCATTGGCTCCTTTGCAATGTCCGAGAAGTGTTGTACTAGGGTTGACTCCATGTCCTTGTGAGTTACAAGTTCAGAACCTTGAGAGTCCTTTAGCTTGTTGATTATGTTATGTGCCTTGTGAGCCATAGTAGATTTGTGAAAGAACTTAGTGTTCCTTTCTCCCTCTTTGATCCATTGGATCCGGGATTTCTGTCTCCAAAAAGTTTCCTCTTGTAGACAACGTTTCTCCCATTCTTCCTACAGAGAATCAGTCAGTTTCTGTCTTTCCTCATTGAAGCCCTCTGTGATATTGATCATATTGACCTCCTTGAGTTTCTGTTCAGTACTCATTCTGGTCTTGATGATATCACCAAATTCTTTTTTGTTCCAATCCTTGAGTTTGGATTTAATGTATTTTAGTCTCTGCTGGAGCATGTACATCTTAGTACCCTGGATGTTCAAATCCTCCTTCCACCATTTGGCAATGTTTCTGGTGAAGTTGGGGTTAGAGAGCCAAGCATTTTCGAATCTAAAAGGCCTGTTCCTCGGTGTGCCCATAAAGGAAGCTTCTAGCTATACAGGCCAATGATCCGAGCCACCAAAGGGCAGAATGGACACTGATATGGCTGCTCTTGTGAGGATGAGATCCTCAGAGACAATAAACCTATCCAGTTTTGACGCCACTTGGGAAACTCCACCTCTTTTTTTATTCCAAGTGAATGTCCCATTTGTAATTTCGGTGTCCACTAGTCCCATGTTCATGAGGAAATCTTGGAAGGCTTCAGAGTCTCTGCCCAACTGTCTAGTACCTCCTTTTTTTCCGAGAGAGATCTTATCATGTTGAAATCCCCTGCTAGTATCCAGGGTATGTTGGGATGATGTGCTCTGAGACCTTCCAAGGAGTTAAGAAGTTTAAGTTTCTCTGCAAGTTGTTGAGGGATATACACATTAGTTATCATGTAGGTCTCCTTGTCCCCTATAGGCTAGCACACCAGAGAAAGATAGTTCCTGGACGCTTCAACATCCAGTGTTCCCAGCTTCCGTGGATCCCATAGTGTGAGAATCCCTGCTGCAGAGTTAATGGCTTTCACCTCTAAATAATCATACTTAATTAACGATTTATTATGGATTTCTCTTATTTTTTCCATTGAGCATTTTGTTTCTTGAATAAAGACCATGTCTGGTTTTTCCTCTTTTAATCTATTGCTGAGATTTCTCTATTTTCTTCTACTCCCTAACCCTCTAATATTCCAGGTTGTGAGCTTCATTAAGAACGGTTAGTAAAAGAGTAGCTGGTAAGATCTTTCATCTTACCTGAGTTAATCATCAGTTTCCCACATTCCGTTAGCAGCTCATTCTATCTTTTCCTTCCTCTTTTCCTTCCTGAGTCTTTTGGAGATGATGTTTGTGGGTTCTCCATCACTTTGACCCCACTTTGTTCTTGGCTTTTGTGGTTTCTTTTGACTCCGGTTCCCTTAGATTGTGCCTCCATAGATAGAGTTGTTGGACTCGAACATAATCTTCTTTAGGCAGCGAGTCCACACCTTTATTCTTCCCCTGTTCCAGAAATTGCTCTAGATCTAGATTTTCTCTGTCTATTATCTCCTACAGTTCATGATCCTCTGTACCTGCCTCACTTGGGGTCATTTCTTGGTCCTTGCTGATCTCCATGCAGCTTCGTAGTTCCTCTATTTTCTGATCGTTTACTGGGATATCCCCCATTTCAGCTTCCATATCCTGCTCCTTAGGGATGGTATCCTTGACTGGGCCTGTTTCCACGTTCTTCTCCACTTCCTCAAGGATTTTTAAGCTACTGTGTCTTGTATGTTTGTCTTCGCTTGTCTTCTTATGTGATCTTTTTCCCCCTTTCCATTTGACTCCAACCTTGGTAAAACCCTCATGATGTTTGTCCATAGGGGTCTTTCCACTATTTTCCATATAGTTTGTAGGGCAATCTCTAAATAGATGGCAATGTTCATGACATTTCTGGCATCTGAAATGTGTGTGCTCATAGTCTACCATTTTCATCCATTCCTCATCATATACCTCTAAGATTATTGCATCCGGGAGGACTCCAGATAGATCCATTTCCACACATATTCTAGCGAAGGAGGTATATTTACCTTTGAGAGTTGCTTCTGATATTTTTACAAAATACCCCAGCTTGTTGCCTATGGTTTTTAGTGACTTTGGTTGCCAGTAGTCCAGAGGTAGTGAGTACAGTGAGTGAGTATAGTCTGATCCAAACCGGTACAGATGTGAATGTTTCTCATTTCGAGACAAAGTTCATCGTCCATGGCCACATGTAAAGTCCTACTGCAGCATAGAAGTATCATCCCCCTTCAAACACTCTATCCTTGTCCTCTAGGCTCGCAAACACTACCGTGAAGAAGCCCTTTGAACCCAGATGCACATGTATCTCTCCTTTGGGCTTCCAGTGGCTCTTGATCCAGATGTGTAAGGCTCTCTCCGTTGGCCATATTCCCATAAACTTGCAGATGATCGCATGTTCTCTCATATGGTCCCTATGTGCTTGAATCGCTGGATCACTTAATATGACCCTGGGGATGATGCTCGATTTGGGCTTGCATGCTCCTGTAGTTTTCATTTGAGGCCTTTTCTTGCTACTGTTTCCTTTCTCCCTTTCTAGACTTGAGTCTTGTTGCTCTTCTTCTTGAGTTAGGATCTCATCGCGTCCCTCTGTTTCCTTTC
This sequence comes from Pinus tabuliformis, assembly GCA_031772625.1. NCBI lineage: Eukaryota > Viridiplantae > Streptophyta > Pinopsida > Pinales > Pinaceae > Pinus > Pinus tabuliformis. The sequence continues at coordinate 1,278,151,969 of CM062809.1, forward strand.
CTCTTGTTTCTGCGGTCTTTCCCATCGGTATTTTGAACGGTTTCCCTCCTGCCTCCCCGCCTCCCTTCATGATGGCTTGACTGTAGGAGGGAGCAACACTCCCTCCTGCGCGACCTGCATTGAAACCCTAAAACCAAAACTGACGCCAACTTCAGGTTTTTCTCAAGTTGCAGAGCATTTTCTTACCTAATCCTATGCTCTTATTGTCTACTTTGGAAATAAATCTCATCAATACCACATTCCAAAAAAACTATAACCCTCTTTGTCCACATGAGGTAGCTCAATTGGCAATGGTTGTGGAAATGAAGTCTCATTAAACTGGAACTCTTGGGTTCAAATCTTGTGCTATCCCCCTAATCAGGGTGAGAAGTTGGACATTAGTCTTGGGTTCAAATCTTGTGCTATCCCCTTGATCGGAGTGAGAAGTTGGACATGAGTCTTGGGTTCAAATCTTGTGCTATTCCCCCGATCGGGGTGAGAAGTTGGACATGATGAAGATGTAGTCCTACCAAGCTTACAAAAAAGAAAACTATAACCCACTTCATTATATATGGCATTTTTTTTAATTGATCAATTTAATTAAAAAGGCATAAAAACATAATTACTTTGGAGATAAATGTCAATCATTATATATTATTAATATTTTGTAATATTCGATAAAAAATAAATTTCTATCATTCACTTAATATTAATAGATAATTAAATTAAAATCCATAAAATCCTATTTTAAAAGAAACATATCTTATTTTGATTTTTAAATATATTTTTTTGTAAGTTTAGTAATATTATATTTTCATCCTATATCGCCCTAAGAAATTTTTAAATTTTATTAAATTTTAAAAATACAATAATTAATTATAAAAAATTATATAATAAAATAAAAAATAAAACTGTTGCTCATCTTATAAATAAATGATCTTATATGTATGAGGTTTAGAATGTTTTCGATAGGATGTTTTATTAAGTTATTTTATAATCTGGGATGATTTTGATATGGAAAATTTTATTGTATTGTCATTTTTTTTGGCCAAATAAATAGTTTTACGAATTGAATTTTGAATTAATAAAAATCATAAAAAGTAGTAAAAAAAATAATAATAATAATTTTAAATTATTATTATTAAATTTAAATTAAATTATTATTATTATTAAATGTAAAGGGTATAAATAAAATTTATTTCCATTTTATTATCTAAAAAAGATCAGCAAGTGCAATCCTGTCGCATATATATTAATTCTGGAATGGACATTCATAAAAGTTCGCTTTCGTAAAAATGGTGGAGATGTTACAAATCACGGGTGGGGATGAATGAAAATGTACCAAACAATGTTAATTCTGGAATGGACATTCATAAAAGTTCGCTTTCGTAAAAATAGTGGAGATGTTACAAATCACGGGTGGGGATGAATGAAAACGTACCAAAAAATGTGAAAGAATGTAATTACCAAATTCAAAAGGATTAAAATGATATTGTAATTAATTTAATAAATTAATAATAAACAAAATTAATTATTTTAGTATTATAAATTTTATTTTATTTTTTATTATATATATATGGGGCTTGCTACATAGGAAATCGAGTTTTAGCAAATCAAGTTTATTATAGATTAAAAGAGTTAGTAGTTTTAATTACATCTATGTTTAATAATAAAACACAAAAATTAAACATAATTTCTTATATTATTGAAGATAAAAGAGAGAAGTATATAGCATATTATTGAAGGATTCATTCATCATCTTTTTCATTAAGTTTACAAAAACAATAGGAATTAATGGAATAATCCAGTTGTTACTGTTTTTATCTGGAAAAATGAGGTTATATGGCATTTTTTCAATATTCAAATCTTAGTTATTCTTCTCCTCATTCCATTCCAAATTTCTACATGACTATGCATAATAATCTTAATATTGATTTTTTTTGTGAAGAGTATTAAATTTCAATTACATTACATATAACTAGTGCATGATATCTTAGCATTGCCTCCCTCCCTCTATTTTCTAAATAATGAAGGTTTTGTTGAGCCAATATAACTCTATAAACATGAATAATTTAGTATCCTGAGTTTGAGAATACTTGGGATCAAGGATCCAATCTTCAAACTCTATTTCTACTTGGCCCTTGGATAAATTTTGATGTTTGTTGTTGATGGTTGAATTCATTTATTTTCATTTCTCTTCGGTACAAGTTGCCTTTTGTTACCCTCATTACATTGATGAGGGACTAAGTCATACATTGATAGGTCCAAGTGTGATAAGGATGCTTACCAAGGGTTGTATTTCTTCTAACAAGCCTACTCTTTCTATTCTCATGAGTAGAGACATTATTCCTAAGCTACATGGTTGGTGGCCACTTGGCGGGTGAGGGAACCATTAACTGAGTTGCAAGGGGTTCCAAACCAATTCACTTGTATAACCTCCATTTGTATAAAGGGTTTTATAGTACTGCCAAGAGGGATTGAAAGAACCATAGAGTACTTATAATTATAGAGATAGGCTAAGGAGAGAGCATCCAAGGAATGGAATCAAAATTTACCAAATATCTAAATAGTAGTAAACCCTAAGGACTAGGTTTTGAAGGAATAAGGTTTGAATTTTAAGAAGTTTATTGATGGAGGGTGTATCAAGCTAAATGCAACAACTAGACCAAAGTGAAGAGGTTTCTCCACCATCGAAATTTGTTGACTATCCAATTCAAAATCAATTTTCTTCATTCAAGTGATAGTAGACTATGTTAAACATATAAAACCAAATAAAATCAGAGACATAATCCTAGATGTGACATCTTGAGATACTAACCAAGCATATTTGAAAAAATCAAACTGAGTTATGCTCTAAATCAAAGCCATTTCCCTCATACCATTCTTGATGTTCCTTGATAGCTACAACACTACAAGTCCTCGATGTGACATTGTGCTTAAACTATTACATGATTGTATTATCCATGATTAAATGATTTCTCAAAAATATGATATCATGAGATGAAAAACTATTATGTAAACGAATTTTGCTTAAATGAGAACCTATCATCTATCCACTACGGGAGATCATTAAACACCTCTCCCACCCTTCCTTCTGAGCACATGGGAAACATTATAGAGCCTCCCCTCGCATTTCCATTTCAAGAGCATGCACATGAATCGTGTCTAGGTGTGGCATCCATTTTTAAGATATGGAATGCTCCATAAATTAGCGTATGCCACTAGGAATTCTAACCCACTATATTTCTTTTTATCTAGACGAATGAGGAACTCAATTGAGATCATACTTACATGACAAAATATTGATAATGACTACTACCAATATAAATTGTACATGAACCCATATGCAACCCACAAAAAAATGAGCCACATGGTAAATCAGAGGGATTTGAACATCTAACCTCAAACTTCATAAAAGATTCATATCACAATGACCACCAATCAAGCTACTAACTACGAGTCATCCCCTATTTTCTTTAATAAACTATGAAAATATAATTTTTCTCGTATAAATTACATGGTTCCATAAACATATATTATAATGAATTATACTAAAGTGAAAATAAATATTTAAACGGTTAATTTAAATTTTCATTTTTGACAATTTCATAAATATACGATGAAAATGGTTTTTTTTTTTTTTTTTAATTTATTTTTAAAACATTAATAAAAATGAAATACATTATAATCAAAATGGATAAGAACAATATTGTTATCTAAGAAACTTGCATAAGTATAAGGTCACTTCACCCTATTATCAATTGTAGAATCATTGTGGATTTGGCATAAAATATCATAAAAACTTGGGTGGTTTCCTCTTACATGATTTTTAATGAGGGTTTGCTTGGTATGTGGGTTATAATGCTAGACGTTGGTGTTCCGAATTTCACCAACTCTTATGCAAAATGAGTTGTAAATTTGTAATACATAAATGATACGTTACTCATGAGCTTGCACATGTAGATCAGAAATCAAAAGACATTATTATTTAATTTAATTATAGTTAAATGTAAATTATTAGTTGCATATACTATTTTCCAGTTTTCGTTTTTCATTCTTGACCATTCACCATTTGTGTATTTGGGCCACTTCCCTTCCATGCAGTATTTTTCTACGCTAATTCTTGTGATCATACTCATGTTATTATTCATTTTTTCTATATAGTAATTTTGTTTTATTTTGTATGTTTTCACAGAAATTTTATTTTACTTATTTTTAGGATTTTTTTTAGGTGTATGCATGGAGTTGGGTTACACGTTTTTAGTAAAGCGAGGGCACATTTGGGTGAAAAAATGATACTTAATCGAGCATTTGTAAGCGCTTGATCGAGCAATTTTTAAGTGCTCGATAAAGATGTTTAGAAGCATAAAAATATAAGCGCTTAAAAAAAGGAGCTAGAATGAGAGTTAGGCTTGATCAAGCTATATGTTGTGTGGTTTGTGGTGGTTAGCATTTTAGTGGCTTGATCGAGCTGTTGGTTAACCACATTGACGACTTGATCAAGGGTTTTATTAACGCTTGATCGATCTATTTGAATTTACTACTCAAGCACTCAATTGAGCTCCCAAAGTCCTAAAAATCATAGTTTTAGCACCCCTTCTTCAGATTTCTCTGCAACCCCATTTTGTACCCTAACAGATTTAGGGAAGAATTTGTACTTAAGTGGCGGAGTTGATCAGATTGTATTTTTGAAAGAATCCTCTATCTAATGGAATATGGGTTTGAGACTTTTGAATTCATATGATATTTTTCATCTATTTTTTTTAAACATAATTCTTGAAATTTGTTTGGATAGTTTCAAAGGCGTTGAGTAAAAAATCAATAACATAAAATATACACAACGAAAAAATTTCAAAAAATATCACTATTGTCCTTTAAGAGTCTTTTTCAAAAGAGTTTTTTCAATTTATTTAAACAGTTGAAAAAAATATTACGTGAACACGTGTGTCTCCAAAATGCAATTGAAATATTACTTCGCCAACTTAGAAAAAAAATAAAATAATAAATAATTAATATGAAAAATCTAGTTCTCTCCATTTAGTTAATGAACACATGAATACCTCTTAAGATGTGTGAAAATTTGCAAGGATCAATATTACATTTAATGGAAAATTGAGAGATAATATGAAGAAGAAAAAAATTGTAAAAAAATATCATTAGGACAAAAACATAATTCTCCACATAGTTTATTTTTACTCCAAATCAAAATTGACAATGCTTATATGAATTTTAAGGGCTTCAATTCGATAAAAAAGGAAATTTTTGAAATTTCATTGCCACATTTGGCCCAACAGTGTAACCCATCTTCATGCATTCACCCTCTCGTCATCTTTCTTTATGTGCAGTTTTAGCATTTCAAAATTGTGTTCTATCTTTATGGTCTACAAATCATGTTTTTTTACAAATTTCTTTTATATGTGCATGCAATCTCACACCCACATTATGTGTTTCTAACGATCTTTTGCAATTTCTTTTTAACACTCTTATGTACTTCCTTTTCTAATTGATTTAAGCTCACACATTATTTTCCTATTTATACATAGAGCTTTGGTTTCCAACACATTAAATAGGTGGATTAGTGAGTAGTAAATTTATTTTGTGGAACATCTCTCTTATTGTTCACAACGAGATCCTTGTTGGAAGGTACACTACCTTTTTTATTTTATTTATGACAAAATTAGTAGATCATAGTTATGGACAATTTCCAATTAATTTTTTAAAAATATCTAGGTAAATGAGATAATGGATCAAGCCTCAAGGTAAAATTGATGAAGAACAAATTTTAATTTTCCTTTTTAGAGGAGGAAAAGGGTTTCCCTAAATAACATAAGGTAGAAAGGAAGCAAAAGGCTTTCCGTAAGTGACATGTGACAAGGTGGGGCTAACGAGGAATACATAGAGATACTTCATTATAACTATCACACTATGTTATTAGTAAATCTAAAAGGGATATCCATGGGGCTTTACCTGGTTGACTAGTATCTTATCACATTCATTCATTAAGGGCTTTTAAATTGTAAAAATATAAATTCAATATATTTCAAGTATTGGAGGGCATTAAAAGTATAGGGGGTATATGGATATTGGTGATGAAAAGAGATCTGGTACAAGCCCAAAATCCCCTTTCTTATATAAATTCCCAAACCTTGGACCTGTGGATATGGCCACAAGTCCTATTGGAAGCTTCAGCTTAGGCTCTAAGCCTTTTAAGAACCAGGGGCTTATTTAGAATCACAACCACCTTTTTATCGACGCTTTATAATCAACCATCGGAAGCCACCGCCGAGCCTTTAATCAACCATCACACAGGCTTTATATATGTATACCTTAATCCCCGCGGCTATATATCATATAATATATGTCAATATACAGAACTAACCATAAAACCCGCTCTAACTCCAATGCTCGGACTTCAAACCTTATATATCCGCCTTCAGAAATTTCGGCAGGTCCGGATTTCGCTGGTCTTCAATAAACACTTAAGGCCTGACCTCCGACGAGGTGCGGACCCGACATAGTCTTCAGCTAGTCTATATACTATTTCGGCTCCGGATTTCGAAGCTCGCCACTTAACCGTGCCGAGGTTCCTTCCGGACCCGAAAGGTTATGTTCTGCGCTCTATATATTTCAGCGGGTCCAGATATCGGCGGTCGCCGCAAATAACAAGTTCCCTTCCTCCAAAATGATGGACCCGATGCCCTTTTCTGCTGACTTCTATAATAATTTCGGGTCCGAGTCTTTTCGGCGATTTCGCTATTCGCTGCTCCGAAGGATACAAGGCCTCCGCGGACCCGATACACTTTCAGTTGCGTTTAAATATGGATTTCGGCTCCGGTTGTCGGAGCTTTCACTCCGGCAATCGCAAGTCTCCCCTCCGATGCGATGCTGGCTTCGGACCTGATATGGGTTTATATTCAACTTTATAAGATTTCGGCTCCGATATATGTCGGAGCTTCACACTGCTGAAGGCCCTTTCGGACCCGATCTTCTTTTATGCTGGCTTAATAATATTTCGGCTCCGGTAATTCGGAGCTTCCACATGATAGTTTCAAAGCCCTTCTCCGATGCGATGCGATATTGGATCTCGGACCCGATATGGGTCTGGACCAATATTAATACAGTTTCACGTCCGTCACACTCCCGCTTAAGGAAAAGATTACAATTTCTCTGTGTAAACAGAGTTATACACAGAGCTCTATAAAAAGGACTTAGAGAGTCCACGGAAGCAGCAGTTGAATAGAAATCACTCTGTAAACATGAATCAAACATCAAGGCCTAATTAACCATCATGCGGAGAAATATAAAGCAAGCTTCCTCCTTCAACACACAGTAAATGAACACATAACGCGTACACAGTTAACAAACTTCCTCTATTTTGACATAGTCAGAAACACTGCATATATTAATATAAAAACATGAATTTATACTGAGAGACTTCGGTCTCATACATACACACACATACACTGGCACGCAGGCCTAACAGTCAATGCTTCACTCTCACACAGGCCGATTACCTATTCTGGTGCCTCTCCTCTCACAAGCCAAATTCTCTCCTCTGGTGGCTCTCTCCCTCTAGTGGCTCCCCTTCGCCTGTAGGCTTACATTCATATAATAAACATTGGTATCAAAAGCCTAAAGCTTCTGCATGCATACATATATGGAAAAAAGCCTCTTGAGGCTTTATTCTTTCTTTTCTCTGTTTTAAAACAGAAAAGCCTCCTTATCCACTAATGATCCACATTCATTTCTTTTATGCCTAAAATCTCTCCCTAAAATCATGGGAATACTCATGCTCTTATTTATTTATTTGAGAGCATTTAATTTAAATCACACTTAAAATACTACTTAGGAAATTAATTCCTAAAATGCATGACCCCCCTATGTCTATTATTTACAATCATTTCCTTTGGGTTGAATGCTCCCGCATCAGACTCCCAAGGTAGAAAAAATTCATGATCTCCTGATCATGTGTCTTGTGGTCTTGATCTTCCTGGATCCCACACTTTATTCTGCAAGTCATCATCTGCTATTGTTTGCTGTCTTTCTCCAGGTTTCCAAACTTTATGCTGCATCGCCCCACTGACTATACTTTCACAATCTTTTGCGGTCTTTCGCTTGCTAAAGTTTCTCTTCTTTCTTGCTGCTGTCTGCTGGTTCGGAGACACCTTCATCATCAGTCTTCTGATAATTTCAATCTCTATGTCCAACCTATTGTTGCTGCTTTCACTTCCTATTGCTGCCGCCATAGATGTTGCTTCAGCTGCCATCTTCCCGATGGTTGATAACATTGGGTTTACTCCTGCAAATGCCACCCCACATGTTGCTGCCTCCCAAACTTCCTGTCCCTCTGCAACATTCCTTTGCTCATCACCTGCAATTTCAACTGCAACTTCTTTCTCCGGTTCAAATGTCTCCAGCGAACATTTCAGCCACTTCTTCTTAAGCATTTCATCAACATGTTGTAAATTATAATCTTTGTCTTCTTCCCTCAAGACAATTCCAAATGATGGACTTTCTTCTTTATTACCTGTAAACACAATCAAATTGTCAGCATTAAAATCACAGGGCTCACTGGTCTCACTTGTTGATTCAGTTACCAAGTTTTCTCTCTGTAGCTCCAAGTCTTTTTCAGGACTCAGGAAATCTTCACTGGCTTTCTCCTCAATATGCTGCTCTGAGTTCTTTTCCCACTTCTCTATCATCACATCAGTATGCTGATTTGCCTTCACCATGAGACTGTTAGCTAGTCTTTCCTTCTTACCATCTTCTGCTTTATGACTGTCATTCATAAAGACTCTCTTCCCTTGTTTCTTCATCCAATAAGTCCTCTGTCTCTCCAACTCTCTTCTCTGGAGATCTAGTTTCCTATACAATTCAACAACTTCATTAGGAGTAGACCTTGGAAATTTCACATGATTTTCCATACCTCCATTAGTGTTTGACCAATCATCAGTTGGTCCTTCTCTTTCTGTATCAATATCCTGATTAGACTCCTTCTTCTCCATCTCCTTCTGAGATCTTGCTAACTCATTATCGATCTGAACAGCCTTCAGGTTTAACTCTTCTTGCTCAAACTCTAAAACTTGTTTATCTTCCTGTTCTATACCTGCAAACATGCGCCACTCATTAGTTTTTAAATCACAAGACTTTTCAGTCTTGACTGCTTCCTCCATTACTTCTTTCTGAACAGATCTGCTTGTGGAATCTTCAAATTCCATCTCTGGCACAAGAACTCTAAGTTCCTTTTTCAACAAGGCAATCACAATTTTCCTCAACCTCCTCTGTAATTGTCGCCAAATCACTCTCTTTCCCTTCAGTGGAAAGATCCATTTTCTATTTTGATTTTTCTGCTCTTGTAACCATTCTTCCAGTACCTGCAATTGTACCTTCATTACTGCAATCTCTCTTTCTCGAACTTCTGCAGTCATCTTATCTCTGTGCCATTTCTCTAGACTTCTTCTCTGATTCTCCATGATCACCTTCTCCAGCTGTATATAAGGCCTATCTACCTTATGCTCTTTCAGAACAGAATTTTGATTCTGTTGTTCTCCTTCCTTTTTCATGACAATATCAGCCAATTGTCTTTCACCTGCAAACATCCACAAATTGTCAGATTTAAAACCATATGACCCTTTGGTGTTACTTGAAGTTTCAGTCTTCAAGTCTTCATCTTCACTACCTCCCAGAAATTCTCCTTGTTCTGGTTCACAAATGTATTATTCCATTTCAACTTCCTTTGGACTTATCTTCTTGCCATTTACCTTGGCATCCTCTTTCTTATGTCCTCTACCGTGGCTTTTTCCTGAACCTCTGCTATGACTATCAGTAGTCATATTCTCCGCCATGAGTTTCTCCCCCATGAGTTGCATCAAGCCTCTACAACAGAAAAATCTCTTGCTGCCACTTACCTCACCAATCCTTTCCTCCGGATCTGGTCTTTTGGTAATCACCGCTCTGTTGGAAATAATACTGAGAGGGGGGGTGAATCAGTATTATCAGATTAATAAAACCTTTTCAATTTCCTACTCAGAAACATATACGCGACTTCTGTTAAGTGAACCAGCGTGTACACGCGACTGTGTCTAAAGCAACTAGCGTATATGCAGATATCTTATGATTCAGTTAATCTTATCTTCAGTAAATGCATCAGAACATTATTAAGCAATTTAGGAGTAAACAGGTGCAGTATAACAGAACAGAATCATCACACAAGAGCCACACACATGAACACCATGATATAAGGTGGAAACCCAATGTGGGTGAAAACCACCTGCTGCAATTCGTCTCTTTCTTTCTTTAATGAGAAACTTCTTTTACAATATACTGGTGCAGTCCTTTACCAGTATGCAGGCTACAACCTGCAGAGGGCTACAACCCTCTCTTTCGTTTTCCAACTACTTTTGGAAGGGAGCTACAACCCCCTCAGCTCTTGTACTAGCTGATCCATTTACTAGTACGTAGGTGCTGACCCTACAACCTTCAGGGACCACGTTTCATCAATTTTCAGACTGGATCCAAGAGTACAAAGCAAACATTACCGCAATACAATCATCAACTTATACTTGCATCATAATTCATTAAACAACCCAATACCGAATCACTGAAACCCTGTCATCAAGAACACAGAACCCAAACCAGAATCTAGAACTCTGCAACAACCACCAGAATCAGCAACAACCTGAAATATCAACCCTTATCATGCATACGCTACTTCACTGTACCAAAACCGCGTGTATACGCGCTTTCTCCAAAGGCAACCCGCGTGCAGATCTAGAAATGATTACTTCTGCCTTTGCTGTCAGATCCGACCCTTACCAAGCGTCCCGAACAGATAACCAACAATACCAGATCCTCTCACTGCGTCAGCCACACACAATCCATGCTCCTTTGCCTAGTGATCTTCTCCTTATATAGCTTTAGGCCTTGTTCAATACCAAGAGCCAAAACCATAGAAACACAATACCATCAACTTCAATACTAGGGATCGACACGCCCGTCGAGACACAATGGTCCGAAACCATAGGCACAACTTCCAAGGACTAACCGCCATGGACCAAAGGTACGTTTCCACATACACGCGCTTTTGCTGAAGCCAACCTGCGTGTACACGCTGATTCTTCTTGCTGAACCTGCGTATATCTCTTTCTTGTCCTGCTGTACTGAGATCTGTCTTCTAGTTAAGTTGTCATCACCTGTACCAGTCTCTGAGCACCTGTACCAACCTTCTGAGTGAGTTGCCATCAAGGACAACATTTGAATCATAATGCCAACAATCTCCCCCTTTGGACTTGATGGCAATCACCACACCAAGTCACTCTCCCCCTTTGACATCAAGGGCAAAGGGTGGACCAAGATATTCTCTTCCTTGGTATACCTTCTGCTGACCATACTGCTGTCCATACTCCCCCTGAGTACATGTTGAAATCTCCAAATGTGCTCCCCCTTTGTGTATGCCAAAGTGTACCAATCTATCCATCCTGCTCACCAAGTGCTGTTCATGCTCCCCTTGACAGTAGGCAAGATCTGCAAAAGATGTTCTACAAGAAGAACAAAGACTTATACATCATAGAAGACCTTCCTATCACCAAAAGACTCAACATACATTCATCACCCAACCTAGTGGGGATATCCCAATATTGACTCATTCACCTAACCATGTGAAGATACATGATAATACATGAACATTTCATCATTCATCCCAGGCATAGTGGGGAAACCAACATAGGCCGTTACATGACCTTGACATCATAAAAGAGATACATGACATAGTGATGAAATATCTAGACCAAGACTTATGAAAGCCACCAACAGCATCATGATCTGTACCATCAGCCTGCAATACCATTCCTAAACAGTAAGATGTATCATTTAGCTTCATAGACTTTATCAACACCTTCTAACCATAATGCCAACAATGCATTATTCGAAGAATATTCTCCCCCTGAGTGTAAGCCAACCATGTCTGAACCATTTCCTGAGTCTGTTCTGCTCCCCCTGAGCCTGAGCCAACCATGACTGAACCTGGGTCTGTTCTGCTGCCCTTTCTTCATATACGCGACTTTGCAGCCTGTAACTCGCGTATATACGCGACTTGTCTTCAGTCTATCAGCGTATGCAGGATGGAATACTGAATTTCATCACTTTCAGATTCCCCTGTGTCTGTTATGTCAGCTGTCTGAGTTATCCCACACCTTTCTGTCTCTGTCTTCTTCAATTCCTGCAACTGTGATGATGTATGGTCCCCTTGTCTTGAATTTTGAAATCTGCTTCTGCATTCCCTTGCTTTATGCCCATAGTTGTTGCATGTATAGCACCTTATATTTTTCATGTTCCTTCTATCACACTCAAATGCTTTGTGTCCATATGCATTACAGGCAAAGCAATACCCTCTGAAATACCTGGGATGAGATGATCTTTCTTGAACCATTCTACTTCTGCATCTGGCTGCAACATGTCCAAGATTATGACATACATAACATTCAACTTTATTCAGCGGAGGAAATAATCGTCTATCACGTTCATAGTTAGGAGTAAAGGATCTTCCTTGAGGAATTTCTTTTCTTGGTTGTTCCTTGAGCATTTCAGATTTCTCATTAGAGTTTCTTGTCTCACCTTGTGAACTAGATTCACCTTCAACATATTCATGAAAACCAAGACCAGTCTTGATAGCAGGAGATCTTTGACTATTAAGAATATCATCCAAGACTTTAGAACTATCTTGAAATCGTAAAAGCTTATCCTTTTCTTCTAGTTTACCTTTCAAGATATTTACCTCAACTTGATGTTGTTCTTCCTTTTTCAGATACTGCTTCCTTAGGTCTTCTTCAACTTTTCTCCCTTCTTCTACTTGTCGCTTTAGTTTGATCACTTCATGTTCTTGATCTTCAAGATCTTCTTTTAGAGAGAGGATCTTTGATTCAAGTCTCTGAATAGTTGTGCTCTGATCTTTTGCTATATCCTGCAATTTCTCCCTTACCCTGGTTTCCGTTTCCAATAGTTCTTTTAATTTGGCAGCTTCTTCAGTTTCTGCATTCTTCTCTTCATGTGCCATGAGACTTTTAATATCCTCGCTATCATTGGATGAAGCATTCTTCTTCTTGTGCGCCATGAGACTTCTAATATCTTCACTATCATTAAATGAACTTTTAATATGGGAATAATAGCTTCTACCATCTTGTTCATATATCCTTTCTTTGTTATGAGGACATCTAGCAGCATAGTGACCAACTCTACCACATAGAAAACATTTGAAAGACAGCTTATTTTTGAACCGTCCAGTTCCACGTTCAAGATTCTTGACAAAATTTACCTCATCTTCTTCCTCTGACACTTCGAATGCGGCCTCTGGTGGTACCTCTAGTCGCATTTCAAAAGCAGTTAGGATCCCGTGAAGCTGTGACATGGTAAGTTTTCGCACATTCTCCTTTTCTTCTACGGCAGATACTTTAGAATCAAATTTAGTAGACAGAGATCTCAAAACCTTTTGAACTAAGACAACTTCCTCAAATTCTTCACCCAGATCCCTCATACAATTCACAATCTCATCCATACGCAGGAAATAATTAGCTACGCTTTCATTACTTCGCATCTTAAGAGTTTCATACCGGATTCTGAGAGTTTGAAGCTTCGCTATTTTTACCAGATCATCTCCTTCGTAGCTTGTAACGATTTTGTCCCATATTTCTTTAGCTGATTTGAGATGCATGATCTTCATAAATTCTGATTGAGTCAAAGTACCCAATAGGACATTAACTACTTTGGCATTGAGCTCATATTGCTTTTTCTCTGCTGGATCTGTAGGAGTTGCTGATGGGAATTTGTATCCTCCTTCTATGAGTCCCCAAACTTCTGCTCCAAGAGACTGTAAATATGCAGTGGTTCTTATCTTCCAGTGAGTAAAATTGTTCCCGTCAAAGACTGGTGGCCTGATGTGTGCCTCTCTTTCTGGATTAGCCATTTTGATGGATCTTTTCCTTCAAGCGATCAAGCTTCCTCTGAAGGACCGGCTCTGATACCAATTGTTGGAAATAATACTGAGAGGGGGGGTGAATCAGTATTATCAGATTAATAAAACCTTTTCAATTTCCTACTCAGAAACATATACGCGACTTCTGTTAAGTGAACCAGCGTGTACACGCGACTGTGTCTAAAGCAACTAGCGTATATGCAGATATCTTATGATTCAGTTAATCTTATCTTCAGTAAATGCATCAGAACATTATTAAGCAATTTAGGAGTAAACAGGTGCAGTATAACAGAACAGAATCATCACACAAGAGCCACACACATGAACACCATGATATAAGGTGGAAACCCAATGTGGGTGAAAACCACCTGCTGCAATTCGTCTCTTTCTTTCTTTAATGAGAAACTTCTTTTACAATATACTGGTGCAGTCCTTTACCAGTATGCAGGCTACAACCTGCAGAGGGCTACAACCCTCTCTTTCGTTTTCCAACTACTTTTGGAAGGGAGCTACAACCCCCTCAGCTCTTGTACTAGCTGATCCATTTACTAGTACGTAGGTGCTGACCCTACAACCTTCAGGGACCACGTTTCATCAATTTTCAGACTGGATCCAAGAGTACAAAGCAAACATTACCGCAATACAATCATCAACTTATACTTGCATCATAATTCATTAAACAACCCAATACCGAATCACTGAAACCCTGTCATCAAGAACACAGAACCCAAACCAGAATCTAGAACTCTGCAACAACCACCAGAATCAGCAACAACCTGAAATATCAACCCTTATCATGCATACGCTACTTCACTGTACCAAAACCGCGTGTATACGCGCTTTCTCCAAAGGCAACCCGCGTGCAGATCTAGAAATGATTACTTCTGCCTTTGCTGTCAGATCCGACCCTTACCAAGCGTCCCGAACAGATAACCAACAATACCAGATCCTCTCACTGCGTCAGCCACACACAATCCATGCTCCTTTGCCTAGTGATCTTCTCCTTATATAGCTTTAGGCCTTGTTCAATACCAAGAGCCAAAACCATAGAAACACAATACCATCAACTTCAATACTAGGGATCGACACGCCCGTCGAGACACAATGGTCCGAAACCATAGGCACAACTTCCAAGGACTAACCGCCATGGACCAAAGGTACGTTTCCACATACACGCGCTTTTGCTGAAGCCAACCTGCGTGTACACGCTGATTCTTCTTGCTGAACCTGCGTATATCTCTTTCTTGTCCTGCTGTACTGAGATCTGTCTTCTAGTTAAGTTGTCATCACCTGTACCAGTCTCTGAGCACCTGTACCAACCTTCTGAGTGAGTTGCCATCAAGGACAACATTTGAATCATAATGCCAACACGCTCCTCTACTGGAACCTTTCGAGCATTCTCCACTGCTCTTTCAGGCTTCTCTCATCTGCAACTTTCTTCAACCTTTGTTAATTCTCCTTTGCAACAAGCCTCTGCAATAGCTTTCCTTCTGTCTGCAATCTTACCTCACTAAGCTCTCCTTACTTAGTCTTTTGGTAAGCACGGTCCTTTGTCTGGAACCTTCTCCTAAGCAACACCTTGCTCCTTCTAGGCTTCTGCAATCCTCTCACTTTCTTCTGAGAACACTTCAGTTGTCCTCTCTTTCCAATTTCTTATTCGATTCTTCAGGTTCACTGCCACTTCTTTATAAGAGTATTCTCCTTACTCTGTCTTTAAGAACTCACTTGGTTCTTCTCTCACAGCTTCTCTTGCTACCACCTGTGCATTAACATAAAACACACTCTTAATTTAAAACAGAGCATAACATATTACCTCCATTCTTCTGCACCTTGAATGGCTTGTCCTCTGCTTGAGAAACCAACCAGAACTCACATTAAGCAATCTTGCTTTCTCTTTCCTTTAAGGAATTCTCTATTCCTGTTTACTTCAATCCTCTGTAGGATTGCTACATCTCCCACTGTAGTCTTCCATCATTCAGCTCATTGCCTTTTCCTGTGTGCATGTTCCTTTTCACAGAAATCTTCCCTGCTTTATTTTTTTTTTGTTCTAACAGTAGTGCTGCTTTTACCTCAATCCTTCTCTGATATCAACTTTTCCTTTCTGGAATTCTTTCCCCCGCAGGAAACATTCCCTGCTCTGATACCACCTGATGAAAAGAGATCTGGTACAAGCCCAAAATCCCCTTTCTTATATAAATTCCCAAACCTTGGACCTGTGGATATGGCCACAAAGTCCTATCGGAAGCTTCAGCTTAGGCTCTAAGCCTTTTATGAACCATGGGCTTATTTAGAATCACAACCACCTTTTTATCGGCGCTTTATAATCAACCATCGGAAGCCACCACCGAGCCTTTAATCAACCATCACGCAGGCTTTATATATATATATATATATATATATATATATATATACCTTAATCCCCGCGGCTATATATCATGTAATATATGTCAATATACAGAACTAACCATAAAATCCGCTCTAACTCCAATGCTCGGACTTCAAACCTTATATATCCGCCTTCAGAAATTTTGGCGGGTCCGGATATTGGCGGTCGCCGCAAATAACAAGTTCCCTTCCTCCGAAATAATGGACCCGACGGCCTTTTCTGCTGACTTCTATAATAATTTCGGGTCCGGGTCTTTTCGGCGATTTCGCTATTCGCTGCTCCGAAGGATACAAGGCCTCCGCGGACCCGATACACTTTCAGTTGCGTTTAAATATGGATTTCGGCTCCAGTTGTCGGAGCTTTCACTTCGGCAATCACAAGTCTCCCCTCCGATGCGATGCTGGCTTCGGACCCGATATGAGTTTATATTCAATTTTATAAGATTTCAGCTTCGATATATGTCCGAGCTTCACACTGCTGTAGGCCCTTTCGGACCCGATCTTCTTTTATGCTGGCTTAATAATATTTCGGCTCTGGTAATTTGGAGCTTACACATGATAGTTTCAAAGCCCTTCTCTGATGCGATGCGATATTGGATCTCGGACCCGATATGGGTCTGGACCAATATTAATACAGTTTCACGTCCGTCACACTCCCGCTTAAGGAAAAGATTACAATTTCTCTGTGTAAGCATAGTTATACACAGAGCTCTATAAAAAGGACTTAGAGAGTCCACGGAAGTAGCAGTTGAATAGAAATCACTCTATAAACATGAATCAAACATCAAGGCCTAATTAACCATCATGCGGCGAAATATAAAGCAAGCTTCCTCCTTCAACACACAGTAAATGAACACATAACGCATACACAGTTAGCAACTTCCTCTGTTTTGACATAGTCAGAAACACTGCATATATTAATATAAAAACATGAATTTATACTGAGAGACTTCGGTCTCATACATACACACACATACACTGGCACACAGGCCTAACAGTCAATGTTGCACTCTCACACAGGCCGATTACCTATTCTGGTGCCTCTCCTCTCACAAGCCAAATTCTCTCCTCTGGTGGCTCTCTCCCTCTAGTGGCTCCCCTTTGCCTGTAGGCTTACATTCATATAATAAACATTGGTATCAAAAGCCTAAAGCTTCTGCATGCATACATATATGGCAAAAAGCCTCTTGAGGCTTTATTCTTTCTTTTCTCTGTTTTAAAACAGAAAAGCCTCCTTATCCACTAATGATCCACATTCATTGCTTTTATGCCTAAAATCTCTCCCTAAAATCATGGGAATACTCATGCTCTTATTTATTCATTTGAGAGTATTTAATTTAAATCACACTTAAAATACTACTTAGGAAATTAATTCCTAAAATGCATGACCCCCCTATGTCTATTATTTAAAATCATTTCCTTTGGGTTGAATGCTCCCGCATCAATTGGGGGGAAGGGGGAGATGGGATCTAGGACAAATAAGATTTTTTATTGGAAAGATGTATTGAAAGAGGGTCCAATAAAAAGAATATGGGAGATATTGATAAATATATAGTAAAATTATGAGTATTCTTTAATATATTGTGAATGAAAATGCTATGTCATAGGTTCATAGAGTGAAGAACCCATGGTAAGATCCAAACTTGAGCACTTATAAAAGATGTGGAGTAACTGATAAACTATCGGAAAAAAAATAGGAAAACTAAAGTGAAGAAAAATATTCATTTAATTTAATTTCAACTATGATTAGTTTTATCTTTGAATTTAATTAAGTTTATTAAAATAAAAAGTAAAAATAAAAAAATATTAATAAAGAAATAAGCAATGTAGAGTTTATTATTATCTTTTTCTTTCATCTTCTGAGTAGATATTAGCATGAAAAAAAAAAAAAAAATTATCGTTGAAACCTAATGAAAGAACTCAAAAAATAAGCATTATATTCGTTACCCTTAACCGATGATAGCCTTTAACTATGCGTTGATATAATTTGCCCAAATTTACTCTATTCTAAAAGAAGTTGATTTGGTTGAGCGTTAAAAAGAAACAAGAAGAAAATGGGAATGATCATAGCTTATTCGATGCGTCTTTGAAGTGATTTCTCAACTTTGTTAAAGAAAATTAGGGAATGTTATCTTTAAACAAAATGAAACAAGAGCACAAACGAACAATATTTTTTATCCAACAGAAACGTCATCAAGAAACTTTAGAGGCACTTCATTAGATTTGTGAATGGTAAATCCTAATGAGGTACAACATCTATTCCTTAAATCTACCGAAATTGAGCGCATCAACTCTTGGTGATATTCACATTAAAATGTGTTTGCTTCAAAATAATTGAACGCATCAAACACAAAATACAATGTGTTATAGGTAACTAAACCATATCATACATAATTCTTTGGAAAATAGCTCTCTATACCACAGGAAAATGAAAAACATGAACCACATACCACTCAAGTTAAGTGAATGTTTGTCCTTGAGTAAATGCCTCAAACAAAGTGTTAGAGTCAGTGTTTGCATACTGCCACCAGTGATCAAAATTTCTCTTTTATATCATATTAGAGTCCCATTTGATTTGATTTTATTATTTGCATTCCACTCAGGTCATCATGAAAAAATTTGTTCACTCCTGGTAGTCCAAAGTCAAAAATCACTTTTCCCTCTCAAAAGTTTGTGTTTGTTGGCCCTCCTGCATGTGTCTTCCGAGTTACCATTGAACATGAAGGCTCATTTCATCACATTTTATATCAGTGAAATCCACCTGAAATTTATTCATTTGAGGTTCCATTAGGTCACCTAGGTTTCATTTTTCTAAGGTCCAATAAATCACCATCTCACTGCATAAGGTCAACCAAATATGAGAGTCAAGCAAATAATGTCTTTTTTAGTTAAATAAAGCTTTCCAAAGCATGCAACCATAGCTACTGAAAGCCCTCAATTTGATTTCAAGAAGGGATTTTATCCCGAGTTTGTAAATTAGAACTACAAATAGATGTAGTAATTTTTATTTTTGTTTATGTAATTTTATGTCTATTATATGTAATAAGTTACTTTTAGCTGCATACTAGGGCCTATTGCCAAAAGCATCCCAAGCAGAAAGTCAAAATCAGGATTGCCAAAGCATCATCCACCTGTCAAGAGAAAAAAGGTTAGAAAGTAAAAAAAAACATTAATATGAAAATTTGGAAATCACAAGAAACATTAGAAAGTGGGTATGAAAACTCATAAATTAAAGTCCATTCAAGTATAAAGCCTCATTTGCACTCTAGCACTCTCACAACTCCTCAACAAATGAAAATTGCCGATTCTAAGGTGAAATTCGGCAAAACAGAGTAAGAGGACACATTCACCAGGGTTGCTGTGCGTTTAGCCTCGTCGTTGTGCTCTTGTAGAGGTCGCTGCATGTTTTCCTGAAATCACAACGTAATTTATAACGGTGATGCGCTCCTGTAGAGGTTGTTGTGCGCTTGACAAGGTTGCTGCGCCTTTGCCCGGGTCGCTGCGCGTTCACTTGGAAGGAGCCAAATGTTCTAAAAACCCTCCATCGCCACCAAGTTTCCAACTTAATCATCATTCACTCCAACAAATTAGGTTGGTGAAAGAATTACTCACTCCTTCCCTCCTTTGTTTGCCTACATAGGGTTTAAATTGTTTGTTGTTTTTCCTAAGAGCAAACCCTAGTTTAGCATTCGCATCATCTCAAATCACATTTCCTAGTTTTCATCACTCTTCCCCCTCACTTAAGAATTATTCCCTATCACCTCCCTCATTCCACATATCCCATATCCTCCTCATCATCTTTCCTTACATCATTCCACATTTCCCATACCCACAGTCCATTCTACCATTCCCCTAGGGTTTTAAAAAGAAACAAATCATGGCAGATGAATAACACACAAGTCAGAGTGATGGAGAAAAACAACAGAGGAGGAAATATAAAAAAGGAGGGAAAATCATCAGATATGAACCAACTAACACTAGAGAGCTCATGGCATCTCCCATCACTATCACAAGCTTCAAACATATGGGATGTTTTGAGTTTTGTGAGAAGGTGGAAAGGACACATCATCATTCTGAATTGACCAGACAATTCATCATTAACCTCCATGACAATCAAGAAACCCTTGTTGGTGTCACCATTACCATATCTTCTGCTATCATATCAGCTGCTATTGGGATCCCAGATGTTGGGGAAAAATGGTTTAAACAAGCAGATTTGGATTATTGCTACTATGAACCATATCTTAAACCCAGCCACAAGAATGAAAGAAGGAGGATTTTTCCTTTATCTTACCTCCTAGACAGATATGTTCCTATGATGAAAATCATTGTGAAGTACTTCACATGTGAGGGCAAGTTTTCTAGGCTCTATTCCTATCATATTCAGCTACTCATGCATTTTACAAGAGTCAGAATTCTCAATCTGCCCTACTATCTTTACCAAGATATTGACAAGATGTCATACATTTTCCGAAGGAAAGATCGTGATCATCAAATGCATAGCATATTTCAACATTCTCTAATCAAAATGATAGGGCTCCACCACCTTCATCAACTTAACATTGCATGGGACACTTTCATATCCAATGAGGTTTTCACAGTCCCACCTATTCATCATGACCAAGAGGCACCTTCATCCTCTCATCCATCCACCTCCATCCCTCCACCTCATTCCATACATCATTCATCTTCATCTGATGAGTCAGCCACACCATCACCTCCAACATCACCATTTCATGAGCCTATTCATTCACCTGGTAGAGATGAAGGCACTGAGCAGGAGCATATTGAGCATGGTGAGAGAAGCAAGCCCAAAGTGGCTAGTTTAAGTACCTTGGCACATACCTATCAGAGAGGGCATAGACAAGTGTTTTCCCCACTGATTGTGGGAGGGGCCTTGCCTTCTTCATCGACAAAGCAGGTACAGAAGGGTAAGGAAAAAGTTGTAGAGGCAGAGATCTAGCAGCAGGAGGAAGACCTCCATGAGATAGAGCATGATTTTCAGTTAGTTGAATCAGATGAGCATGATGATGGTAAAATCATAGATATTGTCATCAAGGAGAAGAATGCACTCATAGGTGAGCTCGAGGTCAACTTGCAAAGGGCCAAATGGACCATTTCCTACTATGAGCAGGAAAATAGGTAGTTTGAGGTAAAAAATGAGCTCATGGAGATTCAGCTCAGAAAAGGAAAAGAGAGAGGTTGAAAAGGAAAAGGCCTTACTTGAAGAGGCATATGGGCAGTATGGTGAGCCACTTGATGAACAGGTGCCAAGAATAAGGCCAAGTACTAGAGGCCTAAAGAGAGTCTTGGAGCAAGAAAGGAAAAGGGAGGAAGAACTAGCAAATGAGCTCACCTTGAATGAGCAATTTTCCAAGATGGTAAATGAGAATCGAGAATATGCGCTTGAGAAGGTAAATGATCATCTAAAGAACCTCCTAGGCAAGGCCAAGAAGGAAAATAATATTCAAATAAGGATGGCGAAGCACTATGCTATGAGAGACAAAATTGCAAGGGCCAAGCTCAAAAGAGCTCATGCAAAAATCCAAGCCTTGACCAAGCAAGAGGAGAAAAAGAGGTTCGATATCCTTGCCGAGGCATCACTCCATGCCTCAAACATATAGCCAACTGTGAGCCCACCAATTTTGGCCATTTTTGAACAATTTAGGTAAGATATGTTTTGCTGTGTTTTTTTGAAGAAATTTTGGCACAGTTAGCATGGTCAAACGTGCAGCGCCTAGGACGTGGCGCTTTTGTTTGGATCATTCAATGAGAAAATGGTCATCATTTTTGGATTCATAATGATGAGGACATTCACCCTGTACTTTTTCTAAGAATTTGGAGCAAAATTGGTCAGCCAAAAGGGTCAAAAACTACCAATAACTCACCTTTTTGCCTCTTTTCTAGCCTGGTCGCTGCGCATTTGAGTAGTCTTGGGAGATTGCAATTTTGGAGTGGTAAATGAAGCCTGTTTTGAAAACCAAGGGTAGCTTTAGAAACTAGATAGGATAAGCTTTCCAATGATCTATCATGGGCTAGATTTGGACATCGAGAAGGCGGTCAAAAGTCAGCTTGAAGAGGACGTTGCGCGTTTGACTAGGGTCGTTGCGCATTTAACCAGGTCGCTGCGCGTTTCACAGTTTTCCACAATTTTCATTGTTTCATTCAAAGTTGACCTTTATCTATGGGAAATTCAAGTTTTACCTATGTAATTGATCTAGATGATGTAATTATTATGTTTTTACTTTTATCTAGGGTAGATACATCAGTTAGATGGCCTATGTGGCAAGTAATGAATCCGTTTGGTAGAGTGAGGGATGAATCACTTTGATCACCCTACACTCTAGCTATCAGTTCATCCTTTCTTGCAACTGCTCCTCCTCTCATGGATTCGACCCCTGAGACTAGGATGAGCTGGTTTTAGGCCTATATTATGTATTTTCTTAGTCATTTTACAGGTTGGATTTAGTAGGGATGCTATACTAGTGATCAAAGACTATTGTATCATATTTTGGGAATTTTCAATAGATGAGTTGCAGCTATTTTTTTGGGATACATGTGGTATGCATTTTTAGCATTGTTTCTTATTTGTGATCATTTTTATGAATGTTTTATCAGTTCACAAACCATTCCATTTCTGTTATATGGTAATTTACAAGTTGATAGGTAGAATGCATGCTTGCTCATGCTCTGTTTTGGAAATTTATCATACTTTGTCCATTTTTCTTCAGTTTAGGATGAATACATCTCTTATTCTCTTCCTAACTCCTCATCATTCTTAAACCATCTCATCAAGTCACCTTTTATGTGTTAAGCTTCATACCTACCTTGCCCCTTTAAATGTCTGCAATCATATCTCATTTGCCTTGACCTAGTCCCTTTGACCTAAATCACTCATCCTTGTGACTACCCAACCAAAATCAAATCAAACAACCCTCTACACTTTAAATCTAGACTAAAACCCTAATATATCCAACCCTCATGGCTATGATCCTTTGGAGAGATCCCTCTCCGGCTTGGTAGGGCTAGCTACCAAGCTAAAAGATTGGTTTGTGGTTACCTTAGCCGAACTCTTCCTCAGCCTTGGAGATCCGAGGGAGTGATAACACAAGGCACCCTAACAAATTTGATACCATGAGACCTAAGGGAAATCATTCTTTAACTGAGAAAAACTCTAATTAGTGCATGCATTTTAAGATGGATAAGAGATCTATGGAGACATCATAATTTGATTCATAGATGACCAATACGTTATACATGAATATCCAATGGAACATGCATATAGTTGATACATGTAAAAAAACATACAACATAGTAACATGATGTCAAAAAGCAATTCAATGGATTAAGAAAAAATAAGCTAAGCTAAACTAATGCCTTATAATATTCAATAAAGAAAGCTCTTTATTAGAGGAATATTCACAGGAGAAAACTTAATATGTTATAGGGAATATTCTCACTCCATTAAGAAAAATGCATAGTCCCAAAATAAATGCTTTGCTATACTTGAATTCAGAAATTTTTAATAGACATCATAGACAAATATTAATAATTACCAATAATCCATATATTCTTAATTGGACAAATATTCTTAATTGATAAGAACAATACTTAAATGTATATGATTTTTTTGCAATGAAAAATTTGTAACTTTCATTAAAATTGAAAGTTACATTCTATATGTGCCTAGATAGCACTAAAAAAAAACCACCCATCTGTGGTTGTACCAAAAATATTGTCTATGCATGATTTCCATCACTATGTGTCTTTATAGCACTCATGAAAACAAAAATACTAGCCACATATGGCTGTGACAAAAAAATGTATGTACTTGGACCATTGTCCCCATATATACATCATCAACAAAAACATCCATGATAAATTTATAGCAAAGGAGTATAATAAAGTCACGTGATAAAAAAAAAACCAAAAAGCAAGTTGAACTATATATTTCACATATAGATAGTTGAAAAAGGAACATTCAATAAAATGATGATTGTGCTTAAAAGCCCTCTATGAAGGGAAAATGATAATATAAATTATCCTAATCATTGTTTCATTCCTTTATGTGTTGTGTGCCCATATCCTGTGAAGCACCCTCCTTAGACAATGCATCAACATCCCAATTTATTTCCTTGCAAATGTGACAAATAAAATTTCATCAAAAGAATGCTTTACTTGATTGATCTCCTCTAAGATGGGTCTGATTGTGTGCATGTGATATCGAGTTGTGTTTTTGAACCAATTAACCACTATATTTGAGCCCCCAAAGATCTAGATGCATCAGATTCCTTTTTCAATTGCAAATAACATAAGCAATTTCAAACTCATAATATCAACATATTTGTTTGTTCCATGTCCCAGACTGAATTTCTTCATAAAAGAGTGACTATGTGAGATATGAAAGACTTCCCCACCCCCATAATTTCCATTAGAAATGGAGGTGGCATCAAAATATGCCCATGGAAAATAAAATTCAATAACTTCTTTAGAGATTATACACGCACATGAAAGAGGTTCAAAGTTAGAGATGGATGCATAGATAACCAAAGATTGAGTGGCCACTTTGTCTAGAATAGTAGTCTTGTCCTGAAATACCTTGACATTTTGAGCTAACCAAATTCCCCATGAAATCAATAACGTTATAGCTCTAAGTTTTTTTGGGTGGATAAGGTTCCACCAGGATTCCCATGTTGCAACATATGACTCACCTGTTAGAAAAAATGGAAACCAAGACTCTACTTGGGGGGGGGAAGGGCGGGGGGGGGGTGAATCAATAATGTGATCAAATTATACAAATATTGACAGTTAAAACTTTTCAATCACTTTGGAAATTACTCATGTAATAAAAAAGACAACTAAATCATGTAAAACACAACATCAAAACCATTTTCATACACATGTGCAACATATATATGAGACATAAATCTTATTTTTATTTCTTTGGCATACACAAGCTTCAACTTTGATATTACATCATTGCCCCACAATATTCTACTTGTATCTTTATCAGTTTCTACTAAAAGGAACTTCTGTTCCTACTCATTTACTCACTTTCACTGAAAGGGAATGCTTCCCCTGCTCGTTTATCAACCACAACTGAAAGGGACTCCTAACCCTGCTAATTTATCATTTTTCACTTAAATGGACTCTTTCTTCTTCTCATTTATCATTCATTGTTGAAAGGGACTCCTGCCCCTGCTCGTTTATCAGCCTCTACAAAAAGGACTACTACCCTAGCTTGTTTATCAACTACTGTTGAAGGGGACTACTATCCCTGCTCATATATCAACCACTATTCAAAGGGAATCTTGCCCTTGATATGGAAGCTACCACTTGCTAGACTTGTTGACCCATGTTTCATCCATTTTTGAAATCAAATCAATAGGCCAATTTATTTAATAAACAAATAATTTCTCACCTCAACTACCACCAAAAAAACTCCTTCAACAATCTTTGATTACTCAAAAAATCACCAACTATACCAGTAGCATTAGTCTTTTGCAATATGTCAATATCACCATAAAAGTCTCTTGATCAAAACACTAGTCAAATAATATCACCAATTTCACCTCTTCTAATATCAAATTTGATCTTTGATTCACCCTTGATGCATACTCACATTATGCATTGGGTTGCACAAACAACCTCTCACTCTTTCTCACAACCAATATTGTTGCACTCGTGCACACACCTTCACTTGACAAACTTGATTCTACTTGTAAAGGAAATTGGACTGATATTTTTGGAATTGAACCTTTTGTTATCTTCAGCTCTTCATCATGCATAAATATTTATATTTTCCTTTGTCCTTCTTCAATTAAGTCTTTTGAATGTGATCTTCAATTCTTCAATCACTTCTCTAGTGTCTCTCTGAGAAAAACTGAGTTAAATTATTGTTTTCCTTCATTCTAGTAAGTTACAAGTTTTAGTATAGGATCTTCTAAAATTGGTTGAACTCCAAGTTTAGCTTAACTTCCAAAACTTCCTGTTAACTGTTCATTCTTCCATTCTAAGATACCAACTCGTCCATGCTTGTTTTTTGTAATATTTAGCGCTATGTTGTATATGTAAAAAAGGCCAAATTTCAAAGTTGCTGACTCATCCATCCAATTATGGTGAATAATGCCAAAATTCGTAAGCTATTGACTCGTTCCATCCATAAGCTTGAAGGATTAAAACATAGCCCGAAGCACTTAAAAAAATGTTGTCAAATATAATGTATGTGCTATAAGCTCCAAAGCACTTTATTTTAACCTCATATAACTTTTTCATTAGCCCTTGGTTCTTTTCATCAGTTGTCCATGCATTCATAATTAAGGTGCTAAGCCTTTTTAATTGTGCACAATTCTTTTATATTGCAATTAGCCTGAAGGCCCTCGGTCATAATACAGATAGAGCTGTAACAAAAGTTATGTCCCGATGCACTCTTTGATACATGACAGAAGTGGAACATCAAATTTTGACCATATTTTCATTTCCGAGGCTCATCATCCTGGAAAATTTCCTTTGTGTGCCATTTCTTTCCCTTTCGGGATTAATCCTCTAGGATGACACATTCATGGTAAGACTACCCTGCACCTTCCTTCATTGGCTCTTGCTCTGATATAGGCTATCATCTCATCTTGGAGCTCTATCAGCGCAACGGTTCCTCCTTTACGCTCCCTTCAAATCTTCCAGGTTTAGGGAACTATGCTAATGTGTCCTAGTAGGTCTGCTCACTGCATACAAGACACAATCAACAAATAGGTCAGGTTGACTATCAATGCCACATGTGCTTGGCACCTAGTCAGGTTGATGCCTCTCGATTTCACTTGTTTAAGTTTTTTCAGGGTTAAGGGACCAAAATGAGTTGTCGCGGTGGGTACCACCACCCATGGGGACTACCCTAGGGGAGAAATACCATACAGTGTGCATTCTTATTGGGGGATATATATTGCAGAAAAAAAATAAAAAAAATGACATAATATATTCAACATATAGAGGGGGGTAAAGGGATTTTATAATGGCAGGTATAAAAAAATGGAGCTCAAAGTTAATGAAAAATTATAAAGGGGCATAAAAAATTGTCAAGTAAAAAATGGATTCCTATAATATCTAGTGAAATTTGGGGATTTTTAAATTGGGAAGGTGCATTGGGTTCATAATTGTAGGGGGTTAAATAATGTGATTTCTGGAGGTATTTTCCAGTATGTTATCAAATTAAGGGTATTTTTTACTATGCCACAATTGCACGCAATATGTCAAAGGTTCATTAAGTGAAGCCACCGTGTGACCACCACACTCATGGGCCTATCAAATGCAATCTAGGCTTGTCTATCTCTGGCACTTTCCATGTCTTCTTAGCAACTAGTCAGCCTAGTGATACCTACATGTGCACCTTATAAATCATTTGAGAAAGCCCTTCTAGGATGATGCCATGGTCATGCCATCAATTCCATGTGTTGCCATTTAAGTGGTGACACACGTAACTAACATTTGGCCCACTAGGCCACCTAGAAGCACCAAATATTTCTGCCACTTTCCCTCCATACCAATGTCATGTTGACGTCATCATTTTCCACTAAAATGTTGCCACGTGCCTGCCAAAGAAGAGAGAGAAAAATGTCTAGCATCTATGTTTTGTGACTATTTTCTTTGTTAAAATTTTAAACAAAAACCACCATGTCACACTACCCTGCTAGCCTAGCTACTTTTATCTTGGTCTGTGTTGCCACTTTGATTTTCCATGCTAGCTCAGTGCTTAGTCATCCCAGGCCATCATTGTTGCACATATCTTTTTTTCTCTAGGGATACATGATGGGCTGAGATTTTGGGGGTTAACCAAAATCCCAATTCCCAAATAAATCGAACCTGAGGCCTATGGGTTATGGCCCACAAAGCCTATCGAAAGCGCCTAAGGCTTTAAGCCTTTAACCATGGACCACACTTCAGAATCAGAGCCACCCTTTTATCTGTGGGTTTACACCCATCGGAAGCCACCACTCAAGCCCGCAAGCATTACAATCCTGGCCACACATATTATTGATACACGGGAAACATTATAAAACTCCCCTTTTTAACCGCAGCCACATATATATAATTATACGGGAAAACACATAAGTCCTGCTTCCAATAAAAATGCCCGGATTTCAAACCTTATATATCCGCCGTTATAAATATCGGTGGGTCCGGATTTCGGCGGTCACAATAATCCCTTAACTCCAGCCTCCGACCCCTCGCGGACCCGACATCTTTTACATCCCGTCCTATAATGACTTCGGGTCCGGGATATCGGCAGGTTCGCTTCGGCGGATTTGTAACACAAAGGGTTAGCGGACCCGACGTCCCATTCAACCGTTCTCTATATTATTTCGGCTCCGTATATCGGAGCTTAGCAAAGCTAAAGGCCTCTCGGACCCGACGCTCCCTTATGCTGAAGTTTATAATACGTCGGCTCCGGCTCTCCACTTAACTGTGCCAAAGGTTCCTTTCGGACCTGAAAGGTATTATATGCTGCGCTCTATAATAATTCGGCTCCGATATTTCGGAGCTTTACCCTTCGGCAGTCTCAAGGCCTCTCCTTCGATATAATAACAGGGTCTGCCTCCGATGCGATGTGGATCAGGACCGTTGATCTTAAGAGATCCAACGGCTCCTGTATATTCTTGTCGCTTCCTCCTTAACTTATCTTCCGCCATTTGAAGGTTTTGCGTTAAACGCAGGTTACTACCAGACCTGTCAAGCATGCATAAAATCCATTCATCTTCTGGATCGCCATCACACCTGATGGTCGATCAAGATACATATAATTTTGGGATTTGAACCCTCAGAACACATGTGAAACAGAGTGGAAACGAAATCAATTACGCATACATATATATAAAACACAGACAGGTGCACAGTTTACATGAACACACATATATTATACTAATGCGACATGATTACATTCCTAAGGCATTTCAGCCTTAGCAGCAGTGCTCCTATTGACTACATTTTAACCTCACGGTTTTTAAACCAGATCTATCACTCTGTTTCTTCTCTCCTCTTTGAACACGCAGGTTCACATATATATATATAAGGAGTGTTGGATCGGATCACTATGAAGGATCCGATCAACCTTCTACAAAAAGCCCTGAAAGCTCTCATTACATGCATGCATACAACACATGGCGGATAACAATAGTAACAAGTCTTCGAGAGACTTATCCAATCCATCCTTTAAATCTGTTTTAACTGCTTTAAAGCATATTTTCCTTGTTTTTCTCCCTTCTTTAAGCTCCGCTGGTCCACGTTCGCTTGCTTTGGATTCCTTCCTTTCTCTAGGTGTGGATGTTCCTGCATCAATACAACCACCGGGATGATGTGTTATAAGTCTCTATCTCTGACCAATCAAATTTCATTATCTGCTATGATTTCCTCAACTTCCTGCTATACATCATATTGGCTTGCTACATTTGTGTGCACTTTTGAATTTTTCTGGGGTACTCTTGTCGGGATGATGTGTTATGGGGGCTCCATACAACCAACAAAAAATGTTTTGTTGCACTATTGTCAAGCCACATTTTCCATGCACTTTGAATAGTTTCTCCTCTAAAAGTTTCTACCTCGCAGGGAAACACTACCAAACTATTGTACTCCAAAGGGTCCTGACCACTATTAGCTCTGTAACT
Organism: Pinus tabuliformis; assembly: GCA_031772625.1. Lineage (NCBI taxonomy): Eukaryota > Viridiplantae > Streptophyta > Pinopsida > Pinales > Pinaceae > Pinus > Pinus tabuliformis. The sequence goes on from CM062809.1 coordinate 1,278,181,951, forward strand.
TTGAATTTGGGGTACCTTCCTTGACTGGTAATAAATTTTAATCTAGGAGACCATTTTTCAACTTCCACATACCATTGGAAATCTCTTTCACAAACTCTCCATCTAAGTGTGTCCCAATTGCATTTTAAATGATCTTCTATAAAATAGATGGCTTCAAATTCTCTTTACCTTAACAAATTACACCACTATTCTTAACTAATCTTCTTGGAAACATCTAAGCTTTCCCTTGGACATACATGTGTTGATCTTGCTTCTTATTGCAATCTTATCTACTTTTTCCATTTCATTAACTTTAATATATATACACCACTATTGACACGTGACATCCTCCTTGGACCAACATCCTTCTTGTTTCCAACAACATCATACCAATACTTGACATCAATGAGTACCTCCTTTGATAATGTATTATCACGATCTCCAATCATCTTCTTTGCCTTTTCCTCCATCCTCATTACCTTTTCCATCAATGACAACATGCTTCTAACAATCCCCCCTTTTGACATTGATGGCAACACCATGATCAAACAAAAAAACATCACCAATAAGTGTACTATGTTTTTCTCTTCTTCTTGTTTGGGTGTCACTTTGTTGTACTTCTACTGGTGGACTTCTTTTTTTGATTTATCACCAATAATTCTCCCTCTTTTGTGTTTTTCTTTTTTTTGAGATACATCTCTACCTTTTACATTAATGGAAAAGAAACTTAACATGCTCCATGCATCATAACAATATCCCCCTATCTTGCTTATCTTATGGACTTGTCAACTACTTTATCTTATGTTGAAAACCTTAGGTATCTCTGGTTTGATCCAGGCAACTTTCTTTTGTGTCGTGAAGAAGATTGAGTTGAGAGGAGTAATTACTCCCAATCTCTTCCTCAAGTATTCAAGAGAGTGATCTCTTGCTAAAATGACACATGCTTGTACAATTGAGCCATAGGAAAAATAATGTTTGTTGGTCTAAGTCTCAGTTAGGCTTACATTCATAATAGTTCCTTTTCCTCGACACATACACCTGACCGCTAGCAAAAACAAAAATATATCCTATGCATGACTGACACAATCAACTTGTGAATTGTTGAACAACAAATTACAAAACTTAGAAGTGATTATATGACAAACATAGAGGCACTCTCACCAATGTGTGCTTAGACCAACAACTCAACATATACTCTACTAGAAAAAATTCTAATGGTAGCAAAATCACCACATTAAATTCATCTCAACATGAACAATAACATATAAGTTTGTACTCTTTCACAACCACTTGTACTGACAATCTCATAATATGAATACCACACTCTAACAAAAATCTAATGAAATTTAATGCAAATTCATAATAGATGATACCAAGTGTTAATTCCTTTGAGACCAATGGTACCAGTTACTAATTGGAATATTCTGAAGGCATCACAATGATCACACCATTCATCATATCTGCAACTTAAGAATTGAAATGTAGCAAACACCATTTCAATGCTTTCCCTTAAGCAACAAACAAATTATACCAATCGTTAATGGAATAATCTGATACCCAAATGTTAACTTGAGTATACCCCCCCTATGGCTATGCTCCCTCTTTGGCACTAGGAATCTATAAACACACTTGCACAAGACAAAGAAACTTTAGCAGTAAATAATTCATCACCATTTATACTCAGTTTGTCAATTTGATTTGGAAACAAAATCAAATCATCCAAAATACTCAGCAACAATGATATTCTTCAACAATTTCATAAACTAAGGAAAAAACAAGTGGCATACTTCCCTTATCCTTCATATGCATTACTTGCCATGTTCCTTTCTACTCCTTGCATCTGTATTTTAAGGTTTCTCATGAATCCAACCTCTTCTTTTCAATGAAGAGGAACAAGGGATATACTCCCCCTAAGTATATTATCTCCCTTTTTCTTCCACTCTCAGGTATGTTAAGATTTTACTTGGTAAAAATGATGAGATGATTGTTTGCATTGATCTAGATTCTTGCCTAACTAAGTGACTCTATGACATATCTTGAGCACACAAACCTCTGACCATTCCTCTTGTTACCACCAATTAAAGCCAATCGGAAAGTTACTTGTTTCTCTTCTTTCTCACTGTCTTTGTCTTCTTTCTGTTTGTATTGTTTTGGAGTACTGTCTGGGATATTGCTACTTATTTTATCTAATTTAAGTATTTTCTTGTTGCAGGTTATATAATAGAGATCAACCACAAAGAATTCGAGGTTTGATATGCTAATCTTCTGTTTATGATATTCAAAACCAAATTCTAGTCTTCATTTCCTACATGCACCATTTGACCATCCTCTCCTATGATTGTTGTAATAACTCATGAATGGTTTTCCTTTTTGGATTTCTCCATGATCCATTCCTTTGTTTTACCTATTATGGAAAGGAGGTGAATTTTATCCAAGTTCGCATGCAACTACATAGTGCCCAAAATTCTTACACATGTAGCAGTGAACATTACTTATAAAGGGGCAAAAAAATTACTCTTACCATAGATTTTGTTCAACTGATTTCTTGTATTGCTACTCGCTCTCCTGGTGCTATTGGGTCAATGAAAAAATTTCCTTTGAGGGGAAAAGGCTCTTTGTGCATTAAAGTTTGAATTTCTCTTAGAAAATTGTGGTTGTTGCTGAAATAGAGCATTCCACTTATTCTATTGCAACTTCATTTTCCTCTGGACACTTAGAGGCAAAGTTCCCTGTGATACCATAATGAGAACATATGAGGGGTTGCATACCTTTTCCTTTAACTCTCGAAGTCTATTTTTCTCCTTGGTGTTGTGTTCTATTCTCTGCCACTGCATTGTTTTTAAGTCTCTCTTTAACAAGGATGATGGGTCCCTTTGATGTTGCTATTGAGTGATTTCCATCTTCCAATATTGTTTTGACCTAAGGGGGACTTTAGCTGGCTTGAATCTCATCCTCAACATCAGAATTTTGAAAACTAGTCAACTAGTCCTTTAATGTTCTAATCACCACTTCCATCTCTAGATTTATGTCTCAGAGATTCTTGATTTCCTCAAAAGATGATATGAAATTCCTATTTAAAAAAATCTTTTCTTCAATATATCCCAACTCAATAGAGGAGTAACTAGAGCACTTGTGTCTATTTCACTTGCAGACTATTAAATATTTTGTTCCCTTACTGACTATAGGGATTCTTTTGCTAACACATGAGATGTTCTATCTACCTCTCTACCAGAGGTGCACCCATCGACTTGTTGACCAATGTCTAGATCTACTATTTCTAACAAGGTAGTCCCTTTTTCACTACTACTAGATGATAAAATCTCACTTTCACTGATCTTGTAGTTGGGAAATTTGAAGATAAATGGACTATTGTGTAACAATAACAAAAATACAACAACTTACTTGTAGATTTCATCACCTCTGAATCCTCGTAGTGTTTATCAGCAACTTGACCTCTTAATATAGGGAAATCATATTCTGATTCATGGTCTTTAATACTTTTCGAATATTTAACTACTCCATCCTCCAGGGAAAGCCTCTTGACATCACATGAAACTTGTATGACTATATCTTAGATGGATTGCAACTCATTCCATATCTCTTTGGTAGTCTCACAATAGATTAATTTATCAATATTTAACTTGGACAACTCTCTCAAGATTTCCTACTTGGTTTGTTCATTAACCTAACCATCTACTACTCCATTCTCTACATATATCCATGCATACAAATCAAGGGCTTCCAAGTAGATTCTCATTCTTACCATCCAAGTTGTATATATTGTCCCATTAAAAAATGGAACTCTATATGAGGTAATTCAGTCTTGTTTGTTCATGATCCATGATCATCCGTCTAGTTGTTAAACAGATCCTAAAGGAACCTAGTTTCTTTGATACAAACTCTTAAAAAAAATGGAAACTGTGACACTACTGAGAGGGGGGATGAATAAATAGTGTGAAAAAATTATACAACTCTTGACTATTTATACTTTTCAATCACTTTGGAATCTACTCATGTAATTAGAAACACACCTCAATCATGTAAAAAAAAACAACATAACCATTTTAGTACACATTTGCAACATATATATGAGACATCAATCTTCTTTGGCACATATAATCTTAAACTTTTCTATTACATCATTTCCCCACAAGATTCTACTTGTAGGTTTATCAACTGCTACTGAAAGGAACTTTTATTTCTACTCATTTATTAGCTTTCACTAAAAGGGATTGTTGCCCTTGCTTGTTTATCAACCATTGGTGAAAGGGACTCTTGCCCCTACTCATTTATCAATTTTCACTAAAAGGGAGTCTTGCCTCTACTCATTTATCAACCATTATTGAAAGGGAATCTTGCCCCTACTCATTTATTAGCCTCTGTTGAAAGGGATGGTTTCCCCTACTTGTTTATCAACCTTCATTGAAAGGGACTGCTACCCCTGCTCGTTTATCAACCACTACTGAAAGGGACTCTTGCCCCTAAAATGCAAGCTACCACTAGATACCTTGTTGATCCATCTTTCATCCATTTTTAAACTCAAATCAATAGTCAAATTTCTTTCATAAACAAATAATTTCTCACCTCAGCTACCACTAAACAAACAACTTCAACAATCTTTGATTATTGGAAAAATCACAAACTATACCAACAACATCAATATTTCTCAATTTTCCAATATCACCATAAAAGCCTCTTCATCAAAACAGGATTCAAATAATATCACCAATTTCGACTCTTTAGTTATCAAATCTGATCTCTGATTCACCCTTGATGCATACTCACATTATGCATCAGGTTGTCGCAATAACCTCTCACTCTTGCTCACAACTAACACAATTGTACTATTGCACACACCTTCACTTTTAAAACTCAAATATGCTTATAAAGGAAACTAGACCTATATTTTTGGAATTGAAGATTTTTTTATCTCCAACTCTTTCCCATGCATAAATATTTATTTTTTCCTTTTTCCTACTTCAATTGAGTCATCTGAATGTGCTCTTCAAGTCTTCAATCACTTATCTACTGTCACTTTGAGAAAAACTAAGTTAAATTGATGTTTTCCTTCATTTTGGTAAGTTATAGGTTTTAGCAAAGGTTGTTCTAAAAATCCTTGAGCTCAAGGTTTATATTAACTATCAAATATTCCTCCTAATTGTTTGTTCCGCCATTCTAGGCTTCCAACTCGTTCATGCCTATTTTATGCAATATTTATTGCTCCAGTGTAGATGGCATAAATTCCAAATTTCAAACATGTTTACTCATCCGTCCAAATATGGTGAATAATGCCAAGATTCGTAAGCTACCAACTCGTTCCATCCACAAGCCATAAGGATTTAAACATAGCCCAAAACAATTAGCAACATGTTGTTAAATACAATATATGTGCTATAATCTCCAAATATCTTTATTGAATTGCATATAACTTTGTCACTAGCCTTTAGTTCTTTTAATCAGTGGTCGACCCATTTATACTTAAGGCACTAAGCCTTTTTAATCGTGCATTATACTTTTATATTGTAGCTATCCTGAAGGCCCTTGATCATAATACACACAAAATTGTAACAAAAACGATGTCCCAGTGCATTCTCTGGTACATGACGAAACATCACTTTTTCAGCCATATTTACATCTCCCGGGCCAATCATCCCAACTAGTTTCCTTTGTGTACCATTACTTTCCCTTCTAGGATTACCTATTCAATATGGGACAACCGTACACCTTCCCCCATTGGGTCCTTATCTACCATAGGCTTCCATCTCATATTGAAGCTCTAACACCCCGAGAGTTCCTTCTTTATTCTCCCTTGAAATCTTATGAGTTTAGGGAACCCAGCTAATATGTCCTAGTGGGTCCGCCCACTGCATACAAGATCCAATTAATGAACAAGTCGGTTTGGCTATCAATGCCACGTGTTCCTGCTGCCTAGTCAGCTTGATGCCATTCCATTACGCTTGTTTAAGTTCTTCTCGGGTTAGGGGACTGAGATGAGTTGTCCTAGTGGTACCAATATCGCACCCATGGACCAATAAAATTCAAGCTGGACTTGTCTCTCTCTAACACATTCCATATCCACCCAACACCTAGTCATCCCAGTGATACCTTCTTGTGCACCTTATAAATATTTTGGGAAAGCCCTTGTAGGACGACGTCATACTCATATCAATAACGCCACATGTTTCCATCTTAGTGGTGACACATGTCACTCTTATTTGGCCCACTAGGCCACCTAGAAACATTGAATATCCTTGCCATGTTTCCTCCATACCAGCGTCATGTTGACGTCATCATTGTTCACTAAAATGTTACCATGTGTTTGTTAGAGAGGAGAGACAAAGTGTCCAGGTCTTTGTGTTTTTTGACCATTCCTTTGTTAAATTATTAAACAAAAACCACCGGACTCAAGTGTTTTATACTACCATACTAGCTCGATTTCTTTCATATATGTCAATACTTCCACTCTGCTTCACCATGCTACATGACACTTAATCATCTCAGACCATCACTGTTGCGCGCATCTCTATTTCCTCTGGGCTACAACTATTGGGAAGATGTGTTATAAGGCTCCACCTCTAGCTAATCAAATGTCATTATATACTACAATTTCCACAACTGACCAATTGTACGTCACCTTGACATGCTCCCTTTGTGCACCCTTCTGAATCCTTCTAGGGTACTCCTACTGAGATGATGTGTTATGGGGGCTCCATACAACCAATAAAAATTCTTTTGTTGCATTGTCGCTAGACCTTATTTTCCTAGCACTTTGAATAGATACTCTAATAGAAGTCTCTGCCTTGCTTGGAAACACCGCCAACCTATACTTCTCTAAATGGTCCTAGCCACTATTAGCTTTGCAACTTTGACTTTGGGGTACCTAACCTTGATTGGCAATTACTTTTAATTGAGGAGGCCATTTTCAAACTTCCACATACCACTAGAAATCTATTTTAGATCTCTCTCCATATGAGTGGGTCCCAAACATATTTGAAGTGATTTTCTGTACAATAAATGGATTCAAATTATTTGCATCTTAACAAATTAGATTCACCACTATTGTTCACTAATCTGCTTGGAAATATATGAGCATTGCCTTGGCCATACATGTGTTGATCTTCCTTCTTCTTGTAGTCTTCTATGCTTTTTCCATTTCATTTCCTTTGATCTGGATACACCACTATTGACACTTGTGACATCCTCCTTGGACCAACATCCTTCTTATTTCCAACAACAAATTTGTCAACAACAACGTATCAATACTTGACAACAATGAGCACCTTTGAAAACATATTCTCACCATATTGAATCATTTTATTTTATTACGACATTTTATTAGTTTTAATTAATCAGACAAATTAGATTAGTAGTTAAAAATATTAATAAAAGTAATTAATCAAATTATTAAAAAAAAATCACATTAAAGAAATACACATAACAATTAAATCAACAAACAAAAAATTAATTAATTAATCAAACTAACAAGTGAATAATACAATAAATTAATAAAGATATTAATAAAGAATAATTAATAAAATAAATAAATTAATCAATTCTTTTAATTAATTAATCAATTCCCTTAATTAATTAATTAATCAATCAAATTAATAAATTAATTAATAAATCAATTAAACCAACTATTTAAAATAAAATTAATAAACATAGTAAGTAAATAATAAAATCAATTAAGTTATAAACCTATTAATTAGTTAATTAAAAAATAATAATAATAATAATAATAATAATAATAATAATAATAATTAAATTAAATAAATAAATGAAAATCTAGCCGGCCTATTTTCTTACATCTTTTCTTTAATATCCTATATATATAACCTAAATCTAGCTCCTGGATACATCATTAAGATCTGGAGAATATCTATTGACGCATCCCCTGATGATGGACTCACTTGGTAGTCTGAAACATTGGGTTCACAAAAACTCTATAACATGTCATTCCTCCTCTATCTAAAAGCTATCCTAACCTGTATGGATTCATTATTTAACAACATTTTATTTTCCTTTTACTTCATCCTCATCACCTTTTCTATCAATTACAATACATTTCTAACATCGCCCTCCCATTGAAAGGTGAAACCTAGGGATTATTAGACACAGAACCAAACATCTCTAGCAAACAAAGATAGAAATAAAAGATGACTTACAGACTTCGCATTGTTGTTATAGAAAAGGCATTAACTTGGCCCTATGATTCCATGTTTCAAAATATTGTCTGTAGTAGGGACTCAATTCTCCAGAATACACCATTGAAAAGGGTGTGCTTTTGCTGGGAATTCGACTTTCCATAACTTCTTCCACCACCATGAGAGATTTGTGTTAGCAACTGGAGATAGATTGAAGAAAGATTACACACAACACAAAACACACATTGTGATATCTTTATTGATCACAACAATTACATATATATAGGATATAAATATTTGACTTCCACACCTCTAGATGATAACTACAACTCATACATAGGAAACAACAAATCCTTGATTGATGCTTGGGAACTCTCAATGACAATTCATGACAACACATGGAAGCATTACTTCCAATACCCTCCCTTAATGCTTACATGGAAAACATTGAAAACACATATTACAAGAGCAGGGATAATCTATATTTGAATGATCTTCATCAACACTCACATCCACTCTGGAATCTCGTAGACACCACTCTTTCATCACAACATCTTTGAGCTATCACTTGACCTCCATTTAAAAGGTAGCCGCCTCTGACCATCATTAATGAACTTTGCAAGTTCAACAATATTGACACCTCACCTCATCGGGCTTCCGTGATAAGAGCCATCAAGTAATGAACAATCCTATGGACCAACCACCATTTGTCGATATTTGGATTTTGGATATCCGTCAGTTGTTAGGATGGAGGTATAGATACTAAATGTGTTCAAAATTTGATCAAACATCTTGACCTTACTAACACACAAAATTGATGTTTCAGACACCAAGGCTTCTAGTTTAAGAACCACCAACCCTTTTTATAACCAATAAAACACACAAGAATTTATATTTCAGACACTAAGGCTTCCAGTTTAAGAACCACCAACCCTTTTTATAACCAATAGAAGCACACAAGAATTGATGTTTTGGACACCAGGCTTCCAGTTTAAGAACCACCAAGCCTTTTTATAACCAATAAAAACACAAACACCAACCACCAAAACGTACAGAGACAAAATTAATGACTGCTCTTTACTGATCTATGCAGATCAGATCAAATATAATAACAATAATTTTGGATATTGGTGTTTTCCATCAGACCTGCAACGTTTGGATCTCGATCTCTGGATAAACAATACGATAATATTTTATTAGTTCAGATCTAGAATAAGAAATTCCAACATTCCACCTGCATGTTGCGGTTGTACATCTTGCACCATCCAATAATCTCGAGAACCACCATTTAAAACATATAGACATTTCCCTCAACTGTAGATCCACGCGAGATCAAACCAAATCTATGATGATCCAGCTTCTTCATAAGAAAATCTCCTCTTCTTTTACTAATATTTGTCCACAATGGAATTCACACAACAACAACAACATTGGATCTTTGCAATTCTCCTTTGCATGCAACTATCCACAATTCACACACGAATCAAATTTTCACACAAATAATATATCAAACAGTCTATTAAACTAATATATGTGCAAAGGAGTATCATGGCTAAAATTGCATGATCTCAGCCCCTCTCATGAGAGAGTTAGTGTGACGCCCTCGGAACTCGGGCAGGCATGCACGATGGCGCGAGCGCCCCGTGCACGACGACGGGTGCGTTTTGACACGACGAGGGGCGAACCTCCGACACTTGGATGGTTAGCCGAAGCTGAGGTATGGTCACCCAAGCTGCGGATAGGCGGACCCGGCGAATGAGTCACCAACGAGTTGGGATGTGAACACGGTGCAGCAGATGGGCGAGCGGGTGCAGCAGAACGACGAGCTGGGCGGCAGCATACGCGGGCGAGCTGGTTTACAGTAGGTGGGCGAACGCCCCGGCGGACGACCGCGCACGACGGGCGGACAAACCGGGCAGACGACCCGACCATGCGACAAACGACGAGCTGCGGTTGCGACGAAGGCTTGTGACAAAGTGCGACATAACGGAGCACGCACGACACTTAGCAATAATGGATAATGCGAAGTGTTTTATACTTTGGTTGGGAGCTTTACATATGGTAAAGTCCGACATAACATATGGGCGTATGGAGGCTCGTACGCACATATGGAAATAATCAAAATATAGTATGTGGGGAGGCTTTTATGTAAATAATGGGGCAGCCGTGAGAAAGCACACCCCTTAAAACATAAAGGGAGACACATATTATATGGAGAATGAATTAATAAGAATAAAACACAATATAATAATGTATACGTGGGCTTCATGTGTTTATGAGTGGAGTCGGCCTTAAGTAAGCAAGCCCCCCCTTAACACATATGAGATGCGTATATATTATGGAGAGGATGAGACTTCATTCTCATCATCGAACTTCGCTCTCTTCATCTTCGCATAAGGGACAAGGAGAAGTGCGAATAAGGCTTGAAGAAATGCGCATTCCTTGTGCGCATAAAGCCAAGGAGATCTCGCATATTCTTGGTTTGGGTTATGTGGAGTATGATCTTGGTTGAGGGAGTTCTCATACACGGTTGGAGCTGAAACTTGGTACACGGTATTGCAGATTTGTATGAGTATTTTGGGTGACCCGTGTGGGTACTCGGTTCTGTACGAGGTGCATATTGGTGTATGATTAAGGCTCTCTTGCCTTGTTGTATTATTCTTAAGTGTTGGCCTTGGATATTCTGCCAGGCACACTTGTATTATTGGAAAAGATCATAATAATATTCGGGCAGACTTTACCGGGAGTTGCCCCTCCCATTCTACTCGGTTATTTGCAATTGTTGTTCGGTTTAATTGCACATGAAAATATTATGAATGGTTTATGAAGATTAATGCTTTTACATGGTTATAAGATAACAGTTAAGGCATGTTTATATTGGTTAACGTGGTTAAGGCGTAGTCCATATGCATGATTAGTGAAAAACGGTCGTGCACGGTGGTGCCGCACCCGCCCAATAAAAGAAAAAAAGATTGGGGGCGTGACAGATGGTATCAGAGCTCGGTCGGAGCTGGCAGTTGACAGGTGAAGATAAGGTATGGAGAACAACCGAGGTCTTGTAACTTTGAATATTTGTGGCAGAGATGTTCAAGCGTTGGCAAACTCAGGTGGACCATATAACCTTATATCGGCACGGTTGATAGAAGAAATGGAGCTGATATCTACTATGGAAAACTGGGAGATAACCTCGTGGAATTTGGCAGTGGGCATGATACGAGATGTACCTGTACAGTTGGAAAGATGTAGAGGTCAGTTGGACTTCGTGGTGATAAATACAGATGGCATTGATGTAATGCTTGGATGAGATGGACTTCTTCAAATCGATCAGGCAATAGATGAGGTTGCGGACCCGGAAAAGGAAGTCTTGATGACCGAAGATGTTGAAGACGTAACTATGATGGAGGTTAGACTTGAAGATGATCAAGCTAAGCCCGAATCATGCAGCTCGTGGGCATGGACCGATGAAGACATTCATATGGAAGGACCATGTGATGATGAGAATATGATGAGGACCGAACTTGAGTTTAATCAAGTTGAACTAGGACCATATAGCTTGACAGCATGCATGGAAGAACTTGAAGTCTTGGAAAACATTGAAGAAGAACTTCTTCAACTCGGTTGGACAATGGAGCAAGATAAAGTTGCAGATTGTGCAGCCCGGGAAGAGGGAGCCATAGTAGAAGAAGATGTTGCAAGCTCAACCACGATGAATGATGAACTTGAGGATGATCAGGTCGACCCAGGATCGTGCAGTTTGACAACATGTATGGACAAGGTCACTCACATGGAGGGACCGCATGATGATGAAGTAAGTATTGGTACTTGTGTTTCATTTGGACATTTGGTAGATGGTTCATGTGTAGAAGAGGACAAGATCAGCTTGTCTAAGCATGGAGACATTTTACCATGGATGACTATGATGGAGCCTTGTATGGAGAAGCAAGGATCGTTGGTTGTAGGACTTGTTGAGGATGCTTGCTACCTTGAGATGGAAGGTGCAAGACCCCCAGACAAGGGTGGAACTTGATGACCATTGTGGATGATTTGGGTCATGGCTAAGTGCCCAGCATGACTCGTAGACAGGTTGAAGGGCACACCCTTGGGTGGACTTCTCATGGCTGAACTTTTGGAGGAGCTATGGAGAAGGGACTCGTGATGACATGATGATATGGTTGGTGACCGAGTTCACTAAACCGAAGATCGATTACTTGGATGATGATGGACTTCTCATGGCCGAGACCAAGAGATAGTCTTGGTGGACATTCGGTGGAGGAGCTCATGATGACATGAGATCGTTGTGACTTTTGGGACATCATACATGGTGGACTTAGAGGTCTGATGCATTAAGGAGCTGAGGTCAGGAGACTTTGATGCAGTATGGGATGCATACTTCCAAAGTACATGTATGGGCATGGCTTGGAAGAGTGACTTGATGTGGAGGATCGATGAGACACTTTGAGGTGATGGGGTCACGATGATGATGATGATGGGTTGAGCCGAGACTCAACTACTTTTCACACATGATGATGTTGGGATAAATGTGGCTGATCATTTGTAGCACATTGACACCAACACTTCGTGGACAGCATGTTGCAGACGAGATGGATGGAGTTTTCATGGACCTGAGCATGGATTATGGGAGCTGATTCTTGATGAGTCGGGGATGTGACAGGATGCTTTGAGGAACGACTGATGGTGGCATGAGGATGTGCATTCTCATTGTTTGGGCGTGATAGTTGGATTAGCTACCCAACTAGTTCAGATATGAGGGTCGACAATGTGCAGAGGTGTGCCAGCATTGTGTTGGAGTATCATGGCAGCAGCTCACATGAGGACGACATATGGTGATCAAGATGACTTCCCGTTGATGATGATCTTGGTGGCGAATTGCCGAGATGATATGTTGTCGAGGACGACAACGACTTCAGGTGGAGGAGAATGTGACGCCCTCGGGACTCGGGCAGGCATGCACGATGGCGCGAGCGCCCCGTGCACGACGACGGGCGCGTTTTGACACGAAGAGGGGCGAACCTCCGACACTTGGATGGTTAGCCGAAGCTGAGGTATGGTCACCCAAGCTGCGGATAGGCGGACCCGGCGAATGAGTCACCAGCGAGTTGGGATGTGAGCACGGTGCAGCAGATGGGCGAGCGGGTGCAGCAGAACGACGAGCTGGGCAGCAGCACACGCGGGCGAGCTGGTTTACAATAGGTGGGTGAACGCCCCGGCGGACGACCGCGCACGACGGGCGGACGACCCGACCATGCGACAAACGACGAGCTGCGGTTGCGACGAAGGCTTGTGACAAAGTGCGACATAACGGAGCACGCACGACACTTAGCAATAATGGATAATGCGAAGTGTTTTATACTTTGGTTGGGAGTTTTACATATGGTAAAGTCCGACATAAAATATGGGCGTATGGAGGCTCGTACGCACATATGGAAATAATCAAAATATAGTATGTGGGGAGACTTTTATGTAAATAATGGGGCAGCCATGAGGAAGCACACCCCTTAAAACATAAAGAAAGAACGCATATTATATGGAGAATGAATTAATAAGAATAAAACACAATATAATAATGTATACGTGGGCTTCATGTGTTTATGAGTGGAGTCGGCCTTAAGTAAGCAAGCCCCCCCTTAACACATATGAGATGCGTATATATTATGGAGAGGATGAGACTTCATTCTCATCATCGAACTTCGCTCTCTTCATCTTCGCATAAGGGACAAGGAGAAGTGCGAATAAGGCTTGAAGAAATGCGCATTCCTTGTGCGCATAAAGCCAAGGAGATCTCGCATATTCTTGGTTTGGGTTATGTGGAGTATGATCTTGGTTGAGGGAGTTCTCATACACGGTTGGAGCTGAAACTTGGTACACGGTATTGCAGATTTGTATGAGTATTTTGGGTGACCCGTGTGGGTACTCGGTTCTGTACGAGGTGCATATTGGTGTATGATTAAGGCTCTCTTGCCTTGTTGTATTATTCTTAAGTGTTGGCCTTGGATATTCTACCAGGCACACTTGTATTATTGGAAAAGATCATAATAATATTTGGGTAGACTTTACCGGGAGTTGCCCCTCCCATTCTACTCGGTTATTTGCAATTGTTGTTTGGTTTAATTGCACATGAAACTATTATGAATGGTTTGTGAAGATTAATGCTTTTACATGGTTATAAGATAACAGTTAAGGCATGTTTATATTATTTAATGTGGTTAAGGCGTAGTCCATATGCATGATTAGTGAAAAACGGTCGTGCACAGTGGTGCCGCACCCGCCCAATAAAAGAAAAAAAGATTGGGGGCGTGACAGTTAGGGCTGAACTGGCTCTGATACCATGTTAGAAAATAGAGAGAGATCAAAGAGTGATTACACATAATACAAAACACACATTGTGATATCTTTATTGATCACAATAGTTACACATATATAGGACATAAATCTCTGACTTCCACACGTCTAGATCATAACTACAATCCACACATATGAAACAACAACTTCTAGATTGACACTTGGGAAATCTCAATGACAAATCATGACAACACATGGAGGCATTATTTCCAATAATTTGGAGGTTTCTTGTCTTCAATCAGACATACATGTCTCGATTTAGGAGTGTAATTACCGAATATGTCATGAGCCCAAACCATAGAATCCACCATGTCTTTGTTGCGGACATGGACTGGGTTCAAAATGACAATAAAGTGGTGTCAAAGGTTTTCCCATTCTCCGAGGATATGAAGATGCTGAGCGGAGAGCCAACCTTGTCCCCAAATAGTTGTGCTTTCCTCATCTGCAATCTGAACCAAAGTATGTCGTCCATTTGCTTGAAGGAAATCAATAAGCTCAAGTGGGAGGTGATAGTTTAGGCCGCTCCCAACGCATGGATTTGTGCAAATTTGAACTCGTTCCCCATTTCCCACTTTCCATATGAGACCCTTTTCAATCACCTGGAATGATTGGATGATTGTCTTCCATATAACTGAAACATTTGATCTTGATCAGAGGTGCAGTTCTATTCCACTATGGTCTAAGGCCTAATGTACTTTTGATATCAAATGGCATCCCACCTTAGCTGCCCAGGCTTTTGCAAATAAATGAATGTTCTTCCATCCCATCCACCCCATTCCATTGGCAATAATATTCTATCCCATTTTACCCATTTTGATTTAAAAAAAACAATATATAATTTTTATTTATTTGTTTAACTAGTGAACGTAATTATGAATATTTTAAAAGGATATCAATATTATGCGATATGGGATGAAATATTTTTGTTGCCTTTTATCGGATGATTTAATATTTTTGGTACATAATATTGTATAATTTCGATTGGGCTCTACTTGATGAGCTTAGTGAAATCCTTTAACAAAATATAATTGCTTATATCGGGAGGGTTATTCATAAAAATTCTGTCGGGTAAGAATGGCGGAGATGTGACATAAAAAGGGTGCCATGGAATATAAGAAAGTGAGAAATAATTACAAAGTTTTGAAATATATTAAAGTTTAATTAATTTTATAAGTACATTATAAACTTAAATATTAAGATAAAATTGAAATCTTAAAGAATTTTTAATATTATAAATAATTAAAAAGCGTAATGGTTATTATTCTTTATAAAGTTTTAAATGTAAATTTAAAAAAAATTAAAATATATGGAAAGTTTTAAAATATAAATGGTAATTATTTAGATAATAAAATTAAAAATAATGTTTTTATATTATATTAAAAATTAATTAAATACATTATTATATATTATTATAAAAAATATTATTTAATTTTTCCTTCTGGTATTTAAGGGTTAGAATATAAAAAGTATAATTAAGATATAAAAAATATAATAATTAAATATAATAAGATTATTTTATTTTTAGTGTTTACCATTGATAATTTTAATAGAAAATATCAGAAAATATATACATAATTTGTGATGAGGTTTATGGATTTACAATGTTTAAACATTAATTATCTATTTTACGAATTCCCATCTCAAATGATCTATAAATTAATAATCTCATAAATGGTATTAACTATTAACCATTATTCGGAATGCATATAATTTTTATGAAATCAAAAAATGATGTCAAAAAATATATTTTCTAATTAATATTAAATAATTAAATACATGTTTATAAAACCCAATACTCATCTCTACTCTCTTACTTCTACATTAACTCTACTAAATATCTTATTAATTATTCTAATTATTTATTTTATTATTTCATCACTTTTAATACTTGTCTTGCCACACCTTTACCTTTCTTACTTTCTCACCACCTTTATTTCTCCATTGTTCAAAGTTTGTGTAATGATCAACTTTCCCCTACTATGTTCTCATTATACATTAATTTATGTGAGCACACTCATGTCGTTCTTTATGCATTATTCTTTATTTTAGTTTTTAAGATTTTCCCATTATTTTATATGTTTGTACACTAATTTTATTTGACTTATCCTTATTCAATTTTGTTTTGTTTCATTATGGCTCATTAACTTGCTTTATATGGATTTCTAATGCATCTTTTAAAAATATATATACATATATCTTGGCTTTAAACATTGTGCGCTCTTCCAAATTTATTTTGCACATATATGCTATGTGACACCTATGTTATTTCTTCTAAATTTTGTGTTACACTTCCATTTTGGCCCGATTTCGCTTAACTTTAGCACATGGTTTCCATATTTATACATAGTACTTTGGATGCTGTTAACGCGAAATATGTGGATTGATAAGTACTAGCGTTCATACCATTTAGAGCTAAAATCTATGTTGGATGAAATATTAATTATCTCAAGATTGGGTAAACTCTAAGTAAATGGGACAATAGGACAATGTTTCCAAGGTAAATTAGATTAGGGATACGCAGTGATCAACTAACTAACTAATTATCGAAATTAGGAAGACTAAGGTGAAGGGATAAATTAAGAAAGATATAGGCCATTTAATTACATAGTTGATAATTTAATGTATTTATAATTATGATCACTGTTTATGTTTGAGTTGAGATTTTAGGTTCATTTAAACATGAGATAAAAACTAGATCAATTAATAAAGGAAATGTGAGTCAAAAATGGGAATAAGCAATATGGCATTAAACCTTACTAAGGTAGAAAGCGTTACAAGGGTCAGGGAGATGTTCTCCTTTGGGAACAACGAGTAAATACGACCCCTTTTCCTAGACATTGTTTGACCATGTAAGGCCCATGCTAAAAATATTCAAGCTTTCCTTGACCTAAGGTATCGTGGACATGCTCGTACATAAGGAAAAGATTATCTTCATGAAATACATGAGGGTGCACCTTTCAGTTATATTGAGTTTACACTTTTTGGACACTTAAATGGTTTGCAAGACAACACAATATTCTTCCTTGGAATGTTAAAAAATAACTAGTGATTGTTCTAAGAGAATGGTATTAGGGATAACTTCAACAACCAAATGAAAGGAGGGGATTTTACACTCAAATAACGAAAGTGTTAGCAATACCCATAAGGCTAGGAAGTGCATTCAATGTGAGTTGACATTTTCCTTATTCATAGTCTATTGGAGCATTATTTTAAGAATTTTATCCACAACCTAAATTTGGCTATTTCCCAATGGAAATTAATAATATGAAGATTGATGCTTAAAACCTAATAGTGAAGCTAGCTTACGCCAAATATATACTTGAAAATGTCAGCCATGGTTAGGAACAAATTTCTTTAGGACACCAAATTGAGCAATAACGTGATTGGAAAAGAAATAAATTGTAATAGCTATGGTGTTGTTGGATGCTAAGATCGCTTCAATCCATTTCATGAAGTAATCAACAACCACGATAATGTATTTATGATAAATGATAGAACGAGGGTTACATTAAATGAAATTAATGGCCCATTCGCAAAATGGAATTATAGTGCTGCTAGGAAATAAAGGAGATAGAAGGGATAATGCATAAAGGGCAGAAAATTTATAATTAATGCAATGCTCAATTGCTTGGAATAGTAAGGAAAATATATTGTACATGAATAACCTTTTGGGTAGTGGTCATCTTAGAGGGATGGGCACCACAAACACATCTTTGGTAGGTGTTTAAGTTTTGCTCCAACTCATTATCAATGGGACAACGATGTAACAACGTATGAACTCTTCAATGATAAATTTCATCTCCAATGATGAACAAATTGATGAATAAATAGTTGATTATCATGGAGAGATGAAGACCTAATTGCTAGGTTTGCAAATAAATTGAAATGTCATCATATCAAAGATCATCACTCAATATAGCTAATAAGTGTTAGTTGACAACGTCATAATTAAAAAATTAGTCTAATGTACATATTGGAACATTAGAAACAACTACGGCTAAGACCATCTTGCGTGTGATGAATATCAAATCAAATTCTTAAATGAAATGATCCAATGAGTGTAATTTCCATTGATAACTGACCCATTGAATAAAAGGACATAGAAATTTATTTTCCTACTTCATGTGGCTTGATGTTCCCACCATGGAAAAGAGAGCACTGATTTTTTAGAGTATGAAAAAATGGTCAGTTTCGTGGTGTCTAGATGTTGGGTATGTCATATTCTTTCATTATTAGCCTATTTGGACCCCAATGGTAATTCAGGGGTTTTCCCCCTTGTATAATTGTCGTTGTAGGGGGGTTGGGGTGGTGGGAGGTGGGGTGGGGACAAAACTTTTATTAAATAGCCCCCTCCTCCACTTAATAAGGGCTTTCGAGGGCAACACCCCTGTAGATTGTTTTTTGGAAAATTTGCATTGTAAAATATTTTAATTTCATAGTTAATTTGGATAGTTCATTATTAGGTTGCAAATATAATGGTAGAAGCTATGTTAAGTGTTTTTCCCTAATAAGAAAACATTATTTTAAGAGGTAATTGATGCCATCTATGGAATCATTGACACATATTGAGAAGCTTGTTGGTTTTCTTGATTTTAGGTTTCTAAGATAAAATTTCCATGTTAATGTGTGTGTTTTCCATTATATTTTGTTATATTTTAATTAACAATTTGTTTGCAGTAATTGAGTTGTACAAGGTTAAAACATACACTATAAATTGAATCTAATTCCTTTGAGATGATCATGGGCTCATGGTAATTATCAAGGGCTTAATGTGGTATGTATATGATGGGAAGCCTTGAGATCAGTGAAGTGGCGCTATGAGATGGAAAGTGTGCTCTAAAATTTAATGTGGGTATAGGAACAATTAAGGAAACATGAACCTGAGAAATGACATTCAAAAGAACCCATATCTATAGTTGAATTGTGGGTGAGTACGAAAACAAAATTAACACCATGATGGTTTTGCAACTCACAAATCTTGGTGCTAAGATGAAACAAGAAAATATATAACTCAAGAACCAACCCTGATGATGGGATTTGTAATAGATTATGTGCAAAGCCTATGGAAGTTAGTTGGTAGTGTATTTTATAATTATTAGGTCAATCATACAAGAATCACATTGAGAAGGAGCCAATAAATCTCTTTGATATAAGAAGGCATGAGACATTGTAGTCACATGGAGTTAACTTAAAGAGGGGAGACTCGATTTTAGAGAGAGTTTCCAAAGAGAAGAAATTATGATTGAAACGTTGGCATTGGTTCTTTCATGCAACAACTATGCAAGGACGGAAAATGGCAGCCAAGGAAAGATTGATAACATATCCAAGCTAGGTCGAGGAAAAAAATCATGGAAGTTGTGTAGTGACCGAGTTGTGTATTGATTATGGTTGTGGTTAGAAAAAAATCATAGTGTAGAAAAAGATAGATTAGGTTCTTAAACCACAAGCTATGGAGTTAGCGATAACATGAGATTATCTTGGAGATGACCATGTGGAGCCTAGCAATTTCTTTGAGATCCTAGTGATAAAAGGTGTGATTAAGGTGATCTACTTCTAAAACGGATTCACCACAATCATGGCATAAATTTGGACATAGAACCATTAGAGACACATAGGCATACCAACAATGGTTTGAGTATTTGAATTAGGCCACATCATTAAACAGGATGCCTTAAATACACAAACGTAGGGATAAATGAAGCATAAATAATAAATATGTAAGCATATCTATCAAGAGAGGGAGCTATAAGAGAAATTATCAGTAAAAGGACTTTAAAAATTAAATAAAAACATAAAAAATAAATAATGGGGATTACGAGGAAGATTCAAAATGCATTATGAACCTTGCAGCATAAAAATGATGAAAAGCCAATAATATTAGTCCTCTTCGAGGTAGAAACCTACTTTTACAATGAAGAGAATTTGTAAGTCAAAATTTGATAATCCTAATACTATGTCTCCTTAGGATATATAGGATACAAAGGGTATGATTATAATAAGATGGGACCATGAGGGGTTCTAGCATACATAACAATATAAAAATATAAATGAAATATCACTCAATATCTAGGGACTAAGAAGAGGTTTTAGTGTTAACATGGGGGATTATTTTTTAAGGCACAAGGTTCATATCACAATGGAACCTAGAGATCAAGGTAGGAATACTCGAGTGTGGTTGGGCACATTCGACACTATTGACGTAGTTGACCATGCCTATTGGTGGACGATATCATTAGTAGTTGTACTATCAATGGGTAGGGTTTTCAATAGAGAAGGATATTGTTGCATGGAGAATGCACCCTTATTGGGCATGATTTTGTGGGTCATGTAGGAATTGGCTAGCTTATTGGATGATGGATGGGTCTATTTAAAGAGATGGAGCGATGAGAGGTAACATGGATTTGATGAGTGCGATTGGTGTTTGAAGGTTGGGTTAATGTATGGATCGGAACAAGTTGGATATATGGTGAGAGAGAGGTTGCATATCTACATGGATAAGAGAATGTAGATGGAGTCAATTGTGTTGAGGTTTGGTGAAGGAATTGGTGTGTTATGGAGAGACCCAGTTGTGTATGAACACCATAAAGGTTTTTGGTCCAAGTTTTAAATCCTAGGCACATGCAAGTTGTATTCTCCAAGGTTGTTGTATGACTTGTTGTTTAGGCATACATGTAGCACAATAGTGCATGATGACTCAAGTTGTGGAATGAACCACTTAAATAGGTATGAGGGTTGTAGGTGTACTCATATACTAGCTTGACGTTAATTTGTTGTAAGGCATGTTATTCAAGCATACATGTGGAGTGTGGTGGTGCACAAATGATCAAATTGTCAAATGAACAGCTTGAATGGATACGGGGGTGGTAGGTGTATTGATACACTAGCTTGAGGGAAAAACACAAAATATGAGGATGTAATATGGCTAATAAACCATGTATGGGAAAAAGTATCATAGAAAACTGATGCATACAACAACTAGCTACCTATATATGCCAATAGATGATAACTTTTTTATATAAACTTCAATAGAGTGATTAAGATCATGTTAATCTTACAAGACTAGAAATTTTGGAAAATCATGATTTTTCTTATAATATTATTTTTTTTTTCTCGCTAAAAAACTAATCTATTATATACAGTAACAGGAAAGACATTACAATCATAGAGTTTCATCCCCAGAGGCTAAACCTTGGCACTCTGGACTTTAAGAGATCAAAAGAGCCACCTTAGTAGAGGTGCCATAACTAACCAAAACATCCCACACAGGGGTTCCTTGTCCTTCAAAAAAGAGCAACCAGTTCGAACTAGATAGCCCGCTCAGGGGCAGCAGATAGCCAACAACATTTTCCCACGTAGGGGCCCCAAAAAACATGACACGAACAAGCATTAAGACCAAATAACATAAACCGAAAGCCGAAGCAAAACCTGAGTGTTGCTGGAGTGGGTAATGCTGCTCGGAAGGCCAGCTATTCCTCCGGCTCCTCTTCGACGATCGGGCACCACCCAAATTGTTCCATTTCCTCCACAGAAGGGAAGGGGTCCAGGTTGATGTCGTCCTTCTTGGACGTGGGCGCTTCCTGAGGCTGGGGAAGGCTGGGGGCCTGTTCTGCATCCTTCCCAGGCATGGCCTGGACAAATTCTGACCTTTCGCCCTGTTGCGTCCCTTTGCCGCGGAGCTCTTCGCTGTCGGATTGTGCTTCCTCCAGAAAAAGTACCGAAACATGGGCATTGATACGGGGTCTGTCCATCGAGCTGCTGAAGGTAAAAATGGCTGAACCAAAGGCTGGCGAAGGAGCTGAGTCAGGGTCTGGGCTGCTAGAGTCCATGAATTGTCTGGATTGGATAGGATTGGCTGCAGTAAAGCGATGGCATCGGCAGCAACAGCAATGGGAGTGAGGATCGTCAACAGGAGGCCGAGAGGACCCTCCGCGTGCAGAGCCTCGACGGCTGAGCAATCGCTGTCGAGGCCTGACCATTTTTGCAGGAGCGCCGAGGGAAATGAGCAGAGCGGGGTGGGGAGGCGGAATTGACAAAGAGGCGAGCGGGCGGCAGGTATTGACACAGAGGCCCTTCAAACTTGAGATTGCATACAGTAAACAAAGGGACAGTAGGTATTGTCTCCCGGAGAGCCGAAGACCAGGCGAGGGCCTGAACGGTGAATGTCGAACGCTGAGCATGAAGCAGCTTATGCTGAGCCCCCCATCACCTTTTTTAACCGCTGCATCGTAACCTCGATCCTCGAACGCCATAACTGCTCGTTGCAGTCGAGCCCACAGCTTGAACGGAGCAATGAATGCAAACCTGCGGTAAACCTTACCATATATTCCTTGGCGGCGATCGGGCATTGAATGCCAACCTTACACCTGAGGCAGCACATGTCTAGCATGTGGCTCCTCGTAGCTTACCGTCGTGTCACCCGCATCCGGGGAAACTGCATCTCTTTGGATCAGGCTTTCGCATTCCTGGACCTGGAGATTGTTTGGAATGATATCCAAGTTTCCTGATAGGAGGGTCTGTTCATTTTCTACCCCTATGTTGGCCAGGAGGTCAGCTACCTTGTTGCCCTCTCTTTTTGTGTGATTGAAGGAGATGGCCCTGTTATTGCGCAATTCTTGTTCAATAGCATTCAGCCTCGCTTCTAGCCTCCAACTGGATGCAACTTTCCTGGCTTGAGAGCCGTTCTGTATGCGCGTAGCCATGTTTATAAGGATCTGGGAATCGCCTTCTACTATCAGGGGTTGAAGGTTGAGTTTCCAGGCGAGAAGGAGACCTTGCCAGAGTCCCTCTAGCTCTGCGGAGTTGTTGGTATCCCACCCAATGTTTCCAAAGTAAACCTGCAGAGGAGTGCCTTCATGATTCCTCAATATTCCTCCAAATCCAGCTGCTCCAGGATTGCCTTTGGAAGCCCCATCAAAGTTGAGTTTGTATGAGAATTTAGGGGGGGCGTTCCAGAGGCTGTTGTCCTTGATGCTGCTTTTAGAAGGGCCATTCTTGGGAAATTCTTGAGGCAGATGCAGTTGCCAATTGTCAAGAATGCTTTTCTCATTATCTGTAGAGGGGAGATCCTCCTTTGTCCAGGATCGTAGCGACATCGTTTCTTTGAGATTCCCAAGTAGCCTGTTCCATATTTCTTCATTTGGAGAGCGCTTGTTTTTGAATATACGTTTGTTCCTTTCCTTCCAAATGTTCCATAGGACAATTCCGGGGATGATGTTCCATAGATAGTTGAGTAGCTCGCTTTTGTAAGGGTTCTGTGGCCATTGTCTTATGGAGTTGATGATGTCGTTCTCCATTCTGCATCTTTTTTGGCATCTGAAGCTCACCTTTTCCCATAACTGATTGGCTAGTGGGCAAGTGTCCAGGAGGTGTTGGAGAGTTTCTTCGTTTTGATTGCAGTTGTGACAGATAGAAGGACCATGAAAGTTTCGTCTCCTTAGTTTATCCCATGTGAGAATTCTTTTATGTCCTACCAGCCAGAGGAAGAAGGAGATTTTGGGCCAGGATCCGAGACCCCAAATTTTGCTCCATATTGGATCTGAAGGAGTGGGGAAGTTGCAAACCAATTTGTAAGCTTCGGAGGTGGTGTAGGTCCCTTTGGGTTGGTATCCCCATCTGAGGATGTCATTGCCTTCATCATGCCTAATGCTTCTTTTCCTTAATTCTTTCTCCAACTCTTCTGCCTCCCGGGTATTTGTGTTATTGAGTATTTGGTTACTCTGTCTCCATTTCCTGAATCCATGCTCCATCTCCTGCATCCAAAATTGTTGGATTTTTTCCTGCTGCTGCTCCTGCCTGTCGGGTATCAGAGATGGATGCAGAACACTAGTAAGCTTGGGCATTTGGTTCCAGGCATCTGTCCAGAATCTTGCCATGCGACCATTCCTTATTTCCCAGAAGCTGTGCTACTGAATTAGCTGATAGTGTTGTTTGGCCGCATTCCAGATTAGCGACCCCTTGTCAGTGGGAGTAAATCTGATGAGCTCTTCTTGAGGTCTATTGTAGGCGTATTTTTCTGTCCAGATTTTTACCCAAGGCTTTTCTGGATTAGTGACCCATTTCCACCAGATTTTGGCGTTCATAATGGAATTGCTGTACTCTGGGTCCCTCAGCCCGATGCCACCCTTGTCTTTGGGCATGCAGACAGTAGTCCATTTAACCAGTGCCCACTTGCGGTTAGTTGCCGAGCTGCCCCATAGAAAGTCACGCTGAAGGTTCCTTATTCTTTTTAGAACCCATTTTGGCGCTGCAAGGATTGAGAAAAGGTAAAGAGGCATGGCCTGAAGGACAGACTTGATGAGCACCACACGACTGGCTAAATTTAGAGATCTGTACGTCCAAAGGTTGAGACGGGATTCAAGCTTCTCTAGGAGAGAACGCCAAGCGGGATGCTTTATGGTTGAGGCAGTTAGGGGAGCTCCAAGATATTTAGAGGGGAGGGTTGCAGAGGGAAAGCCCAGAATGCGAGTGACAGCAGATTTGACAGAAGGAGGAGTGTGAAAGAAGAAAATCTGTGATTTGGAGCAATTGACATTGGTGCCTGAGGCTTCAGAGAAATCATTGAGAAGGGTTTTTAAGCACGAGGCTTCCTGGACAGAGGGGTAACCAAAAAGCATGGTATCATCAACGAACTGCTGATGAGAGGTGGCAGGGGTGTTGTGAACAGAAATGCCTTTGAGCTGTTGAGAATGGAGGGCGTGTTTGATGTGACGACCTAGACCCTCAGCCATAAGAACAAATAGGAAGGGGGATAGGGGGTCCCCTTGCCTAATACCTCGAGAGGGTTTGAAGGGGCGGGAGGGGATACCGTTCACTAAGATGGAGAAGTGAGTGGAGGTAATTAGACTCATGACCCATCGGATCCATATGGAGCAAAATCCAAAAGCTTTTAACATATGTTGAATATATGTCCAACTGAGTTTATCGAACGCTTTAGATAGATCCAGTTTGAGTATCATACCTGCTTGCTTTGAGTGCTTGAGGGAGTGTATTATCTCGTGCGTGAGGAGAATGCCATCCATTATCTGTCTTCCTTCCACGTACCCCGACTGTTCCGGTGAGATGAGTAGAGGTAAGAGGGGCTTTAGCCTGTTTGCAATAACTTTAGATATGACTTTGTAAATGACGTTACAGAGTGCTATTGGCCTGAATTTATCAGGGGTGATAGAATCCTCCTCTTTAGGGATGAGAGTGATGAAGGTGGAGTTGAGGGAGGGAAGTAGCCAGCGTAGGGCCCTTGATTCTTCTACAATCTGCCAAACCTCCAGCTTTATCATATCCCAGAAAGCATGAAAGAACGTGGTAGTGAATCCATCTGGGCCAGGGGCCTTTCCTTCTTTAAGCTGGGACATTGCCTCATCCACTTCCTGGGGGAGAATAGGGCGTAGGAGAAGCTCATTGTGTTCCTCCGTGATGAGCTTTGGCACGTTGCTGGTTATTTTTCCAATAGCCTGTTGCCGATCTTCTACATGTTCATGGTGGACATGTTGGAAGTGATTGAGGAGTACCTCTTCGATTTCCTCATGCTTCTCTACTTTTGCCCCTTCTTGATTCTGGATGAAAGGTATATTATTATGCATCCTTCTCTGCACCGTGGTTCTGTGGAAGAATTTGGTGTTACGCTCTCCCTCCTTCAACCATCTGACCCGTGATTTTTGCTTCCAATAGATTTCCTCCTGCTTTCTTCTTTCCTCAAGCTGGCTGTGGATGTGTCGTTCCTGTTCCAGGGTTGCCTCCGTATGCCCCTCTGTGATTATTTTTTGTTAGAGATCTACCAGTTTCTGATTTAACTCTTTTTGCGCCTTAAAAATATTTCCGAAGGTTTCCCTATTCCATCTCTTTAGGTGAGTTTTTAGAAATCTTAGCTTCTGTTGGAACTGATACATTTTTTATCCTTCTGGATGGACGAAGGATGCCCATGTGGTCTTAAAAAAGTCTTTGAATGTAGGGTGCGAAAGCCAAAACCCTTCAAAGCGGAAGGGTCTTTTTGTCAAGTCACCTGGTCTTTGCCATTGTAGAGCGATCGGCCAGTGATCCGACCCTGTGTGCGCAAGTATTGCAGCTGAAATGTCTCCTCCAAGATGAACCGCGTTGTCTGAGATGAGGAAGCGATCCAATTTGGAGGAAATTTGATGTTTGCCAGCTCTGCGATTGCTCCAAGTGAAAGTACCATTACAGAATGGCAGATCTATGAGAGACGCTGTCTGGATGAAGTCCTTGAAGCGAGCAACTTCTGGATCCATTCTGATTCTCCCTCCGATCTTCTCCTCGATTTTAGTGATCATGTTAAAATCTCCTCCAACAATCCATAGTGGGTGCCTTCTGTTATTGCTCAGAGCTTCTATAGTGTCAAGGAGCGCAATTTTGCTTCCTGTGTCTTGCGGGAAATATACATTTGATAAATTGCCATGAATGTTGGTACCCAATATGTGAAAGGCCGCCTGTATGAGGTGATGAGAGGCGTGAAAATCTGAGAGGGTTACCGCTTGGGTATTCCATACTATAGCAAGCCCTCCTGAGGCTCCCGAGGCGTCGACTGCAACCGAGCGACAACCTGGCCAAGCTTTGGAGAGTATACTTCCTAGTGTAGAGCTATTACACTTGGTTTCCTGGAGAAAGCACATCTGCGGCTTTTCCATTTTAATCATGTTTTTTAACATTCTGAGTTTTCCAGGGCTGTTGAGCCCTCTTAAGTTCCATGATACTAGCTTCATGGTTCAACTATTGATAGAGGGCTTGTAGTACTTCGTCAATTTAGCATACCTGCCTGAATCGACCAGGATTTTCCCAATCTCGATCGTTCGCTGGAGATCTGTTTTTCTTCCTCTCTTTTTAGTGTCTTTTGGGGGTAGGCTGCCATCCCAATGACTTCCTGGTTGTATCCCTAGTTGGTGCTGATGATAGGCCCTCGAGATGACCACTTCCAGCTTATTGAGTTGATCCTCTTGTATTGTATCGTATGCTTTCTTTTTGCATGCTAGTTCTAATTCCAGTATATCTAGGCCATTTAGATCTATGCTTTCTGGCTCTTCTTCCATTTGTTGCACTTGGCTGCTTCCTTCTATATTGATCTCTGAGTCCTGGGGGAGGTTTGCCTTTCCGTCGACTTCCATATCCTTGTGAATCTCTGCTGTTTCTTTCTGACTTCTGCTGAGGATAGTTGGAATGATTATGGGGGGTTGAGATTTGGAGGGGGGAGCTGAGGGAGGGGGATGGGAGGAGGAAGAAGGATGAGCAGGGTTGGTCTCAGAGATCAGGGGTTGCTCATCGGAGGTCTGAGCAAGAATATCGAAGCTGTTCTTAGTTACTGGGCCATGGGTACTAGTTTGCATGGGTTTGTTCCCATTCGGGGGCTTTTTATGCGAGCGCTTTCGGCTAGGGACTTTGGTGAAGCCTTCCTGGGTTAGGGTTTCAGAGGGGTCAGGGATATTGGCTTTGGCGTTCAGAGGGCAGTCCCTGAAAAGATGCCCCAGAGCATGGCACTTTCTGCAACGAAAGGGTACGTGTTCATAGTCGAGAGGCTGGATCCATTCTTCATCTCGGTGGGAGAGAGTTACCGACTCTGGTAAAGCTTCATTCAGGCGCATGAAGACGCAAATTCGAGCATAGGAAGTGTATCTGCGCGATTTGGTTTCTTCTGCCGCTCTGATGTATTCCCCCAATCCGTTTCCTATACCCTTGAGAATGTCCTCGTCCCAATATTCATCTGGGAGAGAGTACATTCTGATCCAAACCGGCGCCCATGTGAGATCTTCTTTATTCGGGTTAAATCTTGGGATCCATTCCCTCAAATACAGTCCCGCTGAGTTAAAAAAGTATGGCCCTGCTCCCAGAATCCTATATTTGTCCTCTAGACAGAAAAAGATCGCGGTGAAGAAGCCTTTCGGCCCTAGCTGCAGAGTGACATCTCCTTTGGGTTTCCATTTCGCCGCTATCAAGCCATATAAGGCTTTCTCAGTCGGCCAGAACCCTATAAACTTCCCAATGAGGGCATGATCTCTCATGTACTCTATTCGCCTGTCAATCTTGTCTCCCGGCAGCTCTATTCGGGGCCGTTCTTTGGCCACTGGTCGGCATGTTGTTGAGGATATTTTCGGGCCTTCTTCTGGAGTTTCTCTTCGATCTTGTGTACTGCTGTCTTTGTCCTCCCGATTTCCCGTCTCCTTGTTATCATACTGATGCTTTTTCCCTTTGTTTAAAATCTCCTTATCGACAGATCCAAAGATTACCGTTTGCTCAGGATCGTGCTGCGAAGGGGAGGGCTCTGACGCCCTCCCCTGAGGATGTTCCATTATGCCGCTCTAATGTCCTGCAGCTCTGTCACGCTGCAGAGGTTTCCTTTCAGCCCGAGAGTGTATTCCGTGCTGTGCAGTCTGCGCCGTTGAGGATTTTCTCAGAACCCTAGTTTGAGCTCTCGCCAAATCTCGTGAACCCTACACTTATTTTTCTTATAATATTATTACATAATATGACCTATTTCATTTAAAATCTATTATAATTTTCTTTTAAATCTAAAAATAATAAATATATTATTTAAAATTAATTTTGAAAAAAAAATACATCCATATCATATTATTGTTATTATGTATTCAATGATGTATTTATTTTCCTTTCTCGTTTTTACTAACATTAAAATCGAATCATTTTACATGTGAAAATGTCAAATCAAATTCTTAAAAGTAATGATGCAATGAGTGTACATTCCATTGATACTATAATTTCCATTTGATAACCCGACCATTGAACAGTAAAAATGAGAGTGGGAATGTTACAATTTTGTTTCCGCAAATCACAATTGAATGAGGAAAAAAGGGCCAAAGACAATTTGGAGAGTCTATAAAACCAAAAAGTAGTTTCGGGTCATTTTGGGAAGAGTTTATAAAACTAAAGCTTAGTTTAAATAGACATTTACGAAAGAGTAATTATTGGTCAAAGAAGCCCATAATGCTTCTGTACGGAACTAGTCCTTCTCATTTAAAAAAAACTAATAAATAGTTTAAATGTTTTATTTTTTTATTATATTTATATATCCGTATTTTATTAATAATACTTAGTAACAATTTTAGAATAATAATTAAAATTTTAAGCTTCAATTTTATGATTATTAAAATTTTATGTTTCAATTATTAAAATTATCAATATTTTAGATTTTTAAAATGTTAAATTAATTTATATATTGAAAAAAATTATTGTAATATTACTATCTAAATAATAATGATTTAATGAAAGTTTAACCTAAAAAAATAATATATTTATATAGTTGAATTTAGGAAATATTTGAAAAATAAGTTAATTCAATTTTAGTGATGTTAAAAAGTTAGTATGGTTATTGAGCCAAGAGACTCATTGAACTTGAGACACTCATTTTACAGCCCTATAGTCGAGTGTGAGGGGATGTGCAAGTTTGTTCATCTGTTCGTGCCTCTTTAAAATAAAAATTGTATTATAAATAGAAAAATAATGTCCATTATAATTAAAAAAAATTGAATATGCTAGGAACGCTAGCTGTAAGTGCATTCATAGCCGATTTCAGTCTTGCATTAAATCGCGATAAATTAGCGCTAAGAGAGAAGTATATTGAATTGGAAATTAAAAGCATTCTTTAGTTATTTGTATAGCATGTCTTAAGAACTACTGCATATTGATTGTTGATTCGATGCACTTTTTATGGCTCAAATTGAAAAATTATTAAAGTTATTGAGAAATCTAATTGTGTCTACCACTGAAAGCACGATGATAGTCGGCAAGAACACTCTGTGATATTAAAACCTATCTACAAAATACACTGGATAAAATAGAATTTTTTGAGCTTGAATCTGAGGTTCAGTGAGATGAGTTACAATAGAAAAAACATCATTTTGAACTTGTTTCTGTTCATAACATTGAAACAGACTCCCATAAGAAGCAAGTTGATTCAGATCTAGTGCCCAATGAAGCAACAAAATTGCATGCAGAAGCAGAAATTCAGCCTGCACTTTCCAAGCCAATCATCAGACCTTGGGAAGAGCTTGTCAACAATAAGCACAAAACAGGTCCTGGATATGACAAGGAGGCATCCTTTCATATTCGAGATTATTCCAAGCCCATTCAATTTCAAAGTGTTGGGTTTCTTCATGATAATTCACTTTGACCTGTTCTAGATTACGCTCCTCCACATTCGCAACCAAAAGTTGTTAAATGCCAACACTGTGAATGAGTTGCCATATGAAAGATCATTGTTTTGACCTTCATCCATGTAATTCTTGTCATAAAACCAATCATTCTTCCAACATATTTTTCAAAAACAAACCTCTTGCAAGAACAAAGATTCACCTTGGATGGACTGTTTCTTGGCAATGGGCTTCAACAACCAAGAAGATATTTCTATTATATGTCAGAACTTGTTCTAGTGTATTAAACAATGGGGCAATTGAGTTTTCTCCATCATATCACTTGTATCTGACGGGGAGAAATGATGGTAATTTACAAGCTTCAAAGCCAAATCAAGCGAGCTTGAGCCATAACCTACCATACCAAATTCAGAGTTATAGCCAGAGTCAAAGATGCCCCTGAGCATGCCTTCGGTTGGTGGTAATCCTTAAACCATCTATGCGGGGTTGAGACCTCCCTCTTCAGGTTGAGCTTCTCCCTCTTCAAATAATTAGGGACACTTCCTCTAGCAGAAGACTTTAGCTTCTAGCAAGTTTTGGAAGAGTTCTAGGAACTGCACTAAGCGTTCGAGTGTTGGAGATCATCCTTAAACCACCCCCTTATACCAACATTTCAGAGAGCTCATTTAGCCTAGTGCTGCAATGCATTTTTGCACATTTTGTATTACAACTCTCTTCTTGGACTCATACATACCCCTTCGGATCAAGGGGGGGATGTTGGACACCCAATCCTCCAAGGGTTAAGGCGTGGGAATTGAACAGACAAAGGAGTCCAAGAGACGTTGGAAGATGAATCTTATAAATATACATCCTTGTTAATAGAAAAATCAATTCCCTGTTATCATTTATGATTGTTTACATTTATATGCTCCTGACATAAAGTAATTAGAAGTTAAAAAAATATGTAACTTAGATGATTAAATCTTATACTTTCCAAAAATATTTCAATAAAGAGATTTAAATAAACTATGTGAATATTTATGTTAATTAATTTATGTCAATATGAACTTCATATATATCTATATATAGAGAGAAAAAAAATCAAGTTTTTATGGTTAAAAAATTTATTTGGTCTTATATATACTTTATTTAGTAGTCATAATTACAATTTAAACAATGAAAAATAACACATTGTATTTCCCACTATAAAAAAATTTAAGTGTGAAGAAATTTGATCTCTAAACTCATGTGAGATACTTACTTACCATGAATGATTGAACAACATTTGAAAAACAATCAGATAAATTATTATCTTAACATTTTATAATATGAGCCAGATAAACATCCCTGGTTTATACAGATCCGCAAATCGAGGCGGCCAAGAAAAAGTCACTGTATGTGCACGAAGGTTGTAGAGGCGGTGATGTCTTCTAAATCTGCAGACGTTGCATACTCATCAGGACAGGACATCTGCAGACTGCCATGGCTGTCCTGCTGTGATTGTTGTCGTTGTTAAGCTTAATTTTTTGAATTTAGTTGATTGTAGATTTGAAGAAAGAGAAATAATAGTTTCTATTTTTAAATATTCTGTTGCAGAATGGGCCAAATCTCAAGCCTTTCGCTCAGTTTTCGGTGCTTTTCTGCGACATCTTGGCAAAATCTTGTAATGAATATATTTGGCAAAATCTTGTAATAATTATATCATATTATTATTAGTAGGGGCGTTGCTTTTGTAGTTGTTTAATTTTTACTTTTTATATATGGTATAAATCTATTTTAGTTTTCGATTATCATGTAGTGGGAGGATAGAATTCTTATAGGTGCAGCATGTTTTTAAATTTTTAATTTAAAAAATAAATTCGATAGAATTTAGGTGTAGAAATTTAACATGCTATACATTGTGTTTAGATGTTTTTTAATTTTAGAAAAAGTTAGCATTAGTTTCATGTTGAATATTGAAAATTATAATGTAGAAGTATTTTTATCTAATAATAGAAAGAAAAATAATAGTTTTATAAAATCAATAGATTTATGTATAATAAAATATTTTATTCTATGTGATTATTTAAATATTTTTTTATAATTTATATGGCTTTTTTTCCTATCTAATTTTATATTAACAAATTAAAAGGTTGTGTAGTTTTTCAAAAAATAAAGTGCACATATTGATTTATTAATATATTTTTTTTGCTTTAAGTTATTCTCTATATTTTATTTTTGAAAAGGTTTATATTAATTCCATGTTTAGCATCGAAAAGCAAAGTGTATACGTGTCTCTTAATGTAACAATATTTTATTTTTTTAAATAATTTTTATATATCATGAAATATTTTTTTTAATGCGATTATTCAAATATTTTATTTATAATTTATATGGGTATTTTTTTTAAATATCAAATTTATTATTAAATATTAAATGAATGGTTACAATTTTTCTAATAAAAGTTTATATTAATTAAATAATAAAATTTTTATTTATTTTATTTGTCTTTATATATGAGTATAGATTCATAATTTTGGATTTATGAAGTTTTATAGAGATCAAATTTTTTAAAATGTAATTTTTTTTTAGTAGAAAATTTGAGAAAATATTAACATTTCAAGAGATTTGATTCCTCTTTGACCTTGGTAAATAGATATGGAGTTAAGATAGATCTATGTTTGTCCTTAATAATATTATTTATAATTATATAATTTTCACACACACACAAACGCATATATATTTTTAATTTTATTAAAATCCCCATAATACCTCATTCTACCACCAAGTATGAGAGAGATGTGTAAGTATGTTTGTCTTGAAAAATGGTAATAATATTTCACTCACTCAACCATAAATAAGATATTTAGATGTCCATATGAAACAACATAACCTTATATCAACTTTATAGGGAAATAAACTAGATAAAAGTTAAAAAGTAATATCTATATATAGATGATCAAATATGTCCAGGTGCAAACATTTGATTCAAATTTTCCACTCTCAAGAAGTGTTCATCTAGCTCTTCTAGATCCACTATTAAGATGGATGTATACTCATTATTATTATTTAATACTTCATTTTATGAACAACATCTCTCCTACATTGACTCACGTTTAAATTTTTACACTCATTTACTTATACTACAATATCTCCCTATATTATGAAGTAGAGTGCATGTGGACATAAGAATAATGATGTAAAACTATTTTATTTAGTCAAATTATATTAATTTAATTGGATAACAAAATTAAAAATAATTCTTCCTTTATCAAGATGAAAAAAGGAAGGGATATAACCTTAAGCCATTAAAAACTTAGTTTTACTTCTTTGTGACTACAAGAGAATATTCTTACAAGTTGCTTACAAAACATTATACAAAAACAAAAAACAATAAAGAATTGATTAAAATGTGCCCCCTAGTAAAACCAAGGGAGTTTAGAGTTTGTTGAGATCTAAAATTTATTTCTTTGTGACTTTTCGTGCCTCATGTTAGATGAGGGGAGGGATGCTAGGTTTTCATCAACACTTCTTAAAAATGTAGAGAGGAGGGAGTATTATTGTCTTTCTTTCTTTTTTCTCTTTTTTTTCACGTGAATCTTCTTCTTCTAGTACCAAGGCCTTATCTTGAGAACTTTATGAAAAAATCTTGAATGAGAATTGCATATGATTTTTAAGAATACATATTCTATAATTTCAATGGAACTGATGATGGTTTGGTATCCTGAACTTCTTGTACTTCCTTTTGATATTGCAAAGCTCAAAATCTATTATCAGATTAAGATTCAGGCTTGAAGGAAGGTTGAGCTCTAAAGACAAGATGAGATCGCCTTGATTTATTTTTTTCTTTCTTGAAATTTGTTGAAAGTCTTCCACATCATTATTTCAAGGATTTTTATTGGGATTAGAAGTGATGGAAAATATTTGATGATTGAAGATATTTTTGCAAAGATCCCATACTCATGGAAAGTGTTACATTTGAAAGGAATTGGCTCATAATCAAGAGATTTAAAATGGATCCATCCCTCCAAATAAGGCTAGATCCCCTTAGGAGATCCCTTGTAAAAATATATTTCCATGCTTCCTTTATCACGAATGAGGATACCGCATTTAGGATTTGCATGGGTTATATATAACCCAACATGTTTCTAATTTCTTTGAAGTTATCTTCAACCGATAAAAATATGGGGAGATGGTAATCCTAACCTAGATGGGGGATGAAGAGGTTTCCATGTTCAAATTGAAAGCATGCATCAAATGAGATAGGAGCATTCCCTTGGAGCTCGTGAAGTAAGGACTAGATCTAAACATTAGATCCCTAGCCTCTTCTTTTTAAAACAAAAATAAAGAAACCTTCACCATAGAAAAACATTTCTAAAAGCTCATGATCATCCCAATTCTTAGCAATGCATTGAAAGAAGGTTTTATGCATAGGTCAAAGCCATGTAGATTTCATCTCTACTTCAAGATACAAAGGTTCCATAGAAGAACGTATGTCCTGCTTGGGAATGACCTATGATTATTTGACACATCTGCTACATTCACATATGTGATTCCCCCAAAAGAACGGATGCCCAATGAATTCATGAATAAAGTACTCAAATTTGCACCAAGGAACCACAATCTATGTGATAGGGGCCCATGAATTTGCACAAAGGATTATGATATGTTGGTTTCGCCCAAGGCAAAATGATGACTATTCTCCTTAGATCTAAAACTAAACTCAACAATATAAAATCATACAAAAATCATCTGAGGCAAAGAAACAACTAAAAAACCATAGCCACATTCAAAGCGCTTCCTTTACTTCATTCTCTTCTCTATTTTAATGAGAAAACCACCATTAATTATTACACATATCTATATCAAAGTAGACAAATGATAAGTATATACCTTGTAAAATTCCCCTAAAACATAACTAAATTTGATTTGCATATAAAATTAACCAAACATAAAGAAATTTAGTTAGATTTTTCTTAATATAATCCATTTATTTCTAAGTTTGTTTTTAAATATCGAATTTACAAGTTAAATTAAAAATGCATATTTTTTTATTTTCAGAATTTTATATACTATTAATATTTGTTCAGAATTTTATATACTATTAATATTTGTTAATAAAATATAATGGGATAACATGCTACATTAGTATCAATTTAGCACGTTAGGGTTGAGAGGATATCCAGGTGACATAGCAGAATCGAAGTCCAATTTGGGAATGACATGTGATTGTTGGACACATATGCGGATGCCCAATGTGAATGCACCAATGAAATCCTCAAATTTACACTAAATGACTCAATGAATCTACAATATACGTGATAGGGAACCCATGAATCTACATTCAGGGATTGCTATTTGTTGCTTTCTCCTAAGAAATTATGACTACTCCCTTTATATCTAAAACAAAAACAAATGATTTGGCAGAACAAGAAAATCATATGAGGTAAGGCAACAATTAGGAAACCCTAGTTACATTGAGAGCATAGCCTCTACTTTATTCTTTTCTCTATTTTAATGAAATATTTCCATTAATTATTACACATATTTAGCAAAATAATGAAATGATATTGTATACATTTTGTAAAATACTCTTAAAATAAGATGAAATTTGATTTACATATAAATTTAATTAGAAAAATAGAAGCTTTAAAGTTAGATTTTTTTTTTTTTTTTTAAATATCATATATATATATATATATATATATATATATATATATATATTTTAAATATTGAATTCACACATTATATCAGAAATACAGTAACACAATCATATAAACTAAATGTTCAGTAAATGCAGATACATCAATTCATAATAAGCATCAAAATGATTTATTATACATCTCAAGTTGCTAAAGTAAAAAATCATAAGAATTAACTAAATTATATCTTTATTTAGAATAATAATAATTATGATTAATTATAAAATAAATTAATGTAAGAAACATATATACATTTAGAAAAACATGTAGCAAGATTCTTGACCATTGAGATTCACCCCTACTTTAATATGGAGATTTTTATCAATACCACATGCTCAAAATACCATAACTCATTTCATATCATACTTGTTCATACCCCATTTTTTTTTAATTAATGGATTTAATTAAAAGGGAAAAAAGCATAACTATTTCAAATCTAAGCCTTTGAATTGTGTATGCTACTAATAATACTATAGAATATTATATGGAGGTTAAATTCCTACTATCCACCTAGTATTTATTGATAATTAAATTAAAAGTGTAGAAACCATATTCCAAAACAGACATCTCAATCTCAATGTGATGGTTTGGAAGACAAATTTATATTTCTCTCAACCACCCAAACTAAACTCAATTAACAATTTAATATTAAAAAAATAATTTTTTATAATATTCTTATTTTATCATTTACAATAATTTTTTTAACTATGATAAAACAAAGATAATCAAAATTAATTTAAAATTTGTATTTTCATTTTTAATTAAAATATATTACTTTGATCAAAGTTAATTTAAATCTTTTATACACTCATATTTAAATTGAAATATATTACTTTCTTGTTATGCATAAAATGACAAGAAAACGAATATAATAAAAAACAAAATATAGAAGAAATGACAAACACAAACAATACAAAGAAATATCTTAGGAAAACTCAAACACCACATAAGAACTAATCCTAATGGAATTATATTATTCCTTAGCCAAAACCTTGGCTAAGATTGCCAGGGATCCCAAATTTGCTTATCCCTTGGCCCTTACAACTCACAAGTAGGAAGCACACACTCGCTTAATCCTTGGCTTCTTACATTAGACAAGGAGTCCACACTTGCTCGACCCTTGGTAAATTACAATGGAGATTAAGAAGCGTACTTATAAGCTTATTTCCATCCAAATACAATTGGAATAATACCATGAGCAACAAAACTATGTGCCCAAAACCACTAGTTGTAGATTGTTATTCACGAGTCAACGTTAATCCTAACCACCCCCCTCGACACCCCCCACAATGTTAACTAGGGAATTTCGATGGTTCTAATCCCCCTAAATATATGGGTACTCAGAGAGTCTCACAATCCCCCTATCACTCTTTGGGTTATGCATGCCTACCAGGTATTATATCAATATGCCCAAATTACATCATCTCCATTATAATTAATATATTTCTTGGTTATTGTGAGTACTTAATTACTTCCTACACTATTTCCTTGCCTTTCCCCATGCGCTGCACATCTGACATTGATGTTCATATAAAAAGAAACCATCTACTCGATTACATGGGTCATCAACCACTATAACCACCAGTTCTCTATGAATTCTCTTCATATACATAGTTCATCAATCTATTTAATTCAAACACATTGATTACTATGTCACTTTGCACCTATACAAGCTCAATTTTTGCAACTTATCCAGGATCTCATACACATGGCTTCCATTTGATCCAATAGTGAGAAGATTTCACTACAGTCCTCTACGATATCTTCTTCTGTACCATTGTACCATCTTCCACAATCCATTATATTTAAGACTCCATGATGTAGTCATCATCACCATTAATATATCTGCATCTCAAATTTCATACACAAAATCGAGTCACATGACTCTCACACGACATAATAAGGATTTTTATGCTTTCCTCCATGCTCACTCACATCAAAACTTATAGCCACTTCATGGTCCTTCTAGGGTTCATAGCTACATGACTATTTACAACTTTCCTTTCTGGATCTTTGATAGATCAAATCAAAGGAGGGTGAATGGACTTTTGTTAGATTCACAATTAATCTTATACCCTCTAATTCTCATAGACCACTGATGATGCCCATCTCTCCTCATTCGGCTGACATACAAAGGCACCCATCATCTTTACTTTTCCTTGTGGTCAAATGAGCGGTCTCTACGGAAATATAGGGTTTTTAGCTCATGTCTATCACGTTTTCCATCAACTTGGGTCTGATCCAACAAACCATATCCAAGAAATACTTTTTCTATAGGCAGCTTCAAACCTTGCTCTCAAATGTAGATCCAAACCAAATATGACCAGATCTATGCATCCAACTTCTGCACACGTAGATATCCACTTCTTTTATGCAAATTTGTCCATAATGGAACTTCACACAAAGACAACAAAACTGTATACAAATTTTTTTATTACACCTGCTCTGATACTATTGTTATGCATAAAATCAAAAGAAAATAAATATAATTAAGAACGCAATATAGAAGCAATAAAAAACACAAACAACACCAAGAAATACCATGGGAAAAACCCAACTCTGGGAAAAAGCGAAGCCTAAGCGAATTCCATCAGTCCTTGTCCAAGCCTGTCAGGGAACCCAAACTTGCTCAACCATTGGCCCTTACAAATCACCATAAGGGAGCCCACACTTGCTCGACCCTTGGCACATTACAATAGAGACTAATAAGCTTATTTATAGGATTCTTTCCATCCAAATACCACTAACATAATATCATGGGTCACAAAACTATGTGCTTGAATCCACTAGTTGTACATTATCATTCTTGAGTCACTTGTCCCCTCCCCTTTTTAGTATATACATTGATAAGTTAAAAGAGCCTATGGATGAAGCAGTTGTATTGGGCCCACTATCACTCGTAGAGTCATCACTCTTCTTCTTTAAGATCATAATATTATTCTCTTAGCAAGGAGTCCTTATGATCTTGGCAAGCATATAACAAAACCTCCAATATTTCTATTCCAAGACATGTATGACTATTAAGATTGAAAAGATGAAGGTATTGATAATTAAATCAAATAAAATCACATATGATATCTTCATATATGACAAGAACAACCTGGAGGAAGTTCCTTCATACAAATATCTCGGAAACGATATCTACCACAAGCTCAAGTGGAATTAAAGCATTGATAAAAAGACAAATGGAGGATGGAAAACTTATTATTGACTAAAAAATAATTATAAATCATTAGATCTCTAGTTATGGGATTAAGAAGATATTCTCTTTTAGAATGTCATTATTGATGTTATTTTATATGGAATTGGGGTTTGGGATTCCATATCTCCATACAGTCATAAAGAAAGAATAATGCAAAAGTGGTTTATAAACTATAATCACAAGATTAAGGGAAATACATGCTATCCTATCCTCCTCATTGAAGCAAGATTTTCCCCCATTGAAAGCATGGCTATGAATAGGTGCCCTATGTATAAGAAGAGGTTAAACAATGTGGAGGACAAGAGGTTTTCTAAAATTTCCTCTAACACTAAACAAAAGCAACTTCAGGTAAAGTGGGGATGGCATAAAGGTGTCATGTCTTGGCTAAACCATTGGGGGATAAAAGAAGAGGTTATTGTGCAAGATAAAGAAAATATTAAAAATATTATTACATCAAAATTTAAGGAAAATTTATGGTGTGATAAAGAGTTAGAGGAAAAAGGAAACTAGGATATTATAGGATGGCGATCAATCCAATTCTCTAAAATCAAAATTGTCTCTATATCTTGATTAGTGTAAAGTAAAATAAACATTGCTAAAATAAAATCAAATTCTTGATAGTGAAAGTGAGAGTTGGTAAATTCCCAAAACACCATGGGATGAAAAAGTGTGTCACCTTTGTCACACTAAGAGGGTTAGAGATGTAAAGCCTACCAGCCTTGTCAACCTTTTAACTCAACATAACTATAATGATTTTGGAAATCTTTTGTTTATGCTTTTTCAACATAGAAATATTTTTTTTTTTTTGAATAATCCATTATTTTCTTAAAGTTCAAGATATCATATTCAATCTCGATAGATATTAATTATTATCATTATTATTGGTTAACTGACCAAAAAAACAATATAATCAAACTTAATTAAATTATTATTAATATAAAATTATATTAAAATTGGTTAAAAAATGAATTAGTTAAATAAATCATCCTATCTGATTGCATTAAAATAGCTAAACATTTTCCCAAAATCTTAATTAGTTGAATACTAAAAGGATCGAACACTACGGAATTCTAATCCAGTTAAATAACAAAATTACAGAGAAATTGATATTTAAACACGAAGAAGAATGTTAAATAACAAAATTACAGGGACTTTGGTTTTCAAATCAGGAAGGGCTAAAACAGATGAATGAAAGTGTTCGTAGCCGAGGACACTACTCTTCTTTTGTTAAGTTTTCGTGTCGTTAAATTCAAAATTTACGACGTCACTCTTTTCGCCCGAAAAAACCAGCCATCAATGCTCCTCTAATATTACTTCGTATATCTTATCACAAATAATTATAAATTTCGTAGGCTCTTATCACAATCAATTATAAATTTTGTTATAAAATGTTTTTGACACCTCCAAAATTTTAAGTTATTTTTACTTTTATGTTTTTACTTTTACAGTGAGAAACGAATTTTTGTTTTTATTTTTGAGAAATAGATAATAAATTGATTCACTAGTAACAATAGTTTAATTTAATAAAAGAAAAAATATAACAAATATGATACGGTTCCATGGAAATTCTTAAGTATTAGTGATGAACCTCAGTAACTCTCTTTTACTCAACAATTATTAGTTATCGGTTATTAGTTCTAGTTCTCACGTAAGAAGCAATTACTCCTTCTCACGTAAGAAGCAATTACTCCTTCTCTGCCTTTCTCTTACATAAGAGAAAGGCGAAGCAGAGAAGTGGTCGGTTTTTCTAGAAAAAGAAAAGATGGGAATTCCTTGAGCTAAAGGGAGTTTCAGTGGGAACAATTCTTGAAAAAGACTTCCATGGAGGAAGTAATATCCATTGTTGGCTGCCAAAGCAATAGAAATTGCTATATTACAGATAACTGATTTGTTGGGAAAAGAGGAGCTTGGGGGGAGGATACACGTAATTGCCAGAATCTCATTGGAAGGGTGGAGAGGTTCATTGATCTCAATTTAGACTTGCAATGGAAGATAAGTGAAAATGTTTAACTGTGTTATGACTACTTTTGATGAAATGCTAATATGTTAATATTTTGCAAGTAGACAATAAACTTTATGGTATTGGATTTGTATGTTCTCTAACTTTATTCTAGTTAGAAAGAGAATGTAGAGAAGAAGTAAATCACGGAACTCAGATTTCGCTGAGAATGTAAATGTGTAGGAATAAATTAATCTAGATATGGAGGTAACATGCTATTAGGCGAAGTATAAAATACTTTATGTGGATATCAATTATGCAGACCTTGTATTGCTACTTGACTACACCACAGGTAATATGTTGTTAGGGAAGTATACATATTACAGCATGTGCAGGCTAAATGTACAAACCATGTACCATGTTACCTGAACACAATAGTCCGTTTTCCTAGATTCAATAATCTGGGCAAGGGCCGAACTGTGCATCCATTCCCTACGATTAGACAAGTGATTATGGAGAAGAAGGAAAGTTGTCAAATACGAGATAGAATTTTCATTACTGTACATGATTCGGAAAAAAAAAAGAAACAAATGTGAATTTAAAGCTTATATAGGTGAACCAGATTAATTATATTAATGATAAATTCAAGGTATGGTTCTTTTTATTATGACAATAACCTAGCGATACCAATAACCATGACAATGGAGTGCATATAAAGACCAACACATTAAACATCTGAAGGTATATATAATTATATTCACCTGGAGTTAGTTGGGAAAGAACTTTCAGTGGTTAATCGGAAAAACTTAAGGTAGATTAACAACTATAACTCTCTTCTGGAACATAAATTAAATAGGTACAATAATTATAATGCAGATACAGAAAACCCAATGAGAAAGCTATTGTTTAAAGACAGAATAACACTTTTAACAGTTA
Organism: Pinus tabuliformis; assembly: GCA_031772625.1. NCBI lineage: Eukaryota > Viridiplantae > Streptophyta > Pinopsida > Pinales > Pinaceae > Pinus > Pinus tabuliformis. Next base: position 1,278,224,277 of record CM062809.1, read on the forward strand.
AGTAACCTTCAGATTTGTTCAGATGGCAGTCCTGGGAAGGACACCAAGAACGTCGTTCTGAAGGTCGAATAACCCAAGTTTGGGAGATCAAACCGATATTCCAATAACGTAGACTATAATTGTTCATAGAAATATTAAGAGCAATTTTAAATAACATATGAATCATTATATCGAAAGAAGAACTATTCAACAATCTTACTATTGATTAATTCACACTGATAATCTTCCAAAGCAAGAACCCAAAATTTATACGCATCACTATGCCAAAATTTCCCATTTGGAAGTGGCTCAGGGAGTCGTAATAAGAAGCAACATAATCCATGTCCAAAAACTTAAATATAACATTGACAGTAACCGAAACGAGGGAAATCCTCAAAGGAAGAAACCCTCATATGGTGGGCAAGTAAGTTCGGCAACATTCATCAGAGGAAAGGCTTGCATACCGAGGGGCTTTGTGATGGAGGAATCAAAGTCTTGTAAAGGTCTGGTACCGACGCCCATCCTCCATTCGATCAAACCCTACAACATAGCATGGTGGTTAAAAAGCTTGGCATAATTAATAAACCAAGGAAAAAGGGTAACGCAGATGCATAAACCAGACCTATACCGTAAAAGAAAGAGGTGACCACTTATTCACTTACTCGAGGAAGGGCAGGCGTAATAGAGGTTTTCTGCGACATAGGTTTCGGGCACCATTGTGGATGTAATGCCTGCAGGAACAAAGCTAGTATTAACACCCTTACTGTTGTGAACATGTTAAACCATTGAGATAGGGAATGATTTAGAATGAGGGCAAAACCACCAATGCAAATTTCGGATTGAGGTATACCTGATGAGAGAAAATAAGTTTGAAATGGCATTGTCCAGCCCAAATGCAAACCTGTCTGCAAATGGGGACTCCTAGAAAGCTCTTCACGATGCTTAGCAGATGGGAAAAGACGGATTGCAGAAGGGTTTCATCGAAGAGATCAGAGGTTCTTCCAAGTCGCAGCTCCCAGAGCCACACCAAGCAAAATGAACTCAGAAACCAGACAAGCACCAAGTCGTAAGGGTTTACCCTCGAGATCCAGCGAAACATCGAACTCATCACCTTCATCGAGCAGTACTCCGGACAACAGGTGGCACACGATAAGAGTGAGCTCTGGAAGCTGGTGGCCATCCATCCATGGACCGACCAGATAAGGCCAAGGAATGTCAACACAATACAGTGTGAGATCTGAATAATTAACCATAAAATATTTTCATGTACAACCCTGTCAGGTCATTAATTTAAGCGGGTATTATAGCATTAATCAAAATGGTTGTAATCCGAGTTCATGAACTGTATTGTACCATGTAATAATGTTCACACTATAATGTATTTCATATTAATGCTCGTTATATCGTTTTGATATTTTTTCATGGCAAGTAAAGTTTTTTTTTTATGGTATGATGTTGTATGGTTATAATATTTAGGTGTTACAATTGGTATGAGAGCCTCAGGTTGCTACACTGAGGACGGGTTGAATATTTTAGAAATAACAAAATAGTTCTGATGCACAGAGGAGCACCGAACGTAACCCAGAAGTATGGGTACAATTGGGAGAAACAAATCCTGGAACCAATGCTGCTTTACCAGAGACTGTCCAGTAGTTAAGAAAAAAATGCAGAACCTACGTTCGGATAATGAAAGACTACGTTTGGAGCAAGAGAAAATTATGAAAAGTTTATCAGATAGACAGAATCAGAGGAATCCAGACCCTAGTCAAGGAGAAGAGAACAAGACGGAAACCCACAGACAGCAAGAACAACATCAGGAATCAGAAGGGGGACAAACGGGTAATGAGGAAGAGTCAGATAATGTTTCCAGTAAAAAGGGATTAAAAAGACAGAAAACAGAACTTCAGGGAGAGTTCAAAAAGATCAAACCACCAAACTATAATGGCGAGGTAGAAGAAGTGGCGGAGGCCTGGCTTATTAATATGAATAAATATTTCCAAATATATGAATATGATGAAAATTTGAGAGCAAGGCTAGCAATCTATCAGTTACAAGGCAAGGCCACCCTGTGGTGGGAAGAAATCAAAACAATCAAAGAAATTAATGAGCAGGAGATTACCTAGGAACAATTTCAAAGGCATTTTAAGGATAGATATCTGACTGAGTGATTTTATGATGATAAAGCAAAAGAGTTTCATGACTTGAAACTAGGACAACAGACTATGGATGAATTTATAACTAAATTCACGTCACTGCTAAGATACGTTCCTTATATTCGTGAAGAAAAAGCTAAAGTCCAATGCTTTATCAGCAGCCTGCCTACCTTCATGAAAGAGAAACTAGAATTTGATAACCCAAAAATGATGGATGAAGTAGTCTGGAAAGCTCGGATCTGCTACCAACAAATGAAACAGAAAGGCGAAGTGAATAAGAATTGGCCAAGTAAGAAGGGGCAGAATTTTTTTACAAATAATAAGAACATGAAGAGTTCAGGAACTAGATTCCCAGGACGAAAAGGACCAAATGGACCTGTTAATCGAAATCAACAGAAGTACAGACCTCAGAACGATATAAAACAAAATGAAGCATCAAGTAATTTGGAAACCAGTTGGGTTCCCCGATCGCCTTTGCAATGCTGGGGTTGCGGGGAACTCCATTACTACAAGAACTGTCCTCATAGTGGGAGAACAGAACTTGTTGAAAATATTCATGAATATTCTATTATGGGTGATGTGGCACAGAACGTACCCTACATCAATGCAGTGTTGGAAGATCGCCAAGAATATTATCAACCTTCGATGGTTGAACTTGAAGGTAAAATATCATATCATCGTGTTTCCATTTTAATAGATCCAAGTGTTAGCATGAGCTATATCAGTGCTAGAATAGTTGATGAATGCCATCTAAAAAGTTCAAAATTTAAGAACCCCTGGCTGGTTCAATTAGCTACCGGTGCAAAAAGAAGAGTTTGTGCAAAAGTAGAGGGTTGTGAAATAAAATTAGCAGAACAACAAATTAGGATAGATTTAAATATATTACCATTAGGTTCCTATGATGTCTTGATAGGCATGGATTGGTTGGAGAGGAAGTGGGCCTTAGTAAACTATAAAGATAAGACCATTGATTTTTTGTCTAATGATGGTACTAGAATAGATATTCAGGGAATCAAAAGAGAAGCCAAGTTACGATCTGTTACAGCCCACCAGCTAGCGATATGTATGCATAAGGGTTGTCAAATCTATGCGGTTCAAGTGGGATATACAAACTCCAAAGATAAAGTGTCATCCTTAGAGAAAATACCCGTAATTCAAGAATTTAAAGACGTGTTTCCAGAAGATATTCATAGACTACCACCCAAGAGAAACCTCGACTTTACCATAGAACTGGTCCCTGGAGCAGCTCCAGTATCAAAGGCTCCCTACAGAATGAGTGTTCTGGAGTTAATTGAATTAAAAATCTAGCTACAAGAGTTGCTAGATAAAGGGTATATCCGACCCAGTGTATCCCCTTGGGGAGCCCTAGTTTTGTTTGGAAGAAAAAAGGATGGTACTTTGCGGTTGTGCATAGATTTCAGACAACTAAACAAGCTGACCATAAAGAATTAGTATCCCTTACCCCAAATCGATGACCTCTTTTGTCAGGTTAAAGGAGTAGTGGTATTTTCAAAAATTGATTTAAGATCTGGATATCACCAAATTCGAATTAAGGACGAAGATATATTCAAGACTGCTTTTAGAACCTGCTATGGCCACTACGAGTTTGTAGTCTTGCCATTTGGACATAATAATTCCCCAGCAACCTTCATGAGCATGATGAATGGAGTTTTTCATCCCTATCTAGATAAATTCATCCTTATATTTATTGATTACATTCTTGTGTATTCTAGAAGTATTGAAGAGCATAAATAACACTTTCTCTTAGTGCTACAAGCCTTAAGAGAAAATCAGCTCTTTTCTAAATTCAGCAAGTGTGACTTCTTTAAAGATCAGATCCAGTACCTAGGACATGTTATATCCTCTGAGGGTATAGCTATTGATCCGAAGAAAATAAAGACCATCATGAATTGTCCTGTTCTAGCCAATGTGGCGGACATATGTTCTTTTATGTGACTTGCAAGTTATTATAGGATATTTATAAGGGGGTTTTCCAAGGTCGCTTACCCAATTACTTCCTTATAAGAGAAAGGAATAACTTTCAAATGGTCAGGATCCTGTCAATAAAGTTTTGAAAGGTTCAAGCAATTGCTTACCATAGCTCTGGTATTAAAGATTGCAGATCCTAAAGAGGATTTTATAGTTTGCACATACACATGCAAAGAGGGTGTGGGTGGCGTTTTAATGTAGAATGACAAGGTCATCGCTTATGAATCTCGTAAACTCAAAGAACATGAACATAAATATTTTGCTTACGGTTTGCAGCTAACTGCTGTGGTGTATGCCTTAAAAGTATGGTGGCATTATTTGTTGGGAAAAATATTTCTGCTCAAAACACACCACAGTAGCTTAACCAGTTTCTTCAATCATCTACCTTAAATGCACACCAAGCTCGATGGACTGCATTCTTAAGCGAATTTGATTTTGAAATCAAGCATTTGAAAGGAAAAGAAAATAGGGTGGCAGATGCGTTAAGTAGAAAGCTACACCACATTTATGAGATTTCTTTTAGTCAAATTGAACTTAATTTTGTGGATCAACTAAAGGAGGCAACCCAGAAGGATCCTGAATACAACTACCTATGGTAGCAAATAAAATCTGTGGAAGGTTCAGCAAAGCAAAGGGTGTATAGTATTAATTCTGGAAATTTATTTCTGTTCAAAATCGTATTTACGTACCTAATCAATTGTCTTTAAAGCAAAGTATGTTAGATGAATTTCACAGAATCCCCTATGCTGCTCACCCAGGCTATCAAAAGCTCTTAACGGCTATCAAGAAAGCCTACTATTGGCCTAGTATGAGAAAGGACATTGCCAAATATTTAGCTAAATGTCTAGAGTGTCAGCAAGTCAAGGCGGAGCACCAGCACCCTGCTGGATTACTGCAGCTGCTACCCATTCTTGAATGGAAATGGGATACTATAACCTTGGATTTTATAATGGGATTACCGCGATCTAAAAGACAAAATGATTCAATTATGGTTGTGGTAGATAAATTGAGAAAGACAACTCATTTCATACCTGTCAAATCCACATACCAAACGGCTCAAATAGCAGATATATTCATGAAGGAAATTTTCCGGCTACATGGTATGCCAAGAGTCATAATATCTGATCGGGATGTTAAGTTCACCTCTGCTTTTTGGAAAGCATTGTTTACCGGGTTAGGTACACAAATCCACTTTAGCACCGCTTATCACCCCCAGACTGATGGGAAAACCGAGCAAGTGAATCAAGTGGTAGAGGACATGTTGCGCATGTATGTGATGCAACAACCTGGGAAATGGGAAGAGTATCTACATCTGGTAGAATTCACATACAAAAATGGTTATCATGAATCGCTTAAAATGAGTCCTTTTGAAGCACTCTATAGAAGGAAATGTACCATTCCTGCAAACTGGAATAGTCCAGAGAATAAGATGATATTAGGACCAAATATGTTGGAAGAAATAGATAAAACCTTGAAAGAGGTTCGACAAAATTTGAAGGCTGCTCAAGATAAGCAGAAATTATACGCTGATAAAAAGAGAACTTATTAAGAATTTCAGGTAGGGGATCATGTGTATGTGCGGATTAAACCAAAGAGGAGTACGTTGAGGTGGGGAAAGTGTGCCAAGTTGGCCCCCCGGTTCTGTGGCCCATTCCAAATTCTGGATAGAATCGGGCCAATGGCCTACCAACTAGCCCTGCCCAGCCACATTTAGGTTCATAATGTATTCCATGTTGCCCTTTTGAAGAAATATGTGTATGACACCAGACATATCATAAAATAGCAAGAACTTCAGGTAATCTCTCTCTCTCTCTCTCTCTCTCTCTCTATATATATATATATATATATATATATATATATATATATATATATATATATATATATATATATATATATATATGCATATATAGGGTGTATTAATGTGTGCATCTTGCTGAACGTTATTATCATTGTCAAAATCATTCATTAACAATCAAAATTGGACTAGTTCTGAAGCTTTCGCGCCTTGCTCTCCTTCGGCCCTGCGGTTCTCAGTGGGCCCTCGCCTGGTAGCCCCTATTGCTGGGCTTCCGGAGCTCCCGCGTCCTGCTCTCCTTCAGCCCTGCGGCTCTTAGTAGGCCCCCGCTTGGCAGCCCCTGCTGCTGGGCTTCCGTCCTTGCTCCTGGCTACCCCGTCTCGACTGCGTGTGATTTTCAGTAAGCTCTTGGCCCGTTATGGCCCCTCCGGAGGCACCATCAGAGGAGGCCTTCCAGCAAGCGTTCTCCGACCTGGTTCATTCTCTTCCACCTCAGCGAAATCGTCCCTCAGTTACGAAGTTTGTTAAAAAACTGGAAGGGTTGCAGGAAGTCTCTCTGCCTCCAACCTTGCCCCGTATGGTTGCGCTTGCCTTAGCTGAAAGAGGCCTTATTGGGCAGTTTACAGGTCTCTAGCCCTCTCCAAAAACAGTACAAAGGTGGGTGGAAAGGAACTGGTCAGACAAAACTCTAGGGAAAATCTCTATCAGATTTTGTGGAAAAGGATATTTTACATTCCATTTTGAAACCAAGGAAGATAAGGATTTGATTTTTTGAAATGGGCCCTACTTTATGGATTCCAGCGGACTGTACCTCAATAAGTGGACTCCAGATTTTGATCTGGAGCTGGATATCCCTAGTGCTGTGCCTGTTTGGGTTCGCCTTCCACACCTCCCCTTGCATTGCTGGGGAGATGAGTCAGTGCGCTCTATAGGGAATGCTGTAGGGAAATATATTGACTGGAGCGAACCTAAAGACAACATGCAAGCCTGTGCTCGCATTTGTTTTGAAGTTGATTTCGGGAATGGCTTGCCAGAAGCCATCAAGCTAAAGGTGGATGACTGGACACACATTCAGCAGCTTGACTATGAATAGATTCCCTTCAAGTGTAAGGTATGTCACGAATATGGCCACTTTGCAAATCGATGCTCTAAACTTCTTAATGTAGACAGTTCTCCACAGGAAGAACAATGGGAAGCAGTAAAAAAAAAAAAAAAGACAACCCCTAATTCCATCCCTCCTCATGAAGCTGGGCCTTCCCCTCGTCCCCTTCCCATTCCCCCTCCCAATCCCTCTCCCCCATCTCCACCCCCCTCCTCCTCCCTTCCTCCCCTTCTTAGCCGGCCTGATCCCCTCTCCTCCTCTCCTTCCTCCAATCCCTTTCACATTCTTTCCCAACCCGAGGATCCCCCTTCTCCAAAGATTCAATCTCCTTCTGAACCTTCCCTTCCCTTGTCCATTTCCTCTTCCCTCCCTTCTGATCCCCCCCCTCCCAGAACCACAAGAAGCAATTCCAAGGAGCATGGATCCATTCCTGAAAACCAAAAGAAGCCTGGACGAAAATCTACCAAACAACAAAGAGACGAAAATGCACAAAAAGACATAGCATTGGGTATTTAGAACCCTATAGAATCTTATATACAAGGGCAGATAAACAAGGATTCAATAAATAAAGATCTGGGAGGAAGAGCAACTCCCCGCATTCCATTGAAATGATGAAAATGCTTTCTTGGAATAGCAGGGGATTGGGGCACCCCACCAAAACAAACACCTTAAAAGATCTCTTAATCCAAGAAAGACCAGAGATAGTTCTACTTCAAGAAACAAAACTGGGATAGGTAGAGATGAATAAAATTATTGAGAAGAATAAGTTTTACAAAGGATGTGTGTGCGAATCCAGAGGGGCTTCAGGAGGAATCGCCACACTTTGGCTTCAAGACAACTGGAACAAGATAGCAGAGACAGTAGAATAGCACTGGATAAAGATTACGTTGAAGAACAACATGAGCAGCTATCAGCTTATCATTTACAATGTTTATGTTCCGAATCATTACAGAGATAAGGAAGCTTGCTGGAACTCTCTCAGCAACAACATAGCAGAGGAAGAGAATGACAATATAATTCTAGGCGGCGACTTAAATCTTATCCTGCATGCTAATGAAAAGCATGGTGGTAGCTTCACTCCTGACCCCTTCAGAAATCAGTTGGAGAATGTTATGCAGCTTGCAGATCTTGTCGATATTGTTCCAAAGAATCGCAAGTTTACCTGGAGCAACCGCAGGCTTGGAAAAAGCAATATAATGGAACGGCTGGATCGAATATTGGTAAATGTGTCTTTTCTCTCCTCTTTTGCAGCTGTCCATGCTTCTATTCTCCCCTTCGCTATTTCAGATCATTATCCCACTGCCTTATCTCTTGAATCCCATCGTCCCCTGGGCCCAATCCCTTTTAAATACAGTCCTTTATGGAATCATATTTCAGCTGCCAAAATTCTAGTCCAGCAAACTTGGCACCAGCATGTAGAAGGCTCACCAAGCTACATATGGGAAAGAAAATTGAGAAATGTCAGGAACACTCTCAAGAACTGGGCAAAATCCCAATATAAAGAACCAGAAGCAAAGAAGCTAGATGTGAAAGCTAAAATTGAAAATTTACACCATGCAATGGAAAACCAAGAATACATTCAAGCAAGGAAAAGCCAAGAAGAGGACCTCTACAGTCAACTTTATAGTATCAGAAGAGAAGAGGAAGAAAAATGGCGCATAAAATCAAGACAGGTTTGGCTGAAAAGTGGGGATAGGAATACATCCTTCTTCCACAAGCAAGCAACTGTTAGACAAATTAGGAGCAACATAACAACTATTATAGACAGCACAGGTAATCAGCACAATGATCAAGCTTCCATTAAAAATGCGGCTACAACACATTTTAAAGAGCTCCTATCAGAAAAAGGGGAAGAGGAGAATTACGCTGACTTCTTACAGCATTTGCCAAATAAAATAACAGCAGAAGCCAATGAAAGACTAACTGAAGAGATAAAAGAGGAAGAAATCTTGGGAGCAATCTGGAGCCTCCAGCCTGACAAAGCTCTAGGCCCGGATGGTTTCCCAATTTGTTTCTACAGGGAGTACTGGGAAACCATCAAAAAGGACCTCATCAAGTATTACAAATGGATACAAAGGAAAAATAAAATGGGAGGCTTCACAAACTCAACCCATCTTGTACTCATTCCCAAAGAGAACCGCCCCTCTTCCTTTTCCCGCTTCCGACCTATATCCCTATGCAACTCTTCATATAAAATTTTCACAAAAATCCTTGCCTCCCAACTCAAGCCTCTCTTGCCAAGCCTTATTTATGAAAATCAAGGCGGTTTTATGGCCAACAGACAAATATCCGACTCCATATTACTTGTTCAGGAAGCCATCCACTCAAGCCTCTCTAGAAAGGAAAAGGGCTTCATTCTGAAATTAGACTTGGCAAACGCCTTTGACAGAGTCCGACACTCCTTTCTTTTTGCTACTCTTCAAAAAATGGGCTTCTCTTCCCCCTTCATTAATCTCATAAGAACCTGCATTTCTGGACCTTGGATTGCCCCACTCATCAATGGAAGGCCCGGCCCTGCTTTCCAATCTTCAAGAGGATTGAGGCAAGGTTGTCCTCTCTCTCCCTACTTATTCATTTTAATGGCTGAATCTTTCAGCTGTGTCCTTGATCATAAGAGACAAGCAGGCCTCATCACCGGAATCAAATTTGAAGATGGAGTTAAAAACATCAATCACTCCCAATTTGTTGATGATACCCTACTGATAGGAGGAGCATTTGCAATAATTGCCCGAAGGTTCAAGCTCCTATTAGATAAGTTTATGAGATACTCTGGGGGAATGATAAACCATCTCAAAAGCTACATTTACGGTTGGAATACTTCAGCCCAAACTCTCCAAAACCTATCCAACATCTTTGGGGTGTCGTGCAAGTTAAAATGGGACCACTTTAGCTACTTGGGAATGCCAGTGAGCATGGGTCGTGCTAGAGCTGAAATCTGGGACAAAATGCTTGATAAATTGAAAAAAAAAGTCCACAACTGGGGATCCTTCTGGCTCAACCCAGCTGGCCGAATGGTGCTCCTAAAATCAGGCCTGTCTTCGCTTCCTTTATATCAGTTCTCCTTAGCTCAGGCGCCAACCTCTTTTCATCACAAAATGGAAAGTATTCTTAGACATTTCTTATGGCAGGGTGGAAAAAATGATAAGAAAAAATATAACCTGGTTAGTTGGAAACAAGTTATCCATAGCCAGGAAAAAGGCGGGCTTGGAATCAGATCTCCATTGTTCACTAACTTAGCTTTTGGTGGCAAGCTTATTTGGAGACTGTTAGAGGAGCAGCAAGCTTGGTGGAAAAGAGTCATCGAGGTCAAATACCTTAACAGTCCAAGGCAACAATTGCTAGCTAGTGAAATACCTGTAAGGAGCAGCACAGGTATTTGGAAACTCTGCAAAAAAGCCATCTCTTTTATGGCACAAAATGTTTCAATGGTTCCCAAAGGTGGGAACAAAGTCAGCATTGGAAGCGATAAGATAATGGGAAATAAAGCCATCAGCAGCTTCCCAGGTATGGAACCAATCATCCTCTATTTCCAAAGCAAGGGATTATATCACTTAAATCAAATATCACATTGGGATATAGATACGCAGGCGTGGAAGGGCTGGAGCTTCCCTCCCATCCCTGTTCATCTCAAAGAATCCTTTAATAATTTCCAGAATCATCTCCATAACATCGCGCCTATATCTAAAAATGGTGCTGACAGCTTTCGATGGGATCCTACGGGTTCAAGCTACTCAATTCAGGCAGGTTACAATTATTTGTGCAACAGGGATCTCCCCACTTCTCCATGGACGTATTGGAAAGCAACATGGAAAGCTGAAGCTATCCCCAAGGTTAAATTCTTCATGTGGACCCTTTTAAAAGGGAAGACACTCACCTCAGAAAATCTGCAAAAGAAAGGCATCATGGGTCCCTCCCGATGCCCGAATTGTCATGAAGCTGAAGAGACCATGCAGCATCTATTCATTTCATGTCCCTTCGCCATCTCCTGTTGGAAAGGCATAGCCCCCTTTGACTCATTCACCTGGAATTCACATCAGTCCATTGGCGAAGCCTTAAGCATCTGGAAGAAAAGTTATCCCTGGCAAAATAAGAAAAATAGCATTGTCAAGAGGGTCTGGGACGCCCTCCCTTACGCACTCTTATGGAAAATATGGATTGCAAGAAACCGCAAGGTTTTCAGGGACCAGGAGACTTTAACCAGACGTCTTTGTAGTAAAGCCAAAAGTCTGGCAATAGAAACCATAGCTGCCAAGAATCTAAAGAAAATCGACATGGCCAGCTTCTGTAACGAAGAGAGAGACTTCATCAGAAATCTGATAGACAAGTGTAGCATCCTCTCTCCAACAGTCAACTTCAATAGCTCTTCTAACACCTTCGGTCATAACTGGAAAATAAGATTAAAGCAGGGTGAATTCATTGACTGGATCTACAACAGCAACACTCATATCATCTTGCGGGAGCAGGGGGAATCATCTATACGCCCAAAGGATACCCCCTTATCTCTTTTGAGTGGGGTCTGGGAAATCTCTCCAACAACAGAGTAGAGGCCTTGGCTCTCTATCAAAGCTTACTCTGGCTTCAAATCCTCGAAATTAAGAAAGCTTGGATTTTTGGGGACTCTGCTATTATCATTAGTCTCATGAAGAGCAAGAGAAAGCCCTCAAATATCCATATATAGCAAATCATCAGCAGATGTCAAAGCATGATCAACCAAACTTGGGAGATAAAATTTTTCCATGTCCTCCGCATTTTAAACCGAGAAGCAGACAAGCTCGCCAGTCAAGCTTGTACCAGAACCAAAGGAAATCTTTTTTGCAATAACAAAGATTCCTTTCATTATCTCCCCTGATCTCCTTCTTGACTAATGACAAATCGTTTAAGGCCGACATCTGATCGAACTTATAAGGCGCCCTCTGTCCAAATCTTCTGCAATCCTGATTTGGTTTTCCTTCTGCCGCCGAATGTCTTGTCTCCCATTCTTTTCGACACCACATTCTTATCAATTTCTGCTCTCTCAAGTGAAACCCGTGAGGCCTTCTCCTCCCACCGCGTGCCTCTGTCCCTTATCCCTTCCAGTCTACTGGCTTTATTGGCCTGGACACGGGTGTTGACCATCATTGTTGCGTTCTATTCTGTCACCCTTCAGTTATTTCTCCCTATCTCATCCTGTCGTTGCTGCTGCTCTCATATTCAAGATTCCATGGAAAATTATATGTTGGACAACCTTAATGATTCAAGTGCCAACTGCTACAACCTCATCATCGCTGACCAAGATTGCAAGCCAGAGGATTCTTCCGCGCGGCAGATCAGTCATTTAAATACAGATTAAGATGCTTTGTAAAGCTTGTATTCTTCTCTTCCAATTCGTCCGAATTTATTCTTGTATCAGTCTTCCTCATGTTAAAAAACACCGGAAAATAGCAGATTGTGGCAATGTAGTCAAAGAGCAAGCTTTTCATTCGAGCTCCAAGCCTGTACTTCTGGAGCTTTGCCTCCTATACTTTTTTTGAATGATAAACAGCAGCCGATTTTGTGAATATATATATATATATATATATATATATATATATATATATATATATATATATATATATATATATATATATATATATATAGATAGATGTGCATAACACAGAATTTACTTATTTAAGGATATAGTGGCTATGTACATATCAATTATATAACAATGGTATTTTTGGGAGGTCAAACAGGAAGGAGAATCCCTGGTCGAACACCCATGCATAATCGATCAGAGAGAAGTAACATTGCGGAAACGATCTATCATCCAGGTTAAAGTGAAATGGAAGCACTTCAGCCCGAAGGAAGCCACTTTGGAAGATAAATAATTTATGTAGGAGGCGTATTCATAATTATTATGGGAACAAATGGAAGAATGAACACAGGGGACAATGTTCCGCTAAGAGGGGGAAGATGTGACACCTCAAGGACTTTAAGTTATTTTTACTTTTACATTGAGAAACAAATTCTTGTTGTTACTTTTAAGAAATGGATAATAAATTGATTCAGTGGTAACAATAGTTTAATTTAATAAAACAAAAATTATAACAGATATGATACGGTTCCATGGAAATTCTAAAGAATTACTAATGAACATCAGTAACTCTCTTTTACCCAAAAGTTATCAGTTATCAGTTATCAATTCTCAGTTATTAGTTAAGAAGCAGTTACTCCTTCTCTTGCTTTCTCTTACATAAGAGAGGGGAGAAGGAGGGAAGTGGTTGGGAAAAAGAAAATATGGGAATTCCTTGAGCTAAAGGGAGTTTCAGTGGGAACAATTCTTGAAAGAGACTTCCATGGAGGAAGTAATATCCATTGCTGGCTAGAGATGGAGTCTTGAGGCTAAAGCAACAGAAACTGTTATATTACAGATAACTGGTTTGTTGGGAAAAGATGAGCTTCGGGGGAGAATACTTGGACGTGGTTGCTGGATTCTCATTGGAAGGGTGGAGAGGTTCATTGATCTCAATTTAGAATTGCAATGGAAGATAAGTGAAAGTGGTTAACTGTGTTATGATTACTTTTGATGAAATGCTAATCTGTTAATATTGTGCAAGTAGATAATAAACTTTATGGTATTGGATTTGCATGTTCTCTAACTTTATTCTAGTTAGAAAGAGAATGTAGAGAAGAAGTAAATCTGGGAACTCAGATTTCGCTGAGAATGTAAATGTGTAGGAATAAATTAATCTAGATATGCAGGTAACATGCTATTAGGCGAAGTATAAAATACTTTATGTGCAGATCAATTATGCAGACCTTGTATTGCTACTTGACTACACCACAGGTAATATGTTGTTAGGAAAGTATACATATTACAGCATGTGCAGGCTAAATGTACAGATCTTGTACCATGCTACCTGAACACAATAGTCTGTTTTCCTAGATTCAAGAATCTGGGCAAGGGCTGGACTGTGCATCCATTCCCTAGGATAGAGTCTTTTAAAAAAAAATCTAACCCAGAATATATAACAGTACATGAAAAATAATTAGACAAGCGATTATGGAGAAGAATGAAAGCTGTCAAATACGAGATAGAATATTCATTACTGTACATGATTCGGAAAAAAATACAAACATATGAGAATTTAAAGCTTATACAGGATTAATGTCGTTAAGTGAACCAGATTAATTATATTAATGATAAATTCAAGGTATGGTTCTTTTTATTATGAAAATAACCTAGGCATACCAATAACCATGAGAATGGAGTGCATATAAAGACCAACACATTAAACATTAGAAGGTATATATAATTATATTCCGCAGAGTTAGTTGGGAAAGAAATTTCAATGGTTAATCGAAAAAACTTAAGGTAGATTAACAACTATAACTCTCTTATGGAACATAAATTAAATAGGTACAATAATTATAACGCAGATACAAAAAACCCAATGAGAAAAGTATTGTTTAAAGACAGAATAATATTTTTAACAATTAGGTAACCTTCATATTTGTTTAGATGGAAGTCCTCGGAAGGATGCCAAGAACGTCGTTATGAAGGTTGAATAGCCTAGGCTTGGGAGATCAAACTGATATTCCAATAACATAGACTATAATTGTTCATAGAAAGATTAGGAGCAATTTTAAATAACATATCAATCATTATATCAAAAGAAGAACTGTTCAACAGTCTTACTATTGATTAATTCACACTGATAATCTTACAAAATGAGAACCCAAAATTTATAGACATCATTATGCCAAAATTTCCCATTTGGAAGTGGCTCAGGGAGCCGTAATAAGAAGCAACATAATCCATGTCCAAAAACTTAAATATAACATTAACAGTAACTGAAACGAGGGAAATCCTCAAAGGAAGAAACCCTCATACAATGGGCAAGTAAGTCTGGTAACATTCGTCAAAGGAAAGGCCTGCATACCTGGGGGCTTTGCGATGGAGGAACCCAGGTCTTGTAAAGGTCTGGTACCCGCACCCATCCTCCATTCGATCAAACCCTACAACATAGCATGGCGGTTAAAAAAATTAGCATAATTAATAAACCAAGGAAAAAGGGTAATGCAGATGCATAAACTAGACTTGTACCATAAAAGAAAGAGGTGACCACTTATTCACTTGCTCGAGGAAGGGCATGCGTAACAGAGGCTTTCTCTGACATAGGTTTCGGGAACCATTGTGGATGTAACGCCTGCAGGAACAAAGCTAGTATTAAAACCCTTACTATTGTGAACATGTTAAACCATTGAGACAACAAATGATTTAGAATGAGGGAAAAACCACCAATGCAAATTTCAGATTGAGGTATACCTGATGAGAGCGAATAATTCTGAAACGGCAGTGTGCAGCCCAAATGCAAACCTGTTTGCAAATGGGGACTCCTGGCAAGCTCTCCACGATGCTTAGTAGATGGGAAAAGACAGATTGCAGAAGGGTTTCATCGAAGAGATCAGAGGTTCTTCCAAGTCACAGCTCCCAGAGCCACACCAAGCAAAATGAACTCAGAAACTAGACAAGCACCAACTCATAAGGGTTTACCCTTGAGATCCGGCTAAACATCAAACTCATTGCCTTCATTGAGTGGTACTCCAGACAACAGGTGGCACATGATAAGAGTGAGCTCCGACAGCTGGCAGCCATCCAACCATGGACCGACCGGATAAGGCCAAGGAATGTCAACACAATACGGTGTGAGATCTGGATTATTAACCATAAAATATTTTCATGTACAACCCTGTCAGGTCATTAATTTAAGTGGGTATTATAACATTAATCAGCATGGTTGTAATCTGAGCCAATGAACTGTATTGTACCATGTAATAATGTGCACACTGTAATGTATTTCATATTAATGCTCGTTATATCATTTTGATATTTATTCATGGTAAGTAAAGTTTTTCTTTTATGGTATGATGTTGTATGGTTATAATATTTAGGTGTTACAGTTTTTCAATAATGATTTCTTGACTATTAACACATTTTAAAGTGTAAAAAAGATATTATTATTTGCCAAATTTTTAATTAGGTTTTTTTTTTTTTTTAATAGGATTGGTATAGAGTTGAAATGTTGATATTCAAAAATAACTACAGTGGAATTTCCAGTATCTCAGATTTATTAATATTATTGAGCTGAAAAGTTCATTCTATGCCTTAGTATAAAGGGATGTGTAATTCTGAAAAATAACTATAGTGGAATTTCCAGTATCTCAGATTTATTATTATATTATTGAGTTGAAAAGTTCATTCTACACCTTAGTATGAAGGGACGTGTAAGTCTCAAAAATAACTACAGTGAAATTTCCAGTATCTCAGATTTATTATTATATTATTGAGCTAAAAAGTTCGTTCTACACCTTAGTATGAAGGGATTTGTAAGTCTCTTCGTGTGTCCCTTTTAAAATAAAAATAAAAGTTATGTTCTAAATAGAAAAATAATGTCGGCTATAATTTAAAAAAAATGAACATGTTGTAAAATAAAAAAATGAACATGTTGTAAAATAATTAGAAGTAAAAAAAAATGTTTTAGTAAGATGTTCAAATCTTATACTTTTCAATAATATTTCAACCAAAGATTTAAATAAACTATTTGAAAATGTATGTAAACTAACTTATGTCGATATTAATTTCAAATATATTTATATATAGAAATAAATTGTTAAAATAAAATATTTGAATGTGGTATATAAAAATATATTCAATGTGGGTTATAATTAAAATATTTTAATACGAATTAATATTGACATATCTTTAAAATAAATTAATAATAAAAAAGCCATTTTATTATCAAATAAATTTCAGAATAATCACATCGTTGTTTTGGAGTCGAAGTTTCAAACCATCTATTGTGGTTCATCCTCAAGAGAAGGATGAAAAAGTCGAAGTTTCGAACCATCTATTATGGTTCATCCTGAGGAGAAGGATGAAAAACCAAATCTGAAATTAGGTATAAATAGCCGAGATGCCCCATTTGCACCGTCAGAATTTCGTTGAGTAAATTAAATAATTTTAGTTATAAGAAGAACATTAGAGATTAGTTAGGTCAAAATAATATTAAAGAAGTAAATTAGTTGGGAAAGGTATTAAATACTAATATAAAATAACTATTAATATTAAACATAGATAGCCAATAAAAACAATTAAATATTAGTATTATATATATATATATATATATATATATATATATATATATATATATATATATATGAAAAATAAAATGAAAATAAAAACAAACACAATAAGGAGTAAAACAAATTAAAAAACATATTATTCAAGATGAAAGAGCAGAAACCTAATTCCTACGTAATTTCCAACCATCATCCCTATTGAGATTCCTTGGATGCTTTTCAATTTCAATGGCCTGATGTAACTTCCTATGATGAAAGTGATCAATCCTAATGATGACTTGAGAGTTCTCAATGCAGACATGATGCATAATTTTCTTTGCATACTCAGCAATAGCTGAGGAACAAGAACGCCTATGTCTGATGTCAGCAACATGTTCCTGAATACGAAGATTAATGGAGCGACCCATTTCCCCAATGTAGGGAATCCCACAAGAGCAAGGGATTGAATAAACCCCTTTCATGTCTTTAGGGTTAACTAGGTCCTTAACAGATCTAAGGGAGCTCCTCATGGTATTAAGGGGGTTAAAGGTAGCCAAGACTTTATGCTTTTTAAGGATGTGAGAAATCTTGTCTGTGGTTCCCTGGATAAAAGGAAGTTTAACCATGTGAACTGGATCATCCATACCTTTTTAAAACCTGGGAGCCTTACTAACTCTTTGAAAATCGTGAAGACCTTGAAAATTGTTGTAACCATTCTTTCTAAAAACTTTCAATACATGAGATTTCTCCTCCTCTGGGTGACTAACATCTGAAATTCTTAAGGCACGAGTGGCTAGCGTGTTAAGAACTCCAATATTCTGGGCTGGAAAGTGGTGGGAGCTCGCATGAAGATATTTCTCTGTGCTAGTTATTTTACCAAAAACCCGGTGTGACAAGGAGTCATCATCCAACCTGCATAGAAGAACATCGAGGAAGGGAAATCCCCCATCAACCTCAACCTCCATTGTGAATTTGATGGAGTCATCTTGAGAGTATTTGTGTGATAAAATGTCTCTATGTACATGTTATGTAAAATATTTTAATGTCAAGTATGTATATATGACATATCATTTAAAGACAAATATGTATATATCATGCAAAAAATAATATTTATGGTTAAAACCTTTATTTGGTGTTATATATACTCTATTTAACATTCAAAAACACAATTTAAACAATGAAAAATAACATTGTGTTTTGCACTCTAAAAATGTTGCACGTGAAAAAAATTTGATCCCTCTAGGCTCATGTTAGATCCGTAATTAAAATGGATCTATGCTAGTCTAATTTAAAACACTTTTCAATAGATATATATATATATCTATATATAAAACAAACATTCAGTACATTAGTATTAAATACATTATTATTTAATACATATCGATGACCTATAAATGGAAAGACAAACATGTTATAACTTCATTACCATTCAAGTTAAATAATTTATTATTTCTGGTTCTTAAATGACATGTTATAATTACATATTTTAACAAAGGAAATACTTTAATAGTGAAGAAATTAAATAAATCTCTCATTTTAAAATGTAGATTATTATTTTTTACTTTCAATTATTTTATCTTTCTAATAAAGTTGGTGTAAAATTAAATTGGAAATTGAAGTATTTTATTTATGGCTCACATTAATTTTTGTTATTATTATAATTTTTTTAATTTTTTGGTGTAAGTATTATTTTATTATTTTTAAATGTAACTTTACATGCCAATATCTCCCTCATTGTGGGTTGTAGAGCGCTTCTCAGGGAAAAAGCTTGGTCTCAATCTACCACTAGGAAAACTCGATCTATTAACTGTTAACTAAAGTTCAAGTAGTGTCAAGTCAAAATCTCTGATACTTAGAAACTACAAAATCTATCATATACTAGACTACAAAAATAAATAAAGAAGTTTCCAAAAGACATGTAATGATATTAACAGTCTGAAAAGGTAACTCAAGCAAGGTCTTCAACATTGGTATCAACTGGAGCATGAGGTTTTCTGTCACACTAAAGGTGGATTTCCACATTAGTAGTTGAGCATCTAAAATAGAAAGAAACAAGTGTTGATATTATTGCATCCATTGATTTCATTCAAAGAGGAGATGATATCACTGTGGTATTCATGCTTTTCCTTCAAGATCCCGCCTAGAAGAATTTTCATCTGCTAATGGCATGCAATGGAGTTCAAGTAATGACTCTCTCTTCCCTTGGTACGACCATGGTCAAGAACCCAATTAGCTACTTCCTCTTGTATTTATGAATCTGGGTAAACTTCTCATTAATTTTTTGTGAGAGAGTCAAGTTGACAAATTTCTTCATGAATTTCATGGGATGAGGTCAAATGGAATATGGCTACAAATTCCTTGGCATGGACTTGGGCATGGGGCCTACCTTGAGAGTCTCTTCCCCCAATCTCATTGTGGTTGTGCATTCACTGCCAGAGAATAATGAAATTGAAAAAGAATATCCAGGCTAGATATCTTAACCACTACAACCTACGACTTAGAGGAATAATAATGGGAAAATTCACAAGATGCAAAAACAAAGGGAGTCTATGAAACCAGGGCAGGCAATACCAATATCCTGAAAAGAGCGACTAAAAAGAACTGAAAGATGAAATTATTTTGGCAGGGCTTAGAAAATGACAAGAGACGTTGAAATTCTAACCACGACTGGACCTAGATGAACTTGAAACCAAACAAAAAATCATCCACCGGTGAGGAAAAAAACTAGAGAATATTATTAATGTACCAAAGGGATAAGACAATGCCATAAATTTTATAACTCACCAAGCTTTGACTAATGAGGTCATGCCATCTGAAGGAAAGTAGATGTCATAGGATCCTACATCCTCCAACTCCAATGCAGCGAGTGAAGTCTTAGAATTTGAAATATGTTTCTTCCTAAGGCCTTATTCTTAACCATTATTCAGCTGCCAAAGTTTGTGTCATGGACCTCCACACCTAGAAACCAATATATGTTGCATGCAAGAACATGTTAAATATAGTCTAGCATAAGAGACCAATGTCCATGCCTGGTTAAAATCCTATAGATTATTCCATGACTCTAAGAATTTTTCACCGCACATGGGGCTTCCTTTGTTAGATGCCCAAGATAATTATCCTACCTACTGTGGGGGAAAGGTTTAGGCATACCAGAAAATCCAATGAATAAGATATTCCTCATAAATTAATCGAATGAACAAAGGCTTTACATTAGAATGGGGATAGTGTATGTGGTTCACATTTGTGTTGCAAGGTGAGGTTTGGCCATACCCCCGAGCCCTAGATCAACCTCTAACGTCCCATTGACCAACACCCCTATTGGGGGATATTTAATGTTTAAATTAAAATACCTTACTTTAAATAAATTATTTTATAAATTAAAAGAGAAAATTTTAAGTTCAATACAAAGTAAAATTGATATTATTTTCTTCATCAAAATTTGGGAGCATGATGAGTGTAAGGTCCCTCATATACATGGATTGATTTTGTGGTCAACTTGGAAGAAGAAATCCTTTCACAGGGAAATTAAAAGAATAACTTGTTATATTAAAAACAATATCTCTTCTCACACTCGGTTTGATAAGATTGACATCCTCAATTAATGAATTTGGATCAAAATCTTTGAAATTAACACTAACGAGATTTATATTGCAGTATGTTATTTTGCACCTATCAGTTCTACCTTTTATAAGAAAAACAATCTAGATAAGAATGTACCTTATACTACCTTAGAACAAGATATCCATATTATGATGAATGAAGGTAATATCCTCTTGTTGGAAGACTTTAATGCTAGAATCACATATAACCAAACTATTATTATAAGTAGTGATTGAAATCACGTTCATCTTTAGCTAGAAAAAGACGTTGATTTAGATATAAAATTAAAAAGAAACTCTGAATGCTTAACCAAGAATTTATTTGGTACCAAATCCAATTAAATTGTATAGTTCTTAAGAGCTTATAATTTGTAATGGCATAATCAAGTGGCTAAAATCCAACTATATGACTTGTACTCATGGGATTGGCAGTAGTGACATGGATTATGTGGTATGTGATATCCCTATTTTGAACCAAATTATAAACTTAGACCTCTTAAATGAAAATGAACCTAACTCTGATCATAGACCTTTAACTTTATCTCTAAAATTTTCCATACATGCTGAAACACATGCATGGGAATTGTGAGAGTCAAAGCTACCTACTTTTTGACAAGAGTGAAATGAATCTCTTCTTAAAGGATTTAAATAGGGATTTACACCTCTTAACTTATTGGAATTACATTGAAAACTTCTATCAAATTTTAATACAACCCTCTCTACTACCATTAGAAAATTCTCTATGAAGGTGGCGTATAAAATAATAATATAACTATCAACCCTTGGTATGATAATGATTGTTAAATTGCTAGGAATGAAATTAGAGGTACTCCTAACGAAACCTTAAAACTTGATAAGGTAAATATGTACAATTCTTTTATTAAAAGGAAGAGAATATACTAAATAGTAAACCAAGAGTAATTATTTGACCTCTCTAAGTCTAAACCTAGAAAGTTTTGGAGGAAAATTATAATTCACAGGACTAAAAATAATAATTTGATTCCCTTAAAGAAGTAGAATCTTTACCTTAAAAACCTTTATGAATTCCCTAATTCCATAGACAACATTTTTCATTCCCTATAGAGGATGATATATTTTCATTGGAATACATTGATTTTGGGGTTAAGCATCTCACTAATGGGAAATTTGAGGACATTTAAGACTACCAAGTTGAATTTTTTTTTAAATGCGAGAACCTATCCTCATCTCGCACATACACAATCTTTCTAATTTGACAGCGAAGCAAGGATTCCCTAAGCATTGGATGCATATGCTTATTGCACCTATTTTTAAGAGTAGGGTTAAAATCATTCCTTTTAATTATATGACCATTATGATTATCCACTTTTGATCCATGTTATATGGGCTTGTTTTGGAAAAGAAGATTATCCATTGGCTTAACATTTATGGTAAAAGTGCTAAAGGAAATTGGGTTTAGGAGATATCATTAAAGCATGGACCATATTTTTATTCTTAGGATTATTGTAGAGGAATTTTGCAATAATAAAATTGATCTATTATGTTATTTTCTTGACTATATGATGCATGAGCATCTCCTATTTTGTATTTATTTAATTTGGAGAATCTTAGAAAATTCTAGATTTTATGGAGACTCCTATAAGTTGCTGGAGATTAAGTAGTTAGGATAAATTCCTAGAATTGATAGGATTTCTCTCAAGTTCCTCCAAATATCTAGGAAGGAGTTCTCTCTTTGTGGAATTCGAGAGTTTTCCTTCTCCAGAATAAATAGCCATGTAATTCATTTGTAAAACCAAGTTTTGAGAGAAAATAATTTAATGAATTGTATGTTTGTTTTTTTCCTCTCGGCTCTACATAATAAAATCTTTTGACACAATTCCTAAGAGATAAGTTATGGATGCAGCTACAAGAAATAATGGTTCCTCACAATGTGAAGGTTGTTGTGACAAGGATCTACGAAAACGTTTTTATGAATATTAAGACCATTCAAGGTTGGTCATAAGAAGTTAAATACAATATTAAAATCTAGAAAGATTGTCCCTTATCCCCTACCCTTTTTTCCATATCCATGGATAAGATAAAATAGTGTTTGGAATATGCAAGTTGTGTTGGCCACACCCTCACTCATATGGTCATAACTCTTCTTCTTTATGTTGATGATATTGTTCTTTTTTCAAGGGGCCATTACGATCTTAGCAAGCACATGTGAATTCTCCAATATTTATGCTCCAAGATGGGAATGGCTATTAATATCAACAAAATTAATATCATGATAAATAATCCAAAAATATTGTGTATGATACATTCAATTACGACCATAGATTCTTGGAGGAAGTTCATTCATACAAATATCTAAGAATCAAGATCCATATTTTGATAGGGAAAAACATCCAAACAATAGTGAAAGGGTTTTTCCAATATAAGGTCTCAATTAGAATTCAGACTATTTGGAATAAACTAACCATCAATATTCTAGTCAAGTAACCATTCTTAGTTTTGATAATGTTGTGAGATGTCAACGATTGTGACAAGAAGGGTATGGAAATTCTAACCTAAGATATCTAGTGGACTAAGATAGAAAAATGGAAAAGCTAATTATCAATGAATAATTTAAGTGAATCAGGAAGCATATGAACAATAAACACATAATTACACAGGAAAGAAAAAAACAATTATCTATAATCAAAGACAATGATAGATGCTCAACTTATTAAAAAAATGAAGAATATTTAACATTTAGATCTAACAATTTCTTATAAATAAAAGTAAATAAACTAAAACAACAAGTATGTGAGAGAAACCATCTAATTTATGGAATAGTCCATAACATAGAAGTATACATCCCACAAATCACACACATACATTGGTTATTCAAGAATAGTTAGAAATAAGAAGAAGATGTATGTAATCATATAGTTCTAACAATGACCTTTCATTTTTTTTAATATTACAATAGCAAGTACATATAAGTACCAATATCTCTCATTTCCAATGAAATCAATAAAAGATCACAAGTCCTCCACCTAGATTCTAGAAGTCATAACAAAAATTGTAAAAATGGGAACCTCTTCTACTGAGAGTTTTATAAACAAATAGGAAGAGTTTAGACTTGAAAATAATGGAGAGATGAATAGTTGTTTGGTTGAGTGTTGTAATTAAAAATTAGTTCCTATTTTTTTGGAATGTGTTCTAACTATCCTAATCCTATACATCTTTATAAATTTGTAATTGATTGTTGTTAATTTAATGTATTATTCAACATTGTGGGAAGCCTCAAGGACTCCTCACATGAGGACTCTTGTTTTCATTCCTCTTTTGTCTTCCTATATGTATACTTAGTACCGCAGTAGGTTATGAACCTATGTGTTGTGATGAGGTGGTTCTGGATGTTGACCGAGCGTGATTGTTTGTTGGATGTCGTGTTGACTTGCGCTTGATCAGTTTTTTTTTAACTGGCGTTGAGGTGTCGTCGCTTGTACCTGAGCAGCACATCCCGTCAATTTACAGGCCCTCGAACTACACTTAGCTATTTGCATGGGTGAAATTCGACAGAAGTGCCACGTGGTCATATAATACCTATAAGCCTATAAAAGTGTTGGCGCAAAATTTGTTTAAGGTTTGAGGACTTGTCAATTTTGGTGAATGCTTCAACGAAGCAGATTGAGTCTCAAGAATTTTGGATCGAATCGACCTGCGTTTTTCTTTACAGCTGAAGCCTTGGATCGAATCCCACGCGCTCCGCTGGTACTGTCTACCTCCAGGAAAGTCATCGTATCCGGAGGAGGTGGGGGAGTTATGGAACGTTGAGCAGAGTTCTTGATCACTGAAACGCTGAGAAAGGTGAAGTGAGTTGATCTATTGAACAGAGTGAAATCCAGAGCTCCTACATTGATCGAGCCCTAAAGCTGCGAAAATCCGTGTAGTCAAATTGGTTGAGTGATCATGGTGGCATGGGTTGTTGCGAAAGGGTAATCTGTAAAGGTGGAGAGGTGAAACGCATTTGAATCCTGTGCAGAGGTGTGTTGATAACAAGAAACTTACAAAATCATCAAATTCAGAGATACAACGCATCCCTCTATTGAAATAAGATTTGGAGAGTTGACCGTGGGGGTCTTTGATATATAATAGGGCGTGCATTTTCTTTTTTAAAACAAAAAGGGTAGGTTACTCATATTTTAAAAGGGATATATATGTGTGTAAAAGGGCCTTGTTTTTTTAAAAGTGGAAAAGGTGGATTTATTTTTTCAAGAAGTAACTTAGGTTTATCAATTTTTTTAGCTTCCATTTGAATTTGGTGGAAGTACTTCCGAAAGACATTGGGAGAAGATGGTGAATAAATCTTGCAGAGAGATACATGAACGAAGCCAATAAATTAGATGACACAAACTACGTAGACTATTCATGATGGGGAGAAGCGAGAAAACAAAGCAAAAGTACTGTTAAAATGTTTTTCAAAGATAGCATAATTCCTCATATCCATGATTGTAAGATTTCTACTCAAACTTGGAATAAATTGAAGGCATTATATGAGACTAAAAACAAAAATCGAGTTCTCTTCCTAAAAAGTAAGCTCATGTACATTAAAATGGAAGAGAACGAATTTATTAATGTATTTATTTCCATAATTAAATAATTGAAAGATAATTTGGGAGACATAGGAGAGTCAATACCTAGTATTGATCTGGTAACAAGCACATTGAATGGAATGTCAAAAGACTATCAGATGTTTATTACAGGTCTTGCAGGTAGGGAGAAAGCGCCAAATTTTGAGGAATTGATATGTACACTAATTCAGTAAGAAGAAAGGCATAAGAATTTGAAGCCTCAAAATCCATATTTGGCACTTGTGGCAAAGAAGAATTTATTCATAGGGAAACAAGGAGGAACAAACAAAGGTGGAAGCTCATCTGAGAAAACACCATTTCTGAAATCAAATAACGGTATGTCATCTAGAGTAAAATGCTTTTACTTTGGTAGAAGTCCGCATATTTCCAAAGATTGTTATAAGAAGAAAAATGATGAATCTAGACATAAACATAGAGTATTTGCAAGTAGAGACTTAAAAATTCCATGGAAAGACATATGAAGGAAACAAGGATAATAGTTATGAAAAATGGCACATTCTTCCTGAAATTGAAGACAATAAAGCAGAAGTAAAAGCAAAAGACAGTGAGCAACAAAAAATGGAAGAATTCAGTGATGTGGACATCATTAGCAGTCAAAGCCCAATCAGAAGTGGAGAAGTACTTTCAGAGAATAGAGGTGAAATCAATGAAGCACTAAGGATATCTACTCGGCAAATTCGACTACCTAAAAGGTACAAGGACTATGCTCTCATGACTAGTGCTTTTAATGTAATAGAACCCATGAACTTTAAAGAAGCTAATGAATATGAAGAGTGGAGAAAATATATGGAGGAAGATTATGAATCTGTAATTAAAAATAAAACATGGGAATCCACTGAATTGCCTAAAGGAAAAGATCCCATAGGATGCAAATGGTTATATAATTCCAAGTTTAAAACATATGAAAACATAGATAAATAGAAAGCTAGACTGGTGGAAAAGGGGTGCTCTCAAAAAGAGGGTATTGATTATGAAGAAACATTTGCACCTGTAGCTAAATTGAACACTATTAAATTGTTAATTGAATTAGCTACAAAGTTTCATTGGAATTTGCACCAACTAGATGTAAAATCGTATTTTATGAATGGTGACTTAAAGGAGGAGGTGTATTTGACACAACCTGAAGGGTTTGTGAAAAAAGGGCAGGAAGATTTAGTTTTTATATTAAAGAAATATTTGTATGGGCTAAAACACGCACCTAGGTCATGCTATGAAAATATAGATTCTTTCTTGTTCCAGCATGGTTTTATGAGAAGTCAAAGTGATCTGAGTCTGTATACCAAATTTGATGCAAAGGGGTATGTGTTGATGATTTCTTTGTATGTTGATGACTTAATTATTACAAGAAATTCAGTCAAGTTAATATAAGAAATTAATATGTAGATGTCACAAGTATTTGAGATGAAAGATATTAGTGAGTTTCATTAATGTTTCATAATCTTGACCATGACAATTGCATGTTTCTCCATAGAAAATAGGATCCTAGGTGAAGTGCTAGACTTCTTAGGTTAAAAAAAAAACATTCGTACATCTTTTAGAGAAATAATTGGTTCAATATTGCAACAAATCACAAAATTAGAGATATAGAAAATAACACCATAATAGAAACCCTACATATACCAACAAAAACCTTAAATACTGAGATGAATATTTATGATTGAGAATTCTTGGCTATAGCAAGCCATTTTCTCGGTTTGTTGGATTAAAAATAATGTTATTTCAAAAATATATAAAAAATGAAAAGGAGGTTATATGAGAGGTAAGGTGCAACTCCAATCCAACTAGGGTGAAAAAGGAAGGAGGGTTCCAATAAAGATATAATTGTGAGGTGAAATGGTTTTGAAATCATCTTTTAGCTATTTGTTAGTCAAATACTAGGTTTTCTTTGGAAGAAATGGATTCACCACAATATTCTTGTGCACACTGGGCCAACTTGGGTGCAATGGAAGAAATAAAAGACAAGGTATAACATCCAAGATTCATTTAAAAAAAAAAATAAAAAAAAATCTCTTTAAGTTGTTTACTCAATGAAATTATGCATAAAATAAATTTTCTTTCAACAAAATCACTTGCTAAGTAAACAATCATAATTAAATTATTTAATTTTATCTAATTAACTTATCACAATCGCAATTAGGTTATTGATCTAATTAATTTAGTATTTCATTAAGTTATTTATTTAATTTATTTTATCTAATTGATAGATAAAATGGAATTTTCTTTACAATTTAATAATATAATTTTAGAGGAGATTGTGATTTCTTGTTTAAAATGCATTATTGAATGCATATATGAATTTATCACCTTAAAATGCATTATTGAACACATAAACTAATTGAGCATGAAAACTCCTAGAGCACTCGATCTTTGCAAATTAAATAGTTTAAACTTATGATTCTTAAAAATCTCTATACGTTTTGACAAAAGAAACTAGAAAAAATGTCAAAAATCATCAAACTAGACATTATATATTAATTGCTTCTAAAGTTAGTCAAAACCCCCACTTGTGCATCAAGCGTGGGTGGCATAAGGATGCTCAGTCTTGGTTCAACCTTTGGGGGATTAAGGAGGAGATCATCATGGGAAGCAAGGACAGTATCAAAGATACTATTACCTCCATTTTTAAGGAAAATATGTGGGATTCTAAGGAGCTGGTGGGTAAAAGGAAGCTAAGGTACTATAAGGAGGTGATCAACACCACTCTCGATAACCAGAATTATTTCTCTATGTTGACTAGCACTAAAAAGAAAATGAACATCAAAACTAACTCTCGTGAGCTTCAGAATGAGTTCGGGTGGTGGTCTACTCCCAAGACTCCCTCGAACAATAGAATTTATCAGATTTGTGATAGTAAGAAGGTGGAAGATGAAAATAACTTCCTTTTAGATTGCCTGGCTCTTGCCAACATCCGATCTCAATTCTCCATCATTAGCCACACCTCCAATATTCTTGACTTATTAATCCAACCCAACTATAGCGATCTTGGAACGCTTCTTTCCTTGCTCTTTGATCACAGAAACACGATTTTGAAGAATGAAAATTAGACTCTCATTTCTTGAGATCCAGTAGACCACATTGGTCTAAGTGGACGTTAATCATCATCATCATCATCAATCTAACTTTTGATTATTGTTAAATTTTAAAAAAATTAAATAAAAATAAATGCATTAATATTTGAGTATAAATTAAAAATAAAAAATAAAAATTGTTAGTTAAATTTATTTATTATTAATTTAATGGTAAAGATGACCCTGCATCATTACAAAATATCATTTAATTATGTTAGAAAAGGTAAAAAGTTAATAGTTAGAATAACGAAAGAATAAATATAAAATATAAAACAATTTATCGCATAATATAATTAAATGGTTGATATTTAAATTTAATCTATAAAGTGGTTTCATTTCTAATATTTATAATTGTAAGATTTATGCGGATTTGAAAATGATTATCGTAAATATATTTTAACTTTAGATCAATTAAATATTGAGATGCCCTTCCACTCGGCACTGTCGAATCACTAAGGCCGACTTTCGTCCCTGCTCGACGGGTGGGTCTTGCAGTCAAGCTCCCTTCTGCCTTTGCACTCAAATAAAATGGTAATTTTCTCTCAAATTTAGCAATCAAAAAGAAGTTCATGAGAGATTCTATCCCTTTTAACACTTAGTAGAGTAAGATTTAAGATTGATCTATGCTTTGTATTAATGAAAATAGAATTACAATATTATAATTATAATTGAATAGATTTATTATGCTTATAACTTTTTTAATTTAGCCAAACTTATACTTGCTTTTAATTATTATTATTTTGTAAGCTTGGTAGGACCTTTCTTTTTCATTAACATCAAAATAGAGCAAGTTATATATATTTCCATATGGTTAGGTGGTCTCAACCTACCGAGAGGGAAAATAGAGATATGTTGGCCACATAACGACATGATAAGCCATTTAGTAACAAAATGTGATAAGTCTAATCATCCATGACAAGTAAGTCTGATTGTCTTTGTACTTCCTAGAACCTTAATAATTGTAAACACAACTATAAACATACTCGACATTATAGGACTGTTGCATACAATAAAAATAAATACAGAGGAGCAGACACGAAGATAATCATCTTCTATAGACTCGCTAGGAGCAGGATCCTTCGCGGTGGAGCCAAGGAGGGGATTCATGGTATGTGCATCTCAATATGTATGAGGTGCCCATTCCGCTTCTGTAACTGAAACTGTTTTTTTTTAAATTCCTTACTATAATATGGAAACCCATGAGTGGTCATGGCCGCACCAGATGAAATCTGATCTAATGCTTTGGCCAGTAGGCTCTTCATCAACCAATACAAGTGTAGCATTTTCTTGAAATGAGTTGTCATGCCTCTGGTATGACTCAGATCAAGCACTAATGTTTTCCAGTCATCCAAATTGATGTCCATAATCCATGCTTTCTGACTAAGATCTTCTTCCCATTCCTCGATCAACTGACAAACCTAGGCGTAGGTTCCCTCATGATACGTTGTTTCTGCTTCATTGATGATGCTTGAAACTCACTTTCGGCCCCAAGATTTGTCCCAGAGGAGCTTGGATGGTTACCTCTCGAGGATTCCTTGGATATTTCCCTTCGGTCGCGTGAGCTCTAGGCAGGCTTGCCCTTTCCAGAGGTAGAACGAGTGATGAGAATTCAGTACCTACAATTAATTTGACTAACAAAAAGAGACCCTGTAAACCACCCAGATTGTAGCTTTAACCTAGAAACATAAAGATTCTAGGGGTCGCCACAGAGTTGGGGACCTGCTAGAGGAAACAGATGAGAGGCCAGAAACTGAACCAAACCCCAATTCAATCGCCTGGCACAAATAGACAACCAACAAGAAAGAAACCTCTTGAACCCAACATGCATCTACTTCCTTTCAAGGAACCAGAAGACGAAATTGTAAGCTAAACCATCCTCATAACAAAGTCTTGGAGGTTACGACTCAAAACTATTGACATACATACAAGAAAAGAGGCCCCTGAGGCATGGATAGAGAAAAAAAAATACCTAGAAGCAGAGAGAAACACAACCATTATAATCCCATAGGAGACAGTATAATACCAACCACCACAGACACAGGAAGACAAGAAACAAAAGAAACCGCTTCCACTTTTGTATCCTCCACATAGAAATCCACATATGCCACCTTCTGCAGTAACCAAGTTGCATCAGAACCTTTCAACACAAAGGCCAATAGACAGATATAATGAATCATAGGGGCACAATTAGAGTAAATGTAAAAATACCCGTGAACCAGAGCTTGAAATAGTGTGACTGAACCCGTGTATAGGGAAAACGCACTAGAAGAGCCTTCTCTAAGCCACCTTTATGCGCTTACCAGAGCCGAGGGAAAAAAATTTCACTATCAAGAAACTTATCAAGCTTACCATGGAAAACACTGGTTATCCCATCCACACTTATGGCCATGCCACCTTCGAGGATGGCATTAACTCCTCACATGCAAAGAGCAACTGTTCCATGTGCTTCGTGCATGTGGAGGGTGGCAAGTAGGCACCTTGGGATTATCAACCTCATTCATTTGCAGGTCTTATTACTACTGATTCACACCCAGATTGGTGATACTTTCTTTTAATATTTTTTTTTTCTTTTTTGTAAGCTTGGTAGGGCCTTTCTTTTTCATTAACATAAAAATAGGGGAGTTACATCCATATCCATATAGTTAGGTGGTCTCAACTTTCCCAGAGCGAAATGAGATCTGTTGGCCACCTAATGGCATGATAAGTCATCTAGTAACAAAATTTGATAAGTCTAATCATCCATGCCAAGTAAGTCTAATTGTATTTGTACTGCCTAGAATCTAAATAACTATAAACGTAACTATAAATATACTGGACATTATAGGATCGTTGCATATAATAAAATGAATGACAAAGGGAAAGACAAAGTGAAAGACATTTTTTTCTCAGTTTTCCCATAAAACTTTGTTTAGGGCCTTAAAACATCTTCGAAATTTCATGACCTGAAAATTGCCAAAAGTAGTTGATTGTGCTACAATTAAGGAAACTAAAAAACTGAAAGAGATAATGATGGGGGTCCAAGTGGAATAGGAAGATGGCCACCGATATAAAACTCGATCAGTCCTCCCCCAATAGGAAGCAATGGTCTACTTTGTGTTGAGTGCCTCCATGAGATGAGGAAACTATTGCTGAACTTGGTCCCTGGTGAGCCACTTGCCTTGGTGCAGGAGTTGGCCAGCTTTGACAACCCGATATAGTTGGATCTTCTATTGGAAAGGTTTCTTGATTTGTGTGTCAATGATCCAATCAGTTGTGGCATATTACATGCAATCTAGGTTTAGCTCTATTGGTGTGAGTTGTTTTGCAATGTCAGATGTGTCCAACAATGGGGGAAAGTATGGCCGAAGATGGTCTACATTGAAAACTAGGTGCAAACCAAGGAATGGTGAAATGTTGATCTCAAAGGAATTGTCCCATACAACCTTGGTTATTGTCTATGGTTCATATTGAAGCAGGTGAATCTTGTGGTGGGGTCCAGTGAGGCACTCCTTCTGCAAATGTAACCAAACTTTGTCACCCACCTGGAACTTGTGCAACACCCGATGTTGACCATGGCACTGCTTGTACTTAGCATTGGATTTGTCAAATATATCATAAACCTGTTGGCAGATGTGTTGAATGCACTTGATGAAGTTGTTAGCCCTATTGGCTTCGTACTAGACATGAGCCGAAGCTGGTTGAGTAGCTCCAAATGGTATGGCCACATCAATAGGACATAATGGCTAAAATCCCAACCCTGCCTAAAAGGGGATGTGGCTCGTTGAATTGTGGAGAGATCTGTAGTAGTTGTGTTGGACATAGGGTAGGATTTCATCCCATGTGTGTGGATGCTTCGAGTTTTACATGCGTAGCATGTCTATGATCATCTTGTTGATGACCTATGTTTATTCATTAGTTTGGGGATGGAAAGTCATCGACTTAATAAGTTTGGTATCCAACATCGACCATAGATGTGACTGAAATTCCCTTAGGAATTTGTTGTCCCGATTTAAGACAATGGATTGTGGGATCCCAAAGTTTACCCACACCCACTCAAAGAACAGCTCAGCAGTGGCCTCTGTTGTGATACTCTTCTTGCAGGCCGCCATAATGGCCATCTTAAAGAATATGTCAATGGCCATGAAAACGCAGTCATTTTCATGCTTAGTATAAGGAAGGCCCGATATGTAATCCATGGAGATGGATTCCCAAGGTTGAATAGGAGTAGGCAGAGGAGTATATAGGCCTTGATTCTTGATGGTTGGTTGGAAATGGCACAGGCAATTCAGGATTTAATGTACTTCCCAACACCCTGATAATGGTTCGGTCAATAAAAATACTTCCGCAGTACTGCCACTGTTTTCTCTACTCCTAAAGGTCCAATGAACCGACTGTAGTGCGCCTCCCAAATCATCTTGGCACACTCGCTTAAAGGAACAAAAATGTGTCCTAGGTTGCATAATAGTGCATCCTAGAGGTGAAAATTTGGAACTTTTTTACCTTCCAGCAGTGTCCGGTATGTGCTACTGAATTCTGGATCACTCTCATAAAGATGCGGTCACCCCAAAGTCTCGTGCCCACAGGAGTCAAGAATGATGATCAATGCCATGACTTGTGGTTGGTTGAGGTAGTTTGCAACATTATTGGTGTTTCCCTTCTTTTACTTAATGTTCAAATGGAATTGTTGCAGGTATGTGGACCATTTCTTGTGGCGATCATTCAACAACTTCCCTTGTATCTATATGAACTACACAGGTCGGTGGTCTATGTGGATGACCATTTCCTTCCCCACAATGTAATGCTTCCATTGACGACAGACCTACACAATGGAATACATTTCCTCATCATAGGTATACTTTCAAACTATGTATGAAAGTGTCTCACTGTGGTAAGCCTCTAGATGCCCCTGCTGAGTAAGAACTACACCAATAGCATATTCGAAGGCATATGACTCAATCTCAAATGGTTGTTGCAGGTCTGGTAATGTGAGCACTAGTGTAGAGCAGAGGCATTGCTTCAACTCGACAAATGCCTTATGTTGGTTTTTGGACCAAAAGAAATTTGCTTTCGCTCCACCCTTGGTGACTTCAGTTAAGGGCCAAGTGATATGAGAGAACCTCAACACGAACCTGTGGTAGAAATTAGCAGGGCCCAGAAAGTTGCGGATCTCTATTAGAATGGTTTGGGCTAGCCAATCCCGAATCACTTATATCTTGGCTGGGTCCACATGCACGCCTTGCTCATCAATGATGTACCCTCTATATTTAACCTACGTCATGCAAAAAATGTATTTCTCCATATTAGCACACACTTTGTGTTGTCACCAGGTTTAGAGGACCTGTCGAATATGGTGGAGGTGCTCCTTCCAACTCTGGTTGAATATCAAGATGTCATCTAAATACACCACCATGAATTTGTTGGTGAAGGGTTGCAAGATGTCTTCCATCAATCTCATGAAGGTTTCGGGGGCATTTGTCAACCTGAAAGGCACGACCAAGCATTCGAAAAGGTCCTCCTTGGATTTGAAGGCAGTCTTCCACACATCGGAGGGTTTGATAGGAACTTGGTGATAACCGTACTTCAAGTCAACCTTGCCGAAATATTTGGTCTAAATGGTCATTGATCCATGGGATTTGGTACCTATTCTAGAAAGTGATCTTGTTGAGTGCCTGATAGTCAATAAAAAGTCTCCAGGTCTCATCCTTCTTCTATACCAATACAATCAGGCTCCCACAGGGTGATGAGCTTGGCTTGATGTGCCCTTTCTACAACAGTTCATGAATATTTCTCTTGATCTCAGCGTTCTTCAGAACAGAGCATTTATAGATTGGTCTATTGGGTAGCGACCCGAGGTCAGATCGATGGAGTGTTTGACCTGACAGCGAAGAAGTACCCCCGTAGGTGAGGTGAAAATTTCTCTACACTCCTCCACGACCATATCCATATACTGCTACTATGCGGAGGAGCCTTGTTTGGAAGTCGTGGCCACAATATTCTTCTTTCCCTAGGTGAAAATCATAACGAAAACAAATTTCTTGGTTTGTGAAATGATCTTACTGCATTGATTTGCAAAGATAAAAGAGATGGTGGTAGGTGGGGCGACCTCCAGTATCTTGTACAAATTATTTCCCAAATTAATAATTACAGAGCAAGGTATATACCGATATACAACATGTTGCTTCCATAAGCATGGTTGTCCTAATAATACATCACAAACTTCAAGAGGAGAAACATCACAGAGTACCTCATCCATGAAGGGCTTAATGTTGTAGGGAAGACGACACTACTGGTTGATGTGGAGATCTCATCCTTGGTGAAGACACCTAATGGTGTACGACTACGGATGTGTTGTAGTCAGTAGTCCCAACCGCTTCACGACTTCTACTGAAATGAGGTTCTTTTGGCTCCTGCTGTCGATAATGAACTGTAACGGAGAACCCTTCACCGACATTTATGAGTGGAAGAGTTGTTTCCCCTCCTCTGGATATTTAGTCTCATTCTTCTGGATCTTAGTGGTGGCCACGGTAGCACTTGGCTCTACCTCAATGATCTGCCTCTCTTTGTCATTCCCCTTGTCTTGTTCTGAGTTAGAGTCAGAACATGCATCTGATTCAAAATCCGTCAGCTCGGCCACAAGTGACTGCTTGGCCTGAGACTCACTTGTGTTGTGAGTGGAGCTCTTATGGAACTCACACCATTTTCCCATGTCCTTATTTTTCTTTCGGGTGTTGTTCTTTTCTTGCAGCTTCGACAAGTTGCCTTGGGTCTCCCCTCCTTGGATTTGTCATTTTCTCTATGGCTTGGGGGCACCTTTCCCTTTATTCAGATTCACAGATCCAAAGTATCACTTCTTATGTTTAAACCTCTACGTAATATTTATAGTGTATCGGTACATCATGGCGAGTAAGGAGATTTCCAGGAACTCCATCTCGTCCTGGATGTATTTGTATATATAGTGGCGATACTTGAGTACCAAATGTCTCTCAGAATCATTGATACCAAACTTCGTGTGAAGGGTGTCAAAAACACTAGTAAACTCTGGCACGTCTTGATCCCTTCCCTGCACAGTGTAGTCCACTTTATGTATTTACTCTCATAGATCCTGACATAGTAGTAATGCTCCTTGATGGCATCCAAGAATGAATTCCAAGTGGGTGCGGCTGAAAATAGTTAGGGTTTACTTTCGTCCTTCTTCTCACAGTAGGTTTCCCACCAGTCCTTCACATGGGGGGCAACTTTGAGAACTGCAAAAGTAATATTTTTTATGAGCCTCAGTATTGCAACAAGAATGCTGCACCTCCCAAGGCTACTGACTTTAATTATCAACCCAGAGTTTGTACAAACTTAAGAGGTATCAACACTATATGTGTAGCGCACAATGTGTCCTTCCTTTTTTGTCATGATGTAATGGAGTGCATGTACTAAAGTCAAATCCTAAACTAATTGGAGAAAATGAAATGTTTGAAATGGAACCTTAACCTATTTCAAGAAAGAAAGCACTAGGAAAGAGACTGAAATCAAATGATAAAACACACCATTTTCTAACTAAATGCTAAGAGGTTTTGCTTCAAAATAATTCCAAGTTAACATGTATGAAATCCTATTTTCCTAAGCATGTAGACTCAAAACATCAAAAATCACTATTGTGCATGTAAAGGACTGAAATAAATCTGTTTTTTTCTTTTTGTTCTTTTTATGGAAAAACAAGTGTGAAATCTAATCTCTTTTGATGATGTGGCAGGTGGCTTGGGGATTATGGTGGATGTTTGGAAGGCTTGGGAGACCCTTAGGTGACCTTGTGTGGCTTCTTGGAGGTTTTTCCTCAATTCGGCCTCAAAACAAGCCACTACAGGAAAACCTACAGGATGTACTAAAAACCTACAAGATCCCCTGAAAACCTACAGGATACAGCCAAGAGCAAAAGGATGGATGTTGAAGGTGATGGAAAGCTTAGGGAAGGTGTTTGGTGGATTTAATGAGGCAAGGGAGTGCCTATAACCACTTTAGAACTCAAAACCAAAGTTGGGAGATGGATGGATTTGCTCAAAACGCTTGAAGAAGTTTCCTTGTGAAATGATGAAATTGGTGAGGGTTTAATGACCAAGAAAATAAAATCCAAATTGGATGAGAAAAATTTTGTTATTAACTAGGATGACTTAGGTCCCTATTCCAAGTGTAATCACTCAAAAAGACCTATGTTAACCCATGCAAACTAAATAAATAAACAATACTAGTCGAAAATCTAGAAATTCGAGAACTAGTGAGTTAGTAAATCTAAAAATTGCCTAACCAAATCAAGTGAAAATGAAATGGGGTAATTTTGTTTATGAACTATAATGTTTTTTTGATCTAATGAAAGTAGAAACAACTGGATTGAAGCTTGGTAGAATGCTCTAAAAAATAGCAGAAATTTACTGTTCTTTGCTAAAAAGGAGGTCCAGCAATCTAGATTTGGGAATAAGAAGACTAATCCAAGTAGCTCAATGATTACTATGAACTTCCAAATATTTTCCAATGATGAAATAATGTTCGTGATCCTGCAAAAGAACTTACATAAACCATTTAACTCAATCCTACAACAAGAAATAATTAATACTAAATGAAAAAGTAGAAAGAAATAAAAACTAGAGATACATGTGAATAAGAAGTGAAATGAAGGAAAGAAAATGATACAAAAGGGCTCTGAGGTTCCTGAGATGGCCAAGCCCAAGGAAACTCAGAGACATCTGGAGGGGAACAAGATTTAGAAGTTGAACATAAAACCAATGTGCAGTATTCCATCAATACAATTACATCCCTGCAAGAAAATACAATGGAGTTGCAAAAATACGAGTTCTCTCTACAAGAACACTAATGAAAATCTCTCCCTAGAGGAAAATTCGACTTGGTGCTTATACAAAATGATTAGGAATCATTCCCCATGAATGGAGGAAGCTTTCCCCACCAAAATCCCATGTCTAGTGGATCTGGTCCATTGATTAGTGGAACACATTCCTAGATTTTCTCAATCATTGGAGTTCTGCAATTTGTGCCATAATTCCATAACATTATACATGAACCTCTCTATTAGATCCTCTAGACACTCATATTCTCTTTTATTCATTCTAAAGATTTCTTCTTTAAGATCATGATCATTATATTTTTCTATAAATATCTTTTGCATATCATTCCATGATCTTATTGAATTAGTCCCTAAACTCATGAACCATTTAAGAGCTCTATCCTTCAATGTTGCCGGAAACAATCTCAGTTTTTTAGTTTTTAATAAGTAACCATAAGATCTACAAACAATCTCAAATTCAAAGAGAAAGATTTCTGGATCCTCTAACCTTAGACCATGAAATTTTGGAAGAAAATATGGAGGGATGTTCTTCATGTGCACATTAATATCAGTATATTGAATGGGAAACCCAAGAGGATATTCCTCATTGTCATCATCTCCATCCATTTCTTCTACATTCTTTGTCATCCTCTTCTTCTACCTATAAAAGTGAACGGTGATATGGCTCTTACTGCACCATGTGATCAAATGGGGCCATGGGTTGGTGTTGGAGAATGTTTCTGTTTTTGTTTTTATGATTGAATGAAAACTATAATGCAATGAAATTTTCTACTTTTGAAATTAAATATGCCTAATGAAAATATTTTTTGTTTTTGGAGAAACTAAAAAGAAATGAATCAACTAGGGAATAAAACAATGCTTACTTTGACACCTCCCCGACAATGGCGCCAAAAAGTGATAAGCCTCGATATTGCAACAAGAATGTTGTAACTCCCAAGGCTACCAACTTTAATTATCAACGTGAGGTTCGTGCAAACTTAAGAGGTATCGACACTATATGTGCAGCACACAATGTGTTGTTCCTTTGTTTTCATGATGTAATGGAGTGCATGTACTGAAGTCAAATCCTAAACTAATTGCAGAAAATGAAATGTTCAAAATGGAACCTTAACCTATTTCAAGAAAGAAAGTACTAGGAAAGAGACTGAAATCAAATGATAAAACACACCATTTTCTAACTAATTGCTAAGAGGCTTTGCTTCAAAAGAATGCTAAGTTAACATGTATGCAATCCTATTGTCCTAAGCATGCAGATTCAAAACATCAAACATCACTACTGTGCATGTAAAGGACTGAAATAAATATGTTTTTTTTCTTTTTATTCTTTTTATGGAAAAACAAGTGTGAAATCTAATCTCTTTTGGTGATGTGGCAAGTGGCTTGGAGATTATGGTGGATGGTTTGAAGGCTTTGGAGACCCTTAGGTGACCTTGTGTGGCTTCTTGGAGGTTTTCCCTCAATTTAGTGTCAAAATAGGCCACTACAAGAAAACCTACAGGATGTACTAAAAACCTACAGGATCCCCTCAAAACGTACATGATACAGTCGAGAGAAAAATGATCGATGTTTAAGGTGATGGAAAGGTTAGGAAAGGTGGTTGGTGGATGAAATGAGGCAAGGGAGTGCCTAGGACCACTTCAGAACTCAAAAACAAAGTTGGGAGATGGATGGATTTACTCAAAATGCTTGGAGAAGTTTCCTTGTGAAATGATGAAATTGGTGAGGGTTTAGGGACAAATAGAGGAACTGTAAACATACCCATGAACTAGATATTTAAATTGCCATGAGTGAACATGCATCTAAGGAAAACAAACCGGAAGAGCATTCTCCAAGCCAACTTTCCACACGAACCAGAGCCGAGGGAAACATATTTCACTATCAAGAAACTTACCAAATTTGTTGTGGAAAACACTGGTTATCCCATCCACACTTATGCCCCTGCCACCTTCGAGGATGACACTAACTCGCGTGCAAAGAGCCATCGGTACTTGTTCTTTGTGCATGTGGAGGGTGGCGAGGAGGCACCTTGGGATTATAAACCTCATTCATATATAGGTCTTATTATCACCACCTTGCACCCTGATCAGGGATACTTGCTTTAATTATTATTTAATACTTCATCTAAGTGTCATTACAACATATCTTTCACACTTATTTGAATAATGGGTTTCCTTGAAATTAAATGTTATGAAATATCATGTTATGAATATGAAGCATTCATATTATAATTTTTTCTAGAAAATAAAATGTTTGTAATTTTGTTAATAAAAACAAAACTACAATATAACAAGCTAAATTGAATCTATTTTTTATTTTTCTTACTTTTTCAATTGAGCCAACATTATATTCTATTATTATTAGCTTTTTATATAATGCACCATTTAACATACCAATACAACATCTCCCCATACTGGCCTTTAGAGCACTTCATAGCCCACCCCCACCCCCCACCCCCCCCCCCCCCACCAAAAAAAAAATGCTCTAGTCTAACTCTTATATGATTCGACTCTTTTTTTGTCATATTTTCTAGTCAATTTTGACTAAAATTTCGCAGGTAATTAATGAAAATAAAAGTTTGAGATCCAATTTTTCCATGAAATTTAATCATTTATGCATTCATAACTTCACTTTTAATAAGAAAAAACCATGATTTCACTAAGAATTGCATTACTAGATTCCAACTAAAAAAACCAAAAATGTAGAAGAGTTAGCTACGCCTTAAAAATTGATATGATTTTTTGTTACATATTTTTTAATGAGGACTTAATGTGTATTGGAGAGACATTGTCTCTACCTCAATGATATTCCTAAATTCAACAACTCCCATGGACAAATATTTGTAAATTAGTGATTACAAAAATATTAAACAAAGTCTTTCGGTAGAAATCACATGAGAGAATTTTTTCGCCAAAAAATCTCTCATGTGATTTCTACCGAAAGACTTTGTTTAATTCATTATGGATTACAAAAATACCATTTAACTATTAGCGATCAGTCTTGCTTATACCTAAGCTATGAGGGATTAAAAGTCATTGTGTCTTGTTTTTAGTTAAAATATTCAATGGTTAAAGATAAATTGTTACTAAGAATCCTTAGGAAGTACTTAGACACAACCAAATCATTGAGTTCAATTTAATATTGGGAAGTTAAAGTTATGAATGACCCGTTGAGTGATCTATTAAAAGCTTAGTTGAATTTCATCCTCAATCATAGTCTTAAATGTAACAAGAGTTCTAAGTATAGCAACCTTCAATCACTTTCTTACTTTTTTTCATGTGAATAATTATCATCTACACTGACCCGAGGCTACAACAATTGGAGGGTTGCATTATTATATACAATTTCTACCATGTGCAACATCCAATTCAATTTTTATACCAATTATAGTTGATGATAATGGAAAAAGTATCCCATGCTAAAGTAGTAGCTACAAGGCTAAACAAAGTCATTTTGATTGAGTTTCATAAACCCCTATTAGATATCATAGGAGATATGAATTGAAAGGTTGAGAATACTAGGTTATTAAGCAAATATTTCATATATGGGGACCTCTTCCTTGTAGGAATTTACAGGGTAAGTTCCATAGAAAGAATACCAAAAGGACACCGCTCACAACCAGATCTCAAATCAATACACCAGTATTTTTGACGTGGTTAAAACCCTCAGAGTGCAAGGAGGGAAACAGTCCACGGCCTGTCCCAACGTGGGTACTACAGGCAATTTATTAATCAAAGAATGAAAATTTACATAAGCTTCTCTCATGCACGGATTACCCGAACAATGACCCTCCATGCGCTTTAAATAGAACTCATGGACCAATCGGGTGTCAAGCCACGGATCAAGTGTCGGTAATACCGAGGTGAGAGTGAACCGTCGGATCACTACATATCGTGACCGTCGGATTGTAAGTTACAAAATGTACAACGGTAAAGAAACACACTTTACCTAACTCTAACCTAACTCTATACTAGACCAAGTTGAACTTAACTATATCCTATGTGTCGGAATATCCTAACATCCCCCCTTAAGAACAACTTGGGATAGGATTGAAGGATTTACAAATATGACACAATAGGAGAAGGAAGGAGGCACTAGAGCCTATCCCCCCTTAGTGACAACTTCCTGAACTCCAAGCATATATCGAAGTTTAGTGAACTTCGCCTCTGTGAGAGCCTTTGTGAAGATGTCTGCAACCTGATCATCTGTTGGACAATATTGCACTTCAAGAACATGGTCATGAATGAGCTTTCTGATGAAGTGCATGTGTAGTTCAATGTGTTTGCTGCGCTGATGCTGGACTGGATCTTTGCATAGCTGAATGGCACTTTGATTATCACACCAAAGTGTGGTTGGATGCTGCTGCTCAAAGCCAAACTCTGATAGGATCTGACGAAGCCACAAGGCTTCCTTACTAGCTTCCACGGCACCACGATACTCTGCTTCTGCTGACGAAAGAGAAATGGCAGCCTGTTTCTTACAAGCCCATGTAATAGGTCCTGAACCAAGAGTGAAGACATAACCGGCAGTAGACTTCCGATCATCAGGGTCACCAGCCCAATCAGAATCAGTGAAACCAACTAACAGAGGAGCTGCTTTGGCACTGTAATGAATCCCAAACTGTACTGTACCTCGAACATAACGAAGTATTCTTTTAGCTGCTTTCCAATGACTTTCACGGGGGTTTTGCATAAAACGAGCAACAAGGCCAACAGCAAAGGAAAGATCAGGACGAGTATGGGTTAAATACAAGAGTTTTCCGACAAGTTGACGGTATAAGGTAGCATCAACTTCAGGAGAAGTACAAGAGACTGAAAGTTTGACTCCAGACTGAAAGGGAGAAGGGGCTGGCTTACAGTCTTCCATGTGAAAATGACGAAGAATATCACAAGCATACTTGGACTGGGAAAGGAAAATACCCTCTTGGGATTGCAAGACTTGAAGACCGAGAAAATAGTGTAAGTGTCCTAAGTCTGTCATTTCAAATTTCTTTTTAAGGCTGGACTTCACATGGTTTATAAGGTTGGGATCACTACCAGTAAGAATAAGATCATCAACATAAAGAACAAGGATGATAAGAGAGTTGCCCACTTTCTTGGTGTAGACAGTATTGTCAGAATGACACCTAGAAAAGCCAGATTCTAAAAGAAAGCTATCCATTTTGGCATACCAAGCCCGAGGAGCTTGCTTGAGGCCATAAAGGGATTTCTTAAGTCGACAAACAAGGCTGGAGTCTGTTTGTATGAAGCCAATGGGTTGTTCCATATAGATTTCTTCCTGCAAGTCCCCATGCAAGAAGGCAGATTTAACATCCATCTGATGGACTTCCCATTTTAAAGAGGCAGCAAGGGAAAGAACAAGGCGGATAGAGTTCATTTTGGCAACAGGGGAGAAGGTTTCAGTGTAGTCAATGCCTTCAACCTGTGAAAAGCCCTTAGCAACGAGACGAGCTTTATGTTTATCAACTTTCCCATCTGGTCCATACTTGGTTCTGTAAACCCATTTACATCTAACAAGTTTGCGTCCCTTTGGTAGAGGAACAAGATCCCATGTATCATTTGTCATCAATGAATGATATTCTTCATTCATAGCTGCTTCCCAATGTGGATGGCCTGAAGCTTCTGCAAAAGTGTCAGGATCATGATTTACTGGAGCTTGAGCCAGTAAAGAAGAGGCTCTTTCAAACTGAGAACGTGTACGTCGCTGATCTGTAGGATCACCGGCAAGATCACCTGCTGCATCCCGAGTAGCACGGACCCATCTTGGAAGTTGAGGATCCTGAGAAGGTGGGGGAGGATTATCATCCTCGCTTTCATCATCTGAAGAAGAAATGTTTTCAAAAGTAGAAGAGATAGGAAGAGGTGGCACATCCGCCGGACTAGGCTCGCAGGCCGATTTATTTTCATCAAATTTTACATCTCTTCTAATGATAACATTTTTGGACTTAAATGGAATAAGTCTATAACCTTTTACATCTTCAGAATATCCAACAAAAGTACATTTCTCACTCTTAGGTTCTAAAGCTTTATGCTTTTCATCTGGAATATGGGCCCATGCTTCACTTCCAAACACACGAAAGTGACTTACATCTGGTTTAATGGAACTCCAAGCTTCTTCTGGAGTGATATTCTCTAGAACCTTAGTAGGAGTGCGATTGATTATATAATTTGCACAATTAATTGCTTCGGCCCAAAAACTAAGACTGAGTCCTTTAGATTGCAGCATACAATTAGCCATTTCCTTTAAGGTGCGATTTTTCCTTTCAGCTACACCATTTTGTTGTGGAGTGTATGGAACAGTATGTTGCATTTGAATTCCATTTTCGGTGCAAAAGTTGATGAATGTGTTTTTAACATATTCTCCACCATTATCAGTTCTTAGCTTAAGAATTT
The DNA here is from genome assembly GCA_031772625.1 of Pinus tabuliformis. NCBI lineage: Eukaryota > Viridiplantae > Streptophyta > Pinopsida > Pinales > Pinaceae > Pinus > Pinus tabuliformis. The sequence continues at coordinate 1,278,267,856 of CM062809.1, forward strand.
GATGTCCAGATTGTTTTTCAACAAAGGCTTTGAAGGCCAAAAAAGTGTTAAATACTTCGCTCTTGAGTTTTAAGAAGTATACCCAAGTGCGTCTGGAGAAATCATCAATGAAAGTTAAGAAGTACTTGCAGCCAGAGAATGAAGCAACAGGAAGAGGACCACATAAATCACTGTGCACAAGCTGTAAAGGGGCTGAGGCGTGCCAAGAGGCACGTTTGTCAAAACTGTCCCGATGATGTTTTCCGAGTACACATCCGGAACAAACACCATCTCTGCAAGATACCATAGGAAGACCTGTCACCATATTTTCTTTACATAGATGCTGAAGGGAGCGATAGTTTAAGTGACCAAATCGCTCATGCCAAAGTTTGCTCACTTCATCATTATGAGCAACAAATACTGAGGGAAGATTTGATGACCCAAAGTTGTGAAACTTATACAACCTTTTGGAATCATCAGCAAGACCAGTAGCTAGAATCTGTTTAGGATCTTTTAGATCCTTGATTACAACATCATGAGGTGAAAATTCAACAATTTTACCTTCACCTGAATGAGTTATCTGATAGACAGATAGAAGGTTGCAGGATAAGGTTGGAACACATAATACATCATTAAACTGACCATTGTCTAGATGAACAGTTCCAGTCCCTACAACATTAAGAGATCTATCATCACCAATATATATATTTTTGGTGTTACAATCATTTAAAGAAGAAAACATGGCTTGGTTTTTGGCCATGTGACAAGAGGCTCCAGAATCAATGAGCCACTCATGAGAATGAGAAGAAGAAGAAGATACATTTAATGCATAACCAGACTGAGATGATTGACAATGACATGCAGAAAGTGCCATTCCGGAAGTTGAAGTTGAAGTAGGCTCCACATGGATGTTATGTTTCTTCATTGCGGCTTCCAAGGCTTCCATCTTCTTAAAGCATTTAGATTCTAAGTGGCCATCTCGATTACAAAAGTTACAATGTCTATCAGTCTTCTTCCATTTGTTTTTATTGGTCTTATCATTTTGCTGAAATGATCTTTCATTTTGAGGCTGAGATGGTTTAGGACCATTCTTTTGAGGATATGACTTCTTAGGATTCTTTGAATTTGGTTGCTGCTGGGCGGCTAACGCTTTCGTGGAAGAGTTTCCAAGATTAAGAAGACCAAGGTGTAAGAGTTTTTCTTGTTCTCTTATTAAGGAATCACAAAAGGAGTCAAAGGAAGGGGCCTTGTAGTCTTGTCCTTGACAAATGAAAGCTTCCCTTGTAGAATGGAAAGTGGAAACAAATACAGAGTAGGCTGGTCCCAACTTAGTAAGGATGGAATAAATAAGGTTACCATCTTCTTTCTTAACTTTAACACCTTCCAAGAGATATCTAAGGGTCTTGAATTTGGACAAGAAATCTTCAATGCAAGAAAAATTATTAGGATCCAAAGTAAGCAGCTCATTTTCAAGTTGATGGGCTCTAATTTCATTTTTAATTCCAAAAACTTTAGCAAGTTTTTCTAATGCTTCATGAGGAGTCTCAAGTTCTGCAATGTGGAATCTAAGATCAGGAGAAACAGACATCCCTATCAAACCACGTGCTTGATCTTGTCTATTTTCCCATTTTGCCGCCTTGTCTTCATCTTTTGGTTTCTTCTCTTGGTCTGTGGCTATTCTGTAGAGACCTTTACTTCTAAGTAAATCTCCCATGTAGGCTACCCATTGGAAGTAGTTAGTGCTGTCAAGAATGACTTGGCATGGACTTTCCATTTTTTTAAAAAAACTGAAGCTGAAGATGCTGAAAGTAAGTGTTCCAATGGATAGATCTCGAAAAAATAGGCGGTTTTAAAAAAAACGGCTCTGAAAAAGGCTTCCGGATGAAGAAGTTATGGCTTTTTGAAAAAAAATTGTTGACGTTGCCGGCAAAGTGCGCGAATGTGCGGGAATGAAAAAATCCGCCCCCACAAAATGGAGACTTGAACCCAAGACCTCTACTCTCTTAAAATAGCTTTGAACCAATTGATCTATACAAAAAATTTGAGAGAGAGAGAGAGAGAGAGAGAGAGAGGGGGGGGGGGGCCTTGGTTTGCGTGCTTGCCTTGAGAAAGCTTTTTTTCCCTACAAAACACAAAACACAAAACCCAACACGAATATGCAAAGAAAAACCAACCTTACGGCTCGAAGTTAGCTTTAGCCAAAAAACTAGAAATTTAAAAAAAAAATCTCAAAGTTAGCTTTAGCCGAAAAACTAAATATTTTTCTCAATGTTTCTGATTTTCCGAGATCACACTAAGGTGCAGGGAAAAGAGCATACGCATGAGAAAAATCCTTCCTTTCTGTTTCTGATTTGCCCAGATCGCACAGAGTCGCAGGGCAAAGAGCATACGCAGAAATGAAAGGTATAGATCTGGTTAAAAAAAAAAAGGCTAAATAAACTGAGACCGAAATAAGCAGAGAGAAAATAACAGTAAACTGCAAAAAAAAACACTGTATACCTCCCGATCTGAAAAATGACGCAGCTAGGGCTACCGGAAACCTTTTCGCGTGAAACGAAAGGGGTTCCTCACTAGAACAGATGCTCTGAACGCAACAGAGCAGTCCTCTCGGCCCGAAAGCAGTCAGAAACAGCAGATCTAGGAAACGACAGCCGCATGTAGTTCTACCGGCTTCAGATTTGGATCACCAACGGACGCGGCCCTCAAATAGCTCTGATACCATGTAGGAATTTACAGGGTAAGTTCCACAGAAATAATACCAAAAGGACACCGCTCACAACCAGATCTCAAATCAATACACCAGTATTTTTGACGTGGTTAAAACCCTCAGAGTGCAAGGAGGGAAACAGTCCACGGCCTGTCCCAACGTGGGTACTACAGGCAATTTATTAATCAAAGAATGAAAATTTACATAAGCTTCTCTCATGCACGGATTACCCGAACAATGACCCTCCATGCGCTTTAAATAGAACTCATGGACCAATCGGGTGTCAAGCCACGGATCAAGTGTCGGTAATACTGAGGTGAGAGTGAACCGTCGGATCACTACATATCGTGACCGTCGGATTGTAAGTTACAAAATGTACAACGGTAAAGAAACACACTTTACCTAACTCTAACCTAACTCTATACTAGACCAAGTTGAACTTAACTATATCCTATGTGTCGGAATATCCTAACATTCCTTGATATGAAGCCATCAATATACATGGGTCACATTCTACTGGAATTTGAGGAAATTGTAATTGTTTGAAATCTTGTTATCGAGCTACTGTAAGTGTCCACCTTCACCAAGCTACCTAACCTTCCAATGTTTGGCACTATTAGGGAGGTATTGAAGTGTAGAAAGTTCTTCATTATCTAGATACAAAGAAATGCTTTCTAGTTGGAAACAACATATCCCATCCATGTACAAGACGTATATGCACTAATCTACCATTCATAGAGGGGAAAGTTGCAATCAATTCATTCTAAGGTGCAAGAAAACATGATCGATTAAAAGGAAATCCTAGATTGTATTACCACTATAGCACAAAGTGAGAAGGTCATGGAGCCATGTTTAGTTTGATTGATCATAACTAAATCTAACTTTTCCTTTTAGTTAATCAATTGTCACTTCACATATCAACTTTTCCTTTTAGTTAATCAATTGTCACTTCACATTGGGATGTTTTAAGACCCACAACAGTTACTTAAATAATTAGTACCTTGAATAACATATACAATTTAAGATAGATAAACATAATAGTATTATCATAAAGTGATTCATGTGTGACCAAAACACTAGCAATATTTATTAGAGTAATATCTTATTAAAAAATGTAATGAAAAAAAATATATCTTAAATTCTTAAAAATAAACCCTTATTAGATAAATTATTATAAAAGAAACCTTAACATATTTAAATATGGCCAAGCACAATTAGATAAATTGTTATAAAAAATGACTTAATATGTTATAAAACATATTCTGGCACCGTTGAAAGAAAAACGGCCCATACTCGCAACATAGATTTTTTTAACCAGAAAAAATATTATATAATTAAACATTACATTCAAAATCATTAGTGGCAGATTTCATTATTTTTTTAAAAAGATTTGCATTATATATTTTAACTATATAAAATGATATTTATTAAAGTAAGGTTTCATTAAAACTTTTTATAAATAATTAAACATTACTTTCAAAATCATTAAAGTAAGATTTCATTAACTTTTTAAAAAGGTTTTATTCAATTTAAAAAAAAAAATTGTTATATAGTTTAATTATATAAAATGATATTTAGTAAAGTAAGATTTCATTAAAACCCTTTATATATAATTAAACATTACTTTCAGTTTCATTCAACTTTAAAAAAAATTGAATCATATATTTTGTTTATATAATGATATTTTTTTCTTTAATTAATAAAAATTAAAAACTATTTATTTATAATAATATTTATTAAATAATTTTTAAAAATTCATAATGATGGCTTTACTGAGATGATTCGTTGTTTTGTGTATAAAAATCAGATTAGGTATCTTTAGGACTTGTGAATGTAACGACTCTAACGAGGTATAAGAAGTTACAGAATATTGTTTAATTGAATATGCGTTTTTAATTTTTATTTGATTAGCTACAAAAAAGTAGTCTTTCGAAGACGCTCAGTAGTCTTTCGAAGACGCTCACATGGTGTACTATGTTCATTCATGAAATGTTACAATTGGGTAATGTCGAATGGTTCATTTTTTTTTTGCGGTTGATGGGTCAAAATTCACTATTTTTTGTAGGCTTTCAAGTCAGATATTAACTTTGTTATAGGGGAACCGCTCTCTAGAGGTGGGAAACCCATTCTAGTGATTCTTGAGCTCCCTGAAGTTTTGGAACTGTATGAAAACGTTCCCTTTTCTGTGGGAGCTACAATGGGAGCTTGGGAAAGTTCCGGGAGCTTTGAGCGCTGTTTTTTTTAAGTTCCTGCGTTCCCTGGGGTTGGGGAATACAAAGCATGTAGAGAAATATGATGAACTTCCCACAAAACATGAGGCTTTGTTGAAACCTTAGTAGGAAGAAAGGCCAAAGGCATCCTTAACACCGATATCCTTAATTGAGAAACTAGAGCAATCTCTTGATGGATTAAGGAAGCGTGTGACACCTTAATGTAAGGGCGATATCTGGGATGTCATGTTGATGAGTATTTATTTTTTTGTTTATGTATATGTATCGCAGAAGATTGTGTGCATATTGTATGTGGCAGTCAATGCTTAACCATTAGAGTCGCTTTACTTTTTCTCATAAGAATAACTAGAGAAACATAGGTAAAATTGTTCCTTTGTATTTTTAAGGTAGCTTGTTTCAAACACTGGTCATGTGTCAGAGAACTAATAATGAACTTGACATTTTAATATTTTATATATATAAAAGAGAGAGACTCAGGAAGAGAGACACCTAGAGAATATATTTATATATAAGAGAGATTATATATTTAAATTGATTTTAATATTTTAATATTTTGATTTAATATTAATTTTGATTATATATATATATATATATATATATATATATATATATATATATATATATATATATATATATAATATCACTGTTCTCGATTAGCCATTTCCTGTAAATTTTGGGGAAACCTCTAGCCATTCCCGACACCCGTACCCAAGTTCTCAATGTTCCCAGGTTCGAAAAATTCATGCAACATAGGATATTAATGAACACTGGTCAGGGAAGAGTCATCAATGAAGATTTCATAAATGTACGAGTTACCTAAATATGGGTTGAGAAAACTGGTCTGTGTTAAGCCCAATTGGTATAGAATTTATGCCAATATTAAGCACGTAGAAATTTTGTAGGTTGCATGGGCATAGATTGTCACTCATTTCAGAGATTATTCTATTCTTTTCCCTTTGGCATTATTTTCCATTCACATAATTTTCTTTGCTTTGTTTAGTTGTGTGTTGGTCATGAAATTCTGTTTTGCAGTCAGCAAAAGTCTTGAAAGTTGTCTATCAACTGGAAAAAATATCAGAGGCAAACTGTGACAACATTCACAGAAATAAATAGCCAACAGATCATATATCTGGCATTAACTTATCAAGAAAGAAGGTTTAGAACATACACAGTTTCCACAGAAATGGCAGTGCTCTTCTATTACTTTGCTTCAAGGATAGGGCATTGTTTCAGAGAATATCCCTAATGAAATCCATTGAATTAATATATGAATTTAGGGTATCATGGTTCAAAACAGCATAATGTTCAAATGTGAAGCCAATGAGATTATATAAGATTACCCTGCTCCTTTCTTACTAATTTTCTCTTTATAAACTAGCCATTTGGAACTTTGATGTTACACATTCAAATTCTAGTATCATCCACCTGGTTAATTCTCACCTTGGGGCATCTGCAATCTTTGATGACATAATGCCTTTAGAAGCACATAGTTTGTTTGACTACCTGTCCACTAGTTAGTTTGTCTATGCTCATTATGGTAAATTGGATCTTACACCTTGAACATGCTTTACTTGTAGTTTATTAAATCCAATGGCTGATTTTTTGGGTATCAGCCACTTGATTAATTCTCACCCAGGGCAATCTTTGACAACATAATGCCCTCTAGAAGCTCATAGAATCCAATTTTTAACATATTTTCACTCTTTTTATCACTAGGAGTGCTCAATTCAAACAATGGTGAGACCATTTGGATGTTAGAAACCTAATGCTAATTTTCTATTTGTCCCCAACCTAATGAATATTAATATTGGTGACAGCATATCTTTAAAATGAACATATTGAGTTAATTTCCCTTATATAAGGGTCTTCCTTATTTATTCATAATCTTTGAATTTCAATTACTTCATTGTTCTCATCCTTTGTCAAATGTTCATCAAGCAATGTTAGAAGACAGTATTGGCTTCCATCAAGGACCTTAGGATAAACCTTATAAACTGAAAGCATGCAGTCTGTAACTAACATGAAATCAAAGTGTCAAATAAATTAATTTGTGCATTTGCTAATTGTGGTAACCCTTGCTCTTCAAATATTAGATATTGCAAGCTTTGATCTGATGGAATTAATGTAACTTTACAAATTGCAGGGCACTAGTCTATTTTTGTGATAAATTTTATTGTGCGTCATGTGATTTGATTCTGACAAGGTTTGTAATTTGATTTATTTCTGTTGTTTGTACTTTGAAGGTTATTGCATCTTGGGGAGTTCGCAACAACATTGACTTTCTTTCTGTGTCTTATACACGACATGCTAAAGACATTATACAAGAAATATGACATAAAATCTAAATTCTTTCTCATGTTCTAAGCTCATAGAATCCAATTTTTAACATATTTTCACCCTTTTTATCACTAGGAGTGCTCAATTCAAACAATGGTGAGACCATCTGGATGTTAGAAACCTAATGCTAATTTTCTATTGTCCCCAACCTAATGAATATTAATATTGGTGACAACATATCTTTAAAATGAACAGATTGAGTTAATTTCCCTTATATAAGGGTCTTCCTTATTTATTCATAATCTTTGAATTTCAATTACTTCATTGTTCTCATCCTTTGTCAAATGTTCATCAAGCAATGTTAAGGACCTTAGGATAAACCTTATAAATTCAAAGCATGCAGTCTGTAACTAACATGAAATGAAAGTGTCAAATAAATTAATTTGTGCATTTTCTAATTGTGGTAACCCTCACTCTTCAAATATTAGATAGTGCAAGCTTTGATCTGATGAAATTATTGTAACTTTACATATTGCAGGGCACTAGTCTATTTTTGTGCTAAAGTTTATTATGCGTCATGTGATTTGATTCTGACGAGGTTTGTAATTTGATTTATTTTTGTTGTTTGTACTTTGAAGGTTATTGCATCTTGGGGAGTTCGCAACAACATTGACTTTCTTTATTTGTTTTATACACGACATGCTGAAGACATTATACAAGTAAGAAATATGACATCAAATCTACATTCTTGCTCATGTTTTGAGCTCATAGAATCCAATTTTTAACATATTTTCACTCTTTTTATCACTAGGAGTGCTCAATTCAAACAATGGTGAGGCCATCTAGATGTTAGAAACCTAATGCTAATTTTCTATTTGTGCCCAACCTAGTGAATATTAATATTGGTGACAACATATCTTTAAAATGAACATATTGAGTTAATTTCCATTATATAAGGGTCTTCCTTATTTATTCATAATCTTTGAATTTCAATTACTTCATTGTTCTCATCCTTCGTCAAATGTTCATCCAACAATGTCAGAAGACAATATTGGCCTCCATCAAGGACCTTAGGATAAACCTTATAAACTAAAAGCATGCAGTCTGTAACTAACATGAAATGAAAGTGTCAAATAAATTAATTTGTGCATTTGCTAATTGTGGTAACCCTCGCTCTTCAAATATTAGATAGTGCAAGCTTTGATCTAATGGAATTAATGTAACCTTACAAATTGTAGGGCACTAGTCTATTTTTGTGCTAAAGTTTATTGTGCGCCATGTGATTTGATTCTCACAAGGTTTGTAATTTGATTTATTTCTGTTGTTTGTACTTTGAAGTTTATTGCATCTTGCGGAGTTCACAAAAACATTGACTTTCTTTCTTTGTCTTATGCACGACATGCCGAAGACATTATACAAGTAAGAAATATGACATAAAATCTACATTCTTGCTCATGTTCTGAGCTTGTGATGTTACTACTAGCAACTATGATGGATCTCACATTAAATTTTCTGTCAAGCTGTTTTTCTGGAAACAAGTTATAGCAACAACGTCCATGCTTTTCAATAGATTGCACACCAGGGCATCCGTGCCCTCTTCATAGGAGTAACAGCTGGGATGGAGTTCTTGCACTATATGATCAACTTCAACTACTAGTTCGGAGTAAGTCGAACAAGTCAATATTGATATGTAGTGGATGCATGGACAGTGTTTGACAAAATCCCTGAACGGGATGTGGTGTCATGGAATACTATGTTTGTTGGATATACTAAAAATGGGTATTTTCAGGAGGCATTAAGGCTTTATGGCCGGATGCAATGGACAGCTATAGAGGCGGATCATGTTACCTTTGCCAGTGTACTTGGTGCGTGTGCTGGCCCAGAAGCTCTGCAGCAGGGAAATGAGGTGCATGGCCATGTAATTAGAAATGGGTTTGACCTAAAGGACCCTGTAGGGAATGCTCTTCTTACTATGTATGTCAGATGCAGGTTCGTTGAGAGTGCACAACAATTATTCGATAGAATGCTTGAAAGAGATGTGGTGTCATGGACTAATCTTGTAAAGGGATATGGTCAGACTAAGAATGACGAGGAGGCTTTGCGATCCTTCAGGCAAATGCAACAGGAAGGTATTAAGCCAAATGAGTTCACCTTGACTAGTATTCTTGGATGATGCGCAATTTTTGGAATTAGGAAAGCAGGTCCATGTCTTTGTGATCAATTTGGCCTGCAAGTCCAATGTCTGTGTCAGAAATACCCTGGTTGACATGTATGTCAAATGTGGGAGTATATAAGATGCGTGTCAAGTCTTTGAAGAAATGCTAGAACAAGATGTGATCTCATGGACAATGATTATTTCAGGATATGCCTAATGTGGCTATGGTGAAGAAGCCCTGAAGTGCTTCTGCCAGATTCGACACACTAGCATGAAGCTGGACACGTTCGTTTTCGCCAGTGTTATGAGAGCTTGTGCTGACCTTACATCTCTAGAGCAGGGAAAGCAGATCCATGTCTGCACAATGAAAAATACAAGAAAGTTCTACGACTAAGTATATTGTGTCGACCATGTTTCAAAGGGAGATGGTTGGATGGGTTTGTCTAATCTATACATTCCCAATGGCCAAGGGGGAATAACTAGTCGCGATGCTACCAACAGAGTTACAGAAAATACTCCCACAGAGGTGACTAAATTTAGAGGTGCTCCTCCAGTTTCGAAGAAATTTCCAGAGGTCGGAGATGAGTTCTGTAAAATTCCACTGACCAAATGTGTAATTATATTGATTTATTCTTAGTGCAATATGATTTCTGTAAAATTCCACTGACCAAATGTATAATTATATTGATTTATTCTTAGTGCAGTATGATTTCTGTTGATATTGATGTGCGATAAAGATGATAACTTTAGATTCTCCTTCTTAATGATAAAATGAGAGCTCCTGTAAATTTGTTAATTTATGACGCATCATTTCTCACCAATTTTTAATTTTTTAAAGTCAAAACTCAAGAAAAACACAAATTACAGGTGAGATTTTAATCCTTCGTTGCTTAATGCATCCAAGATATATTATGGTGACATAGTGCAATCACTTGTAACTTACTAATTCAATTTTTTATCAATGTATAGAACAATTTGATACAATTTTTTAAGAACTATATTATTCAAAACTCTTAAGATCTCTACTATACTAAGTGCAAAGTATTGTTTTTTTAAATAGAATTGGTCTTTCTGACATCATTTATACAACAACCTTGTCGGCAGTCAAAGGCCTTCAAGACCAGTGATTGCGTCATCAAATTGGATTATTCCTTCAGCATTTTGAGGTGAAACTCTGTGATTCGGTGGTTCTGGATCTAACATCAATTGCCAAACAAAGGCAATATACAAATTTGGTGGGTCTGGGGATGTGGAATCTCAGTTAAATAAAAATTGTAATACACTGGAAAAACGACATTGCGGAATGTCAGGTTCCGGGGAAAACCAATGTTAAAGATTCACGGAAAGTGTTTGATAAAATGGTTACAAGGGATTTAGTCACATGGAATTCAATGATTGTGGGTTATGCTCAACATGGTCATGACAAAGATACACTGGAGCTCTTTGAACATCTTCAACAGGTAGGTGTGAAGCCAGACGACATTACATTTGTTGGTGTGCTCTTCGCATGTAGCCATGTAGGCTTATTGAACGAAGGTTGTGTTTACTTCGATTCAATGATAAGAGAGTATGGCATCTCACCAACAATGGAGCATTATGCCTGCATTGTTGATCTTCTTGGACGTGCAGGACACTTGGACAAGGCTGAGGCTTGCATAAACAACATGCCATTTGAACCCAGTGCTTTAGTTTGGCAAACTTTACTTGGTGCATGCAAAATCCATGGTAACACAGAGATGGGAAAATGTGTGGCAGATCATTTATTAGAGTTGGAACCCCAAGACTCTGCAACATATGTTCTGCTATCGAATTTATATGCTGCAGCTGGTAGGTGGGATGATAGAACTAAGGTGAGGAAAATGATGGAAAATATGGGGGTGAAAAAGGAATGAGGATATAGTTGGATTGAGGTAAAAAACGCAGTGCATGCATTTGGGGTAGGAGACACATCACATCCACAAACGACTGAGATATACACCAAGTTGAATGAATTGATCAAACAAATAAAAAAATGGGATATTTGCATTAGACAAACTTTGTGCTCCATGATATGGAGTTAAAGCAGCAAGAGTACACTCTTACTCATCATAGTGAGAAGCAGGCAATTGCATTTGGGCTAATCAGCTTATCTCCTATGACTCAAATTAGAATCATCAAGAACCTTTGTATATGTGGTGACTTGCCATACTGCCATCAAATTCATTTCCCAATCCAGAGTATTGAAATTATTCATTTGTTATGATAGAGTCTACGTGTGGTTTATTCTGTGAAAGTGTCTTTGTCTTTATGAGATTATTCTTTTAGGAACTCTCCTTCCTAGTTAAGAGGAAATGTATTGGATGAAGAATTTTGATTACAGAGCTGTTTTAGTATTGATAGGATTAAATAAGTTTTTTTTTTAAATGCTAGGATACAATATACTTAATATTTGGACAAAAATTTAGGGTGATCATATTTACTTTAAGGATAGACTTTATTGAATCTAAAATATAAGATTTAAGATATGAAGAAATTTTATATGAATGATTAGTGTTTTGTTCAAAGATATTTCTACTCATTTGGAAGTTAATGACAAGTTACTAATAATGTTTATCTTCAAATTTCTATCAAACAATGTTGTCTTCTTATTTTAGTGTTTTGCTTCATATGTTGAAGCTCCACATTATGTCTCAAGAGATTTATCTTTAGGGCCCAAGTTTATTCTTACGTAATTAGTAAAAGCTCCTCCCCTACTAATTTAGATAAAAATGGATTACCCTTTTTATATATTATGCCTATAATAGTTTATTTAAGAAATTTGATATAGAACTTACTAAATGGTATTAAATGTTTTATTAAGTGGCATAAAGATTTCAAGCATGTCTAGAAGTCATATAATCTTTGCATATCAATTGTGCTTCTTGTTGGTTTTTAACAATTTGTCATTTTAAAAATCAACAATTCTCATTATGGTCATTTTGAAAAAATAATAATGAACTATTTTATTTAATATTGGGTTGTTTTGTTCCAATTTTCCAGGTCATGGCCTTTCTCAATAAAGGCTCTTGGATACTTGTTAGATTGGAAAGTTCACTAGGTAAGGTGAACAAATATCTATTTCTTGGGTCAAATGTCAAAGACCTAAGTCATGCTCACTTTGCAAATGATCCCCCTTCCTCACAAGAAAAAGGAGATTGAGTGTTTAAAAAATGTGATGAAATTCCTAGATATCTTTCATATATCCTTAGGGTCTGAACATTCCATGGACCAAAACTATGTCATATAAACAATGCTAATGAGCTTCTAAATTAATTAATGTAAGTTGGTTGTAGATTCAATTTAGGTAGATCTTTAAATTTCTAGGTATCCCTTTCTTTTTAGGCCTCGACAAAAGAGTTGTGGCAAGTTCTAATTCAATGAAATGAGCAAAATGTGACAAAATGGATTATGAAGTATATGTTCTCAGTCTTTAGACATCAAATTTATATGAATGTCCTAGATTCTACGCATGTTTATTATTCTTTGCGTTAGTGTTCCTTGGCCTTGATTTATAGTATATTGGAAAAGGTTATGAGATATTTTACAATCTTAAGCCCAATGCACGCCTTCTCATATAACAATCACATTGTCCAAGATAAATTAGTTTGTCAGATAAATTTTGTATCTTTTGGGTGAATTATGTTGGGGCAGGTAGAATCTACCATGCATAGCTTCTTTGAAATCTTCTACATGCAACCTTAAATAACTTTTCTCAAAATACCGTCTATATCAATGAAATATGATCACATGATGTGTCACCATTGGCATACCACCCAACAACACTGCATTATGAAAATTGCTAGCAATACTATACTCAATGTAACCCCTATTCGACATTTTTTGTAAAATTATGGCCGATATGAAGAAATGAGTCAGGTAGAAATTCAATGTGTCTTATGAAAATGTCACTAACTATCGAGGTGTGTTTTTGCTATGTATGCACCCTAGAATACACCAAACAAAAACTGATACACATCAAATATTTTACTAATCCCCTCTACTTTTGCATTTGTCCATTTTTCTCTTATGCTTGTCACAAAAGGAAAGTAATTGCTTATGCTTGTAGTCACACTGTTTTGTATGAGACGATTTGAAATTAGCGTTACAATAATCAGTGCAAGAACAAAATCCATTCGAGAAACAATGGAAAGAATTTGCATCTCTCACAACAATTCCCTTCCTGGTGATCATCAGAATGAGCTTTATGGCATTGTGGTAGTGCCCTCAAACGTGAAGGTTCTTGGTAATCTGGATAGCTGATCTAGGCATTTGTTGATGATAAAAAATAAACACCGGTAAAGAAACAAAATTGCATAAAATTCTGACTTCTTTCTTCTATGCTATTGTTTCTTCTGTCACTGCCTTACAACATTTCCTTTGCAACATGTAGTGCAAATGCTAGTTAACCAGAAAAAATATTATATAATTAAACATTACCTTCAAAATCATTAGTGGCTGATTTCATTCATTTTAAAAAAAAAATTGCATTATATATTTTAACTATATAAAATGATTCTGGATTTTAGGCATCTGTGGTTCATTTCTTTTTAACTTAGTCTCGGAGTATCCACAATAGAAACCATATTTCTGTCAACGTTTCAAATCCCAACAGGGATCCCTATTGAGATTTGAAACATTGACAGAAATATGGTTTCTATTGTGGATACTCCGAGACTAAGTTCAAAAGTATATAAAATGATATTTATTAAAGTAAAGTTTCATTAAAACATTTTATAAATAATTAAACATTAATTTCAAAATCATTAAAGTAAGATTTCATTAACCTTTTAAAAAAGAATTATTCAATTTAAAAAAAAATATTATATATTTTAATTATACAAAATGATATTTAGTAAAGTAAGGTTTCATTAAAACCCTTTATATATAATTAAACATTACTATCGGTTTCACTCAACTTTAAAAAAGAATTGAATCATATATTTTGTTTATATAATGATATTTTTTTCCTTTAATTAAAAAAAATTAAATACTATTTATTTATAATAATATTTATTAAATAATTAAAAAAAAATTCATAATGATTAATTAATGGCTTTAGTGAGATGATTCGATGTTTTGTGTATAAAAATCAGATTAGGTATCTTTAGAACTTGTGAATATAACGAGGTATAAGAAGTTACAGAATATTGTTTAATTGAATATGCGTTTTAAATTTTTATTTGATTAGCTACAAAAAAGTACTCTTTCAAACACGCTGACATGGTGTACTATGTTCATTCATGGAATGATTGCACTGTTAAAAATGCTGTAACCTTAAGATGGTGGAGATGGAATCTAACAAAGTGAGTAATAATGCAATCACGTTCAAGAAACGTAATTTTGGGAGTTAAAGTATAATAAATTAAATGACAGGGATAAAATAATATTTTAAAGAATCAATTATATTTTTAATTATTATTATTTATGAGATTAGTTTAATTATATAGATTAAATGGAATATATATACATACATATTAAATATGCTCGTATTTAAAAATCTATATAGATTAAAATAATGTATGATAAAGTTTGACAATTTATATTCCTCTCAAAAAAATCTTTTAATTCAATTACGAAATAGCAATTTTGGTAGAACTTGTTCAAATTATATTTACGTTATGTACATATACAACTAAATGGATGTCACATTGGTCTGAATTACAAATTGTTTAGTACAATGAACAATGACGCTTAACATAATGCTAGAGTTTTCCTGAGACTAATAATGTCACAATTGTGGGGGATTTTTGTTGGGTTTCTTTTGGACTAAGCATTGACCCATTCACGATCTCATAACTTGTCGTTGATGTTTGAAAAGGAGAAGAAGAAACAATATTTATTAATGTTTCTTTGTTTTTTCTAAAAAGAATTCATATTATGCCTAATAACTTTGAAAAATAATGGAGAATGTAGGAATTCAAGTAGAGTGGAGAAGACTTAATTTCTAATTATATGAAAAGTTCATTGTAAAATAAGGATTTCAATAAATGATAAAATTAGGGCTATTCAAAATTAAGAGTAAAATAGAAACGAAATAAGAATGCATCCACTATCTGACTTATATATAAATTACTTAGAAAATCCAATTATAACAATAAAGGAAGTACACATATAAGAAGTCGTGCTTTGTTATTGTTAATTTACATGGATGAAGTTTTGTTGTTAACAAATCGTAAAGATACTTATGATACAAATATCATCATTTCATATAATAGTGGCATTTTCTTAGTAGCAACAACTATCTTATATGGTTGTTATTTGAGCTACAAAGTTAGTTAAAGAATCCTGAAAGAACATTATCTATTCTATAAATAGTAAATGAAAAAAAAAAATAATAACAACAATTTTATATAGTTGTTGTATGAGTTATAGAATTAGTTGAAAAATCATAGAAGAAGGTTCAAAAGATTGACAAAATGTGTTTAGTAAAACAATTATGTATTAAAATACAAATTGGTTGAAGAAACATTAATTTATTATTTATATTATCAAATTTAATCTTAAAAATATAAATAAATACAATTAAAAAAGAACTTATGCAAACATAAGTTAAACAAAGGTCATTTGTCTCACATAGAATGTTTGGACATCAACTAATAATATATCTAAGGAAAATTTATATACATAAAAATATGTACTTTACCAAAAAAAAAAATTGAGAACTGAGTACATATAACCAAACATGTACGGATAAAAAAATAAAATGAAAATACTTAATGAATATAAACATTTTTTTTGTTCTCAATCCCACATAAATTTATTCTATATATTCATAGAGTATATAATGTTTGTGGCACTCCATAATCTTATTTGATGCATTTTGCACATAAAGTAAATATGGATTAAAATGTCTATGAGACATTGTTGCTAAAGTACTCTTATTCAAACACCCTTCTTCATCCTCATTTTTATAGTGCTTCTTTTGATAGCCTGATAGTTGAATTTATTTTCCATTCTCTAACTGCAATATTTAAATACAAAAGCATAACAAGACAACTCAAATAAACAAAAAAGATAAAAAACAACAAAATAAATATTTATTATTATGAAATGTTCCTACTAAAAAACAGATATACATTAATTTTATAAAGAAATCTTCAAAAAATTATTCCCAAAAACATGATTTAAAATTGTTAAGCTATTTCTAAAATTTCTAATTTATTTCTTTTTATTTTAAAAATAAAATTAAAAAAATATTATATACTATTTCATATATATAGATATAAAAAGTTTATATACTATTATATATATAATCTCAGTCTCAAGGGTTAGTTTAATTAGTTGAGTCCTTATTGTTAAGTGCCTCGGTGATCGAGAGGTCACAGGGTCAATTATCCTCAACGCCCTTGGGGTTAGGCCCTGATAGTCTAGCCGACGAGATTTGATTTCATTTGTGGCTGATCTGCTCAGATTTTCCTATATCTATATATATATATATATATATATATAATAATAATAATAATTTTAAAAATTTAAACAATATCATTGCAACATATTTAAATATTAAAAATGATAATTTTTTTTTAATTTTATTATTTATAAGTATTCAATTATTTAAAAAAAATAACAAATTCATATACTATTCTATATGTTATTCCAAAAAAAACATAATTATTAGGGATAACATAACTATTAGGGATTCAAAGTACAAATTAATTTAGAATTTTTTCTCCATACAAATTTGATTGAAAATAATAATAATATCAATTCTAATGAGCATACAATGTAATGAAAAGATAAAATCTATAGTTAATATGCTTTAAATTAAATTTATATAAAATGAGACGTGCAAAAATGAAAGTTTTGACATTTATGTTTTGGGACTTAATTATTTTTGTTCAATGTTGTATTAAGGAGTAAATTCTAATAAAGTAGTTCACATAATTTTGGTGGCAGAAATGTATATATCCTATTTTGTATGACCATATTTGAATCTAATGCTTCTTATTTTCAAGCACACCATCACCAAAACTAATTTAATTTTAGAATTATTTTTTTTGGAATTGGATTTATTTATAGAGTTACAAAATATCTTAAAAATGATGGAACTAATGGAATTAGTGTTTAATGTGATAAGGAAATGAAACCTACCCACCCTATATAAAACAAGTAAATTAACAACATTTTCATTTTCATGTTAATTTAGATAAAAATGAACAACAACAACAAAACCTTGGTTAGTATTATTACATTAAATACAAATATTTCATAAATATGAGAAAAGAAAAGTTACAACATGTTTTCATAAACTTCAACTTTCTTCCCTACGAAAACAAATTGTTTACCGAACCACTATAACTAAAATATTTTAACATTATTATATATTAAATATTTTATAATAATTTATACTTAAAATGAACATTAATTATTAATTATTTCATTCTTTGTAGGCATAAATTAAAATCCATTTAAAAATTGTTCCATTTTTAAAATTTCTAATTTTTTCCTTCTTATTTTAAAAATAAAATTTAAAAAGATCATATACTATTTCATATTAAAAAAAAATTAATATGTAATAATGAAGATAAATCTTTATTTTGTATATAAAATGGTAAGTTAATTTAAATGCCCAAATTTATATATATATATATATATATATAATATCATTCCAACATATTTAAATATTAAAATTTGTAATCTTTTATTATTTTTAAGCATTTAAATATCTATAAAAAAAATTACCAATTTATATACTATTTCATACAATATTCCAAATAATAAAAAAAAAATAATAATAATCATAAGATACTCAAAATACAAATCATTGTCCATATAAGTTTGATTGAAAAGAAAAAAAACAATTTTAATAAGTATATAATGTAATGAAAAAATAAAATCTATAATTAAGCAGGTTAGAATTGAAGCTATATAAAATGAGATATGTTTTTGAAGTTTAAATTGTTCAATATTTGTATTCAAAGAATGACTTCTAATAACACATTTCAAATAATTTTAGTGTCATAAATGTATATATTCTCTTTTTTATGACCATATTTGAAACCATTGCTTCTCATTTTCAACCAAAACATCACCAAAATTGATTTAATTTTAGAAAAATAATAATTTGGAATTGGATTTATTTAAAAAATTGCAAAATATCTTAAAAAAGATGGAACTAATGGAACTAGTGTTTAATGTGATAATGAAATGAAACCCACCTACCTATATAAATCATATCGACACCTCTTCCATTATCCTAACATTTTACATAAAAATAAACATCAACAAAATATTGGGTACTATTATTAGATTAAATACACTTATTTCATAAATATAAGAAAACAGCAATTACATCATGTTTCCAAAAACTTTAACCTCCATCCCTAAAAAAACTAATTATTTACCAAACCACAAAAACTAAAAACTTTTAACATTATTATATATAAAATAATTTATATAAAAAATATTATTAATAATTAATTATTTCATTTTTTATAAATAAAATTAAACTCCATTTAAAAATTTATTTAAATTTTTTTATAACTCCATGACATTAATCCAAATATCAACGCAAGAGAACAATATCCATAACTTTATCATGTAACAATGCTAGGATCATTGATTGGTAAGTGCAAAAATTATTTTACACTTATAATTATATTTTGAACAAATAATATTTTTCAGAGATCATGACAATATCGATTTGACAACATATTGATACATTGTATACAACCAAATATCTTATACTTTGAAATGTGCTATAAACTAGATTTTCCATATTGCATTCCATATAAAAGGAAAAAAAATTAAGTACAAGGAATATTACATTTAAGAGTAACTCGTAGAAGACTATAACAAAGTTTCAAGATCAGTGTTCTCATAACATAATCCAAAGTTTAGGAAACTCGTTAATTTTAAAATTTACAAGAAGTTATGTGTTCGAGATGACAACCTTGTGGAAACTTGGAATAATGCTTACAATAGTGTATATGTAGGATTAGTTTATTGGCTATTGGAGTGTTGTTGATTGATTTTCTCAAAAATATTTTCCTTATTTAGAATCTATTAGATGTCATGAGCACTATTTATGTGGCTTGTAATTTGGCTTTCAATGTAATATAGAAATAGTTTTGTGTGCACCATGTATGCTTCTCTTATTTCTTACTTTGTATCAGAGCCCATATGGTTCTGACTCCCTTAAAGGAGGGCTAGGGAAGATGGGAATTTGATGATTAAATACCTATTTTGTACATAGAGATTAGTATAGATGTGTTTCTGTGTGCTTTGTGGATTTGTAGATCTATTTTCCCTTTTTTTATAGGTAGCATAGATCCCTCTATAGCGATCGTTTACGGTCACTTTGATCTCCCTTAAACCCACAAACCTTTCTTGTAGAGAGACATGAGATTTCTAGAATCAACCTGAAGCTTATTGTGCTGAAATCTTGTAGTGCTAGTTTAAATTCCCTTACCTGAAGCCATGTCCCCACCTGGTTGGACTATTCACGGAGGAGGCATGTATAGATATTATTATTTGATTAAAGGACTTCTTTAGTTAAAGCAGAGTGGCGTTGATGGATTTCGTGTAATGCTCGGTTGTTGCCTTCAAATGATGCGCTATGGCGTGAAAGTTTCATGGGTACGGTGCGATATTTACATCTTTGGGTTGTCTATCAATAAGTGCCTAGGGTGTTCTCCTCTCAAAGGCATCAAAGGTAGTATTTCTGGAGTATTTCTCTTGCAATTCATTATTGAAGAAAAATTATGTCGAGTGCCAAAAATTTTGTATTATCGAGAAGGAATTCATGATATGGGTGAGGAAAATGGGCAGTGTGAAGCATTGTATTATCGAGAAGGAATTCATGACATGGGTGAGGAAAATGGGCAGTGTGAAGCATTCCATATTTAGGATAGCTAATAACAAGTTTCTTCCCATTCTCTATGTTATCAACAATAAACCAGGCGTGGGGGATTACACATCTATGCGAAAGACAGTCAATGCCTCGCCTCTGATAAAATTTCTCCATGTAGTTATTGTCATCAATCCAGGTGTATACACGAAGAAAGTGGACATGCCACCAAGGAAGGCGCTCATAGCATTTCAAGGCGCGGGGGCAAACAAAATAGTGATCCAATGAGGAGACAATGTTGGGACTTCATGATCCAATGGCCACCTCATGGGCATTTACTTCTCTGCAATGGTTGTAGTCAATTCTCTTTATTTCATTTCCGAAAAATTAACCTTACAAGAATGCAATCCTAAGAAGAGTGTGGGAATCTCAACCTCTGATTACTGCATAAGGCGAAAGAGATGACGGCTATGATTGTACCATCTAGATCACAATCTCATAAAGAAGAGTTGAACACCAATTGGACTGTTGTTCGTGATTTGTTGTGAAGATGTATTGTTCCTTATGAAACTTTCACAACCAGAACTGTTTTCGATCCAAATTTGGAAAGATCAATTGGAGGGCCCCAATGATTATGATATCGAAGAATGACCATTGGTTTTTTCCTCGTCCGGTTTAGTGCTTTGTTTCATTTTGGTGCTTAATTGGTTTCATTGTTTTTGTTTTTGGTGTGCTTTTATGTGAGTTTATAAAAAGTTTAAAATAAGTTAAATGAATAAAATAATATAATTAAATTAGTGGTTCTCGATGTTTTTCGGTGCCGACAGAATGTATTGCTAATCTGATTGTGTGAATATGTTATATGTTGATGGGCCCTGTTGTGTTTTGGGCTTCAAGAGCATCAATTACAGGTCAATTTATGAGATCCTTGTATGTAGAAAGGTCAGTTGTATAATTGACTGCTAAATATGCCTAGTACTTAGACAACTCACCTATACAACTATCAAAAGTGTAGTTCGTTGCATTTTGATATATGGGAGTTTGTCCATAGGGTGGTCCAGTATTGAGATTGCGCTTCAGAAGATCGAGAAGCATCAATTATACAATGATCGTCAAAGATGGTTAGAGGCGTTTATGTTTTAAATGGAGTTCAAGTGACAACTCGAAGATGAGGTGGTGAAGAAAGAGCGGTGTTTGCATGATTCCAGAGTGGATGTGAGTGTTGATGAAGACCAACTAGACAAATGTGACTATATGTAATTTATGATTCTTCTAATAATATTTGTAATGATGTAATGTAAGCATTAAAGGGGGGACTTGGAATAATGCTTACAATAGTATATAGGTAGGATTGGTTTGTTGGTTTTTGGAGTTTTGTTGAGAGATTTTCTCAACAATATTCTCCTTGTTTGGAATGTTGGATCTCATTGGCACTATTTATGTGGCTTGTAATTTGGCTTTGAATGTAATATACAAACAATTTTTTGTGCACAATGTCTACTTCTCAATTTCATTCTTTGTATAAATAAAATTAAATTTCATTTAAAATTTTATTTAAAAAAAAAAAAGTCCATGAGATTAATCCAAATATCAAGGCAAGAGTCTAATATCCATAACTTTATCATGCAACAACGTTGGGATCATTGATTAGTAAGTGCAAAAATTAAATTACATGTACATTTATATTTCAAACAAATAATATTTTTTTTAGAGATCATGACAAGATTGATTTGACAACATATTGATACATAGTATACAACCAAATATCTTATAGTTTGAAATGTGTCACAAACTAGATTTTCCAGATTATATTCCATATCAAAAAAAAAAAAAAAAGTAAAAGGAATATTACGTCTAAGAGTTATGGGTGGAAGACTACTGATGGGGCCAGCCCACGTGGTCCCGCCGTTCCAAAGCGGACGTGTAACACTCTTATGAACCAGACAGTATTACAATTGATTTGGTAATAAATATGGTTTGATTTACAATCACCTTGGGTTACGGCATGGGTACTGTGATGGTCTATCGGGCGGACAACTGTCCCTCCTCGAGATCTTGGAAAGTTGCCTCGGTTTGGGTTTTACCCTGTTCGTGCCCTTTGGGTAGTCATTGTTACCCTAGTCGTTTAGCTCTGCAGCCTCTGGCGATTTTTTTTGTGACTACTGTGATGTCCGCGGTGAAATATGTGAACCTGGCCTGCCCGGTCGACTGTGTAGCAAGCGTTTGGTTGCGGTCATGGTTTCTGTTGTTCCAAGTCTAGGCCTGTATGTTTTCGACTGTCTGGTGTTGCTTTGGTAAGGTTCGAGCTATGGTACTGTTTATATATATGTTTCCTCTGTCGTTGTGGTGTATTTTCCGGCTTTGATGTTTGTCACGGTGCTTTTAGTTCACTGTCTGCTCGTTTCTCTCAAGAGTCCACGGTTATTCGAGAACTGTAAAGTTAATGGAACATTGGTTACAGTCCCGGTCTGTCAGCTTCCAAGATCGATGGGTTGTGCGGCTTACTCTGTTCGTCCCTCTACTATCTTAGTCAGTAAGCTCCCGTTCTTTGCTGGACTTTGTCTCCGCTGTTTGTTTTGGGACTAATGGCCCGGCTCCTCTGTGAGTAGGGGTTCGTCCGTTTGAGGGGTTTGTTCTACAGCTACGGTTCACCTTCAGGTAATGTTAACTTTCTCAATAATCCCTTTCAATTTCTCCGCTTCTTGGTTTTCTTCGGTGGATGGTAACTGACCCTTTCTCTATTCGTCCCTATGCAGGTGGAGCCGTTCGTGGGGCTGAACGCTTTGGGCTTCCGGCCAATCTGGATAGTATACGGGTAGAATTGTTCTTTACTTCGGCTGTACTAGGTTGGATTCTTGTATGGACTGTTGGTTTGTTTGTTGGGTACTAGGTTGGGTAACTTCTTACTGCGGGCTTTTGTTCATAACCCTGTCAATCCCCATGCCTGCGAACTGGGTAGGGTTTGAAGTTACGTTGAACAATAATTTGTAATGCTGAGACAGACTTTTAATAGTTATGTTTACTCCATGAATTTATACGAAAAGAAATCTTGAATCGCCCTTATGGTTTCGTTTGCATACCTGTTGAATATGTATTTGCCTGAGACACTGTAACTGCGTGTCCTGTACCGGTTGGTGTCACCTTTCGTTTGTTTAATTGTCTTCCCGCTCGGGTTCGAAATTTGTCATGACAATGTAACAGTGTTTGCAACATAAAATAAAATAAAAACACAGCGTTGAATTGTACAGTTTTTGAGGACGCAGGTAGGAACTGTTTGTGCACTGAAAACAAATGAATATATTTCTTTCTGTTATTTATCTTTTCACAGTCGAACCCCTATTGGGCTTGTTTTTCTCTTTTTTGTATCACCGTTTCCAAACAGTTGGACAACTGCTGTTAGTTGTTCCATTGTCAGTTACATTAGTTATTTCATATTTGAAACTTATTCATAACTAGCATGTTTTCCTTTGCTTGTATTTACAACAGTATATAACTGTTTGGAAACGAATGATTCTAACTAACACTACTGTTCCTAATTAGAACTCATTACATTATTCTAGGCATTTTAAATAGAAAAGTAAAATAAAAAAACAACAGATAAATTGGCAGGGACCCGTGGGTTGGATGCAGCGAAGGTTTTGCTCTCCCCCCAGGACTGCTTACTCATTTGGATGATATAGGAATTAGAAGCCTAAGGCAGATTGCTAGTATGGAGCAGTCATCTATTTGGGGGCAGGCTTGGAAGTCTGAAGCTGAGCTAGGAATAAATCCCACCTGGAGAAATGATTGGCAGCGTTTTATTCAGGAGTTGAGAAGATCAAATGTCAGATTAAAGGATAGGCCGGATTCGCTGGTGTGGGCACATGCTGAGACAGGGCACTATTCTCCAAAGGCAGGTTACAATTTCTTGATGAAGAATAAAGGATGGAATCCTCCTGTTTGGTGGTCAAAACCATTGTTCAAATTAAAGTGCCCTAAAAAATCTAGAATTTTCTTCTGGTGTGCCTTAAATCATAAGATTCCTACATGGGAAGTACTACAAGCCCGTTTTAAGCAGGGACCCGGAAGATGCCCTCTGTGTTTTGCGGATTCTGAAACCATTTCCCATCTTTTTTTATCATGTCCGTTTACAAAACAGGTATGGACTGAAGCGGAAAGGATCTTAAATATAAAATTAAGATGGGAAGGGGTTAGTTTGACCGCAGCCTGGGAATATTGGTGGAACCACTTTCAAGAGAGGAACCTGAGGAATTTGCCTCCCATCATATGTTGGGGTATCTGGCTTGCAAGAAATCGTAGCATCTTCAGAGAAAAGTCGACCCCCGTGGCTGCTGTTGCCATTCAAAGTAATGCTATTCTAGACAGCATCCCTTTACAGGAGGAACCTGCAAATCATAATCAGCGAAAAGAGTTTCGTATTAGAGACGGGATTCCGTGGGCCTTTTTTGACGGTGCTGCCCAAAACAATTACACGGGTGCTGGGTTATGCATTCACCTTAGTAATTCACACTCTCTCAAGGCTTCAGTAGGAATTGGAATGGGCTCAAATAATTTTGCTGAACTCTCTGCATTAAAGCTTCTGCTCTGTTGGCTCATTCACAAAAATATCCTTACAGTTCAGATTTTTGGAGACTCTATGAATGTTGTAAACTGGGTTATTGGGAAATTCAGATGCCAGCACTATATGTTGATGCCTCTATTAGAAGAAATACATTCACTAAAACAGCAGTTTAATGTTTTTTCCATTGATCACATATACAGGGAATTCAACGAAGAAGCAGATGGGCTTTCTAAAGCTGGTCTGCAACAAGCTGTGGGCGCGTGGAGAGTAACCGAACAGATTCAGGATCACATCCGTGTGTCGGATCAACCTCCATATGTATAGTGATACTTGCTTTTATCTATATGCACTAGTTTATCTGTGTTCCATATGATAACAGGTGGCATATGTATATCTCTTTTGACTTTGATATTTTCCTATATATGTTGATGCTCTGTTTTGATGGAGCGGACTGTGGATTTATCTCTTTGTATGGGTTTCGCTGGGTTGTTTTCCTCTTGAAAGGAGGCCTAGTTGTTACTCGGACATCAGTTTATGTCTTTACTGGTTACGGCTATACAGGCCGAGTTCTGGTGTTTTTTGACCAGCACTGTGTAGGGGTGCTGACGATCCTCTTTAGAGGAGACGAGCCTTGCCAGGTAGTCCTTTTCAGAATGTTAACTCATATGCTTTGTAACTTTTTTACCTCTTATAAAAAAGTTCGCTTTTTTCCTTGGAAAAAAAAAACAACAGATAAATAAAATAAAAACAGACATGCTGTCCGTCCAGTGAGCTGTGTTCTCTGGCCTTCTCAGAAACCATGTCAATCTTCTTTCTATCTCCGCCCTGTTAACCAGATGCTCCTGCATCAGGCTCCCGGGGTAAAAGAATTTTATGGCTCCGTTCCATGAGTTCCTCCACCGAATAACCAGCCTTCTGTATCTGTTCCGCGTCGAGCCATGAGCTGTCCTCCATTGGACGGTCTCTCCACTTGATGAGGTAACGCAGATATTCCTTCCTGCGCGTCTTCTTGGCTATCTGGGTGCTGAGGATCTCTTCAATCTCATGGGTCCGGGCCGAAGATAACTGTTTCTTCCAAGAACTGCCTCCAAATTTGGTGTCCCGTTTTGGCTGTACCGCACTATCATCCTCTTCTTGAGCATTATATGGGAACAGATCCGCCACATTAAAAATAGGTGATATGCCTATGTCCGGTGGCAGCTGAATCTCGTAAGCGTTGGCTGAAAATTTTCGTAGGATCTTGCATGGACCAATTTTCTTATATTTTACTTATTATCTGTGCCCTTAGGAAACCGTTCCCGGCGCAGATGCACAAGGACCTCATCTCCAACATTAAAATGCACCTCTTGTCACTTTGAGTCTGCTTGTTGCTTGTATTTCTGTACATTGTCTTGCAACCTTAGTTTGACTTTTTCATGAAGCTCGCTCATTGCTTCTGCAAAATCTTCCCCATCCGCGCTTCTCCGTTCCAGCTTTCCCAAATCTCGCAGTTCATGTATTCCTCGAGGATGCATGCCATAGAAAATCTGAAATGGGCTAAGTCCGGTGCTACGATTGGGTGAATCGTTATAAGCGAATTCTGCTTGGGCAAGAGCTCGATCCCATAATCGTGAATTTTCTCCAGTCAAACTCCGTAATAAATTCCCCAAGCTCCTGTTCACCACTTCCGTTTGTCCATCAGTCTGCGGATGATACGCAGAGCTGAAATTCAATTGCGTGCCCAACTTTTTCCACAGGGTGCGCCAAAAGTGTCCCGTGAACTTTACATCCCTGTCTGAAATGATAGTTCTGGGTAGGCCATGTAATCTAACAACCTCTGTGAAAAACAGGTGTGCCACATACGTGGCGTCACTAGTTTTTCGGCAAGGTATAAAATGAGCCATTTTCGAAAGTCTGTCTACCACCACCATTACCGAATCATACCCCCGCTGTGTTCTAGGCAGTCCGAGAACAAAGTCAATGCTGACCGAGTCCCATGGCCTGCTTGGAACAGGTAGTGGTGTGTAAAGTCCAGTATTCTGACTGTGTCCTTTTGACAGTTGGCAGACTTTACACCTGTTTACAAATCTTTGTACATCCCTGCTCATTTTAGGCCAATAATAAAAATGTTTGAGTTGCTCCAAAGTTTTGTTGATGCCAAAATGTCCCACTAATCGACCACTATGCTTCTCCCATACTATATTCTCCCTCATTGAACAGTCCGGGATACATAACTGCCCACCTCGGAACAATAATCCTTCCTGTAAATTATAGTCTAACCATGGGCTTGCATTCCTCAATACGGGATTTTGGCAAGCTTCAAAAGCTTCCTTGAATCTGTGTCCGTCTGATACAAATCCTTTAGATGTTCGAATCCCATCACCTGTATGCTACTTTCCTGTAAGAGCAAGGCTCTTCTGCTCAAAGCATCTACCACTTTGTTGGGTTGCCCACTTATGTGTTTTAACACAAAAGTAAAACTCTACAAGTATTCTACCCACTTGGCGTGCTTATGGTTTAACCTGTGCTGCTGCATTACATATTGTAATGCCGAATTATCAGAAAACAAAACGAACTCATTGCCCAGCAGGTAGTGTCTCCAATGTTTTAAAGCTTGGACCACTGCATAAAATTCCTTGTCATATGAGGAATATTTCTGCCGACTCTCATTTAGCTTTTCACTAAAAAATGCCACTGGTCTGTCTTCCTGACTGAGCATAGCGCCAATAGTTGTTCCACTTGCGTCACATCGAACCTGAAAAAGTTTATTAAAATAGGGCAGCCTCAAGATTGGCCTCTCTGTGATCTTCTACTTCAAAAGCTGAAAACTGTCTTCTGTCGCCTTGGTCCAACAAAAAGGTTGACTAGCCTTTTTGATGGTCTCTAACATTGGTGCGCAGATTTCACTGAAATTTCTAACAAATTTCCGATAAAAACTAGCCAGTCCGTGAAAACTACGTACCTCAAATAAGCTCTTCGGTGACGGCCAATTTATAATTGCTGCAATCTTTTCTGGGTCCATCTTCAATTCATTTTCTGCAACTACAAACCCCAAATAGACCAGCTCCTTCTACAGGAAAGTGCATTTCTTTAATTTTATCAGCAGTTTGTTCTGCTGTAACTTCTCTAACACCTTTCGAACATGTTGAAGATGTTCTCCCTTCGTTCTGCTGAAAATCAAGACATCATCAAGATAAACTATCACGAACTTGCCAATAAATTCCTTTAACATCTCGTTCATCAATCTCATGAAGGTACTAGGAGCGTTGCTTAATCCAAATGGCATGACCAGCCATTCGTATAGTCCTTCATTGGTTTTAAACGTTGTCCTCCACTCATCTCCTTCCCTAATCCTGATCTGGTGATAACCACTCTTCAGATCTATTTTTTTAAAATAAGCTGCCCCACTAAGACAGTCCATCATGTCGTCCATACTGGGTAAGGGAAATCTATATCGAATCGTTATTTTATTAATAGCCCGCGAATCTGTACACATTCGCCATTCTCCACCCTTCTTAGGTGCAAGTACTGTTGGTACTGCACAAGGGCTCAAACTTTCTCTGACCAGTCCCTTATCCAGCAACTCCTGCACTTGTTTACGAATTTCTTCATTGTCTTTCGGACTCATCCTATATGCTGCCTTGTTTGGCAAGCTTGCTCCAGGTATAAAATCAATATGATGGCTGATACTCCTCTTGGGAGGGAAATTATCTGGCAGATCGTCGACTACAATGTCTTGGAATTCATTCAACAACTCCTAAATTTCTATAGGCAGTTCTGATTTTTCTGTGTTCAGCAACATCGGTCTTGTCCTCCTTATAATTACATAATTGACCTCATTTTCCTCAATCTGCTTCATGAACTGTTTCCCTCCAATTAACAGTGCCTTTGTTCCACTCGGTTCCGCTGCATCCTCTTCCTTGATGGGTACAAGCGTATGTTTGATCCCATCTTTCACAAATTTATAACAATTTGTCTTCCCATCGTGTGTCACCTTCCGATCATACTGCCACGGTCTTCCAAGCAGTATATGGCACACGTCCATTGGCATAATATCGCAGACCACCGTGTCGTGATATTTGCCAATGTGAAATTCAACCTCACACTGTTCATCAACTAGTAGCTGGTGGCCTTTCTGTAGCCACGACACCTTGTAAGGCATGGGGTGTTTAAGCCGCTTCAGTCCTAGCTTTTCCACCATTTCGGTGGCAACCAAATTGTCTGTACTTCCGCTGTCTATTATCAATTTACAACACTTCCCAAGTGATTTGCAAATTGTTCGGAACAACGCCTTTCGCTGGGTCTGTTCAGCCACCTCCTTGGCTGGTTTCAACAACACTTTGTTCAAAATTAAAGCTTCCCCTGTTTCTGCCATGTTTTCTACCTCCCGGGGTTGTGCTTCAGCTTCCTTAGGCTGCGCAACAAATGTTCCCCTCTGGCCAGCATACTTAGCTTCCGGGCATTCGAAGGATCTATGCCCCCACTTATGGCACCTGTAGCACTGGACATTGGTCCCTCTTCCACGGCCATTTCCTCGTCCCCGCTGATATGGCCGACCTCCTCTTGTGCTTTCTCCCTTCTCTGTTGTCCCTGAAGCTCTGGAACTGCTGCCTTCTTCACTGTTTGCAGCAGTTCTCCCTCTGCCGTAGGACTATCCTCGTCCTCTGCCATTTCCTCCCCCTCTCCTGTTGTTCTGTTTCCTGTTGATTTTTTCATCCGCCTTTACAGCACTCTGAAAGGCTTCTTCAACACTTCGGGGAGAGAGAATGCTGATCTCGTCCAATATTTCCATCCTTAAGCCATTCACGTACCTCGTTGTTTTTTCGGGAGTATCATCTGTATAACTAGCATGTAAATTTACACGATAAAACTTTTCTGTGTACTCTTTTACAGTCATACCTTTCTGCCTTAAATTTTGTACTCGCCGATAAAGTTCAACCTGGTAGTCTTTAGAAAAAAATCTACCCTTCAGTTTTGCCACCATCCTTGGCCACTTTCTTATCGACAGTTTGTTCATTCGCCTTCTGTCCGCTTGGACACTATCCCACCATAGGGCAGCGTGTCCTTTTAGCTTGGTCACAGCAAATCTAACTCTTTTGTCCTCACTGATCTCCTCATTTTCAAAATATTTGTCTAATTCACTTACCCAATCTAGCAAGACATCTGAGGACAGACTACCATCATAGTTAGGGATCTCCGGTTTGGGTTTGCTGCTGGCTAACAGAACTGATCGCAACAGCCTCAACTCTGGGGCTTCTTCCTCTGACCCATCTGTAACAGTTGCTGCCTCATCTTCACTGTCATCCCCAAGTTCCGGGTCTCTTCGCCTACCCGCCTCTACTGCTTCCAAGCGAGCTGTAAGGATTCTCAGCTGTTCTCTCAGTCCTTCGTCTGCTCCTCTGCATGCACCTCTCCCACGTCCTCGTCTTTGTAGTTCCATCTTCCTCTACTTCCTCAAAAATGCTGCTCTGATACCACTTGATGGGGCCAGCCCACGTTGTCCCGCTGTTCCAAAGCGGACGTGTAACACTCTTATGAACCGGACAATATTACAATTGATTTGGTAATAAATATGGTTTGATTTACAATCACCTTGGGTTACGGCATGGGTACTGTGATGGTCTATCAGGCGGACAACTGTCCCTCCTTGAGATCTTGGAAAGTTGCCTCGGTTTGGGTTTTACCCTGTTCGCACCCTTTGGGTAGCCATTGTTACCCTAGTCGTTTAGCTCTGCAGCCTCTGGCGATTTTTTTTGTGACTACTGTGATGTCCGCGGTGAAATATGTGAACCTGGCCTGCCCGGTCGATTGTGTAGCAAGCGTTTGGTTGCGGTCGTGGTTTCTGTTGTTCCAAGTCTAGGCCTGTATGTTTTCGACTGTCTGGTGTCGCTTTGGTAAGGTTCAAGCTATGGTACTATTTATATATATGTTTCCTCTGTCGTTGTGGTGTATTTTCCGGCTTTGATGTTTGTCACGGTGCTTTTAGTTCACTGTCTGCTCGTTTCTCTCAAGAGTCCACGGTTATTCGAGAACTGTAAAGTTAATGGAACATTGGTTACAGTCCCGGTCTGTCAGCTTCCAAGATCGATGGGTTGTGCGGCTTACTCTGTTCGTCCCTCTACTATCTTAGCCGGTAAGCTCCTGTTCTTTGCTGGACTTTGTCTCCGCTGTTTGTTTTGGGACTAATGGCCCGGCTCCTCTGTGAGCAGGGGTTCGTCTGTTTGAGGGGTTTGTTATACAGCTACGGTTCACCTTCAGGTAATGTTAACTTTCTCAATAATCCCTTTCAATTTCTCCGCTTCTTGATTTTCTTCGGTGAATGGTAACTGACCCTTTCTCTATTCGTCCCTATGCAGGTGGAGCCGTTCGTGGGGCTGAACGCTTTGGGCTTCCGGCCAATCTGGATAGTATACGGGTAGAATTGTTCTTTACTTCGGCTGTACTAGGTTGGATTCTTGTATGGACTGTTGGTTTGTTTGTTGGGTACTAGGTTGGGTAACTTCTTACTGCGGGCTTTTGTTCATAACCCTGTCAATCCCCATGCCTGCGAACTGGGTAGGGTTTGAAGTTACGTTGAACAATAATTTGTAATGCTGAGACAGACTTTTAATAGTTATGTTTACCCCGTGAATTTATACGAAAAGAAATCTTGAATCGCCCTTATGGTTTCGTTTGCATACCTGTTGAATATGTATTTGCCTGAGACACTGTAACTGCGTGTCCTGTACCGGTTGGTGTCACCTTTCGTTTGTTTAATTGTCTTCCCGCTCGGGTTTGAAATCTGTCATGACAATGTAACAGTGTTTGCAACATAAAATAAAATAAAAACACAGCGTTGAATTGTACAGTTTTTGAGGACGCACGTAGGAACTGTTTGTGCACTGAAAACAAATGAATATATTTCTTTCTGTTATTTATCTTTTCACGGTCGAACCCTTATTGGGCTTGTTTTTCTCCTTTTTGTATCACTGTTTCCAAACAGTTGGACAACTGTTGTTAGTTGTTATGTTGTTAGTTACATCAGTTATTTCATATTTGAAACTTATTCATAACTAGCATGTTTTCCTTTGCTTGTATTTACAACAGTATATAACTGTTCGACAACGAATGATTCTAACTAACACTATTGTTCCTAATTAGAACTCATTACATTATTTTAGGCATTTTAATCAGAAAAGTAAAATTAAAAAAACAACAGATAAATAAAATAAAAACAGACATGTTGTCCGTCCAGTGAGCTGTGTTCTCTGTCCTTCTCAGAAACCATGTCAACCTTCTTTCTATCTCCGCCCTGTTAACCAGATGCTTCTGCATCAACTACAATAGAGTTTCAAGATCAATAACCCCATAACCAAAAGTTTACGAAACTTTCAAATTTACAAGTTATATGTTCGAGATGGAAGCCTTGTGGAATTCTATTACCTTATGGTAAATTTTACATGCATTTATGTACTAAAAAAAATAGGTTGAGCAAGCTTGATTTTTAAACTATGCTAGTGCTAGAACCCGATTAAAGGTCTACAGAAAAGTCCAACACTACAAAATGATAACTACCCATACGAACTAACACAAAGAACTGAAAAACAATTACATTAATGAATCTGGATACCTTGCTAATGGAATTGTATTATTAATTTCACCATTTTAAAGTCATGTGATTTTAATTTACTTAAGTGTAGTTTTAGTTTAATTTTAAATGTGGTTTACTTATTACTTTAATTTTATTTTAATTACTTTTAATTTTTAGTTTATTTTTTTTACTTCAATTTTTATAATAAGTTGGTTTTGTTTAATTTCAAAATTTTATTTTAATTCTTAATTGAATTTGAATTATTGATTTTTTTACTTTGGTTGTAATTTCATTTAGTTTTAAGTAGTATGATTATAATTTACTAAAATATAGTTTTAATTTAGTTTTAAATGTAGTTTACTTAGTTTTATTTTAATTACTTAAATTTTTTAATTTATTTTTTTACTTTAATTTTTATAATAATTCATTTTAGTTTAATTAGTTATTTTAATACTTAATTAATCAACTTTTAGATTATTATATTTTTGTTTTGTTACTTTAATTTTTATAATAATTTTGTTTAACTTAATTTCATAATTTTATTTTGATTCTTAGTTAATATAATTTTCTATTATTATTTTTTAGTTTGTAGTTTAGTTTGAATTGTAGTTTTTTTAACTTTATTTTTACTTTAGTTGTATTATTAATTTCATTTAGTTTTAGGTAATATGATTATAATTTACTTAAATATAGTTTTTGTTTTAGCATTATTTTGATCACAAGATGCCAACCATTATGGCCATGAATATTGGAAAATTCTTAGGGTGACCAAATTTCACGGATGACATGGACACATGTCAAAAAAGTTGAAATAAGACATAGAAACTATTAAGCCAATCACATGCTAACAAATTATTAATTTTAATTAAACATAAATACTTTAATGATTTATAAAATTAAACATTAGAAGTTGTGAGGGTTAATGCTGAACTATTCGTGGTCAAGAAGCGAATCCTGTTATAGTCTTGCCTTTGTAGAGACTAATAAGATTTGTTACAATGCCATGTATCAATATCACATGCCAAAAAAACCATAAATCACTTCATATTCCACTTGTTCATATATGACAGTGTAATTTTTAATTAATAAACCCTTTCATTAAAAGGGCATAAGGGGAATAACTACTTTGGAAATAAATCTCATCAATACTACATGCCCAAAAAGTTATAACTCAATTCATATGCCACCACATTTATATGATATTTTTTTAAATTAATCAATTTAATTAAAAAGGCATAAAGATTGAAACTACTTTCGAGATAAATCACAACCATTGTTTAATATATATTAGTATGAATATTATATTGTTTAGTGTATACTACTATGAATATTATGTAATATTCTATGGAGGTTAAATCCATACCATCCACTTAATAATAATTGATAATTAAATTAAAATTTATAAAGTCTTATATTAAAATAGACATATTTTATTTTAATTTTTAACTATTAATAAAATAAAAACATAATAATTAATTATGGAATACAGATTATAAAAAATTATATAATAAAACTAAAAATATAATAATTAATTATGGAATACATATTATAAAAAATTATATAATAAAACTAAAAATAAAAGAAAAATGTTCTTATCTTATAATTAAATGATATCATACGTATAAGAATTAGAATGTTGTTGATAAGGTGTTTAATTGAAGTTCCAAAATATTGGTTCAAAATCTTATGGGTACCAAAAAAAAATCAAATATATTAAAAATTAGTGTATCCTTACACAGTTCTGGAATGATTTAATTTCTATTTCTTACCCTTACACAATTTGAACAAACATAAATCATACTTAAATTCATTAACAAAAAAATTAAGAAATCGTAAATTCGATTATTATTATTATTAAAGTGTACAAATAGAATTTAGCTATATCACATGGTATATAGAAAAGCATCACTGAGTGCAATCGTCTCTCATAATATACTAGGTTAATCTTTCAATGGACCTCCAAAAAAAGTTCGATTAACGTAAAAATAGTGGAGAGGTTAAAAATCACAGGTGGGGATGGAATATGAAAAAGTAAGCAATAATGTAAAGGATTGTAATTACAAAATATAGAAGCATTAAAATGATATTGTAACTAATTTTATAAATTAATTTATAATAAATTTAATTAAAATAAAATAATTATTTTAGGATTATAAAATAATTATTTTTTTTTGTTATTATTTCAGGAAACATGAAAAAGTAAGCAATAATGTAAAGGATTGTAATTACAAAATATAGAAGCATTAAAATGATATTGTAACTAATTTTATAAATTAATTTATAATAAATTTAATTAAAATAAAATAATTATTTTAGGATTATAAAATAATTAATTTTTTTTGTTATTATTTCAGGAAACATATAGAGATGTTATTTATATTAACATAGTATAAAAAACAATACCAGGGAATTATATTTATTAATGGTTAGTTACTTAGGAAATTAATGGTTTATTATATAGTAAATTTGATTTATTATAGATAAAAAGTGAGTAGTTTTATTTTAATCTAGGTGTAATAATAAAATATGAAAATTAAACATTTATTTTGTGCTTTTTTATATTATTGAAAATGAAAGAGAGAATTATATAGCATATTATTGAAGGATTTGGTCACCCTCCTTTTCATTAGTTTTAAAAAAAATTAGGAATTAATTAAATAATCCATGTCTTTGAGACTTTCTTAATAGTTAGACAATTTAGTTGTTAATGTTTTCATCTAGGAAAATGAGGTATGACAGTGTTCTTACAAAATTCAAAGCTTTGTTATTCTCCTCCTCATTCCAATTCCAATTTTCTACACAACATGCATAGTAATCTTAATATTGAATTTTTTTGGGCAGAGTATCAAATTTTCATTCCATTACATATAACTTGTACATGATATCTTAGCATTGACTCCCTCCATCTATTTTATAAATAATGAAGAATATGTTGAGCCAATATAACTCTATAAACTTAAATAATTTAGTATCTTGAGTTTAAGAATACATAGGATTAGGTATGCAATCTTCAAAACTCTACTTCTAACTAGGCCTAGGATAAATTTTGATATTTGTTGTTGATGGTTAATTTCATCTTTTTTCCATTTCTCTTTGGTGCAAGTTAAGAATTAGTAATCAAGTCTTTTGCTACCTTCATTGCATTGATGAGGGACTAAGTCATTCAATGATGGGTCCAAGTGTGACAAGGATTCTTACCAAGGGTTGTATTTCTTATAACAAACCTTCTCTTGTTATTCTTAGGAGTAGAGACATTATTTCTAGGCTACATGATTGGTGGCCACTTTGTAGGTGAGGGAACCATTAACTAAGTTGCAAGGAGTTCCAAACCAATTCATTAGTATAACTTCCAGTTGTGCAAGGAGTTTTCTTGTAAGGCTAAGAGCGAATGATGAACCAAGAAATATTTATAATTATAGAGAGAGGCCAAGGAGAGAGCATCCAAGGAATATAAACAAAATTCACCCCAGACCTAAATAGCATTAAACCCTAAGGACAAGGTTTTTAAGGAATACTATTTGAATTTTAAAAAGTTGATTTATAGAGTGTATGTCAAGCTTAATCCAACAAGTATACTAAAGTAAAGAGGTTCCTTCACCATTGAAATTTGTTGACTACCCAATTCATAATCAATTTCCCTCGTTCAGGTGATAGTAGATTATGTGAAACATAGGAAACCAAATACAATCAGATGACAATCATAGAGGTAATACTAGAAAGGATATCTTGAGATATTAACCAAACATGTTTGAAACAAACAGTGTGTCTTATGACCTGAATTAGAGCCACCACTTTCATCCCATTCCTGATGTTCCTTCATAGCTAGAACTTACAAATCCTCAACATGACATTGGGCTTAAACTGCTATATGTTTGTATTATCCATGATGATATGATTTTTAACAACATGATATCATGACAAGGAAAAAATTTTATGTAAATTAATTTCGTCTAAATGAGAAACCATCATCTATCCACTACAAGGGGAGATCATTAATCGCCTCTCCAACCCTTCCTTCATAGAGATTCTAAGCACATGGTGAAGCAAGACCATTTCCAATCATAAATCAACTATTTTGTACAAGACCTAAAAAAGTCTTGAAGTTACTAAAGATAGTGGGTTCCTTTAATGAATTTAATACATTTTCTTAAATTGTAATTAGAAAGATGAAGTCATTAGATAGATAAAGATTGTTTTTCCTAAATTTTTATTTATTAGCGAAATAAGTATGAAACAAAAGAATAATGAATAATGTTGTGTAATTATTTACAAAGAGTAGGAATCAGTTGGAGGATCAGGCCTCCGAGGGTACATCATAACAAGTTCTTTCTGGGTATATATATGTATAATTTCATTAATGAATAGTAGTTTCCATTATGTTAAGTGTCTTTGTGAGTATTGCATTTATGAGTCCATTTGGGATCAATGATGGGTTAAAATGAATCTATTATTTGAGTGAGATTGATCCTGGAGAGTTTGAGGCAATAAAGTGAAAGAAAGGAGTTTTGTATGTGTTTATTTACTTGCATGAAAAATAGAAGAATACTATGTAAAGACAATGAAAAACAAACTCAAGATGCTCTTTTGAAGAGGGTTTTATACAAAATAAAACCCTGGAGATAATGAAACAAGAAATTCCAGGAATAATTAGGCCCTGTGTATCAGAGGACTGAGACGAGGATTTGCAATTTGAAATATACACATCAAGCAATTCTAGGAATAACTAGGCCCTGTGTATCAAAGGACTGAGACGAGGATTTGCAATCTGAAATATACACATAAATAGATGGTGAGATCTCCATGTAAGACATAGTAGAAACCAATTTGGTGTAAGTAAATGTGGAAAATTGGTTTGTGTGGAATCAACCCGAGGGAGATACAAGATTGAGTGTATTGAGAGGACGACATTTGTACGGAGAATGGACTAACTCCATTTGAGGATTGAGTGGAATAAATTCACCTGCGCCAAAAACGTCTTTCATAGGATTCACGTGACCACAACATGAATGTGCATCTACACTGCAAGGAAGTGTGATGCCTATCTTGTTGGACCAGTCTAATGGGGTGTGACGCAGAGCATCATTCAACGTGGAATTAAATCATTAAACCAATTAAATCATACTTTTCAAATATTTCGGTTCCGTTAAGGTATTCCTGTGACTATAGTTCAGTTCTTGCTCTGCATGAATAATTCCTACTCACATAACAGAACATTTTTCAGACCCATGTTTTTTTTCTATTGAAGACAAGAATCCTGCAATCTTTGTTAAAACTTGTAACATGATTTCTCCGGGATATTTTCTAGTGATGAAGGAGTTTATGATCTGTAAGTATTAATGGGTACATGGTCATGAGAGTTTTCCCTGGATAATATTTTGAGTGGAACAAAAGTGTAGACCTGAGAAATCTTGAAGTTTTGTTTCTTGTCAACCATTACAGGAACAAAGATTTATAGGAATAGTGAATTGAATTTGTTTGGTGGCATTAACAGTCCAATGAATTGAATTTGTTTGGTGGCATTAATTAATCCAAATGGATCTAGGAATGCCCTCTAAGTCTTCTTAAAACTATTAAAAATCATGCCAAAGCCAAAAATCCTTTAAAGGATCGAAAACATTGAAAGAGGGACACCCTTAACAGAGCGGAAAAACACTATTGGGCAGCCCAAAACCTGTGAAATCAATGAAAAAATAGAGTAATTGGAGGCGGAACCAGTGATGCATAGTAGCCGTCCGATCTGGCCGATCAATGGTCCAGATCGGATTGGTGATCGCAATCGGCGGTTACCTTCGACAGAGATCGGCGGGATAAACTCAAGAGTAGCGATCGCGAACAACGATATCGGCACTTTGTATACATATATGGTGACGGCGATTGGCGGAGTTAATATGGACCGTCGATCAAGCGCACAGATCAACGACCCATATTCACTCGTAGGATCGCTATCGGGGGATTGCAAAAGTGCTTACCACGGCGAAAGGGTTATTGCGATGAGTGATTATGATATATCGCATCGTCGCATCGCATCGGAACTATACAGTTGAGCATGGCTGATAACTGTAAAGGCACCGATATTGTAGACCCGATCATAAAATAGGCAGCATTGCATGTAATTTGAAGTCTAGAATGCGGGGATTTACAGTGCTTTTAGTGTATTTTCATATTAAACAAAATACATAGAGATGGAGCCTGTCACGCCCCCAAGCCGGCGGTAGTCTTTCAACCGCTCTTAGCGAGGTGCAGCACCACCGAACACTTTCTTTTTACCAATACTTATGTTTGAGGACTACGCCTAACCACTTACTCCTACTTAGTTTGTGTTTCGCAACCAAGTATTATTATGTTATCCTTTATACCAATGAACACCCATACACATTCATTAACATCAGCAATTATAAACGAGAACACAATTGCACAGTATAAAGGGAGGGGAAACTCCCTGAACAATGAGTCTGCCCGAATAATATATTATAAATCTTCAATGTTAAAAGCTTTACAAGTATACTTGGGAAACTCCAAGTTTGATACTCAGCCAAATTTACAATCTTCGGCAAACTCGGTTGCCCAGCTCGTCGGCGCCTCCGCACGGTCGCCGCACGACTCACCAACCCTTTGTTCACCTCGTCGTACGATCGTGTTGTTTTCCCAACTTGGGCATGCCTCCAAGTCGCCACACACGGGTGCCTCTACCCGAGACACACCTTCGTTCACAATCTCAACACTTCACCAAATCATCGTGCACACTTGCACGCTGGGCGGGCGCTCACCCGAGTCACCAAGACACCCGCACCAAGTCGTCGCACAAACCGGGTGCTCACCAACGTTTCACCGTTGGGCGCTCTACACATCAACCCGGGCACCACACACCCGTGCACACCCTCAACCAACCGCCAGGCGCTCCTGCCCGCACCCTTCACCCACAACCAAGTTAAGCATTCCTTCACCGTGCAACCAAGCCCAAGAATGGGCGCATCCAAATCTGCGGCTTCCTCTCCTTAGTTCTGCGCACTAGAACTGCGCTTTAACTCCTTGAGCGAAGATGTTGAGCGAATGAGTGATCGATGTCCAAATGAGAGCCAACGCTCTTCCATATATACACGTTGTAGGGGGGGAGGGTCGTGGCTTGCCCAATTGACCTCTCCACGCCTTCACTTCATCGCAAAACTCTTTAACTTCAAGTCGACCCCTTCATTCATGTAGGTCGGCCTCCATATATGTTAACACATACTCCCATGTGTATATACAAGCTCACCCCCTTCTCACTTATGCGCATTATCTCCATCGCATAACAAGGAGCTCGCACTTTGTCCAACCACAGCTTGTTCAAGCCTCAACTGCGCTCGTTCAAGCCTCACCCACGGTCACACTTCAATCGGTAGAACGCAGGTCGTTACAGAGCCCTTCAGGGATGCGATTACGACTTGTGAAAGGACCCGATAGGGTATTGAAGCATATTTAAGGACTTTTCAAGTCCAATATATGAGTTTTGATAGATTTTCCTATTTTATGCATATTTCTCTATGTTTCTGAAAACGGCCACGTTTGGGAATCCGATGGATTTCAAGGGGACCCAGGCATTCTTATGTTACGAAATCGGTGGCCACCTCCCCTTCAGGCGTTATGCCATACTTGGGGAAACGATGGAAGAGGGATTAAAATGGACAAATTCCTGGGAAACTGAAGAGTCGAAGAGATGAAACGAACAGGCAGGGTTGGCTTTAAAAAAAACCACAGACAAAGAGCATTAGGGAGGTAGTATTGAAGAGCAAATGGGAGATAGAGTTTAGGGAAAATTGAGAGCTATGTGGGAGTTTGTGTACTCAGAGGAAGCTTGAGGGATTCAAGTGAAGCTCTTGTTATTATAATCTGTTTGTGTGTGAGGCTGATCCAGGTGGATATTGGTGGCCACCTGCCAAGTCCACCTGGACCCCCACCATTGTCTTTCTCAGCATTTTCAGTTTCCTTAATTGTAGCACAACTTACTATTTTTAGCAGTTTTTCGGGTCCTGAACTTCCGGAGCCGTTTTGAGGCCCTAAACGACGTTTTTTGGGGAATCCAGGGGCAACACGAGTCCATGGAATGGACTGGTGTTGCCTGTTCCAACAATGATAGTGCTCGGATAGATCTTTCTAATGAGCTATTGTACACGTCAAACGGAGATCATATGCCAAAGTTACGACCCCGGGAAGTTGATGTACCAACTTACCCCCAAACGGGGCCCACAGTTTGGCGTTTCATCTCCTAGGGTTAGGTTTTGGAATGTTAAGGGTTTTTCCATTGTTTCTCAACAATAAATAGGCCTTTGAGCCTCATTGTAACACAGTTCAGAGGCATGTAGCCATCACATCTCTTCTCAGAGATAAGCTACCATCGCCCTAGCTAGTTTATTTCCATTTCTGTTTGTAAGCATATTTCAGTATTTTCCATTAATGAAATGAAGTATTATTTCCGCTGCATCTTTGTGTATATGGTTATCTCTGTAATTTGTTGCGTTCCTGTTTAAATCCGGATCAGTGGTATCAGAGCGGTCTGCTTTTTCTCTGTTTTTCTTTGCATGTCCCCAACAAGGTCGGGATATAAGGAGTTAGGGCTTGAACTGGTTGAACCTTTGCAAGACCAGCCTCGCAAATCCCGACGGCCTCCCATGGCGGACGAGAAGAAAGACGAGGGGGCAGGAGATCCCATCAAAATCTTGCTCGAAGAAGCGCTCGAGCGACAACGGAACGCGATGATGGACAGCTTTGCGCAGATCCTTCAGCGGCTACCCAGAAGCGGCGCATCGGCTTCCAGCAGCTCCTCTGGAAACGCCACACCCTTTAAGGTACAAGTTAATTTTGAAATCCCCATATTCGAGGGTCAGATAGACGCCGATGCCGTAGATAAATGGTTAAATCTGCTAGAGGGTTATTTTTCTGTTCATGAATTTTCGAGTCGGGAAAAGATTGTTTTTGCTCTTCTCAAAGCAGCCCCCCACGTCAAGGACTGGTGGGAAACCTACTGCGAGCAGAAGGATGAAAGTACTGGCTCACTATTTTCAGCCGCACCCACCTGGGATTCGTTCCGGGATGCCATCAAGGAGCAGTACTACCCTGTCGGAAGCTATGAGGATGAATACATAAAGTGGACCACGCTGCGGCAGGGAAGGGACCAAGACGTGCCGGAGTTCACCAATCTTTTCCATACCCTTCGCACAAAGTTGGGTATCAAGGATTCGGAGCAACATTTGATACTCAAATACCGTGGCTGCCTGCACAAGTACATCCAGGAAGAAATACAGTTCCTAAACATCCCCTCGCTCGGCGCAGCATACCGGTATGCCGTCAAGGTCGAGCAGAAGTTTAAACAAAAGAAGCGAGACTTTGGATCTGCGAATCCAAAGCAGGGGAAAGGTGCCCCTAAACCACAGAACAAAGGACAAAGCCAAGGCGGGACAGCCCAAGACAACCAGCCGAAGCTGCAAGCAAAGAGCAACGCCGCGAAGCCGAGAAAGGACACTGGAAAATGGTGCGAGTTCCATAAGAGCTCCACTCACAACACAAGTGAGTGTCGGGCCAAGCAGTCACTGGTGGCTGAGCTAAAGGTTTCAGAATCAGATGCATGTTCCGACTCTGAGTCAGAACCCGATAAGGGGTATGAAAAAGGGAAGCAGATCATTGATGCGGATCCCAGCGCCACTGTTGCTACCGCAAAGATCCAGAAAAATGAACCCGAAGATCCAGAGGAGGAGGAGCGTCTCTTCCACTCCCAGATGTGGGTAAAGGGCTCCCCGATACAGTTCATTGTTGATAGCGGGAGTCAAAAGAACCTCATTTCGGCAGAGGTCGTGAAGCGGTTGGGCTTACCGACCACAGCACATCCACAACCATACACCATTGGGTGGCTTCACCAAGGGCGAGATCTTCGCGTGAGCCAGCAGTGTCGCCTTCCATACAACATCAAGCCCTTCACGGATGAGGTATTGTGTGACATTGCTCCCCTTGAAGTTTGTGATGTATTACTAGGACAACCATACTTGTGGAAGCGACATGCTGTGTATGAATCAAGGCCCCGTGCTGTTATTATTACATTGGGAAATAAGTTGTTCAGGATACCAGAGGTAGCACCACCTGCCGCCATCTCTTTGATTACTGCAAAACAATGCAGTAAGATCATTTCCAAAACCAGGAAATTTGTTTTCCTGATGATACGCCCTCAAGGGAAGAAGAAGACAGTGGCCGCGGCCTCCAAACGGGGTCCCTCTGCACGGCAGCTACAGATGGACAAGATTGTGGAGGAGTACGAAGACATCTTCACCTCCCCGGCAGGGGTTCCTCTGCACTGTCAAGTCAAGCACTCCATCGATCTGACCCCAGGTGCGCCGCTACCCAATGGACCAATTTATCGGCGCTCCGTTCTGGAGAACAATGAAATCAAGAGGCAGATTCAGGAGCTCCTGCAGAAAGGTCACATCCGTCCGAGTTCTTCGCCCTGTGGGAGCCCGATAGTGTTGGTACAGAAGAAGGATGGGACGTGGAGACTCTGTATTGACTATCGGGCGCTGAACAAGATCACTGTCCGTAATAGGTACCCGATCCCGCGGATTGATGACCTCCTAGACCAACTAAAGGGGGCGAAATATTTCAGCAAGATCGATCTGAAGTCAGGATATCACCAGGTACCAATTGAACCCTCAGATGTGTGGAAGACTGCCTTCAAATCCAAGGAGGGCCTCTTCGAATGGTTGGTCATGCCTTTCGGATTGACGAATGCTCCTGCAACCTTTATGAGGCTAATGGATGACATCTTGCGGCCATTCACCAACTCCTTTGTAGTAGTATACTTGGATGACATTCTGATCTTCAGCCAGAGTTGGGAAGAGCACCTCCACCACATCCGAC
The DNA here is from genome assembly GCA_031772625.1 of Pinus tabuliformis. NCBI lineage: Eukaryota > Viridiplantae > Streptophyta > Pinopsida > Pinales > Pinaceae > Pinus > Pinus tabuliformis. The sequence goes on from CM062809.1 coordinate 1,278,311,000, forward strand.
AGGTTCTCCAAACACTGCGGCAACACAAGCTATGTGCCAATTTGGAGAAATGCACTTTTGGCATGACCGAGGTTCAGTATCTGGGATACATCATTGATGAACAGGGGGTGCATGTCGATCCAGCCAAGGTCCAAGTCATTCGGGATTGGCCCTCTCCAACCACTCTAACAGAGCTCCGCAGCTTTCTAGGTCTTGCCAACTTCTACCGCAGGTTTGTGTTGGGATTTTCTCATATTTCTTGGCCCTTGAGTCAAGTCACCAAGGGCGGGGCGAAAGCAAAATTCTTTTGGTCTGAATCTCAACAGAAGGCATTCAGGGAGTTGAAGGATCGCCTCTGCACGGCACCAGTGCTCGCGTTACCAGATTTACAACAACCATTTGAGGTCGAGACAGATGCCTCTGACTATGCTATTGGGGCAGTCCTTACTCAACATGGACATCCAGTGGCATATCACAGTGAAACACTTTCAGACACAGTCCGGAAGTACCCCACTTATGATAAAGAGATGTATTCCATTGTACAGGCCTGCCGACAATGGAAGCATTACATTTTGGGGAAGGAAACGGTCATCCACACAGACCACCGACCTCTGCAGTTCATACAGACCCAAGGGAAATTGCAGAATGATCGCCATCAGAAGTGGTCTACATACCTGCAACAGTTTCACTTGAATATCAAGTATAAAAAGGGCAGCACCAATAATGTTGCAGATTGCCTCAGTCGACCACCGATCATGGCGCTAACCACCGTGCTCAACTCTTGCGGGCACGAGACTTCTGATTGGCCACTTCTCTACAAAAGCGACCCAGAATTCGGCCACACATACCAGACACTCTTGGAGGGTCGGCAGGTTGCAGATTTTCACCTCCAGGATGCCCTATTATGCCACCTCGGTCACCTTTGTGTTCCTTCAAGCGAGCGTGCCAAGATGATTTGGGAAGCACACTACAGTCGGGCTGCTGGGCATTTCGGGGTCGAGAAAACAGTGGCAGTACTGCAAAACTATTTCTATTGGCCGAATCTTCGACAGGATGTTGGGAAGTACATCCGATCATGTACTGCCTGTGCCATTGCCAAACCGACCATTAAGAAGCAAGGCCTCTATACCCCGTTGCCTACCCCTAGTCGACCTTGGGAATCCATCTCCATGGATTACATGTCAGGCCTTCCTTCCACTAAGCATGGAAATGACTGTGTTTTTGTGGTCGTCGACAGGTTCTCAAAGATGGCCATTATGATGGCCTGCAAGAAGAATATCACAGCAGAAGCCACTGCTAAACTCTTCTTTGAACGAGTGTGGGTGCACTTTGGGATCCCACAGTCTATCATCTCAGATCGGGACAGTCGGTTTCTCAGCACCTTTTGGTCCAGTCTCTGGTCAATGCTGGACACCAAACTCACGAAGTCCACAGCCTTCCATCCTCAAACTGATGGCCAGACAGAGGTTGTCAATAGGATGATTGTGCACATTCTGCGCATGTATAACTCAAAGCATCCACGCACATGGGACGAGAGCCTCCCCTACGTTCAGCACAGCTACAACCGAGCTCTTCACAGCTCCACTGGCCATAGCCCTTTTCAGGTGGGTTTGGGATTCCAGCCACTATGCCCCATTGATGTGGCCATGCCACTTGCAGCTACTCACATGAATTCAGCTCATGTCCAGTCCGAAACAGATAAGGCCACCAGCTTCATTGAGCGCATCCAACATATTCGCCAGCAGGTCCATGACATTCTTGAGAAATCAAATGCCAAGTACAAGCAGCGACATGATCAACATCGGGTGCCACACAAGTTTCAGGTGGGCGACAAAGTCTGGTTGCATTTGCAAAAGGAACGCCTTACTGGAGCCTATCGGAAATTGAGACCACTCCGATATGGTCCTTACACCATTACTAAGGCTATGGGAGACAATGCATTTGAGCTCAGCATTCCCCCATTCCTTGGCCTGCACCCAGTATTCAATGTGGACCGCCTTCGGCCATACTTTCCACCATTGCTAGACACATCCGACATTGCAGAACAGCTCAAACCCACAGAATTAAATCCAGATTGCATGGAACAAGCTGCAACTGATCGGATCATGGACACACAGATCAAGAACACTCGCCAACAGAATATCCAACTGTATCGAGTTGTCAAAGCGGGCCAACTCCTTCAGCAGGGCAAGTGGCTCACCAGGGAACAAGTTCAGCAGAAGTTTCCTCATCTCATGGAGGAGCTCAACGCAATGGGGACCATTGCTTCCTAAGGGGGGAGGAATGATCCAGGTGGATATTGGTGGCCACCTGCCAAGTCCACCTGGACCCCCACCATTGTCTTTCTCAGCATTTTCAGTTTCCTTAATTGTAGCACAACTTACTATTTTTAGCAGTTTTTCGGGTCCTGAACTTCCGGAGCCGTTTTGAGGCCCTAAACGACGTTTTTTGGGGAATCCAGGGGCAACACGATTCCATGGAATGGACTGGTGTTGCCCGTTCCAACAATGATAGTGCTCAGATAGATCTTTCTAATGAGCTATTGTACGCGTCAAACGGAGATCATATGCCAAAGTTACGACCCCGGGAAGTTGATGTACCAACTTACCCCCAAACGGGGCCCACAGTTTGGCGTTTCATCTCCTAGAGTTAGGTTTTGGAATGTTAAGGGTTTTTCCATTGTTTCTCAACAATAAATAGGCCTTCGAGCCTCATTGTAACACAGTTCAGAGGCATGTAGCCATCACATCTCTTCTCAGAGATAAGCAACCATTGCCCTAGCTAGTTTATTTCCATTTCTGTTTGTAAGCATATTTCAGTATTTTCCATTAATGAAATGAAGTGTTATTTCCGCTGCATCTTTGTGTATATGGTTATCTCTGTAATTTGTTGCGTTCCTGTTTAAATCCGGATCAGAGGCTCAAATTAAGCTCACTATTGTAAACAAAACTCTGCTTGAAGAGATAAGAGAGAGGCCACCACTGAAGGCTAGACCAGGAGATGTATCCCAGGAGTATTGGGTCAACTCCTTATTAAATTTGTTGTGTCATGTGTTATCTATTATGTTTGTTTACTACTTCATTGTCTGTGCATTTCTCAATCTTATCGATCCATTTCATATAATGGCATATACTAATCCATGCACATAAGTCTGTAATAGCTTATTAATTATCTTAGATCTCATTTCAGATCAAGTGGTATCAGAGATTTAGTTTGCTAAGGTTATACAAGCTTGTGCTGGACTGATTAGTGAATGTTAACTAGATCAAAGCTTAAATTAGGAGAAGGAAAGTTGATTGAATATAACCCAGAAATTGGTAGAATATATACTAGGAGGAAAATGGAAGAAGAAAACCCTTTGGAATCAGACTCTCAGTTCATGGATAGTTTCATGACCATGAGAGCCATGGTAGAAGAAATGTATAGAGAATTTAAGAAGGGTCAAAGTGAATATTCTTCTACTTCCAAACAAGACAAAGGAGCAGAAGAATCTCATATAGATGGCCATTCTAAAGGCAAAGGGAAAGAAGAAAAGCTTCCCACACCTCCTGATAGCCCTGAAAATAAAAAGAAGAAAGCATCTTTGATTAAATTAGATGTTAAATTTGATTTTCCTGTTTATGATGGAGAGTTGAATGCAGAGAAGCTAGATAACTAGATTAGGCAGATTGATGTGTATTGCAGGGTGAAAAATATTAACTCAGACAGAAGTAAGATTCAGCTGGCCAGCCTACGCCTTGGAGGAACTGCCTTGGTATGGTGGGAAGGCAGGACACACACTGACTTGAAGAAGCATGGTAAAATTCTTTCTGTCTGGAGTGAATTTGTTTCTGCAATTAAAAAACAATTCTATCCACTATCTTATATGCAGTAAGCTATGATGAGTTGGAAAACTCTTCACCAATTAAAGGGGCAAAGTGTACAAAGTTACACCCAAGTAGAAAAACAACTTTGATTCTAGGCATTTCTTTAGACTCACCTCAAACTTTGCTGAAGTATATAGGTGTTCTACATAGTTATTTAAGACATACCATTCTCACGTTTAACCCTACTAGCATAGATGAGGTATCTGTTCAAGCTACCCATCTAGAGGCAAGAGGCAAGAATGCGAACCCAAAGATTGGGGGATCATCAAAACCCACTGCAAGCATAAATAAGGAAAAGGGGAAGCAGAAATGGAAAGAGAGGAAGGCCAATACTGTACAAAAGGCCAAACCTTCATGCACTCATTGCAAGAAGGATGGACATGATGATGAACATTGTTGGTCTTTGCATCCGAAGCTGAAACCCAAGAAGTTCGATGGCAAGAAGAAGAAGACTGTTGCTACTATACAAAAAGATTTGGGGTCAGACTTAGGTGATGAAACAACAATTTCAGCCACAGGTATAAAAGGTAAAAATTCTGAAGCATCTACTAGTAATTCTGCCCAAACTATTGATAGTGAAGAAAATGAGAGAAGAAGACATGAGCTTTTTCATATTAGAGTTATTTCCAAGCATCAAAAGATTGATACTTTGTTTGATAGTGGCTCACAGGTAAACTTAATTTCTGAAGAAATTGTAAAGAAATTGGGACTACTAACCACACCTCACAAGAAGCCATATCCATTAGGTTGGGTATGTGATAAAGCAAAACTACAAGTGACTAGACAATGTAAACTTAGGTTCTCTTTTGGGTCAGCATTTGTGGATGAGGTTGAGTTAGATATTGTACCCTTGGATATATGTGGAATTGTTTTAGGAAGTCCTTACTTTTATGATAGAAAAGCCATATTCTATAGCGCTGAAAATAAGTATCAACTTGTGAAAGATGGGATAGAATATATTGTAAGAGCTCACAAACTCGAGAATAATTATACTCTCATAAACTCAGGGCAGATGAAAAGAATTGTAAATTCATGCAAGAAATTTTTATTGATGGTTGTAAAGGAAAATAAACCTGATAAGACCAATATATTTGAAGGCTATGATGCTAAATAGCAAGCTGATTTAGAAAAAGTTGTTTCAGAATATGATATCTTATTTCAAGAGCCTAAAGGTCTGCCACCAAAAAGGGAAATTGTACATGATATTAATTTGTAGCAAGATGCTCCATTGCCTAACATCGGAATGTACAGGTTATCCACTTTAGAGAATGCAGAAATCAAGAAGTAGGTACAAGAGCTGCTCGAGAAAGGGTTCATAAGACCAAGCACATCGCCATGCGGATCCCCAATAGTGTTGGTGAGAAAGAAGGACGGTTCGTGGAGGATGTGCATTGATTACCGAGCACTAAATAAAATAACGATCAAGAATCGTTATCCCCTTCCTCGCATAGATGATCTATTGGATCAGCTCAAAGAGGCTGTTTACTTTTCCAACTTGGACCTACGTAGTGGTTACCATCAGGTCAAAGTAGCAAAGCAAGATGCATGGAAGACTGCTCTCAAAACAAAGCAAGGGCTGTATGAATGGCTAGTTATGCCTTTTGGTTTAACTAATGCTCTTGCCACTTTCATGAGAGTAATGAATGATATACTGAAGCCTTTTATTGATGACTTTGTAATTGTATATTTGGATGACATTCTTGTATTTAGTAAAACATGGGAAGAACATTTACAACATGTAAAATAGACTCTAGATATTCGATTTAAGAGATCTGTGGTTTGTATCTTTTTCAGAGACCGGAGAATCCACAGTATGAACATTTTTATACCAACGTTTCAAATCCCAAGTGGGATCCATCATGAGGATTGAAGAATGATGATAAAAGAAGAGCAAATAAGGGAAATAAATACTAACGAGGAAGAATTTTTCAAGGAAGAACACACTGTCGGCTAGAATCTTTTAATTTTTAATTTTATATAATTTTATTTAATCTAATAAATTGCTTATATTTATTTTTCTTAATATTATTAAAATTTTTAAGAGAAAGAAACTTAGTTCATATCCTAATTATAAAACTAGGGACAATAAGAAATAAATTAATATATTAAACTAATTTAATATATTTAAATCATATTAATAATTATAAATAATTAATATTTATAATTAATTAATATAATAATTCATATATTAATTAATATATAAATTAATATAATATAATAATTAATATAATAAAATTAATTATTATAAAATAATTAATTAACTATTATTATAATAATAATAATTAATTATTATAATAATAATTAATTAATATAATAATTAATATATTAAATAAAATCAATATATTATAGTATTTTAATGATATAAAAATGGACCAAAAAATGGAAAAGGAGAGGGGAGATAACTTACCTAAGGGGTGCATTACCTGGGGATGTGATGGTGACTTTTAATTTTCTTGATCAAGGGAAGCCAGCTTCCGCTAATTTTCATACCATTGTCTCTGTTCAGATTCTGAGGATGCTTAATAATTTCAAGTGCTTCTCTGATCTTTCGTTTTTGATGCTGCTCTTCTCTTGCGATAATTGATGCGTTTTCCAGGCAGATATGGTGCATTGGCAGAACACTCCTTGAAGACTAAGCACCATATCTGCCTGGAAAACGCATCAATTATCGCAAGAGAAGAGCAACATCAAAGACGAAAGATCAGAGAAGCACTTGAAATTATTAAGCATCCTCAGAATCTGAACAGAGACAATGGTATGGAAATTAGCGGAAGCTGGCTTCCCTTGATCAAGAAAATTAAAAGTCGCCATCCCATCCCCAGGTAATGCACCCCTCAGGTAAGTTATCTCCCCTCTCCTTTTCCATTTTTTGGTCCAGTTTTATATCATTAAAATACTATAATATATTGATTTCTATATATAGCTATTATTTAATATATTAATTATTATATTAATTACTATAAATATTAATTATTTATGATTATTAATATTAACATGAGTTATATATATTAATTTAATTTATATAATAATTATTATATTAATTAATATATTAATTATTATCTAAATTCTATAAATATTAATTATTTATGATTATTAATATTAATATGATTTATATATATTAATTTAATTTATATAATAATCATTATATTAATTATTATATTAATTAATTATTATTATAATAATTAATTATTATTTTTTTCCCGTAAGAAAAAATCGTAATTTTATTCATGATTGATAAAATTACATTTTGTAGATGCTTGAAGCATATGCATATGGCTGTTCCTGTAATGACAGGCAGCAAACAGAAATAAAACACACAGGGGCAAAAACTGTTCCTGTAAAGACAGGAATACAACAAAAATAATAGAAAAAGTTTTGTCTACAAGCCTATATTTTCCTTCCTTTTTTCTTCTCTACTTTACGCCAGACTCCAGCGTTGGGAGTGGGGACGATTAAGGCAAGTTGGTTTTCCTCTGTGTACACTGGTTGTTCTTTATCCGAGTCTGATCCTTCAGAGCTATGTGCTCGTTTGGCTCCGCTTATTTCCAGCTGTAATTCTTGCTGCCGTACCAAGCTATTTGACTCCAATTTGGGCTCTTCGATGTTCTCCTCCATCGTTTTTTCCTGTCTTCTCTGTGCGTCTGTGGGTTCCGTGTTCAGAGCTTCCTCCTCCAGTGGTTCGGTGTGCTGCCAACCTTTTGGTTTTTTCTGTTGTTTCTTGTTGCCTTTAGGCTCCCTACTAGACAGTGGACATGCATTTTGAAGGTGCCCTGTCTGCAAGAAGCTGCGACATCTGAATGTCGTGTTCTCATAATCAAGTTGTTGCGACCACAGTGAATTATTAAAATTCAATGTGATGTGATCTGGGAGTCCTTGACTTAGATCCACCTCTACACATATTCTGGCATATGTGAAGATGCCTTGGTTAACTCTGTCCTCATCTATTTTAAGATGTTTTCCTAAGGAGTTCCCAATGGCTGTTAATGCTTTTCGATGCCAGAAATGCAGTGGGAGGTTATGTAGCCTTACCCAAACTGGCATCGTCGAAACTACCATGGTATTGGCATCAAAGTCCGGGAACCAGGGGGTGATAAAGAGACCAGCATTGCCCCAAAACCAAGGCCCCTGATTGATGATATTGTCTCTTTCCAGTTCTGTGCTAAATCTGACTATGAAGAACCCTTTAGGGCATAGATATATTTCACATTTGGGTGTCCATGAAGTGAAAACCCATTGATGCAGTGCATCAGCTTTGGGCCAATAACCATTAAATCTGCATATAACAGCATTGTGAATTAAATCTGTGTATAGATCTGTTACCTCTGGCATTGTTACAGTAAGCACAGGTGATTCTGGCCTCTGTTCCACAATGTAGGGCCCTGGAATCTCTGATGTGGGTGCTGGTCTGTGTTGTAGTGGTTCCTTTCCTTTGACTGCATCGCGGAAAGAGCCTGTATTCTTTGAGTTAGTTCCTTGGCATCCGCCACAAAGTCTCAGATTAAGGATGATGGTTGAATCTTTAGCTATTCCATAGTGCTGGAGAGTGTGTTGGTCCTGCATGCAGAGTCCTGAAAATAAAAGATTTTGGTATGTTGTCGGAGTGCCCAGTTTTATCTGGATCTGCTTTTTTAATTCCAGAACACCCATCCCTTCCTTGATTTGTATACAGTAGTGTTTGCCTTCTACCGATCTGATAAATATTTGTTTCAGATCTGACGGATCAGCCTTAACCAAACCCTGATTTATCTGTTTGAGCTCCGGATCTGGCGGATCGATGGTGGTTCTAGGGTTTGAATGCCTACCCTCCTCGCTAATGAGCTTTCTTTCTTTTTCCAGATGCAGCCGTAGTGGATCCAGATGCATCCGTAATAGATCTGGTGCACCCGCGGTCACTAACGGCCAGATCGCTGCTTCCTTGCCTTTGTGCTCACTTGATAGCTCAAAACCAAATTGATTATGTGTTTTGGTTAGCAGATCTGGGCGATGGTAGTCTGCAGCGTCCATGCCCTGCCCTGTTGAATGAAAAGCAGACTGCGCACTGTATGAGAAACCCTTGTGCAGGCAAAGGGGGCTCGTCCGTGACCTGGAGGATGATTGAGCTGCCGCCAAGGACCGATCCGCCGTGGAGGGGAGCCAGATCCATGGCGATGAAAACGATTCGGTTGATCTGGAGCGTGGTATCGTGCAGATACTCCCTGCGTTTGCTGCGTCCTCGGTGATGTGCTTTGTGTCGGCGGCGCTGAGGAAAGCGTTTGCCCTAGCCATCCTGATCGCCCCAATAATTAATTATTATTATAATAATAGTTATTTAATTATTTTATAATAATTAATTTTATTATATTAATTGTTATATTATATTAATTAATATATTAATTATTATATTAATTAATTATAAATATTAATTATTTATAATTATTAATATGATTTAAATATATTAAATTAGTTTAATATATTAATTTATTTCCTATTGTCCCTAGTTTTATAATTAGGATATGAACTAAGTTTCTTTCTCTTAAAATTTTTAATAATATTAAGAAAAATAAATATAAGCAATTTATTAGATTAAATAAAATTATATAAAATTAAAAATTAAAAGATTCTAGCCGACAGTGTGTTCTTCCTTGAAAAATTCTTCCTCATTAGTATTTATTTCCCTTATTTGCTCTTCTCTTATCATCATTCTTCAATCCTCATGATGGATCCCACTTGGGATTTGAAACGTTGGTATAAAAATGTTCATACTGTGGATTCTCCGGTCTCTGAAAAAGACTTTAGATATTTTGAAAAAGGAAAATCTCTATGTTAAATTATCAAAATGTGAATTTGGAAAAACATCTTTGAATTATTTGGGTCATATAGTAGGGGGTGGTGAACTGAAGATAGATCCCTCTAAGGTTGTAGTCATTGTAAACTGGCCAAAACCCAAGTCTGCTACTGAAATTAGAAGCTTCCTAGGGGCAGCACAATATTGGATAAAGTTTATTGCTAACTTTTCCTTAATTTCAGCTCCCTTACATGCTTTGATAGGATTGAACAAGGTGTTTTAGTGGGGAGGAAAACAACAGAAAGCCTTCGACGCCTTGAAAGAAAAAATTAGTACAACACCAGCACTAGCATTGCCAAATCTTCAACAACCATTTGAGATCGAAACAGATGCCAATGATGATGCCATGGGAGTAGTATTGATGCAACATGGTAAACCCATATGCTACCATTCTGAGACTTTTAATTCTACAGTAGTTAATTATCCTACATATGATAAAGAATTGTATGCATTAGTCCAGAGTGTGAAAAAGTGGAAACATTACTTAATGGGCAAAGAAACAGTTATACATACTGATCATCAGCCACTTCAGTACTTGCACTCACAAACTAAGTTGCAACAATCAAGACACTATAGGTGGATGGGTTTCCTGCAGCAGTTTCATTTAGTCATCAAATATAAAAAGGGCATAAACAATAAAGTTGCAGATATGTTGTCTAGACCAATTATAAATGCATCTACTATACTTAAGCATAACTCAGTAATGCATGAAAGCTACATTGAACAATATGCCTAAGATATAGACTTCAAAGATGTATATGCAGCTTTAAGTAATGGAAAAAAGGTAGAAGAATTGGATTACTACATTAAGGACCAACTCTTGTATCATTTGGGAAAGCTATAAATTCCACAAATAGAGAGAATTAACATATTTAGGGAGGCACATACTTCTTTAATATCAGGTCATTTTGGTGTAAGAAAAAAAATTGCACAACTACAAAGACGCTGCTATTGGCCAAAAATGCATGAAACAATTTCTAGATATGTAAGAGGGTGTACCATGTGCGCAAAAAGCAAGCCCAGCAATAGAAAACTAGGTTTGTACACTCCAGTGCCAGTCCCTTCCCATCCTTGGGAAAGTATTTCCATGGACTTTGTTGGGGGATTGCTAAAATCTAGAAAGGGACATGACTATTTATATGTTAGTGTGGATAGGTTCAGTAAAATGTGTATTTTAATACCTTGTAATAAGCAGATTATAGCTGAACAAACAACGAAATTGTTCTTTCAGCATGTCTAGGTGCATTTTGGGTTACCCACTTCCATAGTATCTGATCAAGACTCCTGTTTGATACCAGACTGAAGAAAAGCACAACCTTTCATGCACAGACAGATGGCCAAACAGAGATAATCAACAGGACAGTGATCTAGTTGCTCAGGGGTTATTGCAGCAAGCATCCCAAGCTTTGGGATGAACATTTATGTTATGTGCAACATGCTTACAAGCATGCTAAACATTCTTCTACATAGAGATATCCTTTTGAGACCTGTTTTTGGTTTTATACCAAGGTCTCCTTTAGATTTTGTCTTTGAAAAAGACATAGCAGTTGCTGGACACAGTGATGTGGATAAAGCAATTAGATTCATTGAACAGATCCAAGAGATTCACCAGGCAGTGCAGGAACAGCTGGAAAAGAGCCAAGCCAAATACAAGGCAAGGCATGATAAACACCTGGTGGAGCACGATGTCCAAGTTGGCGATCAAGTCTGGCTGTATATCAGCAAGGACAGAATCCAAGGTGAAGGAAAGAAACTGAAGCCAATAAGGTATAGGCCTTTTAAGGTACTTGAGAAAATTGGTGAGAATGCTTTCTGCCTTGATCTGCCAGCATACATGCACATCTATTGAGTAGTAAATGTAGAAAATTTAAGACTGTTTGAACCTTCATTAATTGAAGATCCTAAAGAGCAAAGTGCATTTCCTTCCATTTATGATCTATTGCCTAAATACATCAATGAGTTATAGGAAGATACAATTCTGGACAGGAAGGTGAGGACAATGCAAAAAGGAGATGTGGAGTACCTAAGAATTGGACTCAAAGGTTCAAAACCCAACAGTGCAAAATGGATAGAGATTGGACAAGTGAGGCAGCAATATCCTCACTTGATTGATGCATGAAGCCCAACTTTTGGTGGTCCAAAAGCCTTTTTCAGTGGGAAGGCGTGATCCAAATGGATCCAGGAATGCCCTCTAAGTCTTCTTAAAACTATTAAAAATCATGCCAAAGCCAAAAATCCTTTAAAGGATCGAAAACATTGAAAGAGGGACACCCTTAACAGAGCGGAAAAACACTATCGGGCAGCCCAAAACCCGTGAAATCAATGAAAAAACAGAGTAATTGGAGGCGGAACCAGTGATGCACAGTAGCTGTCCGATTTGGCTGATCAACAGTCCAGATCGGATCGGCAATTGCAATCGGTGGTTACCTTCGGTAGAGAACGGCGGGATAAACTCAAGAGTATCGATTGCGAACAACGATATCGATGCTTTGTATACATATATGGCGACGGCGATTGGCAGAGTTAATATGGACTGTCGATCAAGTGCGCAGATCGACGGCCCATATTAACTCGCAGGATCGCTATTGGGGGATTGCAGAAGCGCTTACCACAGCGAAAGGGTTATTGCGATGAGTGATTGCGATATATCGCATCGCCGCATTGCATCGGAACTATGCAGTGGAGCATGGCCGATAACCATAAAGGCAATGATATTGCGGACCCGATCATAAAATAGGCAGCACTGCATGTAATTTGAAGTCCGGAACGCGGGGATTTACAGTGCTTTTAGTGTATTTTCGTATTAAATGAAATACACAGAGATGGAGCCCTTCAGGGATGCGATTGCGACTTGTGAATGGACCCGATAGGGTAGTGAAGCATATTTAAGGACTTTTCAAGTCCGATATATGAGTTTTGGCGGATTTTCCTATTTTATGCATATTTCTCTGTGTTTCTAAAAACGGCCGCATTTGGGAATCCGATGGATTTCAAGGGGACCCAGGCATTCTTACGTTACGAAATCAGTGGCCACCTCCCCTTTAGGCGTTATGCCATACTTGGGGAAATGTTGGAAGAGGGATTCGAACGGACAGAGGCCCGGGAAACTAAAGAGCCGAAGAGATGAAACGAATAGGCAGCGTTGGCTTAAAAAAAAATCCATAGACAGAGAGCATTAGGGAGGCAGTATTGAAGAGCAAATGTGAGACAGAGTTTAGGGCAGATTGAGAGCTGTGTGGGAGTCTGTGTACTCAGAGGAAGCTTGAGGGATTCAAGTGAAGCTCTTGTTATTATAATATGTTTGTGTGTGAGGCTCAAATTGAGCTCACTGTTGTAAACAAAACTCTGCTTGAAGACATAATAGAGAGGCCACCACTGAAGACTGGACCAGGAGATGTAGCCCAAGAGTATTGGGTGAACTCCTTATTAAATTTATTGTGTCATGTGTTATCTATTATGTTTGTTTACTGCTTCATTGTATGTGCATTTCGCAATCTTATCGATCCCTTTCATATAATGACATAGACTAATCCCTGCACATAAGTCTGTAATACCTTATTAATTATCTTAGATCTCATTTCAGATCATTAATACTCTACCTAGTACGGGGAATCCGACATCACATGGAAAACATTATAGAGCCTCCCCTCACATTTCCATTTCAAGAGCATGCATAGGCATCCTGTCTAGACATGGCATCCATTTTTAAGATATGGAAGGCTCCATAAATTAGTGTATGCCACTAGGAATTTGCAACCCACTATATTTTTTTATATCTAGATAAATCGATAACTCAGTTGGGATCATATTTATGTGATACAAGATTGATTCTGAATACTATGAATATAATTTCTAGATGAACTATACACACTTCTATATAAAAATAATTCACATAAGAGATTTGAATTTCTAACCTTAAACTTTACAAAAATTTCATATGACAGTGATCATCAATAAAAATGCCCCTACAAACCAACTTCTTTAGTAAAAAATGAAAATATAACTTTATTCATATCAATTAGATAACTCAGTAAACATATATTAATTAATTTTAATTAAGTGAAACATAAAGATTTATACAAAATTTAAACTTTGATTATTGCCAATTTATAAATATATCATCAAAATGAAATTTTTAGTTTACCTTTATGAAAATAATAGAAATGAAATATGTGATAATCAAAATTTATAATAACAATATTGTTATCTAAGACACTTGAAAAGTATAAGGTCACTTCACCATATGATCATTGGTACAATCATTGTGTATTTTTTTATATAGAATATCATAAAAATTGATTTGGTTTCTTGTTACAAGATTTTTAATGACGGCTTAGTTAGCATATGACTGAAATGTTTTTTATTTCACCGATTTTTATGCAAGATGATTTGTAAATTAATGATATACATATGTTGATTAGAAATCAATATGTGATGTGATGGACAATGTTTATATCAAATAATGAAGTACATAGTTATAAATTACAATATTTAGATTTCTAAGTCTTATGCTCCTCTAGGTTGAGTCTATTTTTTTGAGTGATTGACTCCCCTCTTACTTATTTTAGGTATTTATTTCATTATTTATTACATTTTAAATGTACATTATTAGTTGCATCTTCTATCTTCTTTATTGTCTTTCCATCTTTTATTTTTGGTCCACTTCCCTTCCACGTAGTCTTTTTCTACACTAATTTTTGTGATCATACTCATGTTGTTATTTTATTTTATTTTATAAGACTTTTTATTTTATTTTAAATGTTTCTACATAATTTTGCGACTTATCCTCATAAAAATGCATTTTGTTTTCATTTGTCCCATTAACTTGCTTCATGTGCATTTTTAGCATTTCAAAATTCTGCTTTATCGTTGTGGTCCAAAAATCATGTGTTTTTATAAATTTCTTTTACATGTGCATGTTATGTCTCACACACATTATTTCTTTGTAACATTCTTGTGCAATTTATTTTTAACATTCTTATGAACTTCCTCTTTTAATTGATTTAACCTCACATGGTTTTCCTATGTATGCATAAAGCTTTGGGTTCTCACACAATCAACAGGTGGATTAGTAAGTAATAAATTTATTTGGTGGAACACCTCTTTTACTGGAAGGTACATTGTCTTTTGTATTTATGTCAAAATTTAGTAAATTATAGTTATTTACAATTTTTGATTTAAAATTTTAAAATATCTTAGTATACAAGATACTATATCAAATCTCAAGGTAAATTGTATGAATAACAATGTCTCATTTTTCTTTTTAGAAGATGAAAAGGGGTTCCCCTAAATGACATAAGGTAGTAAGGAAGCAAAAGGATTACCCTAAGTGAGAAATGATAAGGATTTACTTGTGTTTTCTTTTGGAGAGTTGTATTAGGCAGGGCTTCAACAACTAAATGAAAGGATGGGATTTGAAAATCAACCAAATTGAAGTTTTACCAATACCCATGAGGCTAGAAAGTGCATTTGATGTCAATTGTTTTTTTTCTTATTCATGGTCTATTGGAGCATCATTTTAAGAATTTTATTAACAACCTCAATTTGGTTATTTTCCTATTGAAATGAAGAATATGAACATTGATGCTCAAAACCTAATAGTAAAGGAAGCTCATTCCAAATATCATCTTGAAAATCTCAACCATGATTAGGAACAAATTGTTTTGGGACACTGAAATAAGCAATAACTTGATTGAAAAAGAATTAAATTGTAATAGCTATGGTTTTGTTGAATTTCAATATGACTTCAACTCATTTTATGAAGGAATCAATGAGAAAAGTAATGTATTTAGTGACAATTGACAAAAGGAGGGTTACATTTATTGCAATTAATGACCCATTTGCAAATTGGAATTATAGTATTGGTATGATGTAAAGGGGCTAGAAGGGATAATGCTCAAAGGGCATAGAGTTGATAGTTAATATAATCCTTAATTACTCAGAATATTAAGGAAAAAAATATCATACATGAATAAACTTTTGGGTAGCAGCCATCTTAGAGGGATTGTCACCACAAACACATTATGGTAGGTGTTTAATATTTGTTCCAACACATTATGAGTGGGAGAATGATGCAACAAGGTATCAATTCTTCAATGATAAATTTAATCTCACATGATGAGATAAATAGAGGTATAATGATGAACACATTGATGAATATATAGTTGATCGTCATGTAGAGATGCAAACCTAATTTAGTGGAAGTGAATTTGATGTGGTTTGACTTTTTTCATATTCACAGTCTATTGGATTGTTATTTTAAGAATTTTATTGACAACCTCAATTTGGATATTTCCCGATGGAAATTAAGAATATGGATATTGATTTTTAAAACCTAATAGTGAAGCTAGACCGTGTGAAATATATAGTTGAAAATCTCAGCCATGGTTAGGGAAAAATTGCTTTAGAACACCAAATTGAGCAATATATTGACTAAAAAAGAAGTAAATTGCAATATCTATGGTGTTATTGGATGTTAAGATGGCTTCAACCCATTTCATGAAGTAACTACAAACACAATAATATATTTAGGACAAATTATAGAACGAGGGTTACACTGCATGAAATTAATTACCCATTTGCAAAATGGAATTATAGTGCAGCTAGGATGTAAAGGAGTTAGAAGGGATAATGCCCGAAGGGCATAAAGTTGATAGTTAATTCAATGCTTAGTTACTCAGAAGTGCAAGGAAAAAATATCATACATGAATAACCTTTTGGGTAGGGGTCATCTTAGAGGGATGGTCTCCGCAAGCACATCTTTGGTAGGTGTTTAAGTTTTTCTCCAACTGATTATCAATGGGAAAACAATATAACGACATATGAACCCTTCAATGATAAATTTAATCTCTAATGACGAGATAACTAGAGCATAATGATGAACAAATTAATGAATAAATAGTTGATCAACATGGATAGATGAATACCTAATTTTTCTAGGTTTGCAAATAAATTGAAATATTATCCTATTAAATATCATCACTCAATATAGGTAACAAGTAATCATTGATAACGTCATCATTCAACAACGAGTCTAATTTTCACGTTGGAAAATTCATAAATTCAGCTAGGGCTAATTCCATCTTACGTGTGATGAATATCAAATCAAATTCTTAAAGATAATGATCCAATCACTGTAATTTACATTGATAACCCACCCGTTGAATACAAAGGATATGAAAACTTCTTATCCTCCTTCACGTGTCGTAGTGTGCCCACCATGGAAAATATATCCCTAATTTTATTGAGAGTATGAATATATGATCATTCTCATAGTCTCTAGATGTTGGGTATGTCATATTTTTTCATGATTAGCTATGTTTGGACCCTAGTTTCTAACCAGGGGGTTTCCCTTTGGTATCACTATCATTGTCAGTGGTCTCGAGTCAACACTTTTATGGAACCTTCTTGCCTAGTAGGGGGTTTCAAGGGAAGCATCCCCAAAGAATTGTTTTTGGAAAATTTGCATTGTAAAATATTTTAATTTTATAATCAATTTTCTTCATTCATCATTTGGTTTCATATATGATGGTAGAAGTGATGTTTCATCATTTTTCTCGATAAGGAAATTCTCTTTTAAAAGGTAATTGATTCTAGCTATGTAATTGTTGACAAATGTTGAGAAGCTTGTTGGTTTTCTTGATTTTGGGTTTCCTCGATAAAATCTCTATGTTACTGTGTCTGTTTGTTGGAATAATGTCAAAATGGTGAGTCCTATAGAGTTATTGAGATTTATTCTCGTACTTAGTGTTTGAGTCTATCTGTCATGAGTTGTATCTTCGTAGTTTGTGTTGTGAGTTGGTAATCCTAATTATTTGGATCTAGATTGTCTTAGAGTCTATCTATGTGTGCCTATATAATGTATTGATTGTCCAAAAAGTTTGATCAATGACAAATGTTTTCATTCTTGTACATCTCTTTGTTTCTCTAATATGGTATGAGAGCCAAAGAGGGGGATCTAGTGAACCTTTAGATCTGAGAACAAGAGGGCCCATATATGTGAGGGTTGTGAAATCAAGGGTTGTGATATCTTTGTTGTTATCGTGTTGCTCCCAAATTTTTTATGTTATTTGGTTGAGGAATATCGCTGAACGGTATTGTCTGCAATCGTTGTGTTATTGTTTGCAATCGTTGTGTCGATATGTAGCTTCAGTTTCCATGAGCAGAGAAGCGTTTGGAAGTATATAACGCTGCAACCTGTGGGTGTGTATTGGTCAGAGTCACAGTCTGTGGAAGTATGTAACCGTCGTAGCCCGTGGAAGTATATCAGCTAAATTCGCAATGTAATTTATCTTGCTGGATCATGCGCATTATAATTCACGTGAAAGTGAATATTTCATTCATCGACATTCTCCCCATGATGCCAAGGTGAAAAGTTTGATTTTATTTTCAAAGCAATCCAATCCATAAAGTCAAAACCTCTTTGGTTTAAGTGAGTTTGTATCTCCTGTTCTAAGTTTGTTATTATATGGAGATATAAGGGAGGCGTGGTAGTATATAAAATTATTATGGTTATTGTCGTGTTTTGAGAATAAAATTCCATAAATGAAACTTTATTTATGGTGAATATATTAAAAATTTTGTTTTGTTATTACTAATTGGAAAATGTGGAAAAGGTTTTTATAAGTTTTGGATTTGGTGCATTTGGCTTTAGATCTAGTGTATTTGGTTTTGGATTTGGTGAATTTG
Organism: Pinus tabuliformis; assembly: GCA_031772625.1. NCBI lineage: Eukaryota > Viridiplantae > Streptophyta > Pinopsida > Pinales > Pinaceae > Pinus > Pinus tabuliformis. Next base: position 1,278,329,357 of record CM062809.1, read on the forward strand.
GGTGTAGATCTGGTGGATTTGGGTGCATTTTGTTAATTGGGGACAACCTTTTTTTGTCATTGTGTCAATTTTTTTCACTGAAACTTATTGAATAAGTCCACAAGGCTTGATGGGGGAAATTATGCAAATTGGAAATTCAAGATGCTAATAGTTTTAGAAGGAAATAATTTGTGGCCCATAGTGAGTGGGGCGGTGCTCAAACCCACTGTTGTTGCAACTATTCTAGATTGGGGAAAAAGGGAAACCAAAGAAAAGTTATTGCTATGAATTTTAGTTAAGGACAACATCATTCCTCATCTTAGGGACTGGAAAACATCTAAATAAACATGGGATGTTCTCAAAATCTTGTATGAAACATCTAATACCAACTAGGTTTTGTTCCTGAAGACCAAGTTTTTGTCAATTAAAATGGATGTCAATGAAATTATAAGAAATTTCATTTCATGTGTCAAAGAGCTAAGTGATAAGCTAGGAGACATTGGTGAAAAGGTGTCCAATACGGACTTCGTCACCATCACATTAAATGGCTTAGTGCAAGATTATCAAATTTGTGTTTCAAGTCTTTTAGCTAGAGAGAAGCCTCCTGTTAACACCCAGGTTGTTCCCTATGACTCCCAAGGGAATACGGCCGGGGTAACCACTAACCAAGCTTTGGATTACAGTCTCTAGCCAAACTGTAATTAGAGAGGGCTCTCTCTTTAAGATTTATCTCTGTTTTGTGAGGATTTTAGGCTAGTTATGAAGTGAGGGTTTGGTTTGAATTTTGGTTGATTGATACCTTTCTATACCTAAGATGTAGTGTTCAGACAGTTGTAATTCATTGGGCAATGGAGTCTAGAGCTGTGAATTGTTTGAAATGCTTAAGTGGGAGTGTTCAGACTGCAGAGCCTATTGGGTATTCCAACAAACAAACTTAAAACTGTGGTGATGATATATGATTAGCCAATGGAAAGCAATTAAGAATTTTCCACTAAGCTAGTGGTGTGAAAGTGAAGTATATTGCACAGGAGCAAACTTGAATTCCTGAAACAAGGGTCACTGTGAAAGATATATTCTGAAAGTGCAGCAATTAAGAATTACACTTATCAAGATTATAACTGAAGAAAACATTCATTAACAACATAGATTGAGCTCAGGGTATTTCATGAATAAATCCTGAAGCTATTCTTTTTCTTTGCTGCTAAATACTAGAACTTAGAAACATGTATGGATTGTAAAAGACTGAAACACATAACAAAGAGAGTTACAGAAGACTTATTGTATTGTGAGATGCACAGGGATCCTGCAACTTTTAACAAACACCATGAACGCATTCAAACAGCAGAACTTGAGAGATTCCATCACTTCTTTTATTAAATTCTGAATAAATTACAGCGTAGGATCTCTTCAAGAGGAAATCAACAACCCCTGCAAGCTTATGCGAGGGGGAATTTATACAATCGGTTCCAAAATATCTGAACCGCTGAGTTATCTGATAATTAAATATGTTACCAACTTTTACAAAATATCAGAAAAGCAGTTACTGCTGCTATTAATACAAAATGAATGCCCTTTATATCTGTCAGGAGATACTTTGACCCTTGGAGGCCACTTAGTCGGTCTGAAGGTTCTGCTTTAATGCTGGAAATGTGCCTTTATGGCTGTTGTGCTGTAGCTTTTCGGCCCTGCTACCTGTTAGCTGTCAATCTTGCTTTTGTTGGCCGAGTATGATCTGCTAAGTTGGCTCAGCCCATTCCTCTCTCATCCACCGTGTATGCATCACTTTTTCTGAAGGTGATGACTTATGTTTTTTTGCTGAAAACTGTGCTGGAAGCCTTTAGATTTACAGTATCTTCTGTATCATGCTAGTCCACCATTCTTGTGTGGGCAGTTGATGTCTAAGAATTGCATCCAAAGTCTCATCTGCCTCCGTGTATTTATAGAAATTGGGAGGCACTTCAAACAGGTGTTTAATTTCATTCATTATAAAGAATAAATTCTCTACCCTGTTGTAGAGACTTTGTCCTGTAGCTGGCCCTGTTTCCTCTGAGGTGCTGGGCCTTTCAGTGATCTGATTTGTGGCGAATGTATTGACCCTCTTGGCATACTGCTCATGTGTAAGTAGTCTTCCTGCGCTGTTCAGTAAGCCAGGGAGACCTCTGTTTTGCAATGCCACAAATTTGTCCATGAATCTGTTGACCTCTGTCTGCATGTCCTAGGTCCTTCTCTCTAATGTCTGCACTAGGTTTCTTAGTGTTAGGACCCTCTTTACTAACAAAATAGTCTTAGTCCTGTTGGAAATTCCCATAGTTGCTAACTGAGCACTTGTTCTATTATTGAGCACATTGATCATCCTGTTGGCAACTTCAGGCATATTGCCTAGAGAGGCCCTTGATCTCTGAATTTCCTTCTATGCTTTTGCAATGAGCTCCAACTGCTCATGAATTGTCTCAATATACTGCCATTGGTCAATGATGGATTGGCCAATATTGGCCCATAGTACTGTCTTGAGCTCAGCCACTACTTTATCCAGTTTGAGCTCCTTCTCCAGCTCCTTTATCCTGTCTTTGAGGGCTTTTATTTCCCTTCCCTTTTCTGCCAGAGTCTGTTTTGATTTATCATATCTTTCATTGAGTTTAGCCAAATTCTCTTTGGCTTGATTCAGCTCTGTCATTTGGGCTTCCAAGGCCTGAATTTCATTCTTGAGTTTCTGCATATCAAGACTTTGAGCCTACTTTGTTGTTGGTGTTGGTGCTGATGTAGATGGTGCTGTTTGTTCAGCAGGAGGAGCAGTAGTCTGAGGAGGCTCTTCCAGATTGATTATTTCTGGAGGAGGCTGAGAAGTTTGACCTCCTTCCTTTTGTTGTAATGATGCTTGCAATGCTGCCTGTGCAGCCTCTGATTCACCCAGCTTTTCTTGAGTCTGGATTAGCTGTTTATATAAAGACACCAGCAAAGCTGTGGCATCTTGATCATGTCTCAGCTGGGCAACTTCATCTGTTTGAGGGTGAATTGTTGCTGGGATTTTGATCTTTCTCCTCAAAGCTGCCATGTCCGCATCCCTCAATTTCAATATTTCTTGTATGCCCTTGATGTCCTTGGGATCATGCCCAATCTCTATGATTATATCTTCCAAGGACCTGATCCTGTTGTCCTTTGCTTGAGAGGATGCTCTCTCCAACTCAAGTTGGGCAGCTGTATTATTTAGGCTATTTTCTAGCCTATAATTATTCAATGTCTTGTCTGCCAAGGAGGCATACACCATCTCACCCGTTTGCTTATGCAATTCGATTTTGTCCATTGGGTGGATGTCCTTGGCAAGGACCTCAAGGTTGGTCTTCAAGTAGTTTGAAGGGGACTGTGGTTGTAATGTAGTTGGCATGAAGTGACTCATGATCATTTTGCCTTCACTAACATCATATGCAGACATAAGTCTTTGCTGGTTAGTGGGATCCATTTTCAACAAATGGTTATATAGCTGTATCTTTATTGACTCATTCCTCCTCTTTATGTCAATGAACTGTTGTTTGATGCTCAGTTCACCTTCTATCTGCTGGCTTGAGGAGCTGACTTCTCCTCCCACTATTCTCTCTTGTTCTTGCTGGAAGGAACTCCCAGATGCCTCCCTGCTAGATGGGCCCATGCCCAAAGATTGCCCTATAGGCACTTCTTCCTCTGAGAAGGGATTCATTCTATGTCTTTTCTCCCCATGAGTTGTCGATGTTGTGAGGGGAGTCTCTCTGTCCCTCTTCCTGCTTATATCTTCTTTTTGTGGGGTTTGGAGGACTGAGGCCTCCACTGTTGTCTCTTGCCTAGGAGGCACAATTTGTTGGGGTTGTTGCTCAGTGGATTTTGGGGCTTCCACTGTTTGCTTTTGCTGCACAGGCTGCTCCTGTCTTTGTTCTTCTTGTTGTTGGTGTTGTTGTTGTTGATGCACTTCCTGTTGCTGCACTTCTTCTTGCTGTTGGTGTTGTTGTTGTTGATGCACTTCCTGCTGCTGCACTTCTTCTTGCTGTTCCACCTCTTTTTGTTTGCCTTTGTTGGATGTCTATTTAGTGTCCATGGCAACTTGCTGATGTGCTGTTGAAGATGAGGCAGCTGCTCCAAGTTGCCTTTGATATGAGAAGGGAACCTGTCCACAAGTTTCCAAGTCAGCCTCTTTTTGAATATTCCTAGCCTCTCTTTCTAGCATTTTCTCTCTAGTAATTGGCTCTTCTAGAGTGCCCTCTTTCCAGCTCAAAGAATTGGCATACTTTTCAACATGAGGCAGCCTTACATGCGCATAGTTACCCAATTTGTATTTTATCCTCCTGAGGGAAATAAAATGATTAGGGTCATAAGGTGTCCATTTGAAACTGTTTTGCAATTTGAAGCCCTCTAGGATCATATCTGCCTCCTTCCATCCTTCCTCTCTTTTGTTGTATAGGAAAGGGCCTAGCTGGTTCCTTACCTTCAGCTGCACCTTCTTGTTCTTACTTTGGAAATGGAAGCAGTCGGCATTTCCAAACTGCCTGAAGTATTCTAAGGCAAAAAGTATCATAGGTACATATCTTGGCAGCCTATAAGGGTTCAACTCACAGCCATATATTCTGATTACTGTGTGGTGTTGGTAAAAGTACCAATCACCAATGCTGTAGGCCTTGGAGAGATGGAGAACTCTTTGCATGTCATCAGTCAACCTTGGAGGAGGAACACCATACAGCAATGTCATAGCCGGGTGAATGAACAGGTCTATGAATTCACAGTATGTGTATGGTGATTCAGAAGTATAATGAAAAACTGAAGTCCAAAACACAACTGACCTTGGAGTTCCCTGGGCATTAAGTTTCTTGAGGGGAATGGAGAAACTGTCTGGTTGATAAAATAAGAACAGATGGTAGATGTATGAGGTGTATCTAAACACCCTTTCCCTTTGTAGATTCATTAGCTGTTCATGAATCTTTTCTGCAATATATGTGGCATAGTCATAGTGTACAGCAGGAGGCTTTCCAGGAGAAAATATGGACAGCATTGCCATTATGGTGTCATCAACATCCTCAACTCCCCTGTACCCCAGGACGTAGCTGATCAAATCCACCAGCATTTTGCCCAAGTCATTCAGGTACTGATATCCAATAGGAGGAGTTCTCGTAGTTTCAGAGCTTGGCTGTATGAATAACTGATTGATTTTCATGATCTGGGCACTTGACAAATTACTCCCCTTCTTTACTAAGTCCAACATGGAGAGAGGGGTCAATGGTCTTGCAGTGTGAAAATGCAGCATCTCATTTATGGTTTCTGGGGTGATATGGAACAAGACTGAGCCTGTAGGACTGAGAATAGCTCTCTGGCATGGATCATAGCACTCCTGGCATCTATGGATCAAGTCTGGAAGGGCATTGACTTGAGGGAGGTTGTAAATGGGCAAATTTGAGTCCCAAATCCCTAAAATATCAGCTCCACTAAGGTGTTGGGCTTTCAATTCATTTAGCATATGAATATTAAACTTAGAATTCAATGGGAACCAGTCTATCATCTGATAATCTAAATCTCCCAGGGCTTTCCATTCTAACTCCCTTTGAGGGGCATTCAGAGGCTGAATATTCAGGGCTATGGGTGTTTCCATGGCTAATAAGGCTTCTGACTTGTATGTGAAATGGTTTGAGTGAGCAGAGCAACACAGAGGGGTTTCTTTGCAATAGAGAGGTGAGTTGTAAGGAACAGAGGATAAATTGTGAAAGCAGCAATTGAAATACTGCTCAGAGGACTAATGAAGTCAGTACCAGGACTGATAAGAGTGTTTCTACGGTGAATTTATGCAGTTGAGGTTTTTAGTTCACGACTGCGCGAACTACGTGTGAATTTAGGTGAATTTGCTAAATGCAAGCTCTGCAGAAGGTTTTTTTCCCCGCCAGTTGGAAATGGATACAGGTCACTGGATGTTTGCTGGTGAATTTAGTGCTTTAAACTCTCTTAAGCCGGTTTTCTTGTACAAATATGGATAAAACCAGGTGCGGGGAATGATTTTGAAAAATACCTTGTGAATTGCCGGTAACAGTTGCAAATGCAGGTATGACGGATGCGCCCACGGTTTCTGAGTCGAGTTGTACAGGTTGGCGCTGGTTTGGTCGTGAAATGCTTGCAAGGAGAACAATAGTCGTTTTCGAAAAAGGTGGGAAAAACACAATTTTTTGGCTAAAATATGGATTTTTTGGAATATTGGCGCGTTTTTTGGATGACATCAGCATGACGTCATCAGGTGGGGTCAAGGTCGGATGACGTCAGCATGACGTCACCGGGTGATGTGGCAAGCTGTGAGTGGTCCACGGGGATGGTGAGGTGGCAGACAGATCAGAGCAGTGGCGGACAAGGGTGCTGACGCGGCGGCGAGGTAGCACTGACGTGGGCCTGACGTGGTGATGACGTAGGCATAGCAGGACCGGCGGTAAACCAGAAGCGGTAATGGTTTTTCTCGGACCGCCTTAGATACGGTCGCTGTTTTGTCAGAGGGTGACCCGAGAAATTGTGAGGGCGACGCGTGGCAGAGGCCTGACGTCACCCTCTGACAGTTTCTCGGGTGCTATCTTACGGACGTCGGGCCCAACCCGATATGCATACAGGCCGTCCGATCAAAGGTGCCCGATCCGACGGTTGACGGATCGCTAAAATGTGCGGACGATACGGCAGCGGGTGGGGTAATAAAATATTATTTTCTTTGAAAAACGCGCCCGGCGGGACTTTGGGTTTCGGCGGAGTTATATAGTTTTCATTGTATTTTTCCAATGAAAATGTATATTGCGCCCATACTTTGGATAAGTCGGAAAAAGTGGGTTTTTTGGGCTTTTTGGGTTTTTCTTTAGGAAAAAGAGGTTTAAAGTGGGTTTTAGCAGAGGAAAAGGGGTTTTTTATGGAAATTTTTGAACAGAGGGAAGGTGAGGGCTTAGGGGGAGGTTATCACTCCAACCAGAGGTTAGAGCAATCCCATGACAGGGTTGACCATAGTCCTTGGTGGACTAAAGTTCCCCCAAGACAAACTTATTTAGCTATAGTGCTAAAAAGGGAGGATATCTATACAATGCTTGGGATTTATACACCATAGTGTTTATAATAGTAGGGAAAAGGGGAACATAGGGGATTTAGATAATAAGAAGTTAGGGGTTAGTAAGAGTGGGGGAAGGGGTGAAACACTAAGCTTTTGTATGAAATGAACTTAGTATAGGAAGTAGATCAAAATGAAAAGAATTCTTAGACAAGAAATGTGGCTCTAAAGGGAACTAGAACTAACATGAAACCTTGAATTCTTTCATGAACACCACTGGTGTAGGGATGTTAGTAATGAATATGAGAAAGGAAAAAAGGAAGTTAGACATGCTCCATTGTGTTACAGCAAAGTGATAGAGAAGAAGAGCTTTTCTATCCATTGATGCTTTCCTTGTTTTGACCAGCAAGATTCAGTTGGAAAGGAATGACATTTCTGCAACCCCATCTACCTACCCATCTGCTTGCCTAGCATTTTTTGTTTCTTCTTGGAGGGTGCACTTGGACTTGCAGACCCATATGTGCCTTTTCTTTTCCATTGGCTTTTTCTTTTGATTGTCTATCTAGCACTACCCTTATTGCTTCCAAGGTCCCAGATTAAGCAGTTGGGAACCTTAATTCTCTACCTAAGCTACTGGTCTGCCAAGATTAAACAGTTTGGACAGACTTCTTTCTCTATTCTACAACAGAAAATTGAAACATGGCATGATCCAGATTAGGCTGTTGGACCATCCATCAAAATTGAGTCAACATAAAGCTATATACACACATTGTTTTCTCATGGAAATATGGGATCTTTGTATCACCAAAGCAGAGCATATTTGGAACTTTCTTTGCCAATCATGAAATATGAAACCTATTGATATAGGTAGCTAACACCTCCTACATTTGATGAATTGACATGTATTCTTCCACAAGAGGAAGAGAGGATGAAGAAATTCAATTGGGATCAAACTGTTTAGATTTGGCATTGGTATCCAAGGGTAAGAAACCATGCAAAGGCAAGCCATGGGACAAAAGAAAAGGAGGAAAGTTTCAAGCAAAGCAGAAAGGTTTGACACGATCTAATTTTCCAATTCATGATAAGAGAAATGATGATTGTTATTATTGTGGAAAACCTGGACATCATGCTAAAGATTCTAAGCATAGAAACGAAAGGCATAATGGGAATTTTGTGGACAAAGAAACCTTAATCAATGATGGATTTAAAAATCTCAAATTTTTTGTTTCTGATGCCGCACTATCTGATGAGATTGATGATGTGAATGCTAGGTTCATTGATTCTGGTGCATCACACCATATATCTTATAATGAGGATTGGTTTGATGAATATCATGAGAACATTGATGGAACATGTGTTTATCTAGGAGATAGCAGATCCCTTAAAGTTCAAAGTTATGGAAGAATAGGTGTGATGTTGCCTAATGGACAAGAGAGACAGATCCATGATGTGATGTATGTTCCTAACATAAAAAAGAATCTAATATTTGTTTCTACTATCACTGATCAAGATCTAAAGATGGAATTTGTCAAATCACAGTGTGTTGTTAAAGATATCCATGATTGCTACAAGGTTATTTCCACAGGTACCAGAGTTGGAGGCTTGTATAAGATGGATGTGACCATGACAGGGCATCAAGCATTGGAATCTACAACAATGTCAACAAAAGAGTTATGGTATCAAAGGTATGGGCATTTAAATCATAATGATTTAATTTTACTTCAAAGGAAAACAATGGTTGAAGGTCGTCTTGTTATGAAGAATAATCCTATTGAATGTGAAGCATGTACACTTGGAAAGCAACATAGAGAGGAATTTCATGTACATGAAGCAAACAGACAAAGAGAAATACTTGAATTAATTCATACTGATGTTTGTGGACCTATGAAAACTAGATCTCTTGGAGGAGAATTGTAATTTGTTATTCGTGTTGATGATAGATATAGATACACTCGAGTCTGTTTCATAAGAAAGAAAAGCAATGTTTTTTAGTACTTTAAGGAATTCAAAAACATGGTGGAAAAAAAACTGGAAAATACATCAAAATTCTCAGATATTATCAGGGGGAGAATACAAATCAAGAGAATTCAATCAATATTGTAAAAGTCATGGGATTTTGCAACAATTTATAGTGCCTCATACACCTCAACAAAATTGAGTTGTTGAGAGGAAAAACAAAACATTAGTGGAATGTGCATGAAGCATGCTTCAATGTAAAAATATCTTTAATGGTTTTTGGGCAGAAGCCATTAATATTGTTTTTTATTTGAAAAATATGAGTCCAACCAAAATTTTAGATCTAAAAACACCTTCTGAAGCATTTTATGGATATAAACCAAAAGTGAATCATTTTAGAGTTTTTGGATGCAAGGAATTTGCTCATATTCCAAAAGGTGTCAGAGGAAAACTTGATGAAAAATCAATTAAGTGCACATTCATTGGTTATTGTGATGATCAAAAGGCATACAAGTTGTTTTATCCTACTTCACATAGATTTCTTGCAAGTAGGGATGTGGTGTTTCGTGAAAATGCAGATGAAGGTGATAAAATGAATAACAGAGGTGTATGGCATGATATTGATGATTATTGCAAAATAGAAGCAAGTTTTGAACATGAACAACAATAGGTACAACAACAGGTAGAGGAACAGGTACAGGTTCAATAGTAGGAATCATCCAACAGTCATGACACTCCAAGAAGAGAACAATAGACTCCACAAAACAGAAAGAAGGATGAAACCAGTAAAACTCTAAGGAGGACATCACGTCAAATTTATCCACCTATAAGGTATAAAGATTATGCATTGATGTCTCATGTAATGAATGTTGTAGAACCTTAAATTTATGAAGAAGAAAAATACAGATCCGGATTTGAATGGGAACGCAAAAAATTACAGAGATAACCATAAATACAGTGATGCAATAGAAATAATACCTCATTTCATTAAAGTAAAATATTGAAATATGCTTACAAACATAAATAGAAATAAACTAGCTTGGGCGATGGTGGCTTATCTCTAAGGAGAGATGTGGCAGCTACATGCCTCTGAATTGTCTTACAATGAGGCTCGAAGGCCTATTTATTGTTGAGAAACAATGGAAAACCCTAAATATCCAAAAACCTAACCCTAGGAGATGAAGTGCCAAACTATGGGCTCCGTTTTGGGTAAATTGGTACATCAACTTCCTGGGGTCGTAACTTTGGCATACAATCTCTATTTGACACGCAAAATACCTTGTTAGAAAGATCTATATCATGTTGCTTCCAATTTTCCCAAAAAACGTTGTTTATGGCCTCAAAATGGCTCCAGAAGTTCAGGACCCAAAAAACTGCTAAAAATAGTAAATTGTGCTATAATTAAGGAAACTGAAAAACTGAAAGAAACAATGGTGTGGGTCTAAGTGGAATTGGAGGGTGGCCACCAATATCCACCTAGATCATTCCTCCCCCCTTAGGAAGCAATGGTCCCCATTGCATTGAGTTCCTCCATGAGATGAGGAAACTTCTGCTGAACTTGGTCCCTAGTGAGCCACTTGCCCTGGTGAAGGAATTGTCCTGCTTTGACAACTCGATACAATTGGATCTTCTGCTGGCGAGTGTGCTTGATATGTGTGTCCATGATCCGATCAGTTGTAGCTTGTTCCATGCAATCTGGATTTAACTCTGTTGGTGTGAGCTGTTTTGCAATGTCGGATGTGTCTAGTAATGGTGGAAAGTATGGTCGAAGGCGGTCCACATTGAACATTGGGTGTAGGACAAGGAATGGGGGAATGTTGAGCTCAAATGCATTGTCTCCCACAGCCTTGGTAATGGTGTAAGGACCGTATCGGAGTGGTCTGAGTTTCTGATAGGCTCCGGTAAGGCGTTCCTTTTGAAAATGCAACCAGACTTTATCACCCACCTAAAACTTGTGTGGCACATGATATTGATGATGTCACTACTTGTACTTGGCATTTTATTTCTCCATAATTTCGTGGACCTGCTGGTGTATATGTTGGATGTGATCAATGAATTTTTTTGCCTTATCTATTTCAGACAAGACATAAGTCGAATCTGCTTGAGAGCTCCAAATGGAATGGCCACATAAATGGGACATAGTGGCTGGAATCCCAAGCCCACCAAAAAAGGGTTGTGGCCGGTCGAGTTGTGGAGAGCTTGGTCATAGCTATGATGAACATAGGGGAGGTTGTCATCCCATGTGCATGGATGCTTTGAGTTGTACATCCGCAGAATGTGTACGATCATCCTGTTGACAACCTTTGTCTGGCCATCAGTTTGGGGATGGAATGTTGTGGACTCGGTGAGTTTGGTGTCCAACATCAACGAGAGACTGGACCAAAATGTACTAAGGAGCCTACTGTCCCAATCTGAGATGATAGATTGTGGGATACCAAAGTTTACCCACACTCATTCAAAGAAGAGTTTAGCAGTGGCTTCTGTTGTGATATTCTTCTTGCAGGTCGTCATAATGGCCGTCTTTGAGAACCTGTCGACGACCACAAAAACACAGTTGTTTCCATCCTTAGTAAAAGAAAGGCCCGACATGTAATCCATGGAGATGGATTCCCAAGTTCAACTAGGGGTAGGTAGCAAAGTATAGAGGCCTTGCTTCTTGATGGTTGGTTTGGCAATGGTGCAGACAGTGTAGGATCTAATGTACTTCCCGACATCCTGTCGAAGATTCGTCCAATAGAAATACTTCTGCAGTACTGCCACCATTTTCTCAACCTCGAAATTCCCAACAGCTTGACTGTAGTGTGCTTCCCAGATCATCTTGGCACGTTCGCTTGAAGGAACACAAAGGTGACCCAGGTGGCATAACAGGGCATCCTGGAGGTGAAAATATGGAACATGCTGACCATCCAAGAGTGTCTGGTATGTGTGGCCGAATTCTGGGTTTCTTTTGTAGAGAAGTGGCCAATCAGAAGTCTCGTGCCCACAGGAGTTGAGCACAGTGGTTAACGCCATGATCAATGGTCGACGAGGCAATCTGCAACATTATTGGTGCTTCCCTTCTTATACTTGATATTCAAATGGAACTGTTGAAGGTATGTGGACCACTTCTGATGACGATCATTCTGCAACTTCCCTTGTGTTTTTATGAACTGCAGGGAATGGTGGTCTGTGTGGATGACTGTTTCCTTCCCCAAAATGTAATGCTTCCATTGTCAGTAGGCTTGTACAATGGAATACATATCTTTGTCATAAGTGGGATACTTTCGGACTATGTCTAAAAGTGTCTCACTATGATATGCCACGGGATGCTCATGTGGAGTAAGGACTGCCTCAATAGCATAATCATAGGCATCTGTCTTGATTTCAAATGGTTGTTGCAAGTCTTATAATGCGAGCACAAGTGCCAAGCAGAGGCGATGTTTGAACTCTGTCAATGCCTTTAGTTGAGATTCAGACCAAAAGAATTTTTCTTTCACTCCTCCCTTGGTGACTTGACTCAAGGGCCAAGTGATGTGAGAAAATCCCAACACGAACCTGTGGTAGAAGTTGGCAAGACCTAGAAAGTTGTGGAGCTTTGTCAGAGTGGTTGGATATGGCCAATCCCGAATGACTTAAATCTTGGTTGGATCCACATGTACCCCTTTTTCATTAATAATGTATCCCAGATACTGAACTTGGGTCATGCCAAAAGTGCATTTCTCCAAGTTGGCACATATCTTATGTTGCCACAGTGTTTGGAGAACATGTCAGATGTGGTGGAGGTGTTCTTCCCAACTTTGGCTGAATATCAGAATGTCATCCAAGTATACCACTACAAATGTGTTGGTGAATGACCGCAAGATGTCATCCATTAGCCTCATGATGGTTGCAGGAGCATCCATTAACCCGAAAGGCATAACCAACCATTCAAAAAGGCCTTCCTTGGCTTTGAAGGCAGTCTTCCACATATTAGAGGGTTCGATTGGTACCTGGTGATATCCTGACTTCAAATCGATCTTGCTGAAATATTTTCCCCCGTTCAATTGGTCCAGAAGGTCATTAATCTGAAGGATCGGGTACCTATTCCTAACAGTGATCTTGTTCAGCGCCCGATAGTCAATACAGAGTCTCCAAGTCCCATCCTTCTTTTGTACCAACATAATTGAGCTTCTACAGGGAGATGAACCCTGTCATATGTGACCTTTATGTAACAGCTCCTAAATCTGCCTCTTCATTTCATCGTTCTCTAGAACGGAGCGCCGATAGATTGTTCCATTGGGCAGCGGTGCACCTAGAGTCATATCGATGGAGTGCTTGACCTGACAGTGCAGAGGAACCCCTGCGAGGGAGGTGAAGATGTCCTCGTACTCCTCCACGACCTTGCCCATCTGTAGTTGTCATGCAGAGGGGCCATGTCTGGACGTCGTGGCCACCGTCTTCTTCTTTCCTTAAGGGCGTATCATCAAGAAAACGAATTTCCCGATTTTGGAAATGAGCTTACTACATTGTTTTGCAGTAACCAAAGAGATGGTAGTAGGTGGTGCTACCTTCGATATCCTATACAACTTATTTCCCAAAGTAACAATAACATCACGAGGCCTTGACTCATATACAACATGTCGCTTCCCCAAGTGTGGTTTGCCGAATAATACATCACAAACATCAAGGGGAGCAACGTCACACAATACCTCATCGTTAAGTGTTAGGGTCCCACCCTAACCCCCTTATTTATGTCATGGGATCACGTCATAGTCAAGAGTCAATAAAGCCCATATTAATATTTGTAAGTGGTTAACCCGCAATTAATGACGGGACCACAGTTAGTTGCAAATGGGCCGTAGTATTAGATAGATGGTATTAATAAAACCCACGGTATTGGCCCGTGGTATTGCATGTATGAGTCATATATAAAGGATAGAGACTCCCTGCGAGGAGCATCGTGTCTTATTTTGTAATTGAGCTCTGCTCTATTGGAGGTTGCCCCCTCGAAGAGGCATGTGAACATTGCTCTTTGAATAATAAAATCATTGCTATTCTATGTTCTGGGTATCTTTTCTTCGCATATTCTGTATCTGGGTATTATTTTTGCAGGTTAAGAGCATAACACTAAGGGCTTGATGTTGTATGGAAGGCGAAACTGCTGGCTCACGCGAAGATCTTATCCTTGGTGAAGCCACTCGATGGTGCATGGTTGTGGATGTGTTGTGGTCGGTAAGCCCAGCCGCTTCACAACCTCTACCAAAATGAGGTTATTTTGACTCCCGTTATCAACAATGAACTATAGCAGGGATCCCTTTACCCATATCCAGGAGTGGAAGAGGCGCTCCTCCTCCTCTGGATCTTCGTGGTGGCAATGGTGACGTTGGGCTCCGCATCGATAATTTTCTTCCCTTTATCATTCCCCTTATTGGGTTCTGACTTAGAGTCTGAACATGCATCTAATTCTGAAAACTTTAGCAAAGCCACAAGTGTCTGCTTGGCCCGACACTCACTTGTGTTGTGAGTGGAGCTCTTATGGAACTCACACCACTTTCCTGTGTCCTTCTTCGGCTTCGCAGTGTTTTCCTTTTCTTGCAGCTTTGGCGGGTTGTCCCGGGCCATCCCGCCTTGGCTTTGTCCTTTGTTCAGCGATTTGGGGGCACCTTTCCCTTGCTTTGGATTTGCAGATCCAAAGTCTCGCTTCTTCTGTTTAAACTTCTGCTCGATCTTGATAGCATATCGGTATGTCGTGCCGAGCGAGGAGATGTCCAGAAACTCCATCTCGTCCTAGATGTACCTGTGTAGGTAGTTGCGGTATTTGAGTACCAAATGCAGCTCGGAATCCTTGACACCCAACTTTGTTCGAAGGGTATGAAAAATATTGGTAAACTCCGGCACATCTTGGTCCCTTCCCTGCCGTAGCGTGGTCCATTTTATGTATTTATCCTCATAGCTTTTGAAAGGGTAGTATTGCTCCTTAATGGCATTCCAGAATGAATTCCAAGTGAGTGTGGCTGAAGAAAGTGAGGCTGTACTTTCATCTTTCTGCTCGCAGTAGGTTTCCCACCAGTCCTTGATGTGGGGGGCGGCTTTGAGAAGAGCAAAAGTAATCTTTTCCCGGCCAGAAAATCATGAACAGAAAAATACCCTTCTAGCATATTTAACCATTTATCTACAACGTCTGCATCTATCTAACCGTCAAATATGGGAATGTCAAAGTTAACTTGTACCTTAAAGGGTGTGGCGCTTCCAGAGTAGCTGCTAGAAGTAGATGTGTCACACCTAGGTAGCTGCTGAAGGATCTGGGAAAAGTTGTCCATCATTGCGTTCCTTTGTCGCTCGAGGGCTTC
The DNA here is from genome assembly GCA_031772625.1 of Pinus tabuliformis. Lineage (NCBI taxonomy): Eukaryota > Viridiplantae > Streptophyta > Pinopsida > Pinales > Pinaceae > Pinus > Pinus tabuliformis. The sequence goes on from CM062809.1 coordinate 1,278,344,618, forward strand.
TTTGAGCAATATTTTTGATAGGATCTCCTACCCCCTTGTCTTTCCTTTTATCTGCCATGGGAGGCCATCGGGATTTGCGAGGCAAGCCTTGTAAATGTTCGACCAGTTCAAGCCCTAACTCCTTATATCATGACCTCGTTGAGGACATGCAAAGAAAAACAGAGAAAGAGTAGACCCCTCTAATACCACTAATCCATATTTAAACTAGAATGCAACAAATTACAGAGATAACTATAAATACAAAGATGCAGCAGAAATAATACTTCATTTCATTAATGTAAAATACGGAAATATGCTTATAAACAGAAATAGATATAAACTAGCTCGGGTGATGGTAGCTTATCTCTGAGAAGAGATGTGGCAACTACATGCCTCTGAACTATCTTATAATGAGGCTCAAAGGCCTATTTATTGTTGAGAAACAATGGAAAACCCTAAACATCCAAAAACCTAACTCTAGGAGATGAAGCACCAAACTATGGGCCCTGTTTTGGGTAAATTGTACATCAACTTCCTGGGGTCGTAGCTTTGGCATACGATCTTCGTTTGACTCGCACAAAACCCCGTTAGTAAGATCTATCTAAGGAATATAACTTTCGGAAGATCAACATCAATCCATGGACCCATGTTGCTCCCAATTTTCCCAAAAAACGTCATTTAGGGCCTCAAAACTGCGCGAGAAGTTCAGGACCTGAAAAACCGGTAAAAATAGTAAATTGTGCTACAATTAAGGAAACTAAAAAACTGAAAGTAAAAATGGTGTGGGTCCAAGTGGAATTGCTGGGTGGCCACCAATATCCACCTAGATCACTCCACAAAATAGAAAAAAGGATGAAAGAAGTAAAACTCTAAGGAGGACATCACGTCAAATTCATCCACCTATAAGGTATAAAGATTATGCATTGATGTCTCATGTAGTGAATGTTGTAGAACCTTAAAGTTATGAAGAAGAAAAATATATAAATAATGGAGAGATGCAGTGGATGATGAATGAAACTCTATAATGAAGAATGACACGTGGGAATTAACAGAATTTCCTAAAGATAAAGTTCCCATAGGATGCAAACGGTTGTTCAAACCAAATTTTAATGTTGATGGTAGTATTGATAAGTATAAAGCTAGATTGGTTGCAAAAGGATATTCACATAAAGAAGGAATTTATTTTGGACTTAGTCTTGGAGTAACCATAGTAGAAACCATTTTTCTGTCAACGTTTCAAATCCCAACAAGGATCCATCATCAGGACCAATCTAAATGATGATAAAAGAAGAGCTTTGTGAAAGGAATTTATTATGAAGATACTTTTGCACCTGTAGCTAAACTGAATACTTTTTTAATCATGATTGCATTAGCTACAAAACAAAATTGGAAAACGCATCAGTTAGATGTCAAATCCTCTTTCTTGAATGGTGAATTAAAAGAAGAAGTTTATTTGGTTTAGCCTGATGGGTTTGTAAAAAGGGACATGAGCATCTTGTTTGCAGGTTAAAGAAAGATTTGTATGGTTTGAAATAATCACCAAGATCTTGGTATGTGAAAATTGATTCATTCTTTTATGATAAATGTTTTGTGAGAATCAAAATTGATCCTAACTTGTACATCAAGAAAGATGAAGATGGGAATATTGCATTGATATCTTTATATGCTCATGATCTTATCATAATAGGAAGTTCCTTCAGGATGATTGAAGATATTAAAGTTTAGTTGTCACAGGTATTTGCAATTAAGAATCTTGGCGAATTGCATTATTGTTTGGGTCTTGAAATTTGGAGGGAATATGGTAAGATAATCATCACACAAAGAAAATATACAAAAAAAAATCCTTGAAAGATTTAATATGTTTGAATGAAAACCAATGTCTACTCCTTTGGAACAGAATCCCAAGTTGTACAGTGATGATGGATCTAAATAAGTGAATGGAACTATTTCTCATCAATTGGTGGGAAGTTTGAACTACCTCACCACTACTAGGCCAGATATAGCATATTTTTTCAGCATCCTTAGTCAATTCATGGCTAACCCTTGTGAAATCCATTGGAAAGAAGCAAAGAAAGTCCTTTGATATCTGAAGGGAACACTTTATTTTGGTATTTTGTATACTGATGAATTTGATGTTGAGTTGGCAAGTTTTTATGATTTAGATTGGGCTGGAAATCCTGATGATAGAAGATCAACCTCTAGATATGCATTCAATTTAGGATCAGGGATCGTATCATGGAGCAGCAAGAAACAACCAACTATTTCTTTGTCATCCATAGAAGAAGAATAAAAAGCCTTGACCAGTGCAACTTGTGAAGTTATTTGGTTAAGGAGGGTTCTTGAAGATGTTGGAGAAAAACAAAGAGGACCAACAAGCATCAAATGTGACAACCATAGTTCTATTAAGTTGGCAAATAATCCAATTTATCATGCTAGAACTAAACATATTGAAGTGCAACATCATTTTGTAAGATAAAAGATACAATCAAATGAGATTCATTTAGTATATTGTAATACAAGTGAGAATGTAGCTCACATATTTACCAAGCCTCTTGGAAAGATGAACTTTGAAATATGTAGACAACTGCTAGGCATTGTTGAAAATCCATTTCTCCAATAAGGGGGGATGTTGGAATAATGTCAAAATGGTGAATCCACATAGATTTGTTGAGCTGTGTTCTCATAGTTAGTGTTTGATTCTATTTGTCATGAGTTGTGTCTTCGTAGTTTGTGTTGTGAGTTGGTGATCCAAATTATTTGGATCTAGATAAAAGAGTCTGTCTATGTGTGCCTATATAATGTACTAGTTGTCCAAGCAGTTTGATCAATGAGAAATGTTTTCATTCTTGTGCATCTCTATGTTTCTCTAATATGTTTCCCATTATATATATTATATTTTAATTAAGAATTTGTTTGCAGTAATTGAGTTGTACGAGGTTAAAACCTACACTAGAAATGAAATATAATACATTTGAGAAAAGGATGGATTTGAATGGAAGTGATCAAGGGTTTTCAATGGTAGGTCTTTTATTGCAATCCTTGATATAAGTGAAGTGACCATATGATATTGAAATTAGGATATAAAATTTAATTGGGCTATAAGAACAATTGAGGTAGCATGAACCCAAGCAATGATATTCATAAGCACCCATACCTATGGATGAATTGTGGGTGAATGCAAGAAATAAGATTAACACCATGATGGTTATTCCACCCACACATCCTGGTGCTATGATAAACTAAGAAAATCTACATATTAAGAACCAGCCCTTGTGATGGGTTTTGTAATAGTGTGTGCAAAGCATATGGAAGTCAATTTGTAGTGTGTTTTATAATTACTAGGTTGGTCATGCAATAATCACTCGGGGAAGAATTAAATAAATATCTTTGATATAAGAAGGAATGAGACACTCCAGTCACATTTAGTAAACCTGAAGAGGGTAGACTCCATTTTGGAAAGAGTTTCCACAGAGAAGAAATTATGATGGAAATGTTGCAATCGGTTCTTTCATGCATCAGTGGGCCAAGGATGAGAGACGGAAGTTGATGAAATATCAACATAGCATATTCAAGCCAGGTTGAGGATAAAATAATGGAATTGTGTAGTGATCAATTTTTGTATTGGTTGTGGCTATGGTGAGAAGAAGATCATAGTGGAGAGAAAAATGGAGTAGGTTCTTGAACCACAAAATGGGGAGTTCGTAGTAGTAGTGAGATTATCTTAGAGATGGGCATGTGAACCCTGGCAATTTATTTGAGATCCCAGTGATAAATGGTGTTACCAAGGTGATCTACTTTTTGAAAAAGATCACTATATTAATGGCATATATCTAAAGGTATAACCATTGGAGAGCAACATTGGAGAGGCACGAGAAAAACAATTTTTTTTAGCAGCTAAAGTGGGTATCATCATTAGCAAAGATGCCTTGAATACACACATTTAGGAATAAATTAAGCATCAAGAAGAAATTTCTAAGCATATTTATCAAGAGAGGGAGTTCCATATATATTATTACTGAATTAAATAAAATAATGAATGGGATTGTGAGAAATATTTACAATGAATTATTAACTTTGCACCATAAAAGTGATGAGAAACGAATAATATTAGTCCTCTTTGAGGTGGAAACCTACTTTTACAATGAATACAACGTATAAGACAATATTTTATGATCCTAATACTAAGTCACATTAGGATATATATAGGATACAAAGGGTACAATTACAATAATATGAGACCATCAGGGGTTGTAGCCTACTTAACAATATAATTTTAATCACTCAATATCTAAATATTATAAGGGGTTTTATGGTTAACATAAGAGATTTTTTTTTAAGGCACAAGGTTCATATCACAATAGAACCTAGAGATCAATGGAGCATCACTCAAGGGTTGTTGGGAACATTCAAAACTATTGACATAGTTGACCATGCCCATTGGTGCATGATATCATTAGTAGCCTTACGATCAATGGCTAAGGTTTTGGAATAGAGAAGAAGATAATTGAATGGAGAATACACCCTTATTGGGCATGATTTTTTGGGTCATATTGGAATTGAATAGGCTAATGGATGATGTATGGGTCTATGTAAAGAGATGGGAAGATGAGAGATCACATGGATTTGGCAAGTAAAATTCTTGCTGGAAGGCTAGGTTAATGTATGGATCAAAATAGTTGAATGTATATGAATTCAATGTTGTTGAGGTTTGGTGAAGGGACCAATATGTTATGGAGAGTCGAAGTTGTATATGAACACCATAAAGTTTTTTGTTCCAAGTTTTAAATCCTTAGTGTAGGCTAGTTGTAATCTCCAAGGTGGTCGTATGACTTGTTGTTCAGGAATATCTGTAGCATAGTAGCACATGATGTCTCACTGTTGAGGAATGAACTACTCAGATAGGTATGAGGGTGGTAGGTGTACTCATATATTATATTGAGGTTAGCTTGTTGTAAGGCCTATTATTCAGGCATGCATGTGGAGTTTGGTGGCATATTGATGGTCAAATTGTCAAATGGAACACTTGAATGGGTACGAGGGTGCAGGTGTACTATACACTAGCTTGAGGGGGGAATGTAAAATATTAAAACATGGATTATTTGATGAACCATGTACAAAAAATAGTAGCGTAGAAAAGTGATGCATACAATAACTAGTTACATATTTATCTTAGTCGATTGTAGCTTTTTTATATGAACTTCAATAGAGTGATTAGGACCATGGGAAGAATTGTTAGGGTATTTTAGGTAAACTTGACTTTTTCATAGAGCCAAATTATTCTTAACAATTTTTGGGCTTGAGTTTTTGATAAATCATGATTTTTCCCATGTTGTTGTAATGTAAAGTGGCCTATTTAAATGCATGAAAAATCCATTGTAATTTTCCTTTAAATTTGAAATAATCGTAGATCTATTATTAGCTCAATTGGTGATCAAAGTGATTTGAAGACTATAGTTGTAGCAACGGTGAATTCTTATAAATATGTAGAAGTTGTAGACTCATATCGGCAATGGTTTTCCATTTAAGCTCGACAGGACCTCTGCCATGAAATAATCGTAGATCTATTATTAGCTCAATTGGTGATCAAAGTGATTTGAAGACTATACTTGTAGCAACGGTGAATTCTTCTAAATATGTAGAAGTTGTAGACTCATATCAGCAATGGTTTTCCATTTAAGCTCGACAGGACCTCTGCCATGGTTTTTTTTTTTTTTTTTTTTTTTTCTTCAGTGGAAAAAAGCGCTTCTTATTTATATTAATAAAAAAGATAGTACATTTGCATGGTATTCGAGTCTTTCTGTTATAATATCCTATTATATCTTGGATAAACATCCTTACAACATATTCATCATATGTTTCTTACACCTACAGACAAGAAGAAAATTGTCTTTTCAACAAAAATATAGGAGAGTTCTCCTTCACCGGATTTATTGACAATTCTTCAGATTTTTCCTTACTTTTTCTCCAAAATGTGTCACTATTAATCAATACATGAAACTTCTATGAATAATTAATGTTGTCGGCATTTTCATGACTCCTTGTTCATATACAAAAAGTAAAACTTACCTGTATCCTTGTCAATTCCTCTCTTGGATAGTAAATTTTTTGTCCAGTTCTACTCCCTATAAATATGATCGAAATTGATATGATGAAAAGTACTTACCAACATCCTGATGTGTTTCATCCAGTTGTTTAGAATGGGAGGATTGAAACTATTGAAACCTTTCACCCAATCTGTGATTCCTTTTTCATCTCCATATACCTGAATGTGTTCCATACCTAGCCATTTTTCCGCAATCAGAACTCCCCACAGGGCTATGATCTTTGCTTTATTGTTTGTGCCATGTCCTTCTTCCCACCAAAATTGGAAAAAATAACCTGTTTCAATGACAATATAAGCACCACACCCACACTTTCTCCTGGAGCATGCACCATCAAAAAAACCCACTGGAAATACTTGCCATATGTCTCTAATTTTGAAATCCTTGTAGTTGTTATTCTTCTTGGGGGTTCCAATTTTGCTGAAATAAGTAACTGTCTTAATGACATCCTCCCAAACCACTTGTTCTTTATGCCAAAAATGAGTGTGTTGCGGTTGTGCTAGATGGACCATATTGGGTATAAAGGGAGAACTTTGTAGCTTTTATGGGTTTTTAACCAGTAGCGCAGGCAAAAAATCAAAGGTTGAAAATGTCAAAGTGGTGCTATGTTAAGAAATTCCATGATCCCATCCCAAAGATTCCTCACAAAAGGGAAGTGGAGAAGCATATGAGCATCGTCTTCTGTACCTCTCTTGCACAATAGACAAATGCTCGGACCCAAGAATCCTTCTCGTTGAAGGTTGCTAGCAATATTTCATTTCCATATGACCTGAGTCAGCTTGGAAAAAGATTTCCCTTATCTTTCCTAGGCCTACTGCATTATATGTTTTTGACCATCTGGAGACCCTTCTTTAGAATCCCCCCGCATGTCATGTTGTTCTCCTGATCATTAAGGTTGATACCTGCATTTCAGAGATTAGAGGTATTGTTTTCCAATTCACAAACATATTCATATGGAATCTGTAAATCCCCAGCTCTCGTCCATGCTTGTTGGTCAATGCAATATATATTTCGTTGGAAAATATGTTTAAGGAAGATTATATCTTTTTCATGAAGGAAATTAAGGATATGAACAGATAATGAATGGTTTCCCACCATACCTTTGATTTCATCTAAACTAATGTTGATCTTGGATCCATCCCTAACCACTGATCATACAAACCCCAAGATCCATTGTATTTTTTTTATCATACTTTTCCATATGTACGATGCATTTGATTTCTTCTTCACCCCACCGCTTATCCATGAAGTGAAAATTCGTCCAAACATATACTTGTCCTTTATAAATGAGACCATATACCAGTGCCAAACACAACCCTCCACATATTTTAATGATCAATACCATGTTGAAACTAGTTGGATCGATGATCTTGCATCCACCTTCTTCTATAGGCCTAGCCATAAGGGACCAATAAACCAAATGAATCTTCCATGAAAGAAGTGGCCCTGCCTAAATAAAGCAACGCATGATAGTTTGAATCATTTTGATTACTTCCTAGGGAATAAGAAATAGGTGCATCCAGTGTATCACAATATTTTGAAGTACCACTTTTAACATAATCATTCTACCTCCCATAGTCAACCATCTATGCTTCCAATAGTCTAGCTTCTTGTGGAACCTTTCAATTAGTTAGTCCCAATCCCTGTTACAATATCCATTGGTCTTTTGTTTGAATGGTAGGTATATGATACCTTCATCAATGTGACTGTAACCTACCCAAAATAGCTTATGGTTGTCCTTTATCTCTGACCCCATATTTCTATTATATATAAGGATAGGTTTAGCACCATTCATTCATAAACCAAAATCTTGTCCAAAGGACTTTATGATATTATAAATAAATGTCCATTTAGATATGGTAGCCTATCCTCCAAATATTAGATCATCGACAAACATTAAGTAAGTAATATCTATCTGTCTAGATACTCTTAGCCGAGAAATACAACCTTGGATCCTAGAATCTCGCACTTTTCTCCTCAAATTGTCAATGACCAAGAGAAAAAGCATGGGTGACAGTGTGCATCCTTGTCTCAGACTTTTATGAGTAGAGAATAATTAGGATGGAAGCCCATTAATGATGATAGAAAAATTTGTGGTCTTGATGTAGGCCATAATCTAGAAAATATTCAGTGAGGACATACCTACTTTGATCAATATCAGTTTAAGAAATTCCCAATCAATGCAATCATATGCCTTGGTTAAATCCACCTTGAGAAGGCATGAATTCTTCTTCTGAGTTTTAATAGAGTGAAGAATCTCCTGTGCAATACCTATGGCATCGTAAATCTACCCGCCCTAAATAAACCCAAATTGTTCTTTAGTGATATGCTTAGAGATAATTTTATATCTATAGTTGCAAAGGGAAATCAACTTGTAATCCACAAAAGAGAGGGGATTTTCCTTCTTAGGAATGAGAGTTATAAATGTGGCATTGATAACCCCTAGAATAAACCCTTTAATCCTTGATTCATCAATTTCCTCCAAAAGGTCTGGAATCATCAAATCCATGAAGTGAGTAAAAATTTCAACCCCATCGATCCGGACCCTGGCTCTTATCCTTCGCGCAATCTTTCAAAGTCTTGATCAACTCTTCTTTAGTGATAGGATGACCCAAATTTATTTTATCCTCCACTGAAAACATATTTGGGATGTGAGAAATAAATTCTGATTGTGAGTGGAAAGCATGTTCCCGATCCTTATAATGGCTCTTGAAATGAGAGATAACATCTCGTTCCAAAGAAAATTGTGAGGAAATGACATTTCCATCAGAGTCACGGATCTTCCTAATAGAGTTGCAATGCTTTATAATATTGAATTTCCGTTGAAATTACTTAGTGTTTTTGTCACCCGCTTGTATCCATAATGCCCGAATTTTCATTAGTATTGTCTACATCCTGATTTAGCAGAATCGAGTTCCTTAAATATTCCAACTCAATAATCTTGTCCCTGTAAGAAACCGCAAAATATTGAGGATTTGAAGGATCATTAAAAATCTGCATTGAAGGCTCAATCTCTGGTAGAGTTCTTAATTCCTCCCTCCTCGTTTCTAAAATCCATGTTCGAGCCTCCTTCTTCAACGCAGATAATTTTTTCATCTAGAAGTCAAACCATCTAGTGGAGGAGGAATCAAGTGCCTTTTCCAAACAACATTAACCAATGCCAAGAAATATTTAATTTGAAGCCATATAGGATTAAATTTAAATGGATAATATCGTTGTGATTCCTTGCTGCCCCAGGATAACATGATTGGCATATGATCTGAGATGAAGGCTAGAATGATCAATGATTTAATGTCCTCCAAATTATTGTACAATGATTGGCTCATAAAAAATATATTGATTCTCTTAGAAATGCCTTCCCCTCTAGTGCACCCATGTTAGGATATTCCGACACATAGGATATAGTTAAGTTCAACTTGGTCTAGTGTAGAGTTAGGTATAGAGTTAGGTAAAGTGTGTTTCTTTACCGTTGTACATTTTGTAACTTACAATCCGACGGTCACGATATGTAGTGATCCGACGGTTCACTCTCTCCTCAGTATTACCGACACTTGATCCGTGGCTTGACACCCGATTGGTCCATGAGTTCTATTTAAAGCGCATGGAGGGTCATTGTTCAGGTAATCCGTGCATGAGAGAAGCTTATGTAAATTTTCATTCTTTGATTAATAAATTGCCTATAGTAGCCACGTTGGCGCAGGCCGTGGACTGTTTCCCTCTTTGAGGGTTTTAACCACGTCAAAAATACTGGTGTATTGATCTATGATCTGGTTGTGAGTGGTGTCCTTTTGGTGTTATTTCTGAGGAACTTACCCTGTAAATTCCTACATGGTATCAGAGCTATTTGAGGGCCGCGTCCGTTGGTGATCCAAATCTGAAGCCGGTAGAACTGCATGCGGCTGTCGTTTCCTAGATCTACTGTTTTTGACTGCTTTCGGGCCGAGAGGATTGCTCTGTTGCGTTCGGAGCATCTGTTCTAGTGAGGAACCCCTTTCGTTTCACGCGAAAAGGTTTTCGGTAGCCCTAGCTGCGTCATTTTTCAGATCGGGAGGTATACAGTGTTTTTGCAGTTTACTGTTATTTTCTCTCTGCTTATTTCGGTTTCGGTTTATTTAGCCCTTTTTTTTTAACCGGATCTATACCTTTCATCTCTGCATATGCTCTTTGCCCTGCGACTCTGTGCGATTTGGGCAAATCAAAAATAGAAATGAAGGATTTTTCTCATGCGTATGCTCTTTTCCCTGCACCTTAGTGTGATCTCGGAAAATCAGAAACATTGAGAAAAATATTTAGTTTTTCGGCTAAAGCTAACTTTGAGATTTTTTTTAAAAATATCTAGTTTTTTGGCTAAAGCTAACTTCAAGCCACAAGGTTCGTTTTTCTTTGCATATTCGTGTTGGGTTTTGTGTTTTTTGTTTTGTAGGGAAAAAGAGCTTTCTCAAGGCAAGCACGCAAACCAAGGGCCCCCCCCCCCTCTCTCTCTCTCTCTCAAATTTTTTGTATAGATCAATTGGTTCAAAGATATTTTAAGAGAGTAGAGGTCTTGGGTTCAAGTCTCCATTTTGTGGGGGTGGATTTTTTCATTCCCGCACATTCGCGCACTTTGTCAGCAACTTCAACAAATTTTTTTCAAAAAGCCATAACTTCTTCATCCGGAAGCCTTTTTCAGAGCCGTTTTTTTAAAAACAGCCTAATTTTTCGAGATCTATCCATTGGAACACTTACTTTCAGCATCTTCAGCTTCAGTTTTTAAAAAAAAATGGAAAGTCCATGCCAAGTCATTCTTGACAGCACTAACTATTTCCAATGGATAGCCTACATGGAAGATTTACTTAGAAGTAAAGGTCTCTACAGAATAGCCACAGACCAAGAGAAGAAACCAAGAGATGAAGACAAGGCTGCAAAATGGGAAAATAGACAAGATCAAGCACGTGGTTTGATAGGGATGTCTATTTCTCCTGATCTTAGATTCCATATTGCAGAACTTGAGACTCCTCATGAAGCATTGGAAAAACTCACTAAAGTTTTTGGGATTAAAAATTAAATTAGAGCCCATCAACTTGAAAATGAGTTGCTTACATTGGATCCTAATAATTTTTCTTGCATTGAAGATTTCTTGTCCAAATTTAAGACCCTTAGATATCTTTTGGAAGGTGTTAAGGTTAAGAAAGAAGATAGTAACCTTATTTATTCCATCCTTACTAAGTTGGGACCAGCCTACTCTGTATTTGTTTCCACCTTCCATTCTACAAGGGAAGCTTTCATTTGTCAAGGAAAAGACTACAAGGCCCCTTCCTTTGACTCTTTTTGGGATTCTTTAATAAGAGAACAAGAAAAACTCTTACACCTTGGTCTTCTTAATCTTGGAAACTCTTCCACGAAAGCGTTAGCCGCCCAGCAGCAACCAAATTCAAAGAATCCTAAGAAGTCATATCCTCAAAAGAATGGTCCTAAACCAACTCAGCCTCAAAATGAAATATCATTTCAGCAAAATGATAAGACCAATAAAAACAAATGGAAGAAGACTGATAGACATTGTAACTTTTGTAATCGAGATGGCCACTTAGAATCTAAATGCTTTAAGAAGATGGAAGCCTTGGAAGCCGCAATGAAGAAACATAACATCCATGTGGAGCATACTTCAACTTCAACTTCCGGAATGGCACTTTCTGCATGTCGTTGTCAATCATCTCAGTCTAGTTATGCATTAAATGTATCTTCTTCCTCTCCTTCTCATGAGTGGCTCATTGATTCTGGAGCCTCTTATCACATGGCCAAAAACCAAGCCATGTTTTCTTCTTTAAATGATTGTAACACCAAAAATATATATGTTGGTGATGATGGATCTCTTAATGTTGTCGGGACTGGAACTGTTCATCTAGACAATGGTCAGTTTAATGATGTATTATGTGTTCCAACCTTATCCTGCAACCTTCTATCTGTATATCAGATAACTCATTCAGGTGAAGGTAAAATTGTTGAATTTTCACCTCATGATGTTGTAATCAAGGATCTAAGAGATCCTAAACAGATTCTAGCTACTGGTATTGCTGATGATTCCACAAGGTTGTATAAGTTTCACAACTTTGGGTCATCAAATCTTCCCTCAGTATTTGTTGCTCATAATGATGAAGTGAGCAAACTTTGGCATGAGCGATTTGGTCACTTAAACTATCGCTCCCTTCAGCATCTATGTAAAGAAAATATGGTGACAGGTCTTCCTATGGTATATTGCAGAGATGGTGTTTGTTCCGGATGTGTACTCGGAAAACATCATCGGGACAGTTTTGACAAACGTGCCTCTTGGCACGCCTCAGCCCCTTTACAGCTTGTGCACAGTGATTTATGTGGTCCACTTCCTGTTGCTTCATTCTCTGGCTACAAGTATTTCTTAACTTTCATTGATGATTTCTCCAGACGCACTTGGGTATACTTCTTAAAACTCAAGAGCGAAGTATTTAACACTTTTTTGGCCTTCAAAGCCTTTGTTGAAAAACAATCTGGACATCAAATTCTTAAGCTAAGAACTGATAATGGTGGAGAATATGTTAAAAACACATTCATCAACTTTTGCACCGAAAATGGAATTCAAATGCAACATACTGTTGCATACACTCCACAACAAAATGGTGTAGCTGAAAGAAAAAATCGCACCTTAAAGGAAATGGCTAATTGTATGCTGCAATCTAAAGGACTCAGTCTTAGTTTTTGGGCTGAAGCAATTAATTGTGCAAATTATATAATCAATCGCACTCCTACTAAGGTTCTAGAGAATATCACTCCAGAAGAAGCTTGGAGTTCCATTAAACCAGATGTAAGTCACTTTCGTGTTTTTGGAAGTGAAGCATGGGCCCATATTCCAGATGAAAAGCATAAAGCTTTAGAACCTAAGAGTGAGAAATGTACTTTTGTTGGATATTTTGAAGATGTAAAAGGTTATAGACTTATTCCATTTAAGTCCAAAAATGTTATCATTAGAAGAGATGTAAAATTTGATGAAAATAAATCGGCCTGCGAGCCTAGTCCGGTGGATGTGCCACCTCTTCCTATCTCTTCTACTTTTGAAAACATTTCTTCTTCAGATGATGAAAGTGAGGATGATAATCCTCCCCCACCTTCTCAGGATCCTCAACTTCCAAGATGGGTCCGTGCTACTCGGGATGCAGCAGGTGATCTTGCCGGTGATCCTACAGATCAGTGACGTACACGTTCTCAGTTTGAAAGAGCCTCTTCTTTACTGGCTCAAGCTCCAGCAAATCATGATCCTGACACTTCTGCAGAAGCTTCGGGCCATCCACATTGGGAAGCAGCTATGAATGAAGAATATCATTCATTGTTGGCAAATGATACATGGGATCTTGTTCCTCTACCAAAGGGACGCAAACTTGTTAGATGTAAATGGGTTTACAGAACCAAGTATGGACCAGATGGGAAAGTTGATAAACATAAAGCTCGTCTTGTTGCTAAGGGCTTTTCACAGGTTGAAGGCATTGACTACACTGAAACCTTCTCCCCTGTTGCCAAAATGAACTCTATCCGCCTTGTTCTTTCCCTTGCTGCCTCTTTAAAATGGGAAGTCCATCAGATGGATGTTAAATCTGCCTTCTTGCATGGGGACTTGCAGGAAGAAATCTATATGGAACAACCCATTGGCTTCATACAAACAGACTCCAGCCTTGTTTGTCGACTTAAGAAATCCCTTTATGGTCTCAAGCAAGCTCCTCAGGCTTGGTATGCCAAGATGGATAGCTTTCTTTTAGAATCTGGCTTTTCTAGGTGTTATTCTGACAATACTGTCTACACCAAGAAAGTGGGCAACTCTCTTATCATCCTTGTTCTTTATGTTGATGATCTTATTCTTACTGGTAGTGATCTCAACCTTATAAACCATGTGAAGTCCAGCCTTAAAAAGAAATTTGAAATGACAGACTTAGGACACTTACACTATTTTCTCGGTCTTCAAGTCTTGCAATCCGAGGAGGGTATTTTCCTTTCCCAGTCCAAGTATGCTTGTGATATTCTTCGTCATTTTCACATGGAAGACTGTAAGCCAGCCCCTTCTCCCTTTCAGTCTGGAGTCAAACTTTCAGTCTCTTGTACTTCTCCTGAAGTTGATGCTACCTTATACCGTCAACTTGTAGGAAAACTCTTGTATTTAACCCATACTCGTCCTGACCTTTCCTTTGTTGTTGGCCTTGTTGCTTGTTTTATGCAAAACCCCCGTGAAAGTCATTGGAAAGCAGCTAAAAGAATACTTCGTTATGTTCGAGATACAGTACAGTTTGGGATTCATTACAGTGCCAAAGCAGCTCCTCTATTAGTTGGTTTCACTGATTCTGATTGGGCTGGTGACCCTGATGATCAGAAGTCTACTGCCGGTTATGTCTTCAATCTTGGTTCATGACCTATTACATGGGCTTGTAAGAAACAGGCTGCATTTCTCTTTCGTCAGCAGAAGCAGAGTATCGTGGTGTCGTGGAAGCTAGTAAGGAAGCCTTGTGGCTTCGTCAGATCCTATTAGAGTTTGGCTTTGAGCAGCAGCATCCAACCACACTTTGGTGTGATAATCAAAGTGCCATTCAGCTATGCAAAGATCCAATCCAGCATCAGCGCAGCAAACACATTGAACTACACATGCACTTCATCAGAAAGCTCATTCATGACCATGTTCTTGAAGTGCAATATTGTTCAACAGATGACCAGGTTGCAGATATCTTCACAAAGGCTCTCACAGAGGCGAAGTTCACTAAACTTCGATATATACTTGGAGTTCAGGAAGTTGTCACTAAGGGGGGATAGGCTCTAGTGCCTCCTTCCTTCTCCTATTGTGTCATATTTGTAAATCCTTCAATCCTATCCCAAGTTGTTCTTAAGGGGGGATGTTAGGATATTCCAACACATAGGATATAGTTAAGTTCAACTTGGTCTAGTGTAGAGTTAGGTAAAGTGTGTTTCTTTACCGTTGTACATTTTGTAACTTACAATCCGACGGTCACGATATGTAGTGATCCGACGGTTCACTCTCTCCTCGGTATTACCGACACTTGATCCGTGGCTTGACACCCGATTGGTCCATGAGTTCTATTTAAAGCGCATGGAGGGTCATTGTTCGGGTAATCCGTGCATGAGAGAAGCTTATGTAAATTTTCATTCTTTGATTAATAAATTGCCTGTAGTAGCCACGTTGGCGCAGGCCGTGGACTGTTTCCCTCTTTGAGGGTTTTAACCACGTCAAAAATACTGGTGTATTGATCTGTGATCTGGTTGTGAGTGGTGTCCTTTTGGTGTTCTTTCTGAGGAACTTACCCTGTAAATTCCTACAACCCATTCCTCTAGGTTGGGCCCACGGGATTTGGTTCAATGCCAACCAGCACCTGAGCCCCCATCATATATTTAAAATATGATACCAATACATCTTACCGCACTGTGAAAGTCCATATCTCTGACGACCCCAACGAAAAATTAAAATCTCCAGCTAAAATAAGAGAACTCGGTCCCAAGAGTTTGGCTCTTGTCACTTGATCCCAAAAATATTTTTGGCCCAAAATAAGGTTCATATGTGTTGATAATCTAGATCTGAAGACAAGACCCCACCTTGTAGCAGGACATAATAATGCATGCACATGAATTGTATGCCTTCAGTTCAAAACTTTTGGGGTTCCACATCACCCCCAGTCCCCCTGATATCCCAATAACATTGGAAGCATAAACGAGCCATTGAGGACAAACAGAGAGCATAGCCTCCCATTTTTGTTCACGCTCAGTCATGGTTTCTTGAAATAGAATTATGGAGGGATTATATGTTCGAACAAATCCCCTAAGAGAGCAGATCTTATGGGGCGCTCTCAATCCCCATGTATTCATGGATATAATGGTTATGGGGGCACACCAGACTCAGGTTCATTCCCTCTAAGTACCTATCTACTGTGAAAGTATGAAATAGAGATCTTCCCTATAGTGTATGCAGCATCAATGCTAAAAAGATCACAACAAAAATACTGTTCCAAGGATGGTGATGACTCTATATGGTTGCAGTTTGCAACCTTTTTGAATCTGGGAGCCCTCTTTTTGCGGTGAGTGACATTTTGTTAGGAGGAAAGACTAGAGGGGGAGTTTGGATACTGGAAAGCAGACCTATTAATGGGAAATGACTTAAGGGAATAAATTGTGCTAATCAGAGCTTCAAGCTCCCTTCAGGCGAGAGTGAGGATGATGGAAGTTCATTTCTGAGAGGAATGAATGATGATGTAAGGCTAGCAACAGGACTAGGAGATGAAGAAAAAGGTTTAGAGTTAGAATAAGGTCCGACTGAAACCGGTGGACCCAAATTCCCAATTGGATAGAGAGGAAGAGGGTATGGTTCACACCCCGACATAGGTGTAGTGGTAGAGGGGCGAGAAAAAGAGGGCTTCTCATTAGAAATCTTCAAAAAATCATTGCAAAAAAATTTGAGAGTTATCCATATATGGAACAAAAGCATCATCACCATTTTCATATGAGTTATCCATAAAGGGTAGCGAATTACCTGGAAATTCACAACTAGTTGGTGTCGAGCCTAAAACCAAGTCAGCATTTAGTGTTGATCCTCAAACCAAGTCCTCAATATGATTCAGGCCCTTAGCTGAGAGTTCGTGAGGATGGTCATGCTGAAAACTGAGTGACCCCTGGTAGTTGAATCCTTGATATTGTTTCACTCTCCCCAAACAAATTGCTATTAGGTGTCTGGTTTTATGACAATGAAGGCATCTATATGGCACCCCCCAATAATCGATGGACAATGTGACCGAGAAACTACTCCATTTAACTTCTAACTTAACAATCAATCCCCTCCCATTTCAACCTCCACCAACACCCATGCCATCCTCTTAGCTAACTGTCCAAAACACCTCTCATCCTAAAACTAAAATTTCCCAATTCTATCTACAATCTCAAAGACGACACTCACATTTTATAATTCTAAGGGCAGCCCTAGAATTTTTTTTCCAAATCAAATTTTCATCAAGGTATCTCAAGGAATGGGTTAAAACCCACCTTCCACTGCTGAAGAATAAAAAACCCTCAACCCTTCACCCACAGATCCTTCAAAAGCCCCTTTGCATCTTCGGAGCTATAACATCCCCTCCTCCCAAGTCCACCCAAGTAGCCAACGACCCGAGAAAACATGTGATGAGAGAGGTTACTGTAAGGGATTCAATCATCTTTGTGACCTTAAGGAAATGGAATCAATAGAACTCATCAAACAAACCCATCCACATCAATAATTACAACCAAGGAGAGATGTCAGCCACTCAGACATCCTATCCTTGGATCCCACTGATGTTTTAATCCTACTAACCCAAATTTTCTCTCATGCTATAGGAAAGACAACGACTAGCAACTCAAAGTCACTCTCATAGGTCTCTATGCTAGCGACCGTGGAATTTTCTCAGCATACCTATGCCAACAACCACGGGATTTGAGCCACTTTTCTAGCCCAAAATCCCGACCTCTGCCCAGAACTTGCTACAACCTTCTGAATCCATCAAAGACATGATAACATTGTTGATAAATAAAAAATCAACCTCAGAACTAGGCCTGAGCATCCCAATTGGGACTGACATTCTATCAAACACTTGGCGTCAATGCGACCTACAGGTCTAGGATACAAGACAAAGCATAAATGAATGAAAGAACTTATGAAACATAACCAGAAGGATCACCTCCTTCTCCATTGGACTATTATATCATCAATTAGGTCTTGCATCCATTCATTTAACAATTACAAGTATATACATGAAATAACCATGACATGAACTAGTCACATAACCATACTTATAACCAACATTAAACCATATAAATATCATAGATATGACACCCATCAAATCCACACATATACAAGTACAAATGTAATAGAGCTTAGCTTTTAATAATCATAGGAAAATCTGAGCAGGTTCGGGACTTCCACGTACCACCCGACCATAGACATGGTTGAACCAAATCTCTCTTTCAGCTAGTCACCCCTGTGCCATATTCCAAGCATGAACGTGGGACCTCATAGAACAACCAATCCAAGAACAACCAAGGGGATCCAAAGGTTAAACCACCTCCACCCTCATCAAACTGTGATCACATCAAAACTGGTGCTCCGATCACCACCGAACTGAATTTGGAATGTCATCTAGAATCCATCACTACCCTTGAGGAATTTTCCGTCTCCTTGTCTCTTAGGCTTTACTACAATCTAGTCCCATATCACTAGGCCCTAAACTGAGACCAGTCTCTCAAGATTTACCGCAATCCAAACCCAGATCACTAGGCCCTAAACCGATACTTCTCCCTCGAGCTTTACTGTGTATCCTGCCAAACCTAGTCAAGGGATTCTTAGGCCTTTGGGAATGAACCTTGAGACTGCCTTCGCCCCAGGTTCTGAAATCCATCTTGTAAAAAAATACCATAGCATCCGGAAAAAGGAAAGGCTAGGTTGAAAACCACTATCATAACCCAGAAAAACTGCCACTGATAGTAAGAGAAGCATACACCAACATGCAAAGCCATGCATGTCCAAACTAGCTAGGAAATCACACATGCAAAAGGTTACATGCAAGTATTCCTGTTGAAGCTGCTTGATCCTGCCCTTCTTCCTTGATCCTTGTTTTCCTTCCTTTCCATTTTCTTTCCCTTTGCTTGATTTTCCTTCCTTGATCCAAAGCTAGAGTGCTCCAAGAAAACTCTAAGTGACCAAGAGTGAGTGAGAGAGAGAGAATAATGAACAATGCACAATCTAAGAGTACCATCTTTCTCCTTCATGAACAACACTAGTGCACCCCAAGGCGATACACTCGGCCTAATGTACCCCTTGTCCAACATTCCCTTCAGTTGTAACTTTAACTCAACCAACTTAGGTGTGCACATCCTGTAAGGTGATTTTGATGTTGGGTCTTCCCCTAGCCTTAACTAAATAGAAACATCTACCTCCTTGTGAGGTGGAAACTCTGTAATTTACTCAGGAAATACATCCTAAAACTGCTGCAAAACAAGGTATATTCTTAACACATCTTCATCCTCAACCTCCTTAATCTTGTCCCTAGAAATTTGTACTGCAAACATCATACAACTTTTTTCTGCAACTATGCCTAGCCTTCATAGCGGTAACCATCCTCACTGATGTAGGCTTCTTATTTCCTTGCAAAGTCCTCTTTTCCCTACTATCATCCACACACTCAATGGCCTTGTCGAAGCAATCCACTTTGGTTTTGCGAAGGTATAGCCAATCCATACCCAAAAGCATACTATATGAACCCAATGACAATACATTCAAATGTGTTGTTGTAGGCATACCATTTGATTCAAATGCACAAGCTCTACCCAATGGTGAACTCTCTTCTGTGTACCTATAGCCAACTATACCAAGAAAGATTTTGCATGAACTTGTTTTCTCAAACCATGCTTATCCATGAGGTCAGGATTAATATAGCTATATTTAGACCCAAGATCAATCAAAATAGAAATAACTTGATCAGAAAACTTACCATCCATCTTAATGATCAATGCCTGATGATCTGCCTACCTATTGTCCACGACTGCATAAATCTGAGGAATGTTATGACCAACATCACCAATTGTACACAACTTCAGAGCACTATAGATCTAGGGTCTACCACCACTTTGATACTATAGACAATCCCTCTTACGATGACCCTTACCACATATCCAACACATCAGTGGTTCCCTCCCACCACCTCTAGCTTGCTTCTCTCCACGTCCTTGGTCATTTGTATTGAATCACTTGTAAGGAACTACACATTCTTTCTCTCTTCCATCTTGAGGTCTTCCTCTCTTTGTTGTCCATTTTCCTTTAGATTTCTCATTTCTTTTCAAGTCATTCTTAGGATCAACTTTGCGCTTCGACTTCTCATAACAATGCTTCAACTTTCAAATGGACTCCTCCAACGATCTAGGCTCAATGAAATCAATCCAGTCTTTGTATGAAACTGGAAATCCATTGATGAACCTCTGAACCTTAGCTTTCTCCTCCTAGAGGTAAGGCACGTATCTCAACAACTCCAAAAATCTACTAGTATACTCATCATCTGTAATAGAACCCATCCGCAACTCATAAAATTCCTTAGCTCTGTCATCATAGTACCTCTCCAACAAGTACTTCTTCTTGAAGAGCCTTTCAAATGCATGCCAAGTCAAATCCTCCTCATGTATACCTTTTACATTCTTCATGTCTTCCCACCAAATATCCGCTTTACCTTTGAGACTGAAAGTGACTATGTTTACTTTCATGTTTTCTGAATAATCATGCAATCGGAAGAATTTCTTCATACCAAGAAACTATGCTTCCGCATCCTATGATTTCCTCATCTCTCCATCAAAGGTAGGTGGCTTTTCCTTCTTAAACTCGTCCAGAAATTATCCCCTATCACTGCTCCTGCAAGGATGATGATGATGCTCATCATGATGTCTATCAGAACCAGAACTGCAATAGTACCTATGTTGATCACCTCTCCTATCCGAAGTGTCCAATAGCGTGCCATCTCTGGTCATGTCAGATCTATTCGACATGTGTCTAATAGGATACCGACTGCCATATGCCCCATTAGTTATGTCCTCATGTCCATGGCTGATCCGAAGTGGTCCCTATCGCTAAAATATGACAAACTCTGATGCAGTATCGCATTCACCTCTGCTTGTTTCTCTTGTGCCTGCATGATTTTGTCATTGTCTTCTCTGTAACTCCTTATTTCTTCCTTTAGGCTTCTCAATTTGTCTGATAGGTCAGAGGAGTGCCCCACACCATGCTACCCATCTAATGCATAGGTAGATTCTATGTAGTCTACCACCTTGCTAGCCATCTGATCTCTTTCTTGTAAGGCATACTATGTTAGCTAGACCAAATCACAACAAACCAATGTACGTTAGCACAATTCAGGGAGGATACCTTTTCTGCAAGATCATAAAATCAACATGATATATGTATAACATAATCATAACAACATATAGACATATATCAAATAAGTGTATCAATGCATAAACACCATTCTAGCTAGGGTCCAGTCATCAATGCAAGGCCATATCAACAATGTATGTTGTGACCTCATGCATGACAACAACCATTACTCCATTGCACACATTTTCACATGCAATTATCAACATGCATAAGCAATACCTAATCAACTACACATGTGTATGAATGCATGTAGTCAAGCATAAGTGATCAATTCTTGTAATCAACCTACAAGACTGATACATGTAATCAAAACATTCAAGAATGCACTTGACATACAAGGATGCAGTCAAGCGACATAAAATCAACATTTAAGCGACATATAACCATATGCAACCAATCTTAAACTTCCGACAATGCATCCCACAAAATCACATCAAGATCCTCATGACAACCTTACTACAATCATGATCAACATGATGCAATGCCACAAGCACATGGAATGAAAGTGTAAGAGACACACATGCAACTAACATGCATGCATGACCAAGCACCTTCACCCAAGGAGAGTGAAAACACGCTTTGATACCAATCTATAAGCAGCCAACCAGCCGGGAAAAAATGTGATGAGAGAAGTTACTATAAGGGATTCAATCTCCTTGGTGACCTTAAGGAAATGGAATCAACAGAACTCATGAAACAAACCCATCCACATCAACAATTACACCCCCAGGAGACATGTTAGCCACTCAAACATTCTATCCCTAAGTCCCACTGATGTTTTAAGCTTCTTAACCAAAATTTGCTCTCATGCTATAGGAAAGACAACTATCAACAACTCAAAGTTTCTCTCACAGGCCTTTGTGCTAGCGATTGTGGACTTTTCTCAGCAAACCTGTGCCAGAGATTGCGGAATTTTCTCAGCAGACCTATGCAAGC
Source organism: Pinus tabuliformis (assembly GCA_031772625.1). Classification (NCBI taxonomy): domain Eukaryota; kingdom Viridiplantae; phylum Streptophyta; class Pinopsida; order Pinales; family Pinaceae; genus Pinus; species Pinus tabuliformis. The sequence goes on from CM062809.1 coordinate 1,278,366,569, forward strand.
GACCCTGCGATTTGAGCCACTTTTCTAGCCTAGAATCTTGAAATCTACCAAGAACTTGCTACAACCTTCAGAATCCATAAAAGACATGATAATAATGCTGATAAATAAAAAATAAACCTTATGAATAGACTCGAGCATCCCCAACCATGACTAACATTTTGTCTAACACTTGGTGTCAATGCAACCTACAGGTCTAGGATACAAGACACAGCATAAATGCCTGAAAGAACTTATGAAACATAACCAGAAGGATCACCTCCTTCTCCATTGGACTATTATATCATCAATTAGGTCTTGCATCCATCCATTTAACAATTATAGGTATATACATGAAATAACAATGATATGAACTAGTCACATAACCATGCTTATAACCGACATTAAACCATATAAATATCAGAGATATGACAACCATTAAACCACATATAAACAAGTACAAAATTAAGATAAGTTACCTTTTATTAATCATAGGCAAATCTGACCAGGTTCAGGACTTCCACATACCCCCTGACCATAGACATGGCTAAACCAAATCTCTCTTTTAGCTAGTCACCCCCGTGCCATATTCCAAACATGAATGTGGGATCTCATAGAAAAACTAATCCAAGAACAACCAAGGGGATACAAAGGTTAAACCACCTCCACCCACATCAAACCATGATCACACCAAAATCGCTGCTCCGATCACAACTGAACTGAACTTAGAATGTGATCTAGAATCCATCATTATCCTTGAGCAATTTTTCGTTTCCTTGTCTCTCAGGCTTTACCGCAATCCAATCCCGAATCACTAGGCCCTAAACCGAGACTAGTGTCTTGTGCTTTACCGTAATCCAAACATGGATCACTAGGCCCTAAACTAATACTTCTCCCTTAAGGTTTACCGTGTATCCGGCCAAAACCGGTCAAGGGATTCCTAGGCGTTTAAGAATGAACCTTGAGACCACCTTTGCCCCAGATTCCGAAATCCATCCAACAAACCAAAGCTCAAAACTGAGATAAACATCCAGACACCATGGCATCTAGGAAAAGACAAGGCTAGGTTGAAAACCATTGTCATAACCCAGAAAAACCATGCCACCAACAACAAGATAACCATACTAAAACATGTAAATCCATGCATGTCCAAACCAGCTAGGAAATCACACATGCAAAAGGTTATCTGCAGGTATTCCAGATGAAGCTGCTTGATCTTGTTCTTCTTCCTTGATCCTTGCTTTCCTTTCTTTCCCTTTGCTTGCTTTTCCTTCCTTTCTCTTATCTTGCTTTTCCTTCCTTGATCCAAAAGTAGAGTGCTCCAAGAAAACTCTAAGTGACCAAGAGTGAGAGAGAGAGAGAGAATAATGAGAGAGATCCAAATTTGAACTGAAAAAAAGTTACCAACTTATCCTTAGAAGCCTTTTTATTAATGAGGCCTCTATTTTCTTCATTTTCCATTATTTTCCTTCAATTTCCTCCTCACATGAAACATGTGACCTTTTACCTTCCTTTTATCCAATTTTCCTTTATGTTCATTAATAAATGTGCCAAAAATGCATTTTTTCCTTTTAATGGCTTTACCTTAGCCTTTGCCAATTTTCCTTAGCCAAAACACACATCTAGTGATGCCCACTAGGATATCTTTGCCCAAAATTCAACTTGGATAAGTGTCCCTTAACCATGGTCTTATTTTGCGTTTATTAACTTTTACTACATAAACTTTTCAGCAGGGTTGTTAGAGAGCTCAGAAAATGGAAAACCACCCATCCATTATATCTTATACTGACTTTGGAACGATACGTTATTATGGGAAACCATTGGTCTTCTACCCATTTTTTTAGTTGCTCCCTTGGAACCTTGAGGTGATACCACCTTCCCAATATGCCCCTCCACCCAACACCAGTGGCGGTTTCCCCCTCACCTTCTTAAGGGTTTTCTTCGATTGTCGATTTGTCCTTGTAAAATTTGGTACATAGAGGCTTCCAACATCTAGGTCCTCTAACTCCTGGTCGAAAGGGTTCAGTAGTTGATGGAGTCTCAACAATTCCTCCTACTCAGGTTGGATAGTGACCCCAATTAGTTCCTCGAGAGAAGAAGACGGGTGCTCCTGCATGCCCTCCATGTCTGATCGGCGCTAAACCCCCTCTGAAACTTGACAAAGCTATGGTCCCACGGGTGTTAGAGTCGGTCTGGTCAGTCCTCCGTTAGAGATTAAAACTCTTTATGCATTTAATTTTTAGGAGTCCCGCTCCATTCACCCAGCTGCATTCCGCTAGGAGCATGCCATAATCTGATGGAAAAGTTCATGCTAGTCATTTCCCCTCATGTCTGGCTCCTACTGGCTTAGGTCTTTTGTCAATGATCACCAAAGTCCATGACAGTCAAGGTCTGGTCCTTTAATGGACAAAAGTCATTTTCAATCATTAGGTCTAGGGATTAATCAATTTGGTCTTTAAATATGTCCAGTAAAGCCATGCAGGCCAGAGTGAGGCCCTTACAAAGTAATGATTTAGATAGTTTCATCGTCATATTGATAAACTTCGACTGTTCTTCAAAACTCTATTTTGAAGAAAAGTCAAACAGTGCCATTGGTGATAAAATTTTCAAAAAAGTCGTCAGTTGATTTCTTTAGATGCAGGCATGGTTTCCGTGGCCAAATGTCCTGTCTTTCAATCGCTGCAAAGAGTGTCGAAAATTTCATCATTTGAGCTAAAATTTCAAAGGAAAAGTGAAAATCAGTGTTGCTTTAAGTCAGCGAAAAAGTATCAAACCATAACATTAGAAAAATGGGTTTTTGAAGAAGAAAAAATTTAACCCATGACTTCCAAGTCTTTATATACAAGTTTCCACCAAAATCAAAGTCATTGTGCGAATCAAGTGCATAGGGAAACATTGCAAAGTGTTTGAGTGTGCATCGTGTGTGTTTGGAGCAAGGTTGGAGGCAGTTTTCAGGGCGCGACGCATATACACAGGGGTGCGGCGCACACAGAGGGCGCAGCGCACACAGAGCCATCCCTCAGTGTATTTTTTCAACGGGCATGGCGCACACCCAGGGCGCAGTGCACACCCACATAGGGCCAAAATCGTGCCAAATTTCCTCAAATTTCTTGTGAAGCCCATCAAATTGAAAGGTAGGCTCTATGACATGACTTGTTCATCAAAGTTTATAAATGATATGGTGGTTTATGGCTATGTTTGAATGCAACAAAACTCATAAAATCAACCACAAGAAAACACCAAAGGCTATTGTTGCTAGGGTTGCATAATTGTGGTATTGAGGCCAAGGTCCATTTTCACCCACCATTTTTCCCTATCCTCCCGTTCTCATTTTTTGTATTATCCCTACCCTAAAACACTACCAAACCCTATTCTCTTTCCCCTCCTCTTATTTGTCAACATAACACCCCAAAAACCTACCATATCAAATACCCAAACCCCCTACATATCCCTAAACAAACTTCTCCCCATAACCCCTATTCCCATCACATTACTCCCCTCCTAATACTCCCTTTTGTTTCATTGTTCCCCTTGGTGACAGATATCACAAAAGCACCCAGCTTCACACCATCATCAAAGGGCAGCCTAAATACAGTACAAACAGCAGGCATGGCATCACAACATTCATCAAAGTATGAGATGGAGACACAAAGTGACTCATCCTCAGAAGAGCAAGCTCCCAGGAGACATCACAAGAGTGGAAAACATGTTAGGGATGAGCCAACCACCCTCACAGAATTGCAGGCATGCCCTCTTGCTATGTCATGTTTCCAACAACTAGCATGTTTTGAATTTTGTCAAAGGGTGGCTAATGTTAGAGTTCATCATGAGTTGGCCCATCTTTTTGTGCTTCACCTACATGGAGATCACTCTATCTTGGCCGAGGTCACCTTCACACTGACACCTGAAACTGTCTCATTAGCAACCGGCATACCGCATGTTGGAGAACCATGGCACAAGAAACAGAAAGTTGATCGGTAGCATTATGAGCCTTACATTAAGGCCAGTTGCTTGAGGCATCTCACAAGAGTCTTTCCATTCAGATATTTGAAAGATGAATATGCTCCACTCATGAAGTTGATCATGAAGTACTTCAGCTGTGAGGGGAGGTTCTCTCGTCTATATGCCTATCACATCAGATTGCTCATGCACTTTACCAGGGTACAGATGATGAACATCCCATTTTTCATTTGCAGGAACATAGAGAGGATGAACACCTTCATGCAGCATAAGACACCTCAGTAGCAACTTAACAGTGTTTATCACTTTACTCTTATTAAGATTTTGGTGGATCATCAGCTGGGATTGCAGGGCATTGCTTGGGAGGACTTCATCTCCCTGACTTCTTCAGCACTTCACAGGAACTATCCTAGGTTAAGCAAGAGGGTGAACCTTCTCGTCAGTATGAGTGCCATGAGACTGTTAGTGTGCCGGTTTTCATCACATATCAGAGGGGTGTTAGACATTTGTTTGCAGTAGCAAAGCCAATGTTATCTCCATCCGAGGTGGAAGGGGCCTCGCTTTCGACATCAGCACTATAGGTACAGGATAGAGGTAAAGAGCCAATGCATGATGAGGGGCCTTCAGGTGAGCCATCAGGTGAATGAGAGACCGAATTCGTTCTCCTTCATGATGATGATACAGATACAGAACCGACAAGTACACAGCTCAATGAGATCATCCAGGAGCATCAATCAGAGATCGAAGCCTTAGCCATTGACTTGGAGAGGGCTAAGTGGAACATGAAATATCTGTAGTAGAGGAACAAACAGCTTGACGATCAGCAAGTGATCATGGAGCTACAAAACATTCGTGAGCATCGCCAAGCTGCACAAAGGAGAAGAGTTGAGCTCACGTCATTGGAGCAAGAGATTAATGAGGACCGTAAGGCCAACCTTGAGAGAGTTAACATGCACTTGGAGAGGCTACTGGACAAGGCCGACAAGGACCATGCACTGCTGAGACACATGGCTTTCCACTACATGGTGCAAAACAAAGTATGCAAGGCCTGAATCAGGAATTTGAAGGCTAAATTGAGGAAAGCAATCAAGCAGCAAAAGAGGAAAAGGGAGCTCGATCGACTTTAGATATTGGCCGAAGCCTCTTTGGCCTAGCATAGCACTTCATAGAGAACCTCTAGCCCAAATTTCAAGAAATTTGGGGCAATTTTGGTCACATGGTAAATTTTTGGTCACAACACAGGTTTTTTCTCCCTGTGCGCCCCGCCACTGGCGCGGTGCTTAGGATTGGGAGCTCCAAATAACAAATCGTTTACATTTTTGGATTCAACATGCAAAATCACGACTACTGGTGCTTGGAAAAGAAATTTGGGCATGATTTGAGTCTCTAGGAGGTCACAAACACTCAAAAAATGACCTCTCTGCCCTATTTTGACACACAGGAAGCAGTCTTGGGAGAATGAATATTGGGAGGGGCAAATTAGAACCAAATTTAGAAATGCCACTTGGGTTGGAAAGTAGACAGGCCAGGCTTTCCAACAAGCACACTTGAGCACATTTTGGACTCCTGCAAGTGCCTCAAAAAAGGCTCCAAAGTGGCACAGCGCATATAGGAAAAAAGGCCAATTTCACCTCCGTTTCGCGAAATTTCGATTCGCGACTTCTCCAATTGGGCCCGCTCATCTACATTTCGATTTTTCGGCACCTAAGGTGGAATTTAAGGTATTTTCACTCCAGATTGGCTTCTATCCAAGTGGAAAAGGAAGGCAAACAGTCACCCAAGCCATTTGTCATGTTTGTAATGCTGCACCTGTAGCTAATGGTTGGCTTTCCACCTCCATTTTGTAATGATTCGAGTAACTCCCCAACCCTTGGGCATTCTATCTCTTCATGGCACATTCTATATATTGTATGCAAACTATTTGCAAAAGGTTGGTTGGCTTGTAATTTTTGGGAGACTATGGGAGAGAAACTCAGTTCTTCATTGTATATTTTGACAGAGGATTAATGAAAGGCAGTGGCTCTGTTTCATGAGATTCATGTGGTTGTGAGTGTAGCAAATGTGTCTCTTATGTTTCATATGTATTTCGTAATGTTTCATAGTTCATTTCATATTCATTTCCAGTGAAATTTTCTAAGTTAGATAAGGTAGAATTCATTTTTATTGCTCTGCCTGTGGGAAAATTTCATGTTCAGTGTTCTTCTTCTGTTGAAAAGGATTCATGTACTTATGCCCTTTTCACCCTCCTAAGCAATTCCTCCATTCCACGTTATTTCAAACTAAATTGCTAGACTTTCCGCCTGTCTTGCCTCATGAAGTAATCTGTGCCTTTGTATTAAATTCTCTGCTCAAAACTGTCCGTTGGTCCCATACCATCCCAGAAACTCAGTCATTCATAAAACATTGCTTCTTGTATCCATATTTACTTACTAGCCTAAGATTAATATTTCACTGTTAGTCATCTCAGACCATTTCGTTTACTTATTCACTGAGTGTGACTCGGAGAGAGCCCTCTCCTGTTCTGGCAGGGCTAGCTACCAGACTGAGCGTGGTTTGTGGTTACCCATAATTTTTCCTTCCTTCAGCCTAAGGCAGATTTAGGTGCTAACATAGTGGCGACTCCACTGGGGAACGAAATTAATCCCCTTACTTCTTGATAATTCTAAGCTTCCGGATGATAAGTTTAGGATTTGATAGGCTGAGTAAGTTGTTCATGTCCTTCTGATTTTTTCGAAAATAGCACGCTGGCTTCTAGACGATATACCAGAGCCAATCCAGATCCGGATCCTCCTCATATTTACGAAAACCCCAACCTGATTCCAAGTCTCCTTCGTCAAGAGAGCACTATAACTCCCGTGTTCAAATCCCATTCCTGTCCTAACATTTTTAAGTATCTTGAAGAGCTTGAGTTTGATGAGCAGTTTGAACTATCGTTGTTCAAAAACAAATCCGAAAGAGCTGTTGACTATACTATCCCCAATCCACAATTTCTTGTAGACTTGGAGACGGAAAGGGATAATCGGTCAATTGATAATTACATTATAGCTTAGCTTCAAACTCCAATTGCTAGCCCCTTAAAAACTGTGCACACTCCTCCAACACCTCCAAGGCCAAATCCACCAAGAGTGATGGCTACCCGTTTTGCACCCCTGGTTCTGCCTCAAGTTCTAGATGATATGCCCGCAGATTATCAAAGCAAAATCCTGTTTTTTGATGGCACTCCTAACAACATTACTGCTCAGCAACATGTGGACAGAATGGCAGATTTCTATGAACTTCATGAGATCGATGCGGAGAATGTGGCAATGAGACTCTTTGTACAAACATTTGCAGGTGATGTGAGGAAATGGTTCAGAGGTTTGCTGGCGGCAAGTATCGCTACCTTGGCCAACCTACAAAGAAAATTTTTAAACCGATGGGAAGTGAAAAAGAATCCTCTTCAAATTCTGGCTGAATATGAGCAAATCAAATGAAACGCTGGTGAGTCGGTCCAAGACTATTGCGTTAGATTCAATTCAGTTTATAACGAAATTCCAGATCATCTAAGGCCACCTGTGGGACTAGCCATGGTGAAGTTCTCGGATGGTTTTGATGTTGACATGGCTTATCAATTAAGAGAGAGAGAACCGGCCACAATGGAAGACATGCAGAAAATCGTGGTCAGTGTTGAAGCAAATCTGCTGTCCAAAAGAGCTAGAGCGAAAGCAGAAAAGAAGGTCACAGTCAAGGAAGAGTCTTCCTCGATGGATCAATTACTCAAGAAGGTAGAGCAGATGCTTGAAAGGGTGAAACTTGACAAACTGGAGCCACAAGTTAGAAATCCTAACTTTTGTGGTCAGCAACAACCACAATATAGAATAAGACAGAGAGATCAACGAGCCCAAGAGCAGACAGCACAACAGCCAGTGCAACCACCTTTGCAGCAAAATTTTGTGCATGGACCAGAATCAGATGAGGACGGGAATGTAATAGGTGAAGAAAACCACCTCTTTACTCCTGATGATTTGCCTATTTATCTCACTGAGGAGGAGGAGTATGCAGAAGGTTCGGCTGTACGCAAAGATGTAGATTTCATTCTAGCAAATGACACCGTCTTGGAGGAAGAATCAGATGAGTACCAAAGAGGCTACATGAATGCTCTGTCCGCCCAACAGTAGCGATATTCACTTAGAAACAGGGATGTGCCGGTCAAAACAATTTAGAAAAGGAAGGATGTTGAAGCATCAAAGAGTGATTCATCAGTTGCACAAAGGAAAGGAAAGGAAGTAGTTGATCCGGAGAGCAGAAAATCACCATCAGTAGAACAATCACATCAGCAGGTTGCCTCAAAAGAAAAGGAAAGGAAAGAAATCCCAGTCAAAGAGGTAGAAAAGGTCCCCACTTTTAGTTTAGAGAACGAGATTTCTAAATTGAAAGTATCCATTCCCTTGACTGAAATAATGAGGAACAAAAGTTATAGAGGGAAAGTATCTAAAATGTTGAATTTGGACCCAATGTCCGACATGGTGAATGTCGAAGATGATCAACCTGAAATGATTTTTGGGCCAGCATCGAATGGTGAGTTTCTTGATAGTGATGTACCACCTTTTTATATCAGCTTAAGATTGCATGATTTTGTGTTACATATGTTGGAAATAATACTGAGAGGGGGGGTGAATCAGTATTATCAAGCAATTTACCAAATCTTCCTTATTTGATCTTTTGAATTATTCTTGCATATCAGTACCATAAAATAATGAGCATGAATAAAGAAAATAGACAGTCACACCAAAGAACACAAGATGTAAGGTGGAAACCCAATGCGGGAGAAAACCACCTGCTGCAATATGTCTCTATCTTCTTTCAAGAAATTCTTTTTACAATGATTTTGTACTGGTGCAGTCCTTTACCAGCACGCAGGCTGCAACCTGCAGAGAGCTACAACTCTCTCTCGTTTTCCAGTCTCTCCTGGAAGGGAGCTACAACCCCCTACTTCTTTTCATGAAGAATCAAATGATCAACAAGTATACAACAGATACAGTCCACTACAGATATCAGATCAGTAATTACAGAAATAACCCAGAACACCTTATGAACAGAAATATACAGTCAACAGATCATCTTAAGACAGGGACGCATATTTTCTTTCTGTGACCTGCGACTGGATGCAGTCTACCTTCCACTGTTCTGCGTGCCGACGCACTGTTCCTCTATGCTTTGCTGCGACCGGCGCACCCAGAAACACTATCGCGCCGCGTCTTTTGCTTCAGAGACGCACCCAATAACACAGTCGCGCCGCGTCCTTTGCCTCAGAGACGCACCTGAGCCTTTACTGTACTGCGTCCCGGCGCACTTTCCCTTCACTGAACCTGCGTCCCTTCGGATATAAAAGATATGAGGACTTCAGAACCAACCCAAACACTCAGATCCACAGATCTGATCATGCGCCATAGAGATCACAGTCCATTAGAAGATTCGCCTTCATAGATCTGGACTAGATCTCACCAAAAGATATTCAACCAAGATGATGCCTAATCCAAATGAACTCCTTTGCTTTATATAGGCAAGCTTCTCCCCAAAACATGGAACAAAACCACGAGCCGACACCATAGAAACACAAAACCGTCGGCTAGATACCACACAAGAAACCCCCACGTGCTTTTCTCTGCCTTGAAATGTGTGCACTGGGCGGACGCACCTCCTGAACGGCTGGCCTGCGTCCCTAGACGCGGGTTCTGTATGGGATACCTGCGGGGACGCACTTGCTGAACATATTTCCTGCGTCCTTCTTGATTTATCACCTGAATGGGTTTGCCATCAAGGACAACACCTGAATCATAATGCCAACAATCTCCCCCTTTGGACTTGATGGCAACCACATAATCTTCAGCTTCATTCTCCCCCTTTGACATCAAGGGCAAAGGGTATGCTCCCCCTATGCTCATGCATCTCCAGATCTGTAACCAGAAATCCATCATGAAGGAGATAGAGACATATTGCAGCTATTTCCAAGATCTCCTTCTCCATAATGCCAACAATGCATTATGTGCTCCCCCTGAGCCTATACCACCAATAGGAAGATGATCAACAGTAAGATGATGCATCAACAACCCCCAGCTTTTGCCTGAGGTATTCAAAAGTGTCCCTGGGCAACGGTTTGGTGAAAATATCAGCAACTTGTTCCTTAGAAGGAACATACTCCAACTTGACCTTCTGTTCAAGTACTTGTTCCCGGAGAAAATGGTACTTGATTGGTATGTGCTTGGTTTTTGAATGCATAACCGGATTCTTTGAGATGCTGATTGCACTTGTGTTGTCACATAAGATAGGGATTGGAGGAGTACAAGTGATTTGATAATCCTGCAAATTCTGCATCATCCAAAGGAGTTGGGTGCAACAAGATGCAGCAGCAACATATTCTGCTTCAGCTGTAGACAAGGCAATTGAACTCTGTTTCTTGCTGAACCAAGAGACCAGTCTGGGACCCATAAAGAACGCACCACCACTTGTGCTTTTCCTGTCATCCACGCTTCCGGCCCAATCTGCATCTGTATAGGCATGAAGAGTAAGATCTGTATCTCTAGGATACCATAAGCCATAATTTTGAGTCCCTTGAAGATATTTGAAAATTCTCTTCACTGCTTGAAGATGAGTCTCCTTCGGATTTGCCTGAAATCTTCCAACTATTCCAACTGCATGCATGATGTCTGGTCGGGTACCTGTCAAATATAGTAAACTTCCAATCATAGATCTGTAGGTTGGTTGATGTACTGCTGCAGATTCATCATTTGCACTGAGACTACATCCTGTGACCATGGGTGTACATACTGGTTTTGCATCTTCCATGCCATATTTCTTCAAAATCTGCTTGAGATACTTGGTTTGAGATAAAAAGATTCCTCCTTCCTTCTGTTGGATTTGCAAACCAAGGAAATATGTCAGTTCTCCTAGCAAGGACATTTCAAATTCTTTCTGCATGACTGAGGCAAAGCTTTGACTCATAGCTTCTTCATTGCTGCCAAAAATAATGTCATCTACATACACAACAAGTATTAGCAATTTGTCATTTTCAACTTTTATATACAGATTGCTATCTGCTGAACCTTTTAAGAAACCTTGTTGATGAAGATATTTGTCCAACCGGTAGTACCAAGCCCTTGGAGCTTGTTTGAGACCATAGAGAGCCTTTTTCAATCGACATACAAGAGTTGGATCATTTCCAAGAATGAACCCATCTGGCTGTTCAATGTACACTTCTTCTTCCAAGTCTCCATTCAAAAAGGCTGATTTCACATCCATTTGAAATACTTTGAAGTTCTGAAAACTTGAGAGAGCAAGGAACATTCGGATGGCCTCAAGTCTTGCAACAGGAGCAAAAGTTTCTTCAAAGTCTATTCCTTCTTGCTGCGCATACCCTTTACAGACGAGTCTGGCTTTGTTTCTAATTACTTCTCCATTTTCATTCAATTTATTTTTGAAGACCCATTTTGTTCCAATAACATTCTTATCTTTTGGTCTAGGAATCAGCTCCCAAGTGTTGTTCTTTTCGATTTGCTCAAGTTCTTCATCCATTGCTTTCACCCAACATTCATCTTTGCATGCCTCTTTCACATTTTGTGGTTCGGTGGAGGAAAGTAATGCCAAATAGCTTGAAGCTTCTGCAACTGTTCTTCTAGTTTGTATACCTGCTTCTTTTTGTCCCATGATCTGAGATTCTGGATGGTTCTTCTGAACATATCTGGATGGAGTCTTTTCTTCTATTCTTGTCCGTTCTTCTGCTTCTTCGTGAGGTTCTTCTTGAGATTCTTCTTGAGGTTCTTCTTCTTCATCATTTTGTCTTTGAGGGTAGCTCTCATCTTCTTCGATGTCTTCACGATGTATTTGCCTAGGAATATATCCCTTTTCATCAACCACTACATCAATGCTGTCAACAATTCTGCCAAGTCTTTTATTGTAGCATTTGTATGCTTTGCTATGTGGAGAATAGCCAAGAAGAATGCCTTCATCTGCTCTAGGATCAAGTTTGCCAAGCTGCTCCTCAGTATTCTTGATATAGCATTTGCTCCCAAATATTTTGAAGTGCTTTACCGAAGGAGTTTTACCACTCCAGAGCTCATGAGGGGTTTGAGTGCTGTTCACCCGGACATTTGTCTTGTTGAGAATAATAACCGCAGTATGTGCAGCCTCACCCCAGAAGGTTGCGGGGGTTCCTGATTCATCAAGCATAGCACGAGCCATTTGTTGGATTGTTCTGTTCATTCTTTCAACAACTCCATTTTGCTGAGGCGTTCTAGCTGTAGAGAATTCTCTCCTTATCCCATGTTCATCACAGAAATCGAAAAATTCATTTGAAGTAAATTCCCCACCTCTGTCAGATCTGAGGCACTTAATTTTGTGACCTGATTCATTTTCAGCCAAGGCTTTGAAGGTTTTGAATTTTTCGAATGCTTCATCTTTGTGCTTCATAAGACCTAACCAAACAAACCTGGAGAAATCGTCAATAAATAATATCAAGTATTCCTCTCCTCTAGGTGTTCTTTTTCTGAATGGTCCACATACATCTGTATGTACTAGCTCAAGAGGCATGCTGGCTGATCCTTCTTTCTCTGGAAAGTTAGTTCTGGTTTGTTTTCCAAACTGACATGATCTGCATATGGTGTTGTCAGGAATTTTGATATCTGGAAGATCGCGAACTGCCTGATATTTGCAAGCTTTCCTTATTTGTGAGAAGCTTAGATGTCCCAACCTTCGATGCCATAACCAGTGCTCTTCATTCTTGCTTAGATAGCATTGTTGTTTTCCTTCATCAAATATGTATAGATTATTTGGAGTTCTCTTTCCTTTGAGAACTGTTTTACCTGTATCAAGATCACGAACAAGGCATCCATTTGATCTGAATATAACCTCGGTTCTTTGATCACACATCTGGCTGACACTTAGAAGATTATGCTTCAATCCATCAACAAACAAAACATTTCCAGCCTTAACATCTTCTTTTAAAGGAGCAATACCTTTTCCTTTTATAGTTGCAGGAGTATCATTTCCAAAAGAGACTTTCTTTCCCTTTTCTAAATTAGAATAAGACTCAAGTTTTTCTTTATCACCTGTCATATGCTTCGAACATCCACTGTCAATGTACCATAGATTTTCTTGTCCTTCTGCATAAAATGCTATCCCACATCTTTCTGTTTGAGGTTCCTTTATTCTCCATGTTTTGGCGCCTGAGGCTTGTTCCTTTTTCTGCTCTTGTACCTTTCTTTCCGGAAACCTGCTTCTGCATTCAAAGTCTTTATGTCCAAAATTATTGCAAATAGAACATTCAACTTCATTTTCAAGAGCTGAAAAGTTGTTATAGGTCCTTTTTGTAATCCCTGTCATACTTCTTTGTTTTTGAGCTTCCCTAGTCATGATTGTTTTATACGCAACACATTGAGCTGCTTTGTGACCAAAGTTATGGCAAGAAAAGCATTGTCCATTGAAGAAGCTTCTGCGATTATTGGATCTACCAGCCAACTGATTGTAATTTCTATTTTCATCTATTCTTGAACCAAATTGAGAAGATTTTACCTGTGGCTGGTTGTGGCTTTTGTTCACCCTTAAGCTGGATTGCCCCTGATAGTTTCTGCTTGACATTTGTCCCTGCTTTACCTGATGATCTTCCTTGTGCTCTTGCTCATTTCTTCTTGCTGCATCAAGATAACTTTTTGAAGTGGATGCTTGAGAAGTTTCTCCATTATAGCCCAAACCTGTCTTATTTAGTGGAGACCGCTGCACACTGATAATCTCATCCAAAGTTTCAGATCCTTTGACAAACTTGAGATTAATAGTTTTTGTTTTCTCAATTTCTTTTCTAAGACCAACAATTTCACCTTCTAATTTTTCAAGATGTTTTTCCTTTTCATCAATTTGGAATTGTAGAGTATCAATAATCATGTTCTTTTCTTCTATGCATCTCTTGAGTCTAGTAATTTCATCATAAAGGTTATCCACATCTACAGCATCCTCATAATCATCATCTTCAAATGCCATTAACAACCTATATTTATTACCTTGTTCATCTTCATCACTGTTTGATAAGCCATCACTATCTTCATGGGTGTAGTAGCTTTTCTTATTTGCGCTTTGTTTCTTGTTCCATCTAACTGGTTCCTTTCCTTTATCCTTATAAGAGCATTTTGCAGCATAATGACCTACTCTTCCACAAGCAAAGCATTTGAAAGGTAGCTTACCTCTGAACCTTCCAGAACCTCTTTGAAGATTTCTGACAAAATTTGATTCTTCTTCCTCTTCTTCTGGATCATGGCTTGCTTCATAGTAATCTTCTTTGCCTGATGCTTTAAAAGCAGCCTCCCTTCTGTCTGATGGTCCTCCCTTTCTCATTTCATAAGCAGTTAGAATTCCATGTAGCTGAGACATAGTAAGAACACGGAGATTTTCCTTTTCTTCTATTGCAGATACTTTGGATTCAAACTTGGGGGATAATGATCTTAGAATCTTTTGAACTACTAGAGACTCCTTTACTTCTTCACCCAAATTTTTCATACAATTTACAATCTCATCTACCCGAAGAAAATAATTAGCCACACTTTCATCATTATACATCTTGAGAGTCTCATATTGAATTCTGAGAGTTTGAAGTTTGGCTTGTTTTACCTGTTCATCTCCTTCATAGCTTGTGATCATTTTGTCCCATATTTCTTTTGCTGATTTGAAGTGCATTACCTTCATGAATTCTGTTTGGGATATACTTCCTAATAGAGTACTGACTGCTTTTGCATTTGTTTCATACTTCTTTTTCTCAGCTGGATCTGTAGGAGTAGCTGAAGGAAAAGCATAGCCTGTTTCTACAATGTCCCAAACTTCAGTACCAAGAGATTGAAGATATGCAGTAACTCTTACCTTCCAATAATTGAAGTTTGTCCCATCAAAAACTGGTGGCCTGATTGATGCTTCTCTCTCGTAGTTGCTCATGATGAATGATCTACCTTCAAGCGATCAAGCTTTTCTGAAGGACCTGCTCTGATACCAATTGTTGGAAATAATACTGAGAGGGGGGGTGAATCAGTATTATCAAGCAATTTACCAAATCTTCCTTATTTGATCTTTTGAATTATTCTTGCATATCAGTACCATAAAATAATGAGCATGAATAAAGAAAATAGACAGTCACACCAAAGAACACAAGATGTAAGGTGGAAACCCAATGCGGGAGAAAACCACCTGCTGCAATATGTCTCTATCTTCTTTCAAGAAATTCTTTTTACAATGATTTTGTACTGGTGCAGTCCTTTACCAGCACGCAGGCTGCAACCTGCAGAGAGCTACAACTCTCTCTCGTTTTCCAGTCTCTCCTGGAAGGGAGCTACAACCCCCTACTTCTTTTCATGAAGAATCAAATGATCAACAAGTATACAACAGATACAGTCCACTACAGATATCAGATCAGTAATTACAGAAATAACCCAGAACACCTTATGAACAGAAATATACAGTCAATAGATCATCTTAAGACAGGGACGCATATTTTCTTTCTGTGACCTGCGACTGGACGCAGTCTACCTTCCACTGTTCTGCGTGCCGACGCACTGTTCCTCTATGCTTTGCTGCGACCGGCGCACCCAGAAACACTATCGCGCCGCGTCTTTTGCTTCAGAGACGCACCCAATAACACAGTCGCGCCGCGTCCTTTGCCTCAGAGACGCACCTGAGCCTTTACTGTACTGCGTCCCGGCGCACTTTCCCTTCACTGAACCTGCGTCCCTTCGGATATAAAAGATATGAGGACTTCAGAACCAACCCAAACACTCAGATCCACAGATCTGATCATGCGCCATAGAGATCACAGTCCATTAGAAGATTCGCCTTCATAGATCTGGACTAGATCTCACCAAAAGATATTCAACCAAGATGATGCCTAATCCAAATGAACTCCTTTGCTTTATATAGGCAAGCTTCTCCCCAAAACATGGAACAAAACCACGAGCCGACACCATAGAAACACAAAACCGTCGGCTAGATACCACACAAGAAACCCCCACGTGCTTTTCTCTGCCTTGAAATGTGTGCACTGGGCGGACGCACCTCCTGAACGGCTGGCCTGCGTCCCTGGACGCGGGTTCTGTATGGGATACCTGCGGGGACGCACTTGCTGAACATATTTCCTGTGTCCTTCTTGATTTATCACCTGAATGGGTTTGCCATCAAGGACAACACCTGAATCATAATGCCAACAACATAATGCCATGTTCGATTCCGGAGCTTCTCACAATCTCATGCCCAAGTCTATCATGAATAAGCTTGGTCTGGACATCACCCGGCAATACCATGACCTCTATTCGTTTGATTCCAGCAGAGTAAGATGTATAGGACTCATCAAAGACATGGTTGTGAGCCTGGATCAGCTTCCAATGAAGAATGTTTTGATGGATGTTGTTGTAGTAGATATTCCTCCCAGGTTTGGCATGCTTCTTTCCAGGTCTTGGGTAGCAAAATTGAAAGGGACACTACAGCTGGATTTCTCCTATGCAACGATTCCGGTGTTTGGACAAATGAGGAAATTGTATTGGGAACAAAAATGAAATATATGATCACAAGCAAGGAGAAACCAATAAATCATCCAATTAACTATGTACATACAGATTTAGAGTCTTTTGTTTTGTATTCAGATAGTTTCAATGATATAGATAGTCAGTTGGTTGAAGCAGATGATATTCCGGAAATAAAAAAAAATTTAAGAGAAATTTTAAAGAAAGAAGGACATGAAACAACAGAACACTGTTGGGCAATCAGCTGAAAGTAATGGACAGCAAGCAGACAAGGCACAACAAACAGATTTCCAACACTTGCAAGAGGAGGAAGAAGGTTTGTGGACCATGGATTTCGATGGAGCAGTGGGAAATGATGGCGCTGGAATTGGAATTTGGGTACGCAGTCCTTTCTCCGCCCCGAACAAAGTGCCTAGTAACGTGCGGGTATGCTCTTACAAGTTGGCTTTTGAGTGTTCAAACAATGAAGCTGAGTATGAAGCTCTGATTGCTGGCCTAAAGATTCTAAGAAAGCTTAATGCTAAGAGGATTTCAGTATATGGCGACTCTGAATTGGTAATTAAGCAGGTCAAAGGCGAGTATCAAGCAAAGCATCCTAGGATGCGGGCTTACCGTAATGCAGTTCTAGACATCCTAAAATTATTTTCAGAATACACCTTGACATGCGTGCCTCATATACAAAATAGTATTGTTGATGCTCTTGCCAAGGCAGCAAGTAGTTTGAAGATCCCAATGAACTCTAGCAATAAATTCGAAATCCATGTCAAGCATCGTCCAACCGTTCTAGACAATCAGAGATATTGGCAAGTGTTCCAAGATGATGAGCAGATTGATGGTTTTCTGCAAAAAAAGGCAAGTTCAAAGAGACCTCAATTGATGTAGAAAATGACGATGGTAAAGGTAATGGTATAGATGAGGTGCAGATCAATGAAATGGACGTGTTGCAGTTGAAGAATAACGTTATTCCTAAATGCTTGATACCTTTAGAAGAACTTTTTGATCAAGATGATGTAGCCCGCAAGCTAACATTGCATCCAACAAAGAAGGGTGTAGAAGAGGTCAACATCGGAATAGCTGCTAATCCTAAGTTGGTAAAATTGTCTAAAGCATTCCAGCCAAAGCTCAAGCACAAATACATCAGTTTGTTGGCTTCATTTGCAGATGTGTTTGCTTGGGACTATTCTGACTTAAAGACATATGATACCAATATAATTCAACACACTATACCCATCAAGCCCAATCAAAAACCATTCAGACAGAAGTTGAGAAGGCTAAATCCAAAGTTGCTGCCATCTATTGAAAAGGAGATAAACAGGTTGTACAAATCAGGGATCATTGTTCCCATCAGATTTTCAGATTGGATCTCTAATTTGGTGCCCGTATGAAAGAAGACAGGTGAGGTTCGCTTATGCATTGATTTTAGAAATCTCAATAAAGTTTCGTTGAAAGATAATTATCCACTACACAAAATGGACCATATACTTCAGCGAGTAGTGGGAGCATCTCGTATGTCACTACTTGATGGTTATTTCGGATATAACCAAGTTTTTGTCCATGAAGATGACCAAGACAAGACAGCGTTCACCACTCCATGGGGAACCTTTCATTACGCTAAAATGCATTTCGGTTTAAAGAATGCGGGTGCCACATTTTAGCGTGCAATGGACTTGGATTTTGCAAATGAGAAGGATGTCTTTTTGGTTGTGTACCTGGACGATTTGACGGTGTTTTCCAAATCTGATGAAGAGCACATGTACCATCTAAAAACTGTCTTTCAAAAGTGCAGAAAATATGGCTTGTCGCTGAATCCGAAAAAGAGCTTGTTCGCCATGGAGGAAGGCAAACTACTCGGGCACATTATCTCAAAAGATGGCATTCGTATTGATCCAGCACGTGTGCAAGCAATTTAGCAAATCGATCTGCCCCGGAATAAGAAAGAGATACAATCTTTCAATGGTAAAATGAATTTTCTACGCCGCTTTGTACCTAATCTTGTTGAGCACCTAAGAGAGATGACAAACATGCTTAAGAAGGACAGCCAAGTGAAGTGGACGGAGGAGGCTGTAAAATATTTCAATTTAGTCCAATTGGCTCTTTCTTCAGCTCTCGTTCTAGTCAGCCCGGACTACACTCAGGATTTCATATTGTTTTCATTTTCTTCATAACACACTATGGCAACTGTGTTATTGTAGAAAAGAGATGATCATGAAAGACCCATTGCATTCTTCAGCAGATCTATAAGAGATGCAACCTTAAAATACAACATCATTGAGAAGCAAGCCCTTGCACTTGTGAAGGCATTGAAAGATTTCCGGGTATATATTCTACATTCTCATATTTTGGGCTATGTTCCTAACGTTGTTGTCAAAGATGTTTTAGTGCAGACCGATCCAGAAGGAAGACGAGGCAAATGGATTGCAACCTTGCTGGAATATGATGTAGAAATAAAGCCCACAAAGCTGGTTAAAGGAAAAGGATTGGCGAAGTTAATGGCCGAAACAAACTTGCACGCCTTGGACATAAATCTGATCGCTGCTATGTCCGATGAGAATGAGGAAGCATCATCAATTCAGGTATATGAAATGTTCACTCTCTCTCCGTGGTATTCAGATATCATATATGTGCTTAAAAATTTGTCACCACCGCCCGGCATGACTAGAAACAAAGCGAGAACACTCAAGTTGAAAGCTGCCAAGTTTTGCATTCTTAATTCTGCACTTTATTGGAAAGATCCCAGTGGTATTCTTTTGAATTGTTTGGTGGAAGAAGAAGCAAAGAAGGTAATGGAGGACTGCCACCAAGGAGACTGTGGTGGTCACCTTTTTTAGAAGTCAACAACAAATAAACTTCTGAGAGCAGGGTACTATTGGCTGACATTGTTCACTGATGTATATAAGATGGTCAATCGCTGTCATAAGTGTCAGATTTTCGAAGGAAAGTAGAAGTTATTGCCTTTGCCACTTAAGCCTATTGAGGTGAGTGCCCCTTTTCAGCAATGGGGACTAGATTTCATTGGTGAAATTCATCCCGCTTCTTCTGGTCAGCATAGATGGATCCTCACAGCGACAGATTATTTCACGAAATGGATCGAGGCAATTCCCACCAGGCAAGCTACTGATGCGGTAATCATTTCATTCCTTGAAAATAACATCTTGTCTTGCTTTGGTTGCCCGAATAAGTTAATCACTAATAACGCAACAGCTTTCAAATCAAAAAGGATGGTAGAGTTTTGTCATAAATATAACATCATTTTGGGTCACTCAACTGCCTATCATTCGCAAGGAAATGGATTGGTAGAATATTCGAACAAATCATTGGTCAACATCATCAAGAAGCTGTTGGAAATAAATAAGAAGAGCTGGCATAAGAGGTTGGTCAAAGCACTTTGGATAGATCGGGTTAGCCATAAGAAATCCATTGGTACGTCACCATTTGAGCTTGTTTATGGAGTTGATACAATATTTCCTACCTCTCTCGCTGCCCCGGTAGTCAAACTTCTTCAGGAGGCCGGCAGTGAAGAAGATCCCATGCAGAGAAGGTTGAATCAAATGGTCCACTTGCAGCAGACCAGAGAAGAAGTTTTCAAGAACACATCCAAATTGCAAGAGAAGATCAAGAAAATTTATGACAAAAAAGCAAAGGCGGATAAATTTCAGTTGGATGATGTGGTGCTAAAGTGGGATGCAAGGAATGAGGAAAAAGGTAAGCACGGTAAGTTCGAGAATCTTTGGAAAGGTCCTTTCAAGATTGCAGCATATCGGGGTCAGAATGCCTTTCTTCTGAAGGAAATGAACGGGGAAGATTGTCCAGGAGGGCCGATCAATGGTCAGCTGCTCAAGCGGTACCATTTCTGAGTTATTAACGTTGCTTCCACTGTCATTGTAAATACCATTTTTATTTCAGTTTGGTTTGAGTTTGTCAAGTTAGTCTTCAAGTCATTTCAATGTCAAGTTTGAGTCAATTTTTGGTCATTTTAGTTTCATAAATGAGTCAGAGTCCTGTGTTGTTTGTCGAAAAAATGACTCCATAGCCCAATGGACGAAGGCACTGTCTAGCTCTTCCAGAGATCTGCTGTTCTTGGCACCTCCAAGGAGCTACCATCCCCCATTGGAGCCAATGTTAGAGTCAGTCTGGTCAGTCCTCCGTCAAAGATCAAAACTCTTTATGCATTTCATTTTTAGGAGTCCCGCTCCATTCACCCAGCTGCATTTTGCTAGGAGCATGCCATAATCTGACGGAAAAGGTCATGCTAGTCATTTCCCCTCATGTCTGGCTCCTGCTGGCTTAGGTATTTTGTCAATGATCACCAAAGTCCATGACAGTCAAGGTCTGGTCCTTTAATGGACAAAAGTCATTTTCGATCATTAGGTCTAGGGATTAATCAATTTGGTCTTTAAATATGTCCAGTAAAGCCATGCAGGCCAGAGTGAGGCCCTTACAAAGTAATGATTCAGAGAGTTTCATCATCATATTGATAAAATTCGGCTGTTCTTCATTGAAGAAAAGTCAAAGAGTGTCACTGGTGATAAAATTTTCAAAAAATTCGTCAGTTGATTTCTTCAGATGCAGGCATGGTTTCCGTGGCCAAATGTCCTGTCGTGCAATCCCTGCAAAGAGTGCCGAAAATTTCATCATTTGAGCTAAAATTTCAAAGGAAAAGTGAAAATCAGTGTTGCTTTAAGTCAGCGAAAAAGTATCAAAACATAACATTAGAAAAATGGGTTTTTGAAGAAGCAAAAATTTAACCCATGACTTCCAAGTCTTTATATACAAGTTTCCACCAAAATCAAAGTCATTGTGCGAATCAAGTGCATAGGGAAACATTGCAAAGTGTTTGAGTGTGCATCGTGCGTGTTTGGAGCAAGGTTGGAGGCAGTTTTCAGGGCGCGACGCATATACACAGGGGCGCGGTGCACACAGAGGGCGCGGCGCACATAGAGCCATCCCTCAGTGTATTTTTTCAATGGGCACGGCACACACCCAGGGCGCGGCGCACACCCACATAGGGCCAAAATCGTGCCAAATTTCCTCAAATTTCTTGTGAAGCCCATCAAATTGAAAGGAAGGCTCTATGAAATGACTTGTTCATCAAAGTTTATAAATGATATGGTGGTTTATGGCTATGTTTGAATGCAACAAAACTCATAAAATCAACCACAAGAAAACACCAAAGGCCATTGTTGCTAGGGTTGCATAATTGTGGTATTGAGGTTAAGGTTCCATTTTCACCCACCATTTTTCCCTCACCTACCATTTTTCCCTATCCTCCCTTTCTCATTTTTCCTATTATCCCTACCCTAAAACACTACCAAACCCTATTCTCTTTCCCCTCCTCTTATTTGTCAACATAACACCCCAAAAACCTACCCTATCAAATACCCAAACCCCCTACATATCCCGAAACAAACTTCTCCCCATAACCCTTATTCCCATCACATTACTCCCCTCCTAATACTCCCCTTTGTTTCATTGTTCCCCTGGGTGCCAGATATCACAAAAGCACCCAGCTTCACACCATCATCAAAGGGCAGCCTAAATACAGTACAAACAGCAGTGATGGCATCACAACATTCATCAGAGTATGAGATGGAGACACAAAGTGACTCATCCTTGGAAGAGTAGGTTCCCAGGAGACATCACAAGAGTGGCAAACATGTTAGGGATGAGCCAACCACCCTCACAGAATTGCAGGCATGCCCTCTTGCTATGTCATGTTTCCAGCATCTAGCATGTTTTGAATTTTTTCAAAGGGTGGCTAATGTTAGAGTTCATCATGAGTTGGCCCGTCTTTTTGTGCTTCACCTACATGGAGATCACTCTATCTTGGTCGGGGTCACCTTCACACTGACACCTGAAACTGTCTCATTAGAAACCGGCATACCGAATGTTGGAGAACCATGGCACAAGAAACAAAAAGTTGATCGGCAGCATTATGAGCCTTACATTAAGGCCAGTTGCTTGAGGCATCTCACAAGAGTCTTTCCATTCAGATATTTGAAAGATGAATATGCTCCACTCATGAAGTTGATCATGAAGTACTTCAGCTGTGAGGGGAGGTTCTCTCGTCTATATGCATATCGCATCAGGTTGCTCATGCACTTTACTAGGGTACGGATGACGAACATCCCATTTTTCATTTGCAGGAACATAGAGAGGATGAACACCTTCATGCAGCATAAGACCCCTCAGCAGCAACTTAACAGTGTTTATCACTTTGCTCTTATTAAAATTTTGGTGGATCATTAGCTGGGATTGCAGGGCATTGCTTGGGAGGACTTCATCTCCCGTGACTTCTTCAGCACTTCACACGTATTATCAGAGGTTAAGCAAGAGGGTGAACCTTCTCGTTGGTATAAGCGCCATGAGACTGCTAGTGTGCCGATTTTCATCACATACCAGAGGGGTGCAAGACATTTGTTTGCAGCAGCAAAGCGAGTGTTATCTCCACCCGGGGTGGAAGGGGCCTCGCTTCCGACATCAGCACTACAGGTACAGGACAGAGGTAAAGAGCCAATGCATGATGAGGGGCCTTCAGGTGAGCCATCAGGTGAACGAGAGACCGAATTCGTTCTCCTTCATGATGATGATACAGATACAGAACCGACAAGTACACAACTCAAAGAGATCATCCAGGAGCAGTAATCAGAGATCGAAGCCTTATCCCTTGACTTGGACAGGGCTAAGTGGAACATGAAATATCTGGAGCAGAGGAACAAATATCTTGAGGATTAGCAAGCGATCATGGAGCTACAAAACATTCGTGAGCATCGCCAAACTGCACAAAGGAGAAGAGTTGAGCTCACGTCATTGGAGCAAGAGATTAATGAGGACTGGGAGGCCAACCTCGAGAGAGTTAACATGCACTTGGAGAGGCTTCTGGACAAGGCCGAAAAGAACCATGCACTTCTGAGACACATGGCTTTCCACTACATGGCGCGAAACAAAGTATGCAAGGCCCGAATCAGGAATTTGAAGGCTAAATTGAGGAAAGAAATCAAGAAGCAAAAGAGGCAAAGGGAGCTCGATCGATTTTATATATTGGCTGAAGCCTCTTTGGCCCAGCATAGAACTTCATAGAGAACCTCCAGCCCAAATTTCAAGAAATTTGGGGCAATTTTGGTCACATGGTAAATTTATGGTCACAACACAGTGGCGCGACACTTAGGATTGGGAGCTCCAAATCACAAATGGTTTGCATTTTTGGATTCAGCATGCAAAATCACGACTACTGGTGCTTGGAAAAGAAATTTGGGCATGATTTGAGTCTCCAGGAGGTCAAAAACACTCAAAAAAATGACCTCTCTGCCCCTATTTTGACACACAGGAAGCAGTCTTGGGAGAATGAAGATTTGGAGGGACAAATGAGCACCAAATTCAAAAATTCCACTTGGGTTGGAAAGTAGACAGGCCAGGCTTTCCAACAAGCACACTTGGGCACATTTTGGACTCCTACAAGTGCCTCAAAACAGGCTCCAAAGTGGCGCGGCGCATATAGAAAGTGGTGTGGCGCATATAGGAAAAAAGGCCAATTTCACCTCCGTTTCGCGAAATTTTGATTCGCGACTTCTCCAAGTGGGCCCGCTCATCTACATTTCACTTTTTCGGCACCTAAGGTGGAATTTAAAGTATTTTCACTCCAGATTGGCTTCTATCCAAGTGGCAAAGGAAGGCAAACAGTCACCCAAGCCATTTGTCATGTTTGTAATGCTGCACCTGTAGCTAATGGTTGGATTTCCACCTCCATTTTGTAATGATTCGAGTAACTCCCAAACCCTTGGGTGTTCTATCTCTTCATGGCACATTCTATATATTATATGCAAACTATTTGCAAAAGGTTGGTTGGCTTGTAATTTTTGGGAGACTGTGGGAGAGAAACTCAGTTCTTCATTTTATATTTTGACAGAGGATTAATGAAAGGCAGAGGCTCTGTTTCATGAGATTCATGTGGTTGTGAGTGTAGCAAATGTGTCTCTTATGTTTCATATGTATTCTATTGCTCTGCCAGTGGGAAAATTTCATGTTCAGTGTTCTTCTTCTGTTTAAAAGGATTCATGTACTTATGCCCTTTTCACCCTCCTAAGCAATTCCTCCATTCCGTGTTATTTCAAACTAAATTGCTAGACTTTCTCCCTGTATTGCCTTACGAAGTAATCTATGCCTTTGTATTAAATTCTCTGCTCATTGCTGTCCATTAGTCCCATACCATCCCAAAAACTCAGTCATTCATAAAAAATTGCTTCTTGTATCCATATTTACTTACTAGCCTAAGATTAATATTTCACTGTTAGTCATCTTAGATCATTTTGTTTACTTATTCGCTGAGCGTGACTTGGAGAGAGCCCTCTCCTGTTCTGGTAGGGCTAGCTACCAGACTGAGCGTGGTTTGTGGTTACCCTGAATTTTGCCTTCCTTCAGCCTAAGGCAAATTTAGGTGCTAACAATGGGGAAGACACACTAGCAGCAAGGAAACCTCATAACAGGGATAGGTGCCAAAAAACACCTGCCAGCTAGTAAACGGGCATCAGAGAAAGGACATAACAGTCACCCAGAGAGATTCTACGTCGTCGGGTCATCGCTGCAATCTCGTGTTAGCTAGAAAAAACATATAAAGTATTGTTGACTAGTACCATCCTTTCAATAGTGGGTAGAGTGGAGGTACCATCAAGAGACAAGCCAAATTAATGAATCCATCCAAAGAAGATTTGTAATAAAAGCTTCCAAATCCCCATAAATTTGTAGGATGTTATAGATCAATGTGCTTAATTGTTTCAATATAGATAATAAAGAAACATAATAGTACATCTACTTCCTCCTTGTACCAACATCATCTAAGGAGTAATAAAGTCACCCCACTCTCTAATCTGAGGAAAAACGCAACCACTCAGGGATCAAAACTGGGGGATAGAAAAAGAGTCTTAACTTAACAATTCATTGCAGGGTAAATAACCAGGAAGGAGAATACAGGCAGGAGAAAGTTATACGGGGGCACTCTAAAACATCTGTAGGAAATAGTATAATAGTGCCCTCTCACTAGAGAATGTCTACACTACCTCCCCCCAAAACACTAAGGACCCACCATAAGATAATAAATAAAACGGTCTAACAAATCTCAACACAAATAAGATAAATCTCAAAAAATGTCACTCATATTCTGAGACTCTTCTGTCTGCGCAAACAACATCAATCACAACAACCTAAGTAAGACACCGTAGTGTCGTAGAAACTAATGAAACCAGGACAAAACCCAAATATTATACTACTTTTATGGCATAATAAGCCTATAAAGCTACTATCCTCGCATGCTACCCGCCCATATCCAGCACAAGTAATGTATAATTCCTACTAAAGCCCCTACTCATGATAGGCAGCCGACGACAGTGGTCGATAATTTGTCGACTATCATTTTGTACACAAGAGTTGAACGAGCACTACAACCGCCATGACAACTGCCATGTCTTTCATGGCCATGCACCTTCTTGCCCATGGTTTAACTACCTCCATTTCCTTCCTTAGGTGTGTTAAATGCATAGTTACCAAATTCACTTGAATCAGAGAAAAAAATACGACGATTCGTACATCAAATAATTCGATAAGAATTCAGTTCGGTTCATAATAGCTAATCATCGTGCCGATGACTGAAATAGTTCAGGGTTTAGTTGGTGGTAGCTAATTGTGCGAATGATGGATTTGTTAATTTGCGTGCTGAATGGTAAACGCAGTCAAAAAATATATGGTGAGGGGGAAATGGAAACTTATTGTGAGGGGATGCTTTTATGGAGGGTTTAAAAAGCCTAGATAAGAAAAGAAATAATTTGAATTTTAATGTTGAACCAATTCTATAAAAGGTAATGGACTTTAGGACTTTTAAATGTTTTTATAATAGAGAAGAATTGGATAAAAATAAGTTTTGAATGTTTAGTTTTTAAATATGTATTAAACTAAACGGATTTTATAAAACATTTGGAACTAAGAAGAGATTTAGTTTTCACTTCTAAATATTTAATTTTTAAATGTGTATTAATTACAAAAGTCTCTAGAGCCATATGGTTTTTGATCAAAGATATTAGTAGACAAGTGTTGTAGTGGTTTTGCTTAGTAAATTGTAGTTTTAAAATTGTTTATATTGACCAAAATTATTAAAAAATATTTAAATTTTAAAATGAATAGAAAAATGAGTAGAAAACATTACCATGATAGAGTAATAAGAAAAATAATTTTTTTTTTCAGGGGGGGGGGAAGTGCATCCCCGCTGAAGAAGCAACATTTTTACACATATTCGCAGAAGCGAGATGATACAACAAGCAATCGGAGCTGCGAAGCGAAATTGGATACATCAGTCACATTTTTCGAGATAGTACAAATATTTGCTGCGGAGCAAGTATCAGTAACATATAGCTGCAGGAGCAGCCTTAAACATGCAGCGAGGGGAATAGAACCCGGGTGGGGAGGCGGCAAGCCGTCCGTCCGTCCCGGGGGTATAAGCCCATATATATATATTTACAATGTACATTATCCAATTTTTGGGAATCAAAAATTTCACATATAATTTTTTATAAATTCAAATTTGGTAACTATGATAAAAAATAAAATTTAATAACTATGGTAAAGTGTCGTTGAGATTTCAAGTACAATAGGGGACCAAGCTCACTCCATGGCGCGCGTGCCGGCGTCTGTTAATGCTTTTGCTACTCTCTGTTGCTTACTTCTTGACGTGCAAACCTGTGGGTGCCACAGGTAAAACGGGAATTTCGTCTCTGTAGTTACGGAATTTCTTGCTCAGTTTTCGATGCTTTTCTATCCATGGTATGTTGTCGTAATGTGCGTATTGTTGAAATGAGGGAGCCCTCTAACGAGGCAGAGGAATTACTTGGAAGGTCAAAAGTGGCTGAAATCCGGGCAAAAAAATTCAAAAAATCTTGTAGAGGCAGTGTTTGAATCATGTTTTTGATGGTGGAAATGGATTCAGCACCATAAAAAACGTCTAGGACACCTAAAATTTTGAAGTTTAACAACTATAACTTGGATTTACAAAAATACTTGCGAGAGTTTCTCTAAATATGACCGGAAGTTCCATAACTTTCTGGGCAACTCCTCTGCCTCGTTAGACTACGTGTTTAAGGGAGCCCCCATTGGGAGTAGTGAGAGGTTGTCATGTGACTTGCTGCTGTGATTGAGCCCGGATTGAAAGTTATTCTAGAAGATAAATATTCTCAATTTTTTAAAAAAATTCTGGCTTAATAGATTAACTTTCCTTGTTGTCTTTGAAAGCTTCACATTCTAAAATGAAATGTATTTCTACGCATTGTTTTTGCGGTGGTTTAGTTGGTTTTTTTAACTAAAAAGTGTGCCATAACTTTATTTTAGTTTTGGATTATCTTGAGATGGGAGATAGAATTTTTAGAATTGTAATTTTTTTCGATAAAATATTTAAGAGGTTAAATATTAAAAAAATAAATATAGATTTTTTTATTATTATTATTTCTAATAGTTACATAGATTTTTCTATTTCAAAACTAATTTTCCAGAATTTTAATTTAGTTATCAGTGACTTTAGGTGGGTGGTAGAGATTTGACATTCATGTATTATATCAAAATAGTTTTAGTAATAATCATATAAGAATGTTAAGATTTATCCAAGTTGGTTATGTCTTTTTAATTACATTTCAAATTAATTAATTTAAAAAAGTCATATCAACATGTGTTTTATTGGGCATTTGGTATTAATAACCCATGATACTCAAGTATTATAACAAAGCCATTCACAACTTAAAAAAGTCAATTGTAAAATGAGATGAATAATATTGTTACATATTATTTTAAAATATGTATTTTTACTCATATATTATTTTTTTAAATAATAATAAACTTATAAGATAATTAATTTTTATGATTTTTTTTGCCAATATGAAATGCATAATAAAATCAGTATTTTATTTGTTATCATGAATTAATATTTATGAGAGTTTAACTTCTCATTTTAATTTACATAACTAAATTGATTTTATATATATTAAAACATTTTATTCAATATAATAATCTAGATTAGTTTTTCTTTTTTAAATATCAAACTCCATATCAACCCATTAAAAGAATTATATACAATTAAAAATATTATATATTTTTCACATATTAAATAGTAAAAGAGACACATTAATAAAAGAATAATATTTTTACTTTAAATTTATTTATTCTCTTTATATATAATATTGAAATAAAATTAGCTACAAGGGTTAGTTCAAGCGGGCCTCGTTGTTAAGTGCCTTGCTGATCGGGAGGTCACACGGTCAATTCTCCTCGACGAGTTTAGGGTCAATTCTCCTTGAGGCCCTTGGGGTTAGGGCCTGTCGACAGACTTTAAAAGATTCCCTTTGGGGTTCATCTACCCAGATTTTCTTGTGGATGTAAAGGCCACTAGTGTCTCACAGGGACAGGGTCAATTCTCCTCGACGAGTTTAGGGTCAATTCTCCTTGACACCCTTGGGGGCTTAGGCCCTGGCCGACAGGATTTAAAAGCTTCCCTTCAGCATATGTAACGGCCAAGATTCCCTTTGAGTATGTAACGGCCACCCAATGTCCATAAACCAGAGCGTAAAAAAAAAAAATTGGAAAAAAAATAAAATTTATTTAATTAAATTGTATTGATTTGATTAGTTTTAAAGATTTTTTATTTACATGAGTAACATACTATTTTATTTAATTAAATTGTATTGATTCGACTAGTTTTAAATATTTTTTTATTTACATGAATAATCAGATTTTAAATTTAAAGATATACTTAAAATTTATATTCATAATTCATATATATATATATTTGATAGAAATAAAAATGATCTCTTTCTAAATGAATTGAAAACTAATTTGCTTCCTTTATCTAGTATAGACAACATAGAAGACCTCTATCATAATTTGACTACAACCCTCTCATATTCTATTAACAAGTTCTCAATTGAAGTTTCAAATAATAAAAGAAATAGCAAAACCAATCCATGGTATGACAAAGATTGTAAAAGTGCGAGGAGAGAAATTAAGGAAGCTGTTGATGAATCTCTTAAAATGGACAAGATAAAAATATACAAAACCCTAACTAAAAGGAAAAAGAGGCAGTACATTCTTCAAAGACAGGAGAATCTCTTACACCTCTCTAAGGTAGCTCCTAAGAATTTTTGGAGGCAGATTCTGACTAGGAAGACTAAAGATAATAATAAAATTGCTCTTCACGATTGGAATTCCTATCTTAACAAGCTTTATGAATCTCCAAATGTCATGGATAATTTGGAAACCTTGCTCACAACAAAAGAAGTTATCTCTTTAGAAGACATTAAGTTTGGGGTTAATCGCCTCGCAAATGGGAAAGCTAAGGACATTGAAGGTTACCAGGTGGAAATCTTAAAAATTGGAGGTCCTGTCCTCATCCCCCACATCCACAAGCTTTTCAATCAAGCAGTCAAGCAAGGGTTCCCTAAACCTTGGACTGAGAACCTCATTATCCCTATTTTTAAAAGTGGGGATACAAATAACCCCTCTAATTATCGGACAATTATGATCAACCCTCTCTTAGCCAAGTTATATGGTAGTATTTTGGAAAAGAAGTTAAGAATATGGCTTGAAAGTGAAGGTAAGCGGGCTAAAGGCCAAGCAGGTTTCAGAAGGCATCACTCAACAACAGACCACCTCGTTACGCTTAGGATCATTGCGGAGGAATGTCGTAATGATAAGTCCAATTTATTTTGTTGCTTTGTGGACTTTAGAAAGGCTTTCGATACGTTCCTAGATACAACCTTTGGAATAGATTAGAAGAGCTAAAGGTTCCTCTCGAGTTGAGAGCTACCACTATAAGATTATATGAGAATGTAACTGCCAAGCTAAAGAGAAATGAGGGGTGGTTGAAAGATATTAAGTGTAACATCGGAGTTAAACAAGGTTGCCCCCTCTCCCCTACCCTATTTGGCATTTATATCGATAAGCTCGAAGGCTATTTAGAGGAAGCAGGATGTGATGGCACGATCTTAGCTGGGATAGTCATCATCCTTCTTCTCTATGCTGACGATATTGTTCTTTTGGCAAGGTGCCCATCTAATCTTCATAAGCAACTCAGGCTTCTTAAGGATTTCTGCTCTACCATGGGTATGACTGTTAACACTGACAAAACAAAAGTTATGATTATCAAATCCAAGAAGGACACTTACGCTAATTTTATGTATGACAATAATAACTTGGAGGAAGTGTATTCTTACAAGTACCTAGGAATTGATATCCATCACAAGCTCAACTAGAACCATAGCATTGAGAAAAGGATTAATGGGGGGTGGAAAGCTTATTTTGGTCTTGAAAATAATTGTAAAACAACAAACCTCGTAATGTGGGATAAAAAGAAGTTCCTCTTTGAAACTTTAGTCACTCCTGTTATCTTAGATGGCTGTGAGGTTTGGGGTTGCAGCATCTCCAGAGAATCATGGAGAAAGATTGAGCAAATCCAGAAGCGTTTTATAACTTATAACCTAAAAACTAAAAGTAATACACCCTATCCTATTCTCCTTATAGAAGCAGATATTTCCCCTATTGAGAACCAGCTATGATTAGGTTTCTGCTGTACAAGCACAAACTCAATAACATAGGTGATCATAGACTTCCTAAGCTAGCTTTAAATTCCAGCGAAAACCACCTAAGGCTCAATTGGGGGTGGCATAAAGACACAAGGGCCTGGTTAAACTATTGGGAGATCAATGAGAATGATGCATTGCAAAACATAAATAACATTAAAGATATTGTTACTTCTAAGTTCAAAGAAAAAATGTGGTGTGAGAAAGATTTAGGGGCTAAAAGAAAATTAAGTTATTATAAGAAGGTCATCAACCCCACCCTAGAAGATCAAAAGTATCTCTTTATTTTAACTAGCCCAAAGAAGAAAATTAATATAGCAAAGATTAGAACGAATTCTCATGAGCTCCATAGTGAAACAGGTCGTTGGGCAGTTCCTAAAACGCCATGGATGGAAAGGATCTGCCATATATGTGAGAATAGGAACATTGAGGATGAAAACCACTTCCTCTTAGAGTGCCCCGCGTACAACCACATTAGATCTCAGTTTCACAATCTTTGTTACAATACTGACCTTCCTAGCCTTTTACAATGTCAAAATTATAGTGAGCTCGGGAGGCTTCTCTCCAAGCTTTTTGAGCATAGGAATAAAATCTTAAATCAAAATAAATAATTTGTTTCTTTAGGTCCGATAGACCAATGTTTGGTCTCAGCAGACGTTAACCATCATCATCATCATCATATATATTTAATTATTTTGATAAATATCTTGTATATGTTATGTAAGTATAAAATACATTTTCCCTATGTTACATGTTAAAAATTACTTTTTAATACAATACATTAAATTTAATTAATATAAATTAAATTAAAATTAGAAAAAATTGAACATTTTTCATAAATATTTATTAATTAATCAATAAAATTAAATTATAAAATTAGAGGGAATTTATTATTTAAAAATTAAACAAATATGAAATGACCCAAAAACATTTTGTTAATTAGTTTTTTTTTTTTAAATTTAGATTCTATGTTCACAATAAAATTAAATGATAAAATTAGAGGGGATTTAGTATTTAAAAATCAAGCAAATATGAAATGAACCAAAAACATTTTGTTAATTAGTTTTTCCCTTTTTTAATTTAAATTAATTTAAATTCTATGTTAACTATTTTTGAGTGAAAAAATAAAAAAAAAATGAATATATATATATATAAATTCTATGTTAACTATTTTTGAGTGAAATATATATATATGGGGGATATATAATAGTGTTCAAGCTCCCCTCCTTGATCTTACGAGTTTTTCGCATTCTCATCTTCATGCAGCATGTGTCATATTTGGGCACAGGGGTTGTTGTTTTTCATACAAAGTTAATGTTGTCTTGCTTCAAGAGATTTGTGTGTGTATGAGTGGTTATCATCACATAGACATGTTTCACACTCACCTCACACACTCACATCACAAAGTTTGCTGCATCAAGAAAAGTATGTCTTATGTATTATGGATGGTCAACGTTGTGTCACTAAGTGTCTGTGTGTGATCACAACTGAGTCCTATCAATGTTTGCATATGTTTCACTACCCTCACACATAGCCATTTTACCAACCAACCCAGCCTCATCTAGCTTCCCGGAACTATGCACTTTGTTTCTGCAACCATCAACCAACCTCCCTTTCCTGTTGAAACCTCGCATCCCGCAGAGGCCCCAGCCAGCACTGCTCTCTAGAAATGCGCAGAGCAGTGTAGCTGCACTGCACTCAGAAATTGCGTAGAGGTGTCCCTCGGGATCCTTGTCTCGCAGCAATGTTTTGAGCCTAGAAAATGTGCAGTGTTGTCCAAGTTGTCCTGTCATTATTACATGCAGAAATTGTGCAGACGGGCCTCCCAGGGCCTCATTCTGGTAGTAGTCACTGTCTGCTGAAATTGCACAGATCTACCTCTCAGTGACTACAGGAAAATGTGACATGCTGAAACTGCTTCCAAGGACTTGAGGAGAAGGACCAAGGAAACGAGTAATGGAAAAGATCAGGATCGCATGAAAACTCTGTCGCATGCATGATCATCTTGAGGGCAAGTATGGTAAGTATGGAACATATTTTGAAGTACACATCTTAGTTGAGTTTGCAGGACTTCCTGTCATTGTCATATCATCCTGTCCTCAGTAACATACATGTGTGTAAACACAAAAAGCCACTTTATGTGTTGCTTCTACATGTCGTGCTTCTTTTTCACTTGTTCGACCAACTGTCGTCTTTCGCATGTTTATTGCTATGTCATGCTTTTGGCCTCGTTCTGGTGATGTTTAAGGTCTTCGCTTCGTGTGCACATGTTGTGTTCGCTATGTAAACATTTGTCGCACTTACACATGAAGTTGCATGCACTGTCGCACAAGCTTTGCGCCGTCATTTAACTATTTATCACAAGCGTTGCGCTTGTCGCTCGCACCATCAGTCAGTCATGTTGAGCATGTGTGTCTTGATGGTTTGAGGCGTCTTATCATCAAATCATGTGAGTGTGTGTTTGCAAAGTCGCATATACACAAATTCGCTCGCTCACACACTTATCCACTTTGCTGAAGTTCTGAAGACCATATCCCCTCTAACAAAGGAGCTTCACCCCGCCATCAACTCGATTGACTATCACCATAACAGCATAGAAGCATCCAACAAGCCATCCCAAGCTGTGTTGCCCGCACGTTGATCAATCAATCCTCTTGCTGGTCAACCGAACAGTGTGACCAGGCAGTCACCCTGTGAGTGAATCCCCTAAAAAATTGTGTAGAGGCTGCAAATCTTGCCTGCTCTGCTGACTAAGAAAATTACGTAGACAAGCCAGACAAACACTCAGTGCCCATCCCTATCTCGCTTAGAAAACTGGGCAGTTTTCCCACCCAGTCAGCAGATGAGCTGCTCACCCAGAAAATTGCATAGATTTCCTAAGCAAGCTACTTGTAGCCCGACAGTCCGCTTAGCTCAGAAAATGCATAGAGGTGGTGATTAGGTCAAACTCCCAGCAACTGTACAATTTTTTTCGCCAGCAGCCCGCTGCCAGTTCCCTCCAGAAACTGCGCACTTTTTGCTTCCAAGCTCCTACAGCCCGCTGCCAGCTCCCTCCTAAAAATTCACAAATTTGTCTTCCAAGCTTTCCTCTAGCCTGCACTTCTTCCCTCCAGAAATTGCGCAAATCTGTCCTCTAGCCAAGCCAGACCCCGTGGATAGTCACTGCCAATCTAAATTTCCTGTCTCCATCTCCCAGTGACTTCTGCGCGTTCGTAGTGTCCGAACCCACATCCCAACCCGAAACTTGCCTCGCGCGGTTTCACAACCTTGTCCGCTCTCCAGGTCACCTGCATCCAAAAATGACCATGCATCATGGTAGACTAGGATATTTTTCGCTTTGTTGTCTCGTCATGAGTGACTGCAGATACAAGTACATGAAGGAACATGACGTAATGACAGATGGGATGAACAAAGGGAGTACATGCAAAAGGACATGTTCACGGACGGACGAACAAACAATGCATGTGAAGAGATGTGTTCGCAAACATATGACCATGCGAATAGGTGTCCGTAGATAGATGCACAGACAAACATGCGAAGATGTGTTCGTGGACGGACGAACAAACGAACATGCGAAGATGCGTTCGTGAACGAACAAATGGACAAACACGCAATTTTCGCGAACGGACGAATATGTCAAGTATATCAAATCATAGGAAAGGAGCAACATGCACATGCAACATCAAGCGAACCCAATGACCATTGAGGAATCCATACACTTGGCCATGTAGAGGTGAAGCTGTGATACACCAAGAGGACATACATCACTCAGCAGCACTGCAACTCGACATGCACACCAGCAACAACATGAACATACCAGTGTTGTCATGTCGAGTCGTGTCATGAGTCATGTCAGGCCATACTATGTAAATTAATGTAATGTAACGTGGAAGTCCAAGAGACCCACTTGTAATATGAAGAGTCATGAAAGTCAAACAGTCACGAGGGAAGTCGAATAGTCACAAGGGCCAGTTTTACCCTTGGCTATAAAGAGCCCTCATTTGTACATGCAAAAGAATTTTCACCTTGGATCCTCCCACATAGCCTTGAGAGTGTGTAATCTTTTCTTTGAGGAGCGAGTAGTGGCTCCAACACCCCACCCACAGGGTTAGTGATGTAATGGTGTACCGATGTGTCTTGGAACTTTTGCTTAATTCAGAAGCCTATTAATAGGCCAGCACGTTTTCACACATGTATTGTAATTTTTTGTAAGACTAATCTTGAACACTTGTAATGCATGTTTCTTTAACCTGTGTTAAAACAATTGAACTCTTTCAGTTACTCTAATACATATATTTATGAAAATGTGTTGTATGAGTTGTTAGCATTGTCTTGCCTATGTGGGTTGCCTCACCAGACATTAGACAAAACCTTCCCCATAAACTTGTTATAATGACTGTCACACTCGCGCAGACTGCTCCATTGGGTGTTGTACGTGCTACCTTCTCTTGTGTGTTGTGACTATTGCATCCATGTGGACTACTCTTCCAGAAGTTGTGCATGTCCTATTGTGTTTTATGTCTCTGACAGAGTTGGGATTCTTCCCTTTCAACTCGAGACTCACTTCCGCCCTCTCTCTCTGCGGTGAAAGAGCCTTGACACAAGTAACACTAGCACTTACCAGGCACGTGAACCTCATTGTTCTCAAACAAATCACACCACTCTCACGTGATGAAAAGAAAGATCTAAGGCATATCTTTAAGATAATGGCAACCACGCCATCGTACCGAATGGGACTCCTACACCAAACGGTGTGAGGTCTAGTTGAGACTTCATACCGGACATCCCCTGATGTTGGCAGTTCTAGCATCATCAACAGATCTCAAACCTATTCTACCTACTTCTAAGATTAGAAAGCTTGAAATATCATATTGGCGAGAAGCCTTTAAATCAAAGTAATGATGGCTTGGGATCTCAAACCTCATATTCTTCCTCTTAAAATTAGAAATCTCAAAATATGTTATTGGTAGGAAATTCATGCTTGAAGTGAGTTTGAACATTAAAGGTAGGATGAGACCCTTTGGAAGTTTATTCCTTCTCTTTCTTGAAAGTTTCTTAAAGCCCTACTCATTATTATTTTAAACAGATGGATTCAAAGTAGAATATGATGGAGAATCTTTGATAATTGATATTTTTTTGAAAAGTGCCCATAGTCATGGCAGGGTTACATTTACAATCAACTTGCTCATAATCAAGATATTGAAGACGGGTTCTTCCCTTCAATTCCAACTATATCGCCTTAGGAAATCCCTTGTCAAAATCTATTTCCAAGCATATTCTAGCATATGTGAGAATATTGCATTTGGGCTCTGCATGGACCGTTATATAACAACCCAACACATTTCTAATTTCTTTGAAGGTATCCTAACCCCCAAAAATTGGGGAGATGCAAAAGTCTAACCTAATTGGGTGATGAAGAGGTTTCCATGTTCAAATTGAAATCAAGGGTCCCTTGACATAGAAACTTTCCTTTGGAGCCCAGTATGTAAGCCCTGGATATGAAGATCAGATTTGTAGCCTCTTTGCTTAATAAAAAAATGCCATAATAACACATTACAACATGTTCATAATCACCCCAATTCTTAGCATTGCATTCAAAGATAGTGCCAGGAGTTAGGAAAAGCCCTGTAAATTTACCTATGAATCATATCGCCTTCAAGATATCCATATTTAGAGGTGCCACAAAAGAAACTAAGTCCATCTTGGTAATGCAGTATTATTGTTTGACACATTTACTAATTTATGAGAAGGTATTTCCCCAGAAGAAGGGAAGCCCAATGTGAATGCATGAATAAAATACTCAAATTTGCATCGAGGGACCTCAATCTACTTAATATGGAACACACGTATGTGCATTGATAAATTGTGACATGTTAGATTCTCCTAAGGAAAAATGATGACTACTCTTTGATCTAAAATAGGAACCAATGATCTGAAAGGACATGAAAATCATTTGAAGCAAGGAAAAAACAACTAAAAATCTTTAGCCATAATAAGAGCATAGCCTTTGCTTCATTCTTTTCCTATATTTTAATGGAAATCCCACCATTAATTATTACACTTATCTATATCAAATCAATGAAATGATATCATCTATACTTTTCAAAACACTCCTAAAATAACACAAATTTTAATTTGCATATAAATTTAATTAGACAAATTTTAATTTGCATATAAATTTAATTAGACAGGAAAAAACTTAATTAGTTTTTATTTTATTTTTTTTTATATTGAATTTAAACATTAAATTAGAAATATATCATTTTTATTTTTCGATAAAATTTCAATTCTTTATATTATATTTAACGAAAATTATCTTTGTATTTCATATGAAAAATATATTTATTATCAATTTAACATAACTCGGAATGAAACTTGAAGATATTAAAACAAATTTTGAACCATGAATTCATTTAAACACCATTTTATTTGATCAACCATAAATTAAAAAAAATAGGAAGACAAAATAGATGAATGAAACCCACAACACTCAAGTGAGGAGCCCTTGAGGCTGT
Source organism: Pinus tabuliformis (assembly GCA_031772625.1). Lineage (NCBI taxonomy): Eukaryota > Viridiplantae > Streptophyta > Pinopsida > Pinales > Pinaceae > Pinus > Pinus tabuliformis. Next base: position 1,278,404,144 of record CM062809.1, read on the forward strand.
CACATCGTTGCCTTCTCATTGAATGAAAAAAATAAATAATACATGTGTTATACAAATCCATTTACTTAGGGAGATGAAACAACCTCCTAAGAAATAGGATCTAATTCCTAATTACCATCAAAATCCAAGCAACCTAACAATTTGTTTCTCCATTATTTTCAAATCTCCCCTTCAATGGAGAAAGGATTAATATCCACATGTAACATCTCCATAAACAATTCAAATTTTATCTTCCCAAGGGGATTTGTGAAAATATCAACAACATTTTCACAAGTATTACAATATTCAAGAAAAAATTCTTTAGATTGTATCTTCTCTCTAATAAAATGAAATTGAGCATCAACATGCTTTGTCCTTGCATGAAATATTGGATTATTTTCCAACTTGATCAAGCTCTGGTTGTCACATTTGATCACTGTAGCCTTCTTTTGTTCTTCTCCAACATCTTGAAGAACTTGCCTCAACCAAACAACTTCACAAGTTGTTGCACACAAATCTTTATACTTTTCCTCTGTAGATGACAAAGATACAATAGGTTTCTTCTTGTTTCTCCATGAAACAATCTCGAATCCAATACTGAATGCATAACGTGTAGTAGATCTCCTATGATTTGGATTACCATCCTAATATGAATTTGAGTAACTTGTCAACTCAACATCAAATGAATTAGTATACTTAAGACCAAAATCAATTGTTCCTTTAAGATAATGTTGCAGCGGCTACAACCACCCTCCAAACTTTTGGCTCTCATGTAAATTTTGGAGCCTACCTTGGATCCTGGGATCGATCATCCTTGGTCACTTGTTGTTAATATGATGATTTCAAGCTCCCCTCCTTGATCCTAAGAGTTGTCCTCGTTCTCATATTTATGCAACATGTGTCATCATCAGGCATAAGGGTTGTTGTTTGTCATGCAAAAGGGAATGTTGTCTTGCTTCAAGGGAATTGTGTGCGTATGAGTGGTTGTCATCACATAGACATGTTTCACACTCACTTCACGCACTCTTGTCACGAAGGTTGTTGCATCAAGCAGAGTATGTCTTATGCATTCTGGATGGTCTACATTGTGTCACTAAGTGTTCGTGTGCGATCACAGTTGAGTCCTTTCAATGTTTACATATGTTTCATTGATCTCACACTTAACGATTTTCTTGAGTAAAATATATTTATTATCAATTTAACATATCACATACAAGAATTAAATTATTAAAATAACAACATTTCTCTCATCACTTAAACTAAATCTAATTAATTATTAAATATTTACCTTAAATATTAAAAAAAAAATAATGATATTTTTATTTTATCACCTGCAATGAATTTTCAAACTATTATAATAAAACAAAGTGAACTAAAACTCATCAAAATTGTTCTAAAATTTTATATTTAAATTAAAATATATTACTTTGATCAAAGTTATTTTAACCCTTTTATACGTTCCTGTGTAAATTAAAATATATCACTTTCAACTAAGTGTCTAATATATTAAGGTCTGAAATCTATCGACCAAAATTGTTAACTTTACATTTCATATTTAAATTACGTGAATCAAATGTTTGATAAATTCAACAGTGAAATAGTTGGAGGCGTAATGGTGAACGAATAAATTTCAACGATAAATTTCCTCTCATCTCCAATGACGAGATAGCTAGAGGCATACTGATGAACGAATTGATGAATAAATAGTTGATCATTATGGAGAGATGGAAACTTAATTTCTAGGTGAGAGATGAAGACCTAATTTCTAGGTTTGGAAATAAATTGAAATGTCAATCATATTAAAGATCATCTCTCAATATTGATAACAGGTGTTAGTTGAGAAGGTTATAATTCAACAATGACTCTCATGTTTGAAAATTAGGAAAATTAGAAACAACTAGGGCTAAGGCCATTTTATGTCGGATGAGTATCAAATCAAATTCTTAAATATAATGATCCAATGAGTGTATTTTACATTGATAACTTACCCATTGAATAGAGGGATATAGAAGCTTATTTTCCTACTTCATGTGGCTTGGTGTTCTCACTGTGTCAAAGAGAGCACTAATTTTAAAGAGAGTATGAATAGATGATCATTCTTGTGGTCTCTAGATGTTGGTGTCTCATATTCTTTCATGATTGGACACTTTTGGACCCGAGTTCCTAATTGAGGGGTGTCCCCCTTGTATAACTGTGATTGCGGCCACAACACTTTTATGGAACCCACCTCCCCTTCCTAACTTAGCGAGGGATTTTGGGGGAAATGCCTTCAAAGATTTTTTTTCGAAAATTTACATTGCAAAATATTTCAATTTCATAGTTAATTTGGAACATTCACCATTAGGTTGAAAATCTGATGGTAGAAGTTATGATAAGTTTTTTCCCTTATAAGGAAACCTTCTTTTAAGATGTAAATGATGCCAACTATGTAATCATTGACACATGTTGAGAATCTTGTTAATTTTCCTAATTTTTGGTTTCTAAGATAAATTTTTCATGTTTATGTGTGTGTTTGCCATTATATCTACTATAATTTAATTAATGCTTTGATTGGCAAAATTAGTTTTTGTTGTGCTAAAATTCATTTTCAGAATATTAAAAGTGCTTGAGGATTTATGAAATTATTTGTAAGTTTAAACATGGTTTTTTTAGTTTTTTTTTTATGTAATTTTTATGTGTAAATTAACATAAAGAAATGATTGAACAACAACATATAACAGACATAAACATCACCATAAATAGTATCACAACAAAACATGATGAAGGATTTCACCCCTCCTGGGCTACGTCTCCTTGGTCTAGCTTGCAATGACTTGGCCCTCTCTATTATGCTCAAAAGTGTGAATACATCAGTTTACAATGCTCAGAAAGCTCTAAAACTTGTGTGAGTGGCTTTAGAATGCCCAAAAATGCCTGTGTAGCCTCTTTCTACTCCTGATTTGGTAAAAAACTGAAGAAGTGAAGGCCTTTCCCAATCTTCTGCTAATTGCACTGCAAATTCCCCAAAATCCAACACCATCCTACAATTTTGCCCAAAAATGCGCTAACGGAGTGACAATTTAGCCGAAAACCGGGTAAATTTGTCGGACACGTTAAATGTCCTCTAACGCATTTTTTCCGAAAAATATGGACGCGCGGGGGGGCTACAGGCCTGGGGCTAAGGCCAATGACCCACCCCTGCTAGCCAGGTCCCCGCACTGCTCTTCTCCAGTGGTTGTATGTGGGTGGTATAACCAAGGATAGACCCTCATGGGCTGGCCCAACCTCCAAATGGCATGCCATTGAAATTCGAATAGAACCCACGCCCATAATGGCTAAGATTCATTGTAATGGCGTATTGGCGGAGGCGTTAGAATTTTATTTGGAGGTCGCGGGTTTGAGCACCACTACCTCTGCCCAGACTTGAACCATAATTTTGGTGGCCCCCGGGCTACCACGTGGTGGCGTCTGGTGAGAACACCAATTTGACCAATCAGAAATTGCTGAATTTCACCAATAACAATATGTCACTTGTCAGCCTACGATTCATTGGAGGAATTGATTGACTAGTCAAACTTCAACATACTCCTGCCCAGTCAGCGCCACGTCAGCAGTACAGACTGCTGACTGGGCTGTCAATTGTTTTGAAAAATTCCCCTGTTTGGGAAAGTGAATAGAACATGATTCTGGGAGCATACGGTGTTCGTTTCATGCGAAACGAGTTGCACTGGATTCAATATGAAGAGAAATACGCAATCGTCTAGGTTCCACGCCAATCCAAAAACTTTTAATTTTGAGCTATTTTTTGAGCACCTAAACATTCCTCCCTACTGGAAGCCTTTTCGACCCCAAAATATCACTTTCAGTTATCCAGTAGGTGAGGGTATAGTTCCCTCACCTTTCCAATCTCGATCCATTTGGCCTTTGAAGGATTTGTTCCCTTGAGCCCTGGTTGAAGGTAATCCACATTCCCTCGTTTTGAAGACCTTGTTCTTCTGTCAAGAATGGTGTCTTGCTGTAGTTCATCAAGGTATTCAAGAGAAAAATCCTAAATGGAATGAATTTGGACATTTTCTCCTTGATCTTCAATCAAAGGAGGCTCATACGACCTTAATTTCTCAACATTAACAACAACATAAATTTGCATATATGAAGATAAATCCAACCTGAAGGCATTGTTACCAATCTTTTCCAAAATTTTGAAAGGACCATATCTAATTGGTTTTATCTTTTTACCTTCTCCTTGAAGCCTCTCTTTTCTAATGTGAAACCAAACTTCATCACTGACTTGGAACTTTTGATCTACACAATGCTTCTCATGCCTTGCTTTATACTTGCCTTGGCTCTTTTCAAGCTGTTCTTGAAATCTTTGGTGTACCAATTGGATTTGTTCAATGAACCTTCTTGATTTGTCTATGTCACTATGACAATCAATAGAAACATATTTTCCAAAAATAAAAGCCGAAGGAGACTTAGGCAAGTATCCCAAACATGCTTCAAATGGTGATGTTTGAGTTGAAGACTACTTGGATTGGTTGTAAGCATGCAAAATATAGTGCAAATGTCCATCCCACAACTTAGGATGCTTTCTCCAATACCCACGAAGAAGATGTATCATTTTCCTTTTCATCACCTCTATTTGACCATTAGTTTGTGAATGAAATGTTGTACTCTTTTCAATTTGGTGTCCATGAATCCCCACAAAATTGACCAAAAATTCCAAAAAAGCGAGAATCTCGATCACTAACAATGGATGTGGGAAATCCAAAATGCACCCATACATTTTGAACGAATAACTGAGTAGTTTGTTCATCTGTAATTTTCTTTTTACATGGCATCAAAATACACAGTTTGCTGAACCTATCCACAACTACATACAAATAATCATGACCTCTTTTTGACAATGGAAGGCCTCCTACAAAATCCATACAAACACTCTCCCATGGTCGTGAAGGAACCAAAAGTGGTGTGCACAATCCTAACTTCCTATTGCTAGGCTTATTGACTGCACATTATGAACATCTTTTAATAAAAGGTGACACACTTTCAAGCATACGAGGCCAATAACAATACCTCTGTAAATGTGCCACCATCTTACTTACACCAAAATGACCAGCAATAAGAGAAGTATGTGCCTCTCTTATGATGTTGACTCTTTCTCCCAATTGAATACAAATCTTTCCAAGATGGTACAACAAGCTATCATGCAAATGATAATCCAATTCCTCTACTTGGTTACCTTGACTCAAGCTTGCATAAACATCTTGAAAGTCATTGTCTAATGTATATTTCTCAATATAAATTTCATGCAAAACAGAATTATGCTTGAGTAAAGTAGTTGCACTAATAATAGGCCAAGAAAGCATATCAACAACTTTATTGTAGACACCTTTCTTATACCTTATTACCATGTGGAATTGTTGAAGAAAACATATCCATCGAAAGTGCCTTGATTGATGCAACTTAGATTGAGATTGCAAGTATTGCAATGGTTGATGATCAGTGTTAATGATTGTTTCCTTACCTATCAAGTAGTGTTTCCACTTTTTCACAATTTGAACCAATGCATATAATTCCTTGTCATATGTAGGAAAATTAATCACTGCACCATTGAAAGTTTCCGAATGAAAACAGGTAGGCTTACCATGTTGCATGAGGACTGCACCCATGACGTAGTCACTAGCATCAGTCTAGATCTCAAATGACTGTCTCATGTCTAGAAGTGAAATTATTGGAGTTGAACTGATCTTTTCCTTCAATGCATCAAAGGCCTTTTGTTGTTTTCCTCCCCACTGAAAAACCTTTTTCACACTTGTCAATGCATGTAAAGGAGTTGCTATAGAAGAAAAGTTAGCAATAAATTTCCTCCAATATTGGGCTTCTCTAACAAAACGTCTTACCTTAGTAACTTTCTTGGGGCTTGGCCAATTCAAAATGAAATCAACCTTGGAGGGATCTATTTTCAACTCACCTCCTCCAACAATATGACCCAAGTAAACTAAAGAAGTTTTTCCAAACTCACACTTTGACATCTTTAAATACAATTGTTCTTTCTTTAAGACATCAAGTACTTTTCTCACATGCATGACATGTTCATCACGAGATTTACTGAAAATTAATATGTCATCTAAGTAGACTATAAAAAACTCATCAATAAATGACCTCAACACATCATTCATCACATGCATGAAGGTAGTGTGAGCATTACATAAACCAAAAGGCATAACTAGCCATTACCTTGTTTTGTTTTGAATGTTGTCTTCCAAATGTCTCCTTCAGCAATTCTATTTTGATGGTAGCCACTCCTTAAGTCAAACTTAGTAAAATACTTTGCATCTTTAAATTGATCAAGTGAATCATCTATTCTAGGCAGTGGGTAATGGTTCTTTACCGTAATCTCGTTCAATGCACGGAAGTCCACACACACGCACCATGTTCCATCCTTATTTGGCACCAGAACAATAGGTGAACCACATGGCGAAGAAGATGGCGCAATGATCCCTTTATCCAAAAACTCTTGAATTTGCTTTTCAATTTTTGCACTTTCCATCACCAACATAATGTACTGTATCTCATGTTGGATTCCTCTCTTGGGAGGCAATCCTTTTGGTTCCTAAAACATCTCATCATATTGGTTAACAACATCAACCAATTCAGATTTCAATATTGAACCACAACCTTTAAAAGATTCATTATCAACATCATTCTTCGGTTTGATTAGTAGAAGCACAAAATTCTTGCTTTAATTCACTAGTCTTTTCATCTGCCCCGCATTAACAAGTGAAATATTTAGTTTATTTCTATAAGCTCTCACAATATATTCTACTCCATCTTTGAACAAATGGTATTTGTTTTCATGTCTATGGAATATAAATTTCCTATCATAGAGATACGGGTTGCCCAAAACTATACCACATATGTCTAATGGCACAACATCAAGCTCCACTTCATCTATGAAATTTGTAGTAATGGTGAATTTTAGTTTACACCTTCTAGTTACCTGCATTTATGCATTGTCACACACCCATCCAAGTGGATATGGTTTATGATGTGGAATGGTTTCCAAGTTTAAACATTTGACAATGTTTTCAGAGATAAGATTGGCTTGAGAGCCACTATCAAAAAACAGTATCAATTTTGCTATGTTTTGAGATTACCCTTATGTGAAAAAGCTCTATCCTCTTCTTTTCATTTAGATTTTCATTGTGTGAATTTGATGTACTAGTGCTAGAAATGGATTCTTTTCCCTTCATACCCATGGTTGTATTTTTAGTTTCATTACTCGAATCAGATCCCAAATCCTGTTTAGTGGTTGCAGTTGTCTTTTGTTTTGCCTTGTTATTGAATTTCTTTGGTTTCATTTCAGTATGAAGCTTCCAACAATGAGCTTCATCGTGACCCTCCTTGGAAAAATGCTTGCATGTTAATTTCTCTCCTTCCTTCTTAATGGATGCATTTTCTTTGTCTTCCCTTTGAAACCCTTTTCTTTTCTGTTACCCTTAAATGGATTTTTACTACCTTCTTCTGGAGTGTTTTTCCCTCTTGCCTAAAAATGAGTGGCTTGCACACACACCTCATCTAGATTATTGGTATTAGACATAAGGATAGTATGCTTAAGGTAACTATGTAATCCCCCCATGTAATTCAACAATGTGTCTTGTGATTGCAAATCTACAACTAACATTAGAGACCTGTTTCTGAATTCTTGGGTGTAATATTGCACATTCCGACCTTTAAGTTGTCTAAAGTTCTGCCAATTCATGATGAATTTCTACATATAAGCTAGAGGGTAGAATTATCTTTTAATTGCAACAATGAAATTAGACCAAGAAATTGAGATCTTATCGTGTTTTCTTTCTCTTATCGTGTCTTTGATTCCCACCATACTAGTGTTGTACCCTCCATCCTCAAGGAAGCTAATTGAATCTTTATGTCATCCTCTTGAAGGTTTTGAATTCTGCAATAGAACTCTAACTGAAAAACCCAATTGTCAAGCTTCTCTGCATTCACTTCACCATTATACATGGCTAGTTCAAATTTAACATCAAGTTTTAATAAGGGTGATTTACCAGTTCCTTTTGAGGTATGTTAATGGGTATGAGTAAGGGTTGTGTTAGTGCAAGAGGGTGAATTGAAGAAGAAGATGAAGAAGATGGTGGAGAGGATGGAGGTTTACCTCCATTTCCGTTATCTCCTCCTGAAGAACCTTCTCCTTTGGGAGGTTTGGAGCTTTCCCCTTACAGTCTGGTATTCCTATCTTCATAGAGGACCTTTACCATCTCTGTCATATCAAAGAAATCCTTCCTGAAGACCTTGTCATCCTCTGTCATTGTAGGCTCTCCTTCATGAGACATACTCATTGTAGTTTCAACCGAAACTTTAGGACGAACTAGTGATGGATATTGTGCCAACCTTGCTCTCCTTCCCTCTGATCCAATTTCAGGGCTTTCAAACAGCTTCCCTTCTCCTCTCTTGAGTTTTAACCATGTAAGCATGGCATTCACTTGAAACAGTTAAATCCTTCTTGCACAAATAAAACCAAGAGCTCTGATACCAAACTTGATCTGATTGGGAAAAATAGTTTTTGTTGTGGCAAAATTCCTTTTCACAATATTAAAAGTGCTTGAGGATTTATGAAATTATTTGCAAGTTTAAACATGGGTTTTTGAGTGCTTTTATGTAAAAATTAACATAAAAAATGACTAAACAACAACATATAATAGACATAAACATCACCATAAACAATATCACAACAGCACATGATGAAGGAGTTCACCCCTCCTGGGCTATGCCTCCTTGGTCCAGATTCCAATGGCTTGGACCTCTATTTTATGCTCAAAAGTGTGAATACATTAGTTTACAATGCTCAAAAATCTCTGAAACCTATCCCAATGGCTCCAGAAAGCCCAAAAATGTTTGTGTAGCCTCTTTCTGCTCGTGATTTAGTCAAAAGCTGAAGAAGTTATGGCATTTCCTAATCTTCTGCTAATCACACTGCAAATTCCCCAAAATCTAGCACCATCTGACAATTTTGCCCCAAAACGTGCTAACAGAGCGACAATTTCGCCGAAAATCGGGTGAATTTGTTGGACACGTTGAATGTCCTCTAACGCCTTTTTTTCCAAAAACTATGGACATGTGGGGGGCCATGTGCCCATGGCTAAGGCCAACGGCTCGGCCCCGCCAGTCTGGCTGCCGCATTGTTCTCTGCCAGTGGTTATATGTGGGTGGTATAATCTAGGTCCTACCCCCATGGGTTGGCCCAACCTCCAAATGGTGCACCATTGAAATTCAAATAGAATCTGCGCTCATAATGGTTAAGATTCATTGTAATGGAATATTGGCAGAGTCATTAGACTTGTCTTGGGAGGTCACAGGTTCGACCCCCACTACCTTCGCTGGGACTTGAACCATAATTTTGGTGGCCCCTAGGCTGCCACGTGGTGGCCTTTGGCTGGGCCACCTGTTGGTGCATAGCTGGTCACCAATCTGACCAATCGGAAATCGCCGAATTGCATCAATAACAATATGCCACTTGTTAGCCTACCATTCACGAGAGGAACCCATTGACCAGTCAAACTGGCACATGCTCCTGCCCAGTCAGCGCCATGTCAGTAGTACGGACTGCTGACTGGGCCGTCAATTTTTTTGAAAAAAATCCCCTGTTTAGGAAAGTGAACAAAACATGATTCTGGGAGCATGCAGTGTCTGTTTTACGTGAAACAAGTTGCATCGGATTCAGGATGACGAGCACTACGCGGTCGTCTAGGTTCCACACCGATTTGAAAACTTTTATTATTGAGTTATTTTTATAGCACCTGATCAATTGAGAATTCTTTTGCAATAGTTGAGTTGTATAATGTTAAAATATACACTAGAAATAAAATATAATTCCTTTGATATAATGATAAGTTTGTAGAAATAATCAAGGGCTTGTTGTGGTAGGTCTTTGATGGGAAGCCTTGAGATAAGTGAAGTGGCCCTATGAGATTGAAAGTAGGCTCTAAAATTTATTTGAGCTATAAGAATAATTGAGGCAACATGAACCCAGGAAATGACATTCAGAAGCACCCATATCTATGGACGAATTGTGGCTCAGTGTAGAAATAATATTAACACCATGATGGTTCTACAACTCACACATCTTGGTGCTGAGATGAACTGAGAAAAGCAACAACTCAAGAACCAACCCTAGTGATATGGATTGTAATAGAGTGTGTGCAAAGCCTATGGAAGTAAGATGTTAGTGTGTTTTATAGTAATTGGGTCGTTCATGCAAGAATCACATGGGAATGGAGTCGATAAATACATTTGATATAAGAAGGCATGAGACATTGTAGTCACATGTAGTAAACCTAAAGACTAGAGACTTGATTTTAGAGAGAGTTTCCAAAGAGAATAAATTGTGATGGAAATTTTGGCATTGGTTCTTTCATGCATTAGTTGCCCAAGAAAAAAAGATGGTAGCGAAGGAGAGATCTATATAACATATCCAAGTGAGGTCGAGGACAAAATTATGGAATTTTTGTAGTGACCAAGTTGTGTATTTTTTGTGGTTGTGGTGAGAAGAAGATCATAGTGGAGAGAAATATGGAGTAGTTTCTTAAACCACAATATGGGGATTTTGTGCGAACATGAGATTATCTCGGAGATGACCATGTGGAGGCTAGTAATTTCTTTGAGATCCTAGTGATAAAAGGTCTGATCAAGGTGATCTACTTCTTAGAAGGGTTCACTGCAATAATGACATAGGTATGGATGTACAACCATTAGAGAGGTAGAGGCATAAAAACAATTGTTTCAGTAGCTGAATTAGGCCACATCATCATTAGACATGTAGGGATAAATGAAGCATAAAGAAGAAATATGTGAGCATATTTGTTAAGAGAGGGAGATCCAAAGAGAAATTATCAGTGAAAGGCCTTAAAAAATTAAATGAGAACATAAAAAAAATAAAGGGGATTGTGAGGAATATTCAAAATGCATTACGAACCATGTGCCATAAAAATAATGAAAAACCAACAATATTAGTCCTCTTCGAGGGGGAAAGCTACTTTTACAATGAATCGAGTGTGTAAGACTAGGTCTTCTTAGGATATATATATATATATATATATATAGAGAGAGAGAGAGAGAGAGAGAGAGAGAGAGAGAGAGAGAGAGAGAGAGAGGGTACAATTATAATAAGATGGGACCATGAGGGGTTCTATCCTACATAACAATATAACAATATAAATAAAATCACTCAATATCTAGGGATTAATAGGGGGTTTTAGTGCTAACATGGGGGATTAATTTTTAAGGCACAAGGTTCATATCACAATGGAAGCTAGAGACCAATGGAGGAATACATGAGTGTGATTAGGCACATTCGACACTATTAACATAGTTGACCATGCCTATTGGTGAATGATATCATTAGTAATTATACTATCAATGGCTAAGGTTTTGGAATAGAGAAGGATATTGTTGCATGGAGAATGCACCCTTACTAGGCATGATTTAATGGGTTATGTTACAATTGATTACGCTATTGGATGATGGATGTGTCTATTTAAAGAGATGGGACGATGAGAGAACACATGGATTTGGCGATTATGAACACGTAAAGGATTTTTGGTCCAAGTTTTAAATCCTAGGCACATGCAAGTTGTATTCTCCAAGGTTGTCGTAAGACTTGTTGTTTAGGCATACATGTAGCACAATAATGTATGATGTCTCATGTTGTGGAATGACCCACTCAAAGAGGTATGAGGGTTGAAGGTGTACTCGTATACTAGCTTGAGGTTAGTGTATTGTAAGATCTATTATCAAGCATACATGTGGAGTGAAGTGGTGCACAAATGATCAAATTGTGGAATGGACCACTTGAATAGGTACGAGAGTGGTAGGTGTACTCACACACTAGCTTGAGGGGGAAACCTAAAATATTAGGATGTAAGATGGTTCATGAACCATGTACCAAAAAGAGTATCATAGAAAACTAATACATACAACTACTAGTTACCTATGTATGCATGTAGATAGTAACTTTTTTATATGGACTTCATTGGAGTGATTAGGACCATGTATTTTTTGGCCAATCATATTAATAGGATAGTTTATTAAAATAGTTTAGGTAAACTTGATTTGGTCATAAAATCAAATTACTATTAAAAAAATTTAGGCAATTTTTCTTATGATATTGTAACATAATGTGACTTATTTAGAAGTATGAAAAATCTATTATATTTTTTTTAAGATAAGAAAAATAATAAATCTCTTATTTAATTTCAACAAAAAAATATATCCATATTTTTTTATTATTATCTGTTCATTGATGTATTTCTTTTCTTCTCTCATTTTTACTAGCATTAACATTAAAATCATTTTACATGTAAAAATATGTAATCGAATTCTAAAACTAATGATCCAACGCGTGTACTTTCCATTGATACTCTAATTTCCATTGATAACTCACCCACCCATTGAATAGTAAAAAATAGTTTGGGAATGTTACAACTTTGTTTTTGCCAATCACCATCTAACGATGCAGTTCTTGAAATGAGGGAAAAACGGCCAAGGACAGACAGTCTATAAAACCTAAAAGTAGTTTTGGGTGCATTTGGGGAGAGTTTATAAAATTAAAGCTTAGTTTGAATAAACATTTACGAAAGAGTAATTATTAGTCAATTTGGACAGTTCATAAAACTAATAAGCAGTTTAAATGTTTTATTTTTTTATTATTTTTATATATTTTAAATTACTTTATTTAATAATTCCACATTTTATTAATAATATTTAGCAAAAATTTGAAAATAATAATTAATGTTTAGGTTTCAAATATTATTATTATTATTAAAATTCCAGGTTTCAATTATTAAAATTATTAATATTTTTAGTTTTTTAAAATGTTAAATTAATTTACATATTGAAAAAAAATATTGTAAAATTAGAATCTAAACAATTATTTAACTAAAATTTAATTTAAAAAAATAATACGATTTAAATAGTTGAATTTAAGAAATATATGAAAAACATGTCAATTTAATTTTAATGATGTTAAAATGTTAGTTTGGTTATATAGTTGAACTATTTGGAGTAATGCTACATTAGTTTATAAGTAGAACTGGGTGATTAGTTGTTGGAGTTTTCTTGAGAGATTTTCTCAACAATATATTCTTTGTTTGGAATCTTTTGAATCTTATAAACATTATTTATGTGGCTTGTAATTTGACTTTGTGAATAATATACCAATTGTTTTGAATAACTTGTACTCTATGTCTGCTCTTCCATTTTTCTTCTTAGTGTCAGAGCCTCTTGTGGCCTGATTCCCTTATGGGAAGGCGAGAGAGATGAGAAACCCTTGAATGTTATTGTGAGAGAGATGAGAAACCCTTGAATGTTATTGTTACCATATATACTAGTATAGATCTATGTGCTTTGTGTGGGATTTATGTGTGATGTGTAGGTTTCTTACCATTAGATAGCATCTGATCATTTCTGTTGTTCAGAGAATCAAGTGACATTTTCATACATTGTATAGATAAAATAGCACACAACAAACTCTAATCAAATTCTATATATCCTGAATGAGGAAATTACACACATATTTATACAAGCAATAGTCTCAAGATAGGAATTCTATCTTAGACGTACAGTAGTGTGGTTGAGAGATTCTCTCAACCACACACTAAACTAGGAGAAACTATATTCTAGCTAATTCCTATTATGTAGGAACAAACTCCTCAAATGGAGAATTACAACCATAGACAAGTAGGAATTAATTATTTCTAACTCCCCCCCTTAATGACTACTTGTCATGCTAGTGATTCAGAAAGTCTGGTTGTGGTCAAACATAACAAAGAATATGTCGACATCCATATAAAGAGCAACCATCCACCAGAATGTATGGGTACCAACCGCTGCAACCGCTAGTCCTGTAGGATGTCCTTTGCATACATGATTTTGTCGACCATTATCACTGCATATATGTACCTACAAATCCACCACCATCGGGCGAATTGCATGTGCAGAACTTCCAAAAACAAAGAGAGATTAGTGCCTTTCTAAGCCAAATATTCATGTAACAATCGCAAACAGTTGCGCTGATTGCGCCTTTCGACGCAACTGTTAGATAGAAAAGTGCGCCAACCCTCTTATGCTCAGACACACCAATATTTGAGACCGTGAGCTAGGTGTTACTACAGTCCACCTGCTCCTACGAGCACAAAGCTCCCGTGTACACGTTAGCCACTCAGGCAATATGCCACCACCGGGCAAGTCCGATCTGCCACCACCGGGCAAACCCGGAACTTAAATGTGCCACCTCCGGGAAAATCCTGTAGCCACTAAGGCTCTATGGATGGTTTCTGGCTCACCACCAACCAGCCACAAAGGCAATCCATTACAAAGTGGTTTTAAGATCACCACAAACTTTCAAATACCTTTAAAAGGCTTACATTTCATTCAACATTTTGGAGTTTCTGGGTACATACAATGACCATTACAACAACTGGACTTGCTTATAACATGTTAGGGAGTCTATTCCACAAACCACACTAACTTAAACAAACATCTATTTTGTTGTCCACCATAAACGTTGTTGTTGCTGCTTTACCTCATCTGTTCAAATAACTTCTTGGAACTCCATGCTTAACCTGTCATTCGTTAGAGTTGCAAATTCTAACAAAATAACTTTGCCTACATTGAGTTAGCTAGGCTCAATAAGGCTCAATAATATTTAAACATGATTCCAAGAAAATACAACATAAACTCTTCAAATTTAATTTCTCTATCTCTGCCCAAAGATGATTATTTCCCAAACATAACAGCAACTATTTTTCACCTACGATACCTATGAGGGGTCTACTGATAAAGAAATGGATTGACGACTTTTCACCTGGACTCAATGCAGTGCATTCAAACACTGATGATCCAGACATAGGCACACAACCATACGAAGAGAACACAATTTTCCCTTCAAAATAATAATCCAGGACTCCATGGTCCAATCCTCCATCGCATTCAAGGTCAATCCGGATTCCCGGATCTCTCCGATCCCTATTCCTGCAAATTTTGTCAAATGTGGAAGAAACTCTGGTCCATCTCTCTGAACAACTTCCACCGCGGCCTTATAAGCAGCGCTCGCATTAATCGCCGCTTCCTGGGCCTTCAACAACACCTGATACGCGTTCCCCTGAATAGGCTCTGCATCGATCAAATAAGTTCCACATAGATTTCAACACAACTAACACCTCCTCAGATCTGGTAGCAGTTACAGGCTTCATGCCTCTTCAAAGCCAAAGATCATTGTTCTCAGGCCAAATGCCCACGCACGTCAGTAAGCTCACATCAACGAGCCATAAATGCCACGCTCCAACCATGATCCGATCTCTTAGACTGCACCAGGTCAAATAAGAGTGGCTCACCGCTGGCCACACTCACAATAGTGCCATCTCACCCAACTTAGGCACACGAACTCTATTCAACACTTCCAATGTGGCGGTCACGAGGCAACCTTGGACCAGACAGATCCTTTCAACAATGCTCTTCTCTGCAGTATCCAATACCACAACACATCCTCTCTTCTCCAGTCTTCTCCATGCAGCAGATCCCTCGTTCAGCAGTAATGTTCACTCGCACAACACGTCGTTTCAATTCACCGGCACAACGTTTCTCAGCACTCTGTCACCGCTACTAAATGAGGTCTCAGACTCAGATCTGGCTCCCATGCAGATCCGACACCTTCACGCGAACAACAACACACCAGGCAATCTCCACCTCCAGGCTCCACGCAGATTCAGGTGCAATCTGGAAACCACTATCCACCGCTTGCTCGGCACACACCGCCGGGCTCGACCTATCTGCTGCTTCCTGATCGGATCTCCACACACCTCCGTCGGCACTGTCGCATTCGCCTCTCCAGTGCTTGGGAACGGGGCCTATGCCCTGAACGTTGAGGCTCCACCGATCAAGCACTCACGCAGATTCAATATGAAGCCCGACAGATTCAAAAGGAGAAACAAATAGAGCCCTTCTCCTCTAGAAAATAGATTCAGACTCGACGACTTCGACTCTTTGTAGAGCTTGAGCCCACGCGCAGCGTTCCTCAGCGTTCTCCACGGCAGAGTCGTGGCAGCTTTCGCCTCCCCAATCCTAGATTCAACACTCGACAACTGGAAACGTCGGCCTTCAAGCAAGGGATCTCGGCCTCCTCCTCGGCAGTCCGCGCACCCTCTGGATCTAAAAGCAGAACACGGATTCGGATCCTCCAAAGCATGCAACAAACAGCATGCAGAAAACAGCAGGCCGCTAGCCACGGTGGTCACTCCACCTCCGTGCATCGATGGAAATAAATACAGGCTTTCCTCTGCTGATGAGGCAATAAACACAAAGAACTTATCCCATTCTTTTATACCACCAGGACCTCCCCAGGATTTACTTCTCTCTCATATTTTTCGTCAATTAGAACCAATGCACAGGTCTCGGAGGCGAAAACAACAGCCCCATTCTTCCTCCTCCCCATAACTAGGGGCCTAAAGCCATGTGGATCCCTGACAGCCACCAATTTTATCCACAGAAAGGAAAACCATAGAATAAGCCCCTTCTAAGGCAACTATCCCTATCAAGACTCGCAGTGCCTTTGCAAAGGAACAAAAAAAAATCGTTCTAGTCCATGCATTCAAAGAAGAGATGGCTGATATCGTTCTTTAACGCCAACATTATGGAAGTTTGCCGTACTTGGAAACTTCAATTTCTCATTGATCAACCCTCTCCATTCCGCTGGAAATCGAGTAGAGATGACTGAATCGCCTTCGCCGGAGACCATGACTGCTACGAAGGGAAAATAATGACAATAAAAAAACACAACAAACGAAAACCACCACATTCTTATGAACCACACCATCCCTTCTCTATTAAGCTCCTGGCACTTCAATATCCGCTGCTTGTGCCTTCTCAAGCTGCTGGAAATCATTCAAGCGAGGCCAACAGGGCATCCCTTGCCAAACGTCTACTCCTCTTAGCGCACAACAAATCAAACTCCTCCGATCTGTGCTACGCCCGCCAGTCAATTCACGCAGATGGCACACTTCAATCCACGCGCACTCCTCTACGCAATCAGATCTCCTCCGCAGCTCGTATCTATTCCACTATACTGCCACAGATCACCTCGATGGACAAACAAACTTAACACTAATATAAATGATTTATTTTCCTATGCCCAGGAAGGGCCAGAGGCCCTTACAGGCTCTGAAGCTCTGATACCAAGATAAAATAGCACACAACAAACTCTAATCAAATTCTATATATCCTGAATGAGGAAATTACACACATATTTATACAAGCAATAGTCTCAAGATAGGAATTCTATCTTAGACGTATAGTAGTGTGGTTGAGAGATTCTCTCAACCACACACTAAACTAGGAGAAACTATATTCTAGCTAATTTCTATTATGTAGGAACAAAATCCTCAAATGGAGAATTACAACCATAGACAAGTAGGAATTAATTATTTCTAACTTGTATTTGGAAGTGGGTTCCGCTGCTGAAAAGGTCATGTATTTTCTGAAACTGATGTCAAACCAGAGTCGATATCCAAGCGTGGTGTAGAGGCGGATCGGATTTCATGACTGCGCATGTCCTTGTGGACATTGATGTGTCAATTTCTTTGTACCTGGTCACCGTGGCAGGCCATTTCCCGCATCTCTGTTACACCTACGATTGGATGGAGAATGAGCCTACAGCCCAAACGGTGATTCACCACACATTTGTAGGATAGGGGTTGGTTTGAAGATGGATCGTCAACTGCTAATTTGTTGAACTACCACGCATTCATATAACTAACTTCATGTCTCATGATGGGGAAGTTGTCAAGGCTACATGATCAATGTTGGATCTAGCTGTCGTGTTCAACGCATATCATAAATGTGTCCTGATGCTCTCTCTGGGGTCGTGCTCATCCAAAAGGGTGAGAAACTTTGAGCTTAATAGAGTACAACGTGTTCTTCATATTGTATTTCCCTCTGAAATTGTCACCATATTCATCAAGGATTGTGTCAAAGCTACCAAGGCTAGTCTCTTCCAAGCTCGTGGTTGACAGGACAACATGTTTTTCATGCTGTATTTCCCTCTGAAATTGTCACCATATTCATGAATGATTGTGTCAAAACAACCAAAGGTTTGATGAAAGTCTTTCTTCCTAGATTAGCCAAGTGTACTTAAAGCCTACATGGACAATTCTGATGTGCTCTTAAACATTCTGAGGGTGTGTCACCAAGCCGTAGGAAACCAATGGGCAAATTTCTTTGAAGTGGATTTCTTTCAGAGAATATCACAGAAATCCATGATCCTGTCATTCGAGACACTCATACTGCTAGTAGGATGATTCTTCAGCGACATTCATGCAATGTTCGCAGAAATATGGAGTTCTGCAGCAATTGCAACATGTGTCGGTGGGTGACGTTCATGGGCAGTTGTACCACACTATTCATCTACGACGAGAAGCAAGTTTTTAGAGCAGATTCACACTCTTGGAAGGGATCAAGGAAAAACCCCATATATTTTAGATTTGTTGAGAAGTCATTGTTGCAGTATTATTTTGGCAGTCGCTGCAAAGATTATGTGTGAAGCCGACGACGAATCATATTTTCGAATATTTGTGCTTATGTGGATTACAGTTATATTTTATTTTGTAAAAGGTGGGAAACCAATTAATGAATAGAAGAATATAATTAAACTAGTGGTTCTTGAAGTTCTTAACACATCACAAGATTAATTGTTTGAATTTGTTATACAACTTGTTATGCTTCGGGTTTCAAGAGCATCAATTACAAGTTATGTTATGAGATCTTGTGTAGAAATGTGAGTTGCATAATTGACCACTGGATACAATTCATTATTGAGATTGTCATTCGGAAGATCGAGAAGTGTCAATTATATAAAGTTCATCAAAGATGGTTAGAGGCGGTTATGTATTAAATGAGTTGAATGGGAAGCTCGAAGATTGAGGTGGTGAAAAGAGCATTGTCCAGGAGACTTAGAGTGGGGATAAATGTTGAGGAAGACTAATCAGACAGATATGATATGTGAATTATAATTTATCATTTTTGTATTAATCTTTGTAATGATGTAATGTAAGCATTAAAGGAGTGACTTGGAAAAATGCTTACATTACTGTATGTTGGAAATAATAATCCCAACTATCGTCACACTGACAAACACCATGCTTACCCATTCAACTACTACAGGGTTGCAATTTTGTTTGTAGGCGGAAGGACTAAAGTCAGAGCAGGCGTACAAAACTTACCATTCTGCAACACAACAAAGAGTTTAAGGCATTTAATGAATTTTGGTAAATAGGTATGGGCAAACATTTACTCCGTCACTGTTTCCCACACTCCACAACACCTGCAAGTTCATAAAACCATTTATTATGTAAAATTGCCCATGTTGTGTATTAATGTTTTCTCTGTCATGTATTAATTTAAAATTAGTATGTTGAGATAAATATGAATATAAAAGTTATTTGCAAGTTAGAGAGCCAGAGAGGGTGAAAGTCTGTAAGATAGTGAGGAGAAAATCGTGGAGGAAATATTGGTGGGGGCATGAATTTTTTTTTTACGGAGTTTTACAGACATTTACTCCGCAACCCTAGTGATGCGTAAATAGCAGTAAGTCTTTTGTGTTTTCACTTGGAGCTGCAACCTCCATTTATCAAGCGAATGTATTTCCTATGTTTTAAAAGATAATATAAAGTATGTTATGTTGCGATGTGGTCTTAAACCTTCATGAGTAAATTTATGGCAACCTTTTTGTTTCTACTCTGTTTTTCCGTGAGTTATTTCTTGTGTATTATTTAAGCCTCTGTGTAGTTGCGATATCCTTGCCGCAACTGAATTTTGAGCAAGACTCCTCTCCTCTGCCCGTGTGAATTTTTTTTTCTAACATGGTATCAGAGCGGGTTAAACTCTATTAGTGTAAAAACAAGTGTTTTTACTAACAGTTAAAATTACTTTGAGGGTAGATTTTTTTTAGCATATTTACCCGTAGGTAGAAAGTTTTGTTTTGTTTTTTTTTTTTTTTCTCACTCAAAAATGGTAACATCAAGCACAAGCTTGACTAATCCTCAGATACCTCAGTTTAATGGAAAAAATTATGATTATTGGGTTATTACAATGAAGGCCATGTTTTCTTCTCAAGACATTTGGGATTTGGTGGAGAATGGTTTTCCAGAACCAGTAGATGCAACAACATACAATGCCTTGTCTGGAGTAGAAAGGGATCTATTGAGAGATACCAGGAAGAAGGATGCAAAATCCCTCTTCTACATTTTTCAAGTAGTTCATGAAAGTGTTTTTCCAAGGGTTGCAGCAGCAACGAAGTCCAAGAAAACATGGGACACCCTCCAGACAACCTACCAAGGCATGGAAAAAGTGAAGACAACAAAGCTACAAATGTTGAGAAGAGACTTTGAAACACTTTGTATGAAAGAGTCTGAGAATGTGGATTCATTTTTTACACATGTAATTGTGTTGGTTACTCAAATCAAGTCTCATGGTGAGACACTTCAAGAAAGGAGAATAGTTGAGAAAGTTTTGAGAAGTTTTCTAGTAAGGTTTGATGTCATTGTTGTGGCCATAGAAGAGACAAAGGATCTCTCATAGTTCTCAGTGGATGAGCTTCATGCATCACTGATTTCTCATGAACATAGACTGAATAGAGCAACAAGCTCCTCATTGGAGCATGCCTTTAAGACACAAGTTTCATTTGGTCAAGGTAGGGGCAGGAAGATCATATGCTATAGGAAGAAGAAGAAGCCCACATAGAGGTGGAAGAAGCAGCCCTTCAAACTCAAGTGGAAGGGGCAACAATAAAAATCCAAGCCAAGGCCCAAGCCAAAATCAAGCACAAGGTCATAGGTATGATAAATCTCAAGTTCAATGTCATTACTGTAAGAAGTATAGTCATTATGCAAATGAATGTAGAAAGAAGCAATATGACATTAGTAACAAACCAAGTGTAAATTTCACAAAAGAAAATCAGAACCATGATAGCATGTTTTTAGCTTGTAATGTAGCACAAGAAAAACAAAGTGATATATGGTATCTAGATTCAGGGTGTAGCAACCACATGTCAGGGAACATAGAAATGTTTTCAAATCTAGATGAAAGTGTGAAATATGAAGTGACATTAGGGACTGATAGCAAAGTCTCTATCATGGGAAAAGGAAGAGTTAATATCCTAACAAAGAAGGGGGAGAAGAAGTACATCTCAGATGTTTACTTTGTCCCCGGTCTGAAGCATAACCTCATAAGCATTGGACATCTCATGCAAAAGGGCTACAATGTCTTCTTCAAAAATGATGTGTGCATAATTTTGGATAGGCCTCCAAGAAGACAACTGATTGCAAAGGTTCAGATGAAAAACAATAGAATGTTTCCCCTAAAGATAAGATCATATTTGAAAGAAGAAGGTGCACAAGAACAACTATCAATGAACTCATAAGAGGATGGAAGCAAAGATGCAGTTGTCACACAAGTAAACTATTGAGTAGAGGTCAAATATGAAAATTGGTTATGGCATTTGAGATTTGGACATCTCAACTTTGGAGGTTAGAATTTTCTGCATAGGAAAGGCATGGTGAAGGGATTACCACTCATACAAAAACTGGACAGCCTATGTGAAGTATGTATCTTGGGCAAGCAACATAGAGAGACATTTCCAGCAAGAAAGTCAATAAGGGAAAAGGCACCTTTGGAGATTGTCCACTCAAATTTATGTGGACCAATGCAGACACCATCAATTGGTGGCAGCCACTATCTATTGACTTTCATAGATGACTACACAAGGAAGACATGGGTCTATCTCCTAAAGCAGAAAAGTGAAGTGTTTGAGCACTTTCGCCAATACAAGGCTCTTGTTGAAAAGAAAAGTGGACACTACATCAAAGTCAGGACTGATAGAGGTGGCGAATACATCTCAAATGACTTCCTTTGATTTTGTAGGGAGCATGGAATTTACAACAAGATATACACCTTAGCAAAATGGTGTGTTCGAAAGGAAGAATAGGGCCATTATGGAAATGAAAAGGAGTACGTTGATGGAAAATCATTTTCCAAATGATTATTGGCTGAAGTTGCCGCATGTGCAGCATATATCTTGAATAGATGTCCAACCAAAAGCATCCAGAACTTAGTTCCTGAAGAGGCATGGAGTGGAAGAAAGCATAGTGTCACTCACATGAGAGTCTTTGGTTGTGTGGCATATGCACATGTCCTGGACGAGTTGATGAAGAAGTTGGACAACAAGGGGGAGAAATGCATATTTGTTGGATATAGTGATGAATCTAAAGCATACAAGCTCTACAATCCGTCAACCAAGAAGGTCATAATTTGCAGAGATGTGCAACTCATAGAAGAAGAAGCATGGGATGGAAGTTTAGAGAATACAGTCAATGTGAATGCATGTATACCACATGAGGAAAAATAGGAATTGACATTAACAAGAAATTCCTCAACAGTGACTCCCTCTACTCCTATTCAAGCGCAACAAAGCAGGAAACAAGGAACACCATCGACAAATAATAGGGCAACGTCACGCAGTAAGGAAAGTGCTTCTCCAAGCACGCCGCAAAGCGCAACACCAAGTGACATGTCAAGCTCATATTTAGCAAGCATAAGACCAGAATTCAAAAATTTAAATGAAATTTATGAGCAAGATGAATTTGATAGAAGCATTGGTCTAAATTCCTTATTTTCATTATTTTTTCATGTAGATGACACAATCCATTTTGAAGATGCAATCAAAGAATAAAAACGAGTTGCGACAATAGAGGAAGAAATAGAAGCAATAGAAAAGAATGACACATGGGAGTTAGTGAACTTTCCGCAAGGAAAATAAGTCATTGGAGTGAAGTGGGTATATAAGACCAAGAGAAATGTCCATGGTAAGATTGAAGGGCACAAAGCAAGGTTAGTTGTCAAAGGATACAAGTAGCGACATGGAAGAGATTATGCGAAGAAGTTCGCGCTATTCGTGAGGATGGAGGTAGTGCCTACAGTTGTGGCGATTGTCGTGCAACATAAATGGAAAGTGTATCAAATGGACGTAAAATCAACGTTCTTGAATGTAGTGATGAAAGAGGAAGTGTATGTTGCGCAACTGCCTGGTTATGAGGTAGAAGGAAAAGAAGACAAAGTGTATCGGTTGAGGAAAGCTCTTTATGGGCTGAAGCGAGCACCGTGTGCATGGTACAACAGGATAGATGCCTACTTGTTGGACAATGGTTTCGACAAATGTGACAGAGAGCCTACCCTCTAAATCAAAGAGAGAGGTGGTAAGATTCTTATTGTCGTCTTATATGTAGATGATTTGATCTTTATGGGCAGTGATGATTTCCTAATCGCTGATTTCAAACAGGTCATGAAGAAGGAATTTGAAATGAATGGCTTTGGGTTGTTAAGATATTTTTTGGGCATAGAAGTGAAGCAAACAAAAAATGTCATTTTTATTTCTCAAGCAAAGTATGTGGCAGAAATTATGGAGAGGTTTAATACGAAAAACAACAAGCCCACACCAACTCCAACTATCATGGGGTTGAAGCTGAGCAAAGAAGATTGTAGCAGCAATGTCAATCCGACATTATACAAAAGTATGATAGGTAGCTTGATGTATTTTATTGCCACTAGGTCGGATATAACGTATGCAGTGAGTCTCGTGTCGAGGTTCATGGAGAAACCCAAGGAAACACATTGGCAAGCAACGAAAAGGATTCTAAGGTATGTCAATGGGACAAAACAATATGGCGTTTTGTATGCTGCAACAGATGATTTCAGGTTGGTTGGTTACACTGACAGTGATTGGGCAGGAAGTGTCGATGACAGAAAAAGCACGTCAGGATATGTTTTTAATTTGGGTTCTGGAGTCGTTTCATGGGCCTCCAAGAAGCGGTCGATAGTTTCATTATCAACAGCAGAAGCTGAATATGTTGCCGCAATAGTAGCAGCGTGTCAAGCAGTTTGGATGAGAAGGATGTTGAGGGATCTTCGTCACGACCAAGGGGGAACGACAACTATTTTTTGCGACAACACCTCAACAATTGCATTATCAAAGAATTCTGTTTTTCACAAGAGGACCAAGCATATTGATGCTAAATATCATTTTATCAGAGAGTTGATTAACAATGATGAAATTGTGTTGCAACACTACAGGTCACAAGAACAATTTGCTGATATTTTCACAAAGCCATTGGCATGTGAAAGTTTTGTTTATCTCAAAGACTGTTTGGGAATTGTTAATGGCGGCAGTTGTGATTAAGGGGGAGTGTTGGAAATAATAATCCCAACTACCGTCTTAAAAACACTGACAAACACCATGCTTACCAAGTCAACTACTACAGAGTTGAGATTTTGTTTACAGGCGGAAGGATTGAAGTTAGAGCACAAGTTCAAAACTGACCATTTCTCAACACAACAAAGAGTTTAAGGCATTTAATGAATTTTGGTAAATAGGTATGGGTAAACATTTACTTTGTGACTGTTGTCCACACTCCACAACACCTGCAAGTTCATAAAACCATTTATTATGTAAAATTGCCCATGTTGTGTATTAATGTTTTTTCTGTCATGCATAAATGTAAAATTTGTATGTTGAGATAAATATGAATGTAAAAGTCATTTGCAAGTTAGAGAGTGAGAGAGTGTGAAATTCTGTAAGGTAGTGAGGAGAAAATCGTGGAGAAAATATTGGTGGGTGCGTGAAAACCAGTTTTACCAGTTTTAAGTCTTTTGTGTTTTCACTTGGAGCTGCACCTTCCATTTATAAGGGTGAACGTATTTTCCTATGTTTTGAAATATAATACAAAGTATGTTATGTTGCCATGTGGTCTTATTTCTTGTGTATTATTTAAAGGCTCTATGTAGTTGCGATATCCTTGCCGCAACATAAAACTTATCTTTTATAAGGGCGAATGTATTTTCCTATGTTTTGAAATATAATACAAAGTATGTTATGTTGCCACGTGGTCCTATTTCCTGTGTATTATTTAAGCCTCTGTGTAGTTGCGATATCCTTGCCGCAACATAAAACTTACCTTGCCGCAACTGATTTCTGAGCAAGACTCCTCTCCTCTGCCCTGCGAAATTTTTTTCTAACAATGTCTAGGTAGGATTGGGTTGTTTGAGTTTTGTTGAGAAAAATTTTCAACCATATTCTCCTCATTTAAAATATGTTGAATCCCATGAATACTGTTTATGTAACTTGTAATCTCTCTTTATAAATAATATACAAATTATTTTGATTAATTTGTACACCATCTCATGAACACTATTTATGTAGCTTGTAATTTAAATTTATAAATAATATTCCAATTATTTTGATTAATTTTTCCTCCATTTTTCTTCTGAACTTCAAAAATATTTAAGAAACGGATCAAATAAATTATGTTCTTGACATTTTATAATATGAGCGAAATCTACCATACAGATAAACATACCTGGTTTATACTGATCGGCGAAATAATCACACCAACCGCTATCCTCGAATCGAATCTCCGGCAGCGCGAAACAATCACCCCAACCGCTATCCTCGAATCGAATCTCCGGCAGCCAAGAAAATATCACTTGTATGTACACGGAAGTAGTAGCGGCGGTGATGTCTTATGCAGACGTTGCAGAGTATCTCGGCAATAGTTTTCCGTTTAAGGTCGACAGGACCTCTGCCATGAAGTTATACGGGACGATACGGGGCCAAGCTGACTCCATGGCTGGCGTGCTGGCGTCAGTTAAGGCTTTTCCAACTCTCTATTCCATACTTTTTGACGTCGAAAACAGTGGGGTGCAGGGATCAAAATTGAACACGTCAGAGCCCTTCAAAGGGTCTCTGTCAAGTCAGAGAAGTAAGAAGAAAATTTTACCAGTCAAAAAAAATTTAAAAATTGATTTTTGTCATTTAAAAAAAAAATTGGAATAATATCTTAAAATTTTTTAAGAAGTGCTGTCATTTTTTTTAAATTTCATTTTTCCTGAAATTAGAATTTTAGGAATGTTGAATTTGTAAATTTCTTTTCATGTTAAAACTTAAGTTCCATTTTAGAAACTCCCATTTGAAAAACAACAGTTTCCTTTTGAGTTGTTTTTTCTAATTGTGCATATGATACAAGTTCTTATTACGCTGTAAGGCGTTTCCCTCTGAAATCAACTCCCCTCTCTGCTTACCTGTCATCGTGTAAGCCACACGATTATATGTTAGACGATTGCAACAATTTCAGCCGTTGATCGTTGATTCAAAAGGGTTGCCCAAACGGTTTGGGCGTTTCATTTGGCGGATTGAATAGTTTCATCAAGGCAGCTGAACCGGGCTCTCTAGTGCTACATGCGTCCCACTAACCCTGTTGGCGGGATTTTCTTGTACTGTCTGTGGGTGGAGTTGATTGATCCCAAGGCTGTACTGAGTAGGCAGCACATTCTCACAAATCCCACATTCTCACAAATCCCGGTGTTCTCAAATCCATCGTTGAGAAAGCGGACATGAGAGAAAGCGATACCGTCTTGGAAATCGGCCGGGTACTGGAAATCCAACTCTAGAGTTGCTGCAGGCCGCCCACAGAGTCATCGCAGTCGAGATCGATCCCCGGATGATCGAAGTAGTTCACAAACGCATAAAGGGGACCGAAATGGCTCAGAGATTGGAGGTGAGTTCCAATTTCCTTTGCATCTTGTTTTTACATTCATTCACCTTATTTACCTCATTAACAATATGTCAATTCCACATGGATTGTGACTCTTCATGCCCACCCCAAGTTTCAAATCCTCAGAGACATGTTTTCCCTTCATGAGCTGTTGCTTCTATGCACCTGTGTAAGCAGCGGCTCAGGCTCCGGCTCCATGTGGATGGGGCAAGGTGTAGGTCTTCTGCCACAATCACTGAGACATATGTTTTCGAATATCTGTTGTCATCCTGCTATAGTTCGTTTTGATATTCACATAATGGAAATGGGCATGCTTTCTGCATGACCTGACTTCAGTTCATCGTGATAATCCCATAATGGAGAAGGGTGCGCTTGCTGCATTTGTAAACTGGAAACATCAACCAAAAAAAAATCCTACATTGACAACAATACTGAAAAAGGTTTATTTGTGAAATACCACATACATTAAAACTTTTTCAAATCTTTGCCAATCTGAAAACTGGGTTTAGGGTGAATTTCTCATGCCTATGCGATGAAAACTGGCTATGGGGTGAAGTCCTCATGCTTATGTGATAGCAGCCTTCTTTTCTTCAGTTACTACCTTTCTCCAATCTAATGATGCTTAGAAGTACCTGTGTGCTTTGGGAAGCCATAATCTTGTAACGTACTGCACTTTCTGTCTGGCAATGAAAAATGCCAATTTTGGCAATAAAACACTTCTTCTTTTTGCAAATTTGATGTTGCAGATGGATTCCCTACCCCCTTATGTCCAATTGGGCACCTCAGTATTATATTTATGCAATTCAAACCTGTAATTCCAAGATTCTGGCAAAATTTCTGCCAGATTTACAAGGAAAATGCACTGGAAAGAGATTCTGTTTACTGCAAGGTTAGCCTAAGCTATGTGCTTTGCAGGTTCCCTTGTGATGTCTTCGTAATTGTCTCTTGCAATTCCTTTTTTGTTCCTTGTGATTGTTGTCTTTGGTGATACCTTATTAATTTTCGGGATTACGATAAATCAAAGTTGCTCTTCTCTAATATGACTATCTCCTTTTTCTTTTCTGTTATGGAGAGTTGGTGCGAGGGGACATACTACGAACAGACTTGCCAACTTTTGACATATGTGTAGCCAATATACCTTACCAGATATCATCTCCGCTCATCTTCAAGCTTTTGTCCACCATGCCCAAGTTTCGAAGTGCCACCCTCATGCTTCAGAAGGAATTTGGCCACCGCCTCGTGGCAAAGCCTGGTGATTCCCTTTTCAATCGCCTGGCTGTCAATGTGGATCTTCTGGCCAATACCAAGCTCCTTATGGATGTGAGCAAGAGGCATTTTACGCCATGCCCTAAAGTGGATTCCTCTATTGTGAGAATCGAACCAAGGGCATGGCCTCCTCCAGTCGACTTGAGTGAATGGAATAGATTCACTCTGATGTGTTTCACCAGAAAGAATAAGACTCTCGGTGCAATCTTCCTGTTCATCAATTTTAATCTTGAAGGCATATATCCTTGCTATTGTTTATTTGCTCCCCAAGATTATCTTCTTTAAAGGCATTTAGAGCATGGATGGTAGCAATTTCTCAACAAACAGTATAGGTACATTTGCATTGTATGAGCAAATGGAGGAATTTTTCCTTTTTAGTTAAAAGGACGAATCATCTTCGGTTTTTCTTTGCAAGCAATACTTTAAGCAGATAGGCGTTTCAATATGAATTAGTTATGTTTTTTCGATCTCTTCATATTTATTTTCTTCAACATGTTTGAAACCTTTTCTTCTGGGAACTATTGTTTTTGCAAATATTTTACCTTGAATCAATTCGTCTCAGCATGCATTCAAGTTTGTTAGAATGGAATCACATAGGTTTCAGCAGTTTAGCCTAGTCGGTTGTCTCATTAGTCAGGACTTATGAGATGTACGTTAAAAGACTGAAACCTGCTTATGTTAAGGTGAATTTGTGCTGAAAACAGTTTTCAATACTCACGGATCAGACCTTGATCCGAAGAAACTTGTGGGTTAATGGAAACTCATGATCACAGATATAACTGAAAAAGGGAAAAGGAAACCCTCCTATTGAACGATTTCCTCTGCGAAGTTTTTCTCAAGCTCTTGTCAAATACAAGGCAAACTCTTACATTCCAGCTTAATAGAGTTCTTCGCAGAACTGAGGTTTTAAACATTTTGTTCGTAACTGACAGGAAAAATATCTTGAAGATGGATCACTTTCAGCTGCATAATTTTTTTAGTGTCTTGAACTCTAAAGTTGGAGTACGAGGGAAAATATTCCTTGCTCATTAAATAAAGCCTCATCTGTGACTCCGTCGGTAACAACCACTCTTTAGAAGGTAGGCCCCGATATAAATACCAACATTTTGAAAGAGAGTCTAAAATCCTGAAAGGCTCTAAAGGATCATAGTGTACAACGGTGACTTCCCCACAAAGATTAGTCTTGCACATTACACAAGACTTGATCGAAGGATTTTCTGCGTAATGAAAAAGGCAATATGGGAGATTCCAATCACGTTCCAAGGCATTTTTTAAAATGTGGATTTGACAAAAAGTTGTTGTGGAACGTGCTGTTTGTATATTTTAACACACTAACACTTTACAACAATGAACTAACAATATTCATGATGAAAATAGCAATAGGGAAGATTTATCTGCATAATGAAAAAGACAATATGGGAGATTCCAATCATGTTCCAAGGCATTTTTTAAAATGTGGACGTGACAAAAGGTTGTTGTGGAAGGTGTTGTTTGTATATGGGAAATTTCTTGATCATTGTGTATAATCCTAATGTTGATAGATATGTCTACTAAGTGGTTCCAGTTAATGGGGCATTGATTTGAGTGGTCAATATATTTTTATTATTTATCAAAGTAATCTTGTGTTGTATTTGTGTTCTTCAATTTATGCCTTACGGCGTTTCCTTTGCAACATCTGATGCAAATGCTAGTTAATTATTATGTCACAATTACCTTTTGATACCATTACATTTGGCAGTTGTTCCCATTTCAAAAACAACAGTTTCTTTTCGAGTTGTTTTTTTTAATTGTGCATATGATAGAAGTTCTTATTAATTATTATGTCACAACTACCCCTTGATACCATTACATTTGGTAGTTTCAATTGAGAGCGACTAGATGTCAATATGGGCCATGTATTAGGTCTGTAATTTTACTGGGTTGTGCTTGAAGGTTGCCTAAAGCAAGGTTTGATGACGATTTAAGTTGGAGAGGAGCATAGATTCATCATTCAGCAAACGACTTTCAAGCAAGGTTTAAGCACGATTTATGCTTGGAGAGGAGCGCATTCAACAAGCTTCCTAACATACTGGATTTGATTTGTTTGCGGATTCCCAATTCCTGGTATGTTTTCATATTAAAAAAGGAGATACCAAAAACATATACACATTTGTACATTCGTTTGTTGAATCCTAAACCTGTTTAGAATTTTACTAAATTTTTTCGTTCATGCAATAAACTTAAATTTGATTGAGCTATATTGGCTTGAACGTTTTGGTCACAAAAATTTCCTACAAAATTAATCCTTATCTAAACTGGAGCAGGAATATAGGTCTCCTTTTTATCCATTAATGGTAAATGCATTCGATATATTAGTTGTGGCTCATATCAGACCTGCCTTATATACAACATCCATGGGGTTGTTGTTCCACCATTTCCCTGTGGCTCATATCACACCTGCGTTATATACAACATCCATGGGGTTGTTGTTCCACCATTTTCCTGTGGGGTTGTTGTTCCACCATTTTCCTGTGAAAAAATAAAAAGAAATTTGAAAATAATTTACTGTTGTCAATTGAATTGCTCCTTTTTTTATGCTTTTCATTATAGAAGTGCGACCTGAATATGTGCCCTTCTAAATGAAATTAAAACCTGCCCTTCAAATTTGATCACTGGTGGGGTGCCACCGGTGAAACGGGAATTTCGTCTGCGGTGTTACCGTTGGGAAGGGCAGTGAGAGAGTAATTATAGTTTTTATTTAAAAATCTGGTGTTGCAAGAAGGGCCAAATCTCAAGCATTTCACTCAGTTTTCGATACTTTTCTGTCCTGTATGTTGTCGGAGTGTGCGTTGTTTAAAAGAGCCCTGATTGGAAGTCGTGAGAGGCCGTCATGTCACTTGCTACTCTGATCGAACCCCAATTGGATGTCGTGGGTAGCCGTCATGTGACCTGCTGCTCTGATCTGACATTCCTCTGCAAGGTGTTGGAACCTCGGGAGGGTTTTAAAATTTTGTGGTTTTTTGTTGGGTTTCGAAGTGAAATTGATAATGGCAGATTTTGAGAATATTTTAAAGTTTTCTGGTGGATTTTGAAATATTTCGAACTTCCGCAATCAAATTAAAAATGACCGTTTAATTTCAAATCTACTTATTCCTTTCATACATGATCCCCCATAAACAGAAGTAACGCACAGGCATTTCTCATCCAAATGAAATTCGTGTCAGATGGTTTGAAGTCTCTTTGTCATAAATAAATTGCGTCGTCAAAATACACGAAACTCTTGAAAGTCCGTCGCCGATGTTCTTCCACTATGGCCAGCTCAACAAGACCACCTTCCACTTTTTATCAAAGAGATTGTCGTAAAACCCATGTTCAGAAGTGGGCTGTCGTGCACCTTTACAAAACTCAAATGAAGATTCTTCGCATTAAATTAGCTTCTCAGTCTCTCAGAAATGTGGGCAGATGAAAGAAAGTTCCATAGTTTTCCTACGATTCAGGCGAGGAATATGGCAATATGGATTCGTAAAATTGAGAAATTTCCAGAAGATAACATATTGTCCGAGTTACTTGAATATCACCGTAATTCTAAATTAATTACAGTGACATCTTAACATGGCTTTGAATACTAACTATATAACTAATCTTTTAATGCATACGTTTGGCAAAATTTCTTAATAATAATTATATGGTATGATAAGGAGAGGCATCGTAGTGGTTTTATCTCTCTCTTTTTTTAATGGTTTGGCAAAAAAATTATTTTAGTTTTGGTTTTCTTTACTGAAAAAGCTATATTATGTAGATGTATTTTTTGCAGTTTCAAATTTGTTTGAAAAACAAAGTCCAAAAAAGTATTATTTAAAGTGTTAGAATGTCTATAACTATACATAAAAACAAAGTCCAAAAAAGTATTATTTAAAGTGTTAGAATGTCTATAACTATACATAAATATATTATTGTATTTGTAAAAAGTCTAAACAGGAGTATATCCTCAAAAATAATATAGTAAATAAACATGATAGTGGTGGATGTGTTTATCTTCATCTAGTCATCCTTCTATGAAAGGATCATGGAAATATTCATGTTCTTTTTCACGTAGATGTTTTGTGATCTTCGAAATGCTTATACCCGCCTTAGCTAGTGTATTTTCCACTGCGTTCCTTTCCCTTAGATATGGCAACAAGAGATGTGGTCAAAAGATAGATTTAGGTGAAGAATCTCCTCCAAAATAGGTACTAGTGTGTGATTATGGCATCTTTTTTGTTTCATTGAGACAATTTATAACATTCATAGAATCGCCAAAAATCTATAGGGTGTGGCATTCCTTTTCAATGGAAAAACAAAGAAGTTTTAAGGAGAGCATCTTTGCATAGTTATTTGTGCCCCTGCCCAAACCAATCTAAGATTTGAAAAAATGATGTTCGTGAAGATACAAGACTAGCCCATTGCTATAGGCACCATTATCACTAGAGGCTCAATCAAACTAGGTCTAAGGAACTGAGAAATTTATATATTCTTCTAAGATAATCTAGGGAGCCTGATAAGTATCTGAAGAAGGAAGAAGGGAAAAATTGCAAGAATTTGGGTTGCCACACGATCAGGGGATGAGCTTGATCCCAAAAAGTTACCTTGTTTCTAACCAACCAGACTCCCCAATAGATAACAGGGAGGATGTTTATGAGAGCATCATTTTTTGACAATTCTCATCAAGACTTCCAAAAATCATGAAATGTATTTCCATTCCATGCAAAACCATAGGCCAAATTGTTCTTAATGGCTGACCAAATACTCAATGTGAAGGAATAGGACATAACAGGAGTGCCACCGACTCCTCAACATTTTTACATAGTATACACCAATTGGGCCCTTATTTCTGCCTCTTTTGGAGATTTTCCTAGGTTGGAATTTTATTTTCAATCAGAAACTAGAGAAAGACCCGAGCCTTAGCAGGACAACTCAATTTCCAAATCTTTTTCCACCACTAGACATGATCCAATTGTCTTCTGATTGAAATATGATATAAGTACCTAGTTTTTGGAGTGTACTCCCCATCTGGAGAATGAACCCAACAGAGGGAATCTTCTTTATCTCTGATTCTAACATGAGAGGAATTAAGAGTAGTTGTGTAGTTTTTCCAAGTGACAATATATTCCTTTAGAAGGTTTAGCTGGTGAGCATCCATCCAACCTTGTGCCCAAATGGAGGAGCGAGTATCATCGACAATCTGATTCAAGTAAATCCTCCCATTCTTGTTTAGAAGTGTAACAAGGTCGTAAGGGGGCTCAAATTTTCCACCACAATCAGCCCATGGGTCAATGCCAACTCTCATATTTCTTCCATTTCCAACCTTCCAAGCTAGGCCTTCCACCATAGAGAAGGATGATATAACCTCCTTCCATATAACTGATACATTAGCTTTCTTTTTATTAGGAAATCTGACCCAATCATCAATAGAAGATGGAAAAATGTATTCCATGTAGGGAATCAAAGTACAAATATTGTTGACAATCAGTAACTGATGCCCCAGTGTTTTTTATTTTCAAGATATGACTATTTTTAAACTATTGAACTATTGTTTGAATTTAATGGCTATGGAAGCCAAGTTTGAAATTAATTGACTATGTAACTAAATTTTATATGATGAAAAAATGATTTCTCTTTTGGAAATAAATAGGAAAGAACACATGAGTAAATAGATATTTCTTGATATTCTAGATCGTTAAGTCCAAATGGTGGACCTTCCCAAACCTTTCTCCTAAAAATCCTAGGAGAAATTAATGTTAAGAAAATAGTATAATTGGAGAGAAAGATAATGTTAAGAATTTAGTTGGAGATAGTTCCTAAGTTGGTTGAAAAGAAGAAGAAAAGCATAATAAGAAAGAAAGGCGTGCCTGAAAAAGGAATGACTTTTTGCTATTTAAAATAAAAGTCTAGGTAATTAAGGCCCACGTGAAAACACAAACGTGAAAATGGGAAACACTTTTTGAAATTAGGATTTTATCATTAATAAGTGTTTGGAGAACTAATACTAATAGACAAAATTATGAAAAAATAGTACGAACGAAGTGTAATACTATATTTTTCTATCTAAAAAGAATTTAGAGAAAAACGATTGCTAGCTATGAAAATGTTGACGGCTACCTAGAAAAAGAAAATGTCAAAAAATAAGGATAAGTGTTACACAAATTCACATTTTCATCCGCAGAACCTAAAAGTTGGACTTTCTAAGGAAAAATATGCTAGAAAGAATTAAAATATACCACTAAGGAAAACAAAAGGGTTGTTATTCATGGAAGCAAGAAGTTCAAGCTTGGGATGAATTGTTGATTACAATTCATTGGTTGGGAGGTATGTGCTCTCTCCCTATGTTTTCCCAAGAAATTGGTTACAGTGAGATAGTTGTGATTTTCTTATAGTTTGTTGAGTTACATTTATTAATGTTATTTACTAGTGTGAATTTCTGAGTTATATTTATTAATGTTATTTGATATTGTAGTATCAGTACAATTATGATTTATGGGATATGCCATAAGGGTAAATATGGTGTAAGTAAATTAGTCTGGTTATGGACAAGTAATATTTTATATATTTCAAATGTTTGAGTCCAAGCTAGCTCCCTTGATTGGGATGACACACACACATATATATATATATATATATATATATATATATATATATATATATATATATATATATATATATAGATGCTGAGTAATTATGAAGGTTAGAAAATTAAAGTGTCACCCTTTATAATAAGGGATCATAATCCGGTTTGCAGGAGGATAATCAAAATAAATTAGACTTTAGAACTTTGTCCTTAGACAAGAAATAAGGGTAAAGTTAAAACATAAGGCACATGCAACAAGGATAAGATTAAACTAGAAGAAATTAAGTAAACACCCTTTGCAAAAGAGAATTGGAACATAATAAGAATTATAGGGAGTTCTTGTAGTTGAACCTGGTCAAGAGAAATAATTTAGGTAAGGAAACATGGAATATGTAGAGTATGCTTGAAAATTATTTACTTACATTTGTTTGTGTCTAGCAAATACCTCTTATTAAGTGGTGGAAAAAGTATTCCTAAGTCTTCATATTAACAATATTATGCTCCCAATTACCAATAACTCAATGAATAATTTGAGTGTGCAATCAAGAATTATTAATTAGACCAAGATAACTATTATACATCTATGCAAAACATATGACTTTCAAATGGAGGATGGAATACATGAATGGTCATGAAATTACTATACTAATAGTAATATAATCAACAAAATCTGTATGGGTAAAGGAAGAGGGATGTGCCCACAAAAATACAAACAAGTATATATCCTTTATTGGATATGAAAACCCTTTAATTAGACTATACAGTAGCCAAAAGGGTTACTGCAATAGAGTTGGCATGGGATAATCTCTAGGGACCGGTATTATTGACAATATGTTAATAAGAATACCATAAATTACAAAAAATGATTTATGTCCATTTGTAAGGACAA
Source organism: Pinus tabuliformis (assembly GCA_031772625.1). Lineage (NCBI taxonomy): Eukaryota > Viridiplantae > Streptophyta > Pinopsida > Pinales > Pinaceae > Pinus > Pinus tabuliformis. The sequence continues at coordinate 1,278,439,509 of CM062809.1, forward strand.
AAGAGGTAAATAATGACTTGGTAGTAATTAATAAAGGTGAAATGACCCTCATAAGGGTATAAACTAATAACAATTGATAAAGGAAAATTTGGTACATGTTAATATATATGGAACCGATATAGTAAATTGAACATGAATGTAAATTTACACCATGATTTTACAGTATCAAAAAATCAGAGAATTTGAATATACATTCTGAACAAACAAATAGATGGAATTTGTATATCAGTTTTCAGGAAAAAAAAAATATTGATACAACTAGAAGGCCTAAAAGGACCTATTCAGTTCAGAAATTTAATAAGAGTATAGGCTCTCAACCTTATATACAATCTACACTAAAAATACGACATATTGGCCATGAAATCTAAAAATCTTCTGAACTTAGAACAAATCACTGCTCGAAATAAATAACCTAGTAAAATATCAACATTGTGTCTTTGCTGAGGAACCATAGACAAAGACTTCTCAAGAAAACACATCATAATCAGTCATAAGTTAGTGTCGTTGACTTGTGCAAAGAAAGAGTTGGATTTAACCTCCGTCGATGAAGTTAAATGATCCAATATGAAATATAAAAGTGCTAATGCACTCCATCAAATGACATACCTACAAACAAGGTTAAGACATACAAGATTAACCCGAGAGAAAAGTTATGGATAGAATTGTAAAAATTATCATTCTATGCAAGTATAATAGAGAATAAAATATATACCTGAGAGTTAGATTAATCATGATTTGTGTTGTCTATCTATAAATTACCATGAGAAATTACTAACAATATAAGTCCATAAATGGGAAAATACATTATGATGCTAGAAGAAAATAGAATCCCAAGTAGTGAAATCAATAAAAGATACCTTGAACCCTTAACAAGACTTTCAATGGCCAAGTCCAATGCGAAAGCATCAATCTAAAACTGTTATGGTTTAATACTTAACAACCTATGTATAAAAGCCCTGAAGTATCAGTGATAACTTAATTATAGAAAGGTAAGAAGGAGCTAAACTAAATTAACAAAGAAAAATAAAAAAAACCAATGAATAGAATAAGTTAACAAGGCCTTTAAGCCTAAATGTATGAAACCATAGCCAGGGTCTAAACTAGAGTATGTTGGCCAAAATGTTAGTGTTACAAATTGGAAACCCTTGGTCGAAATACTACCAAACCCTAAAGGGAAATGAAGGAAAACATGCCAATTCAAAGGGAATATAGTAAGATTAACAAAAAAAAAAGAATTTATTTCAAATGAACAACAGATTAACACCATTGTCACACCAAACCCTATACATGATGAAGGAAATGGGTTAAGAGATTAACTCTTATATGAAAACCCTTTAGAAATACCAAGAAAAATAATAATACAGGAGAAGTTTACCTGTCGGAGGTATGAATGATACTATATTGGGTCTGTGAGGAAATTCCGTTACGAAATTCTCAGCCTCATCTTAAGAACCATCTATTATAACCTCCAATTCCCATCCAAAAACAAATGAATTAACTACATACCAGAATGCATGAACCAAAGAATAAATGAGGAATAAAATACAGTGTGAACCAAAATAAATATTCTTACCATTCTGTCATTGAATTGATAAGCATCTCCTCCTATCTTCAACAAGTCCATACATGGAGAGAATTGACACAATAGTCTTAAAATGAGTGGCAATGTGGCAAGAGATAATCTTGCTAGCTAAGCAGAGCTAAGCGAAACTCTGGCTACCCATAAAAACTACAAAAATGACCACATTAAAACTAAGAATAGGTTTTTCTATCTTAAGTTAAACCCTTCAAAAACTTCCACCATCATATTTCTAGATCCAATTAAAACAGTTGATTTAAAACAATGCACATGTCAAGTAGGGCCATGTGAAGGGATGTAGGGGAGTGAGTACATGACCTATCATATACAAAAATGTGTGCAATGAATGGTCCCCAAAATCCAAACCATATGCCACCTAAGGTATAGATGAGTACATTAACATTTAAATGCCTTATATGAACGCCAAAGACAAAAAGACCATGAAGGTGTGCAAGTCCAAATGCCACTGTTAGGACCTTACATTGTCCCTTTTTGACCATATATTTTGCTATTATGTCATCCGTTTTCAACCCATATTTAAAGTCCTTGTTATTGCTTTAACCCACTTTTCCAAAGGTATACAATATTTCTTCTCATTACTATATGTTTAATTTATTTTACATACAATTACATTACTTTCATAATTTATTGATTGAAACGGATAGTTGCTGAAACAGTTATCATTGCAGTTTACGTTGCTGAAACAGCCCGAAGACTGCAGGGCTATTATTACAGGTCATGTTGCTGTAATAGTTAGAACAAGGAGCAAATCTCGTTGTTGAAGCAGTCGTGATTTGCATTCTAGATTCGACAGCAACAGAAGAAGATCATCGAAGGAGCTGCTACATTGGTTGTAACTACCACATTCCAAAGTCAGCATTACCATAACCATTGTAACAACATTTTGTTAATGGGAAAACTGATTTCCCTATTTTGGTATATTGGGTTAAAGATAGGACTTACAATGTAATCAATTGTAATAGATGTCTCCTCTTTAAAAAGAGGAGACATCTACATTAGAGGGGGATGGACAGACTGCGGAAGGGTTTTTAGCTGAAGGAGAAGAACTGGAATCTTTTTGTAACATGACATTTTGATGGATGAATAAAATACTGTTCTGAACATTTCTTTCTAGTTCTTGTTTCCTGGGGAATCTTGTGAGAAGGACAGGGCCCACCTTCATCACAAGATTCACCCATTATATTTCTGCAGTGTGTTAAGTGTGTTTCCTATCCATACCTTGTTAAAAGTTCTGTTTACTGAATGTGCTTATGCATTATTGCTAAACTCTGTTTTTCCAATTGATTGCTACATTATTTAGTTCATCTAAAGTTAATTCATGAATGTTCCATTGGCAATTGAGTTTACAAAGTGAGTTGGCAAGCATAGTAATCAGAAACAGGTGCTTCCCTTTGTAGATTGATTCCTTTTCCATTAGATTACTCTTTTAATGAAATTAAGCATTCTTTGGTGATTGTCTGCAATAGATTGTTTTTGTTGTAACTCAGAGTGGAGCTTCAGTTTGCTTAGAGCAAGGTGTGACTAATTTATTTATTATTACAACTTCTATTGCTTTTGAGATTGAGCACATACAGTGCGTAGTTGCCTTTGAAATAAACAGACTTCCCTGGGTTGACAATTTATGTAGCACTTAGTTGTTTGAATTAATAAGCAATTAAAGTGACCAACATTTTGGCGTTGTTGCTGGGGAAGGTAATTGTAGATTTCAAAAAGCATTAATGTTTTTCTTGTAGATATGCAAAGTGCATGAGAGGACACAAGAAAAACAACCATACAGGTGGCAAGGGTAAAGGAGGAGGAAGAAAGACCTTTATTGATGATATTATATCAAAGGCTGAAACTTCTCAGAGGCTGAGCTCTCGGAAGCCCAATCCTCAGCTCTCCCTCCAAACAAACTATGAAACAGAGGAAGTTATGGGTCCTGAAAAGGTTGAGGAAACAGTAGAAGAAATTGAAAAATCAACAGAAGATTTCAAGGAACCAACTGAAGACATTAAGGGATCAATTGAGGATGTTGAGGAACCAGTTAAGGATGTTGAGGAGCTAATAGAAAACATTGAAGACCGAGCAAATGCAGCGGGAGAGCAACCAATGGAAGAGAATAATCAAGGATTCTATAATGGAAGACAGGAAGGAAGAGGGGAAAATTCTCTCTCTACGTTGGGATTTCCTATTGGGGATCTTCCTAGGGGGGTAACTCCTAGGAAGCATATCCCACTCTCAGCCTTACCTAACTTCCATGGTTTATCTTCTGAAGATCCTGATGAGTTTCTTTTTGAGTTTGCTATATTGTGTATAAGTTATGATTATGTTACTAATGCTCAGAAATTGAAGCTATTTCCAGCAACATTAAAAGGAAATGCACTAAGATGGTTTATGAGTATGGGAAGTCAGGTAATCACGACACGGGAACAAATGAAGGAGAAGTTCTTGACCAAATATCAAGACTACTGCCAGACAAGAGAAAAAATGGAGGAATTATTTAAGACGGTTCCGAAGGACGACGAAAATATGGAGGACTTTGTGGAAAGACTACAATACAATCTGCAGAGATCCGATCACCCTAATGTAAGTAAAGATATTATTAAGACAATATTATTGAAAGGGGTAAGGGATGATTGTTTAGACATGCTAAATATTCTTGGTAAAGGGGACATATCTAAAGAATTGTATGATGAAATTGTCAACCTCTGAAAGAGATGTTCAAGAGGAGCTGCAAATAGATCAAAAAGCAGGGATAATACATATTCAAGAGTCCAAAAATTAGCTAGTGGAGGAGCAACAAGAGCTGAAATAGGTAATCTACTTGAGGAATTCAAAACCGAAATGTTAAGTTCTTTTGCTTCACAGATTGATACCTTGCAGGTTAAGAAGAAAGGCAGAAGCTTCTTTGGCCATCTTATGTCCTAAATGCAGAGAAAAACATCCACTAAGGGAATGCCCATTGGACAAGGTAACAATTTGCACCATTTGTGAGAAGGACCATGAAACTCAACAATGCCCTTCTTTACTAGGAATAAAAGTAGCGTTGCAACCAACCGAGGAGGAAGATGAAGCGGTTTATTTGCTGACACAAAGGAGCCAATGGCAACCACGAGGACAAGGTATGAACTCTAATATGCCATTTAATCGTTGGAATAATTATCCTTCTTTTAATCAAGAAAACTACCCGCCCTTCAACTAAATGCAATACCCACCCTTTAATCAAATGAATTTCCCACCCATGCAATAAACAAACCCTCCCTTTGTAGACCCTGCGATGTGGACTTCTTGGCCTCCACAACAATCTTATTTTAATCAATGGAACCCAAACTAGAGAGCTCAACAAATCCCGTTCCCAAACCAATTTCCTCAATTTCAGCAACCACTCTCTCTACCATGAGGTGCTCTGCCAAATAATCAGACAATAAGACCCCAGCTGCTTGTACAACTGAACCTTAACCCTAATAATAATAAAGTTGTGCAAGTCATCGATATTCAGAACTAGCCTACATCTTCTGCTTACCCTGTGTACTGTAATGATATTCATTTACGATCTGGGAGAGTAGTTGAGCTGATTATTGATAATATTACCTCTTCTGACTTTAACAAAGAAGAGACAGAAAATAATAATTTACCTAATAAGGGTATTGAAACAGTCGAGCCGCCCTCTAATAAAGGTGTTGAACCAACAGAGCCACCATTCCCTAAGCGTCTAGCTCTCACTAAGAGACCAGAGCCACCTTCTTTTAATACTTTAGGGGAATTGCAGAATTTTTATGTTAAAATCCCACTTTTACAAGCACTCAGAGATGTACCAATTTATTCCAGAACCGTCAGAGACATTTGTATTAATAAACCTAGTAGAAAAGCTAAATATCCCATTACAGTTCATGTGATGGGTGATCTAGCTGCTTTAATGTCCAGAAAAACTCCCCCTGTTAAATATGGTGATCCCGGTCATCCTACGGTTACAGTACAAATTTGAAAAACTATTGTTTCATGAGTTCTGGTAGACTTATGTGCTGCTATAAATATTATGACCCTTGAAACCTCACAACTATTACAGTTAAAGAATGTAATCAGAGAGACACCAACCATCCTGGAGTTAGCTGACCGTTCCATAATCAAACCAGAAGAAGTCATTGAAGATCTAATCATCTCAGTTGAATCCTGGAATTACCCAGTTGACTTTATTGTATTACAGACTAAAACAAAGTTGGGGGGACATCCTCTAATCTTGGGGAGACCCTGGCTGGCTACAACAGATGCTTTTATCAGCTGTAGATCAGGTTCAATGACAATTTCTAATGGATGTGAAACTAAGCAGCTTACTCTTTATCCTCATGCCACACCTATGATTAATAATGATGATTCTATATGGTTGGATTATGATGATAATGCTACTCAACCTATTTTGACTATCGGACAAGCCTTAACTCTTAAAGATACCACGGAGGATGAAGTAATTAGTAATTTTATTTCTGAACCCTCCTCGGTCACTTCTGAAACATATAACCAGTTGATTGCAATTTTGGAACCTGAAACCCAAGAAAAGCTTAAATCTGAAAATCTACCTCAAACATCAACTGCTATCTCCTCTAAAAGCATAACAGTAGAAATCGAACTTGGAAAAACATTGAACATAAACCCCAACTTATCAGATGCTGAAACACAACAACTAATGAAGTTACTTCATGAAAACAAGGAAGCATTCGCATGGGACTATAAAGATATGAAGGGGATCTCTCCTGAATTATGTACTCATCGTATCTATATTAAGGAAGGGTTTCGACTAGTCTGTCAACCCCAGCAGCAAATGAATCCCAATTTGAGGGAAATTGTTAAAGAAGAACTTCAAAAATTGCTTAATGCAGGGTTTATATACCCCATATCTGACAGCGAATGGGTTTCTCCATTGGTGATAGTACCTAAGAAAAACGGGAAATGGAGAGTGTGTGTAGACTATAGAGCCTTAAATAAAGCCACTCAAAAAGATCATTTCCCCTTGCCATTCATTGATCAGGTTCTAGACAGTTTGTTAGGGAAGAGATTCTTTTCCTTTTTAGATGGTTTTAGTGGATATAACCCAAGGAAAATTTTAAGGATGGAAAATTTTCTTGAAGTTTAAAACATTGGCGAATCTCACTAATCGCTAATATGCAAATTATAAATGTTTGTTGATATATTTGTAAAATTTATCAAATTTATAATTATTTTATATATAGTCTCTCTATAATGTTGGCGATTTTTAAGGTAAAATAATTTTATATTCTAAAATTTGGGCGAATCGTCTTTTATAAAATTGGAAATTGGCGAATCTTTTTTGTGGGAAAATCATGGAAAATTAGCCCACTGGGCGAACATTAGCCCCTAAAATTTTCCATGATATAACCAAATAAAAATTGCACCCCAAGACCAAGACAAGACCACTTTTACTAGTCCTTGGGGAACTTTTTCTTATAGAGTTCTCCCATTTGGACTATGTAATGCTCCAGCAACGTTTCAAAGAGCAGTGATAGGAATCTTTTTTGATATGCTTAATGACTCTATGGAGATATTTATGGATGACTTTACTCCTTATGGTGTGACTTTTGAAGATGCATTACAAAACCTTGAGAAAGTACTTAAATGTTGTATACAAGCTCACCTTTCCTTAAGTACTGAAAAATGCCATATGATGATGAATGAAGGAATTGTACTAGGGCACTTCATTTCATTCCTAGGGATTCAGGTAGATCCATCCAAAGTACTGGTAATTCAGATCCTTCCTATCTCTAAAACACAAACTGATGTAAGAAGTTTTTTAGGACATGCTGGATATTACAGGAGATTTATCAATTTTTTTTCTAAAATAGCTTCTCCTTTGTTTGTGTTACTTATGAAAAATGCTGAATTTAAGTGGACTGATCTTTGCTAGAAAGAATTTGATGAACTTAAGCATCAGTTGTCTATAGCTCCTATTCTAAGGGGACCTGATTGGGCACTTCCCTTTCATATATCCTCTAATGCTTTGGATACTGCAATTGGAGTTGTCTTGGGACAAGAAGAAAATCATCTTCCTTATGCTATTTATTTCATTAGTAAGAATATGACCCCTTCTGAGCTTAATTACACGGTTATTGAGAAAGAATTTTTAGCAGTCATTTATGCTATTAATAGATTTCGACATTACATTACTGGTTATCCTAATTTTGTTCATATTGACCACTTGGCTATTAAGTATTTAATGAACAAATCTATCACAAATGCTCAAGTTACTAGGTGGTTATTGCTATTACAAGAATTTGATATTACAATTGTAGATCGACCAGGTAAAGAAAATGTAGTTTCTGATTTCCTTTCTCAGAGAAAAACTGATGATAATACTCCAGTAGATGATTCCTTTCCTGATGAGTATTTATTTGCAGTATCTGCTCACTCACCTTGGTATGCAGACAATGCCAATTATTTGGTTGCATGGAAGCTACCATCACACCTATCACATCGGAAGAAAAGAAAGATCATTCAAAAAAGTGCTCGGTATAGCTGGATAAGTGGGTGTCTTTTCCATACATGACTTGATCATGAAATCTGAAGATGCATTAGAGAAGATGAGGTTTATGATATATTGAAGGCTTTTCATGATGGACTTTGCAGAGGGCATTTTGCTGATAAGAGGATAGCACATAAAATTCTTAGAATGGGTTATGATTGGCCCTCACTTTTCAAGGATGCGAAGAAATATGTTAGGGCCTGTGATAGCTGTCAGAGAATGGGTCAACCTAATCATAGAGATGAAATTCCATTGAATCCCTAGGTAATACTTGAACCATTGAAAGATGGGATCTAGACTTTATAGGACCCATCAAACCCCCATCCAATCAAAGAGTTTACATATTGGTCTGTACAGATTATATGACTAAATGGGTGGAAGTTAAGGCACTTATTAGAGCTAATGAATAAGCTGTTTTAACTTTTCTATTTGAAGAAATCTTGTTAGATTTGGAGTGCCTAGAGAACTAATTACAGATGGAGGACCTCCTTTCAATTCTCATGGTTTTAAAGCCACACTTCAAAAATATCATATTCATCATAAAATGACTACACCTTACCACCCCCAAGCCAATGTTCAGGTGGAAAGTACAAACAAGGTCATAGAAGTGATTTTAACAAAAACAGTGAAGGAAAATAGGAAGGATTGGTCTCAAAGGCTGCCTGAGGCATTATGGGTTTACAGAACTACCTGGAGGAACACTACAGGATTCTCTCCTTATGAATTGGTTTATGGTAAAAGTGTTGTTTTTCCTGTGGAATTTGAGATTAAAACCTTAAGAACTCCTTTAGTTGTCAACCTTGATTTGACTGATGCATAGACAGCCAGGTTGTAGCATCTTCAGGAATTGGATGAAAAGAGGTTAGATGCCATCCATCAAACAACTATGATTCAACAGCAAAGAACTAGGTGGCATGATAAAACTATTAAGAATAAGCAGTTCCAAAAAGGTAATTGGGCTTTATTGTATGACTCTCGGTTTGAAAATTTTCAAGGGAAATTACGAACAAGATGGTTGGGACCTTACGAAATAGATACTGTTTTTCCCAACGGAACAGTAAGGCTCCTAACAATTGATGATTCTAGGACACCATTATTAGTAAATGGGTATCGGCTTCGTCCCTACGAGCAGCCCATTTCTAAAGAGGATTTTAAAGCTACCGGCATGGCAGATTCACATTATGTCTTTTTGGGGGAGCCTGCTACCCCTCATTGCATTTAATTTTTGCATTGTATTCTTTTTAGTATTAGATTAGATTTCTTAACTAATAATCCTTGTCAAGGGTTGCCATGTTACAATTGATTATTTTGCAGATCTTAGATGTAGGGAGGCTGGTTGAAAAGAACAATCTTACTGCAAGCAGATTTAAGCTTCATCTTGTGAAGCATTGTTATCTCACTCCAATTCACAATTCATTCCCCCATTTTGATCATTCTTCCTTTTTCCCCTCCTTATGTCCCCCATTATTTTTCAGCAACATCTTTCCCATTCTTATCATAAGTATTTTTCAACAACATTTTGCTTATTTCTCCCATTTACAGCAACATTCTTCTCCCCGTTGCTGAAACACCAACCTTTCCCCATATTTCCCATTGCTGAAACACTAACTCTTACCATTTTCCCTGTTGCTGAAACACCATTTCTTCTCAAGGAATGAATATACATTACTTTCAGTTGTGAGAATCATCTATTGCATTGTGCTTTCACTGCCTTCTCCTATCATTATGTAGGCCTTTCATACAATTACCCTCATTTTTCAAAACCCCTTCTCCATAACCATTGATGATCTATTAGCAATGTATACTATATATTTTTGGAATATCAATCAAAGGTAAACACGAGGTATGCATTTGTATGTCTAAATATTATTAAACTATAGTCAAATGAAAAGATTACAAAATTATTACCACTATCGCCATACATTTAAAACTCATTATTCTAGCCGTAGTTGGGGGAAATATCAAATCATCACGCCATCATTTCACAACACACCAATCACCGTCTTTTTTTACCCACGATTACGTCTCATCACCCCGTCTCTATCTTATTATTCCATGAACTCATTTACAAATTTACTCTGTCTCGGGTGTGGTAACTCGGTTTGTCACTGTGCATTTTACTGAAGCTGGTAACTATGGGAGGACCTACTATTCGATATGAGCGTGGTTCGATAGCTTTATTAGAATTACACCTAGAGGTATATCAGATTTTTCAGCACGCCAGTTGGGTAGATTATTTTCGGAGGCTCCATAGATTTGATCCACAACAAGTCCTTGAATTTTCACGTAATTTATGGGATGGCTATTCTACCGTTCAAAGAGTTTGAATTCCAGTTTCAGAGGATGATATAGCACAAGTTTCAGGCCAACCAGCCGCTGGCACTCAATGGTTTATTCATAAACACATCATTCTTAATGCACAACAGGACTTCCTTCTACCTAGAGAGTGGGTTGAGCCTAAGGGTAGGGGTGTTGCACTTCATTCATTACCACTTCCATGGCCGACGGTTGCTGAATTTGTCAAGCACTATCTCACCTGCGAAGGTCGCTACCAGGTAGTCTATCAGCATGATTTTGTCCTGTTAAATCATTTGAGACATGGTTGACTATTAAATATGCTGTATTATCTACTTGGGTGTCTAAAGAATATGTCACATTACTGTATGCATGCAAAATACCCACTCCTTTCCCTCACCCATAATATTCTTGTCTAGTTATTAATTCAAAGAGGTTTGACTCAGCAAAACCGTCCCCCGCCTAACAATCCACCCCTAGAACCCCAAGAAGCTGCTAAAATTCCTCTAAAAGTAGCTGAAATTCCCCAAGAAGCCGCTGAAATCCTTGAAACAGCAGCTGAAATTCCCCAAGAAGCCGCTAAAATCCCTCAAACAGCAGCTAAAATTCCCCAAGAAGCCACTAAAATCCCTCAAACAACAGCTCAAATTCCTCAACAAACTCTTGGAATCCCTCCGTAAGTTGAAAATCCTTCCGAACAGCAACCAGGGAGCATTTCTGACCCCCCGGAAATTCCACCACCCGCATCAGCTAATCCAATTGACCCTCCCACCACATTAACTCCATCCCATAATTTAGCAAAATCATCCACTCCCACTGTCCACATTCCTAGTGATGATTCTGATGATAACCTTCCCATTGCTAAGCTAAAAAGAAAAAGGCAAGAAAAGGCTGCTTCCCTACCAAAAAGATGAACAAGGGCCTCAATCAAAGAAGCTACCATCCCTCATGACCCTCCTCCTCTAAAGAAAACCACTCACAAAAGAAAAACCACTGCTCTCCTTGCCTTTTTACCTCGAAGACGAACGAGGACGTCTACTGAAGTAGCAACTGTTACCACCATCCCAAATTCCCCACCTATTACCCTAAAACCCCATACCCCACCATAGTCCCAAGGCCCTGAACCTTTACCTGTCTCACCCTCGGGTACTGAAATGCAAGATGCCCAGGATTTTGTGACATCATTTCTTTCAGAAAATGTAGCTGCCACACAAGAACCAGCTACTAATTCAGCAGCTGTCACACAAGAACCAGCTGTTGATCCACCAAATCTAGATACCCAAGATGATGTACAACATGTAGCTGCCCCACAAGAACCAGCTACTGATCCAGCAGTTGCCACACAAGAACCAACTGCTGATGAACAGAAAATAGATGACCTAGATGTAGCTGCCCCACAAGAACCAGCTACCGATTCAGTAGTTGCTACACAAGAACCAACTGCTGATGAGAAAAACATAGATAACTAGGACATTGCACAAACTGTAGCTATCCCACAAGAACCAGCTACCGAGTCAGCAGCTGCCACACAAGAACCATCTGCTGATATGCAAAATATGGATGCTCAGGATGATGTAGTTGTTACAGAACCAGCCGATGATTCAGCAGTTGCCACACAAGAACCACCTGCTGAGGCTCCAAATGATGAAGCTGCTACGAAACAACAGGCCTTTCATTCACTGGAATCAGCTACTGAAACTGCCACTGCTACACAAAGCCCAGTCACCTTGGCTTCCCTTCTACAGGAAAATGAGTTTCTAAAATCAGAACTCGAAGCTTACAAACAGGAATTAATAACGGCAAGGGAAGCCTATGACAGAGAACTTAATTTATATACTTTAGCTCATGCAGCATCCGCAGCTAAGAAGAGTACAGAGAAATATCGGTATAATGAATATATGTGCAGCCAATGTGGTAATATTTATCATCAAGCCAGTTATAAAATAGTTGAAGTTCCACTACCTGGAGCCACCCCTGCATCTACTTTTGTTGCAATTAAAGAGGAACACCCTGCTGTCACATAAGAACTAGTAGGGCCTTCAAATATTTTTGAAAAAGAGGTTAAACAATAAATACCTTGGCCTACTGTGATTGTTAAAATCAAAAGTCCTGTACCCCGGCCTACAAAGACTGTGTTTACTTAGACGGAACCCCGGCCTACAAAAACTGTCTTCACTCAGACCAGCAGCACTCAAGCACATATGGATAAATGGAAGAAGGAATATGTTATGTCACAAGAAAAGATCTTGTAGGAGCACAAATTATCATGGAAAAATCATATATATGTAAATTGGGAAGTTTTGGAACAATCTCGTGCACAAAACAGGGAAAATAAATAGTTAAAAACTAGATTGTTCCTCATGTTTAATTTGGTTCAAAGATTGTTGGCTACCAGGAAACAATCCTCCAATTATACTCTCTTTCTTGTGAAATACTTAGCATTCTTCCAAATAAAGGCAATTAGAGATGGTAGACCTCATGAAGTATCTACACTTGAACAGTTTGTGAAAACCTTCACAAAAGCATCTCCGAGTGAACAAAATTTACTCTGTGAACTGTATCTCCATAATGAAGCCATCCCTGAGGATAGGAAACTCAATCTGAACCCTCTAGTTGGTGACATTCAGATTAGAGCCTTTGTCTCTTTCCTTGCCAGTCAGCTCACGTGGCAGAATGCCTTCCTTTCAGCAAGACACAATGAAGATAATTGCCTTCTATGGACTTGATCCGAGCCACAGAATGCTGCCATTTTTGTTGCTGAATATTGTCAATTTTTTAAGGAACCAGGAATGATCGAGCATATCAAACAGTTACAGGCAACAGTCTTAAAATATTTCCAACATTATGTCAAAGCCAAGGTGTATAGAAAAGATAGATCAACGCCTTAGAATTCAGCCTCTTCGAGGGGGCAACCTCCTTTACATTACATAAATGAACAATTCTTGGATGATTCAAATGACAAAACCTCCTTTCTATATATAGGAGTCTAAGGAGTCACAATATAACCCAGCCGACCTAACAATAATAATATAAAGCCACAAAAATAACAATAGAGGGATTCTATGGGGCACAATAATAACAATATGGGGATAATAGGGGCACAACAATATTAATAAGGGGTACAACTACAATAGTAATGGGGTAATCACTAGTATTATAGGGACCCAACATGCCCCTCTCCTTCAAAAAAGTGTTGTCCTCAATGCTTGAGAAGTTCTAGATGCTTCTGTATAAAATTCTCATCCTCCCATGTGGAATCTTCAGTGGATAAGTTCTTCCACTTGATAAGATACTCTGAAATTGATCGATTTCGTAGCTGTCGAGTTCTTGTTTCTGTGACTGCTTCTGGTTCCAATGTAATTTTTCCTTCCTCGTCAAGTTCTGGCAATATTGTTTGAATTGGGAGCTTGTCACCTATAACCTTCTTTAAACATGAAACATGGAAAACTGGGTGCAATTGAGAAGCTGTAGGAAGCTCCAATTTGTATGCCATAGTACCAATCTTTTGCAACACCTTGTACGGACCATAATACTTTGGTGATAATTTATTATCCTTCTTAGCTTGCTTTAGGGACATTTGCTTATATGGTTGTAGCCGTAGGAATACCCAATCACCTACATCAAAACTTCTTTCACTGCGATGTTGATCTGCCTGTTGTTTCATTCTATTTTGTGCCAACACGAGGTTATCCTTTAAGAGTTGGAGGACTTGTTGTTGATGTTTGATGTGATGTTCCACTACCTGAACCTTGGAATTTTCTCTTAAATATGATGTGATGGATGGTGGTTAATACCCATAAAGTGCCATAAATGGGGTCATTTTTGTTGCTGTATGGAAGGAAGTGTTATACCACCATTCAGCCAGAGGCAACCATTTGACCCATTGTGTCTGTTTATCAGATAAAAAGCAACGAAGATATCCTTCCAAACGTTTGTTTACTATCTCATTTTGTCCATCAGATTGAGGATGATAAGATGAGCTATGAGCTAACTGAGTACCAAGACAAGAAAATAATTCTGTCCAAAAATTTCCAGTGAAAATGGGATCTCTGTCACTTACAATAATCTTTGGGTTTCCATGTAGCTTTTGAATTATTTCCATAAATGCAGTAGACACTGTACTGGCTTTAAATGATGTGATAATGCACAAAAGTGTGCATACTTGGTAAGTTTGTCAACTACCACCATGATGACACTCTTTCCCTCAGACTTGGGTAAACCTGTGATAAAATCCATTGAAACCTCCTCCCAACGTTGGCTTGGAATGGATAAAGGTTGTAATAGACCCGGTGTCTTAATTGTTTCAACTTTATTTTGCTGGCAAACCAAACATTCCGCCACAAACTTTTGAATATCTGATTTAAGGCCATCCCAAAAAAATTCCTTCTTAACCTTGTGGTAAGTTTTTAAAGATCCTGAGTGCCCTCCTAAGGGAGAAGTGTGCAATTCCATAAGAATCTTTCGTTTTAGCTGGGAATTCTTACAGAGGTATAAGCGATCTTTGTACCATAACGAATCATTTTGCCAGCTAAATGTATCAGAAGTATTGGAATCTTGTTGTAGCTTTCGAATAAGTACCCACACTTCTTCGTCATTCTTCCATTCCTCCCTTGCTTCGTTTATCCAATCTGGTTGGATAATAGAAATGGCACACAACAATGCTTCCACATCCTCATCTTTTCTTGAGAGTGCATCTGCCACCACATTTTGCTTCCCTTTTTTGTAGATGATTTCAAAGTCATAACCCAACATCCTTGTGACCCACTTTTGTTGCTCTTCAAAGGATAATCTTTGTTCTAAAAAGTATTTAAGGCTATCATGATCCGTTTTTACCTTGAAGTGTCTTCCCATTAGGTAGGGTCACCATTTCTTAAGTGCATGGAGTATTGTCAACATTTCCTTCTCATAAATAGCTTTGCTTAAAAACTTTCCCTTGATTAGACGACTTTCAAAAGCAATGGGTCTTTCATCTTGCATTAGAACAACACCAATTCCATTTCCTGAAGCATCACATTCCACAATAAAGGTTTTTGTGAAGTCCGGTGTAGCTAAGACCGTTGCTTAGCACATTACCTCTTTAAGATGTTCAAAGGACTTTGTTGCTTCCGGAGTCCATGAAAATGAATCTTTCTTCAATAATGTTGTTAGAGGTGCTGCTATTCTCCCATAATTCTTAACAAAATTGCGATAATACCCTGTCAACCCGAGAAATCCTCGCAGATGCTTTATGGATGTGGGGATTTTCCATTCCTTAATGGCTTTAATTTTGCTAGGGTCTACCTTAACTCCTTCATGAGATACAATATGACCCAAATATTCTACCTCCTGGACTCCAAAGAAACATTTGGATCTTTTTGCATATAATTGTTTCTCCTCCAATAGTTGTAGCACCCTATCAACATGTTGAAAATGATCCTTCCAAGACTTGCTATAGATTAGTATATCATCAAAAAATACTAACACAAATTTTCTAAGGATTGGTTTGAAAATTGAATTCATCAAACCTTGAAATGTTGAAGGTGCATTGGTAAGTCCAAAAGGCATGACCAAAATTTCATAATGACCCTCATGAGTTCTAAATGCCGTTTTCGGAATGTCTTCAATCTTCATTCTGATTTGATGATATCCTGAACGAAGATCCAACTTGGTTAAGTAAATTGATCCATGCAATTCATCTAGTAATTCATCAATAACAGGAATGGGGAACTTATCTTTAATAGTGAGCTTGTTGAGCTCCCTATAATCCGGACACATGCACCATGATCCATCCTTCTTGTGCACCAATACTACTGGAGCTGAGAAAGAACTTTGACTCGGTTGAATTATACCAGCCTCTAGCATTTCTGCAACCATACGTTCAATTTCACTTTTTTGGACATAGGGATATCTGTACGGCCTGATGTTTGGAGGAACACTTCCTGGAATCAGATGAATAGCATGATCATGATCACGCATAGGTGGGAGTCCTTTTGGAGTCTCAAATACCTTGGAATGATTGTCCAAGACTTTTTGGAGATCTGGAGAAATAGATGATTCGAATGTGGAAACATCTAGCGAACATAATTGTGCAATTTCACCTCTTTGCTCCTTTTTTAGAAGCTTTGTCATGCCATTAGAACTGATTATCTTTTCTAGTTTCCCTGCAATACCCCTTAATTCAACTTCCTTTACTTTTGCAGAAAATTTGATGAAAAGTTCTTGAGAATTAAAAGCTATTGTACCTAAGGATTGTAGCCATTGGACTCCTAGTACAACATCAGCACCTCCCATTGGAATGGAAAGCATTGGGCTAGTCAATACATATTCTCCCATGGATAGCTTGATATTATGGCACTTTCCAGAGCAATTTATTGTTCCTCCATTTGCAATCATCACTTGACACTCTCGTGCTGGATATAGGAAGCAATTCAATTCTTTTGCTACCCTACAATGAATAAAATTGTGGGTGCTTCCTGAATCAATCAACACTATTACCTTTTTCTTCTTGATTTGTCCTTCTATCTTGATGGTTTGAGGAGTGGTAATTCCCGCCAATGCATTACAAGATATGGTCGGATTTATTTGTTCTTCATCTAGACTTTGTTCCTAGAGTATATCTTCTTCTTTTGACCTTTCTTGCTCCTTTTATTCTTCCTCTTCACAATCTATGTAGAATAATTTCTTCTCAGCACACTTATGACCTTTAGTGTATTTTCTATCACAACTGTAACAAAGCCCTTTTTCTCTTTTTTCTTCCAATTGTTGTGGTGTCAACCTTATAGGTTGTGGAAGACTAGGGGCAACAACACTTCCGTCTTTATAGTTGTGAGTAGTATGCTTCCTGGTTGCCATAATTTTGCTTTCCATTTTTCTTGCTAACCTGAATGCCTTCTCTAAAGAATCAGGTTCCCAAAGGCGAACATCATGTTGGATATTATCCTTTAAAGACCCTATGAACACATCAATCCTATGCTCCTTTGGAATATCTTTTACCCTTATGTTCAATTTTTGGAACTCCTCAATGTGCTCCATTGCTGAACCCTTTTGTTTGAGACTTATCAATTGGCTAAAAGAAGTGTTGCTTTTTGTATCTTCATAATGTGCTATCAATTCTTCCGTAAAAATTGCCCAAGTGATAAATTGTTTACCAGAGCAAAGCCATTGATACCATACAAACTGATTTGGTTCCAAATATACAGTTACCATACGTACCTATTGTGCGTTTTGCACATTATTGAGATCGAATTTCAGAGTTGTTCGCGCTATATTTGTGGAGATATGATCTGAGGAAGTTGGTCTTTTTGCAGACTCCTGAATTACATTGCAAACAGGTGACCTGGGGAAAAGCGTCATAACTTTCTCTCTGGGGATCGAATTGAAATTTCGTAAGAAGGTACAGAAAGAGGACAAACTGTAGTTTCGTTTATGCATTTTTCAGATCCAAAGGTTGAAACAGTGACTCGTGGCACGTCATACAAGTTGGCTCTACTGAACTAGTCTATAATCAAGTCACTGTGGGAGATTTCGTATAACTCTTCCTTGGAGAATCCAATTTGGGTCAGACTTGTGGCATTGGAAAGAGGACATAGAGGGCTACTGAAAGTCACAAATTCAGATCTAGATGATTGGAAAGTAGAGAGATACATCAGAGGCAATATCGAGCTCCTACAAAGTGAAAAAAGGTGTGTAGGTTTTCTTAAATGTTTGCTTAAGCTTGGTTTGAAAATTTATTTTGAAGGAATTCAAAGGGCATAGTAGACCATTATTATCGGTAACTGATGCCCCGAGGAAAGAAAATGAAAACACACAAAAGGTACATATTGCAACTTTATATTTGGAACCAAATCAGTTTGTATAGTATCAATGGCTTTGCTGTCGTAAACAATTTATCACTTGGAAATTTTTACGGAAGAATTGATAGCACATTATGAGGATACAAAAAGAAACACTTTTTTTAGCCAATTGATAAATCTCAAACAAAAGGGTTCAATAATGGAGCACATTGAGGAGTTGCAAAAATTGAACATAAGGGTAAAAGATATTCCAGAGGAGCATAGGATTGATGTGTTCATAGGGTCTTTAAAGGATAATATCCAACATGATGTTCACCTTTGGGAACTTGATTCATTAGAGAAGGCATTCAGGTTAGCAAGAAAAATGGAAAGCAAAATTATGGCAACCAGGAAGCATACCACTCACAACTATAAAGACGAAAGTGTTGTTGCCGCTAGTCTTCCACAACCTATAAGGTTGAAACCACAACAATTGGAAGAAAAAAGAGCAAAAGGGCTTTGTTACAGTTGTGATAGAAAATACACTAAAGGTCATAAGTGTGCTGAGAAGAAATTATTCTACATAGATTGTGAAGAGGAAGAAGAAAAGGAGCAAGAAAGGTCAAAAGAAGAGGATATACTCCAGGAACAAAGCCTAGATAAAGAAGAAATGAATCCGACCATATCTTGTAATGCATTGGCGAGAATTACCACTCCTCAAACCATCAAGATAGAAGGACAAATCAACAAGAAAAAGGTAATAGTGTTGATTGATTCAGGAAGTACCCACAATTTTATTCATTGTAAGGTAGCAAGAGAATTGAATTGCTTCTTATATCTAGCACCAGAGTGTCAAGTGATGGTTGCAAATGGAGGAACAATAAATTGCTCGGGAAAGTGCCATAATATCAAGCTATCCATGGGAGAATATGTATTGACTAGCCCAATGCTTTCCATTCCAATGGGAGGTGCTGATGTTGTACTAGGAGTCCAATGGCTACAATCCTTTGGTACAATAGCTTTTAATTTTCAAGAACTTTTCATGAAATTTTCTGTGGAAGGAAAGGAAGTTGAATTAAGGGGTATTGCAGGGAAACCGGGAAAGATAATCAACTCTAACGGTATGACAAAGCTTCTAAAAAAGGAACAAAGAGGTGTAATTGCACAATTATGTTCGCTAGATGTGTCCACAGTGGAATCATCTATTTCTCTAGATCTCCAAAAAGTCTTGGAAAATCATTCCAAGGTATTTGAGACTCCCAAAGGTCTCCCACCTATTCGTGATCATGATCATGCTATTCATCTGATTCCAGGAAGTGTTCCTCCAAACATCAGGCTGTACAGATATCCCTATGCCCAAAAGAGTGAAATTGAACGTATGGTTGCAGAAATGCTAGAAGCTGGTATAATTCAACCAAGTCAAAGTTCTTTCTCTGCTCCAGTGGTATTGGTGCACAAGAAGGATGGATCATGGCGCATGTGTCCGGATTATAGGGAGCTCAACAAGCTCACTATTAAATATAAGTTTCCCATTCCTGTCATTGATGAATTACTGGATGAATTGCATGGATCAATTTACTTCACCAAGTTGGATCTTCGTTCAGGATATCATCAAATCAGAATGAAGATGAAGACATTCCGAAAACAACATTTAGAACTCATGATGGTCATTATGAATTTTTGGTCATGCCTTTTGGCCTTACCAATGCACCTTCAACATTTCAAGGTTTGATGAACTCAATTTTCAAACCATTCCTTATTAAATTTGTGTTAGTATTTTTTGATTATATACTAATATACAACAAGTCTTGGAAGGATCATGTTGAACATGTTAACATGGTGCTACAACTATTGGAGGAGAAACAATTATATGCAAAAAGATCCAAATGTTTCTTTGGAGTACAAGAGGTGGAATATCTGGGTCATATTGTATCTGCGAGGATTTCTCGGGTTGACAGGGTATTATCGCAAGTTTGTTAAGAATTATGGGAGAATAGCAGCACCTCTAACAACATTATTGAATAAAGATGAATTTTCATGGACTCCAGAAGCAACAAAGGCATTCGAACATCTTAAAGAGGCAATGTGCCAAGCACCGGTCTTAGCTACACCGGACTTCACAAAAACCTTTATTGTGGAATGTGATGCTTCAGGAAATGGAATTGGTCTTGTTTTAATGCAAGATGAAAGACCCATTGCTTTTGAAAGTCGTCCAATCAAGGGAAAGTTTTTACACAAAGCTATTTATGAGAAGGAAATGTTGGCAATACTCCATGCACTTAAGAAATGGCGACCCTACCTAATGGGAAGACACTTCAAGGTAAAAACGGATCATGATAGCCTTAAATACTTTTTAGAACAAAGATTATCCTCTGAAGAGCAACAAAAGTGGGTCACAAAGATGTTGGGTTATGACTTTGAAATCATCTACAAAAAAGGGAAGCAAAATTTGGTGGCAGATGCACTCTCAAGAAAGGATGAGGATGTGGAAGCATTGTTGTGCGCCATTTCTATTATCCAACCAGATTGGATAAACGAAGCAAGGGAGGAATGGAAGAATGACGAAGAAGTGTGGGCACTTATTCAAATGTTACAACAAGATTCCAGTATGTCTGATACATTTAGCTGGCAAAATGATTCGTTATGGTACAATGATCGCTTATACCTTTGTAAGAATTCCCAGCTAAAACAAAAGATTCTTATGGAATTGCACACTTCTCCCTTAGGAGGGCACTCAGGATTTTTAAAAACTTACCACAGGGTTAAGAAGGAATTTTTTTGGGATGGCCTTAATCAGATATTCAAAAGTTTGTGGCGGAATGTTTGGTTTGCCAACAAAATAAAGTTGAAACAATTAAGACACCAGGTCTATTACAACCTTTATCCATTCCAAGCCAACGTTGGGAGAAGGTTTCAATGGATTTTATCACAGGTTTACCCAAGTCTGAGGGAAAGAGTGTCATCATGGTGGTAGTTGACAGATTTACCAAGTATGCACACTTTTGTGCATTATCACATCCATTAAAAGCCAGTACAGTTTCTACTGCATTTATGGAAACAATTCAAAAGCCACATGGAAACCCAAATATTATTGTAAGTGAAAGAGATCCCATTTTCACTGGAAATTTTTGGACAGAATTATTTCCTTGTCTTGGTACTCAGTTAGCTCATAGCTCATCTTATCATCCTCAATCTGATGGGAAAACTGAGATAGTAAACAAATGTTTGGAAGGATATCTTCGTTGCTTTGTATCTAATAAACAGACACAATGGGTCAAATGGTTACTGCTAGCTGAATGGTGGTATAACGCTTCCTTCCATACAGCAACAAAAATGACCCCATTTATGGCACTTTATGGGTATCATCCACCATCCATCACATCATATTTAAGAGAAAATTCTAAGGTTCAAGCAGTGGAACATCACATTGAACATCAACAAGAAGTCCTCCAACTCTTAAAGGATAACCTCGTGTTGGCACAGAATAGAATGAAACAACAGGCAGATCAACATCGTAGCGAAAGAAGTTTTGATGTATGTGATTGTGTATTCCTACGGCTACAACCATATAAGAAAATGTCCCTCAAGCAAGCTAAGAAGGATAATAAATTATCACCAAAGTATTATGGTCCATACAAGGTGTTGCAAAATATTGGTACTATGGCATACAAATTGGAGCTTCCTACAGCTTCTCGATTGCACCCAGTTTTCCATGTTTCATGTTTAAAGAAGGTTATAGGTGACAAGCTCCCAGTTCAAACAATATTGCCAGAACTTGACGAGGAAGGAAAAATTATATTGGAACCGGAAGCAGTCACAGAAACAAGAACTTGACAGCTACTAAATCAATCAATTTCGGAGTATCTTATCAAGTGGAAGAACTTATCCGCTGAAGATTCCACATGGGAGGATGAGAATTTTATCCAGAAGCATCTAGAACTTCTCAAGCGTTGAGGACAACACTTTTTTGAAGGAGAGGGGCATGTTGGGTCCCTATAATACTAGTGATTACCCCATTACTATTGTAGTTGTACCCCTTATTAATATTGTTGTGCCCCTATTGTCCCCACATTGTTATTACTGTGCCCCATAGAATCCCTCTATTGTTATTTTTGTGGCTTTATATTAATATTGTTAGGTCGGCTGGGTTATATTGTGACTCCTTAGACTCCTATATATAGAAAGGAGGTTTTTCATTTGAATCATCCAAGAATTGTTCATTTATGTAATGTAAAGGAGGTTCCCCCCTCGAAGAGGCTGAATTCTAAGGCGTTGATCTATCTTTTCTATATTTTTCTTGAGCTGGTTTCATAACACCTTGGCTTTGACATAATGTTTGCAATATTTTAAGACTGTTGCCTGTAACTGTTTGATATGCTCGGTCATTCCTGGTTCCTTAAAAAATTGACGATATTCACCAACGAAAATGGCAGCATTCTGTGGCTTGGATCGAGTCCATAGAAGGCGATTATCTTCATTGTGTCTTGCTGAAAGGAAGGCATTCTGCCACGTGAGCTGGTTGGCAAGGAAAGGGACAAAGGCTCTAATCTGAATGTCACCAACCAGAGGGTTCAGATTGAGTTTCCTATCCTCAGGGATGACTTCATTATGGAGATATAGTTCACAGAGTAAATTTTGTTCACTGGGAGATGCTTTTCTGAAGGTTTTCACAAACTGTTTAAGTGTAGATACCTCATGAGGTATACCATCTCTAATTGCCTTTATTTGGAAGAATGCTAAGCATTCTGCAAGAAAGAGAGAGTAATTGGAGGATGGTTTCCTGGTGGCTAGTAATCTTTGAACCAAATTAAACATGAGGAGCAATCTAGTTTTTAACTGTTTATTTTCCCTGTTTTGTGCACGAGATTGTTCCAAAACTTCCCAATTTGCATATATATGATTTTTCCATGATAATTTGTGCTCCTGCAAGATCTTTTCTTGTGACATAACATATTCCTTCTTCCATTTATCCATTTGTGCTTGAGTGCTGCTAGTCTGAGTGAAGACAGTTTTTGTAGGCCGGGGTTCAGTCTAAGTAAACACAGTCTTTGTAGGCCGGGGTACAGGACTTTCGGTTTTAACAATCACAGTAGGCCAAGGTATTTGTGGTTTAACCTCTTTTTCAAAAATCTTTGAAGGCCCTACTAGTTCTTGTGTGACAGCAGGGTGTTCCTCTTTAATTGCAACAAAAGTAGATGCAGGGGTGGCTCCAGGCAGTGGAACTTCAACTATTTTATAACTGGCTTGATGATAAATATTACCACATTGGCTGCACATATATTCATTATACCGATCTTTCTCTGTACTCTTCTCAGCTGCGGATGCTGCATGAGCTAAAGTATATAAATTAAGTTCTCTGTCATAGGCTTCCCTTGCCGTTATTAATTCCTGTTTGTAAGCTTCGAGTTCTGATTTTAGAAACTCATTTTCCTATAGAAGTGAAGCCAAGGTGACTAGGCTTTGTGTAGCAGTGGCAGTTTCAGTAGCTGATTCTAGTGAATGAAAGGCTTGTTGTTTTGTAGCAGCTTCATCATTTGGAGTCTCAGCAGGTGGTTCTTGTGTGGCAATTGCTGAATCATCGGCTGGTTCTTTAACAGTTACATCATCCTGAGCATCCATATTTTGCATATCAACATATGGTTCTTGTGTGGCAGCTGCTGTCTCGGTAGCTGGTTCTTGTGGGATAGCTACGGTTTGTGCAATGTCCTAGTTATCTATGTTTTGCTCATCAGCAGTTGATTCTTGTGTAGCAACTATTGAATCGGTAGCTGGTTCTTGTGGGGCAGCTACATCTAGGTCATCTATTTTCTGTTCATCATCAGTTGGTTCTTGTGTGGTAACTGCTGGATCAATATCTGGTTCTTGTGGGGCAGCTACATGCTGTACACCATCTTGGGTATCTAGATTTGGTGGATCAACAGCTGGTTCTTGTGTGACAGTTGCTGAATCAGTAGCTGGTTCTTGTGTGGCAGCTACATTTTCTGAAAGAAATGATGTCACAAAATCCTGGGCATCTTGCATTTCATTACCCGAGGGTGAGATAGGTAAAGGTTCAGGGTCTTGGGACTATGGTGGGGTATGGGGTTTTAGGGTAATAAGTGGGGAATTTGGGATGGTGGTAATAGTTGCTACTTCAGTAGACGTCCTCGTTCGTCTTCGAGGTAAAAAGGCAGGGATAGCAGTGGTTTTTCTTTTGTGAGTGGTTTTATTTAGAGGAGGAGGGTCATGAGGGATGGTAGCTTCTTTGATTGAGGCCCTTGTTCATCTTTTTGGTAGGGAAGCACCCTTTTCTTGCCTTTTTCTTTTTAGCTTAGCAATGGGAAGGTTATCATCAGAATCATCACTAGGAATGTGGACAGTGGGAGTGGATGATTCTGCTAAATTATGGGATGGAGTTAATGTGGTGGGAGGGTCAATTGGATTAGCTGATGTGGGTGGTGGAATTTCCGGGGAGTCAGAAATGCTCCCTGGTTGCTATTCGGAAGGATTTTCAACTTGCTGAGGGATTCCAGGAGTTTGTTGAGGAATTTCAACTGTTGTTTGAGGGATTTCAGTGGCTTCTTGGGGAATTTTAGCTGTTGTTTGAGGGATTTTAGCGGCTTCTTGGGGAATTTCAGCTGCTGTTTGAGGGATTTCAACGGCTTCTTGGGGAATTTCAGCTGCTTTTTGAGGAATTTTAGCAGCTTCTTGGGGTTCTAGGGGTGGATTGTTAGGCGGGGGAGGGTTTTGCCGAGTCAAACCTCTTTGAATTAATAACTAGACGAGAAGATGATGGGTGAGGGAAAGAAGTGGGTATTTTGCATGCATACAGTAATGTGACATATTCTATAGACACCCAAGTAGATAATACAACATATTTAATAGTCAACCATGTCTCAAATGATTTAACAGGACAAAATCATGGTGATAGACTACCTGGTAGCGACCTTTGCAGGTGAGATAGTGCTTGACAAATTCGGCAACCGTCGGCCATGGAAGTGGTAATGAATGAAGTGCAACACCCTTGCCTTTAGGCTCTACCCACTCTCTAGGTAGAAGGAAGTCCTGTTGTGCATTAAGAATGATGTGTTTATGAATAAACCATCGAGTGCCAACGGCTGGTTGGCTTGAAACTTGTGCTATATCATCCTCTGAAACTGGAATTCAAACTCTTTGAATGGTAGAATAGCCATCCCATAAATTACGTGAAAATTCAAGGACTTGCTGTCGATCAAATCCCTGGAGCCTCCGAAAATAATCTACCCAACTGGCATGCTGAAAAATATGATATACCTCTAGGTGTAATTCTAATAAAGCTATCGAACCACGCTCATATCGAATAGTAGGTCCTCCCATAGTTACCAGCTTCAGTAAAATGCATAGTGACAAACCGAGTTACCGCACCCGAAACAGAGTAAATTTACAAATGAGTTCATGGAATAATAAGATAGAGACGGTGTGATGAGATGTAATCGTGGGTAAAAAACGACGGTGATTGGTGTGTTGTGAAATGATGGCGTGATGATTTGATATTTCCCCCAACTACGGCTAGACTAATGAGTTTTAAATGTACGGCAATCGTGGTAATAATTTTGTAATGTTTTCATTTGACTATAGTTTAATAATATTTAGACATACAAATACATACCTTGTGTTTACCTTTGATTGATATTCCGAAAATATATAGTATACATTGCTAATAGATCATCAATGGTTATGGAGAAGGGGTTTTGAAAAATGAGGGTAATTGTATGAAAGGCCTACATAATGATAGGAGAAGGCAGTGAAAGAACAATGCAATAGATGATTCTCACAACTGAAAGTAATGTATATTCATTCCTTGAGAAGAAATGGTGTTTCAGCAACAGGGAAAATGGTAAGAGTTAGTGTTTCAGCAATGGGAAAAATGGGGAAAGGTTGGTGTTTCAGCAACGGGAAAATGGATGGAAATTGGTGTTTCAGCAATGGGGAGAAGAATGTTGCTGTAAATGGGAGAAATAAGGAAAATGTTGCTGAAAAATACTTATGATAAGAATGGGAAAGATGTTGCTGAAAAATAATGGGGGACATAAGGAGGGGAAAAAGGAAGAATGATCAAAATGGGGGAATGAATTGTGAATTGGAGTGAGATAACAATGCTTCACAAGATGAAGCTTAAATCTGCTTGCAGTAAGATTGTTCTTTTCAACCAGCCTCCCTACATCTGAGATCTGCAAAATAATCAATTGTAACATGGCAACCCTTGACAGGGATTATTAGTTAAGAAATCTAATCTAATACTAAAAAGAATACAATGCAGAAATTAAATGCAATGAGGGGTAGCAGGCTCCCCCAAAAAGATATAATGTGAATCTGCCATGCAGGTAGCTTTAAAATCCTCTTTAGAAATGGGCTGCTGGTAGGGATGAAGCCGATACCCATTTACTAATAATGGTGTTCTAGAATCATCAATTGTTAGGAGCCTTACTGTTCCATTGGGAAAAACAGTATCTATTTCGTAAGGTCCCAACCATCTTGTTCGTAATTTCCCTTGAAAATTTTCAAACCGAGAGTCATACAATAAAGCCCAATTACCTTTTTGGAACTGCTTATGCTTAATAGTTTTATCATGCCACCTAGTTCTTTGCAGTTGCATCATAGTTTTTTGATGGATGGCATCTAACCTCTTTTCATCCAATTCTTGAAGCTGCTACAACCTGGCTGTCTGTGCATTAGTCAAATCAAGGTTAACAGCTAAAGCAGTTCTTAAGGTTTTAATCTCAAATTCCACAGGAAAAACAACACTTTTACCATAAACCAATTCATAAGGAGAAAATCCTGTAGTGTTCCTCCAGGTAGTTCTGTAAGCCCATAATGCCTCAGGCAGCCTTTGAGACCAATCCTTCCTATTTTCCTTCAATGTTTTTGTTAAAATCACTTCTATGACCTTGTTTGTACTTTCCACCTGAACATTGGCTTAGGGGTGGTAAGGTGTAGTCATTTTATGATGAATATGATATTTTTGAAGTGTGGCTTTAAAACCATGAGAATTGAAAGGAGGTCCTCCATCTGTAATTAGTTCTCTCGGCACTCCAAATATAATAAAGATTTCTTCAAATAGAAAAGTTAAAACAACTTATTCATTAGCTCTAATAAGTGCCCTAGCTTCCACCCATTTAGTCATATAATCTGTACAGACCAATATGTAAACTCTTTGACTGGATGGGGGATTGATGGGTCCTATAAAGTCTAGAGCCCATCTTTCAAGGGTTCAAGTATTACCTAGGGATTCAATTGAATTTCATCTCTATGATTAGGTTGACCCATTCTTTGACAGCTATCACAGGCCCTAACATATTTCTTCGCATCCTTGAAAAGTGAGGGCCAATCATAACCCATTCTAAGAATTTTATGTGCTATCCTCTTATTAGCAAAATGCCCTCTGCAAAGTCCATCATGACAAGCCTTCAATATATCATAAACCTCATCTTCTCTAATGCATCTTCGGATTTCATGATCAAGTCCTGTATGGAAAAGACACCCACTTATCCAGCTATACCGAGCACTTTGTTGAATGATCTTTCTTTTCTCCCGATGTGATAGGTGTGATGGTAGCTTCCCTGCAACCAGATAATTGGCAATGTCTGCATACCAAGGTGAGTGAGCAGATACTGCAAATAAATACTCATCAGGAAAGGAATCATCTACTGGAGTATTATCATTAGTTTTTATCTGAGAAAGGAAATCAGAAACTACATTTTCTTTACCTAGTCGATCTACAATTGTAATATCAAACTCTTGTAATAGCAATAACAACCTAGTAACTTGAGCATTTGTGATAGATTTGTTCATTAAATACTTAATAGCCAAGTGGTCAGTATGAACAAAATTAGGATAACCAGTAATGTAATGTCGAAATCTATTAATAGCATAAATGACTGCTAAAAAGTCTTTCTCAATAACCGTGTAATTAAGCTCAGAAGAAGTCATATTCTTACTAATGAAATAAATAGCATAAGGAAGATGATTTTCTTCTTGTCCCAAGACAACTCCAATTGCAGTGTCCAAAGCATTAGAGGATATATGAAAGGGAAGTGCCCAATCAGGTCCCCTTAGAATAGGAGCTGCAGACAACTGATGCTTAAGTTCATCAAATTCTTTCTAGCAAAGATCAGTCCACTTAAATTCAACATTTTTCATTCCACTTAAATTAAGTGGACTGATCTTTGCTAGAAAGAATTTGATGAACTTAAGCATCAGTTGTATGCAGCTCCTATTCTAAGGGGACCTGATTGGGCACTTCCCTTTCATATATCCTCTAATGCTTTGGATACTACAATTGAAGTTGTCTTGGGACAAGAAGAAAATCATCTTCCTTATGCTATTTATTTCATTAGTAAGAATATGACCCCTTTTGAGCTTAATTACACAGTTATTGAGAAAGAATTTTTAGCAGTCATTTATGCTATTAATAGATTTCGACATTACATTACTGGTTATCCTAATTTTGTTCATACTGACCACTTGGCTATTAAGTATTTAATGAACAAATCTATCACAAATGCTCAAGTTACTAGGTGGTTATTGCTATTACAAGAATTTGATATTACAATTGTAGATCGACCAGGTAAAGAAAATGTAGTTTCTCATTTCCTTTCTGAGATAAAAGCTGATGATAATACTCCAGTAGATGATTCCTTTCCTGATGAGTATTTATTGTCAGTATCTGCTCACTCACCTTGGTATGCAGACATTGCCAATTATCTGGTTGCATGGAACCTACCATCACACCTATCACATCGGGAGAAAAGAAAGATCATTCAACAAAGTGCTCGGTATAGCTGGACAAGTGGGTGTCTTTTCCATACAGGACTTGATCATGAAATCCGAAGATGCATTAGAGAAGATGAGGTTTATGATATATTGAAGGCTTGTCATGATGGACTTTGCGGAGGGCATTTTGCTGATAAGAGGATAGCACATAAAATTCTTAGAATGGGTTATGATTGGCCCTCACTTTTCAAGGATGCGAAGAAATATTTTAGGGCCTGTGATAGCTGTTAGAGAATGGGTCAACCTAATCATAGAGATGAAATTCCATTGAATCCCCAGGTAATACTTGAACCCTTGAAAGATGGGCTCTAGACTTTATAGGACCCATCAATCCCCCATCCAGTCAAAGAGTTTACATATTGGTCAGTACAGATTATATGACTAAATGGGTGGAAGCTAAGGCACTTATTAGAGCTAATGAATAAGTTGTTTTAGCTTTTCTATTTGAATAAATCTTTGTTAGATTT
Source organism: Pinus tabuliformis (assembly GCA_031772625.1). Lineage (NCBI taxonomy): Eukaryota > Viridiplantae > Streptophyta > Pinopsida > Pinales > Pinaceae > Pinus > Pinus tabuliformis. Next base: position 1,278,468,927 of record CM062809.1, read on the forward strand.
GGAGTGCCTAGAGAACTAATTACAGATGGAGGACCTCCTTTCAATTCTCATGGTTTTAAAGCCACACTTCAAAAATATCATATTCATCATAAAATGAATACACCTTACCACCCCCAAGCCAATGTTCAGGTGGAAAGTACAAACAAGGTCATAGAAGTGATTTTAACAAAAACAGTGAAGGAAAATAGGAAGGATTGGTCTCAAAGGCTGCCTGAGGCATTATGGGCTTATAGAACTACCTGGAGGAACACTACAGGATTTTCTCCTTATGAATTGGTTTATGGTAAAAGTGTTGTTTTTCCTGTGGAATTTGAGATTAAAACCTTAAGAACTGCTTTAGCTATTAACCTTGATTTGACTGATGCACAGACAGCCAGGTTGTAGCAGCTTCAGGAATTGGATGAAAAGAGGTTAGATGCCATCCATCAAACAACTATGATTCAACAGCAAAGAACTAGGTGGCATGATAAAACTATTAAGCATAAGCAGTTCCAAAAAGGTAATTGGGCTTTATTGTATGACTCTCGGTTTGAAAATTTTCAAGGGAAATTACGAACAAGATGGTTGGGACCTTACGAAATAGATACTGTTTTTCCCAATGGAACAGTAAGGCTCCTAACAATTGATGATTCTAGAACACCATTATTAGTAAATGGGTATCGGCTTCGTCCCTACCAGCAGCCCATTTCTAAAGAGGATTTTAAAGCTACCTGCATGGCAGATTCACATTATATATTTTTGGGGGAGCCTGCTACCCCTCATTGCATTTAATTTTTGCATTGTATTCTTTTTAGTATTAGATTAGATTTCTTAACTAATAATCCCTGTCAAGGGTTGCCATGTTACAATTGATTATTTTGCAGATCTTAGATGTAGGGAGGCTGGTTGAAAAGAACAATCTTATTGCAAGCAGATTTAAGCTTCATCTTGTGAAGCATTTTTATCTCACTCCAATTCACAATTCATTGCCCCATTTTGATCATTCTTCCTTTTTCCCCTCCTTATGTCCCCCATTATTTTTCTTCAACATCTTTCCCATTCTTATCATAAGTATTTTTCAACAACATTTTCCTTATTTCTCCCATTTACAACAACATTCTTCTTCCCGTTGCTGAAACACGAATTTCCATATATTTTCCCGTTGCTGAAACACCAGCCTTTCCCCATATTTCCCATTGTTGAAACACTAACTCTTACCATGTTCCCTGTTGCTGAAACACCATTTCTTCTCAAGGAATGAATATAAATTACTTTCAGTTGTGAGAATCATCTATTGCATTGTTCTTTCACTGCCTTCTCCTATCATTATGTAGGCCTTTCACACAATTACCCTCATTTTTCAAAACCCCTTCTCCATAACCATTGATGATCTATTAGCAATGTATACTATATATTTTCGGAATATCAATCAAAGGTAAACGCGAGGAATGTATTTGTATGTCTAAATATTATTAAACTATAGTCAAATGAAAACATTACAAAATTATTACCACGATCGCCGTACATTTAAAACTCATTATTCTAGCCGTAGTTGGGGGAAATATCAAATCATCACGCCATCATTTCACAACACACCAATCACCGTCGTTTTTTACCCACGATTACGCCTCATCACCCTGTCTCTATCTTATTATTCCATGAACTCATTTGCAAATTTACTCTGTCTCGGGTGCGGTAACTCGGTTTGTCACTGTGCATTTTACTGAAGCTGGTAACTATGGGAGGACCTACTATTCGATATGAGCGTGGTTCGATAGCTTTATTAGAATTACACCTAGAGGTATATCAGATTTTTTAGCACGCCAGTTGGGTAGATTATTTTCGGAGGCTCCAAGGATTTGATCCACAGCAAGTCCTTGAATTTTCACGTAATTTATGGGATGGCTATTCTACCATTCAAAGAGTTTGAATTCCAGTTTCAGAGGATGATATAGCACAAGTTTCAGGCCAACCAGCCACTGGCACTCGATGTTTTATTCATAAACACATAATTCTTAATGCACAGCAGGACTTCCTTCTACCTAGAGAGTGGGTCAAGCCTAAAGGCAGGGGTGTTTCACTTCATTCATTACCACTTCCATGGCCGACGGTTGCTGAATTTGTCAAGCACTATCTCACCTGCGAAGGTCGCTACCAGGTAGTCTATCAGCATGATTTTGTCCTGTTAAATCATTTGAGACATGGTTGACTATTAAATATGTTGTATTATCTACTTGGGTGTCTAAAGAATATGTCACATTACTGTATGCATGCAAAATACCCACTCCTTTCCCTCACCCATCATCGTCTCGTCTAGTTATTAATTCAAAGAGGTTTGGCTCAGCAAAACCCTCCCCCGCCTAACAATCCACCCCTAGAACCCCAAGAAGCTGCTAAAATTCCTCAAAAAGCAGATGAAATTCCCCAAGAAGCCGCTGAAATCCCTCAAACAGCAGCTGAAATTCCCCAAGAAGCCGCTAAAATCCCTCAAACAGCACCTAAAATTCTTCAAGAAGACACTGAAATCCCTCAAACAACAGCTAAAATTCCTCAACAAACTCCTGGAATCCCTCAGCAAGTTGAAAATCCTTCCGAACAGCAACCAGGGAGCATTTCTGACCCCCCAGAAATTCCACCACCCGCATCAGCTAATCCAATTGACCCTCCCACCACATTAACTCCATCCCATAATTTAGCAGAATCATCCACTCCCACTGTCCACATTCCTAGTGATGATTCTGATGATAACCTTCCCATTGCTAAGCTAAAAAAAAAAAGGCAAGAAAAGGCTGCTTCCCTACCAAAAAGACGAACAAGGGCCTCAATCAAAGAAGCTACCATCCCTCATGACCCTCCTCCTCTAAAGAAAACCACTCACAAAAGAAAAACCACTGCTCTCCATGCCTTTTTACCTCGAAGTCGAACGAGGACGTCTACTGAAGTAGCAACTGTTACCACCACCCCAAATTCCCCACTTATTACCCTAAAACCCCATACCCCACCATAGTCCCAAGGCCCTAAACCTTTACCTGTCTCACCCTCGGGTACTGAAATTCAAGATGCCCAGGATTTTGTGACATCATTTCTTTCAGAAAATGTAGCTGCCACACAAGAACTAGCTACTGATTCAACAACTGTCACACAAGAACTAACTACTGATTCAACAACTGTCACACAAGAACCAGTTGTTGATCCACCAAATCTAGATACCCAAGATGGTGTAGAGCATGTAGCTGCCCCACAAGAACCAGATATTGATCCAGCAATTACCACACAAGAACCAACTGATGATGAACAGAAAATAGATGACCTAGATGTAGCTGCCCCACAAGAACCAGCTACCGATTCAGTAGTTGCTACACAAGAATCAACTGCTGATGAGAAAAACATAGATAACTAGGACATTGCACAACCCGTAGCTATCCCACAAGAACCAGCTACCGAGTCAGTAGCTGCCACACAAGAACCATATGTTGATATGCAAAATATGGATGCTCAGGATGATGTGACTGTTACAGAACCAGCCGTTGCCACACAAGAACCACCTGCTGAGACTCCAAATGATGAAGCCGCTACGAAACAACAGGCCTTTCATTCACTGGAATCAGCTACTGAAACTGCCACTGCTACACAAAGCTCAGTCACCTTGGCTTCCCTTCTATAGGAAAATGAGTTTCTAAAATCAGAACTCGAAGCTTACAAACAGGAATTAATAACGGCAAGGGAAGCCTATGACAGAGAACTTAATTTATATACTTTAGCTCATGTAGCATCCACAGCTGAGAAGAGTACAGAGAAAGATCGGTATAATGAATATATGTGCAGCCAATGTGGTAATATTTATCATCAAGCCAGTTATAAAATAGTTGAAGTTCCACTGCCTGCAGCCACCCCTGCATCTACTTTTGTTGCAATTAAAGAGGAACACCCTGCTATCACATAAGAACTAGTAGGTCCTTCAAAGATTTTTGAAAAAGAGGTTAAACCACAAATACCTTGGCCTACTGTGATTGTTAAAACCGAAAGTCCTGTACCCCGGCCTACAAAGACTGTGTTTACTTAGACTGAACCCCGGCCTACAAAAACTGTCTTCACTCAGACCAGCAGCACTCAAGCACAAATGGATAAATGGAAGAAGGAATATGTTATGTCACAAGAAAAGATCTTGTAGGAGCAAAATTATCATCGAAAAATCATATATATGCAAATTGGGAAGTTTTGGAACAATCTCGTGCACAAAACAGGGAAAATAAACAGTTAAAAACTAGATTGCTCCTCATGTTTAATTTGGTTCAAAGATTGCTGGCTACCAGGAAACAATCCTCCAATTACTCTCTCTTTCTTGCAGAATGCTTAGCATTCTTCCAAATAAAGGAAATTAGAGATGGTAGACCTCATGAGGTATCTACACTTGAACAATTTGTGAAAACCTTCACAAAAGCATCTCCCAGTGAACAAAATTTACTCTGTGAACTGTATCTCCATAATGAAGCCATCCCTGAGGATAGGAAACTCAATCTGAACCCTCTGGTTGGTGACATTCAGATTAGACCCTTTGTCTCTTTCCTTTCCAATCAGCTCACGTGGCAGAATGCCTTCCTTTTAGGAAGACAAAATGAAGATAATCGCCTTCTATGGACTCGATCCGAGCCACAAAATGCTGCCATTTTCGTTGCTGAATATTGTCAATTTTTGAAGGAACCAGGAATGACCGAGCATATCAAACAGTTACAGGCAACAGTCTTAAATTATTGCCAACATTATGTCAAAGCCAAGGTGTTATGAAACCAGCTCAAGAAAAATATAGAAAAGATAGGTCAACGCCTTAGAATTCAGCCTCTTCGAGGGGGCAACCTCCTTTACATTGCATAAATGAACAATTATTGGATGATTCAAATGACAAAACCTCCTTTCTATATATAGGAGTCTAAGGAGTCACAATATAACCCAACCGACCTAACAATAATAATATAAAGCCACAAAAATAACAATAGAGAGATTCTATGGGGCACAGTAAGAACAATATGGGTAAGGGGTACAACTACAATAGTAATGGGGTAATCACTAGTATTATAGGGACCCAACATGCCCCTCTCCTTCAAAAAAGTGTTGTCCTCAACGCTTGAGAAGTTCTGGATGCTTCTGTATAAAATTCTCATCCTCCCATGTGGAATCTTCAGCGGATATGTTCTTCCACTTGATAAGATACTCTGAAATTGATCGATTTCGTAGCTGTCGAGTTCTTTTTTCTGTGACTGCTTCCGGTTCCAATATAATTTTGTCTTCCTCGTCAAGTTCTGGCAATATTGTTTGAACTGGGAGCTTGTCACCTATAACCTTCTTTAAACATGAAACATGGAAAACTGGGTGCAATCGAGAAGCTGCAGGAAGCTCCAATTTGTATGCCATAGTACCAATCTTTTGCAACCTTGTATGGACCATAATACTTTGGTGATAATTTATTATCCTTCTTAGCTTGCTTGAGGGACATTTGCTTATATGGTTGTAGCCGTAGGAATAACCAATCACCTACATCAAAACTTCTTTCGCTACGATGTTGATCTGCCTGTTGTTTCATTCTATTCTGTGCCAACACGAGGTTATCCTTTAAGAGTTGGAGGACTTGTTGTTGATGTTCAATGTGATGTTCCACTGCTTGAACCTTAGAATTTTCTCTTAAATATGATGTGATGGATGGTGGATGATACCCATAAAGTGCCATAAATGGGGTCATTTTTGTTGCTGTATGGAAGGAAGTGTTATACCACAATTCAGCTAGCAGTAACCATTTGACCCATTGTGTCTGTTTATCAGATACAAAGAAACGAAGATATCCTTCCAAACATTTGTTTACTATCTCAGTTTTCCCATCAGATTGAGGATGATAAGATGAGCTATGAGCTAACTAAGTACTAAGACAAGGAAATAATTCTGTCCAAAAATTTCCAGTGAAAATGGGATCTCTGTCACTTACAATAATATTTGGGTTTCCATGTGGCTTTTGAATTGTTTCCATAAATGCAGTAGAAACTGTACTAGCTATAAATGGATGTGATAATGCACAAAAGTGTGCATACTTGGTAAGTCTGTCAACTACCACCATGATGACACTCTTTCCCTCAGACTTGGGTAAACCTGTGATAAAATCCATTGAAACCTCCTCCCAATGTTGGCTTGGAATGGATAAAGGTTGTAATAGACCCGGTGTCTTAATTGTTTCAACTTTATTTTGTTGGCAAACCAAACATTCTGCCACAAACTTTTGAATATCTGATTTAAGTCCATCCCAAAAAAATTCCTTCTTAACACTGTGGTAAGTTTTTAAAAATCCTGAGTGCCCTCCTAAGGGAGAAGTGTGCAATTCCATAAGAATCTTTTGTTTTAGTTGGGAATTCTTACATAGGTATAAGCAATCTTTGTACCATAACGAATCATTTTGCCAGCTAAATGTATCAGACATACTGGAATCTTGTTGTAACGTTTGAATAAGTGCCCACACTTCTTCATCATTCTTCCATTCCTCCCTTGCTTCGTTTATCCAATCTAGTTGGATAATAGAAATGACGCACAACAATGCTTCCACATCCTCATCCTTTCTTGAGAGTGCATCTGCCACCACATTTTGCTTCCCTTTTTTGTAGATGATTTCAAAGTCATAACCCAACATCTTTGTGACCCACTTTTGTTGCTCTTCAGAGGATAATCTTTGTTCTAAAAAGTATTTAAGGCGATCATGATCCGTTTTTACCTTGAAGTGTCTTCCCATTAGGTAGGGTCGCCATTTCTTAAGTGCATGGAGTATTGCCAACATTTCCTTCTCATAAATAGCTTTGTGTAAAAACTTTCCCTTGGTTGGACGACTTTCAAAAGAAATGGGTCTTTCATCTTGCATTAAAACAGCACCAATTCCATTTCCTGAAGCATCACATTCCACAATAAAGGTTTTTGTGAAGTCTGGTGTAGCTAAGACCGGTGCTTGGCACATTGCCTCTTTAAGATGTTTGAATGCCTTTGTTGCTTCTGGAGTCCATGAAAATTCATCTTTATTCAATAATGTTGTTTGAGGTGCTGCTATTCTCCCATAATTCTTAACAAACTTGCGATAATACCCTGTCAACCCAAGAAATCCTAGCAGATGCTTTATGGATGTGGGAATTTTCCATTCCTTAATGGCTTTAATTTTGCTAGGGTCTACCTTAACTCCTTCATGAGATACAATATGACCCAGATATTCCACCTCTTGTACTCCAAAGAAACATTTGGATCTTTTTGCATATAATTTTTTCTCCTCCAATAGTTGTAGAACCCTGTTAACATGTTCAACATGATCCTTTCAAGACTTGCTGTAGATTAGTATATCATCAAAAAATACTAACACAAATTTTCTAAGGAATGGTTGGAAAATTGAGTTCATCAAACCTTGAAATGTTGAAGGTGCATTGGTAAGGCCAAAAGGCATGACCAAAAATTCATAACGACCCTCATGAATTCTAAATGTTGTTTTCAGAATATCTTCAATCTTCATTCTGATTTGATGATATCCTGAATGAAGATCCAACTTGGTGAAGTAAATTGATCCATGCAATTCATCTAGTAATTAATCAATGACAGGAATGGGAAACTTATATTTAATAGTGAGCTTGTTGAGCTCCCTATAATCTGGACACATGCGCCATGATCCATCCTTCTTGTGCACCAATACAACCGGAGCAGAGAAAGAACTTTGACTTTGTTGAATTATACCAGCTTCTAGCGTTTCTGCAACCATACGTTCAATTTCACTCTTTTGGGCATAGGGATATCTGTACGTCCTGATATTTGGAGGAACACTTCCTGGAATCAGATGAATAGCATGATCATGATCACGAATAGGTGGGAGACCTTTGGGAGTCTCAAATACCTTGGAATGATTGTCCAATACTTTTTGGAGATCTAGAGAAATAGATGATTCCACTGTGGACACATCTAGCGAACATAATTGTGCAATTACACCTCTTTGTTCCTTTTTTAGAAGCTTTGTCATACCGTTAGAGTTGATTATCTTTCCCGGTTTCCCTGCAATACCCCTTAATTCAACTTCCTTTCCTTCCACAGAAAATTTCATGAAAAGTTCTTGAAAATTAAAAGCTATTGTACCAAAGGATTGTAGCCATTGGACTCCTAGTACAACATCAGCACCTCCCATTGGAATGGAAAGCATTGGGCTAGTCAATACATATTCTCCCATGGATAGCTTGATATTATGGCACATTCCCGAGCAATTTATTATTCCTCCATTTGTAACCATCACTTGACACTCTGGTGCTGGATATAAGAAGCAATTCAATTCTCTTGCTACCTTACAATGAATAAAATTGTGGGTACTTCCTGAATCAATCAACACTATTACCTTTTTCTTCTTGATTTGTCCTTCTATCTTGATGGTTTGAGGAGTGGTAATTCCCGCCAATGCATTACAAGATATGGCCGGATTCATTTCTTCTTTATCTAGGCTTTGTTCCTGGAGTATATCCTCTTCTTTTGACCTTTCTTGCTCCTTTTATTCTTCCTCTTCACAATCTATGTAGAATAATTTCTTCTCAGCACACTTATGACCTTTAGTGTATTTTCTATCACAACTGTAACAAAGCCCTTTTGCTCTTTTTTCTTCCAATTGTTGTGGTGTCAACCTTATAGGTTGTGGAAGACTAGCGGCAACAACACTTCCGTCTTTATAGTTGTGAGTGGTATGCTTCCTGGTTGTCATAATTTTGCTTTCCATTTCTCTTGCTAACCTGAATGCCTTCTCTAATGAATCAGGTTCCCAAAGGTGAACATCATGTTGGATATTATCCTTTGAAGACCCTATGAACACATCAATCGTATGCTCCTCTGGAATATCTTTTACCCTTATGTTCAATTTTTGGAACTCCTCAATGTGCTCCATTATTGAACCCTTTTGTTTGAGATTTATCAATTGGCTAAAAAAAGTGTTTCTTTTTGTATCCTCATAATGTGCTATCAATTCTTCCGTAAAAATTTCCAAGTGATAAATTGTTTATGAGAGCAAAGCCATTGATACTATACAAACTGATTTGGTTACAAATATAAAGTTGCAAGTACCTTTTGTGTGTTTTTATTTTCTTTCCTCGGGGCATCAGTTACCGATAATAATGGTCTACTATGCCCTTTGAATTCCTTCGAAATAAATTTTCAAACCAAGCTTAAGCAAACATTTAAGAAAATCTACACACCTTTTTTCACTTTGTAGGAGCTCGATATTTCCTCTGATGTATCTCTGTACTTTCCAATCATCTAGATCTAAATTTGTGACCTGCAGTAGCCCTATATGGCCTCTTTCCAATGCCACAAGTCTGACCCAAATTGGATTCTCCAAGGAAGAGTTATATGAAATCTCCCACAGTGACTTGATTATAGACTAGTTCAGTAGAGCGAACTTGTACGACGTGCCATGAGTCACTGTTTCGACCTTTGGATCTGAAAAATGCATAAAAGAAACTACAGTCTGTCCTCTTTCTGTACCTTCTTACGAAATTTCAATTCGATCCCCAGAGAGAAAGTTATGACGCTTTTCCCCAGGTCACCTGTTTGCAATGTAATTCAGGAGTCTGCAAAAAGACCATCTTCCTCAGATCATATCTCCGCAAATATAGTGTGATTTCTTCTCAAATGGGTTTTTTTTTCAACTTCTTAAACGTCGCAAAAAAAATTTATAGCGAAAATTCCACGATGACCTGTTTGGAGCAGTGAAACCCTAGAATCCAAAGCTCTGATACCAAATGTTATGAAACCAGCTCAAGAAAAAGATAGAAAAGATAGATCAACACCTTAGAATTCAGCCTCTTTGAGGGGACAACCTCCTTTACATTACATAAATGAACAATTCTTGGATGATTCAAATGAAAAAACCTCGTTTCTATATATAGGAGTCTAAGGAGTCACAATATAACCCATCCGACCTAACAATAATAATATAAAGCCACAAAAATAACAATAGAGGGGTTCTATGGGGCACAATAATAACAATATGGGGATAATAGGGGCACAACAATATTAATAAGGGGTACAACTGCAATAGTAATGGGGTAATCACTAGTATTATAGGGACCCAACACAAGGGAGCCCTTTCCTTATAGGCAAACAACCTATTTTGGGAACAGTCTCCTAAGGAAAGGAAGGAATATCATCCCTTTAACCCTCTTAATCTTGAAACAGCAATTTCACAGCTACCTAACTATGTCAAATGCATTCAATAGTGTCCCGAAAAATGGTTAGGGTATCATTTTCATTTCCCTATTCTACGGCTACCAGCACAAGAATATAAGGCTTACTTCAGGTTGTCCAAAAAGGAGGAGCTAGCAGCATGGCAGAGATTACAAAATGTTCATGGTTTCAGAGACTTGGCCAAAGATCTCCCTATGCAAATCTCCCTTTACCTGATAATGTGCTGAAAACTACACTGATTAAAGGGATGAAAGAAAAATGGATAGAAACATTAAATATTATGGGTAAAGGTGACATATATCAAGAAGATTATGCTGATATTATTAAATTGTGTATTAGGTGCTCAAGGTGTAGTACAAGATTGAAACCAGCAGAACGTGACATGCCCACCAGGGACAACAAAATATCTGGCGGAACTATCACTCGTATAGAAATCAGAAATCTGCTAGAGGATTTTAAAACAAATATCTTGGGAACTCTGACCATGCAATTAGACATCATGCAGGCCAAGAAAAAACAGGCTGAAGCAGAACAGAACCTGGTGATATTTTTCCCGAGATGCAGGAAGAAGCATAGTCACAAAGAGTGTCCACTAGATATGGTACAAACTTGTGCCATATGTACGAAAAATCACACTACAGAAAGCTGCCCATCACTACCAAGAATGAAAGCAGTCTATAAGGAGGTAGAGGAAGAAACATAACTAGTCTACTTGCTAAATCAGCGTCACCAATGGCAACCACGACAAACAGGTACACCAACTGATCCATCCTCTTTCTTTCAAACTTCACAATATAATTCACAACAATATCCAGGAGCCATGTGGCAGAATCAGCCATCTTTTTCCAATTGGTCACAACAACCATTCCCTATGCCACCCTGGCCCAACCAATCAAATCAAAATAACAATTGGCCAAATTCCTCTTACTTCCCACTATTTTGGTAGAATAATGCATATCAATCTGAATGGCCACCCTTGACTTCACGGAACCAGAACTAGCAGTAAAGTTGGCAAAGACCTAAAAATCAGCCAGTAGGAAAAATCCCCCTACCTCAACCCCAACACCCTACATATTGCAATAGAACCCTTAAACCAACCTACGACTGTAGCTCCCAGCCCAACCCAACCAAAACCCCAACAACAAACCAGTTCAATCTGTGCAAATTATTGAAGGACCAGAGCCAGAAACCGAGTTAAGGGAGTGCAATGAGATTCAGTTAAGATCTGGGAGGATAATAGAATCAAAGGGGGATAAAAATAAACAAAGTGAAGATCAGTTACCTGTAGAACAAGTACCACAAGTGGAGAACATGGTTAAACAGAAAACTCACGATCAAACGATCATTCTCCACCATTCCCATAAAGATTAATCATACTCTGCCTAATAGAATACCTCGATTTTGATCTTCTCGGAGAATTGAAAAATTTGTGTATAAAAATACCGCTCCTCTAGGCTATTCAAGACATTCTAATTTATGAAAAAACTATTAAGGAATTATGTATGAAGAAGCCAAAGAGGAAAATAAAAACAACCCCAAATGTCCATGTAGTCAGTACCTTATCTGATTTACTATTAGGCAGAGAAACACCTGTAAAATATGAGGACCCAGGAAATCCTATAGTCACTATGCAAATAAATAGATGCTCCTTCCCCAATGCATTAGTCGATTTAGGGGCAGCAATCAATATTATTACAACCAAAACTTGCTAAAAGCTTGGCATTACATCCTTGGACCCAACCACAACCTTGTTGGAACTGGCTGACCGATCGGTAGTCAAACTAGAAGGCACATTACAGGATGTAATGGTGTCAGTAGACTCCTAGGAATACCCTGCAGACTTTCTGATCATCAATCCTAGAAACTGACTCGATGGACATCCCCTAATTCTAGGTAGACCTTGGCTAGCAACCGCGGATGCTTACATAAGCTATCGAATAGGCAGCATGACTATAGCAAGAGGAAGTAATGTGAAGAATTTAGCCTTATATCCTCCACCTTAGCCAAGTTTAACAATAATAAAAACCAGAAAACAACCTGTATCATATCTAACTGAAAACATTAGATCACCGCTAACCATAGAAGATGCTCTCGAATTTAAGGATCAAACAGAAGATGACATCATTAACACTTACATTAACCAACCAGATGCCATATCCCATCTAAAATGTCACATGATCAAAGCAGCCCTCGATAACGAAATAGAAGAAGATCCCTTAAAAGATATTAACGATCAATCAATACCAACAACTTCTGTTTATAACAGTAAAACCATATAAAATGAGCCAGGAAAAACTTTGAATATTAACAAAATTTTGACTGTTGACCAAGAGTAGAAGCTTGTTCAACTCCTTAGAAAATATAAAGAGGCCTTTGCATGGGATTACCCTGACATGAAAGGGATTGATCCCCAATTATGAATGCACCACATTTATACAGAGAAAGATGCCAGGCCCTTTCGACAACCTCAACAGAGGTTAAATCCTCGTCTTAAAGATATTTTTAAAGCTTAACTACAAAAATTGTTAGATGTAAACTTCATCTACCCCATATCTGACAGCAAATGGGTCTCTCCATTAGTAGTGGTGTCGAAAAAGAATGGAAAGTGGCATATATGTGTTGACTATAGAGAGCTTAATAAAGCAACCGAAAAAGACCATTTCCCCTTCCATTCATCAACCAGGTCTTGGACACATTGGCAGGAAAAAAATTCTTTTCTTTCCTAGATGGCTTTAGTGGATATAATCAAATTCAGATTGCCCCTGAAGATCAGGATAAGACTACCTTTACTTGCCAATGGGGAACATTCGCTTACAAGGTCTTACCTTTTGGGCTGTGTAATGCACCTGCCACATTTCAGAGGGCTATACTCAGCATTTTTTCAGATCTGATAATGAAGGGCTCGAGGTGTACATGGATTACTTTACACCTTATGGAGATGACTTCGAGCCAGTGTTACAAACATTAGAGAAAGTTCTGCAAAGATGCATTGCCACCAGACTCTGTTTAAGCCATGAAAAATGCCACATGATGATGATCAAAGGCATTATCTTGGGTCATTATATCTCAGCAGCTAGAATCTACGTAGATCCAGCAAAATTACAGATAATTATTTTAATACCTACTCCTTCCACACAAACTGAGGTACGCAATTTTTTGGTATTTTCTGGCTATTATAGAAGATTTATAAAGAATTTTTCCCAAATTATTGCACCACTATATGCATTAATAGGAAATATTGATTTCATTTGGATTGATAAATGTGACAGTTCTTTTGAAGATTTAAAATGGCTTGTATCAATAGCCCCAGTATTAAGGGGCCCAAACTAGCATTTTCCATTCCATATTTCATCTAACGCTTCAAACACAGCCATTGGAGCAGTTCTCGGCCAGGAGGAATATAAAAAGCCATATGCAATATACTATATCAACAAAAATCTATCTCCTCCTGAATTAAATTATACTGTTACTAAAAAAGAATTTTTCGCTGTAATTTATGCTATTAATAAATTTAGACATTATATAACAGGATACCCTGTGGTTTTATACACTGATCACTCTGCTATTAAATATCTAGCTAATAAACTTGTTACAAATGGAAGAGTGACAAGATGGTTGATTCTTTTGCAGGAATTCGATATCACTATCAAAGATCGACCAGGAAAAGAAAATCCAGTAGCAGATTTCCTTTCACGTATGCCAAAGACAGATGACTCTGTAACAGTAGAAGACCAGTTTCCTGATGAACATTTATTTGCTGTAACCATGAAAACACCATGGTATGCAGATGTCACAAATTACTTGGTAGTAGGCAAGTTACCCAAGCACCTGACACCTAATGAAAGAAAACAAATAGTACAGCGCAGCACGCGATTCTCTTGGATTGGAGGCTATTTATTTCATATAGGGGCTGATATGCACATTAGAAGATGCGTCAGGGAAGACGAGATCTTTGACATCTTGAAAGCTTGCCACGATGGGCCTTGCGGCAAACATTTTGTAGATTGCCGGACTGGTCACAAGGTATTACATATGGGCTATTACTGGCCCACCATTTTTAAAGATGCCAAGAAGTTTGTCCAGGCATGTGACAGTTGCCAAAGAATAGGATGCCCTGGACAATATGATGAGATGCCCCTACACCCACAGACAGTCATTAAACCTTTTGAGAGATGGGTGTTAGATTTCATCCGTCCAATAAACCCATCATCTAATTAAAAGACATATATATTAGTTGCAACAGGGTATGTGACTAAATGGGTGGTGGCAGAGGCACTACCAAGGGAAAAAAAGGACTCGGTAATCCACTTTATTGTCCAACTATTCGTACGATATGGCTTGCCTAGAGAGGTAATTACCGATGGAGGACCACAATTCATAGGCCATAAGACCGCTGCAACATTAAAGAATTGTCATATCAGGCATAGAATCATGACTCCATACCACCCGCAAGCAAATGGCCAGGTAGAAAGCACCAATAAGGTAATCGAGGCAATACTCACAAAGACAGTTGCATCACATAGACGTGACTGGGCTACCCGATTGCCCGAAGCCCTGTGGGCATACTGCACAACATGGAGAAATACCATGGGATATTCCCCATATCAACTAGTGTTTGGCAAAGAACCTATCTTCCCAATTGAATTTGAAATCCAGACATTGAGGATAGCTTAGGAGGTAGGCTTGGACTTAAACGAAGCACAGATTAATAGGCTACATCAAATCAATGAATTGGATGAAATCCAGCTATCATCTCTTCAGCACACTGCACTGATCCAACAACAAAGAGCGAAATGGCATGATGCCCTTATCAAAAAGAAAATCTTCCATGAAGGAGATTGGGCACTCCTGTATGATTCTAGGTTCCAGGATTTCCTGGGAAAACTCCAGACTAGATGGTTAGGACCTTATGAGATACAAAAGGTGCATGATAATGGCACTCTCACATTAGCCACCATCGATGGGTCTGGCTACTCTTTTAAAGCGAATGGACATCGAGTACGACTCTATCACAAACCGCTTACCAGGGAGTCCTTTTGCCAGCAATTACGGGAAGATTCCACCATACAAATTCTTGTTGAGGAGGGCAACCCATCCTTAGCATTGACCCAGTGAATAATTCATTTGTTTTTGAAATTTGTACATAAATTTTTCTTTCTATCTTGATTGAATTTTCTTGTATAAATTGTATATAAATTCTTTTTTTTTCTACTTTTCCTTTGTTGTTCCCTCTAAGGAACAATTGTTGTTCCCTCCAAAGAACAACTGTCATTCCCTCTAAGGAACAACAATTTTGTGTACATATTTTTCATGTTGTTCCCTTTAAGGAACAATTGTTGTTCCCACTAAGGAACAACTGTTGTTCCCTCTAAGGAACAACTGTTGTTCCCTCTAAAGAACAATAGTCCCCAATATATTTGATTTCCATGTTGTTCCCTTCAAGGAACAGTTGTTGTTCCCTCTAAGGAATAACTGTCGTTCCCTCTAAGGAAAAGCAATCCCCTGTATATTTGATTTTTGTGTTGTTCCCTTCAAGGAACAGTTGTTGTTCCCTCTAAGGAATAGTTGCCGTTCCCTCAAAGGAACAACAGTCCCCTGTATATTTTATCTTCGTGCTGTTCCCTTTAAGGAATAGTTGTTGTTCCCTCTAAGGAACAACTGTCGTTCCCTCTAAGGAACAACAGTTCCTTGTATATTTGATTTTCGTGTTTTTCCCTTTTAAGCAATAGTTGTTGTTCCCTCTAAGGAACAGTTGTTGTTCCCACCAAGGAACAGTTGTTGTTCCCTCTAAGGAACAACAGTTTCATGTGTATTTGATTTTTGTTGTTCCCTCTAAGGAACATCTGATGTTCCCTCTAAGGAACAATAGTTTTCTGTGTGTTTGTTTTCTTGTTGTTCCCTCTAAGGAATAACGGTTTTGTATGGATTTGTTTTCCCGCTGTCCCCTTTAAGAAACAACTACTGTTTCCTTTAAGGAACAACTGTTGTTCCCTCTAAGGAAAAACTGTTGTTCCCTTTAAGGAACAACGGTTGTTACCTCTAAGGAAGAACTGTTGTTCCCTTTAAGGAACAACAATTTCGTGTATATTCTTTTTTGTTGTTCCATCAAAGGAACAACTGTTGTTTCTTCTAAGGAACAACTGCTATTCCCTCTAAGGAACAACAATTTCATTTGGATTTGTTTTCTCATTGTTCCCTCTAAGGAACAGCTCTTGTTCCCTCTAAGGAACAACAATTTCATTTGGACTTATTTTCTTGTTGTTCCATTTAAGGAACAGCTGCAGTTCCCTATAAGGAACATCCACTGTTCCCTCTAAGGAAAAACAGTTTCGTTTGCATATGTTTTTCCACTGTTCCATCTAAGGAACAACTGTTGTTCCCTCCAAGGAATAGTTGTTGTTCCCTCTAAGGAATAGCAATTTTTCGTCCAACTATTTTTTCTCTTTTTGTTGTTCCCTCCAAGGAACAGCTGTTGTTCCCTCTAAAGAACATCGCTTTCAGTGTGCAATTTTTCTTCCTGTTGTTCCCTATAAGGAACAACACCGTCATGAATATATCCTTTTGTTGTTGCTGACACGGAACAACACCATCCGCGTGTATTTTTCTTTCACTGTTCCTTACAAGGAACTATTGTTGTTCCCTCTAAGGAACAACACCTTTCCCTGTGTCTTTTCTTGTTGTTCCCTACAAGGAACAACACTCTTTGTGTAAGGTTTCCTTTAGGAAATAATCACTTTGTGAACATTATTTCACTTTTTATGACCCTCTATCAAGCAAAAGGGTAAACATATATATGAAAGGATACAAATCTAAGGATTACTGGAACAAGCAAGTATTGAATATTATCATCTTTAAACAAGATTTCTTTGTATTGATCGAAAAAGAAAGGACACAACCATCTATATCACTTCACTGTCCTCATTTCCATTATAAATAAAAAATATTGAGTACTTGTACCATGCTAGTTCTTCCCTAAACCCTATAACTCTCTCTGTTCATTATCATCAAATAAGGCTAAGGGCGTACTTTCTTCTATTTGATATGTTTAGACTTCTTCTGCCATTCCTACTCCTAAGGAGTGTTGAGCCACCCTTTATGTATAAATAGGAAGTGTTGTTCAATATATATATATATATATATATATATATATATATATATATATACTAACAATTATACGATTTTGTTACAGATGGAAGATAGGGGGTCTCATCATGAGCCAGCCTACCATGATCATAAGGAAGTAGCAAAGTGGCATTTCCACTATGGCCACCACACTAGTGATATGATCCAATGGATGAATCAAGAAATAAAAAGTCCTTGGAATATGATCCATTCCCACTTTTTTCTATTTGATATGTTTAGACTTCTTCCGCCATTCCTACTCCTAAGGAGTGTTGAGCCACCCTTTATGTATAAATAGGAAGTGTTGTTCAATATCTATATATATATATATATATATATATATATATATATATATATATATATATATATATATATATATATATATATATATATATATATATATATATATTTACTAACAATTGTATGATTTTGTTACAGATGGAGGATAGGGGGTCTCATCACGAGCCAGCCTACCATGATCATAAGGAAGTAGCAAAGTGGCATTCCCACTATGGCCACCACACCAGGGATATGATCCAATGGATGAATCAAGAAATAAAAAGTCCTTGGAACAGGAGGTCTCATCACGAGCTGGCCTGCCCACCTTTTGCTCCTTCCTAGTGAATGGCAATGTGTTCATCTGGTCACCAAGCCAGCACATTGGTCTCCACTCTGATAGCATAATGCACTTTCCTTATTTTACATAAAGGATCATGGTTCCAAAGGGTTAGAAAGCAACTCTGTCGAGGCTATAGATGCCTGCAGGAAACAGAAGCACTGCTGATGGTATTGAAGTCATATTTCCAACATCAATAGCTATTATAAGTCCTTTTCCTTACTTGGTATCTCTATTATAGAGCAATTATGTCCTAATTTATGTTGAACCTTTATGCATGGATATCTTATAAGAAATCAATCATAATAAGCTTTAAGTGGAATGACGACTGTGAAGTATCTTTTTTGTGTCAGATGTCCTTTTTCCCTTTTCGAAATCACCTCATAGCATCTCCTCACTAATTTATAATTATCGTATATGCATTGATTTTAGCAATACAATATATCTTGCGGTCCTTTCATAAATAGGCGTACCTTATCACTTCCACCATCCCTGTACGCCGACACCAGCATGATTTTCCTTCATTTACTCGGTCGAAGGTGACCTATCATTTCAAAGGGGGGGGAGGGTGACTCCCAAAGTACATTCCATAATTGTAAATCTTTAACGGTATTTCTATTGAAATATCATCCCATATAACGATCATAACAACTTGTTGTTCCATCGCTGGCTCTGTTTATTGTTGTGTTACCTATGCTAACTTGCAGTGTGTAGAATTTAGACAATATGAGAGGAAGAACAGTGCGCAGGGAGCCGCTGATACTAGCTGTTTCTGAGGCCGCCAGAGAAATTCTAGTCCGATCTTGGTGGGTCACATATTTCACACGATTTCAACAACCCAACAAAACAATCGCCATAAAGCTCTTGCAGAATTTATAGAACAGCCAGTCTATGGTGAGGGGCAGACAAATCACAGTCTCAAATGCTGTAATTGCAGAAGTTTCTGGATTACCAGCTGAAGGACCCGTATAGACGAACAAACGACTGAAGCTGCATGATGCCATGGAAATCTTTAAAGACAAAGGGAAAGAGCTGATCAACAAAGGAAAAGGAGTTTGACCATCATCCCTTGGAGAACTGTGGGGAGAACTAGCTAGAGTCATTTAGAATTTCATTACATGTGATGGGAGAAAAGACGTGGTAAGGCCACGTTAGCTTAGATTGTTAGCAGTATTGAAACAAAAATGTTCAGTAAATCTACCTGCATATTTGAATTTCTTACTGCATGATTCTGCTGAAAGAATAAGAAAATCCTGACACATAGAAATATTTGTAAGTCATCATTGTTTAATTAGGTTGATTGTTAGCTACAACCTCGCCCAACAGCAAACGAGTTGGAAAGAATTAATATTTTCCATAGAAGGGGGTTTAGCTTTACCTACTCCTAATCTTGTTCCAAAAAGGAAAAGGACTACCCACACAGAAAACATTCCACAAAAAGACACTCTGCCAGAATAGGGACAAGCTTGGGAACAGCTGAAAATCCCCAGGGTAGAACTAGCCAACCCATAGAACTAGCTAGTCTAAAAAGTGAGAAATATTTATAGTTGGAAGGACGGGATGACCTGGAGTCAGAACTTGAGGAGGAAACATAGCACTCTAGTGAAGAGGAAAGAAATGAAACAGAACTTCCCTCAACACCAAACACAAGTCCACAACGAGACTTATTGCATGATATTGATTTAGCCCATATTTTGGCCAATATGAAGAAATTTATACAGCCCGAAAACCCGCTCAAATTTAACATTGGAGCATCTCAATCAGAAGAAAACTCTGGCCATAACAGGAGTCCAGAAAATGTAATTTGTGAAGTAGAAACAGGTGCAGAAGTCACTCAGGAAGAGACAGACCAACCTGGCGATATACCTCCAGAAGAACCTAGCCAGGTAAACCTAAATATAAAAAATATAGACCAAAAAGAAGACAATCAATCTTAGGACGCAGTTCCTTTAGAGTAGAGTCAAAATGAGCAACCAGGCCCATTAAGAGCAGAAACGACCAGCAAAACACTTGATCCCCTTAAAAAGAACAAAGCCACAATTAAAAAGCTTAGAAAGGAACAACAGAGGCTACGCAAAATAGTAAAGAGGCTCAAACGAAAAATAAGGGAGTTATCAGCAGGGAAAATCCCAGACAAAACCCCAAAAACAATAAATGCAGCCACCCAAACTAAATTGCAAAAAACAGAAGCTACAGGAACTCAAACTGGGCCCATAATCACTGAACCTGATAGGAAACAACAAGAATTTTTTTGTAGAAACAGCTACCCAAACAGAGGCCATACTTTCTCAAGACTTAGCCATTCAGACAGAGATGGCACCCTCCTATAGCACATCTACCCAGACAGAGGTTTGGGCCTCCAATAGCAAAGAAACACAGACAATCAACATCCATTCTCATAGTAGGGGTACATAGACAAATACCCAAGCCAAATATGTCATGATGAGCAATGACCCCAGCATAGTGAATCTTCAAGCAGATTTAGCCCAGGCTCGACTTACCATAGAACACCTTGAACTAGAAACAGTCCCCCAGCAGAAATACCAGGAATTACAAAAGTAGCTTCGAGACATGAACATCTCAAAAAGTGAGGCATTTGATAAATACAGAAAGGCAGAAGAGAGGACTGAGAAAATAAAGCTCAGATTGGAAAAGGCCAGGAGTCAAATGGATACTATTTTCTCCTTATATACTGACATATTGGCATGCAGATCTCCTACCAATAACTATGCCCTATTTTTGATGGAATGATACTTACAATTGAAGATCAAATCTGTCAAAACCGGAAAACCGATAGAGTTGAAAACAATTGAGGATTTTATAAACTATTGCAAACATCATGGGGTAAAAGTACAGAGGCTTCTGTGTGAATTTTATTTACACAATTTTGTATTAGAAGAAGAAACTGAAAAGAACCCCAGTCCTTTTGTAGGGGATGTACAATTTCAAGCTTTTATTTCATTCGCTGTTAACCAACTGAAATGGTTCAAAGCTCAAAACATGTTCCAGAGGCAGGAAAATGGACTGGAACTTTGGGTTAGGGGTGAACCAAAACACGCGTTACAAATGCTGGCCAACCACAAAAGGTTGATGAAGAGGGAAGGAGTAATCAAAACTTTGGGGCCTATTCAGAAAGAAATTGTCCAAAAAGGAGTCAAGTATTTCCTCTCCATTTAGGAAAGCTCCTTGGCCGAAGCAAAGTTCAGATGGACAGTTTCCAATAACAATGTACAAAATAGAGAGACATTTAATTACAAAAACTTTAAACTGGCTGTAGAATGCTTTGTCATTTATAGTAATCTCATCCTAAGGGAAGGTTGTTATTGGCTAGGCTGTCGGTTCTGTAGCCCTATTATTTGGTATCCTGATGAGGGTTACAAGGCTATATATGAACTACTTGAAGGACAGACAGGGCACATCTTTGAAATATTGGCCAAGAATAATGCTTTCAAACCGCTTTACGACCTTCCTTCTCTAGCTTATTCCTTGACTGCTCTGCATACAAACTACATGGTTTTCATGAGGACATGAAAAAGGGTAAGCAGGGGAGTATATTGGGTCATGGAAAAGGTATACATTTACTATTAACTTATTATCCCTTTCCTTTATTCTCTATCCCTCTTCTTGCCTCTTTCTTCATTTACTGGTGTTTGGAGCACTGAGGTCTCCACTATTGTTTCCTGCCTAGGAGGCACATTCTCTTGAGCCTATTGCTCTGTAGAAATGGGAGCTTCAGCCACTTGTTCTTGCTGTTTTGGCTGCTCTTTTTGTTGTTCTGCTGTAGGGGGTGGCTGTTCCTGCTCCATCTCCTTTTCTTTACCCTCGCTGGCTGCCTGTGGTGTAGTTTTAGCTGCTTGCTGGTGGGCTGTAGAGGATGAGGCAGCTGCTCCAAGTTGCCTTTGAAAAGAAGAGGAAACCTGCCCACAAGTTTCCAAGTCAGCTTCTTTCTCAAGTTTCTTTGCTTCTCTTTGTAGTATTTCCTCTCTAGGACTTGCTTCCTCTAATGTGCCCTCTTTCCATCTTAACAAATTGGCATATTTCTCAATGTGTGGCAGCCTGACATGATCATAGCTAGCCAATTTAAACTTGACCCTTCTAAGACTAATGAAATGATTGGGGTCATAGGGTGACCAGAGGAAACTGGTTTTCAATTGGAGGCCCTCTAGGATCTTATCTGCTTCTTTCCATCCTTCTTCTCTTTTGTTATAAAGAAATGGGCCTAGCTGGTTTCTGATTTTGAGCTGTACCTTCTTGTTTTTGCTGTGGAAATGGACCATGTCTGCATTTCCAAACTGCCTGAAATATTCTAAGGCAAAGAGTCTCATAGGGACATATCTTGGCAGTCTATATGGGGCCAATTCACAGCCATATATTCTGATCACTGTATGGTTTTGGTAAAAGTACCAATCCCCAATGATGTAGGCCTTTGAGAGCTGGAGAATCCTTTGCATCTCATCTATCAATCTTGGAGGAGGGGTGCCCAATAGCAAGGACATAGCTGGATGGATAAAGAGGTCTATGAACTCACAGTAGCTGTATGGTGAATAAGATGTGTGGTGAAAGACTGAAGTCCAAAATACCACTGATCTTGGGTTTCCCTGAGCATCAAACTTCTTGAGAGGAATAGGGAAGCCATCAGGTTGATAAAATAGGAACAAGTGATAGATGTATGAAGTGTATCTAAACACCTTTTCCCTCTCTAGATTCATCAATTGCTCATGAATCTTATTGGCAATGTATGCAGCATAATCATAGTGCACAAAAGGAGGCATTCCAGGGGAGAAGATAGACATCATTGCCAGAATGGTTTCATCAGCATCCTCAGCTGATTTGTAACCCAGGACATAACTGATCAAATCCACAAGCAACCTGCCCAACTCATTAAAATAGACATTTCCTATAGGAGGTGTTCTCACAGTTTGAGAGCCTGATTCAATGAATAGCTGATTTATCTTTAAGATTTGGGCACTAGATAGCTTGCCTCCTTTCTTTAGCAAGTCCATCATGGAAAGAGGAGTCAATGGCTTTGTAGAGTGAAAGTTCAGCATCTGATTTATAGCCTCAGGGGTGACATGGAACAAAACTGCACCTGAGGTATTGAGGACAGCTCTTTGACATGGGTCATAGTTGGCACTGCATCTGTGAATTAAATCTGGAAGGACATTGACTTGAGGGAGGTTATAAACAGGCAAATTGGAGTCCCAAATCCCTAGAATATCAGTTCCATTGAGGTGCTGGGCCTTCAGCTCATTGAGTACATGAATATTATATTTGGTGTGCATTGAGAGTGTTTCTGTCATCTGGTAATCTCTATCACCCAGGGCCTGCCATTCCAACTCTCTGTGTGGGGCATTCAAGGGTGGAATGTTTAGTGCTACTGGTGTTTCCATGGTTAATTAGTACTCTGAATTGTACTAGAACTTGTTTCACTAGGCAGAGCAACACAGAGCAATATTTTTTGCAGAAGTAAGGCAATTTGCAGGGGAAGCAGGGTGAATTATGGTGAGAACAAATTGAAATGCTCCTGAGATAGTCTAATGAGCAAATACTGGGACTAAAAACTGTTTTCCCGGAGAATTAGTGCAGCAAGGTTTTCACGAATGCGCAAACTGACTGTAAATTGATGAAAACCTGGCTCAATGTGGACTTCTGTAGGCGAATTTCGACCTTATAACTGAAGATGAATGCTGGTCACCGGGGATTTGCTGGTAATTACAGTGATTTCTCTCTCTTTTCTCACTTGTTTTGGTGAATTTATACAAAAAACCAGGCGCGGAGGGGAAACTTTGGATAAATACCTGGTGAACTTTGGCAATGGTGGCAAGTGCAGACAGATTGAGGGCGCCCACGGTCCTTAAGTCGATTTCTGCAGGTTGGCTGCGAAATGGTCGTAATTTGCATGCAGAGAGCAGAAATAGTTCTTTTGGCAAAAGTGATAAAAAAACGCGAAATTTGGTGAAAATATGGACATTTTGGGCTATTGGCGCTTTTTTTGGATGACGTCAGCATGACGTCATCGGGTGGGGTCGGGTACGGAAAGGTGACGTGGCGGCCTGTGAGTGGTCCACGGGGACTGGTGAGGTGGCGGACAGGTAGGAGCGATGGCGGGTCGGGCGCTGACGCAACGCTGACTTGGCATGACGTGGGCGTGACGGGGGCGGGCGGTAAACTAGAGTGGTAAGCGGTAATTTTGGACCGCTCTTTGTACGGGGGTGGTATTGGCAGGCGGCCTCCCGATACGATTTGGGAGCGACGCGTGGCACTGGCCTGACATCACCCTCTGACACTTTTCGGGAGGTAATGTCCGGACATCGGGGGCGGCCCGATATTGATCTGGGCCGTCGGATGGGAAAGCCCAGATCCGACGGTCGACGGGTCAATAAAATGAAAGGACGATACGGCAGCGGCGGGGAATAAACAATTATATTTCTTGAAATGTGCGCCCGGGCGGGACTTTGGAAACCAAAGAAATATGGGTTTTTTCCAATGTTTTTTGTTTTCAATGCGCTTTAATCAAAACTTTGGGTTAAGGGATAAAAGTGGGTTTATTGGTGTTTTTTGCAAATAGCGCGGGTTAGAGAAAATGTGGGTTTTTACAAGGTTTTTCGCAAATAATGCGGGTAAAACAGCTCAAAGGGGTTGTAAAGGGAAAAAGGGGTAGGGCTTAGGTTATTAAACCAACGTGGGGTTAGTTTAATCCCTGATTTTAAACAAACCATCTGCAATAAGACTTTGATTCTGCATGGTTATCCACATTTTGAACATAGGGCTAGAATGCCCAAGGGGAGGGATATATACATATTTTTTGGGGTTTTATACACCATGGTGTTATAGTAATAGGGAAAGGGGAACATAGGGGATTAAGCATAGATAGAGTTAGTGGTTAATGTGGGATGGAAGATATGGAGCAGAGGATGGAAAGACTAAGTTTTATAGGAAACAAACTTAGTTAGGAGTAGATCAAAATGAAAAGAACTTTTTACACAAGAAATGTGGCTCTTTATGAAACCAGAATCAACAAAAGAGTTTGACTTCTCTCATGAACAGAGGTGGTGTTGGGATGTTAGCAAGGAATGTGATGGGGGATAATTGGGAAGTTAGACATGCTTCATTTTGCTGCTACAAAACTGTTGAATAGGAAGACCTGCACTGACACCATGTTTTTCCTTTGCTTAGGCCAGTGAAATGTCATAAATCATGCTTCTGCAACCCCATCTACCTACCCATTCTATTGCCTAGCATTTTTTGTTACTTCAAGGAGGGTGCACTTAGACTTGCAAACCCTCATGTGCCTTTTCTTTTCCTTTGGCTTTTTCTTTTGATTTTCTATCTAAGGTTAGCCTTATTACTTCCAAGGCCCCAGATTAAACAGTTGGGAATCTTCATTCTCTACCTAACTACTTTATCTGCCAAGATTGAACAGTTTGGACAAATTTCTTTCTCTAATCTACAACAAAAAATTGAAACATGGCATGACCCAGCTTAGACTCTTGGACCACCCATTCAGAAGTAGGACAACATCAACCAACTATAGATATGTGTTTTCCACACAAATATGAGATCTTTGCATCACCAAAGTAGATCATATTGGCACTTCCCCTGCCAATCATGAAAAATGAAACCTATTGGTATAGGTAGCTAACAGCAGGAAGTTCAAGTAGTATACCACCACAGAGAGGAGACTTTAATAGAGGGAGCTTTTCACCCAAAAGAAGAGGCCAAGGAAGAGATATTCGATGTTATACATGTGGAGAATGGGGACATGGATCATGGGATTGTCCTCATAATAAAGAAACAAGTCAAAGGAATGTGAATGTGGCTGAGGCAAAGGAAGAAAAACCTCAAATTGCAAACAAGGAAGAATCCCCTGAAGTAGGAGAATCCCTGTTGTTGAAAAGGATTTTGCTTAAGGCAGAGAAAGAGACAGGAGAACCAGTGCAGAGAAAGAGTTTATTCAAAACTATATGCAAGTCTAAAGGAAAATGCTGCAAAGTGATAATTGATAGTGGGAGCATCGATAACCTTGTTTCTACAAAAATGGTGGACAAGATAGGATTAGTGAAAACAACACACCCTCCTCCTTACAAAGTGTCATGGTTGCAAAAAGGACATCATATTATTGTGACAAAACAATGCAAGGTAGAGATATAGATTGGTACTTATAAATATGTGTTATTGTGTGATGTAATGCCAATGGATGTATGCCATGTGTTGCTGGGAAGACCTTGGCAGTTTGATCAAAAATTTATTTATGATGGGATGAGAAATATTTATCCTCTGGAGAAGGATGGAAATAAACATACACTGTTGCCATTGAAGGATGAAGCTAATAAAGGAACAACTAGAAACAGTGTTATGCAGATTAGTGGAAAGGAGCCGTTGCAAGAGGTTGGAAAAGGTGAAGAAATGCATTTTGCTGTCATAGGGAGACCTAACGTAATTTTGACTTCCACAAACTTAGATGATTTAACTGAAGAAATCAAAACTTTGTTGAATGATTTTGCTGATATTATTGTGGATGAGTTGCCAAATGCATTGCCACCAATTAGGAGTATTAGTCATCATATTGACCTAATACCAAGAGCATGTTTGCCAAACAAGGTAGCATACAGATTAACTCCTCAGGAGAATGCAGAAGTTGGAGGACAAGTACAAGAACTAATGGATAAGGGACTAATCAGAGAAAGTCTTAGTCCATGTATTGTACCAACAGTACTCAGTCCAGAAAAAGGAGGTGAATGGCGTATGTGTACTGATTCCAGAGCCATAAACAAGATCACTATCAAGCATAGATTTCCTTTACCATGCATGGGTGATTTGATGGATTGTTTGAGTGGGTCAAAGTATTTTACTAAAATAGATCTGAAGAGTGGATATCATCAAATAAGAATTAGAGAAGGAGATTAATGGAAGACTACGTTTAAAACAAACAATGGTTTGTATGAGTGGTTAGTGATGCCTTTTGGACTCACTAATGCACCTAGCACATTCATGAGATTGATGAATAAAGTATTGAAGGAATATGCAGGCAAGTTTGTTATTGTTTATCTTGATGATATTCTAGTTTTTAGTAGAATCAAAGAAGAACATCTGGAGCATCTTAAGTTGGTTTTAAGAACTCTGCAGAAAGAGAAACTACTGATAAATATGAAGAAATGTAGTTTCATGAAAGAAGAATTAATTTACTTGGGCTTTGTAGTTTCTAAAGGAGGTTTGAAAATGGATCTATAGAAATTCCAAGTGATTTGGAACTGGCCTATTCCAAGGAACATATTTGAGGTAAGAAGCTTTCATGGTCTTGCAACTTTTTATAGGAAATTTATCAGAGGTTTTAGTGATATTTTTGCACCAATTCCTGAAACAATCAAGGATACTAATCAGCCATTCAATTGGACAGAAGCAAAAAACAGAATTTTTAATTTGCTGAAGAAGAAAATCACAGATAAACCAGTTTTAGCTTTACCTGATTTTGAAAAAGTATTTCAAATTGAAACAAATGTTAGTGGAGTTGCAATTGAATCATTTTTGAGTCAAGAACAGAGACCAATAGCATAATTTAGTGAGAAACTAAATGAAGCTAAGAAGAAGTATTCTTCTTATGATAAAGACTTTTATGCTATTGTGCAGACTTTAAAAAAATGGAGACATTATTTGCTACCAAAGGAGTGTATATTGTATTCTAACAATCATGCATTACAGTTCATAAACAACCAACCAAAATTGAACCAGAAACATGCCAAGTGGGTAGAGTTTCTACAGAGCTTTACTTTTGTGATCAAACATACCAGTGGTAAGTTGAACAAGGTTGCTGATGCTTTGAGCAGGGTAAATTTCATTGTGCAAGAATTAAGAGTTGGTATTGTAGGATTTGAAGAAATGGTTGATATGTATAAAGATGATGCAAATTTCAAAGATATTTATGCAGCTGTACAAAATCCAATAGTTCATAACATGAGTCAGTGGTTAGATTATCTTATCCAAGGAGATTTACTATTTAAAGGTAACAAATTGTGTATTCCCAAATGTTCTATGAGGGAAAACATAATGAAGAAGAAACACAGTGGAGGACTATCTGGTCACTTTGGACAAGACAAAACCTTTGCTCAGGTAAATGCTTTTTACTATTGGCCAAATATGTAAACTGGTGTTAAGAGATTTGTTGAGAGGTGCAGGATATGTCAGCATGCTAAAGGGAGAAGCCAAAATAGAAGATTGTACTAGCCATTGCCAATAACAAACCGACCATGGGATGCAGTTAGTATGGATTTTGTTTTTGGGTTACCTAGAACTCAAAGGGGGAATGATTCCATTTATGTTGTGGTAGATAGATTTTCCAAGATGGCACATTTCATTGCATGTAAAAATACTAGTGATGCAACACATATTGCTAATTTTATTTTTTTCAGAAGTTGTAAGGCTACATAGATTGCTTGTAAGTATTGTGTTTGATAGGGATAAAAAGTTTGTTGGGCATTTTTGGAGAACTCTTTGGAAGAAACTAGGTGCTAACCTTAGTTTCAGTTCAACATACCATCCTCAAATAGATGGACAGACCGAAGTGGTAAATAGAAGCTTGGGGAACATATTGAGAAGTTTAGTGTATCAAAATCCTAAGCAGTGGGATTTAGCACTTGATCAGGCAGAGTTTGCTTATAATGACACTCCAAACCAAAGTATTGGAATGAATCCATTTCAGATTGTTATTGGAATTAATCCAAGAGGTGTGTATGAGCTCAAAAATTTTGGTAAATAGGAGACAAGAAGTACAAAAGCTGAAGAGTTTGCAAACCAGATGCAGAGACTACATGAATATGTCAAAGAAGATTGCAGGAAAGTAGTGGCAAATACAAATAGAGAGATGATATGAAGCGAAGAGAAAAAGAATTCCAAGTGGGGGATTTAGTAATGGTATACTTGAGAAAAGAATGATTTCCTGCTAAGACTTACAATAAACTAAAGATGAAAAAGATAGGGCCACATAAAATTGTAAGAAAGTTTTCAACTAATGCTTATGAAATTGAATTGCCAAAAGGAATTGGAATATCACCTATCTTTAATGTTGCAGATTTGTATCCATACAAATAGGCAGAGACAGAGCTATAGAAGATGAAATTCAAGCTTTGAACTAGGAAGAACAAATGCCAAAGACAGTCAAGAAAGAGGTGGAAGATGTTTTGGAGGAAAGAGTATCCTAAAGAACTAGAGGACAGGTTTATTTTCAGTATCTAGTCAAATGGAAAGGACAATGAGTGGAGGATTCTAGTTGGTTGACAGCAGCAGAGTTGCAGAAATATGGAGTAAATCCTGAAAGTTTGAGGGATGATTCTTTTCTTTCCCTGGAGTTTGATGTAGGAGCATCCGGACTTAGCCAGCAATGTGATTGTTTGTTCACATGTTGCGGCTAAATGAGTTGAATTTCACTAACCTGAGTGGTCAAGAGTAAATTTTAGTAGAGAGGGTTGGATCTCTTGAAAATGATCTTTACTTCATTATTGTAATCATTAGAAAATTATATTATTTTTAGACTAAGGGATAAGTTGTTAGCATAGGTGTGTAACAGAGCTTAATAATAGAGATTTAATTGTTAGATTGATTAAAATAGAGATCGATTTGTTAATGCAGTTAGAATAGGATTTGACTCATAAAAGAGAAAATAATGTAATGGAGAAGGATTAGCTGAGATGATAGGGATTTGAGTGAGTAAGCGAAAGTTTGAGTGATAGATATGGTTTGAGGTTGTGACAAAGGTCAAATAAAATTGTTTTAATTGAGCCGAGACGGCCAAGACCCTGTAATTCCTATTTTATTGAATAAATTGATTAAGTGTGCAGTTCTGTGTTAATTCCGATGCAGAAGTTCATTAGTGTCTTCGTATCAGTGTTTCGGACCTTAAACGGGTATTTCCTTTGTTTTAAAATTTTAATTATAAATCTCGGTGTTTATGTGTTTTACCGTTGATCGCGGTCATTTAGCGTTAAAGGTTAATATTGGGATTAACTGCTAAATCTTCCTTAAGCGCTTTATTAAAGATTTGATTTAAAGCACGTGGGCTGTATTTGATGAGCAAGAAGCAGTATATCGCATGCTCAAACGTGGTATGTGGTAATATTCCAAGTCCATGCGATTAGCCTCAACACTCAACTCATAGTAGACGGAGGAGAGAGAAAACAACTTTTCTCGCATGCCTCCGAAATGATAACGACCGTTGAATCAGATGGAGTAGATCAATGGTGGAAAAAATCGATGGGCCAGTTAGCGATCGGGGAAATAGATAGCCATTAGATCTAGAGAGAGAATATCAATGGTGCAGAGTGAAGTGCTTGTTAAGAGGTAAAGTTAAAGTGGGTCCGACGGTGTTTAGTGAGAAAAGCGGGACCCTCAAGGGAAAAAGGTCACGTACATAATTCGATCAAACGTAGCTGATTGGCTATAAACTTAACCATTAGTCTATTTTTATACTACCACCTTATTTCGTCAACCTCCTACGCCAAATTAACTTAGTCAACTATAATTACAAGTTGTCATGAGATGTGGAATTACAATTTTATTCCCAATTTAATTCAAGGACAAATTAAATTAGGATTTTTCTTGATGTTATTTTTAACATTTCTTGTTGCTATTTTCAACACCAACTTCTTAACCAGCTCTGTTGCAATGATATTCGCCTACGATCGAGAGTCAAACAAAGCATCAATCTTTTTCTTCTTGACCTGTATCTTTATATCGAAGAGTTTGGTCATTTATTTCTCTTCTTGTTGCTAAAGCCTACTCAGGTTCACTTCCTTCTGCAGTGACGTAGAAACGATATTCTCATGCATGTATGATCTACTTTCAACTTGGTTGCTCAAATTCACGACCATGAGATTCTTCTTCTTGTTATCTTTCGTCTTTTTCTTTGGGCTTAGCTATGGATACAACTTCCCACAATTCTCCTATGTATGGCCATCAATGTTGTAGTTGTTGCAAGGGTTGCTAGAATGTTTCCACTGGTGTGTTGTGCTTGTCGCCTATTTATATTTTCCCCTTTTTGCTTCTTCTTCCCCTCCTTAGAAGCTTAATGTTTCTCCTTCTACTTCAATCCACTTGATTTCACTCTTTTTTGGCCTATTTTCTTGAGGTATTATGCCTGTACACAAGCCTCGTCCATCGATTTGGGCTTGAACAACATCACTTGCTCATGCAGATAGTGATACAGAGCTCCCAAATACTTGAGTACATATGGGATCTTTGGAGAGATACCCAACATTATAGCTATCTTCCTGAATTCTGTGGTGTACGCTTATACACTTTAGCCCAACTTTTGCCTGAAGTAATGCCAAGGGATCCACTAGCCCTCCATGTACCCAATGGGATAAAGATGTGAATTAATGAGGGTTTTGAAACCTTCCCAATTATTTAGTGGAGGTTATCCCTCCAACATTAGGTTTCTATGTGGCTTTCCCACCAAGTCAGTGCATGGCCCTCTAATTTTAGTTGCACGAATAAGATCTTATGTCCTTCCGCAGTTTGATGGACACTAAAACAAACTTCCAGTTGCTGCAACCAATGGTTCAACTTCAGAGCATCGATCTTGTTGTAATATGGCTTGATATTGAATTTTTCTTCCATTTTAAACAGGGATTAATTCACGACATTGAAACCGGCTTGATCTTTTCCAGATTCTTTCTTCAACGGGTTCTCTATTTCTCCCTAATATTATCATCCTCGTTCTAATTTGTTCTCTACATTCAAACCCCCATATTCTCCAAATATTCCCAAATTTTTATTCAAGGCTGCCATGAGGAGTTTTACATTGTGGTTGATATTTGCGACTTGTTGTTCCAGCTGTGTAAACCTCACCTTTGTAGGATCACGAGGTTCGTTTACAGATACATCACCCAAGCTTAGGGTTTTATGATTTTTGGCCCTGCTTATCTAGATCCTTGTAATCTCCAAAAAATACCTAAATAAAACCTCTCTGATACCAAATGATCTGTAAAATGTTGTGGATATTCCACTAGACAGTTCCTCATGTATTAAAATTCTGAATTTCTACACATTACAAATTTATTAAAAATTTAAGATTTGTAGATTTAACTTTAATTAGTGCATTCATGCGAATGGAAATTATGAAGAAAAATAGAGAATGAAAAATAATCTCACACACACACATAAGACACAAAATATGCTTTGGGAAACCCTTTCGGGAGAAAACCCAGTTGGAAGGTGAGGTTGCTTCACTGTCTTTCTCTATTTGGAAATATGGTTGCACATACACAGAAGTAATGTGTGTGGCCTGTGGGCTGCAACAGTGCACAAATCCTCTTTGTGTGCTCTACCTCCTATATATCCTTGCTATATTTTCTCAACTATGGAACAAAATTCTCTCGAAAGAATGGAATGCCTCTTCCTCCTAGTGGCCCCGTTATAACATAGCCAGTAGCCTACTAGTGGTTAATTTTAACTACATCAATTCTTAAGTAGAGTTACAATATAGACTCTTCTAGAGTATTTCACATAAAAAAAATGTGTTTGGCCCCTTTTCCATGAATAATGGGGGTTGATGTGACATCCTCCTGAACTATTGGTGTGAAAACATGAAGGTCAACTTCTAAGTGGCATAATTTTTTCATACAAACTCCAATTGATGCGCTTCTTGTGTCATTGGAAAGCTATTTGTGTGTAGAATCACATGAAAAGGTTTAATTCTAAAGAGACAAATTTTTACCCTAGAAAACATCGTTTGATGCCTCAAAATGATCTTAGAAGGTTTCAGACCTCATTTTGGCAAACTGGGTCCCGCCAGTAAAAATAGTCCTGTGAGATGATTCCTCCCCTTTTTCCACTCGGAATGCATCAAGATGGATGCCATAAAATATAATGATCTAATCTAGATCACATATATATGTAATTTTTATATCAATTTCCAGGAAAAAAAAATAAAAAATAAATAAAAATAAAAATAAATAAAAATAAAATAAAATAAATAAATAAATAAAAAATAAATAAATAAATAATAATAATAATACTAATAATAATAATAATAATAAATAAATAAATAAATAAATTATTGATATGACCCGAAGGGTTGAAAGGACTTGTTTGGTTCAGAACTTTAATAAGATTATACGCTCTTGGCCTTGTTATCCTCCACAATATCCCAAGGATGAGAAGGGAGATTGAAGGAGGTAACCTCAAACCACTTAGTGTTCAACAGCTAGCCCTACTAAACTAGAGAGGGATCTCTCTATGAATCCATAGCCAATGATGACTAGAATAGAAAAATATGTTAGGCTCAGACAAGGTTTTGGAAGTTTTAAGGTTTTGCTTGATGAGGAGTGAAAATCAGGGAACTAGGTCAACAGATCAAAGGTCTCAATTGTAAGAGATATAAAGGAGTAGGGTAGGTATTATTTTGTGATACTTAGGGGTTTTTTCGATATAGTGTGGGGTGGAAAAGAAGAGATCAAAATGAGCATGGCAAGCATGAATTCATTTATCAGAAGACAAGTGACATAAACATGAAGTTCCTAACAAAACAAAGCTTAAAACTAAGAATTTTATTTAAAACCTCTTAGGAAAATCATTGAAAAGAAAAATAATAGAACGATAATGGAATTATCATTCATATAAGACTATAACAAAGAGAAAACATTATGAAAAAGTAACAACACAAGAATTCCTTAATAATAGTTGCAACTGTCCTTTGAATTTCTACAAAAGTGATGAAGTACAAGCTCCAACAATTCAACTCACTGATGTCCAACCTATTCTATGACTGAAAACTAGATACATATAGACCAAAACCATTTTCCCCTCTCTCAGGGTTGAATCCTTCAGTTTAGGAACTGATTACATGAGGTGTTCAACAAAACCCTAATGTCTAGGGAGGTTAAAACAAATCCTCCATTTAAACTTTGACTAAACTGCCCTCATAAATGAGGCCTAAATTTACTTAAAAACAATCTAAAAATATTATTTACCTTTCATTACATCATAATTACTTCAAATTCAAGTAATTAAATCATAAAAACTTGAATCTAGCTGATAAAACTAAGAAACAATAGTTACACGCAAAAGTGTAGTGTGCAAGGAGAAAGCGAAACGAAATTGCTAGAATTAATTTTTGGAGGCCTTCTCGAGGTCCAAATCCTGATATGAAAAGTTTTAGAGATAGCCCTAGATGTATGATACATAATGTAATCTTCAAGAACTAAAAAAGGTTTCTCCTATCCCTCCAAAACTTCATTCTCGTAGAGGTACTCCAAAAGAGCAATGAGCTCTTCAAAAAGAGGGCAGAGAGGTGATTTTTGAGTAGTTTTTGGCCTTTTACACCTAACAAAACTTGTTGAAGGTCTGCTCCCAAGGGATAGAAGTGATGTACAAGTTACTAAAAATCTAAATATGCAAACCAAAATTCATTTGGAGCTCCCCATCAAAAGCGCGATGTGGGGCACACTGCATTTTTGACGTAATGATTGTCTCAAAAATTTCCAAAAATTCATAAAAACCAAAATTTCTCCAAAATCCTTCAAAATTGGTCCAAATTTTCTCCATGAATAAATTAGAAGGTATGATATGATATGAGGGAAGCATCAGCAAGCAAATCCAACTTAACCTTCTCTTTTTTCCTGATTAGGGTTTCTTGGAGTTTTTCCTTCAACTGTTTGATCTTGAATTTGGAGACCTGATTCCTTATGTAGTAATGAGCAGCCATGTGTCTGTATAACTTGTTATCTCTATTGGCCCTCTTGAGGAGCTTTTCCAAATGGAAATTCACTTTTTCAAGTCAAAACTCCCTATTTTCATTGATTTCTGTTGCAATTAGGTCAACTGAAGACATTTGCCTCTTTATTACTGAAGTGCCTTTTTGAGGCCTCTCGTCCTTGGCCTCCTTTTTGTCACCTGGTCTTGATCATTAGAATCATCTGTGCCAACTACTACTTTTCTCTTTACATCTTCCTTGATAGCATCAACCTTATGCTTATCATTGAGTAGATGATTTACCTTAAATTGCTTATTCTCCTGTTGTAGGAATGAAATCATGAAATTGGCCTCAGACAAGAATCTTTCCCCATGATGACCTGCTCTACTATATTATGTTCTTCATTAACCTTCAATTCTATTATATCAGTGTCAATATGGAATGGCTCCTCATCTTGCAAAGGTACCTCATGTTGTGATGGTGATCCCCATTCTGTTGATGTAAGCTTGGCCCCTTCAACAATGTTAGGAGAAAACACAAGCCTCCTTCCTCTCTGATATGTTTGATTCACCTCTGGTCTAAGTGTCCTCTTGACTATGGTTTTACTAGATGAGCCAATCTCCATGTGCTTGGATGGTGCTGATGGTGTACTTTGGCTTGTAGATTGACTAGCAGAAGACAAAAAGACATTTGATTGAATGAGTGTCTCCCAAGTGATGCTCTTTTGTGCAAGATGATGTAATACAATGATTTTTATGAGGGTATGGTGAAAAAGGTTGGTTTGATTATCACTTTGTCTATCCTGCACCTTCTTTGCCATTTTAGCTAAGCTCTTGTAGAGGTAGTAGAGTAGGTTAAGTAGTTTTACCCCTGTGAAATGCATGAGAAATTTGACAGGATGCTTGTACAATCTCAAAAACCTGTCCTCACATGTAAAATACTTCATAATGATCCTCATCAATGGAGAAAAATTCTCAAGGAGTTGTCCAAAAGGAAAACCCTTATTAATATTGTGTTTGTAGTGACCTTTGATGAAGGGTTTGTAGTTTTGCACAATCAAGTCCAGGATCTTAAACCATTTATCTCCAATGTTTGGTATCCCTGTGGCTGCTTCTATGGCTTCAGTTGAAATGGTGAAACTGACCCCTGCAACAGTGACCTTATCTCTCCTAAGATTAGTGACAAACAAGTTGGTCAACTTGGCATGATACTTGACTTGTTGAACTTGCTCACAAAACCCTAAACACCCTAAATTCTGAAAGCATTTCTTGGACAGTGAGGAGGGCATCATCTCATTCGTGTTGAGTGGTTCATACCTTGATATTTTACCTACCTTATTATAAGACTTCTTTTCTTCCTCCATGTTGATAATGTGCAAGGGAAAACCCTAGTGGAAAAACAGGGGAAGTTAGTGAGGGAACAGGATGAAGGGTTTAGGTAAGGGAAATGAGGGTAGTAAAATTTAGGGAAGTATGTAGAGGTGTTAGGGAACTTTGGGAAGTGGAAAGAGATGAAATGGGTGTAGGATCTAGTCTAGGGAATTTTTACAGAGTCATAGTTAGGAAAATTATTAAAAACGAAGCGTGACGGACAAATGGAGGCTATGTACCATGAAAACAAGGATTTAAATGGACAAGAGGTGTCAAGGGAATTGAATTTACTTGAATAATACTGATGAAGAGTTTAATTCCTCTTCAAAACCTTGGAAAACAAGTTTATGGTTGTTGGAGAGAAAGCACAACGTGTCTTCTGGAAAGCACAACGTCGCTGCTGGATTGCGTTTTTGGAGTATATTTTGCCTCTAAAAACACTGTGGAGGTGGATTTCTGGTGAGTGAGAGCTCGTTTCCTATGAAATGAGTGAGAGAAATGAATTGAGATGGTCTTTATAGCTTGTTGAAGTCAAATTCTTCATATTGGTAGGCTGGCCCACAATATGATTTTTAGTTTTGCCTTGAAAACTATGTAGCTTTAGAACATTCAATGTAGCTTTAGATCATTAGATCTTATTACATCATTTTGAAATAAATTAAATTTTGAAACAAAAACCTTTAGAGAAAATTCCCTATTACTACTCCTTCATTTGTCAGATTTATGAATGAAATGACATATTTTGATGACTTTGACCCTAATGACCTAATGGTGTGACACTGAGTTGAATGAAGACAATGATGATATTACTAAGATGATGATGATAGCCTTTTAGTGATGGCACATTCAACTGAGCAATGGCAATGACAAAAACATGAAATTTTTTGGAAGGTGTAGTAATAGACCTAGACACACTAGCCAGTGACCAATTTTTATTTTGAAAACCTAATGAAATGTTAAAAAATTGACTTGAGACCCTAACACAAACTTTGTAAGAGCATATTTGACCACTGGAGACTAGAAGGATTGACAGACACTAACGTTGGCTCTAGTTGGGGATGGAAACTCCTTTAGTACGTGTCAAGAACACCATAGACCAGGTAGCCTTATCCATTGGGCATGGAGTCAAAACAAAAAGACCAAACTCGAAACTGAAAACTGACTCACTAACTAACTTTGACAAATAGAAAAAAAAAAAAAAAAAAAACTGAATCTTTCAAACCAACTGCTGGTCAAAGAAGCTTTATGGCCTTCTCCTTGGGCTTCAAGCTCCCATGATAGCCACTTCACACTCTGACAAGAAAGTAAACTAGTATGTACATTGATAATCAAAATTTCGAGAAATTCCTCAAGTAAGGTAGTGCTTGAGAAGCCTACCATTGATCTCTCCTCCTGAATAATCTTGTCCATCATTTCTTATAGCATATAAGCATTCTTACCTCTTAAAGTTGAGATTCTATATGGTCCTTTCCATGGATTTTCAAACTTACCATGCTTTCCCTTCTCTTCATTCGGTGCATCCCAACAAAAAACTACATCTCCCACGTTGAAATTATCAGCTTTAGTCTTGCGGTCATAAATATTATGTATTCTTTCTTGAAGATTAGACGTATTCTGAAATACTTCCTCCCTGGTTTGTTGTAAGTGAATCGGCTGATTTATTCTTCATTGCACATCATTCAGTTCGTTTCCCACTTCCTGCAAAATTATCATGACCGGGAAAAGAAGAGATGAAGGAAAAATAGTATCAACCTCATACACCAACTAAAAAGGTGAAATGCATATGGATTTCTTGTTACTTACTCTGTCCACCCATAAAGCATTGATAAGATTTTTATGTCGGTTCTCCTTGTTAACCTCCAACACCTTCTTGATTATGTTGATCAATGATTTATTGGAAGATTCATCCAGCCCATTCCCTTGTAGGTAATAAGCAGTTGAATGCCCCAATGTGATATGATACTTTTCATAGAATTCCACCATCTTTTTTTGACTTAAAAGTAGTAGCATTATCAATGATTATCTTCTTCCAGTAGCCAAATCTTGACAAGATATTACACTCAATAAACTAAATGAGTACATAAACAGTATCTTTCTTGGTTGGGATCGCTTCAATCCATTTCATGAAGTAATCTGTTGCTGTTAGGATGAATTTGTGTTGGGCTGACTATGAAGGATGGATCTCCCCAACAAAATGAAGACCCCACTGTTGGAATGGTGCCGAGACTAAAACTGGTTGTAATGGAAATGGTAACAATTTCCTTTTCCCTTGAAAAATTTGACATTCATGACAACTCATCACACTTTTATACACATCAGTAAAAAGATTCAATCAATAAAAACCAGCCCTCAAAATATTGTTGGCTGCAGTTTTCCAGAAGAGGTGGCCACCACAATCTCCCTTGTGGAAGTCACTCATCACATCTTTTGCTTTAGTTTCGACTAGACAATTCAACAACACACCACCCGGATCTTTCCAAAATAAGACACCATCAAGAATACAATATTTTGAAGCTTTCAATTTCAATGATCTACTCCTACATCTTGGCACTTCCAGCAGAGGATTCAAATGTTGCAATACATAGACAATGTCAGAATACCAAGGAGATGAAGTAATTTTTTTTTATACCTGTACTTGTGAGTCTTCCACTTTTTCTTCAGAGAGGGAAGCAATTAGATTAATATTTAATGCATGCAAGTTAGATTCGGCCATGAGATTTTCCAAACCTTGTCCCTTGATCAAATTTGTCGGTTTTATCTCTAGATCATATTCTAGCATCGTTGCGATCCATTGTCCCCGCTTGCCTTCTGGATCTGTTTGTATAAGAACTTCCTTCACTGTTGCAGTTGTAACATAAGCTATAATGTGTTAATGCAGAATGTATACTCGAAAATCCTTTGGATCTTTCACCAAGGCTAAAGCTTGCTTCTCAATAATGTTATACTTTAGCGTTACATCTCTTATAGTTCGAATGAAAAAAGCTATGGGCTGTTCATTTTTCTGGTCCCTCTTTTGCATCAGGAAAGTAGCTAAAGTATGCTCACAAGTGAATGAAAATATAATAAAATCTAAATTATAATCAGGACTGATCAAAGTGGGAGCAGTAGACAATGAAAATGTAATCGAATTAAATGATTTCTTTACATATTCTAACCATCTTACCTCACTATCTTTCTTCAGCATATTAGTCATCTCTCTCAGGGTTTCAGCAAGGTTGGGGATGAACCTCCTCAAAAAGTTCATTTTGCCATTAAAAGATTGAATCTCTCTTTTATTTCTTGGAAAATCTAGCTATTGGATTTCTTCAACTCTTGCAGGGCCAATTCGAATACCATCTTTGGAAATAATGTGCCCCAACAATTTTCCCTCCTCCATGGAAAATAAGATTTTCTTTGGATTTAGTGAAATGCCAAATTTTCTGCATTTCTAAAAAACAATTCTTAGATGATGCAAGTGCTCATCCTCATATTTGGAAAAAACTATGAGATCATCCAAATAAATAACCAGAAATACATCTTTTTCATTTGTGAAATCAATATCCATTACCCGCTGAAATGTGGCCCCTTCATTCTTCAATCCAAACGTCATATTGACGTACATAAAAGTACCCCATGGTGTCGTAAAGTCTGTTTTAAACTGATCATCTTCATTCACCAAAATTTGGTAGTAGCCCGAGTATCCATCAAGAAGTGATATCCTGGAAGACCCAACTACCCTCTGTAAAATATGGTCCATATTTGGAAGAGGATAATTGTCCTTCGAGGACACTTTGTTCAAATTCCCGAAATCAATGCAAAGACGAATCTCCCCCATCTTCTTCCTTACCGTCACGAGATTTGGCATCCATTCAGAAAAACGAATAAGAACTATGATACCTGATTTGTAGAGAGTATTTACCTCTTTCTCAATGGATGGAAACAATTTAGGATTAATCCTCCTCAGCTTCTGGTGGAATGGCTTCTGATCAGGCTTGACTGGTATAATATGCTAGATGATGTTCTTGTCATACACCTTTAGATATGAATATTCCCAAGAAAATACATCAGAAAATTTTGTCATTAAAGAAATGTAATTAATTTTCGCCTTAGGGGATAGAGACTTCGACAATTTGACCATCTTGGGCTTGTTTGTTGTACCGATGTTTATATATTCAACACATTTTTCCATGGGGACCATTGTGGGATTTTTGGTGACATCATCATGATCATATAACTCTTCCAAAGGAATGAGACCTCATGGAATGTTATTGTCTTTCAACTACAACATTTCAACCTCGATAGCCTCAATTTTTTGATCATTCTCATCAAATGTATCATCAACATGGGACTGCAAGAATTCATCCTCCATTTGTACAAAAATTGCTAATCTGTTTATCATCCCAAAACACCTTCGAATATTTGAGATTGTCAGGGAAAGATGGATGATTCTTGACATGAATTGAAAACTTCTTATTTGAGTGGATGGGGGTCTTAAACATACTTGCTATAGTAGCAAGGGAATCAGCCATAAAATTATGACTTGTAGGAATCATAGATAATGTATTTTATGAAAAAGTTTTAAGAATATCAAGGACAACATTTCGATAAGCATGCATCTTTGGATGCTTGGCCTAGTACTCCCCTTTTACCTATTTAATCACCAACTCGGAGTCGCCATAAATTGAAATTTTCTTTGCTCCCTGCTTTATGAGAATTTTAAGGCTAGAAATCAATGCTTCATACTCTGCCTCATTATTTGAGCAATCAAAATCCAACTTATATGAACTTAATCTCACATTGTGAGGGACTTTACCTTACTAATGCAAGGGACCATGAACCCACATTCCAATCCCAAAATCCTTCTTTTCCCAGTCCTCCATCAAACTGCAGGGTCCAAAGACTATCTTCTCCATATGAAAACTGAAATTTGGAGGGCTGATCTATCTGACCTTTTGGAGTATGACTCATTGTCTCAACAATATTTGTCTCTTCCACTGATTCAACAATCCTTTTGGATGAAATTTCCAGCTACAAACATTCTACATCCGTTTTCTCTTTTTCTGCAATCAAATCTTCTTGTACACTACTTATAACTTTTGAAACTTCTGAAATTTCTACAATCTGACTGTCATCATCTACTGGACTCATATCACTATACAAAATGAAAGACTCTAGGTCGGTATGTACAACATGGATTGGGTGATTATTAGGTCTCTCTTTGCTACTAATCATGAATTTCATCTTTTTCTCTCGGTACAGTTTTCTAAGCTGCCCAAATACCAGTATAGTAGCATATGAGAAATCAAGTTGTAGGGTGCCTTTCAACTTTTCTCCCCAAGACCGTGAGAGAAACATGCCAAACCATGGAGGTATATTAGCGACAACCAAATCCATCAACACATTCTTGGTTGGAATTTGGTCCAATGACACTACCAAGTCTTTGGTAAGACCGAGGCATCTCACTCTTCCCAAATCAAATGAATAGAGGCCATGGTATGGTCGAGTGATATCTAATCCTAGTTCGTCCATAATGGCTTTTCGCATAAGGTTATGTGAGGCCCCAGAATCTAACATGGCATTATGGAGGATAAACTCATGGAGTTTCAGACTAAGGTAGAAAGGTGGGACTTCACTATCTTCTGGACTTCACTCTATAGCTGGACCAAATAGAATTGCAGGCTCATCATTAGCAACATTAACCATATCTAACGTCTGATCTACCTTCAACATTTTAGCAATCTTACACTTGCATTTATCATTCTCGACTAGTTTAGTTAGAGGAATCGAAACTTTCAACTTAGAAATTTCATTCTCTAAACTAAACAAATTAGATTGCTTGTCTACTTTTTTCGAAGTGGTGTCCTTCTTTTCAGGCTATCCTTTGGCTTGAGACTCCTTTGTCTGACCTTCAATTTGAGCCTCCTTATCCTTCCTTACACTGTTGGTAGAAGCTTCATTGGTCTTGTCCCAACTTAGAATAACAATCTTCTTTTCTCTTCTTTGATTTGCATGTGTTGTTTCTTTGTAGTGTGCATATCTCTGAGCATTTTTCCTTTTCTCATTCAATGTAACAGGCACATTCTTGCTCCTCAAATTGTATTGCTTCTACAAATGGCTAAGAGAATTTTGATGTCCCCTTTGGAATTCTTTGGTCTGCACTGCCCATGGATCACCATTTACAAGGAAAAGCTAATGATCACTTGGTGCAAGAGACTCCTGAGAGAATTGACCTTCCTAGGTCAGAAAAATAGGTAGTTGATCTTCCTGAAAGAAATGTTTTGCTTCAACAATCTCTTCTTCATCTTTCTCTGGGCCTTGAGTGTAATTTTGCTAAAATGGAGTTGTGACTTGTCCCTGAGGATCTTGATTTTTCTGCTCTTTTGCTTATTTCTGAATTGTGGCTGTTGTTATCCCCTATAATTTGGATTCCTTATTGAAGGCTCCTCTTGTCTATCTGCAATGGTCATTTTTTCCATCATTCTTTCCATAGATTTTATAATAGTTTCGAGTTTATGATCAGAAGAGGAGAGGGACTCCTCCTTAATGGTAACTTTCTTCTCCAGTTTTAATTTGGACTTCTTGATCTATAAATTAGCTTCCACACTCACCACATTTCTTTGCATTTCTTCTAAAGTGGCAGGGTCTCTCTCCGTAAGCTGATAAGCCATGTTCGGGTCAAAGGAATTAGGATAGTGGAGGAATGCTAAACCAAGGGGAGGTTTCATCTCATTAGGGATAGAATTGTACACCAGATTGAATTTAGTTGTGAACTCCTACACTGTCTCATTTGTATTTCTCTTCATGTAATTGTATTCAGCCGAAATATGTAATGGATTTTTATTTGCTTGCCACCACGCTAAGAATAACTTTGTCAGCCTCTAAGAGTTGTTTATGGGACCAGCTGCCAAATACAAAAATACTTCTTAACATATCTAGAAAAGCGTTGTGCTATAATTCTCATTTTAGCATCTTCGTCATCAACTTCTTCAAGATGGATGAAATCCACTAGTTTGTCAACATGTTGGTGATCCGTGATCTCTGAATTTCCATAAAAAAGAGGAAGTCTTTGGCCATAGTTTTGAGGTAGGGCTGCAAGCTGACCAGACAATGCTAGAGGGGAAATCCTTGCCATGACTACTGGAGGAAGTTGTATGGGAACTACAATGGTTTGTGTTGATGGAGATGATGATGTCAAAGGAGGTAGTGGTGGATTAACAACAACATATGTGGTGGATGATGTATTTGAGGGTATGGTAGAGGAGGTAGTAATAGACAAAATCTCAAGTTGATATTGAATGTAGGTGTTTTCAGTGGTAATCTAAAGTTGGTCAGCCAGGGTTTGGAGCTTATCAAAGTTGGACCAAACCTCATTATCAGTTTTAGAAAACAATGATTTAGAAGAAGGTTTAGTAAACAAATATTGAGAAGGAGGCAAATAAGAATCAAACTTAATGGGGTCAAATACTACCTCTGAAAGGAAAGATTCAAACTTTGATAAGAAAAGAGATAACTCAAATTGGATATCAAAATAAATATCTTCAGCAGTGAACAATTGATCAGGAAAAGAAGTAGTTCTTACCAATTTACGAGGTCCACTTTCAGGAAGAGGATATTTGAGTTTCCTTAGTAGTTTCTCTGGATCATCAACAACAGGAGATGGATTTGGGTCAGGGTTTGGCATCGTGTGTATTTTAGGAGCCAGAATTTAACACCTTAACTTGATGTGATTTAGATCAACCTTCTTTGAGTACTAGAACATATCACCCTCGGGACCAGTCTTGACTACACTTGTAGAATTAATCCCAGGAATAATATATCAGTTGTCTCCCCGGTAACAGCACCAAAATTTT
The DNA here is from genome assembly GCA_031772625.1 of Pinus tabuliformis. NCBI lineage: Eukaryota > Viridiplantae > Streptophyta > Pinopsida > Pinales > Pinaceae > Pinus > Pinus tabuliformis. The sequence goes on from CM062809.1 coordinate 1,278,512,751, forward strand.
ATCCTCCACAATATCCCAAGGTTGAGAAGGGAGATCAAAGGAGGTATCCTCAAATGACTTAGGGTTCAGAGGTTATCCCTTCTAAACTAGAGAGGGATCTCTCTATGAATTCACAATCAATGATGACTGGAATAGATAAATATGTTAGGCTAGATATGTTAGGCTTAGGAAAGGTTTTGAAAGTTTTAGGGTTTTTCTGGATCAGGAGTGAAAATCAGGGAACTAGGTCAACAGATCAAAGGTCTCAGCTGTAAGAGACATAAAGGAGTAGGGTAGGTATTATTTTGTGATACTTAGGGCTTTTTTCGATGTAGTGTATGGTGGAAAAGTAGATATCAAAATGAGCATGGCAAGCATGAATTCATTTATTAGAAGACAAGTGACATAAACATGAAGTTCCTAACAAAACAAAGCTTAAAACTAAGAATTTTGTTTAAAACCTCTTAGGAAAATCATTGAAAAGCATAAGCATGGAAAGAGAATGGAATTATCATTCATATAAGACTATAACAGAGAGAAAACATTATCACAAACTCACAACACAAGAATTCCTGAATAATAGCTGCAACTGTCCTTTGAATTTTTGCAAAAGTGATGAAGTACAAGCTCCAAGAGTTCACCTCACTGATGTCCAACCTGTTCTATGATTGAAAACTAGATACATATAGACCAAAACCATTTTACCCATCTCTCAGGGTCGAATCCTTTAGTTTAGGAATTGATTACATGAGGTGTTCAACAAAACCCTAATGTCTAGGGAGGTTAAAAAAATCCTCCATTTAAACTTTGACTGAACTGCCCTCATATATGAGGCCTACATTTACATAAAAAAAAACCCAACAAGATTATTTATCTTTAATTACATCATAATTACATAAGAGTCAAGTAATTACATCATAACAACTTGAATCTAGCTGTTAAAACTGAGAAACAACAGTTACGAGAAAAAGCGCAGTGAATTCAACCAAAAGTGTAGTGTGCCAATAGAAAGCGCAACGAAATTGGTATAATTGATTTTTGTAGGCCTTCCCAAGGTCCAAATCCTGATATGAAAAGCACTAGAGATAGTCCTGGATGTCTTCTACATGATGGAATATTCAAGAATTGAAAAATGTTTCTCCTATCCCTACAAAAATACATTCTCCCAAAGGTACAACAAAAGCACAGTGAGCTCTTCAAAAAGAGGGCAGAGAGGTGATTTTTGAGTAGTTTTTTGCCTTTTCCACCTACAAAAACTTGTTGAAGGTCTGCTCCCAAGGGACAAAAGTGAAGTAAAATTTATGAAAAATCTAAACATGCAAACCAAAAGTCATTTGGAGCTCCACATCAAAAGCGCAGTGTGGGGCACACTGCGTTTTTGACCTAGTGATTGTCTCAAAAATTTCCAAAAATTCATAAAAACCAAAATTTCTCCAAATTCCTTCAAAATTGGTCTAGAGTTTCTCCATGAAGACTTGAGAAGGTGCTATGATATGAGGGAAGAATTAGCAAGAAAACCCAAATTAACCTTCTCTTTTTTCCTGATTAGGGTTTCCTTGAGCTTTTCCTTCAACTGTTTGATCTTGACTTTGGAGACCACATTTCTTGTGTAGTAATGAGAAACCATGTGTCTTTGAAACTTGTTGTCTTTGTTGGCCCTCTTTAGGAGCTTTTCGAAATGGAAATTCACTTTTTCAATCCTATCCCTATTTTCATTGATTTTTGCTGCAATTAGGTCAACTGAAGACATTTGCTCTCTTTGTTGTTGAAGTGCCTTTTTGAGGCCTCTAGTCGTTGGCCTCTTTCTTGTCACTTGCTCTTCATCATCTGAATCATTTATGTCAACTAATGTTTTTCCCTTTGTTATAGACATTTTTGGGCACTGCAACCCCAATCAAACATGTCCATAAACCAAGGGCTCCTAAGTCCCTAAAAGTGTTGTTCCATCCCCTAAAAGAACAAGGTCAGCTGATTACATCATCTCCCAGAAGTTCTCCATGAAAAACTACTCAGAACTGGTCAAAACTGGACCATCCCACCTGCTTCATGGTCAAAGTGTGCTGCATCCCACCTAAATGCACACGGGAGGTGCGATGCATACTGAAAAGCCCTTCTATGGGGTGCGATGGGCGAGAGTGGACAAATGGCAGAGTCAATTTGCGAGGTGGATGATCATAGAATCTTCCAGAAACTTCTCCTGTGACACTTGCCTCTCTGCATTCACCCAGGAATGAGTAAGAGATCATCAATCTCCAAGTGGAATCAAGAACTATCAGAGAGAGGACACTAATCAAATCTCAGAAGCTGACTCACCCCCCTTGCAAACATCTATATATGGATCCCTCATCCCAGAGATCCAGAGGCTGGAATTTTGTATCTTGTAAGGAAGTGCTGCTGGTTTCTTGGTGTAATATCATATTGTTGGGAGATATAAGCTTTTCATGAGGTGAAGAGGGGCTTTTTTGCTGAGAGGATGACGCTGGGTCAGAACAATTGGTTGTAATCCTCTTTGCTATTCTTGATATTAATAAAGCTATTCAAGTTTTCCTCCACATTCTTGTATGATTGATGATATATGAATTTGTGTGGTCAATATATATTTGGTCCTATATTGTTTATGATAGTATATCTCTGTTCTTGGATAGTGTTATGTTGCTTTGATTCCACAGGTGCTCTTTGAATCTGGGTAGACAAGGAAGCGAGTGTCGAAGATCTATCAGAAGAGAGAGGAATCAAGCAAGGAACCAAGCGCAAGATAGAGGTTGGTCTCCTTTGTTCCCCTCTTATCTACTTCTCATAAAGGAAAACGAAAGTAGTTTTAGTTTGTTTGTTTCTAAGATAGCTACCAGTCTTAGTGGGACTAGCAGCTCTACATAGACACTAGATTTCCTGATAACAAAATGGTCACTCCACTGGGGAGCAAATAGATTGTTTGTTTGTTTGTCTATATTTGTTTGCTTTATAAACTTATATACGAAGCCTGAAGTCAAGCCAACTAGCCTTCGAACTGCATTTGCTATGCAAGTGTAAAGTAGATCAATGCTGCTTCAGTCTATCTCCGGGTTTTGTTTATGAACTGAACAATCGATTTACAAACTCTCTAATTGCCCTTGTGGTGGCTCTAGTAACCTCCTTAGATCTACCCCTGTGATTTATTTACTGATTATCACTTGCTCAGCCTAAATCCCTGAACTGTGCTGCAAACTGTGATCAAGAACTGGATCAAAAGTCTTGCACTGTACCATCGCACCCTCTCTTCAAGGATATCAGTATGCATCGCACTTCCCGTGTGTTGTAGGTGGGATGCATACTGGAATCCCTATGTAACAGGTGCGCTGATCAGAGAAGGCTAATTTCTCCTCCAGACTTTGGTTTTTCTTCACTCTTTTCAGCTCTATTCAGGATTTTTGCTGTCTGTAGTCAGTACACCTCTATTGGAAACCCCCTTCCTTGCCATTATCCCGCCTCCATTGTGCAAAGAACTGTAAATGTTTTTATGTATTGTGAGCCATTTTCAATTCTCTTTTACAAAGAAATAACATAATTGAACTGTTGTTTCTTGAATTGGAAGTGTCGCAAGTGTCGTTTTCAGTCATAGAAGAGAATCCGATTGTTCTTGATTGTCGATTACACTATTACTCTTGTATTTTATTTGAATTAGTAGTTTTTCAAGTGTCGAAAGCAAGTTTTCAATTCCAAATCGCAAACTGTTGTCATTGTCTTCATTTTTCTTGAAAAGAAGCTTGTTAGTAATGTCGCTTTGAAAAACAATTCAGATTTGCGCTTAGCTTTCCTTTTATCATTCACACATTAAGACGGCCGAAAACAAATACATGCATGTGCATTTGCATTTAGACTATTTGTTGGTTTGATTTAGGACAGTGCATATAATGTGTGCTCTTTGCTCTATGTTGAAATAATATCATCTCTCTTTCTTTAGTAGCTAGGATTTTCATTGCAAAAAGAAGATTAAACGATTGTTTATCATCTTAGATTGCATTTTAGGAATTGTATATCTACATCACGCGGTAAACCTGAAAGGCAAATTTCTTAAACAACATCAACTATAAAATAAATTTAATGAATCTAAAAACGCTTTGGAACCTAACGCACAACATTTAGAAGTCCAGGCTAGAGATGTATTCCGATGTCGTAAATCCTGGTAACTGTTGTTTTCATTGCTGGTTGGATGATTCCTCCACTTTGAGACGACAAGTTCCAGTATGGACTTGTGCTCCCATGTACCATCAAGTATATATTGGGAGATGACAATAGTCTATATCCTTTATCCATAGGAAGCCGTGTCTGCCGCCCTATCGATCGCAATGCACTGAACACAGCATTCGGGAAGATTGACTGCCGTACCATAAAAATTATTCTGTAGTTTTGTAATTTGTTTGGTAATCCCTCTGTTTAGATTTCCAGAGTAGTCCCTTTCGTTCCTTTTCAGACTCCTTAAAGGAAAAGGTCCATCTGAGCACTTGTCACTTCAAGCTCATTAAAAATCGAAGGCGACTAGAGTCATCTTTTGTTTTTTCTCGACTCTTAAAAATTGCAAAAACAAGTTGTGTCAAAGCGTCTAAAATTCATTTAATTTGGAAACATATTTCCCCTTGATTTTTAGTTGATTAAGTAATCTGCAATCGTGGAAGAAATTCAATTGAAACCCTGTCGTTCGCGGAGGCTTACGAGTCAACCGTCTTTGTCTCCAGAATCAAAACTATTACGGGCGAAGCGAACTCGTTTAACCGGTTCGAAATCCCCAGGTAAATTTAGAACAAGTGTTCCAACACCATCGGAGACTCCGGTTACTCGAAACATTTCTGGTATCCCTACCTTTATAGAAGAAGTTCCGCAGCCACCAAAGGATAGTAGAGCTGATCCTAGTGTGAAGATAAACACTTGTATTACTGAACCAACTCCATCTATAGCTGATTCGGAAGGTGTTATTCCCCAAACATCTGTTGCTGCAGAATCTATACCTTCTTCGACACCGGAAATATTTTACGGACCTGACAGTCTACCTCTTTCACCTGGTCTGATTGCTATAGAAGAGATTGTGGAGGATCCTCCATCTAGTACTCCATCGCAATTTGGAGTAGGGATCACCCTATGTCCTTCTTCATCAAAAATTAGTCTACCGTTATCGGAAGCTCCTATAGAATCGCTAGGAAATCTTTTGGATAGACTAGAAATGTCTGAACAACCGTCGACATCTAGGACTGTGTCATCTGACACAGCGACGGCAGAACTTCCTGCTATCACTCCAACAATGTTCGCTGGCATACCATCTGTCCCAACTAGCTCTCAATCATTAGATGGGGCCCACTCAGGGGATATTTCGACAGTATGGTCCATTCTCGTTTGTTCATCCAGAATAATATCCAGGAACTCTTATGTTGAGTCTCAGTAAATTGATCCTTCACGGTGTCAATTTTGGCAGTCCAGTCCTCAAGGGCAAACCATTCCTTTAAGTACTGGATTACCGCCGTATGGGGGGCAATATACCCTTTCATTGTCTCCTCTGGGAGGACAACCATACGAGAGTTCACAACAAAATTCAGGTTATGCTGGAATTACATCTAGCGGTTGGGTGCCAATACTTCCTCAACAACCAAGAGTTGTATACTCGATGCAACAATTTTTACCTATGTCAAATATACCAACTACGCCAGCTATTGTGACGGTGTCGCAAGTACAACGTTGCTTGCTGTATGCCAACCTTAGGTTTCTCAGGTTGTAATGCAACAGCCTCTTATCCCTGCGACTCAACCACAATCGCCAACTAGTGGAATGACATAGGCCCAAACGGGTACAATTACTCCTCATCTTGGTCAAACAGCCAGTATTGGACAACAACACATGGCTTCACAACCATGGCTGATGCAATATCAACAACCGCAATTCCAACAAGTTTACCAAGGATCTGAGCAACAAATCTTTGCAAATAATGGGTAGCTGTATATTCAAAATAGTCAAAATCAACCATTATACAATGGGTATGCCCATCAACCTTACCAAAGTTACCAGCATCAAATCCATTATGCTGGTATGCAAAGACCAACTAACCAAGCGATTCCATCATATCCTGGGTATGCTTCGCCAAACCTGAATCAACAGTTACGCTTCGTGGCGACTTTAGAGTTACCGGATCTAAATCGGCTAACGAACAATCCAACTTCTTACGCCCCTTGGTGGCCAGCGATTCTGCATAAACGTCCGTTAGATATTCCTAAATTTAATGGAAATCCGGGTGAAGACCTGTCGAATCATGTGATGACCTTTCATCTGTGGTGTTCATCAAACACCCTAAATGATGATTCGATTAGGCTTTGCCTTTTTCAGAGAACGTTTACTGGTCTGGCAACAAAATGGTATATCGAATTACCTAGAGCTTCGTTTGATAACTTCAGTACCCTAGCCACAACCTTTTTAACCCATTTTCAGTTACCCATAAGGTACAAAATGGGAACATAACTTCTTACCAATTTCAAGCAAATGACGGCCACTCACATATCCGATCATATTCATGAGTGGTGACGTCGTCGTAGAATGGTAAAAACGTATGTTCCTGATCAGCTTTTAGCTGAATGGTTTATTAAGTCATTATTACCTTCCATTACAGAAGATGTGGCAAAGGGAGGAGTCGTCACTGAAGAGCAAGTTATTGCTCGTGCGCAATATTTAGACTTGATTTATACTCAGTCTGGCACGCTCTATGATAAAATCCCTGACGCTCCCAGACCAGAATTTTCCATTCCTCCTCCTCCTAAATCGAACAATGACTCTCATGCTGGCGATGGCGTGATTGGTACGACAGACACGAAATCAACAAAGGCTACATCTAAAAAGGCCCGTAAGATTTCTAGTCAAAATGAAAAAGAAGAACTTCTTGCCTCGGAAGTAAATGCCGTGTCAAAAGACAAAGGCAAAGAAACCAAGCAACCAGGAGGCAAGAAGAAAAACAAAGGGAAGAAGAAGAAAAATGAGGAATCATCACCTGAAAAATATTCTGCAAACCCTTCTGGAGACAAGAAACCAAAAAGTCCATGCCTAATATGTGATGAGGATCATTGGACAAGAGAGTGTCCGTATAAAGTTGAGCTTAGAAAATTCTTCAGGAATTCCTCGGCAGTATTAACTGGTCCGTTTTCAAATCCAGGAACAAATCTGGTTGCCAGTGACAATGCTTCCCCATCCCAAGTGTTGATGTTGTCAGTTTCGAAGCAACAAAATGATGCTTTGATAACGACAAGAAATAAAGATTACGGGAATCCACAGCTGTCTAACAACAAGGATAAAGATCAACCCAGTAGTTCGACAACAACTTCGACAAAAGTTACGCCACCCATCATTCCATAGCTAACAATAAAACCGCCAAAGGGAGTAGTACACAAGTCGACATTTAATCCGCGTGCCAGAGCAGCACAACATTATAATATAGTGGAAGATCTGGCGCAATCACCATCCGCTATGTCGACACTTGAGGTACTGCAAAATTGCCCCTCCCAAAAACAGGCTTTATTATCAGCAATAGGTGGGATTGACCCAAAGGATTCTAATCTTGTGTCCTTTAATCACAAAGGATATGATCCTCAGTTACTAGCTCAAGTAGCTTTCCTCATTCAAGTGAAAGCCCTCAACAAAACGGTTCATCGAACAATTATTGATGAGGGGGTATCTACATGTATTATGTCGATGAGTTGCTGGAAAACTTTAGGATCTCCAACCTTGTCGCGATCTTCGACGACATTAAAAGCATTTTATGGATGAACATATACCCCATATGGGATTTTAAGTAACTTTCAAGTTGAATTGGGGGGGAAAACAGTAGAAATAGATGTTGAAGTAATCGACGGAAACCTCGATTACAACATCCTACTGGGAAGGCCCTGGATATATGCTATGGCTGCCATTGTGTCGACCTACTTTAGGAAGATTTCATTTCCCTTTCAAGGAGGAATTACAATCGTCGACCAACAAACATTTCTCCCCAATAGTTCCCAAGTTACGGGAAGCATTCCGATGATCCATGGAAGCCCCCATTCGCTTCAAAATATCGGAGTAGGCCTACTAAAAGACCCTATATTAATGGGAACTTTTGCCCTCCCACCTCCAATCAATCTGGTGGAAGTGGCAACAGTAGGAACCTGCAATATGATATCTTCTATTCAAAAGATCTCAGAAATCGATATTAGCATGGATCATCTGCAGGTATTGCCTCCAAGCCCAATAGAAATATTGTAGCAATCAATGTTTCTAGCATGGGAGGCAAGCCCTAATCAACGCTCATCAAGCGTTTGGATAGATAGGTCTAAGGAATATGGCACCCCTTCAGATCCTTGGTCACAAGTGCATTACACCGACGAAGGAATTGTTCGGTAGTTGATAATTGACGGGGCGCCATGGGAAGATTACCACCATCGTTCCCAACTTCTGGATTGTCAAGAGGATACTCTTGATGACCTTCATCATCCTTCAGTTTTTGATTTCCTATCAAATACTGTAAACATGGTGGATTCCGAGCGAAACGTGTCCAATATCGAAGAGACTATCGCCATAAATATCTCAACCAAAACAGATTTTGTAGAGAATATTTATGTTGGAAAATGTTGTTCTCCTTCAGAACTGGAAATATACAAAGTTCTTTTTCGCGAATTCAGAGATGTCTTTGCTTGGTCATATGATGAAATGCCAGGCATTGACTCGAGTATAGTTGAACATGAAATAAAGATGTATCCAGATGTCAAACTAGTACGACAACGACTATGGCAGGTGCACCCCAAGAAAGTTGCTGCCATCAAGGCAAAAGTTGAAAAACTTCTCCATGCTGGTTTTATTTACCCGGTTCCTCTAGCCGATTGGGTATCGAACATTGTTCCTGTAATGGAAAAACAAGGAATGATTAGAGTGTGCGTCGATTATAGGGATGTAAATCAAGCTTGTCCAAAAGACAACTACCATACACCCTTTATTGACTAGATAATTGATGAATGCGCCGAATGTGAAATCTTTTCATTTATGGATGGATTCTCCGGGTATAATCAAATAAATATCCACCCGCAGGACCAGTCAAAGACTGAATTTATGTGTCTGTGGGGAACATTTGCATATCGCAAGTTACCCTTTGGTTTAAAGAATGCAGGGGCAACATTTCAAAGGGCAATGAATTATGCCTTCTGTGACATCAAAAACATCGTTCAACCATATCTTGACGATCTTCTGGTTCATTCGTGAAAGCAGACCGATCATCTGCAACATTTGAGAGTGATATTTCTACGTTGCCGACACTACAAGGTGCGACTCAATCCACACAAATGTGTGTTCTGTGTCAGTTCTAGTCGTTTGCTTCGCTTTGTAGTCTCAAAGGATGGGATTCCTCTTGACCCATGTAAGGTTCAGGCAATCATAAATTGGCCTCCACCTTCAAATTTGCTTCAGATTCAGAAACTCCAAGGGAAAGCAAACTTTCTCAGGAGGTTCATTCCAAATTATGCCAAACTTGCTAAAGGTTATACACGTCTATTAAAAAAAGAAGTACCCTTCTTCTGGGATCAGGTCGCGCAAGCTTCCTTTGATGCTTTAAAGGAATACCTAATAAAAGCATCATTAATATACGCTCCTGATTATCAAAAAGACTTTAACCTGTATCTGGCTGTCGCAGATACAACCATCGCAATGGTTTTAGCTCAAGAACACAATGGAAGTGAACATCATATATAATATTTGAGTAGAAACTTAAATGATACAGAAAGCAAGTATTCCTACATTGAAAATCTGGCTCTCGCAGCTGTTCAAGCGATACAGAGATTTCGAAACTATGTCCTCTTTCAAAAAACTACCATTTTGTCAGATTGCAACCCCATGACTTATATATTGTCGCGACAGGTGCTGGGGGGAAAATATTCAAAATGGATAGCAATTCTTCAAGAGTTTGATCTGGAATTTGTAAAATCCAAATCGAAGAAATCCCTGGTTTTTGCGGAATTAATATGCGATCTCCCATTGTCATCCAACGATGAAACATCAAAAGAAACCATCGTGGATGAATCTTTGTTTCTGATATCTTCAAGCAATCCGTGGTATGGAGATATAATCATCTATCTCCAAACCCAAAAATATAGGTCTAATACCTCTCGCTCTGAACAAAAACATATTCGATACCAATCAAAAGACGACATGATCGTCGGTGATACGCTTTACCGTCGTGGTGCCGATACAGTTCTGAGGAGGTGCCTCACCCATGAGGAGGCCAAAAAAGTCCTAAATGATTACCATTCAGGCGCGTGTTGGGGGCATCAATCTGGTTACGCTACGACGCAAAAATTTTTACGAGCAGGATACTTCTGTCCAACAATGTTCAAAGATTGCATAACCACAGTCAGAAGTTGCCATGCATGTCAAATTTTCTATAGCAAAACCAGACGACCACCCGCACCCCTGCAACCAATAATTGCTATTGGGCCATTCGCCAAATGGGGCATAGATTTCATGACATGTAACCCCACCTCGACCGGGAGGCATGGGTATATCATAGTCGCGGTATACTATTTTACCAAATGGGCCGAGGCAATGCCTACATTAAACAACACTGGCGAAACAACTGCCCTTTTCTTTTTCAACCATGTAGTTGCCAGATTCAGCGTTCCACAAGCCATAGTCACAGATCATGGATCACATTTTCGCAATCACATGATGGTTGAATTGGCTACCAAATTGGGGTTGTCCCACGACAACTCTACTTCATATTACCCGTAGGCCAATGGATAAGTTGAAGCAATCAACAAAGTCCTGAAGCAGATTCTGCAAAGGATGATTGGAGTCCAAAAAAGGAGCTGGCACCTGATCCTATACTCAGCCTTGTGGGCATACCGAATTTCGGTAAGGAATGCAACCGGGTTTACACCCTTTCAACTGGTGTATGGCCTAGAAGCGATCTTACCAGTTCATTGTGAAATCGCGTCCCTCAAACTTGCAGTCGACCTTCTCCCCGGAACTTCAGAAGAGGAGGCTCGTTTCTTGGAACTAATCCAATTGGATGAAACCCGTCGTGATGTCGCTTTGGCTAATGAATCCCATAAGAAACGAGTCAAGGTGTAGTTCGAAAAGAATGTCAAACCCCGTGTCTTCTCAGAAGGTGACTTGGTCTTACTTTACGACCAGGAATCAGATAAATTGGGAGCAGGTAAATTCAAGTCTTTATGGATGGGCCCCTATATTGTTATATGTGTATTAGCAAAAGGGGCCTACGCGTTAGTGGATTATGACGAGATTCCACTGGCACAACCCTGTAACGGGTTGTACCTTAAGCGTTACTACGCATGATTCGGTGTAGTAACCCCTATGCTTTTGTTACATTTTTGTTTTCGCTAAGGGTAATTTTTTTGGTCAAGTAATCCAATTTTTACATTTGTTGCAGATGTCGAACCTATTGGAATCATTTTTTGGATATGCCGACAGAGCGAGTCGTAGTTCGTGGAACCTATCTTCTGCGGCCTGGGCCATTTTTGATCCAAGCGGCGAGTTAGTGAGTTTCAGAGGGGTATGTATTGGTCGGTCAACAAATAACATCACTAAATATAGTGCGTTGATAGAACTCCTCTCTGATGCCATCACACATGGCATACGCCGACTTGTCGTCAGACTAGACTCACAACTCGTCATCCTACAACTCATTGGTATCTACTCCGTCTGAAATCCAGCTATATATCGCATGTTCCTAAAGGTCAAGATTTTTGAAAGGCAGTTTGATTCTATTCAATATAAGCATATTTCCAGAAATTTAAACAAATTAACAGACTCATTGGAAAATTATGTGTTAGATAGACATTTGCAACATTTATAAAAAGAAGCATTTATTTGCATCAGGATCATGTAACTTAACCAAAATAAGACTCCGAAAATAAAAATATATATATAATTGTTTATGGTTTACATATAATATTCTGTAACCAAGAAAAAATTGGTCAAATGACCCAAAACTCAAAACGCTAGGGGGCACCCTAGTCTAATGATGCTGGTGATAACAAGTCACCGCCTGTGCAATCATGCGTAAAAGCCTAGTCCATCGACTCGACACGCCGGTAGTATGTCGCTGCAACCTCAGAGGCAGCTCGTCAGTCCTCACGTCCGGAATACCAAGAGTGAGGCCCTCGACCTGATCCTGCAATGCTGAAAGAGTCTCGGCCACATCAAGGTCGCGAAGGATAGCCCTTCCCATAGCCTCTCCTACTGGAGCGGCAGCTGGTACTCTTAGGCGTACTACTGGCCGAACTGGTCCAACATCTGCATGAGCACATGAGTTTTGATTAGTCCTAATAGAAGAAAGCACAAGAACATTATAAAAAGAAACGATAAATAAAGATATGGTCAGAAAATTTACCAATGGCACCCCACTGTTCGCCAGTCGGCAGCACTAAATCCGGGTCACCCCGGAAATCCATACCAGCATATGGATACTTGGAAAAAACCATCTCCTGACAATTGAACCACTCGAAAAAGGTATTAGAGAAGGAAACCTGGGACAGACCAGCATGTCTGGCCATAAGGTCGACCCATCTCTACATCTGTGGCTCAGTCGATGGAGGTAAACCAAGTGAAACGTACTGCGGCTGCATCAGCGGGATCTTTTCCAAGGCAAAAGCAGTCAAAATGGAACCATAACCAAAGTTCTTCAATCTTCCATTTTTTTCCTTGGTCAGTTGTTCTTTCATCACAGAGAGTACTGCATCACACCAGTTGAACACATTTGGTTCAAGGCATTCGAAGGCATACTGCATATAAGACCTGTTGGCCACATGAAGAGCCGCACTACCAGCCAGTCTACCAAAAGTGAACAGAATGGTCCTCAAATACTTGTCAGTGACGTCTCGGATATTGATCTTGTCGTCCTTACTCAGCTGAGATCGCTCTCTATAGTACCGACGAATATAATCTCTCACAGATTCACCCCCACGAGCCGAACCTGGTAATGAGATAGGGGCACCACGCCTCGATAAGCCAGTCAAAAAATATATGTCCACAACAGTCAAAGGGATTGATTGCCCCTAATCTAGAACACCTGGTTGGTAGGATCCCATGCATCGAGAAAATATTGCAACAAGTTGATTTGTTTCCTCATGCTAGAGATGCGAAAAAACTTGAACAGGCCACAGTTCCGCAGTGCATTTACCGTAACCGGATCATGTAAAGCAAGCATGTCCTCTTCTTCATGCTCACGTTCTCGCCATGTAACAGGCATTTTGCTGCAATGAATCTCTGAAAACAAACAAGAGAAGAGTCAGGATCTTGATTTGGTGAAAAACAGGCAAAAATTTCCATGAAAAACTGTGCACAAGTTTCCCTCCTTGCGCCCATTGCACCCCGAGTAGTGTACTGGGTGGGATGCATGCTGACTGGCCAATTCCCAAGCCAGCATGCATCGCATCTTTCGATATAGGAAAGGTGCGATGGAGCCAAGGCGAATTCTTCAAACCCAAGGTGCTCAGAAAAGCCAGGAAACATGCTCAGAATTCAAAAAGGAAAGAATGAAACTGAAGAGCTCAGGTTTAGCTCTTACCTGGTCCAGACGGCGCCAAGAATCATCCACAGAATCTCCCAGAATCGGCTAGTGAAAATCAAGGGGGAAAGCACCTCCAAAGCTCCAACAAACCAAAGTTCAAATGAAATGGTAAAATGAGAGGTAAAAACCACTTTTAAATTACTTTTCACGTAATTCAAGTAAAATATTAGTGTTTTGACTCATTTTTCAAGCATATATTATTCGTTTCTAACTAGTTTGATGAAGCAATTGAATAGGCAGTACAACCTTTGAAGGAACAAAGTTGTCAATGGTAAAATCAAGGTAATCAATGACCATTATATCGAGCAGTTTTTATGTGGAGTTCAAGCTCGTTAAAAATTAAACATAAGTAGTGAGAAAATGTTTCCCCTAGAGTTTAAGCTCATTCATTAAAAAATGAACCAATTTCCGGTAAATAACCATCGTGAATGCATTATCATCAGCCTTTGAAGCCTTGGTCGTGTTCTCATTATAACCTCCACTCTGTATTGGCCGATCATTCACCTCCATTTGATTGTTTACCCTTTTTAAGGAACAGCTGCAAGAGTGATCCTGTTAGCAATCCTTGTGACACTGCCGTGATTGGAAAATTCCAAACTTTACCTGGAATTAGATGCTACCAAAATTTATCACTCGTTCCTCGAAAAACGAGTCCCCTTTAAGCTCTTTTCATCTGACTCGTAAAATATGAAAAGATTGCCGAGTAATTGCCCTCTCCAGCTCGTTAAAGTGACCGGAAGTGCTATCCCTCCTTTAGATTTTAATCTTTTTGGACCTGAGGGATTATTACACAAAAAGATCGAGCGCTTGTTTGTTCGGCTCATTAATATTACCGAAACTTCATCCCTTTTGTATTATTTTATACTTTTTTCGGACTTAAGGGATTATATGACGAAAAAGGATTGTTGGAGTTTTCTTTACGTCTCCTTCAGACTCTCTAAAATTGAAAAGGACCAAGTTATCTTTGTCGTTAAACTCGTTAAAACCGAATAGCGACAAACTTGTCCATACAGACAAGAACGAGTTTCACTATCGCTAGGCTCGTTAAAACATAGTGATGGGTTTTCCCGAAGGGAAAATTATAGAACAAGCATATGTTATCCTCCTCAAGCTTGACAAAAATAAAGAGGTACTGGTCAGCAATGACTGGGGAAAAATTGGGAAGAAAACTTGAAGAAACTTTATTGGTAGCAAGTCGCTCTTGAACATGACACTTTTGCTCCGCATCCGAGTCGGGTTGGGTTGTTCCGTTCACTGGTCATATCACCATTGGTCCATCACACCATCCACATTTGGGGTTAACGCTACCAATCCATCATGTCAGTGTCACCGATATGTTCAAGAGAAGTCGCTCAGAGAATTCACCTGTGTCTCATCCACTACAATACATGTACTCTCCATCCTTTTGTGACCACCACCCTGAACCTTATATCATCAGATCGTTTTCACCACCATTAAAATCATTTGCTCCGTTCCATGTCATAGATGTGGGATTCACTGAGGCCCTCCTATGATGGATCGCTTCTTGTCGACATCAGCTCATTATCCAGGAAGTCGATCTAGGAACAACCCTTTCAGTACTTTGAAGCTTGCATGCCTCAATGGCAAGTTTCTCACTTCCGGCGACAGGTTTACATCAATGGCCTTCGACAGAAAGATTTTGCGTGGTGTTCGACACCAAGTCCCTTATTCACACCACGTGAATTGTATTGTAGTACCTTGAGGGTCATCATCATTATCGGTGATTCCTCTCGTGCCTGTTAACAGCTTACATCATTGGTTGGTAATCAGGCGATGTCTTTCCATGTTTGACTCCAAAACATCTCTCACATGGATTGACTTGTACTTTGAGTGAAGATCGAACAAGATTGAAGACCTCGGATCTAGTTTCATCCATCCGGGCTGCGATATATATTCAGGAGAATAAAGACATCAAATGTACATCATTGTTGCATAGATAATCATCCAATCAAAGGGATGATGGCTCTACTAAAATCATCAGTCTGCACTCAGACGATTGTCTGTCTTATGTACATGAAAATGAATTTATAAAGCTGAGCATGGGAATGCCCGCCTCAGCTAGATCATGAAAATATTATGAAGATAATGTATTCTATTGTATCTTATTACAGGTTGCCTTCCAGCTTGAAAAAAATTCGGATCCTCATGATAAAGAATTTCACCCGACATCGAAATATTAACGACCTCATGCTTTAGGGGGCAACTGTTATAGACATTTTTGGGCACTGCAACCCCAATCAAACATGTCCATAAACCAAGGGCTCCTAAGTCACTAAAAGTGTTGTTCCATCCCCTAAAAGAACAAGGTCAGCTGATTACATCATCTCCCAGAAGTTCTCCATGAAAAACTACTCAGAACTGGTCAAAACTGGACCATCCCACCTGCTCCATGGTCAAAGTACGTTGCATCCCACCTAAATGCACACGGGAGGTGTGATCCATGGTCAAAGTACACTGGTTTCTTGATGTAATATCATAGTGTTGGGTGATCTAAGCTTTTCATGAGGTGAAGAAGGCCTTTCTTGCTGAGAGGATGACGCTGGGTCAGAACAATTGGTTGTAATCCTCTTTGCTATTCTTGATATTAATAAAGCTATTCAAGTTTTCCTCCACATTCTTGTATGATTGATGATATATGCATTTGTGTGGTCAATATATATCTGGTCCTATATTGTTTATGGTAGTAGATCTCTGTTCTTGGATAGTGTTATGCTGCTTTGATTCCACAGGTGCTCTTTGAAGCTGGGTAGACAAGGAAGCGAGTGGTGGAGATCTATCAGAAGATAGAGGAATCAAGCAAGGAACCAAGTGCAAGACAGAGGTTGGTCTCCTTTGTTCCCCTCTTATCTACTTCTCATAAAGGAAAATGAAAGTAGTTTTAGTTTGTTTGTTTCTAAGATAGATACCAGTCTTAGTGGGACTAGTAGCTCTGCAGAGACACTAGATTTCCCGATAACACCCTTTACATCTTCCTTGCTAGCATCAACCTTATGCTTATCCAAGAGTAGTTGATTTACCTTCAATTGCTTATTCGCCTACTGTATGAATGAAATCATGAAATTGGCCTTAGACAAGTTGTCCTTAAGCTCCTTGATCTCAACATCTTTCTCCATGATGACCTGCTACATTGTCTTATTCTCTTCATTAACCTTCAAGTCTATTATATCAGTGTTAAGAAGGAATGGTTCCACATCTTGCAAAGGTGCCTCATGTTGTGATGGTTATCCCTGTTCTGCTGATGTGAGCTTGGCCTCTTCCACAATGTTTGGAGAAAAAAAAGCCTCCTTCCTCTCTAACATGTTTGAGTCACCTCAAGTCTAGGTTTCCTCTTGATTGTAGTTCTTCTAGATGAGCCAATCTCCATGTGCTTTGATGGTGCTGATGGTGTACTTTGGCTTCTAGATTGACTAGCATAAGACAAAAAGACATTTGACTGAATGAATGTCTCCCAAGTGATGTTATTTTGTGCAAGATGATGCAATACAATGATTTTGATGAGGGAATGGTGAAAAAGGTTGGTTTGATGACCACTTTGTCTATGATGCACCTTCTCTGCCATTTTAGCCAAGCTCTTCTAGAGGTAGTAGGGTAGGTTAAGTTGTTTTACCCCTGTGAAATGCATGAGAAATCTGACATGATTTTTGTACAATATTGAAAACCTGCCCTCACATGTAAAATACTTCCTAATGATCCTCATCAATGGAGAAAAATTCTCAAGGAGTTGTCCAAAAGGAAAAAACTTCTTAATGCTGTGTTTGTAGTGACCTTTGATGAAGAGTTTGTAGTTTTGCACCTCCAAGTCCAGGCTCTTAAACGATTTCTCTCTGCTGTTTGGTATCCCCGTGGCTATTGCTATGGCTTTAGTTGAAATGGTGAAACTGACCCCTGCAACAATGAGCTTATCTCTCCTACGATTAGTGGCAAACAAGCTAGTCAACTTGGCATGATACTTAACTTGTTGAACTTTCTCAGAGAACCCTAAACACCCTACATGCTTGGACAGTGAGGAGGACATCAACTCATGGGTGTTGAGTGGTTCATACCTTGATATTTTACCTTCCTTATTATAATAATTCTTTTCTTCCTCCATGTTGATAATATGAAAGGGAAAACACCAGTGGGAAAACAGGGGAAGTGAGTGAGGGAATAAGATGAAGGGTTTAGGGAAGGGAAATGAGGGTAGGAAAATTTAGGGAAATAGGTAAGGGTGTTAGGGAAACTTTGGAAGTGGAAATGGATGAAATGGGTGTAGGATGTAGTCTAGGGAATTTTTACACAGTCCTAGCTAGGAAAACGGCCAAAAACGCAGCGTGGGGGACAAATGGAGGCTATGTACCATGAAAACAAGGCATTAAATGGATAGGAGGTGTCAAGGGAACTGAACTTACTTGTAGACTACTAATGAAGACTTTAATTGTTGTTGAGAACCCTTGAAAACAATTTTATGGCTGTTAGAGAGAAAACATAGCAAAATTACTAAAAATGAAACGTGGCTGCTGGAAAGTGCATCGTGGCTGCTGCATTGAGTTTTTGGAGTATCTTTTTCCTCTAAAAACATTGTGGAGGTGGCTTTTTGGTGAGTGAGAGCTATTTTCCTATGAAATGAGTGAGAGAAATGAATTGATATGGTTTTTATAGCTTGTAGAAGTCAAATGCTTCATACTGGTAGGGTGGCCCACCATATGATTTTCACTACTGCCTTGAAAACTATGTAGCTTTAGAACATTCAATGCAGCTTATAGAGTTAAATATTATTACATCATTTTGAAATAAATTACATTTTGAAACAAAAACCTTTAGAGAAAATTCCCTATTACTACTCCATTTGCCGGATTTATGAATGAAATGACAGATTTTGATGACTTTGACCCTAATGACCTAATGGTGACACTAAGATGAATGAGGACCATGATGATACGACTGAGATGACGATGATGAATTTTCAGTGATGGAAAATCCAACGGAGTGATGGCAATGACTAGAACATGAATTTTTTTGAAAGGAGCAATAATAGACCTAGACACACTAGCCAGTGACAAAATTTTTATTTTGAAAACCTAATGGAATGATAAAAATTTGACTTGATACTAATAGACTGAAAAACAATACCAGGCCTTATATACAATCTACACAAAAAATATGACATATTGGTTGTGAAATATAAAAATCCTTTGAAGGGATAACATAACACTACTTAAAATCAATAACCAAGTAAAACATCAACAATGTGTCTTTTCCAAGGAGCCATAGAAAAGGACTCTCAAGAACAGACATGACAGTTAGTCATGAGAAAGTGTGACCAACCTATGAGGAGAGAGAGTTTGATTTAGCCTCTGTTGGCGAAGGTATATTCTCCAATATTAAACATAACAGTGCTAAAATACTCTATTAAATGGTGCATCTACAAACATAGTTCACACAAACCAAGATTATCCTAAGAGAAAAGTTATGGATAGAATTGTAAAAATTATCATTCTACTCAAGCATATCAGGGAATAAAATATGTACCTAATATTTAGATTAATCTTGCTCTGTTTCGATCACCTACAAATTACCATGAGAAAATACTATCAGTATAAGTCCCTAAATGGGAAAATACATTATGATGCAAGGAGAAAATAAAAACCCGATTAGTGAAATCGGTACAAGGTACTTTGAAGCCTTAACAAGACTTGTAATTTCCAAATTGAATTCTAGAGCATAATTATAAAATTGCTCGAGTTTAAAACCCTAAGTACAAAAGTGGAAAAGCCCTGAAGTAGAAATTATAAATTAATTGTGGAAAGGTAAGAAGGAGCTAAACTACATTAAAGAAGTAGAATATAAAAAATAACCAACAAATAGAGTAAATGAATAAGGCCTTCAAGCCTAAATGTTTGTGGCCATGACTAAGGCCTACACCAAAGTATGGTGGACAAAATGTTAGGGTTATAAATTGGGTACCCTTGGTCAAAATACGACTAAACTGTAAAGGGAAATGAAGGAAAACATGACAATTCGAAGGGAATGTAGTAAGCTTACCAAAACGAATTGAATCCATTTCAAATGAACAACAAATTAATGCCATTCCCATGTCGCATTCCTATACATGATGAAGGAAATGTGTTAAGACCATAACTCTTATGTGAAAACCCTTTAGAAATACCAAGAAAACTTGATAGCAAAGGAGAAGTTTACCTATGGTAGATATGAACGTTAGTATATGGGGTATGTGAGGAAAGTATGTTAGGAAATGCTAGACATCATCCTAAGAGCCCTTGATTATAACATGAAATTTCCATCTAAAGACAAAAAAAAAAAAAATT
Source organism: Pinus tabuliformis (assembly GCA_031772625.1). NCBI lineage: Eukaryota > Viridiplantae > Streptophyta > Pinopsida > Pinales > Pinaceae > Pinus > Pinus tabuliformis. The sequence continues at coordinate 1,278,532,617 of CM062809.1, forward strand.
CAGACTGAAATGCGTGAACCAGAGAATAAATGAGGCATAAAATTATAGTGCGAAATAAAATAATTATTCTTACGGTTTTGTCATTGAATCGATAAGTGCTTCCTCATATCTTGGAAAAGTCCATACATGGAGAGAATTGGCACAACAATAGTAAAATGAGTGGCAATGTGGAAATAGATAACCATGCTAGCAAAGCAAAGCCAAGTAATGCTCTAGATGCCAATAACAAGTGGAAAAATGAACAAATGAAAACTAAGAATAGGGTTTTATATCCTAAGTGAAACCCTTAAAAATTTCCACAGTTATATTTCTAGAACCAATTCAAACAATCGATTCAAAACAACGTGCATGTCAGGTAGGCCCATGTGAACACAAGTCGGGGAATGAATACGTGGCTCGTCATATACAACAACATGTGCAATGGATGGTCCCCAAAATCCAAACCATGTGCCAACTAAGGTATCTATGAGTACATTAACATTTAAATGCCTTGGATTATTTTAGTGAGGGTTATATTCATAGTCAAAGGTATAATAATTGGTTTATAAGAGGTCAAATAGGAATACAAGGGCAGAGTCTCTAACTGCATTATATAAATATCTACAAGGGCCAACAAAATTGTCACAAGCCTAGTATTACATATGGATTAATACTCCTTTAAACAAATAACGCTATGAAGAATTAGGGGAGCTAACATGACTATATACGTTGTGAATATAGTGCATACTCTAATAGAAAATTAGGTTGTTGCAAGCCGACTCAAAGTATAATATTATAGTGTATCTAGAAGTTGATAGCCTTACAAGGAATTGTTGGAAAATATAAGTAAACATATGGGTGAGAATGTAAACTTAATTTGGAGAATAGTAATGTTGGTGAGTCCTATGGACATGCTAGTGATGCGTAATATCCAATTATAGAGTTCAAGTTTCTAAAAATACCAAAAAAACTGAAAAAAAAAAATTGTGGAAGAGGAATGTTACAGAACCCTCCAACCAACCTTGATTTCCAATTATTTTAAGAATAAAGGAAGGTCTTTGATGCCCCAAACTTCCCACACTATGGGCACAACTATCATATCCCATATCACCCATGGGAGAAAGAAATCATCCTTGGAGCTATCCCATAGAAACCAACAACACTTCCTCTAGATTGATTCAATTATGCCTTTGGGAATCCATGATAAGGATATACAATAGACTAGAATGGCCTCCAAAACCGATTTTATTGGAACCAGTTTGCTAGCTCTCGATGGATACCTAAAGCACTATTGTTTTAACCTATTTTCAAATTTTCCCGACAACCATAGCCAATATTCCTTTCTTTATGCATGTGGTTTGAGGTGAAAAACAAGGTATTTCAAACCTTCCTAAAAAAATTTCACTTGAAAGAGTAATTGAGCACACATTCTACAAACTTCCCCATGAGATAAAATTGAATAAGATAGAGTAAACTTTGTCACATTGATTTTGATACATGTATCATACTGAAATAAAGACAAAGTTTCTTTAATGGCTATCAAATCCTATCTAGATCTGTTGTTAAATATAATTATCTCATTGACAAATATCATATGAGTGATTACACAATTTTCAACAATCGCAATCCCTATAATATCCCCCCTCCTTACTACTATTAGTAATCTGCTATGACCTTCTCCTACTATTAGGAACAAGATATGAGACATAGGGAACCCTTTCCTTAGTCCTCATTGAACACGAAGAAAATTCAAGACAAATCCATTGATAAGGACTGCAAAATAAAATGAGGATATACAACTCATAATCCAATTAATGAAAGGTACTTCAAAACCCAAATGTGTGAGGATCAAGTGAATGAAGACCCAATTAACCCTATCATAGGATTTTGAGAGGTCAATTTTAATGACAGAACCTTTCAAGTTCCTGATTTTTAGACTATGTAGACCTTCTTGGGAAACTATGGTAGCTTCATGAATTTGTCATCCCTCATGAAAAGAAAACTACTCCTTTGACACATTTTTGGATAGGATTGGCCTGATCCTATTGGAAATAATTTTTGCAATCACTTTGTATATACAATTACAGAGAGAGATGGGCCTGAAATCATCAAAATATTGAGGATCATCAGATTTTGGAATGAGAGTGATAAATGTAGAGTTGAAAGAATCAAGAGTTCTTCCATTTTGGCAAGAATCCTCAATCACCCTAAGAAGATCCACCCCCAATAAATCATAAAACCCAAGACGAAATTCTATTTTCCACATGTCTAGACCAAGACTCTTTTCTTTATGTATAACATGAAGGATAACTTGAAGCTCACCATATTTAGTAGGACCCATCAACCACTAACTATCCGCATCCTCAAGGAAACAAGGAAAAACCTATGTTAAACAAAGCACTTCAACAATTGTGACTTCCTTCGGGGCTTTATATAGATTGCTAAAGTGGTTTTTCTTGAGGGAAGATAATTCCTCAAATGATGATGCTTTTCCTCCCTCTAGAGTGTTTAAGGCCCATATAGTATAGCATGGTTTTTTCCCCTTTGCAAAGTTTTGAAAAAAAAATATCTCGTATCCACTCTTTAGCCAAACTACTCTAGGTTTTTGTCTCCAAATCTCTTCCTTGCAGTAATTTCATTTTTGATGCTTCCAATAATAGGATTCTCATTTTAGATTCATCATAATTCAGGAGTTTTCATCCTTTATAACTCTTCCTCCACATATTTAAGTTTAGCATCATCCCTTAACCTCTTTAGATAAAACCACTAAATAATAGCCTGTTTCACCCTATTCAAATTTCAAACAAAATGTTGTACTAATGGGAGTCTATGTATTAAGTGTATTCAATCCAATATTCAAACATAAGATGTAGAAAGGATTCCTTAGCCAACCAAGAAGCAATGAATTTAAAGGGCTAGTTGTTTCCAGATCCCCCCTTTCAGTTCCAAGAGTACTAGATGATGATCAGAGATTCGACTAGTTGATCCAAAATGGATCCTAAAAACCTCTAAGTCTTCATATACACAACTATCGGAAACACTATCACATGAGAAAAACATTAAGAAATGGTGGAAAATAGAGTAAAGCGAAGGTTCAAACAGGATGCACAAGAGCCGTCAGATCGGACCGATCAACGTCGAGATCTAATCGGAATATCACAATCAAGAGAGACCAACGGAGTACATCAGAGGCATCCCTATGGAAATCGTAATAGCGATCAATGCGATTTAACAAGGACCGTTGATCAAGTGCGCAAATGAACGGCCCAAATTACATCGCAATATCGCATCGCTAAAACACAAGGGAAGACTTATAGGGGGCCCAAAGACCATGCCATATGCGATTGCGATATATCGCATCGCAGCGATACAAAGGAGTAGGGTTGATACAAACATGTGAATTGCGATAACCAGACCCGACGGGATTTATGGATGCGAATTAATATATTTTGAGTTCCGATACAAAGGGATTTGTCGATCTTTCCTTTGTATTAGCGTATTTTCGAATAAAAACCGAAATACAAAAGAAAATGCCCTGAAGCGATAAAGCTAGACCCGAAAGGAATTATACTCGTAGCCTTATATTATTTGAGTTCCGTAATGGGCGGGATTTTGGTTGGGTCTCAGGCGGTAAGTGGTATTGGACGGGCTCCGCCCGATCCCATACACTGGCCAACACGTGGCTTGGAGACAGAAAACCGCCTTTTCGAGCGGCTAATCTCCGCGCATATAAGCCACCCGAAATGAATATTAGCCATTGGATCTAAGATCACATAGATCAACAGTGGGCGTGTGACAACAACCAAAGGCAGACCCAATAGGATTATAGGGCGGATTCAATGATTTTTGAAGTCTGATAGAAAGAGTTTTTGCGGGTTTTTTAGTGTTTTTAGTGTATTTCTCTGTGTAAACAGAGAAACGTGTTCCCGAGGATTTCAACCACGTGAGTGGTCCTTTCCGTTTAAAAACAGGTGGCCACCATACCTGAAGGTGTTTTACAATGATTGTTTAACGCTCAGAGGGGATTTGAATGGACAGAGGTCGAGAGCCAGAGAGCACAAAAAGGGAGACGAACAGACAAGCACCAATAGGCTTAAAAGCCACTGAATGTCAGAGACAAAGCAAGCGGTTGCTGAGACAGGGAGAAAGCAGAAGACAGAGAGCAAGAGGGAGAGTCTGTGTACTCTTGTAGACTTGAGGATTTCAAGTAAATCCCTGTTGTTTTGTCACTGTTGTGTTGAGACTCGATTTAAGCTAACACTTGTAATAATCTGCGCTTGAAGACGTAATAGAGAGGTCACCACTGAAAGTTGGACTAGGAGACGTAGCCAGGAAGTCTGGTGAACTCCTTGATTATTTACTGTGTTGATGTGTGTGTCGGTTATGTTTTTCTAACTGCTCATTGTCTATATTATTTGTAATCTTTTCGATCCGTTGCACTAAGTAATATAGGAATTCCTACACATGACTCTGTAATACCTTAATATTGTTTTAAGATCTCATTTTTAGATCAAGTGGTATCAAAGCTTTAGGTTTTGTTAATGTTAAACAAGCTTGTGCTAGATTTTGAATGCTAACTAGATTAAAGCTCAGATTAGGAGAAGGAGAATGTGTTGAGGCTAATCCAGAGATTGGAAGAGTCTATTCTCAGAGAAGAATGGCAGAAGAAGCTCCATTGGAATCAAAATCTCAGTTCATGGACAGTTTTACAGCCATTCAAGCCATGGTGGAAGAGATGTATCAGGAATTTAAGAAGGGTCGAGGTGAAAGCACTTCAACACCCAAACCAGACAAAGGAGCATAGAAACCTTCTCTAGTTTCCCCTCCAGAGTGCAAAGGGAAAGGGAAAATGCCTCCTCCCTCATCTCCTCCACCATCACCTTCATCATCCTCATCTCCTAGCCCTGATAAGAAAAAGAAGAAAACTTCTTTGATTAAATTATATGTGAAGTTTGATTTTCCAATTTATGATGGAGAACTAAATGCAAAAAATCTAGATAATTGAATAAGACAGATTGATGTATATTGCAGGGTGCAGAACATTGATTCACATAGGAGAAAGATTCAGTTGGCTAGCCTTCGACTTGGAGGAACTACACTAGTGTGGTGGGAAGGCAAGACACAAGCTGATCTGCAAAGACATGGTAAAATCCTTTCTACCTGGAATGAATTTGTTTCTGCCATCAAAAAACAATTCTATCCTTTAGCTTATATGCAGTAGGCAATGATGAGTTGGCAAACTCTTCGCTAGTTAAAGGGTCAAAGTGTACAAAGTTATACTCAGGAATTTAGAAAAAGAGCTTTAACTCTAGGCATATCTCTAGACTCACCTGAAACTTTGTTGAAGTATATAGGTGGTCTGCATAGCTATTTGAAGCATACCATTCTCATGTTTAATCCCACTAGCTTAGATGATGTATCAATTCAGGCTACACATCTAGAAGCTAGAGGTAAGAATGTGAACCCAAAGGTTGGGGGATCATCTAAACACTCTGTAAGCAAGAACAAGGAAAAGAAGAAACTGAAATGGAAGGAGAGGAAAACAAACATTGTACAGAAGGACAAACCTTCATGCAATCATTGCAAGAAGGATGGACATGATGAGGCACACTGCTGGTCTTTGCATCCAGAGTTGAAACCTAAGAAGTTCGGTGGTAAGAAGAAAAAGACTATTGCTGCTATTCAGAAAGACTTGGGGTCAGACTCAGGTGATGAAACAACAGTCACAACCACAGGTATAAAAGGTAAAAATTCTAAAGCATCCACAAGTAATTCTGCACAATCTATTGATAATGAAAATAATGAGAGGAAAAGACATGAGCTTTTTCGTATTAGAGTCATTTCCAAGCACCAAAAGATTGATACTTTATTTGATAGTGGATCACAAGTAAACTTGATTTCTGAAACAATTGTAAAGAAGTTGGGATTACTAACAAAACCTCATGAGAAGCCATATCCATTAGGTTGGGTATGTGATAAAACAAAGCTACAAGTAATAGGATAATATAAACTTAGGTTTGCTATTGGGTCAACATTTGTAGATGAGGTTGAGTTAGATATAGTTCCATTGGATATATGTGGTATTGTTTTGGGAAGTCCTTACTTGTATGATAGGAAAGCTATTTTCTATAGAGCTGAAAATAAGTATCAACTCACTAAAGATGGAATATAATATATTGTAAGAGCTCATAAACTCAAAAATAACTATTCTCTCATAAACTCAGGGCGGATGAAAAGAATTTTGAATTCAAGTAAGCAATCTTTGCTAATGGTTGTAAAGGAAAAGAACCCTGATAAAACCAATATATTTGAAGGCTGTGATGCTAAACAGAAAGCTAATTTAGTTAAAGTTGTTTGAGAATATGATATCCTATTTCAAGAACCTAAAGGTTTGCCACCTAAAAGGTAAATAGTACATGATATTCATTTGCAGCAAGATGTTCCATTACCTAACATCGGAATGTACAGATTATCAGCTTTAGAGAATGCAGAGATAAGGAAGCAGGTATAGGAGTTGCTCAAAAAAGGATTTAAACGACCAAGCACATCATCATGTGGATCTCCAATCATGCTCGTGAGAAAGTAAGATGGATCGTGGACAATGTGCATTGATTATAGAGCACTGAATAAAATAACGATCAAGAATTGCTATCCTCTTCCTCGTATTGATGATCTATTAGATCAATTGAAATAAGCAATTTACTTTTCCAAGTTAGACTTACAAAGTGGCTATCATCAGGTCAGAGTTGCAGAACAAGATACATGGAAGACTGCTTTCAAGACAAAGTAAGGACTGTATGAATGGTTGGTTATGCCTTTTGGCTTAACTAATGCTCCTACTACATTTATGAGAGTTATGAATGATGTACTCAAACCTTTTATTTATGATTTTGTAATTGTTTATTTAGATGACATTCTTGTATTTAGTAAGACATGGGAAGACCATGTAAAGCAGACTTTAGATGTTTTGAAAAGAGAAAGTCTCTATGTAAAACTGTCAAAATGTGAGTTTGGAAAAACATCTTTAAATTATTTGGGTCATATTGTAGGGGATGGTGAATGGAAGATAGATCCCTCTAAGGTTGAACTCATTGTGAACTGGCCTAAACCCAAATTTTCTACAGGAAGTTTCCTAGGGGCAGCACAATACTGGAAAAATTTTATTGCTAACATTTATTTAATTGCAGATCCATTACATGCTTTAACAGGATTGACACAGGTGTTTAAGTGGGGAGGCAAACAACAGAAAGACTTCGACACCTTAAAAGAAAAAATTAGTACAACACCAGTACTAGCACTACCAGATCTTCAACATTCATTTGAGATTGAGATAGATGTCAGTGACTATGCCATGGGAGCAGTGTTGATGCAACACGGTAAACCCATAAGTTATCATTCTGACACATTTACTTATGCAGTAGTTAATTATCCCACATATGATAAAGAATTGTATGCATTAGTACAAAGTGTGAAAAATTGGAAACATTACCTAATCGATAAGGAAACAATCATGCATACAGATCATCAACCGCTTCAATATTTTCACTCACAAACTAAATTGCAGCAATCAAGACATTATAGGTGGATGGGTTTTCTACAACAATTTCATCTTGTCATCAAATATAAGAAGGGCATACACAATAAGGTTGCAGATATGTTATCAAGACCGATCATAAATGCATCTACTATACTTAAGCATAAGTCAGTAATGCATGAAAGTTACATTGAACAATATGCTCAAGATGTAGATTTTAAAGATGCATATGCAACTTTAAGTCATGGAAAACAAGTAGAATAATTGGATTATTATGTAAAGGACCAACTCTTATATCATTTGGGAAAGTTATGCATTCCTTAAACTGAAAGAGTTAACATGATTCAATAAGCACATACTTCTCTAATATCAGGTCATTTTGGTGTAAGTAAAACAGTGACACAATTGCAAAGGTTTTGCTATTGGCCAAGAATGCATGAGACAGTTTCTGCATATATCAAAGGGTGTACTATGTGTGCTACAAGCAAGCCCAGTGATAGAAAATTAGGCTTGTACACTCCACTTCCAATTCTTTCTCGTCCTTGGGAAAGTGTTTCCATGGACTTTGTTGGGGGATAACCAAAATCTAGAAAAGGTCATGATTATTTGTATGTTGTTGTGGATAGGTTCAGTAAAGTGTGTATTTTGATACCTTGTAACAAGCAAGTTACAACTGAATAAACAACAAAGTTGTTCTTTCATAATGTATGGGTTCACTTTGGTTTACCCACTTCTATTGTATCTGGTCGAGATTCTCGATTTGTTGGGAAGTTTTGGTCAAATCTATGGGAGTTGATGGACACCAGATTGAAGAAGAGCACATCATTTCATCCACAAATAGATGGCCAAACAAAGGTGGTCAATAGGACAGTGATCCAATTTCTCAGAGGCTATTGTAGCAAGCATCCCAATCTTTGGGATGAGAATTTGTGTTATGTGCAACATGCTTACAACCGTGCCACGCACTCTTCTACTCAGAGATCTCCTTTTGAGACTTGTTTTGGTTTTATACAAATGTCTCCCTTGGATTTTGTCTCTGGTAAAGACATAGCAGTTGATGGACACAATGATGTGGACAAAGCAACCAAGTTCATTGAACAAATCCAGGAAATTCACCAGGTAGTGCAGGAACAACTAGAAAGAAGTCAAGCCAAGTACAAGGCAAGACATGACAAGCATCAAGTTGAGCATAGTTTCCAAGTTGGTGATCAAGTCTGGCTGTACATCAGCAAAGATAGAATGCAAGGTGAAGGTAAGAAGCTGAAACCAATAAGGTATGGGCCTTTCAAGATACTTGATAAAATTGGTGAAAATGCTTTTCGCCTTGATTTACCAGCTTATATGCAGATCTATTCAGTCATTAATGCAGAAAACTTGAGATTGTATGAACCATCAATGATTGAAGATCCTGAAGAGCGAAGTCAGTTGCCTTCTATTGAGGATCTGTTGCCTGAATATCTCAATGAGTTGCAGGAAGACACAGTTCTGGACAGGAAGGTAAGAACTACGCGTCGAGGGGATGTTGAGTACCTGAGGATAGGACTCAAAGGTTCAAATCCGAGCAAAGCATGATGGATAGAAGTTAAACAAGTGAGGGAGTTGTATCCTCACTTGACCAATACCTAAAAACCACCTTTTAGTGGTCCAAAAGCTTTTCAGTGGGAAGGTGTGATCCAAAATGGACCCTAAAAACCTCTAAGTCTTCATATACACAACTATTGGGAACACTATCGCATGAGAAAAACATTAAGAAATGGCAGAAAACAGAGTAAAGCGAAGGTTCAAACAGGATGGATAGGAGTCATCGGATTGGACTGATCAACGGTCTAGATCTAATCGGAATATCACAATCGAGAGAGACCAGCGGAGTACAACGGAGGCATCCCTATGGAAATTGCGATAGTGATCAGCACGATTTAACCAGGATCGTTGATCAAGCACGCAGATCAATGACCCAGATTACATCGCAATATCACATCGCTAAAACACAAGGGAGACTTACCGGGGTCCCGAAGACCATGTGATATGCAATTGCGATATATCGCATCACAATATCACATCGCAACGATACAAAGGAGTGGGGCCGATACAAACATGCGACTTGCGATAACCGGACCCGACGGGATTTATGGATGCGAATTAATATATTTTGAGTTCCGATAAAAAGGGATTTGTCGGGATTTTCTATGTATTAGTGCATTTTCGAATAAAAACTGAAATACAAAGGAAAATGCCCTGAAGCGATAAAGCCGGACCCGAAATGAATTATAGACACAACCTTATATTATTTGAGTTTCGTAATGAGTGGGATTTCGGGTGAGACTCAAGTGGTAAGTGGTATTGGACGGGCTCTGCCCGATCCCATACACTGGCCAACATGTGGCTTGCCGCATGAGAGAGAAAACCGCCTTTTTGTGCAGGTAATCTCTGCGCATATAAGCCACCCGAAATGAATATTAGCCGTTGGATCTGAGATCACACAAATCAATGGTGGGTGTGCGACAACAATCGAAGGTGGACCCAATAGGATTATAGGGCGGATTCAATGATTTTTGAAGTCCAATAGAAAGAGTTTTTGCCGGTTTTTTAGTGTTTTTAGTGTATTTTTCTATGTAAACAGAGAAACGTGTTCCTGGGGATTTCAACCACGCCAGTGGTACTTTCCGTTTAAAACAAGGTGGTCACCATACCTGAAGGTGTTTTATAATGATTGTTTAATGCTCAGAGGGGATTTGAATGGACAGAGGCCAGGAACCAGAGAGCCTGAAAGGGGAGAAGAATAGACAAGCGCCAATAGGCTTAAAAGCCACTGAATGTCAGAGATAGAGCAGGCAGTTGCTGAGATAGAGAGAAAGCAGAAGACAGGGAGAAAGAGGGAGAGTTTGTGTACTCTTGTAGACTTGAGGATTTCAAGTAAATCCCTGTTGTTTTATCACTGTTGTGTTGAGACTTGATTTGCTCACACTTTTAATAATCTGCTCTTGAAGACATAATAGAGAGGTCACCACTAAAAGCTGGACCAGGACACATAGCCAGGAAGTTTGGTTGACTCCTTGATTATTTACTATGTTGATGTGTGTGCCGGTTATGTTTTTCTAACTACTCATTGTCTATATTATTCACAATATTTTCAATCCGTTGCACTAAGTAATATAGGCATTCCTACACATGAGTCTGTAATACCTTAATATTGTTTTAAGATCTCATTTTCAGATCAAGTGGTATCAGAGCTTTAGGTTTTGTTAAGGTTAGACAAGCTTGTGCTGGATTTTGAATGCTAACTAGATTAAAGCTCAGATTAGGAGAAGGAGAACTTGTTGAGGCTAATCCAGAGATTGGAAGAGTCTATTCTCAGAGGAGAATGGCAGAAGAAGTTCCATTGGAATCAGAATCTCAGTTCATGGACAATTTTATGGCCATGCGAGCCATGGTGGAAGAGATGTATCGGGAATTTAAGAAGGGTCGAGGTGAAAGCACTTCAACACCCAAACCAAACAAAGGAGCAGAGGAACCTTCTCTAGTTGCCCCTCCAGAGGGCAAAGGGAAAGGGGAAATTCCTCCTACCTCATCTCCTCCACCATCACCTTCATCATCCTCATCTCCTAGCCCTGATAAGAAAAAGAAGAAAACTTCTTTGATTAAATTAGATGTGAAGTTTGATTTGCCAATTTATGATGGAGAACTAAATGCAGAAAAGCTAGATAACTGGATAAGACAGATTGATGTATATTGCAGGGTGCAGAACATTGATTCAGAAAGGAGAAAGATTCAGCTGGCTAGCCTTCGACTTGGAGGAACTGCACTGGTGTGGTCGGAAGGCAAGACACTAGCTGATCAACAAAGACATGGTAAAATATTTTCTACCTGGAATAAATTTGTTTCTGCCATCAAAAAACAATTCTATCCTTTAGCTTATATGTAGCAGGCAATGATGAGTTGGCAAACTCTTCACCAGTTAAAGGGTCAAAGTGTACAAAGTTATACTCAGGAATTTAGAAAAAGAGCTTTAACTCTAGGCATATGTCTAGAGTCACCCGAAACTTTGTTGAAGTATATAGGTGGTCTGCATAGCTATTTGAAGCATACCAATCTCATGTTTAATCCCACTAGATTAGATGATGTGTCAGTTCAGGCTACACATCTAGAAGCTAGAGGCAAGAATGTGAACCTAGAGGTTGGGGGATCATCTAAACACTCTGTAAGCAAGAACAAGGAAAAGAAGAAATTGAAATGGAAGGAGAGGAAAACAAACACTGTACAGAAGGACAAACCTTCATGCAATCATTGCAAGAAGGACGGACACGATGAGGCGCATTGCTGGTCTTTGCATCCAGAGCTGAAACCTAAGAAGTTCGGTGGTAAGAAGAAAAAGGCTGTTGCTGCTATTTAGAAAGACTTGGGGTCAGACTCAGGTGATGAAACAATAATCACAGCCACAGGTATAAAAGGTAAAAATTCTGAAGCATCCATAAGTAATTCTGCACAATCTATTGATAATGAAAATAATGAGAGGAAAAGACATGAGCTTTTTCGTATTAGAGTCATTTCCAAGCACCAAAAGATTGATACTTTATTTGATAGTGGATCACAAGTAAACTTGATTTCTGAAACAATTGTAAAGAAGTTGGGATTACTAACAAAACCTCACGAGAAGCCATATCCATTAGGTTGGGTATGTGATAAAACAAAGCTACAAGTAACCAGACAATGTAAACTTAGTTTTGCTATTGGGTCAACATTTGTAGATGAGGTTGAGTTAGATATAATTCCATTGGATATATGTGCTATTGTTTTGGGAAGTACTTACTTGTATTTTCTATAGAGCTAAAAATAAGTACCAACTCACTAAAGATGGAATAGAATATATTGTAAGAGCTCATAAACTCAAAAATAACTATTCTCTCATAAACTCAGGGTAGATGAAAAGAATTGTGAATTCAAGTAAGAAATTTTTACTAATGGTTGTAAAGGAAAAGAACCCTGATAAAACCAATATATTTGAAGGTTGTGATGCTAAACAGAAAGCTAATTTAGTTAAAGTTGTTTCAGAATATGATATCCTATTTCAAGAACCTAAAGGTCTGCCACCCAAAAGGGAAATAGTACATGATATTCATTTGCAGCAAGATGCTCCATTACCTAACATCGGAATGTACAGGTTATCAGCTTTAGAGAATGTAGAGATAAAGAATCAGGTACAGGAGTTTCTCGAAAAAGGATTTATACGACCAAGCACATCACCATGTGGATCTCCAATCTTGTTGGTGAGAAAGAAAGATGGATCGTGGAGAATCTGCATTGATTATAGAGCACTGAATAAAATAACAATCGTGGAGAAGGAGCATTGATTATTGAGGCCCATCGCCAAGCCCTCAGAATGACCCCTCTCATCAAATGCAATGAAAAATCAATCAGGGAACAAAGAGGATAAATCCCAGGAGATCTTGTCTCCATTTCCAAAGGTTTCTAGAAGGAGTAATATATTTGGGTTCTCAATAAGTATCATCGATATCAAAGCTAATATTTTGGAGGGGCTAGACAAACCCCTACAATTTAAGGAGATAAAAATCATGGTTGCACCAACTCAAGGACTTGCGTTTCTCTAAGAACCTCGACAATTAAATTTTCTCTACCATCATCTATGACCTACTAAGCCTTATTCTTCACCTTTTAAATGTGAGATTTTCCTACCTTAATTTCCCCTTTATGCAAATATGCAAATAGGGATCATAGTCCCTCCACTCATGTAAAGGAGTCTCCTTTAGATGGTCAAGGATGGAGATTATAGTGGGATAAATACTAAATACTTCATCGATTCTGATAGATTCATAGTTTTATCGGAGGGGCAAGTAGAGATGATAGAGGTATAAGGACAAACCACAAGAGTGGTAAGTGAGTGGGAAAGATACGGAATACTAGAAGGGGGAAGGGTATTGGAAAGACCAAGCCCTGCTGCCAAATTACTGAAAGAATCAATAAGATTTTTAACAGGACGAGGAGGAGAAGAGATACCCAGAGGGGAGATGACCATTTAAATGGAGCATCAACCTCTTGGAAATCTCAGGGTACCATGCCTACATACTCATAGCCTCTTCAACAATGCACATAGTATTTGACCTTGGAGATGGGTGATTGGCCTATGGAGACATGGAAGGAGAAAACAAACCCCCAGCTCTATCTCTCCAATGAATCCCTATGCCTTTCTTTCCATTGAAAGAGAGGGGGAAATCCCTAAAGGCATGCCTCTAATGATGAAACCTACACCATCACGATGGAATTCGTTCATAGTCAATCATTTTCTAATGCATAATCCCCTTATATCTGATATTCAAGTCTGTAAAAAACCCTTCCCTCTGGTCAAATTTTACCAAAAACCTAGCCATTGATCATAGCTTTGTAGCTCATACAAACATACTAACTTTAAGAAAAAAAAAACCCTAGTTTGTTCCCTAAAGTTTGGAATACATCCAATGTCCATAATTTTAGGGGATGTCTTGACAACCTAACCCAAACCAATGCACAAAAAATTCATTCATGACTTGCATCAAACAAAGGACTCCATCATGTTAGGAGCAGTGAAAATGAATCTATACTCTAATTCTTCTCCAACGTCCATGAAATAATGTTCGCTAAGACAAACCTCAACATAAACCATCACTATACGAGAATACTAACCTCTAAGACCTTCGATGATGTTATTTGTTGACCTAGTTGCATAGAACCTCCGAAGAAAAATGTCGGCCTCTAACTTGCCCTACCAAAGCCCTCTCATACATGGCGATGACTCCATCAAGTTGAATGTCCTACCCTAATAATAAATTTCAGTTCTTGTTCTTAACCTTGATACATTTTACCACCTTTATTTTCCTCTCCATGAGAAATTTTCCCTTGTATTGTGTTTTGACTCCTTTATCCTCTGCCAGTTTTTCCTGAACTCCTTCCAAACCCTAATACCTTCTATTTTTTCCTTCTAATGAAGACACTGTTGGATTTAAGCCTTTAAATGTTTTAAAAAAAACGCCCAATGAATTATAGACCAAGGGAAAATTGAGCAAATCGTTACCCTTTCTCATCGATAACCCTCCATCACAAAAAACCTATTGTAATATTCCCTCTAGAAGAAGACCAAATCCCATGGATGAAAAACTCTCTGACCGAGAAATGTCATTTGATGACCATCCAAAAACTAGTATTTGTGAGCATAGGTTGATATATGAGGGGGTGAAGATATGCGTAAAGCAAGGGGACAAACTAGTGTTTGCACTACCAAGTCCACCCAAAGGTCCGGTGTTCAAAAAACCCCCCCAATCCAAGACATTTGGACATTTGGCAGTTGAGACAAAGGGGCTAGTCTCTACATTACGCTCCCAAAGATGAGACAAAATCGAGATTTTCTCTGATAATATTCTAATTGGAACCTGAGCCTCATCAAAACTCTATTGAGATGGCACTATGTCTCATGGCAAGGGAAAATCGCTAGGGCCAAACCCATAATCAACCAAATCCTCCATATTTATTGCAATAATCCCCATATTTACTGCAATAATCCCCATATTTACTGTTGAAGACAACCTCAAACCTTACCAAACCTTGAAATTATTTACACATTCGATGAAACCACGAATTGCATCATCACTAGGAGAATGCTCAATTTTAGTTTTTGGTTATCATGAGATGAGAGATAAAATTTTCAAGGGTGAAAATATTTTTTTTGAAATATTTAATTTAAAAAAGAAATGATATATTAATAAAAGGTTATGATTTGTTTTCATAATTTTTTTATTTTTATTTTTTTTATAAAAATTTTGTATTAATTTATTGAGTATTGAAAAGTAATGTATAGAATGTAATTATTTACTACATTATTATTTTTAGTAGTTATATTGAAAGATGAACCACACTAGGTGGTTAAAAACGTGTTAATTAAATTTTCCCCTATGTCATTATCACCGAAATATTTCTTAGCATACAAGTTATGGATCACAAAAGCCGAAATTCAAAAATTAAAACCTTGCACGGTAGGGCCATTGCGATTAAAGTTCATCATTTCGAACAGGAACATTTGCAAGTCTCCAAGATGAAATCAGATTTGACATTCCTGAAAATATTTAAGGATTCATCACTTGCTCGTTCATTCAGTAAAATTAAGAATCATCTTAATAATTCTAGGAACCATCATGTATTTTTTATTGCTAGCCTTTCGCTAGTTCGTTTTGAGATTTCCAAGATTAGAAAAAGTTTGGATCTTATATCTCGGAAGTTGTTCTCGTTATATTCAGAGATTTCTAATGTAGTATCTGCTACCCTTTATATGAGGATCGAAGCATTTTCAGCGTTAAATTCTCTTCGCTTGAAGGAATTATGGAAGATAAAAAAATCTTTGAAGTTTCTCAAGCTCTTATAGCAATTTTCTTCTCAAAGAGGTTTTTCTTATTCTTCCAATAACAGAGTGAATGTAAGAAAAATATCTTCTCTTCATTCTTAGATTAACGACATTACTCTTCTTGATTTTAGGAGTGTGTCAGCCCTAGCGAGGGAAAAAGAGGATCCAAGGTTTCTTTTTCACACTTCTCATCATGATTATTCAGGAGTTGATTCCAATGGAGATTCCATGAACATTGTGCATTCAAAGGTTCTGCTCCATGTCCTTCCTCTCAACTCTATCCTTCCTGGACTTTCTTTTTTCTCTAGCATTGTTGTTGTTTCTGATAATGATTCTTCTGGATCGAGATTGATGTGTCCTAATTTAGTTGGTCTCATGGATCACTCCCTAGCACGTCCTTGAAATTTGGATTATTATTCTATTCTGGTTCCTATTTTTTGTATACAGCTTCCTTCTAGCGTGATATGACCTATCGATAGTCAACCCTCCTCGTTCGTTGGCTCTCCTTGCAGTCATTTCTCTTTGATGTCTCATATTCCAAGCCAATGATTGAATCCTACCCCATCCTCCATTAACCAATTCCTTCCCTTGGTCTCTGTGAACCAGACCGCTCTCTCCCTTCTTGATCGATTGTTAACCTTTCGATGAATAGAGATGAAATATCTACCTTCGAGACCCCACGAAGGTGAAAATAGATATTTACCTCTTCTCTCATCCCAAGCATCCTAGTTCATCTTAAATTCATGTTCCCATTATCCGTATCCTTCTTTCCTCCAGCTGATGAGTGCTAGTATTGCAGCAAGGATGCTGCAACTCCTAGGCTACCAGCTTTACTTATCAACCCGGGGTTCATACAAACTTGGAGGTGACAGTGTTGTCTGCACAAGTAAAAGTGATGGTTCTACCTATTGTCACTGTTCAATTGGTGAGAGACCACTAGGATTGCAAGCCAGACTTCTATAGAGTCAGAAGAAGCTTGATTCTTTGATGGAAGAAGGGAAAATCTACTCTAAGAGAGTTACTCTACTGCAGTAATGGAAAAGAACCAACATGTAATGCTAAACCACACCATACCCTAATTAACCATTTAAGCAACTATGCTAAGCATAATTTATAAATCAACACTAAAAAAATGCTACTATATAAGTTGCAGAAGTAAAAAAAATCAAACAATACTAATGTGCAAGCAAAAAAACTAAACTAAATTTGTTTTCATTCTTTTGGTTTTTTTTGGGCAAAATCAAGTATGCAAACTAATTGTTCTTGTGGATGTGATAGGTGGATGGAAGGTGTTTATGGATGGCTAGAAGGTTTATGAAGTGGTTGGATGGTGTGGAGGGGTACTAGGAGGATTTTTGTGATTTCCTAGAGGTTTCCCATCAATTCGGCCTCAAAATAGGCCATTTCAAGAAAACCTACAGGATGTACTAGAAACCTACAGGATGATCCTGTAGGAATTACAGGAAACCTACAGGATACAAGCGAGAGCTAATTGTGAGGTGTTGGGAAGCTTGGGAAATGTGTGTGATTGGTGGAATGGAGTGTTAGAACGTCTAGGAGCACTCAAGAGTCAATATCCAAGATAAGAGATGGCTAGATTCACTCAATGTATCTAGGGGAATTTTAATGAAAAATGATGAAAAAATAGTGAGCGTGATAGTGAAACAAGGGATGGCTAAGGTGGATGGAGTGGAAGGTGGTTGCTGGTGATGAAGTCTTGGTTTCCTCCTAAAGTACCTGCATTGCTTAAAACATGAGTGTCTTCCTAGAACTATGCAACAAGATACATTTTCATAAACTAGAAAAGCATGAATCAATTGCCTATATTATGCATGAAGAAAGTTGTTGAAGGGAATGAAAGCATGAGTGAGATCTTATTGCAGAAATGGAGATGGAAAAAGATGACAATGAAATCTTCCTTGCAACATTAACCAAATACTGAATCAAAGACAACAAACTCCAAAGCTCATACAAGAACTAGAAATCTGTGTTTTTGGGGCTGCTGAAGGGTCCCTTCCTCAAGTCATGGTCCCAGAGGGAGGAAGTGAGGTTGAGACACCTACTGACAACCTTGTGGTGATCCTTTTTCTCCTTGCTAACCTGCTACTTGAAAGAAGGCACAAATGGAAGCAAACTATCACACAACCAATCTAATCTACACTGCTGTAATGGAAATGCATCTACTAAGAAAATGAACAATTAAGATATGAATCTACACTAGCATATATGTACAATAAAGAGGAGCCTTGGCTGCTAGGGCTGGGCCCTAACCCGAGAGCTTCATCCCTTTGAGTTAACTCAGTGGTGGCTCAAAACAAAACTCATTCTTATTACCAAAACAATAGATTACATAAAAAATTGTCACAAGTCTTGCAGCTCGAAAATAGAGTAGAGTTTTACAATAAAAATCTGAATCCTACTGAGGTCATAGGCCTCTCTACTTATACATCTGAAGTCTCCAACAAATTCCTTAAAATTAGGGAGGCTCGGCTCCCAAACTTGAGATAAACTGGTGCTTTGTGTTTCACTTGCTCGACTGCCTCTAGTCCTCATGTTTTGGCTATTTGCACTCCGTGCTGATGGAGGAATATTCGAATGGAGGGGTAGTAAATGAGGAGGATTTACCTCATATAATCCCTCTCTCTTGTCCCATTCGAGTTTTGACCTTTGTCTTTGCCAAAATTCCTTGTTTTTATCCTTTAATCCTACATTAAATGCATATTAGACCACAAAGCAAAATATCCAACTCTAACTCATCTCATAAACAAAATATAATCAAAAGTATGCAATAAGTTATGAGAATAGTTGGTTTGACTAGGCTAGGAGGTGAATTAAGGCCCATATAATTACCCAATGATGAGCATCATCATCACCCCCCTACTAAAAGTGTTTCTCATCCTCTGAGTAACTTAGTCAATATCCATATCCTTCATGGCCCTGGTAGCCTTTCTAACATCCCATGCCTCTGTTTTGGTCTCCTCTTCATGTTCATAGAAGCATGCTTTCTTTTCTACCTCTTCTCCCTACCTCTTTTCTTCTTCTTCTTTTCTCCCCTCTAGCATCCCTAAGACTAGTGGTGTACTGAGTTTTAGCCTATCCAATTGACCTTCGACCTTTGCATAGATTTCTTATACATAGGTGTCATGTTAAGTGCCTCTCTCAACCTTTGAGGTGAGTGATACTATCTTATCTTTAAGCTATATGGCAGTGTGTTCCATCTCCTTAGGCAAGCATGTATACTATCATCTCCTCACAGCCTAAACATGTCCTCAAAATGTGAAATTTCTTGCTCACAATTATGGGTGCCAGCTGAGGATCATTTGCAATCAAATTATGGGTACTGATGAGGGCCATGGGATTTGATTGTTCAACTCTGATGAAAAGAGGTTTAGTTTTCTCTCTGGCCAATATCCTTTTCATCTCTGCAGCTCTTGACTCCTCATGGTTCATCCATGATGTTAACACCATTAATTGTAGATCTCCTAGCTTGGCATTAGGGTACCAAGCATTCATGTCTGTGAGGGCCATGTTGTGCAAATAAAACTCAACCATTTTGGCCCTATCCTCTAGTGTGCTTTGATCACAAAGATAAATAAACTTCCTATAGTCTTGAAATGGCATGGTTCCACTATGTGCTATTGTCTTAATCTAAAACTGCAGCCATTTTTGTTTGAGGTAGAGAGCATAGGATTTGGCTAGCATCCTACACTAGATTGCCTACAAGGATAGGTTAGCCATACATGCTAGTTGGTTCTCTCTTTCCTGCAGCTATCCCCTCAGCCATGCATTTTTTGTCTCTAGTTGATTTCTCATTATAGCTTCTCTATCCCTTAAGCCACTTAGCTCTCTGCCCATTTCTTTGAGTTTCTCTTCCATGTGCCCAATGTCTTCCACCCCCTTTGATTTGGCAATCTGCATCCATCGGTGAGTTCTGGCCCTCTCCTTCTCAAGCTCGAAGAACAATGTGATGAAAATGTTTTGAGGTATGACCCTGCTTCCTTCAATAAACCGATAATAGGAGTCAAAGTTAGATTGGGGGTTGGGTTCCTTTGTCTTTGGGTCCTCCTCTTTAGCTTCTTGCTACTCCCCTACCTTTCTTTCCAATTTCTGTGCCTCTTGTAGATTCAACAGAGTATCCTGTAGGACTGTTTTTGCTTCCTGTAGATTTTGTTGTGGATCTTGTAGGATTGCCTTACCCTTTGAGGAAGTTGATCTAGTAGTAGGCCTCCTTACATAGGTGATAGGGGACTTTAGGGAAGGCATTTTGTCTTTTTGTGTAGGGGAATCTTCAATCTCAATAAGAATTTTTGTTGATGTTTGTGGCTTCCCCTGTCTTATTCTTGTGCTCTTTCTTGTCTTGAAATATAGTGGGGTCTGCCTCTACCTTTTTCCTTTTTTCTTGATTGGGGTGCTGAGAGCAATGAGGGAAGCTATTGCCTCTCTCTTAGTGGCCTCTGGAGACACCCTAGGTGACTCCTCCTTGTGTTTTGTCCCCTCTATTCTATTGCCTTCTTCCTCTCTGTTTTTCCTGTCTTCTTCTTTTTGTAGATCTTCATCATCTCTATCAATTTTATGCTCTGTTTATTCATCATCATCCTTCTCTTCTCCCTCTTCTTATTCATCTTCATAATGTTCCTCTGTGTCAGCTCCTTCTTCATCCATCTCATCCTCGTCTTGCTCTGTATCGTCCTCTTCCTCTTTTACTTCCTCTTCACCGACAATAGGACTAACATCATAAGTGAGAGCTTTGATGTCATCCTCTGCTGGCATGTCTCTGAAAACTGACCATGTTATAGGGGTTCTGAGGTTTTGGAGGGCATCTTCAATGAGGATCCTAATCAACCCATGGTGAGCCAATTTTTTGGAATTCCCCTCCTTCACTTTGATTCTTGAGTCTATGAGTGATTGAAGCAAGAAATATGGTATCCTGAGCCTCTGGTGAGGGGGTGTTTCTCCTCCAAATCTTAATTGTTCAAGGATCCTAAAATGATAGCCATAGAGAACACTATATCTACCCTCACATGACATGTATTTGAGGAGTTGGTAGCCTACCTCACTCCATGGGTATGGCAGACTTTCCCTCCTTACTCCATTTTTGTCCTCAGTGGGTTCTTCACCTTCTAAAAAGAATTTTCTTTTTGCCACCTGGCTATCTCCTTTGTATTCTTTTCTCCGTGGGATTCCTAGGGGAAGTGTGGTGACCTTGCTGATGAGCTCTAGGGTGAGATCTATAGTGAGGCCCCTTATTACAATATTGGCATGGATTCTGTTGTGTGGAGTGAGGGAGAGAGCAAATTGTTGAGCCACCTCATCATCATACCCTCTCAATTTTTCGAAAAACCCCATCTAGTTATGTCTCGTGAAGATTTCGAGCACTTGGGGGTGTTGTTGGATTCTCACAATGTTTGTGGGATCTCTCCTATTAAACCCTCCTGTCATCTTGCTGATGAATCTTGAGGAGAAAATGATAGGGTTGAAACAATTTTTCAAATGAGGGAGTAAAACAGAGTTGACTGTGTATTTAAATCCCTTCACACAGTTGTTAACTTCACTCAAATTTAGAGTATTCTTGGTTCATTTACTTACAAAGGGGGATGTAATTTTAGAGCCTACCTCTTTAGACTGGCTGAAGTCGCCAATTCCTGTGATATCCCTTCTAAACACTTCTCTGCCAATCCTGTAGACAACCTCTATGCATCCTGTAGACTGTATCCTGTAGGAATTCTTGTGTAGTGAACGATGGATGTTTTCTTCTGATGGGTGGCCTGGGTTGTGAGAGTGACTTGAGTGAGGGATTTTTGAGGAGGTGAAATACATGAATGCATGGGAACGATGTTTTATTTCCTCTTATGGTGATTCGGGGTGAGGTGGTATGCTGGTAGCAAATGTACGTTACCATTTTTGGACCGTTGGTCCCCACTACCACCTCATCATTTCCCACTTCTCATAATCAACTCCCACCTCGTAGATCCGTAGTTTAACAAATTTTTGTCCTACTCCTTCTCTGTCTTTGAGTTAACTGTAGCCACGTGTGAGAGGACACCCGGCTGTGCATGTGATGACTGAACGAAGGTGGCCAAGTTAACTAGCCACCTTTTCACTTATAAACCAACTATCTCATAACCCTTACAATTTTTTACTACATTATGCATATGAGATAGCGAGCGGGATACTTACCTGTGGTTTCAATGCTATGTTGCAGTTGTCGAAGACCAGAGGTGCTGCTGTGTATATTTGCTACGTGCCATTCTTCTTCCTCCTCTTGCTGTCTACTAATGGTTTCTTTGTTTTTTCCAGTATCTATGGTTGAATATATGATGCTGCTGCTTTGGAGCTCCTAGATCATCCTGGTGAAGACTTGTTGCTAGTGTGATTGGCATTTTGTGGGATAGACTGCTACAAGATTTCCTACAGGATGTCCTGTAGCTGCTTCTCCCTCAGAATTCTTTAATCATTTTGCTTGTTGGGGCTCTGAGTATGGTGACATGGATAGAAAGGAGTGGAAGAGTGGAGAGCAAAGGATACTCGGGTAATGCTCTTTACTCCTCTCTGTTTCCTCTTTTTTTTTTTGAAGACTGCAAGAAACTCTTGAAACTGATTTTTTTTTAATGGTGAGTGCAGGGATGATGATGGTGGACCAGGTGAGGTGCTAGATAGTGAATAGGGTGAATTTTAGGGACCTAAGAAGTCCATAATATGCCTTCGGATTGCTTCCTGTAGGATTTCTGGGTCATTGTAATTCCTCCAGGATCATCTTGTAGGTTTTCAAGGGATCTTGTAGGAATACATGGGATCCTATAGAAAACACAGTCTTTGCATAAATCAAAGCAATGGAGTGGAAAAATGACAAAAATATGGAGGGATGCATGGTAAGGAGTGAAGAAAATGAATATGTGAGAGGCAAGGGTCTCCTTGGGATCCTCTTTTGCTCCTTGACTATCCTTCTCGCCCACCTGCAAATGGAAATTTCATATATATATATATATATATATATATATATATATATATATATTTGAAAAAGAACTATGCTGCCTCAGGGGGGTTTTCACCCTAGATGTTTTCCTTAGGCGTCTCAAGAAAGGTTTTCCCCTAGGGATCTTCTTATTCTCTTTTTCTTTTTGTTCTTTTTTCCTCTCTATTTTTTTTTTCATCACTGGGCTGCCTCAAGAGGTTTTCAACCCAAATATGGGACTCAGGTGCCTCATGGAAGTTTTCACCTAAGTCCTTATTCTTTTTTTTTTTCTCGGTGATTTGATGAGGGAGGAGCTGGAGCTTGCTCCACCATCATCACTGTTTTATTGATATAATCAGCAAACTCTTGTTTTGATAAAGGCCTCTTGTACATTTTCAATTGGTGTCCATTAACAAGAAAAGGAATGGCTTCTTCATCTATGGTTCTAATTTACATTGAACCATTATCATGGCATCTTTCCACAACATAAGGTCTGAGCCATCTTGTCCTTAACTTTGAAGTCTTTATACCTAGAATCATATAACAATGCCCAATCGCCTTCCTGAAATTCCTTCTTCTTAATATTTTTATCATGCCAGATCTTCCATTGAAGTTGAACTACCTATGTATGTAGGAGGGCCTGCATTCTAAATTCATCCAAGCCATTCAATTGGAACAATCTCTCTTTCTATGCATTACTGAGATCCAAATCTAGTTGGCCTACCATCCTTAATGTGTTATATTCAAATTCAATGGACAGCAAGGCCTTTTTCCCATAGAATAGCTCGTAGGGTGTGAATCTAGTGGTGGTCTTCCATGTGGTATTATAGGCCCAAGTGGCCTCAACTAGTCTTTCTGCCTAATCCTTCCTGTTGTTGCTCACCACCTTGGTTAAGATGCCCTCCAGTGCTCTGTTGGTCACATCCACTTACCCATTAGCTTATGGATTATAGGGAGTTGAGGTCTTACGCTTGACCTTGTGATGGTTGAGTAGGTCTTCAATCATGTTGGAGGTAAACTAGCTACCTTGGTCTATGACTAGCTCTCTAGGGTACCCATATTTGTAGAATACATTCTCCCTTAGGGACTCAGCCACCTTCTCTTCTGTTGCTGCCTTAATTGCCTTGGTTTTAGCCCACTTAGACTTGGACTTGGATTTCGAGCATCTAAGTCCATGACACTCACCTCTTGTGTCACCTCATGGTCCACAAGGACAAAATATCCATAATCATTGTCCATTGGCTTGATTGACTGTAAATGCTAGTGAGGAAAGAAAGGTAGTGTGGGTGAATGGTGAGTATGAAGAGCTTTTAAAAAGAAAGGGAATGAGTGGGATGAGACAGGGATATGAATGAGATTTTATGTGATGTAGGGTTTGAGGGAATAGGGTATGAAGGGGATGACTACGGTTTTGGGAATTTAGGGAATAAGATTTCAGGGATAGTGTAAAGTTTGTGTATGTGAGGTAGGGTTTGGGAGCTTTATGTGTGGGAAGAGGGTATATGTAGGATAGGGTTTATATGGGGGTAGGGTTTAGGGATAGTTTTGATGATGTAGGGAGAGGGAATGGGATTTTTTCTAGGGATGAATGGCAAAGATGAGGTAAGTAAAACAATGGAGAGGATGATAAAAACTAGGGTTTTAATTTTATGAGTGAAAGAGTCACCAAGACTTGATGAAAACCCTTTTCAACAAGAAAGATAAATGTAATTACTTGAAAAGAGGTAACTTGAGAGTTCTGAGGCAAATTGAGTGATTTTGGAGCATTTTGGGGCTTGGTTTCTAGGTGCGTAGCGCCAGTGCAGATTAACAAAAGAAAACCTTGCCAGGTGCGTAGCGCCTCCCAAGTGCATAGCGCCTTTTTGTAGACCCGTTTTGAGGGCCTTACCGGTGTCCAAATTGGGTGCACGATATTTCATTGGAAATATTATTGAGTCTACTTTCCAAAACAACTTTAATTTTTTAATTTGGAGTTCATTTGCCCTATCAAAAGTCAAATCTCCCAAGACTGGTCAAAATGTGTAAAATGAGGCCACCTAAAGGTAGAGTGTTGTTGCAGTTAACTTTTGAAGGTCTTCCTCAACTCCAAATTTAGCTCATGATAGCTCATTGGAAAGCTCATTGTGTCTATCTATCCTTTGATGCATCAAGAAAGTAATTTGGCCAACCCAACTAGGCGAAATATTTATGTTACCAAGGCCACTCCAGAGGTGCAGCAACCCTCCTGAGGCAACTTTATTTTTTACATTTCTCTACAACCATGACACCTGTGTAAAAAGTGAAGGAGGTTTTCATTCCTTGGCCTATTGTGGACAAAAATCTATCTCAAGTTTTCCAAATTCGTCTTTTCTTGCTTAGAAACATCATTTGAGTAAAACCTATCCCGATGTATGGAACAGGGGATTTGTCGAAATGAAGTGAAATGAAGGGGATAAGGGGTTTCTAAATTCTTGAGAAAATTTTGGGAAGTAGGGAGGGATGTTAGAAAATAGGGGAAAGTGGAATTTCAAATATTGAGTGAGGGGAAGAGGTCCAAAAGGGTAAAACACAGGCCTAGCCTAGAAAATTGTCAAATTGTAGCAAGAAGCTAGGGTTTGTGTGAAAATGACTAATTTGAGGGATATCAGTGATAGGAAGTCTTTAATAAGGTACATTAAGGATAGGGGAAGGTGTATGAACATCAGGATACAAGTTTTTTGATGATTTTACCATCCAAGAGAAATTACCTTCAAAACCCTAGGAGAGGGAAATGAACCTTACCTAGGCACAATTGAAGCATGAACAAGGTGTAAAATGACCCATTGGAACCTGACATGATGATGACAACCCTCTAAATGATGGTACACTCAGCTGAATGGTGACATGTACTGACATTTGGACAACTTTGAAAGGAGTGAAAACAAACCCTAGACCTAATACCTAGTGACCAAATTTTACTTGAAGACTCACTGAAATGACAAAATTTGACCTTGACACCTTAAAATCACTTTGTAAGAGCATGTTTGATCACTGGAGGAAGGCTGCAAAGACTGACACTAACAGGTCATTGTATAATTTAGTTCAACTTTTGACAAGTTCTTACTCATAAAATATATAGCATAAGGCAGTTTTTCATCTATCTGACCTAGGGCTAATCCTATGACTTTGTGTGAGGCATCAACATGAATATGAAAGGGGAGGGCCCAGTTTGGGCCTCGCAGAATTGGTGTAGTGGTTAACTTATCCTTTAGGATGTATAAGGGCTCTTGAAAACTTTTTGACTATATAAACTCATAATATTTGGCCAATAAACCAAATAAAGAAGAGGCCAACTCGCTGAAGTCTTTTATGAACCTTCGGTAGTATCCAACTAACCCTAGTAAACTTTTGACATCTCTCTGCTTTTGAGGAGGTGGGACCCTTTGGATAATGGCTATTTTTTTTGGGTCCACCTGCATTCCTTGTTGTTAAAAAAATATTATATATGACAATGAAATACAAGACATATAATATGCAGAAAAACACGAACACATAAAACCAGAGAGACACAAATATATGTGGTTCACCCATTTTGGGCTATGTCCACCCCGAACAGCCAATCCTTCCTTTTTATTATCCAAAAAAATGAAGAGACATAACCTATATCAGATCTAATGTAATATCCTCTGCTTTCTCTCACAGTCTCACCTATCTATTTCTCGCTCTGAGAATACACGTATATTCCACAACCTAAATACAATACCCTCATACGAAGAGAGGGGTTGCCTTCTAGAGAAAAAAACCCTAAAATAAACATAAATTCTACCGTGAGATCATTCGCCTAATGAACGGCCCAGATTGACTACCCCTGCATGGAGGGGTGTACAATCTTCTCGGGGTATACATCCGGCTGAAACAAAGACCTTTAAATTAGGATGATAATCATGCTCCACACCCAACACTTGTTGAGATATTGAATGACCAAGCATGGTCCCTGCAGTCATTAAGAATTCACATTTTCCAGGATTGAGAGACGGGTTCATTTCAATGCACTTGTGCAATACTTTGCCTAGGTTAGATAGGTCTTCTTGAAAATCACAGCCATAAGGTGTAAAATCATCCATATAAATCTCCACCACATCAAGGACTAATTCGGCGAAAATACTCAAGACTACTCTCTCGAAAGTGGCAGGAGCATTGCATAGGCCAAAAGAAAAGACCCTATGGGCAAAAATACCCCAAGGATAGGTGAATGTGATCTTATCCTGGTCTTCTGGGCAGATCTGGATTTGTTTGTACCCACTGAATCCATCTAGGAAAGAGAAAAACCTTTTCCATGCCAGGTCGTTTAGCACTTGGTCAATGAAGGGTAGAGGAAAATGATCCTTCTTTGTGGCTTTGTTTAGCTCCCTGTAATCGACACAAATCATCCACTTACCATTTTTCTTGGGAACTAACACCAAATGGGAGACCCACTCACCGTCAGAGATAGGGTAAATGAATCCTGCATCTAGCAGTTTTTGCAGTTCTTCTTTGACTATATCTTTAAGAGTTAGATTCATTCTCCTTTGTGGTTTTGGACCAGCTTTCAACCTTCTTTGATGTATATGTGGTGAGTACACACTGAGGGGTGTACTCCCTTCATTTCCTTGTAACTCCAAGTGAATGCTTCTAGATTTGCCTTTAACATGTTGCATAGCTTCTCCTCTTCGAGAGCAAACAGAGATGGATTGATTTTCAAGGTTTTCTCAGGGAAAAATTCTATGGTTTTGAAACAGAGTGGGTTGGAATCAGCCAAGCATAAGTCAATTGGATGATTGTTATGGTTTTCCTTTACTGCTTCTTCCAAAGGTAATGAACTGGGACTTCAACTTTGGAAAAGGTGTTCAATCAAGTCTTCCTCATCTTGTTGTCCTCCTCCCATGGTTGCTTCCAAAGCATAAAGTTGGGCGGAAGAAACCTCATCTTCTTCCTCCTCCTCCAGCCATAAAGGTAAATCATGCCCGTTCTTGAGCCGGAGGGTATAGGACTAACTGCTTGGACATATGCCCATTTTTGATGGTCATATTCCCAGCTCTGCAGCTAATGTAAGCATCGGCTATGGCCAACCATGGCCTCCCAAGGATGAGAGGATAACAAGTAAGCTTAGCCTTAGGCTGGAGAACTAGGAAATCTGCAGGGTACTCCCATGAGTCAATGGAGACCATCACATCCTCCACAATTCCCTCAGGAGTTACTATGGAACTGTTTGCAAGTTGCAGAACTGTTGTGGTCTTCCTCAACCCTTGGAGGTTAAGCTTGAGCATGGTGTCCTTGGTCATCACATTAATGGCAACCCTAAGATCGATCAGAGTGTGTGGCATAATGGTGCCATTGATTTGCACATCTACTACAAGGCTTCCAGGGTCCAAATATTTTGGACATATTACCTTCCCTAGCATTAAGTCGGATTGTTGCCCAATGACATTAGTGGTAGGGGCATCCCTTTTTAGCCTCCTTAGATGCTTGAAGCATTTCTCCTTAATCAACTTATTATAAATGGGAACATCTTTTATTGCCTAGAGAAGGGGGATCTTTACACATAGATTTTTCAATTCTCCCAGAAGTTCAGTCTCTTCTGGGGTAGGCTGGAGTGGTTGGGCTAATATCTTAGGAAAGGGTGGATTTACTTTAAGATTGATTTCCTCTCTTTCTTCCTCAACCTCCCTAGATGGAGGGGGAGGTTGGTTATCTGAGAGAATTCTCCTAGATCTCAGGTTAATCTCCTGGATTTCCACAACATAAGTTGGATATGATGTCTTTCCACTGTATACTTGTTGAGCCTGCCTATTGCTCGGGTTCAGATTTGGGTGGGTAGGCATCTGGAGTTGCTTGGGTGGAGCAGAGTGTAGGAGATGTGGTTGGGCAGGTGGTGGAGGCAATAGAGCTAGAGCATTGTTGTATTGGGGCCTCCACCCCTAGATTAGTATATTCCACTAAGGTTGTGGTGAAGTGTAAGGTTGAAATGACTGGTTGGGTGGCTGGGAATGATACTGAGATGCATAGGACCAAGGAGGGGGTGTAGACTAGGAAGGATGAGTAGGGCGTCCCCAAGAAGGTATAGTTGTGGTTTGGTTGAGGTTGTAATATGCATGGGATGACCCTTGCATGACCTGTTGGTATGGTCTAGGCCCAGGAGGTCTCCTTTGGTTAAAGTAGTAAAGCTGATCAGTGACCCCTTCAGCTCCTTGATATACAACTTTGAGTTCGGGTAAAGAAGGGCACTTATCTGTGGAGTGGTTTTCTTCACAGACTGAGAAAATTGCAATACAGTTCAATGGACATTCGTTCCTAGGATGCCTCATGGTGCATCTAGGACAAAATATGGCCAACGCTCTCTCTTCTTACTCCTGCTTCCTTTTAATGTTCATGGTGTCCACTTGCAAGGTAAGGGTTTGTAGTGTCTCACTTTTGAAATCTTCCAGCATGTTTCCAATTTCACCCTTGATGGATGAGTTGGAAGATGATGTACTGGCCATAGGTTGACTACCCCTACCCTTTTTCCTGGCCACCCTAGAATGGTTTCTAAAGGTAGTCTTGATATCCTCATAGGGTAATTGGTAGATATCTCCCCCTACTAACAAATGTAATGTATCCAGAAGATCTTCTCTTACTCCCCTATGCAGGACCAACATTAGTGACAAGGGGTCAAGTGTGCACCTGGCCCATTTGTAACTGAGCTAGAATCTTTCTTCATAGTCTTCTAAGGATTCATCATGGCCTATGGTCATCCTATAAATTTCTTCTTTAGTATATTTTGACTGAAAGTAGTCCTGATATTTGTTGTTAAATGCCTGCTGCATCTAAGCCCAAGTTGTGATGCCATCTCCAGGTAAGCCCATGAACCAGCGCAATGGTGCATCCTTGAGGGTAGATGTAAATTGCTTTAACTTTTTCACATCATCTGTATAGTCATAGGTTCAGCATATAACAACAAACTCAAATAGGAAAGTGTCAGGATCCTTTGTGGTCAGGCTATGGAAATGAGGTAGGGCAGAGGGGCTTATATTTTTCATCTTAGTGTCCCCATTGGTTTCCTTGATGGGGAAGGCACCCTCAACTCTCTCTCTATTCCCTCTGTCATTTTGGTTTTCAGCCATTGGTTCAGTAGGAATGGGTTCCTCTTCTTCTTCTTCTTCTTCCCCTGTAGGTTCTTCAAATATGTCAGGTTGCTCACCTAAGGGTTCCTCCAATTCATAGCCATCGAAGAAGAGAGAAGGTTGGTTGTTGGATGCAGTGGGGGTATTTGGAAAAAATTTCCCTAAGTTGTCCCTATTCCTACGAGGCATGAAAGGAAATATTTTTGGGTTGGTTTTGTATTTTTTTTTTAAACAGGGAAAGTACTTACAGAAATGAAATTGTTGATTGAATGAAAATTACTGACAGAATGAAAAAGCTACTTGTTCATTTGAAATCCTACTTGCAGAATGGAAAGGAAAGCAGATAATGAGAAATGAAAGAAAGGAAACAACTAGATTACTTTTGAAGAAATAAACCAATGGCAGAATATTGAAGACAAGAAATAGAATAAAAGAAAGCAGTAATCACATTCTACTCAGACACCTTCCCGGCAACAGCGCAAAAAAGTGATGAGTGCCAGTATTGCAGCAAGGATGCTGCAACTCTTGGGCTACCAACTTTACTTATCAACTCGGGGTTCGTACAAACTTGGAGGTGACAGTGCTATATGCACAAGTAAAAGTGATGGTTCTGCTTGTTGTCACTGTTCAGCTGGCGAGAGACCACTGGGATTCCAAGCCAGACTTATATAGAGTCAGAAGAAGCTTGATTCTTTGATGGAAGAAGGGAAAATCTACTCTAAGAGAGTTACTCTACTGCAGTAATGGAAAAAAAACAACATGTAATGCTAAACCACACCATACCCTAATTAACCATTTAAGCAGCCATGCTAGGTAGAATTGCTAAATCAACACTAAACAAATGCTACTATCTAAGTTGCATAAGTAAAAAAAATCAAAAAATTCTAATGTGCAAGATAAGAAACTAAATTAATTATGTTTTCATTTTTTTGGTTTCTTTTTGGCAAAATCAAATATGCAAACTAATTGTTCTTGTGGATGTGACAGGTGGATGGAAGGTGTTTTAGGATGTCTAGAAGGTTTATGAAGTGGTTAGATGGTGTGGACGGGTACTAGGAGGCTTTTTGTGACTTCCTAGAGGTTTCCCATTAATTCAACCTCAAAATAGGCCATTTCAAGAAAACCTAAAGGATATACTAGAAACCTACAAGATGATCCTGTAGGAATTACAGGAAACCTACAGGATACAACCGAGAGCTAATTGTGAGGTGTTGGAGGTGTTGGGAAGCTTGGGAAAGGTGTGTGATGGGTGGAATGGAGTGTTAGAAGGTCTAGGAGCACTCAGGAGTCAATATCCAAGATAAGAGATGGCTAGATTCACTCAATGTATCTAGGGGAATTTTAATGAAAAATGATGAAAAACTAGTGAGGGTGATGGTGAAACAAGGGATGGATAAGGTGGATGGAGTGGAAGGTGGTTGCTGGTGATGAAGTCTTGGTCTCCTCCTGAAGTACCTACTCTGCTTAAAACATGTGCTTCTTCCCAGAACTATGCAACAAGATACATTTTCATACACTAGAAAAGCATGAATATATTGCCTATATTATGCATGAAGAAATTTGTTGAAGGGAATGAAAGCATGAGTGAGATCTTATTGCAGAAATGAAGATGGAAAAATATGATAATTAAATATGCCTTGCAACATTAACCAAACACTGAATCAAAGACAACAAACTCCAAAGCTCATACAAGAACTAGAAATTTGTGTTTTTGGGGCTGCTGAAGGGTCCCTCCCTCAAGTCATGGTCCCAGAGGGAGGAAGTGAGGCTGAGAGACCTGCTGACAACCTTGTAGTGATCCTTTTTCTCCTTGCTAACCTGCTACT
Source organism: Pinus tabuliformis (assembly GCA_031772625.1). Lineage (NCBI taxonomy): Eukaryota > Viridiplantae > Streptophyta > Pinopsida > Pinales > Pinaceae > Pinus > Pinus tabuliformis. Next base: position 1,278,564,388 of record CM062809.1, read on the forward strand.
TGAAAGAAGGCACAAATGGAAGCAAACTATCACACAACCAATCTAATCTACACTGCTGTAATGGAAATGAATCTATTAAGAAAATGAACAATTAAGCTATAAATCTACATTAGCATATATGTACAATAAAGAGGATCCTTGGCTAATAGGGTTGGGCCCTAACCCAAGAGCTTTAGCCCTCTGAGTTAACTCAGTGCTGGCTCAAAACAAAACTCATTCTCATTACCAAAACAATAGATTACATAAAAAATTGTCACAAGTCTTGCAACTCGAAAATGGAGTAGAGTTTTACAATAAAAAAATGAATCCTACTAAGGTCCTAGGCCTCTCTACTTATACATTTGAATTCTCAAATGACTTCCTTAAAATTAGGGAGGCTCAACTCCCAAACTCGAGATAAACTGGTGCTTTGTCTTTCACTTGCTTGGTTGCCTTCTAGTCCTCATGATTTGGTTGTTTGCACTCCGAGCTGATGGAGGAATATTCGAATGGAGGGGTAGTAAATGAGGAGGATTTAAATCCTATAATCCATCTCCCTTGTCCCATTCGATTTTTGACCTTGGTCTTTGCCAAAGTTCCTCGCTTTTATACTTTAATCCTACATTAAATGCACATTAGACCACAAAGCAAAATATCCAACTCTAACTCATCTCATAAACAAAATATAATCAAAAGTATGCAATTAGTTATGAGAATAGGTGGTTTGACTAGGCTATGAGGTGAATTAAGGCCCATATAATTACCCAATGATAAGGCTCATCACTAGCATGGATGATCAACCCTCCATGTAAGTAGGCTTTCACGGTAGTCAACATTCTTTGATGTCTAGGGTTTCAATGAACTAGACCATGATATTGACTTCTTCTCTAATCCCGAGAATTCCTCCTCTTTAGGTCTTTCATGTCCTTCTTTTAAATCCTATAATAATAATAAAGTAATAATTATTATTATTTTGAATCTAATAATAATGATACTAATAATTTTGAATATAATAATAATAATAATAACAATTTGTTTTTTATAAATTATAATAGTAGTATTAATAATAAAATAAAATCTCGTTTACCCCTTTTAATAATAGAGTTGTTAATCTTTCCAGTTTTTTTTTAATCCTCCTGTTTATAGCATTTTAGAGAAAGGTTTAAATTTTTCCCTTTTGTCACACGGAACCAGTCAATAGTGCGGACACAACCGACCTTCCTAGAAGTCTAAGACATTCTAATGACAAACAAAACAAACTAGAGCTATCCTTCTCTAAACATGCATTATGATATGAGAAATCAAGTGTTTTGTTCTTACCTTTGTCCAAACGCTGTTGTAGAAGTCCAAGCTTTGTTGATCTGGATGAGCTCCTCCTTTTCTCCAAAACCTGCAATCACCAACAGTCAAACAATTAAATAGCACCTGATTATAACATAAAACAAAGCATATTCAACATATAGACCAAGGAGTACATGAAATAACTCATAAACAACAAGTTATTGAGAAGAATGGACCAATTTGCATTAAAGGTAATCAAAAGGAACCATTACAACCTGAGCCTTGGTGTTGTGCAAGCTCCTTCCAGGGTCCACAAGAGTCTTCCTTTACTTTGACAAAGCTCACCCACTTCCAAATAGAACAAGCAAAGATGGCAATCTCTCCTCACAAGCTTCTAAATGGGAGTCCTAATTCCTGCAGCATTTACCCTTAGAAATGTATAGCTTTCAACCTCCTCTCCTTCTGGCCCAATGCCTGTATTTATAGTGCTCAAGAGGAAGTTAATCAGGTCCACCATCAATGGGATAATCCCCTCTTTGGATGGGATAGCTCCCTTATTGATGGGATAAGTTCCTCTTTGGTAGGAGTGCATGAACCATCTGGAGGCGCTCAATACACGTCGAACAACCTTCTAGAATGCTCTAGAAATGACCACAAGTAACTTTTTAAAGATGAAACTTGCGCATTTTAACCTTTTCAGGGGGACGCACCTGCCCCTTTACATACAGAGCGTCCAAAGACGCAGCTTTTGTGAACATTGGGTGCGTCCCCGCAGGTAAGGTTGAGAGAACCTGCGTCCCCAGAGATAAATACATTTAGAAAGACTTTCTCTCTTTTTTGGAGTTTGACATGGAGAGCAGAGGCATAAGACTTGCCTAAGAGGGTAGCATGACTGTTGATAGAGCCATACTAACTGTAAATAGTCATGGTGACATTTTTTAGTGTAACAGATTGCCCCCTAAAGTGCGAAGCCTGGAATAGATTAGGGTTTTGTATTATCTAGGAAGGGTGAAGCGCTTTATCATTTCAAGGATTATCTCGTGGAGAGCCTGGTCAGAACCTGCAATTTTCAACACAAAATACATGTATAAGATTATATCATCACTGAGGTAGGCATTCCCATACTCAGATTAAAACTTTAACTAACAGACTAACTACTCTGATACAGGAATGATCTTGCAGTACATCATAATCATAGACTTTTGTAGACACAGTATGGGCGCAGCCATCTGTTTATGATTAGTCTACTTAGATAATGAATACAAAACTCCTCGCAGCCTGGATGGTGGAAACTAGATCCAGGGTCTTCATTTCTACTTCTCGAATTGGTACGATTCTAGCCATGCGAATAAATGAGTTGATGTCGAACATGGTAGAAACCACTTGATTACCAGTCGATGATGTAAACTGTTAACAAGCGTGAGAGAGACCACCAGTAATGTCAATGGTTCTCAAAGTACCCAGTACAATCCATGAGATGTGAATGAATGAGTTGATGTCGAACATTTCACGGAATCCTTCGATCGAAAGTCAATGATGTAAACTGACGTCAAAGGCGAGAAACCTGCCATTGATGCATGCAGACTTCAAGGTACTGACGATTTCTAAGTCATCTCTCTAGATAATGTGCTGATGTCGATAGAAAGCGACCCGTTGCAGGCAAGCCCGCAACACGAAATCATTGTTCAAGTTGAAGAAATGTTGCTGTAAGGACTGACTCAGGGATGGTCAAATGGATGACAAGTATTTTGCAGATGAAAGTTTTGCTTGCAGACCTCTTGAACACATAACGACACGACAGATGGCTTGGTGCTGAATAACTCAAAGTTAATCCCCGGAACCCGGCTGAAGACTTTCAAAGTGGTTTGATCAACTGTGAGGTAAAGGATTTCCCAACCCAGGTGAATGAAAAGTGTCGTGTTCAAGAGTGGTAATAAAGTTTCTTCTGAGACAAAAGGTAACAAATAGGCTCATTCTTCTCTCTTTTCCCCCACCATTTCTGGCAAGTACCTCTTTATTTTTAACAAGCTTGAGGAGGATAACATATGCTTGATTATAAGCTCATCCTTCGGATGAGTCCAACCTAGTTTTGATTCGAACCCTAGGAAGGAGTGGTTCGTTCCTGTTTGTAATTGAACAGGTCCTTTACTGTGAAATGTTTAACGAGCCCAGTATAGGAGAAACTCGGCGTTTTTCAATTTTAGAGAGTCTGAAAAACTTAAGAAGACTCCAAGTTGAACTTTTTCGTAGATTTGTGTCCCTCAAGCCCGAAAAAGTATAAAATAATACCTGGGGGAACCGCTTGATCTTGCGACCAAGGAGTACTTTCATAATTAGTGTCACTGACCTGAAAAGTAAAAAGCGATCAAGGACACGTCGTTTTATTTCCGTATCGAGTTTGAAACGACAAAAACCCGGCAATCTTTTCCTGATTTTACGGTCAGAAAAGAGCTATAAGGGGACCGTCTTTTAATTCCGTTTTAACGAGTGTAAAAGAAACGCTCGGCAATCTTTTCATTTTTTAGGAGTCAGAAAAGGGCTTAAAAGATGACTCTGATATTTTGGTTCGTGAAAAATGACAATTTTCCCTCTAAGTCCCTTTGTCCTGCACAAAAGCAACACATTACTCATACCTGTTTAAGATAGGCAAAAATACATCGAAAAACATCTTTCCATGGTGAAAAATGAACAAATTCATCCAAAAAACCTATAAAAAGACTTTTTACCATGTCATTTTTACCGTTTGACTGTTGAGGTTGAAAAAGGAGCTTTTGGCAAGAAACTTCCCGTGGTCGCTGCGGAAAATCCGACCGTCAGAATCGAACGCCGTCTCTTCCAGGTATTTTACAACATCCTACTCTTCAATTTCATCCGATTAAAATTGATTTTTAGGTTTTAGTTTTGTTTTTTGGGGGGTTTAGGTTTTAGAATGCGCCCCTCGGTGGACGCAGGTGCCCTTCGGGTGACCTGCGTCCCCCGACTTTTTCCTATACAGGAAAATGGTCGGGGGACGCAGCCCACCTTCAGGCCAGCTGCGTCCGGACGCCCTGTGTTGTAAACGCGGGGTGCGTCCTCCGTGAAAGGCGGATTTTAAACCCCAATCTCCACAAATAACCATTCAAATTTCCCCAAATCAATTCTAATCATTGTTTCTTGGTGTGTAGGGCACTCACCATGTTGGATTGGAGAGAAAGAGAGCATGAAGACGTTGATTTAGCTGCAATTGAACATCAACCTTCCATTGATGCCCTAAAAGCATGCGGGCTATATAAATACTGGGCCATACCTGGCATGAGGGCTCAGGTAAGATTCTTAGAATGGCTGGTTGAGAGATGGAACGTTCAAGAGCAATGCTTTTACATAGGAGGGCACCAGCTCGAGATAGAGCCCTCGGATGTATACTTTCTCACTGGCTTGCCAAATAGAGGCGAGCAACTCAATCTAGCCGGGACTAGGCCGGGTGGCCAATCCCTTGTTAGTCTCCGGGAAGATTGGTGCACACCTGGTGCACACCATTCGAAAGGCGTGGAGATCAAACACATCTCTCTGCGTGAACTCAAAGTTATAGCTTTCACGGTTACCAGAATTTGCGGCGCGGCCGCTTTACACATTGCTTCCGGGTCCCAAATGCGGATGGCAATTGACTGTTACCAAGGCACCATTTTCAACTGGTGTGATGCTGTGTCGGCTAATATGAAGAGCCAACTGACTAAGGCAAAGAACGGACGACTGAAAACTTTTGGATATGGGCCTTTAGTCGTGAGCTTTGCCTTAGAGAGAGTTCCGATGCTGATCCCTCAGCAACTCACTGTTGATATCTTGGGTCCTCGGGAGCCAAAGCTGGTACGATGGGTTGCGGTGATGGCCCGGCATCCTGACGAGGGCGCGGCAGTTGTTCGATTTTCTGATAGTTACTTTCACTGGTTAGAGGACCAGGTTTTCTCGATCCAGGACTTTCCGTATGCCGGAGTAGATTTTCGAGGTGATCCGGACATGGTTCTTCCACAGGGAGAACAATGGGATGACAGAGGTACTTTATTTTTCACAAGTTTTCAAATTATGTATTTTTTTTTGTTTTTTATATATATCGTCTCAAAACTGACAGTAAAATTTTCAAAATGCAGATGTTGGTCCACAGCGCCCAGCCAACCTCCGGCCTTTTGAGAGGAGACATCCAGTTGCACCGGTACCGGCCCCACAGGACGCGGCGGCTGCAGAGGTACTAGCTGAGTTGGAGCATGATCTAGAGCGTCTGACGGCGGATATGCCTGAGACTACTATGGATGATATTCCTATCAGACTTCAGCGCTATGTAGTCGCGGTCCCTGGACCGTTTAGGAGATTTTTGCGTAAGGTAGCCCGTGCAGTGGTGTCGTATAGGGAGCACCACCAGTGATTGGCTAGTCACTTTGTAGACACATGTGACATTTTTGACTTTTTGTACTTTATCATTTTTGCCGATCATAAGGTGTTTTTCAACCTATGATCGAAGACGATGTATATTTTTTGACACACTCCTATCTATATATATATCACTATTACCGGCTTATCTTGTTTAACATATGATGAAATGTTTTTAAATTTACTTGCATGATTATCGTAAATGTCTGTCCAACACTCGAGAAGCAATTGCATCTGCTAATGTATTTAAAGACCTTGGAATATGCTGATATTCAATGTAATCAAATTCACGTTCCAAGAGACGCACTCTCAAAAACAACCTTAATAACACAGGATTTCTAATGGCATAAACTCTATTAAGCTGTAATACAACAAGTTCAGAATCTAACCTCACTATCAAACGTCGAATTCCAAATGAAATAGATTCGGATAATAATTCAACCACTGCACTGTATTCTGCAATGTTGTTCGTTGTTTGACCGAGGCTTACCCCATGCATAGAAACTAACTCGTCAGAGGGTGAATAGATAACCCAAGCTGCGGAAGAGATATTCCGTGTACTACGACAAGCACCATCAGCAAATCCAATGTATGTTTGGAGAGGCGTCGACATCTGCAATATCAAGAGTAAAACCAAGATAAGCCAGAATAACGACGAAAAACACACTCGCTAAGCTAAGCACACTGACTAACTAACAAACATACTAGCTAGAAAGAAAACCTAACCTAACTAAAAATTCTCCATACCCACCATTTAAGCATAATACCTCTTTAGGTAAAGTCCATTTCTGGGTTTACCCAAAGAGTCCCCATCAAAATCTACCAGCTCATAAGCCCCTTTTGCTAGCTTTCGCTTTACAATATAGGGTCCATGCCACATAGGAACGAATTTTCCAGCACCTAGCTTATCGTTAGCTTGATCATATAATAGCACTAGGTCTCCCTCCGAAAAACTTCGAGGGGTCACATTTCTATCATACTGAGCTTTCATTCGCTTCGCGTGAGTCTCGATTGCCAATGCAGCGTCACGTCGAGTCTCATCTAATTTAGCTAAGTACAATAAACGTTTCTCCTCTTCGGAAGTAGCTGGGAGTAATTCGACAGCCATTTGAAGTGATGGGATTTCGCATTCAATGGGTAACACAGCTTCCAAGCCATAAACTAGCTGGAAAGGAGTGAACCCTGTTGAGGTTTTCACTGAGGTTCGGTATGCCCATAGCGCCGAAAATAACATGTTGTGCCAATTCGACCGATGAATACCAATGGTTCGTCGGATCATGATAACCAGAACTTTGTTGATAGACTCAACCAAACCGTTGGCTTGCGGATAATAAGGAGTAGAGCTATCGTGGCGCAAACCAAGCTGGCTTGTAAGCTCAGTCATCATGATGTTTCGAAAATGGCTCCCATGGTCAGTAATGATTGCTTGTGGGACACCAAACCTAGTTATAATATGATTGAATACGAAAACTGCAGCTGTTTTGCCGCTTGCGTCGAATGTAGGCATCGCCTCGGCCCATTTAGTGAAATAATCAACCGCGAGGATGATATACGCATGCCCCCCGGCCGAGTGAGGGTTACAAGTAATAAAGTCGATACCCCATTTGGCGAATGGACCAACGGCAATTATAGGGTGGAGAGGAGCAGGTGGTGCGCGCATCTTTCGATCAAACACTTGGCAGTTGTGGCACTTCCGGACTGCAATGATACAATCTTTAAACATAGATGGCCAGAAGTAACCAGCGCGCAACACCTTCTGAGCTGTGGCATACCCAGACATATGACCGCCACATGCTCCAGAGTGACAATCATTCAAAACCCTCTCAGCCTCTTCGTGAGTTAAACAACGTCGAAAAACTAAGTCTGCCCCCCGGCGATAAAGTGTATCTCCAATAATTTTGTATTGCTGGGATTGAAACCGAATTTTTCGACGTTCCGCCTTTGAAGCTTCAGGCCGAAAGGTTTGGGTTTGGAGATAGATGATTATATCCCCGTACCACGGATCTAAAGTACTGATAAGAAACAAAGATTCGTCCGCAATGGACTCCTCTGCCACAGTCTCTGTGTCAGTACGCGGGAAATCACACATCAATTCCGCAAAAACTAAGGATTTCTTAGACTTGGACTTCTCGAACTCCAAGTCGAACTCTTGCAGGATAACGATCCATTTAGAGTACTTGCCCCCTAGCAGTTGTTTTGTCAAAATGTAAATCATAGGGTTGCAATCCGAAATAACTGTAGTTTTACGGAGAAGAATGTAGTGACGAAAACGCTGGACAGCTTGAACGGCTGCCAGGGCCAATTTCTCCACATGCGAATATTTTAGCTCAGTGGGATTTAAGGTCCTACTGAGATAATATATCACATGTTCCGCTCCGAATTCATCTTCTTGAACTAACACCATTCCAATGGTGGAATGCGAAGCTGCGAGGTATAAGAAGTAGTCCTGGTTGTAGTTGGGAGGATGCAACAACGGTGCATGGGTCAACGCGTGTTTAAGTGCATCAAAAGATTGTTGGGCAATCTCGTCCCAAAAGAATTGAACGTTCTGTTTCAACAACCGTGTAAAACCTTTAGTGACCTCGGCGTAGTTTGGGATGAATCGGCGTAAAAAGTTCGCTTTCCCTTGCAAACTTTGGAGTTGGCGCAAACTCGAAGGAGGAGGCAATTTGATGATAGCCTCGACTTTCGAGGGATCGACGCGAATGCCGGCTTTTGAAACAACAAATCCCAGCAATCGACCTGTTTCTATACAGAAAACACACTTGTGGGGATTCAACCGAATTCGATAATGCCTACACCTCATAAAGATTGCTCGTAGGTGGACAAGGTGATCAGCTCGATGTAAAGAATGAGCAGGCAAATCATCGAGATACGGTTGCACAATGTGCTTGATGTCATGAAATGCGTAAGACATCGCCCGTTGAAAAGTGGCCCCGGCATTCTTAAGCCCAAAAGGTAATTTGCAATAAGCAAATGTCCCCCATGGACAAATGAATGCCGTTTTTGGTTGGTCGGCAGGTAGAATATTGATTTGATTATAGCCCGAAAAACCATCCATGAAGGAAAACATTTCACTTCCGGCACAATCATCAATAATTTGATCGATATAAGGCGTAGGATAGTTGTCTTTTGGACAAGCTCGATTGATATCCCTATAGTCGATACAGATTCTTATTGTTCCTTGTTTCTTGTTGACCGGAACAATATTCGATACCCAATCCGTTAACGGGATCGGATAAATGAAACCTGCTTTCAACAGCTTTTCGACTTCTGCTTTAATCGCAGCCGCTTTTCGAGGGTGAATTTGACGCAACCGTTGCCGGACGGGTTTAGCATCCGGGTAGGTTCTATTTCATGAACAACAATGGCATGATCAATTCCCGGCATTTCCTCGTAAGACCAGGCAAACACATCGCGGAATTCTTGGAATAGGGCCTTGTAAGTTTGGATTTCATCTTCTGTACATGCGGCACCTATATGAATGTTCTCCTCAATTCCGGGCTTCACTGAAATATCAATGGGAATAGTACGAGAAATATTCCCTAAATTCAACTCTGAATCAGAATGTTTCGTTGGATCCTGAGCGTCTTTGACATATTCAGCGGTAAAGATAGATGAAAAATCATTTTCAAATGCATCATCCTTAGGTAAAAACGAAGATCTGTGATGGAGATCCTCCCATGGTAGATCGTCTACACTTAGGATTTCGCGAAGTTGTTCGTCAGATGACACGACTTCGGGAAACGCTATCCGTTCTAAGGTTGAGGTGAAAAGTGATTCTTCACTGACCACATTCATTTGGTCGATCTCGGTTGAATGAGAGTCGGTAAAAGACATGAGAGCTTCATAAGCAATTTCATATGGACTCAAGGCATAGCATCACCGAATGAGTCTATCTCAGAGTCAGATGGGACAATCCAAGGATCATCATAAATAATGTTTTCTGATGTAATCATATGAATTGTTGCAAATGAAGGTTCTACGCTGAGTGGAGGGAGAGGAAAAGTTCCCAGTAAACCGGAATCCTTAACTAAACCTACACCAACGTCCCTATAAGGGATTGTCGTCTTACCGACATGCTGGATACTCTCTGAAGAGGCTGGGTCGGATGAAAAGTATGTCAGCTGATCAATAGTCACGATCTTACCGTTATGTGGAAACTTAATTACTCTGAAGACCGATGAAACGACCGCTGTCATAGCATATGACCAACTTCGACCCAAAAGAAGGTTGTAGTCTAGAGGGGCATCAACCACTTCCACATCCAGACTAACGGTTTTACCTTCTACCCCTATAGGCAATTCCTGTAGAATACCAAACGGACGGAACCCACGGCCATCAAAGGCCTTAAGGATGGTGGGGGATTGGTTCAACGAAGGAGAACCAAGGGATCTCCAACATTGAATCGACATAATACACGTAGAAGCTCCCTCATCAATCACAGTCCGATGAATAGGCCTGTTTTTGACTATCACTGGAATTTGGAAAGCCATTTGATGGGGGAGACGCGGTGTACTATTTTCTAGATCGAAGATTATTAGATTCGGGTCCTGAACATCAACAGCTCCTATAGCCGACAAAAGCAATTTTCGTTGTGCTGGGCATGATTGCAGCACTTCTAACGCCGACATTGCTGAGGGTGAAACAGCTAAGTCCTCAACAATGTTGTAATTCTGGGCCGCTCTCGCATGTGGATTGAAAGCAGACCTTCGAAGTACACCCTTGGCGGGCGGTTTAATTACTAAGTCTGGGTTAGGTTTCTCGATCTGTAGTGGATCGGAACCAGGAGCTGAGGTTGATGGGTTAGAGTGAGAAGATTCTGCTTCCTTACCATCAACAGGATTCTTACTACCATAATCTTGCGATCGAGTCGCAATCCTCACATGAGACATCATCAAAATGGGTTCTTCACTGGCATTCGAGGAAGAACCTATCATCTTATTCTCCTGCTCCGGAAATGGATTTTTTAACACAGCAGGAGTGGGAGAACCTTTGACTATTTTCACAACCTCGGCCCGATGAGGGCAATCTCTCGTAAAATGATCCTCTTCACAAATAAGACAAGGATATCGAGGTTTGCGCTTTTCGTCATTGGTTTCCGACTTTTCCGTTTTCTCCTTCGGAGCCTTGTCTGCTTTAGCCTTCTTCTTTCCTTTCTTCTTTTTTTTTGATTTGGCCGTAGATGACTCTACAGCGTGAATATCGGCGGTAAGTTCAGGAGAAGACTCTCCTGTCGGGGAATCGGGCAAAGTGATAATAGGAGTAGTTGAAGCCTTGGAAGACTTCTTCTTGCTCTTTGTATTCACGATACCAATCATACCATCAGCGGCATGAGATCCCGAAGGAGCAGCAGCGATTTGATTCGACTTTGGAAGATCCGGAATCTTCTCGTGTAATGTACCCGACTGAGTGTAAACTAAGTCAAGGTATTGCGCCTGAGCAATGACTTGCTCCTCAGTAACTACTCCGGCCTTAGCTACATCTTCAGTAATCTTGGTAATAATGATTTAACAAACCATTCAGCTAAGATTTGGTCCGGGATAAAAACTTTCACTAGCCTTCTTCGACGTCTCCACTCATGAATGTGATCAGAAATATACGTGGACGTTGATTGTTTTAGTGAAGTTAATAACTCCGTGCCGTTATCGTATCTGACCGGCAACTGAAAGTGAGTTAAGAACGAGGTAGCTAACTGGCTAAAATTGTAAAAAGAGGCCCGTGGTAACTCAATGTACCACTTGGCCGCGAGACCAATGAGTGTACGCTGGAAAAGACGTAAGCGGATCGAATCATCCGAGATAGAATTTGAAGCACACCAGAGGTGGTAAGTCATCACGTGATTGGACGGATCCTCTCCAGACTTACCTTCGAACTTGGGTATATCGCTGGGCAACTTATTTGGCATTGGCGGCCAGAACGGAAGATATTGAATTGGATCGTTCGTTAGGCGCGTCAAGTCTGGTAAATCCAAAGTTGCGATAAACGGTAACTGCCGGTTAGGATCTCTAAAACTCTGGGTCACAATACCGGCCCCAGGAGGAGGATATCCAGGATAACTAGGAACAGGAGTCGCATTTGGGATATTATATCCTCCTGGAAAACCAGGATTAACCGGACCGTACTGGGGTTGTTGAGGTTGTTGATAAGTGTACCCAGGATACGGTTGATACTGGTAAACCGGTTGTTGGACAGCTTGCCCAGGTTGGTACTGTCCCTGGTACGGAGGTTGAACAAATTGAGGTTGAGTAGTGACAACCGTACTTATACCAGGCTGGCCTACAGGCATCTGGACCGTGGTTTGAATCGTAGATCCAGACAACGGTAAAGATGTCTGAGGAGTGGTTACAGAGACAGTAGAAACCGGAGCCGTCGATACTCCAGAAGTAAGTATGGTAGATGTGGCGGTAGTTGCAGCAGCCGTTTGAGATGGAGTACTAGGTGCAATTGGCGGCTGAGTAACTACCGAAGTTACAGAAGTTTGAACACTTGACTGGACAGGTTGCGGTTGCTGGGGTGGACCAGAAACTACGGGTTGTCCAGCTTGAGGTACCAACTGTATACTTGGCTGCAACACCTGTTGACCCTGTGATGGATCCCACACTAACATTCCAGGGTATTGACCCGTAACAGGTTGAGGATACTGAGATCCATAGCCGGATTGAGGATAGGATTGATAATTGTAAGGTGCAGTTCCCATACCTTGACCATATGATTGACCTTGAGGTGGTTGATAACCTTGACTTGAGTATTGACCTTGAGGTTGATAACCTTGAGGTAAATACGGATACTGGGGTTGACCTTGACCTTGAGGTTGGTACCCTTGAGGTTGATACCCTTGGGGTTGATACCCTTGGGGTTGCCATCCTTGAGGTTGCCATCCTTGAGGTTGATATTGATACTGAGGTTGACCTTGGGGTACATATTGAGGCTGGGGTTGACCTTGAGGTATGTATTGCCCCATAGGAGCGTACTGACCTTGAGGTTGCCCCCCAGACACGAATGAAGTACCTTGAGGTTGCCCCCCAGGCATTAACTGAGGCTGCCCCCCAGGCGGTAATTGGCCACCTTGAGGTTGGGAAACGGGAACTGAACCTGACATCATGTAAATGTCTCCTACACCCAATGGTACATTACCACTGTTTCCAACTAATAACCCATGATCAACGGGTTGAGGAGATGCCCCCGCAAAGGTACCAGAAAGAGATTGATACCCAGTGGGAACAGAAGGACCGCCATGTAAAAAAGATTCAGGACTTTGAGTAAACACGGACGACTGACCAGACATATTTACAGGAGTATGAATACCTCCAGGTGGAAAAGGAGTACGAGGTGTGGAAAAACCTAGCCCAAAGTTGTCTAAATAATTGGTTAACGAAAGGTACCAAGTAGTACTTCTAGGAGGACTGTAAAAGATAGATTCACGCTCCCTTAGATCAATAGTAAGTTGATCTTCAGGATTAGAGACGCCTATTTCTTCCTCTGGAGCAAGTTCTTCAATAGCAATCAAACCAGTAGGAAGATTTTCGGTGATAATTCTTTCTATTCTCGGTGAATCAGGAACACTAGAAGTCGGAGTAACAGGTTCAGATATTTCTGGTTCTTCGCCTGTATCACTAGCAGACGAAAAACTACCAACAAGCTCAGAAACTGTAACAGCTTCGGGATTATAACCTGTCTCTAAACTTTGGTAATCTGGATGGACTACCAAGGAAGATTCTCCTTCTTCAGGTGAACCTACTCTACTGCCACTAGGAGGAGTTACAAGGACCTTTAACCCTTCTACTGACCCGGAACGTCTTCAGGAGATCCACCCCGCGATCTACGGAGTTTTCTCAACAAATCGGTTCCAGAAACAACTTCAGGAGACTTGCCCCGAAGTCTACGGGACTGTCTCGGTAATTCCGCCACAGCTAAAAACTTTTAACTACTACACACGAAAACAAAATAAAATTTCAAATCAAACCACCTAAAGTCTCTAAAGAACCAAACAAATTTGAATCACACGCCTAAAGAATCTAGGGCGTCAAACCAAACACAAACAGTAGCCTTCCAGACCGAAAGCGCTAGTTGGTGATGAAGCCCAACCTCGCTGGATTCAGTACAGAAGTGGCGGGTGGAACAGTTACCCCGGCAACCTGCTTAATGAATAGACTGGACCAAGTTCCTCCACTTTAACCGTCTCGAGTGAAGTGAACCCCCCAGAAAATCCAAGTGAGTCTAGCCGACGTCTGCTCCAGGTACAGTGGGACCTTCCCTCCACCGTCACCTCGGTAGAATCCTAAAGATAATGGTCACTAAGGTTACCAACCGCAACAAATGCACCTGGGGGAACAGTCTAAACTCCGACAGCACGCAAGGGCAGAGTAGCAAGCTCAATCCCCTTGCCGGCTCCTTGACAATAATCCAAGGTTTACCGACAAGTGACCCCTGGCTCCTCGACAATGGTTAATCCGAGGTTTACCGTTTGTAATACGTGCGTGTCTGGCGTCGTTCCCAACGAGGGGGGATTGATCCCCTCACTGGTTCGGACACGAGCTCGTGCTTCTCCTTTAAGAGGAGCTTTCCCAGAGTACAAGTGAGACAATTGGATTTATTCTATCACAAGATAAGCTACTTGTTTGGTTTTGTTGTCTTGGAGAGTTAATTACTCACCTACTCCAAGACACTAGCCTGATCTAAATTGGTGTTTCAGAGCCCTAGTAAATAAAAGTTACTACGTCGATTTTACTTTAAGCGTTAATTTTATGGTTTTTCTTTAAAGACAAAAGGTAGTGGAAGTGAAACCAATGGTGTGTAGACTCGACTCAAACCACTACAAAGATGCACCTAAGATGATTTACGCTACTTTCCTTTTTCAATGAAATTCTTAACTAAGAGAGTTGAGAGAATGCAAATTTTAGAGAAAACAACTTCCTTAGAAAAGACAATCAAAGAAACAATTCTCTTTTTCTTTTCAAGCATACAAACATGACCACTCTTTACGTGCACGAAAAAACTCTTTTTCTTTCAAAACTTTTCAAAGCTACTTGAAACAAAACTTTTCAAAGGAGATGTTTTTGTATTTTCTCTTTTTAATAAAGCATATAAACCTATCTTAACAAAAAACAATCTCAAAAGCTATAAAATCTATGAAAACTTGACTCACAAGCAAATCAAAAGAGAAATTACTCTAAGCAAACCTAACAAGGCAAAAGCTCACAAAGATGATTCTAGGTTGTTTTACTTGATCAAAATCAAATCAAGGACCAGCTAATGCAGAATCAAAAGACTAGTCAAAACAAAACTCAAATCTTTTTGTTCTTTTTGTAAAATGGAATTCAAGACTTAAACAACAAGCACTTCGAAATTTGCCCAAAGAGACAACTCAATGGTAAGTTGCTCTCACAGGTAGACTTTATGACAGGTCTGACTTCTTAGAATGCTGACAAAACCAGAGAGATCTAAGGCTTGACAACTTCTACCGCCAAAGTCACTACAAGACCTACTCAAAAATCAAACCCTAGGGCTTACACTTCGATGAAATCCACTAAAACACTCAATGCTATCGAAACAAGTTCAGGTGAAGATCTTTGACAAGGGACTAATGAATCTGGGCAGTAAAAACTAAGAAAAAACAAAATCTAAGAGCAAAAATGCAAAAAATGGAATTTTCTCAAATTTTAGCAGGGGACGCAGGCAACCCGTTAGCACAGGTGCGGGCCCGCTCTGTGCACACAGCAAAAGTGCGTCCAGGGACGCACTGTGCAGCACTCAGAGGGTGCGTCCTACTGAAAAACTCAAGAAAAACCAAAATAAAACTAATCCTAAGCTAACCCACCCAAAGACAAAGTCACAGAGCCAAAACCAGAAAAATAAACCAATTTTCTCAAAGCAAAGTTCACACAAAGGAAAAGACTTTTCTCATCAATGGAATCCCCAGTGGAGTCGCCAATTTGTCACACGGAATCAGTCAATAGTGCGGACACAACCGACCTTCCTAGAAGTCTAAGACATTCTAATGACAAACAAAACAAACTAGAGCTATCCTTCTCTAAACATGCATTATGATATGAGAAATCAAGTGTTTTGTTCTTACCTTTGTCCAAACGCTGTTGTAGAAGTCCAAGCTTTGTTGATCTGGATGAGCTCCTCCTTTTCTCCAAAACCTGCAATCACCAACAGTCAAACAATTAAATAGCACCTGATTATAACATAAAACAAAGCATATTCAACATATAGACCAAGGAGTACATGAAATAACTCATAAACAACAAGTTATTGAGAAGAATGGACCAATTTGCATTAAAGGTAATCAAAAGGAACCATTACAACCTGAGCCTTGGTGTTGTGCAAGCTCCTTCCAGGGTCCACAAGAGTCTTCCTTTACTTTGACAAAGCTCACCCACTTCCAAATAGAACAAGCAAAGATGGCAATCTCTCCTCACAAGCTTCTAAATGGGAGTCCTAATTCCTGCAGCATTTACCCTTAGAAATGTATAGCTTTCAACCTCCTCTCCTTCTGGCCCAATGCCTGTATTTATAGTGCTCAAGAGGAAGTTAATCAGGTCCACCATCAATGGGATAATCCCCTCTTTGGATGGGATAGCTCCCTTATTGATGGGATAAGTTCCTCTTTGGTAGGAGTGCATGAACCATCTGGAGGCGCTCAATACACGTCGAACAACCTTCTAGAATGCTCTAGAAATGACCACAAGTGACTTTTTAAAGATGAAACTTGCGCATTTTAACCTTTTCAGGGGGACGCACCTGCCCCTTTACATACAGAGCGTCCAAAGACGCAGCTTTTGTGAACATTGGGTGCGTCCCCGCAGGTAAGGTTGAGAGAACCTGCGTCCCCAGAGATAAATACATTTAGAAAGACTTTCTCTCTTTTTTGGAGTTTGACATGGAGAGCAGAGGCATAAGACTTGCCTAAGAGGGTAGTATGACTGTTGATAGAGCCATCCTAACTGTAAATAGTCATGGTGACATTTTTTAGTGTAACACCTTTCTCCTAGAAAAATCCCTGTGGAAGAGAGTATCTCTGACATTGAATTTGGGATAAGGTACTTTCCAAACACTACTAAGCATAACATAGGGCAACACTGTGTGGTTATCCTCAGAAAGGCTAAGCTCCCTAAGAGCAACCTTAGCAAAGCTAAGTTTGAGGCTCTCAAAGCTTTGAACAATAACAAGGACATCATTGTTCTTAAAGATGACAAGGGGGGAGCTGCTATTATCTTAGATAAAGAGGATTTCCGAAGAAAAATGTTAGATCACCTCTATAATAACAGGAGCTATAGAAAACTTAATAAGAATCCCTTAAACAAAATTCTAAAATAGTTGCTTTAGCCATAAAATCTAGTAGCACTGTTAGCTCCCTTAGCCATAAGCTTATTGAGAATAGCCCTCTCACTCCTAGTATTTATGGGCTTGCAAAGATCCATAAGGAATGGGTTCCATTGCATCCCATCACCAACACCATAGGAGGGTCGACCTATATTCTTTCATATTATTTAGCTAATAAGATAAAACCTCTTGTTCGATGGACTGAATCTTTTGTCAAATATTCGTCTTCATTTCTCAACGAGTTAAAGGATATAAGTCTGAATCTTGGTGATAATATGGTGAGTTTCGATGTGGTCTCCTTTTACACTAATATCCCCATTAATGAGGCCATTGAAGCATCAAACGCATTACATATCGAGATATAACTTATTTGTTTGAAATCCATCTTATGTCTACTTTATTTAGTTTTGAAGGGGAAGTTTATGAACAAACCTATGGCATAACCGTAGGTTCCCCCCTTTCCCCCGTAGTGGCTAATATATTCATGGAGGAATTTGAAGGAATTTGAATCCAAGGCCTTATCCTCAGCTCTATTCCAACCTAGGCTTTGGAGAATATTTGTGTATGACACTTGTGTCATCTGGTCTCATGATCGGGAAAAGTTGGAGCTCTTTTTCCAGCATCATAACAATTAATCTAGTTCCATAAAGCAGAGTTTGGAATGTTAAATCGATGGTAGCCTTCCTTTCCTTGACGTTCTTATTTCAAAAAAAGATGACGGTTCTTTCTCCCACTAGGTTTTTTGGAAGAAAACTCACACTCAGCAATATCTTCCTGCTAATTCGAATCATTTCCATGCTCAGAAGCTAGGTGTTCTCAACACCTTAGCCACTCAAGCATTACGAGTTTCTAATGAAAACCACCTTTATGATGAAATAAATTGTCTCCTTAATGTTTTTAATAAGAATGGTTATAGTAGACACGAGTGTCTTAGAGCTTTCCCTAAGCCTAAAAACAGTCCTAGAATTCACAAATATCTTAAGGATCAATGTTCAAGGGTGCATCTTCTATTTATCCAAGGGACCAAGGACAATATTGCAAGGATCTTGAAGAAGCATAAGGTTCCTTTGACATTTAGACCCCTAAACACTATTAGGAGCTCACTAAGATCAGTGAAGGACCCTGTGAACCATAAATATGGGAAAGGTGTTTACATCATCCCTTGCTCTTGTTGGACTCTGTACATTGGTGAAATTGGCCGCTAAATAAATAAAAAGGATTCATGAGCACACAACTAACATCAAACATGGAAGGTGTCATTCCTCCACTTTGGAAAAACATGCAAAAAAGACAAAACATCACATTTGCAATCAATAGGTCAGGGTCATTGCAAGAATTAATCATTTTCATTACCATAAGTTTAGGGAGGCCTTCGAAATTGAAAGGAGGCCTATCATTCTGAATAGAGATGAGGGTTGGACTATTAGCAGGTGTTGCGTCCCTACCTTGTCTTGCTAAATTTGTTTTTTTTTTTTAATAAATTATTATTATTATTATTATTATTATTATTTATTTCTTATTATTATATATTTTATTTATTAGTTTTATTGTTTGGTACAATTAAATTTGACCATATTATTCTATTTGGTTGGTATAACAAGTTGTAAGCATAGATTATGACAGTCATGGTGTTGGAAAAGAACCTATCTTACCATTCTAAAACAAGGAATATTTATGCTCAACATCACTTTGTGAGAGATATGGTTGAATATTACAAGGTTCTACTAGCAAAGATGAACACTTTCAAGAATGTTGCATATTTATTAACAAATCTATGAGAACTGAGAAGTTCTCTTGGTGTAGAGTAATAATGGGAATTACTTCCTTGGATTGTTGATCACGTACACCTATGACCCCATGTATGCAAATAAAACAAAAAGTGGGAAATTTTTGGGTACATGTTATATTCTTTGTATAGACATCTCATGCACAATTCATATGTTTTGGGTGTAGGGCGGGGCGGGGGGAGGGGTGTGGGGGGGGGGGGGGGGGGGGGGGGTGGTTACATGGGGGTCGTAAGGGGGTAGGAGCCCCCTCACATGGGAATTGGGGGATATAGTGCCACTTAAATAATTATTAGGTGGATTTTTACATCTATGTTTGTTATATTTAGCACATGGACACCCCCTTGCATGGGTGTTAGGCAGGTAGCAGCCCCCCAAAAAAATTATTCGATGGTTTCTTACGTATTCTTTTGGCAATTTTTGGAGCATGGATTTTAGTTTTAGCAATTTTTGGGTGCAAGGTGGTTTAGATCATGGTTTCATAATTTAAATTAAGGAACTATGGTTTTTTCTAATATATGGTTAATGGATTAGTGTTTTTCACATGCTATGACATTTACATATTGTATTATAACATTGTTAAGAGTGTATATAATAGAAAATGTCTTTTTGGTTTTCATATTTTTAGGTTTCTAGGGTAAAATATATATGTTAAATCAATGTGTGTGCCATTGTATCTTATTTTATTATTAATAATTTGATTGAAGTAGTTAACTTTATAAGATTAAAACCTACAAAATCTCCTCATTTAATTTAGATGTTGAAGCCATCCCTCATACCACTTCCTTATAGAAAAAACTAGTAATGCTCAAACACACTGATGAAGACTATCATGTCATGAACCATTAAAGTGGCCAAAAAATGTTCTAGGTATCAAGACAATTGAAATGTGCACCCTCATGTTTTCCATGAACAAGATCTAATACTCATGTATGACCAAACCCATGGTATCCTAGGTCAAGTATTGTTTTAATAGTATTGGTAGGGGCCTTAGATTGTCATTCAATGTCTAGGAAAGGGAACATATTTACTTACCTGGCATGAAGGAGAACATCTCCCTAATGCTCATAATGTGCTCTGCCTCAACATATTTTAACCGTATATTTATTATTTTCTTTATCAATTCACATTTCATCTATTGATTTATCCAGTTATTTTAATTCATTTTCAAATAAACATAACCCAATGCAACATAAATTCTAATATTAGTTGCAAGAAAACTGAATAATTAATTCATAATAAAATTAATGGTATGCATCATTCCTACCTTCTCCCTTAGCCCTAGTTTCCCTATTTTTTTCCATAAGTTAGTTGATGAATCCACATCTCTTAAATGTGCTTAATATTAAGTCTCCCTAGTAGATATACAAAAATATGTAGTGTGGTAACTATAATGAGGCACCATTCTATATATTCCTCATTAGGATTCCTTGTCACCTCTCAATAATGGTGGGATTTTTAAGTCATTACTACCCTATGTCACTAAAAAAAAATCCATTTCCATCCTCTTCAAAAGAAAATGAGACATTGTCCTACATCTAATTTACTTGGAACCTTGGATTGTTATCCCATTCACTAGATAATTTACAAGATTAAACTTGACATTGTCACCATGATTTACTATATCTTGGTATGATTATGAAATGTAATATACCTTCCAACATGGATTTGCTTATAAATGGTATGAGACCTAGTAAACCAAATACATGTAAGGCTCCTCACATATGAATCCATCTATTTGATGTTAAGAGCATCTAGAGTTCTATGTATATATATGAAAACCATGTATTAAGATCAAGTGGAATCAAGTAAAAAAGGAAGTTAAAAATAAATTCTATAAGAATAACATGGGTGAAAGATATTTGGAGGAGTGCACAATGTGTAGAGCATAGAGATAGAACATAATTTGAAGTAAATGCACTGCAAATGTACAAGGGGAAAAAGTTCAAAATAAAGTTTAGAAGAAATAACGCATATATAACATAGATTTTATGTGAAAAAGGTATTTTTAGGAGTGCACAATGTGTATAGAATAAAGATATAACACAAATTTGAAGGCAATGCACTAGAAATGTACATGAGACAAGTTAGTGAGGCATAATGAGAAAAAAAAATAAAAAAATTGAAGGATAAGTTAGACAGAGTTAGTGTACAAACATATGAAAGAATGAAAAAAACCTACATAATAAAAGTGAACAACAAAGGATAAAGAAGAATAGGGGTGTGAATAGATATATTATTGTAGAAGGAAACCATATTGAAGGATTGTGGACCAAATGGAAAAACTTTAAACAATCAAGAAAGACAGGTGCAGATAAAACAAGGAACATGAAGATGTGGTGAGACGATTGAAGTATAGAATGTAATGTGATAATGAAACAAATAATTAGAATACTTAATAAGAGACAATTTGAACAATTGTCATTTAGTGAGTCAGAATAGTAAGAATGGTGATGGAGGCTATGGTTTCGCAGGTATATGACCATCTATTCCCCGCCGCGGTGAGGAAAGGCTCTATCTCAAACACATTTTTTGTATCATGGTGTGGTGATATATCTTTGTATTATCTTGTTTGAAAGGACCGATTTTCTCTCCCACATTTGTTTACAGAAGATTGATATGCGTTTGGTTGTAAAGTATGTATGATTGTCATGGGAGCATGCAGAATGCTAAAGTACCAGAAATATCCTTTTGATATCTATCCACATGTTAAGGGGAACAGATATTGATGTGGATTCATGGATCTCATGGCGGTGGTGTTTTCTTTGTTGTATTTAGATTTTTAGAATCTCCAAAGTTTCTGCCTCGTCCTCCCCCGCCTCCATTATCATAGTGGAAGAAGATGATGATCCCAAATCCACAACAGTCACTCAATATCCCCGGCACGTAAATCAAGTCGTGATGGATCAGACATGAAGTATTGGAGAATTCCAAGATGTGGTTTTCATTACCATAGAGATCCAAAGTAATTTAGCTTGTGCACCCTCTATCGATCTAGACATGCAATGGTGGGAGGTCTTCACCAGGCAATATTTCTCAGGCTAAAAATGTTGATCTCATCGTTTATCATTCGATCTTGTGAATTTAGGAAGAGAGGGATCTCCGACAAAGAGATTATCACCCGATATGCATACTTTTTTCAAATATAGACTCTAAACCCCCAAATGCGTTATACCCAACATACTTACTAGATCCTCGCAGGGGTTCTACAATACAATGTTTTTGGTTCTCACTGCATCAATTATGTAATATCTTGCTCTTTAATAATGTTGAGCTTTTAGCTGGAGGTTATTTCTATTGTTGTTATGGGGGTGAAATATACATACTGTTAACACCCAGGTTGTTCCCTATGACTCCCAAGGGAATACGGCCGGGGTAACCACTAACCAATCTTTGGATTACAGTTTCTAGCCAAACTGTAATCAGAGAGGGCTCTCTCTTTATGATTTGTCTCTGTTATGATAGTATTTTAGGCTAGCTATTATGCTCAGGTTTTTGTTTATGTTTTGGTTGAAGGATGTCTTTCAATACCTAAGATGTAATGTTTAGACAGTTGTATTTCATTGGGCAATGGAGTCTAGAGCTGTGAAATGCTTGAAATGCTTCAGTGGGAATGTTCAGACTGCAGGGCCTATTAGGTATCTCAACAAACAAAATTTAAAAGCTTAAGTGATGATGTATGATGATGCATGTTTAGTCAATGGAAAGCAATTAAGAATTCTCCATTAAGCTAATGCTGTGAAAGTGAAATGTATTGCTCATGAGCAAACTTGAATTCCTGAAACAAGGGTCATTGTGAAAGATATATTCTGAAAGTGCAGCAGTTAAGAATTACACTTATCAAGATTATAACTGAGGAAAACATTTATTAACAACATAGATTGAACTCAGGGTATTCCTTGAATAAATCCTGAAAGCTATTCTTTTTCTTTGCTGCTAAATGTTTAGAACTTAGAAACATTTATGGATTGCAAAAGACTGAAACACAAAACGAAGAGAGTTACAGAAAACTTATTGTATATGAGATGCACAGGGATCCTGCCAACTTCAACAAACACCATGAACGCATTCAAACAACTCAGAACTTCAGAAATTCCATTACTTCTGTTATTAAACTCTGCAAAGATTACAACATAGGAACTTCTTCAAAAGAAATCAACAACAACCCCTGCAAGCTTATGCGAGGGGCAAATATATACAAACGGTAATACAAAATATCTAAGGCGTTGAGTCATCTGAGAAATAAATATTTCACCAACTTTGTACAGAACAGCAGATAAAAAGTTATTGCTGCCTTTAATACAACATAAATGCTCATTTCTATCAGTCAGAAGATATTTTGGCCTTTGGAGGCCACTGAGTCGGTTGGAATGATCTGCTTTAAATGCTGGAAAATGCGCTTTTGTGGATGCTCTGCTGTAACTTTTCGGCCCTGTCACCTGTAGCTGTCCATCTTGACCTGCTGGCCAAAAGTTCTGCTGAGTTGGCTCAGCTTTCACCTTTTATGCATGCTGATTTTATTAACTTTTCCTGTGCATGCCACCTTGTATTTTTGATGAAAAAACTTAGTGAATGGCTTCTTGGTCTATAAGATCATCTGTATTGCCTTTGTCCACCATTCCTGTGTGGGCAGTTGATGCCTAAGAATTGCATCCATAGTCTCATTTGCCTCTGTGTATTTATAGAAGTTAGGAGGCACTTCAAACAGGTGTGTAATTTCATTCATTATAAAGAATAGATTCTCCACTCTGTTGTAGAGACTTTGCCCTGTAGCTGGCCCTGTTTCCTCTGAGGTGCTGGGCCTTTCAGTGATCTGACTTGTTGCGAATGTATTGACCCTCTTGGCATACTGCTCATGGGTAAGCAGTCTTCCTGTACTGTTCAGTAAGCCAGGGAGACCTCTGTTCTGTAATACCACAAATTTATCCATAAATCTGTTCACCTTAGTCTGCATGTCTTGGGTCCTTCTCTCCAATGTCTGCACTAAGTTTCTCAGTGTAAGGACCCTTTTTATCAACAAAATAGTCTCAGTCCTGTTAGGAATTCCCATAGTTGCTAACTGAGAACTTGTTCTATTATTGAGCACATTGATCATCCTGGTGGCAACTTCAGGCATATTGCCTAGAGCTGCCCTTGATCTCTGATTTCCTTCTGTGCTTTTGCAATGAGCTCCCACTGCTCATGGATTGTGTCAATATACTGCCATTGGTCAGTAATAGACTGGACAATATTGGCCCATAGCACTGTCTTAATCTCAGCCACTACTTTATCCAGTTGGAGCTCCTTTTCTAGCTCCTTTATCCTGTCTTTGAGGGCTTTTATTTCCCTGCCCTTTTTTGCGACAGTCTGCTTGGATTTGTCATATCTTTCATTTACCTTGGCTAGTTTCTCCCTGGCCTCATTCAGTTCTGTCATTTGTGCTTCCAACGCCTGGATCTCATTTCTCAGCTTTTGCATGTCCAGGCTTGGGGCCTGCTCTGTTGTTGGTGGTGGTGATGAGGTGGATGGTGCCGCCTGTTCTGTTTGTTGAGGAGGGGGAACAGTAGTTGGATCAGTTTCCTCAAGGTTAATTATTTCAGGAGGAGGCTGGGAGGTCTGACCTTCTTCTTTTTGCTTCAAGGCTACCTGTAATGCTGCCTGTGCAGCCTCTGATTCTCCCAGCTTTTCTTGAGTCTGGATTAGCTGCTTATATAGAGACACCAGCAAAGTTGTGGCATCTTGATCATGCCTCTGGTTGGCAACTTCATCTATTTGAGGGTGAATTGTGGCTGGAATTTTGATCTTTCTCCTCAAAGCTGCCATGTCTGCATCCCTCAACTTCAATATCTCTTGTATGCCCTTGATATCCTTGGGATCATGCCCAATCTCTATGATTATATCTTCTAAGGACCTAATTCTATTGTCCTTTGCTTGAGAGGATGCTCTCCAACTCAAGTTGGGCAGTTGTATTATTAAGGCTATTTTCTAGCCTATAATTATCCAATGTCTTGTCTGCCAAGGAGGCATACACCATCTCACCCGTTTGTTTGTGCAATTCAATTTTGTCCATCGGGTGGATGTCCTTGGCAAGGACCTCAAGATTGGTCCTTATATAATCTGCAGGGGACTGGGGCTGTGCTACAGCTGGCAAAAAATGGCTCATGATCATTTTACCTTCACTAACATCATACGCAGACATCAGTCTTTGCTGGTTAGTGGGAGCCATTTTCAACAAATGATTGTATAGTTGTATCTTTATTGGCTCATTCCTCCTCTTTATGTCCATGAACTGCTGTTTGATGCTCATTTCACCTTCTCTCTGCTGGCTTGAGGAGCTGACTTCTCCTCCCACTGTTCTGTCCTGTTCCTGTTGGAAGGAACTTGCGGATGCTTCCCTGCTAGGTGGACCCATGCCCAAAGACTGTCCCATTGGCATTTCCTCCTCTGAGAAAGGATTCATTCTCTGTCTTTTCTCCCCATAAGTTGTTGATGTTGTAAGGGGAGTCTCTCTGTCCCTTTTCCTGCTTGTATCATCCTTTTGTGGAGTCTGGAGGATTGATGTTTGAGCTGATGTTTCTTGCCTTGGAGGCACAGTTTGTTGTGCCTGTTGCTCAATGGATTTTGGGGTTTCCACTGTCTGCTCTTGCTGCACAGGCTGCTCCTGTCTTTGTTCTTGTTGTTGTTGCTGTTGTTGTTGATGTACTTGCTGCTGCTGCACTCCTTCTTGCTGTTCCACCTCTTTTTCTATGTGCTCTTCAGTCATTGGAGGTGGTTGCTCTTGTTCCACCTGCTTTTCTTTGCCTTTGCTGGGTGTCTGTTGAGTGTCCATGGCAGCTTGCTGATGTGTTGTTGAAGAAGAGGCAGCTGCTCCAAGTTGCCTTTGATATGATAAGGAAACCTGTCCACAAGTTTCCAAGTCAGCCTCTTTTTGCATATTCCTAGCCTCTCTTTCTAGCATCTGCTCTCTAGTAATTGGCTCTTCTAGAGTGCCCTCTTTCCAGCTCAAAGAATTTGCATACTTTTCAACATGAGGCAGCCCTACATGTGAATAGTTACCCAATTTGTATTTTATCCTTCTGAGGGAGATAAAATGATTAGGGTCATAAGGTGTCCATTTGAAACTGGTTTGCAATTTGAAACCCTCTAGGATCATATCTGCCTCCTTCCATCCCTCCTCTCTTTTGTTGTATAAAAAAGGGCCTAGCTGGTTCGTTACCTTCAGCTGCACCTTCTTATTCCTACTTTGGAAGTGGAAGCAGTCTGCATTTCCAAACTGCCTGAAGTATTCTAGGGCAAAAAGTCTCATAGGGACATACCTTGGCAGCCTATAAGGGTCCAACTCACAGCCATATACTCTGATTATTGTGTGGTGTTGGTAAAAATACCAATCACCAATAGGAGGAGTTCTCATAGTTTCAGAGCTTGGCTGTATGAATAACTGATTAATTTTGATGATCTGGGCACTTGACAAATTACTTCCCTTCTTTACTAAGTCCAGCATGGAGAGAGGGGTCAATGGCCTTGCAGTGTGGAAATGCAGCATCTCATTTATGGTTTCTGGGGTGATATGGAACAAGACTGAGCCTGTAGGACTGAGAACAGCTCTTTGGCATGGATCATAGCATTCCTGGCACTTGTGGATCAAGTCTGGAAGGGCATTGACTTGAGGGAGGTTGTAAATGGGCAAATTTGAGTCCCAAATCCCTAAAATATCAGCTCCACCAAGGTGCTGGGCTTTCAATTCATTTAGCATGTGAATATTGAACTTGGAACCCATTGGGAACCAGTCTATCATCTGATAATCTACATCTCCCAGGGCTTTCCATTCTAACTCCCTTTGAGGGGCATTTAGAGGCTGGATATTCAGGGCTATTGGTGTTTCCATGGCTAGTAAGGCTTCTGAATTGTGTGTAAACTGTTTTGAGTGAGCAACAACAACGCAGAGGAGTTTCTTTACAATGTAAATGTGAATTGTAGGGAACAGAGGGTGAATTGAGCAAACAGCAATTGAAACACCGTTTATAGGACTGATTAAAACAGTAGTAGGACTGACTAGAGTGTTTCTATGGTGAAATTATGTAATGGAGGTTTCTAGTTCACGACTGCGCGAACTACCTGTGAATTCAGGTCAATTTGGTCAAATGCAGGCTTGGCAGAAGGTTTATTGCCTCGCTAGCTGGAAATGAGTGCAGGTTACTGGATGCTTAATGGTGGTTTCGGTGCTTTACACTCTCTTAATCAGTTTGCTTGCCGAAATATGGATAAAACCAGGTGCAGGGAACAATTTTGAGAAATACCTTGCGAATTGTCGATAACAGTTGCCAATGCAGGTACGACGGAAGCGCCCACGGTTTTAGAGTCGAGTTGTGTAGGTTGGCGTTGATTTGGTCGTAAAATGGATGCAGGAATAACAATAGTTGCTTTGGCAAAAAGTGGGAAAAACACGCATTTTTGGCTAAAATATGGATTTTTGGCATATTGGCGCGTTTTTGGGATGACGTCATGCTATGACGTCAGCATGACGTCATCAGGTGGGGTCAAGGTCGGATGACGTCAGCATGACGTCACTGGGTGATGTGGCAAGCTGTGATTGATCCACGGGGATAATGAGGTGGCAGACATATCAGCGCAGGGGCGGACAAGAGTGCTGACGCGACGGCGGGGTGGCACTGACGTGGGTCTGACGTGGTGATGACGCAAGCATAACAGAACCGGCGGTAAATCATAAGCGGTAATGGTTTTTCTCGGACCGCCTTAGATACGGTCGCAACTTTGTCAGAGGGCAACCTGAGAAATTGTGAGGGCGACGCGTGGCAGAGGCCTGACGTCACCCTCTGACAGTTTCTCGGGTGCTAATCTTCGGACGTCGGGCCCAACCCGATATGCATAATGGCCGTCCGATCAAAGGCGCCTGATCGGACGGTTGACGGGTCGCTGAATAGTGCGGACGATACAGTAGCGGGGAAGTAATAAAATATTATTTTCCTTCGAAAGGCACGCCCAGCGGGACTTTAGGTTTCGGTGGGATTATATGGTTTTTTAAATGTAAAATAGAAATAAAAATAATACCGCGCCGATACTTTGGATAAACTTGAAACGTGGGTATTTGTGCGCATTTTGCAAATGAAGCGGGTTATGGGTAAAAAGGTTTTTCATAAGGTTTTCTTAGCAAATGAAGGTTTAATGGGTCAAATGGATTCAGAAGGGGGAAGGGGGGTAAGGCTTAGGTTTCTCAAACTGACCAGATGTCCATTTGATCCCTGACAGAGGACATATGGCTATAATGCCAAGGGGAGGGATATTTATACAATGCTTGGGGGTTTATACACCATGGTGTTATAATAGTAGGGAAAGGGCAACATAGGGGAATTATATAATAGATGTTAGGGGTTAATATAGATGAAAAGGGTGGATGGGGAGTGATAACACTAAGTTTATTTGAAAATAACTTAGCTTAGGGAGTAGATCAAAATGAAAAGAATTTTAGACAAGAAATGTGGCCTTGAAAGGAATAAGAACCATCATAAAACCACCAATTCTTCCATGAATCTCAACTGATGAGGGGATGTTAGTAATGAATGGAAAAGGGGAAAATTGGGAAGTTAGACATGCTTCTTTGCTTTGCTGCAACCTGATAGAGAAGAAGACCTTCTCAATCCATTGATTTTGCTTTGTGAAATAGGTTAGCACACCTTCAATTGTAAGGAGTGAGACTTCTGCAACCCCATCTGCCTACCCATCTATTTGCCTAGCATTTTTTGTTTCTTCTTGGAGGGTGCACTTAGACTTGCAGACCCTTATTTGCCTTTTCTTTTCTCTGGCTTTTTCCTTTTGAGTTTCTATCTAATGCTACCCTTATTGCTTCCAAGGTCCCAGATTAAGCAGTTGGGAGCCTTACTTCTCTACCTAAGCTACTTGTCTACCAAGATTAAACGGTTTGGACAGACTTCTTTCTCTATTCTACAACTGAAAATTTAAAACATGGCATGATCCAGATTAGGCTGTTGGACCATCCATCAAAATTGAGTCCATATCAAGCTATATACACACTTTGTCTTTTCTTGGAAATATGGGATCTTTGCACCATCAAAGCAGAGCATATTTGGACCTTTCTTTTCCAATCATGAAATATGAAACCTATTGGTATAGGTAGCTAACACATACGACCATGGGAGCTGTGAGATGGGTGTGGTATTTCCTTTGATTCACAACAAGAATTGAACATAGACAAAGAGTGCAGACCAATTGTAACTAATAAAAGGTTGGATCTTGAATATCAAATACCAGATCTACCTAAAGGAGCCCCAATCCAAATATTTATCAGGACATTGGAAGGAGATCAATTTGTATGAGGGTCTAGAATTGGGAGTGGATAAAAAATCTTAAAGAAAATATTCAAGACAAGATATGTATCCCAACTAGCCTTCAAAATCTGATTTATGCAGGGAAATATTTGCAAGAGGAATACAAGCTGCAGGATTATGGCATTAGCCCCGACTCAACCATCATCCTTAACATGAGACTTCTAGGAGGATGTCCTAGATCTAGCTCAAAAGGCACAACTTCATTCAAAGATGTAGTCAAAGGGAAGGCAGAACCACAAAAACAACTAGAACAGTCTCCCACTAGTGTTGGTCCCTATATTGTGGTGTAGATGTCCCATGTGCTAGCTTTGAAATTCAACTTAATTGAGGTAAATGATATTTTTGATGATTTCCATGCTAGAGAAATTATACGTAGATTTAATGGGTTCTGGCCCAAATTGGAGGAACTCCATTAATGGATTTATTCTACTTGGACAAAAAGTAGTGATATCCATTTATGTTCTAGGATTTTTTTCATTATCAAGTTTGATACAACAAAAGATAAGGATTATGCATTAAACGAGGGACCATTGTTTTTGGGCAATGCGGGTCTATTCATGATACCATGGTTTCTAGGTTTTGATGCACATACCACGGTGGTTTCCAAAATGCTCATGTGGGTAAGGTTACATAATCTACCATTGCATTTTTGGTTCCACAAAGTATTAGCATGAATTAGGGATGCTCTGGAGAAATTATTAAAGGTGGATGTAGAGCGAGTCTCAAAGGGCATTTTCACCTTTGCCAGAATTTGTGTAGAGGTAGACCTTAGTAAAGGATTACTGGATTGCATCCTCCTATTCCACAACAATCACGTTTTTCATGCATTTCTCATTTTTCGTGTAGAAGGGCCCATCAAAAGTATGAAGCATAGGTACTCTTTGGATGAGGAATCAAATTTTGCATCCAACAAGTGTTACCTCTCTAAATTTGAGTAAACCCATAGGGAGATAAGTTGAAAATACGAGTTGAAAAAATAGGTTTTTTCGTTTTTCCCTCTAAACTTTGATAATGTAAACAAAAATTATTTTATTATTTCCATTGTTATTTTATAATTTCCTTAGGAGGCCCATTTTAGACCTCAAAAATCCCCTAAAGGCAATTTCTTCAACCATGGCCTTTTACCAGAGTTTTCCATCCTTTGAATCCACTACCTCCCTAACAATTCTAAAATCATAACTAGTTGCGCCAAGAGGCGCTATACAACCCAGTATGGGGGTAGATGTCTAGTGTAAATGTTTAACATTTAACATTTAACAAATTTAAAATTTAACATATTTAATCTAATGTCAACGTTGACCCTAATTAAAAATTGATAAAATAGATATAATGTAATGTACAAACACAATATAAAAATCATTATTCAATTTTTATTGTGCTAAGAGTTGTTCTCCATCCAAGTATGCTAGAGATGTGTATCATAACATAATGTAATGTAAACATTTTGACTCGGTCAAAAATAAAAATAAAATTAAAATTAAAATATGGTAGAGATATGTAACTTAATGTAAACATTTTAACTTTGTGAAAATACAATAAAATAACCAATAAAAATAACCCTCTGAAAATTTAATAATAATAATAATAAATGACCCATGGTATTCATGTGGAATATAACCTATTTAAGGGGGGAATTAAACTAGCCTAGATCCATCTTAGTTTGATGTTATATTTAGATACATAATTAGTTGTAGAAAATGATGGCGTTGAATCCATGTAGCCTATAAAGGTAAAACATTTTTATGGATATGTTTGGTGGCCCTATGTATTTTTGTATGCTTTGTTTCTATGGTTGAATGGATGAATACATAATGTGTATATATGAGTAGAATATTGAGAAATCTGCATTTCATTTGTTTTTAATAAAAATAGGGCTACACGAGACCGTGCAACATACAAAACAATAGTTGCTTCTTCATTTTAATGGCTTATTTGATAATCACTTTAATATAATATATGTAATATATTCTCTTAATTTATGTGTAATAATGATTCTATAGAGCTTTGATGCATGTAGGTTGGTATGTTTAGAAATGAATAAGCTTAACTATGAAAGTGAGCTAGGGTGAGAAGAGGAGGTGGGGGAAATATTAGGTAAAATGTAATTATTACATTTTATCTAATATTTTTTCCTGCCTCCATCCACTTTTTATTAGGTTATATTGGGTAAAATATAATACTACAATATTATATATTTCCTAATATTTCCCCTCAACTAGTCCACTTCTTATTGTGAATTTTGTTTTTATTTGAAGTTTGAAAATAAATAAGCTCAACTATAAAATTAGCACAGGCGAGGGGAAATATGAGAAAAATGTAATATTAAGGCAGGGGGGTGACATGAAATATTATGTAAAATCTAATAATATTACATTTTAATTAATATTTCCACCCACCTTGGCCACTTTTTATCGAATGGGGGTGATAATAAATATTGGGTAATATATAATACTATAAAATTATATTTGATCCAATATTTCCCCTCATCACATCCATTTTTTATTGAAAAAAATCTTTATGTTTGAGGTTCATAAGTAAACTTGATTCCTATGTAAACATTTGATCCAAGTATGGTAAAGATGTTGTAATATTTAACATTTTGACTTGGTAAAAATAAAATAAAAATAAAAATAACATAGTAAAATAAATAAAATAAAATAAAAAACATAAAATTAATGATTATAATTACAATTAATAATTAAACCATACTAGATCCATCTTAAATCTAGATCTACTAAACACCTAGAGGGATAAAATTTATTGAGATGTAAACCTCTTTTAAAACAAAAGGAGATTTGATCTCCCTCAGTGCTTGGTAGATCTAGCGTTAATATGGATCTAGGCAGGTAATAAACAAAGAAAATTTTGAATAGAAATGATGTGAAATATACCTTCCTAACTATATTATTTCCCTAACCAATCTTTGGAGTAGAAGAGTATGTGGTTATTCTTCTTCTTATTTATTCTCTTCTAGAGAGTTTAATTAATCATCCTTCAATTCAAATTCTATCTTTTATGGTTCTTTCTCCCTTGGTAGGAATTTTTGTTTGACAATTTCTTTGATTTCTCTAAATACCACATCTCAAGTATACACAACCTTCTTATTTTTAGGCTTCCAAATCTTATATCCTTTTATACCATCTTTATATATAATAAAGATACACTTTTCAACTTTCTTATCCAATTTACACTTGTTTTCCTTTGGAATGTGTACATATGCATCATATCCAAATACCTTGAGATGTTTAAGAGATAGTTTCCTACCATTCCATACCTAATTTGGATTCTTTCCATCTGATGCTAATGAGGGTGATATATTTAATAGGTTGTTGGCATTATGGTGTGCATGGTTCTAGCTAGCTAGTGTTGTCATTGGTTCATGATGGCAGCTAGCTCACATTGGCATTGATGTCAACCCTATGTAGACTAGTTGATGGTTGGATGTCTTCCTTGTAGTGTGGTTGCAACTAGTTGAGTTGGCATTGGGATGGTTGTGTTGGCATTGATGTCAATTTTATGCTGCCACACTCATCGTAGTTAGATGATGGAATTAGTGTGGTTGATAGTTGTTCTTGTACTATTGGTGTTTATGTTTATGTCTTAACCTAGTGCAGGAATTGGAGGATGAGTAAACATGGTTACAGGACATGTTATGATTATTTATTGATGTTGATATAGATAGATGTTTCTACTATAGGTGTTGGAGATGGTTACTTATGTTGTTGAGTTGCCACACTTGATGAGTTGGCATACTAGGTCTTCATCTAGGTCTTCATACTTATGCTCATGAGGATGACTTGTTGCAGTGATGGTTTGGTCTTATGATGATGATGGAGATGTGCTATAGTGTGTTTCATGTTTATTAGAGGTGTTATAACTTGTGCAGATGTTTGTTGGAGAGTGGAGGACTTGTTGGCACTCTTTCCAACCTTGTTTGTTGGCCCTTTAGGTAAATTTGGTAGTGGCACTTAGGAGACAAGTTTGACCCATTTGTAGAGGTATCAAAGGACTTGGAAGAGGTTTGGAGGTGAGTTCAAATGCTAGAGAAGATGTCCAAATAGTTGGCATAGGTTTTGAACTGAAGGACCATTGATTTTCCTTATGCTCTGTACTAGTCACTCCCATGAAAGCTTATGCATGCGGTTGAAAGTCTATAATCGTTGGGAACAAGGATTATCCATGTCAATGCAGTCGAAATGATCTACTATTGTTCATGTGGCTGTGGCCTAAAGAGAGTTTTTCTCTGCATTCCTGGCTCAAATCGATTGAAAATTGACATGGAAATTCCTAGAGACTTTTATATTAAGTTGTAATGGTCAAGAATGGTTTGAAAAAGGCACTCCAATGATGTGAACACCTTTAGTGCACAAGTAGTGGTGTAAGTGGATTGATTTTGTCAAATTTGGCACTCTTGATCCCTTGACTAAGGTGAATTTCTCCCAACGCATTTTATATACTTCAGTTTGGAGAGGAGTGATGGTTAATGGTGAGTGTATGTGAGGAAGAAAATGTTGCATAATGTTAGTATGATTTAGACCTAGTTGTGAGAAGAATTGATTCAGTGAGTGAGTGTAAATGACAGTGAATGGAGAATATTTCTAAAGCAGTGCATCAGTATTCAAATTAGATTTCATACTACTATAGTAGATATTGTTTGAAGAGTTTTTGTGTGCCACTCGAGTATATTTGTTGGTGAATCTCACTTTTTTTTTGCAGGAGATGGTGATGCATTTGGAACATAGCCATTGTTTTTTATGTTGTCGATTGTATTATAAAAAAATCATATTTTGGAGTGAGGGTCCTATGTTATGGCAGAGTCTGATTTTTATTTTAGCTATTAGTGATATTAGTCAATTTTTGTTGGATGGATTATGGCCACTATTTTGCTAGAACGGAGAGCACATGATTGTGGTGATTTTATTTGATTAGATGATGATGTCTTTCTACTAGAGTTCGCATTGCAGAGTTGAATCAAGTTGAGAAAAAAGTCTTGGGATCCAGTATGAAAATAGATGAAATGAGGTCTACATAGAGTAGAGGAGTAGTGACTTCATGGGTGTGGAGCAGTGATTGTGAATTTTCAGCGAAAAGAACAATTTCTCAATGCAATAGTAGTTGGATAGTCTAATAGGAGTTGTGTGAGGATCGTTGATCATGGTTCCTTTAGCGGATGGTAGTCCATATATCCATGTGACAACATAGTCTTCCAAAATGATTAGTATAATCGAGTCTCTTAGCTAATGGGAGTCAGCTGATTGTATATGAGATTGAGTCTCATAGCTGATGGGAGTCAAACGTCTATGTAAAAGACACATTTTTCTTAATAGAATATTCAGAGCAGTGTAACAACAACAAGGGTGGTTTTTTGCCTAGTGAAGGGTTTTCCAACAGATATCTTGTGTCTCTTGTGTAATGGTTTTTATTATTGGGTTTGATGGTTTTGTTTCTCTCATGGTTGTTTGATTTAGCTGCTTACATTGTTATATTCATGTGATGATATAATGTGTTGTTGGTTAATGTATATGATTCAGTTGAGAAGTTTAAATTGGTGAAAATTGTTAATAAGACACACTACTGATTCACCCCCTCCTCTCAGTAGTGCTCAAAGGCTTCCAAAAATTGGTATCAGAGTGGGGCACTTGATTGCGACTTGATCACTGGTGAGTAGCTCTGGGGTTTGTTGGTGGAATTTTTTTTTTTTTTTCAAAATGGTTGTCCTCACTACTTCAAATTACAAGGTATGGCACAAAAATGTTAAATCTCAATTATTGTCTAGTGGATCTAATATTTGGATATTAGTATGTGAAGGTTGTGGCAAGGATAAAATCGCAGATAAATTTTTGTAGCAGGATGTGCAATCTAGAGTCATAATCTATAAGAATCTTCATGATGTTGATTTTAAGATGCTAGTAGGTTTAAAATATGCCAAGGAAATGTGGGACAAGCTAGAATCCATATTTGGAGATGGTACCAACAACAATATGGAGAATGAGAAGAAGAGAAACAAGAAGAAGAACAAGAAGAAGGGCCTTCAAAAACAAGAAGCTCGACCATAAGAGTCTCATTCTTCTAGTGAACATGAGTCAACGGATGATGAGAAGAAATCAGAAAACCTTGAACCCAAATGTATAAATATTAATGATTTTTTGTTAAGTTATAATTTGGATGATTCATATTTTGATCATAATGAAGTGCCTAATGAAGATGAGAATGATATTAAGGTTCTTAGAGCTAAGATTTCTAGACTAACAACTACATGCGAGGATTAAGAGGCCAAACTCAATGAAGAAATTTTCAGCTTAAATATTAAGTTGGTAGAATCAGAAAGAGTAGAGGAAGGCATGAGGAAGAAATACAAAGAGAAGGAATATCAGTGTGAGATATTAGAAGCTGAATTGGTAGCTTTGAGAAAGAAATAGAAGATGGATGGTAGGTCCCTATAATACTAGTGATTACCCCATTACTATTGTCATTGTATCCCTTATTGTTATTGTTGTGCCGCTATTGTCCCCATATTGCTATTATTGTGCCCCATAGAAGCCCACTATTGTCATTTTTGTGCCCTTATATTATTATTGTTAGGTCGCTTTGGTTATATTGTGACTTCTTAAACTCCTATATATATAAAGGGGGTTTTGTCATTTGTATCATCCAAGAATTATTCATTTGTGTAATGTAAAGGAGCTTTCCCCCTCGAAGAGGCTTATTTTGAAGGCGTTTATCTATATTTTCTATCTTTTTGTGAGCTGGTTTCATAACATTTGGTATCAGAGCTTGGATTCTAGGGTTTCGCTGCTCCAAACAGGTCATTGTGGAATTTTCGCTGTAGTGTTTTTTCTGCAACATTTCAGAAGCGAAAAAAAAACCATTTGAGACAAACTCACTGGAAACCTGGGGTTAGAATTTCCGATCTTGTCTCTCTATATTGTCAGAGATATGATCCAAGGAAGTTAGGGTTTTTGCAGGATCCCAAATTATATCTCAAACACGTGACCTGGGGACAATTGTCATAACTTTGTTTCGAAGCATCAGATTAAAATTTCATAAGAATTTACAGAAATAGGACGGACTGTAGTTTTGGGTGTATCAGTTTTAGATCCTAAGGTCAAAATAGTGACACATGGAACTTCATACAAGATCGCTCTACTAAACTAGTCTATAATAAGGTCATCATGGGAGATTTGGCATAACGCTTCATTGGAGAATCCAATCTTGATAAGACTTGCGGGGTTACAAAGAGTACTCAGAGGGATACTGCATGAAGAAATTTCAGACCTTGGAGATACAACAGATTCAATATCGAGCTCCTACAAAGTGAAAAAGGTGTGCAGTTTTTTTAAATTTTTGCATAAGTTTGGTTTGAAAAATTAGTTTGAAGAATTCAAAGGGCATAGTGAAGCATTCTTATCAGTTATTGATGCCCTAAAGAAAGAAAATGGAAACACCTAGTAAGCAACAAGAAAGCTCTAGCATGACTCATGAAGATTAGGAAGAAATGCAACATGATATATCAAAATTACAAGACCAAGTGCAACAAATTTCACTCGCAAAAAAAGTAATAGATGCTAAGATATATGGTTTAAAGAAAGACATAGAAGCTAAGATGTTGTCGAGCAGTAAAAAGAGTCTTTTTCACCTCTATTTACCCTACATTAACTTATCAATCCAGGAACGATTTTTTATCTCAAAGAGTGTACTCAGTTTGAGGTGGTCATTTGTAGAGTAATGCTAGTAGTATAGTGCTCTAAACACAAGAGTAAATGGATGCTTGAAATAAGATCTACTTATAGAAAAAAGCCTTAAAACTCAAATCATGCACTCATAAAGCTATAACAATTTATCAGTTAAGGGTACAGTAATGGTAACTCATCCCTCTGTAAACTGATGTAATTAAAAGACAATCAAGGAAAAGATCATCAATCTGGGAACTAGACAACATATGTCAATGTTCACTACAGTCTCAAATCATTCTGCACACCAAAGCAATGATAATACAAATGACAGGAAATGGAACAACAACTATTCTTATGAGCAATATTGAACAACAAAACCTTAATCTACGGAAATGAATGCAGAAATAACTATATCCTATAGGAATTAAGTAACAATCCTTATCTAAAGATAAATCGGACAGCAAACGGAAATATAAAAACAACTAACAGAAATGAAATATAGAACAACAACTTGAATCAAATATAAATGTACAATAAACCAGGACAAATATCACACACGGAACTCTTAATATTGAAAGGAATAGTAATCTGACTTCGATATAACAAGTATGAATCACAATTATAAATAATAACAATTGTGGGTTGCAATGGAACAACAATCCCAATTGAACAACAATCGCGTTTAAGTGCAAACCATAGATAAATACAGTAATACCGATTTATGATTGTACATCACAGTTACTCTATAATCGAACAACAATGGCAATCTGTAAGGAACATCAATGTTATATCAATGGTTAAAGGAACAACAATGCGTTATAGATTCAAAATGAACAACACAACATTCCTATTACAGAGAACAACATTACTTAGTTGAGCATAAAAAAATATAACAGAACCATTATGTAAAATAGCAAAGCACATCAGATTACTGAACAGAGCTAAGAAAGAAGATCAAAAATAAACCAGTTTGTATTAATAACGAAACAAAGAAACTCTTACAACCTGGCCTTGGTGTTGTGCAAGTTCCTCCCAGGGTCCATCAAGGGTTTTCCTCTACTTTGACAAAGCTCACCCTCTCCCAAGTAGAATCAAGTGAAGACAATCTCTCCTCACAAAGGCTCTAATGGAAGACCTAAATCCTGCAGCATTTACCCAAAGAAAATGTATAGCTCCAACCTCTCCTCCTTCTGGCTCAATGCCTTTATTTATAGTGCTGTAAAGAGGTTATTCAGGTCCACTATCAATGGGATCATCCCCCTCTATGGGTGGGATAGCTCCCTTATTGATGGGATAAGTTCCCCCTTAATAGAGATACATGAACCAACTGGAGGCGCATCCATTTCATCAAACCGACCTCTAGAATGTTCTAGAAGTAACCACAAGTAACTTTTTCAAGATAAAACTCGCGCATTTTGCCTTTTACAGAGGGACGCACCTGTCCCTTAACATACAGAGCGTCCATGGACGCAGATTTTGTGAACATGGTCAGCGTCCCCGCAGGTAAGGCTAGAGAGAACCTGCGACCCCAGAGATAAACATAGTTTTTACAAGACTTTCTCTCTTCTTTGAGTTTGAGATGGATAACAGAGGCATGAGACTTGCCTAAGAGGGTAGCATGACTGTTGATTTGAGCCATACTAACTGTAAGTAGTCAAGGTGACATTTTTTAGTGTAACAGATTGCCCCCTAAAGTGCGAAGCCTGGAATAGAATAGGGTTTTGTAATTCTAGGAAGGGTGAAGCGCTTTATCATTTCAAGGATTGCCTTGTGGATGGCCTGGTTGGAACCTGCAATTTTCAACACAAAATACATGGATAAGATTATATCATCACTGAGGTAGGCATTCCCATACTCAGATTCAAAACTTTAACTAATGGACTAACTATTCTGATACAGGAATGATCTTGCAGTACATCATTTTTATAGACTTTTGTAGACACAGTATGGACGCAGCCATCTGTTTATGATTAGTCTACATAGATAATGAATACAAAACTCCTCGCAGCCTGGATGGTAGAAACTAGATCCAGGGTCTTCACTTCTACTTCCCGAATTGGTACGATTCTAGCCATGTGATTAAATGATTCGATGTCGAACATGGTAGAAACCACTTGATTACCAGTCAATGATGTAAACTGTTAACAAGCGTGAGAGAAACCACCAGTAATGTCAATGGTTCTCAAAGTACCAAGCACAACCCGTGAAATGTGAATAGATGTTTTGATGTCGAACACTTCACGGAATCCTTTGATCGAAAGTCAATGATGTAAACTGACGTCAAAGGCGAGAAACCTGCCATTGATGCATGCAGACTTCAAGGTACTGTCGATTCCTAAGTCATCTTTCTAGATAATGTGTCGATGTCGATAGAAAGCGACCCGTTGCAGGCAAGCCCGCAACACGAAATCATTGTTCAAGTTGAAGAAATGTTGCTGTAAGGACTGACTCAGGGATGGTCAAATGGATGACAAGTATTTTGCAGATGAAAGTTTTTTCTTGCAGACCTCTTGAACACATAACGACACAACAGATGGCTTGGTGACGTATAACTCAAAGTTAACCCCTGGAACCCGGTTAAAGACTTTCAAAGTGATTTGGTCAAAAAGATTTCCCAACCCAGGTGAATGAAAAGTGTCGTGTTCAAGAGCGGTAATAAAGTTTCTTCTGAGACAAAAGGTGACAAATAGGTTCATTCTTCTCTTTTTTCCCCCACCATTTCTGGCAAGTACCTCTTTATTTTTAACAAGCTTGAGGAGGATAACATATGCTTGATTATAAGCTCATCCTTCGGACGAGTCCAACCTAGTTTAAATTCGAACCCTAGGAAGGAGTGGTTCGTTCCTGTTTGTAATTGAACAGGTCCTCTACTGTAAAAGTTTAACGAGCCCAGTATAGGAGAAACTCGGCGTTTTTCAATTTTAGAGAGTCTGAAAAAACTAAAGGAGACTCCACGTTGAACTTTTTCGTATATTTGTGTCCCTCAAGCCCGAAAAAGTATAAAATAATACCTGGGGGAACCGCTTGATCTTGCGACCAAGGAGTACTTTCATAATAGTGTCGTTAACCTGAAAAGTAAAAAGCGATCAAGGACACGTCGTTTTATTTCCTTATCGAGTTCGAAACGACAAAAACCCGGCAATCTTTTCCTGATTTTGCGGTCAGAAAAGAGCTAAAAGGGGACCGTCTTTTAATTCCGTTTTAACGAGTGAAAAAGAAACACTCGGCGATCTTTTCATGTTTTAGGAGTCAGAAAAGGGCTTAAAAGATGACTCTGAAATTTTGTTTGTGAAAAATTACAATTTCCCTCGAAATCCCTTTGTCCTGCACAAAAGCGACACATTACTCATACCTGTTTAAAATAGGCAAAAATACATTCAAAAACATCTTTTCATGGTAAAAAATGAACTAATTCATCCAAAAAACCTATAAAAAGACCTTTTACCATGTCATTTTTACCGTTTCACTGTTGAGGTTGAAAAAGGAGCTTTTGACAAGAAACTTCCCGTGGTCGCTGCGGAAAATCTGACCGTCGGAATCGAA
This sequence comes from Pinus tabuliformis, assembly GCA_031772625.1. NCBI lineage: Eukaryota > Viridiplantae > Streptophyta > Pinopsida > Pinales > Pinaceae > Pinus > Pinus tabuliformis. The sequence continues at coordinate 1,278,604,723 of CM062809.1, forward strand.
CGCCGTCTCATCCAGGTATTTTACACATCCTACTCTGCATTTCTATCCGTTTAGAATCAATTTTTAGGTTTTAGTTTCATTTTTTGGGGGGGTTTTGGTTTTGGAATGCGCCTCTCGGCGGACGCAGGTGCCCTTCGGGTGACCTGCGTCCCCCGACTTTTTCTCATACGGGAAAACGGTCGGAAGACGCAGCCCGCCTTCAGGCCAGCTGCGTCCGGGCGCCCTGTGCTACAAAGCAAAACCCAACTCTCTCAAAAAACCACCAAAAATTCCCAAATTAATTTCTAATTGCTATTTTTGATATGCAGGGCATTAATCATGTTAGACTGGAGAGAAAGAGAGCATGTAGAGGAAGATGAAGCTGCAATAAATCATCAACCTTCCCTGGATGCCCTAAGAGCATGCGGATTATACAAATATTGGACCATACCGGGCATGAGGGGCCAGGTAAGATTCTTGGAATGGCTGGTTGAGCGATGGAACGTACAAGAACAATGCTTTTACATAGGAGGGCACCAGCTCGAGATAGAGCCCTCGGATGTATACTTTCTCACTGGCTTGCCAAACAGAGGTGAGCAACTCAGTCTTGCGGGGACTAGGCCGGGTGGCCAATCCCTTGATAGTCTCCGCGAGAATTGGTGCACACCTGGGGCTCACCATTCAAAAGGCATAGAGATAAAACACATCACTCTACCGGAACTCAAAGTCATAGCGTTCACGGTTACCAGAATTTGCGGCGCGGCCGCTTTACACATTGCTTCCGGATCCCAAATGCGGATGGCAATTGACTGTTACCAAGGCACCATTTTCAACTGGTGTGAAGCTGTGTCGGCTCATATGAAGAGCCAACTGACCAAGGCAAAGAACGGACGACTAAAGACTTTTGGATATGGGCCTATAGTCGTGAGCTTTGCCTTGGAGAGAATTCCAATGCTGATCCCTCAGCAACTCACTGTTGATATCTTGGGTCCCCAGCAGCCAAAGCTGATACGATGGGTTGCGGTGATGGCCCGGCATCCTGACGAGGGCGCGACAGTAGTTCGATTCTCAGATAGTTATTTTGACTGGTTAGAGGGCCAGCTTTTTGTGATACAGGACTTTCCGTATGCCGGAATGGATTTCAGAGGTGATCCGGACATGGTTCTTCCACAGGGAGAACAATGGGACGACAGAGGTACTTTTTATTTTCACAAGTTTTCTAGTTATGTATTTTTTGTATTTTTTATATATATCGTCTCAAAACTAATAGTAAATCTTTCAAAATGCAGATGTTGGTCCACAGCGTCCAGCCAACCTCCGGCCTTATGATAGACTACATCCAGCTGCACCGGTACCGGCCCCACAGGATGCGACAGCAGAAGTACTAGCTGAGTTGGAGCATGATCTAGAGCGTCTCACGGCAGATATACCTGAGACTACTATGGACGACATTCCTATCAGGCTTCAGCGCTTCGTAGTCGCGGTCCCTGGACCGTTTAGGAGATTTTTGCGTAAGGTAGCCCGCGCAGTGGTGTCGTACAGAGAGCACCACCAGTGATTGACTAGTCACTTTTGTAGTCACATGTGACATTTTTGACTTTTTGTACTATCATTTTGCCGATCATAAGGTGTTTTAAACCTATGATCGAAGACGATGTATATATTTTTTGACACACTTCTATCTATATATATCACTATTACCGGCTTATCTTGTTTAACATATGTGATGAAATGTTTTTAAATTTACTTGCATGATTATCGTAAATGTCTGTCCAACATTCGAGAAGCAATTGCATCTGCTAATGTATTCAAAGACCTTGGAATATGTTGATATTCAATGTAATCAAATTCACGTTCCAAGAGACGCACTCTCAAAAACAACCTTAATAACACAGGATTTCTAATGGCATAAACTCTATTAAGCTGTAATACAACAAGTTCAGAATCTAACCTCACTATCAAACGTCGAATTCCAAATGAAATAGATTCGGATAATAATTCAACCACTGCACTGTATTCTGCAATGTTATTCGTTGTTTGACCGAGGCTTACCCCATGCATAGAAACTAACTCGTCAGAGGGCGAATAGATAACCCAAGCTGCGGAAGAGATATTCCGTGTATTACGACAAGCACCATCAGCAAATCCAATGTATGTTTGGAGAGGCGTCGACATCTACAATATCAAGAGTAAAACCAAGATAAGCCAGAATAATGACGAAAAACCACACTTGCTAAGCTAAGCACACTGACTAAACTAACACACTTGCTAGCTAGAAAGAAAATCTAACCTATCTAAAAATTTCTCCATACCCATCATTTTAAGCATAATACCTCTTTAGGTAAAGTCCATTTCTGGGTTTACCCAAAGAGTCCCCATCAAAATCAACTAACTCATAAGCCCCTTTTGCTAGCTTTCGCTTTACAATGTAGGGCCCATGCCACATGGGAACGAATTTTCCGGCACCTAGCTTATCGTTAGCTTGATCATATAATAGTACTAGGTCTCCTTCCGAAAAACTTCGAGGGGTTACATTTTTATCGTACTGAGCTTTCATTCGTTTCGCGTGAGTCTCGATAGCTAAAGTAGCGTCACGTCGAGTCTCATCTAATTTAGCCAAGTATAATAACCGTTTCTCCTCTTCGGAAGTAGCTGGAAGTAATTCGACAGCCATTTGAAGTGATGGGATTTCGCATTCAATAGGTAACACAGCTTCTAAGCCATAAACTAGCTGGAAAGGGGTGAAACCTGTTGAATTTTTCACTGAAGTTCGATATGCCCATAGCGCCGAAAATAACATGTTATGCCAATTCGTTCGATGGATACCAATGATCCGTCGAATCATGATGACTAGAACTTTGTTGATTGACTCAACCAAACCGTTGGCTTGCGGATAATAAGGAGTAGAGCTATCGTGGCGCAAACCAAGCTGGCTTGTAAGCTCAGTCATCATGACGTTTCGAAAATGGCTCCCATGGTCAGTAATGATTGCTTGTGGGACACCAAACCTAGTTATGATATGATTGAATACGAAAACTGCAGCTGTCTTGCCGCTTGCGTCGAATGTAGGCATCGCCTCGGCCCATTTTGTAAAATAATCAACCGCGAGGATGATATACGCATGCCCCCCGGCCGAGTGAGGGTTACAAGTAATAAAGTCAATGCCCCATTTGGCGAATGGACCAGCGGCAATTATAGGGTGGAGAGGAGCAGGTGGAGCGCGCATCTTTCGATCAAACACTTGACAGTTGTGGCATGTTCTGACAGCAAGGATACAATCTTTAAACATAGACGGCCAGAAATAGCCAGCGCGCAACACCTTCTGAGCTGTGGCATACCCAGACATATGACCGCCACATGCTCCAGAGTGACAATCATTCAAAACTCTCTCAGCCTCTTCGTGAGTTAAACAACGTCGAAAAACTAAGTCTGCCCCCCGGCGATAAAGTGTATCTCCAATAATTCTGTATTGCTGGGATCGAAACCGAATTTTTCGACGGTCTTCCTTGGAAGCTTCAGGCCGAAAGGTTTGGGTTTGGAGATAGATGATTATATCCCCATACCACGGATCTAAAGTGCTAATAAGAAACAAAGATTCGTCCGCAATGGACTCCTCTGCCACAGTCTCTGTGTCAGCACTCGGGAAATCACACATCAATTCCGCAAAAACTAAAGATTTCTTAGACTTGGACTTCTCGAACTCCAAGTCGAACTCTTGCAGGATAACAATCCATTTAGAGTACTTGCCCCCTAGCAGTTGTTTTGTCAAAATATAAATCATAGGGTTGCAATCCGAAATAACTGTAGTTTTGCGGAGAAGAATGTAGTGACGAAAACGCTGGACAGCTTGAACGGCTGCCAGGGCCAATTTCTCCACATGCGAATATTTTAACTCAGTGGGATTTAAGGTTCTACTAAGATAATATATCACATGCTCTGCTTTGAATTCATCTTCTTGAACTAACACCATTCCAATGGTGGAATGCGAAGCTGCGAGGTATAAGAAGTAGTCCTGGTTGTAGTTGGGAGGATGCAATAACGGTGCATGGGTCAACGCGTGTTTTAGTGCATCAAAAGATTGTTGGGCAATCTCGTCCCAAAAGAATTGTGCGTTCTGTTTCAACAACCGTGTAAAACCTTTAGTGACCTCGGCGTAGTTTGGGATGAATCGGCGTAAAAAGTTCGCTTTCCCTTGCAAACTTTGGAGTTGGCGCAAACTCGAAGGAGGAGGCAATTTGATGATAGCCTCGACTTTCGAGGGATCGACGCGAATGCCGGCTTTTGAAACAACAAATCCCAGCAATCGACCTGTTTCTATACAGAAAACACACTTGTGGGGATTCAACCGAATTCGATAATGCCTACACCTCATAAAGATTGCTCGTAGGTGGACAAGGTGATCAGCTCGTTGTAAAGAATGAGCAGGCAAATCATCGAGATAGGGTTGCACAATGTGCTTGATGTCATGAAATGCATAAGACATCGCCCGTTGAAAAGTGGCCCCGGCATTCTTAAGTCCAAAAGGTAATTTGCAATAAGCAAATGTCCCCCATGGACAAATGAATGCCGTTTTTGGTTGATCGGCAGGTAGAATATTGATTTGATTATAGCCTGAGAAACCATCCATGAAGGAAAACATCTCACTTCCGGCACAATCATCAATAATTTGATCGATATAAGGCGTAGGATAGTTGTCTTTTGGACAAGCTCGATTGATATCCCTATAGTCGATACAGATTCTTATTGTTCCTTGTTTTTTATTGACGGGAACAATATTCGATACCCAATCCGTTAACGGGATCGGATAAATGAAACCTGCTTTCAACAGCTTTTCGACTTCTGCTTTAATCGCAGCCGCTTTTCGAGGGTGAATCTGACGCAACCGTTGCCGAATGGGTTTAGCATCCGGGTAGGTTTTGATTTCATGAACAACAATGGCAGGATCAATTCCCGGCATTTCCTCGTAAGACCAGGCAAACACGTCGCGGAATTCTTGGAATAGGGCCTTGTAAGTTTGGATTTCTTCTTCAGTACATGCGGCACCTATATGAATGTTCTCCTCGATTCCGGGCTTCACTGAAATATCAATGGGAATAGTACGAGAAATATTCCCTAAATTCAGCTCTGAATCAGAATGTTTCGTTGGATCCTGAGCGTCTTTGACATATTCAGCGGTAAAGATAGATGAAAAATCATTTTCAAATGCATCATCCTTAGGTAAAAACGAAGATCTGTGATGGAGATCTTCCCATGGTAGATCATCTACACTTAGGATTTCGCGAAGTTGTTCGTCAGATGACACTTCTTCGGGAAACGTTATCCGTTCTAAGGGTGAGGTGAAAAGTGACTCTTCACTGACCACATTCATTTGGTCGGTTGAATGAAAGTCGGTAAAAGACATAAGAGCTTCATAAGCAATCTCATACGGACTCAACGGCATAACATCACCGAGTGAGTCTAGCTCAGAGTCAGAGGGAACATACCAAGGATCATCATAAATAATGTTTTCTGACGTGATCATATGAATTGTTGCAAACGAAGGGTCTGCATTGAGTGGAGGGAGAGGAAAAGTTCCCAGTAAACCGGAATCCTTAACTAAACCTACACCAATGTCCCTATAAGGGATTGTCGTTTTACCAACATGCTGGATAGTTTCTGAAGAGGTTGGGTCGGATGAAAAGTATGTCAGCTGATCAATAGTCACGATCTTACCGTTATGTGGAAACTTAATGACTCTGAAGACCGATGAAACGACCGCTGTCATAGCATATGACCAACTTCGACCCAAAAGAAGGTTGTAGTCTAGAGGGGCATCAACCACTTCCACATCCAGACTAACGGTTTTACCTTCGACCCCTATAGGCAATTCTTGTAGAATACCAAACGGACGGAACCCACGGCCATCAAAGGCCTTAAGGATGGTGGGGGATTGGTTCAACGAAGGAGAACCAAGCGATCTCCAACATTGAATCGACATAATACACGTAGAAGCTCCCTCATCAATCACAGTCCGATGAATAGGCCTGTTTTTGACTATCACTGGAATTTGGAAAGCCATTTGATGGGGGAGACGCGGTGTACTACTTTCTAGATCAAAGATCATTAGGTTCGGGTCCTGAACATCGACAGCTCCAATAGCCGACAAAAGCAATTTTCGTTGCGCTGGACATGATTGCAGCACTTCGAGTGCCGACATTGCTGAAGGTGAAACAGCTAAGTCTTCAACAATGTTGTAATTCTGGGCTGCTCTCGCATGTGGATTGAAAGCAGACCTTCGAAGTACACCCTTGGCGGGCGGCTTAATCACTAAGTCTGGGTTAGGTTTTTCGATCTGTAGTGGATCGGAACCAGGAGCTGAGGTTGATGGGTTAGAGTGAGAAGATTCTGCTTCCTTACCATCAACAGGAGCCTTACTACCATAATCTTGCGATCGAGTCGCAATCCTGACATGAGACATCATCAAAATGGGTTCTTCACTGGCATTCGAAGAAGAACCTATCATCTTATTCTCCTGCTCTGGAAATGGATTTTTTAACACAGCAGGAGTGGGAGAACCTTTGACTATTTTCACTACCTCGGCCCGATGAGGGCAGTCTCTCGTAAAATGATCTTCTTCACAAATAAGACAAGGATATCGAGGTTTGCGCTTTTCGTCATTGGTTTCCGACTTTTCCGTTTTCTCCTTTGGAGCCTTGTCTGCTTTAGCCTTCTTCTTTCCTTTCTTCTTTCCACCGTTTTTGGATTTGGCCGTAGATGACTCTACAGCGTGAATGTCGGCGGTAAGTTCAGGAGGAGAAGACTCTCCTGTCGGAGAATCAGGCAAAGTGATAATTGGAGTATTGGAGGTCTTGGAAGACTTCTTCTTACTCTTCGTAGTCACGATACCGATCATACCATCAGCGGCATGAGATCCCGAAGGAGCAGCAGCGATTTGGTTTGACTTTGGAAGATCCGGAATTTTCTCGTGTAACGTACCCGACTGAGTGTAAACTAAGTCAAGGTATTGTGCCTGAGCAATGACTTGCTCCTCAGTAACTACTCCGGCCTTAGCTACATCTTCAGTAATTCTTGGTAATAATGATTTGACAAACCATTCAGCTAAGATTTGGTCCGGGATAAAAACTTTCACTAATCTTCTTCGACGTCTCCACTCATGGATGTGATCAGAAATGTACGTGGATGTCGATTGTTTTAGCGAAGTTAATAATTCTGTACCATTATCGTATCTGACTGGTAACTGAAAATGAGTTAAGAACGAGGTAGCTAACTGGCTAAAGTTGTAAAAAGAGGCCCGTGGTAACTCAATGTACCACTTGGCTGCGAGACCAATGAGTGTACGCTGGAAAAGACGTAAGCGGATGGAATCATCTGAGATGGAATTTGATGCACACCAGAGGTGGTAAGTCATCACGTGATTAGACGGATCCTCTCCAGACTTACCTTCGAACTTGGGTATATCGCTGGGCAACTTATTTGGCATTGGCGGCCAGAACGGAAGATATTGAATTGGATCGTTCGTTAGGCGCGTCAAGTCGGGTAAATCTAAAGTCGCAATAAACGGTAACTGCCGGTTAGGATCTCTAAAACTCTGAGTCACAATACCAGCCCCAGGAGGAGGATATCCAGGATAACTAGGAACAGGAGTCGCATTTGGGATATTATATCCTCCTGGAAAACCAGGATTAACCGGACCGTACTGGGGTTGCTGAGGTGGTTGATAAGTGTACCCAGGATACGGTTGATACTGGTAAACCGGTTGTTGGGCAGCTTGCCCAGGTTGATACTGTCCCTGGTACGGAGGTTGAACAAATTGAGGTTGAGTAGTAACAACCGTACTTGTACCAGGTTGGCCTGCAGGCATCTGGACTGTGGTTTGAACCGTGGGTCCAGACAACGGTACAGATGTCTGAGGAGTGGTTACAGGGACAGTAGAAACCGGAGCTGCCGATACTCCAGAAGTAAGCATGGTAGATGAAGCGGTAGTTGCTGCAGCCGTGTGAGGTGGAGTACCAGGTGCAATTGGCGGCTGAGTAACTACAGAAGTTACAGGGGTCTGAACACTTGACTGGACAGGTTGCGGTTGCTGGGGTGGACCAGGAACTGCAGGTTGTCCTGCTTGAGGTACCGACTGTATACTTGGTTGCGACATCTGTTGACCCTGTGACGGATCCCATGTTAACATTCCAGGGTATTGACTCGTAACAGGTTGAGGATACTGAGATCCATAGCCGTATTGAGGATAGGGTTGATAACTGTAAGGTGCAGTCCCATATGATTGCCCTTGAGGTGGTTGATAACCTTGACCAGGGTATTGACCCGTAGGTTGATAACCTTGAGGTAAATACGAATACTGGGGTTGACCTTGACCTTGAGGTTGGTATCCTTGAGGTTGATACCCTTGGGGTTGATACCCTTGGGGTTGCCATCCTTGAGGTTGCCATCCTTGAGGTTGATACTGATACTGAGGTTGACTTTGGGGTACATATTGAGGCTGGGGTTGATACCCTTGGGGTTGATACCCTTGAGGTTGCCCCCCAGTCACAAATGAAGTACCTTGAGGTTGCCCCCCAGGCATTAACGAAGGTTGCCCCCCAGGCGGTAATTGGCCACCTTGAGGTTGGTTAATGGGAGTTGAACCTGACATCATATAAACTTCACCTATACTCAATGGTACATTACCACTGTTTCCAACTAATAACCCATGATCAATGGGTTGAGGAGATGCTCCCGCAAAGGTACCAGAAAGTGATTGATACCCAGTAGGAACAGAAGGACCGCCATGTAAAAATGATTCAGGACTTTGTGAAAACACAGATGACTGACCAGACATATTTACAGGAGAATGAATTCCTCTAGGTGGAACCGGAGTACGAGGTGTAGAAAAACCTACTGAGTTGTCTAAAAAATTGGTTAATGCAAGGTACCAAGATTCACTTCTAGGAGGACTGTAAAAGATGGATTCACGCTCCCTTAGATCAAGGGTAATTAGATCTTCAGAATCAGAAACGCCTATTTCTTCCTCTGGAACAAGTTCTTCTATAGCAATTAATCCAACAGGAAGATTTTCGGTGATAATTCTTTCTATTCTTGGTGAATCAGGAACACTAGGAGTTGGAGTAACAGGTTCTGAAATTTCAGGTTCTTCGCCTGTTTCACTGGCAGATGAAAAACTACCAGCAAGCTCGGAAACTGTAACAGCTTCGGGATTGTAACCTGTTTCTAAACTTTGGTAATCTGGATGGACTACCAAGGAAATTCTCCTTCTTCAGGTGATCCTACTCTACTGCCACTAGGAGGAGTTACAAGGACCTTTAACCCTTCTAAATTACCTGGGTCGTCTCGAGGAGGGGATCCCCTAAGTCTACGGGATCTTCTCAACAATTCGGCCACAGAAACAACTTCAGGAGACTGGCCCGCAATTCGACGGGACCTTCTCGGTAATTCCGCCACAATTAAAGATTTTAACTACAACACACGAAAACAAAGTAAAAAATTTCAAATCAAACCACCTAAAGTCTTCTAAAGAACCAATCAAATTTGAAGCACACGCCTAAATAATCTAGAGCGTCAAACCACACACAAACAGTAGTCTTCCGGACCAAAAGCGCTAGTTGGTGATTAGGCCCAACCTCGCAGGATTCAGTACAGAAATAGTGGGTGGAACAGTTACCCCGGCAACCTGCTTAATGAATAGACTGGACCAAGTTCCTCCACTTTAACCGTCTCGAAGTGAAGCGAACCCCCCAGAAAATCCAAGTGAGTATAACCGACGTCTGCTCCAGGTACAGTGGGACCTTCCCTCCACCGTCACCTTGGGTAGAATCCTAGATATTATGGCCACTAAGGTTACCAATCACAACAATTACACCTGGGGGAACAGTCTAAACTCCGACAGCACGCAAGGGCAGAGTAGCAAGCTCCAATCCCCTTACCGGCTCCTTGACAACAATCCAAGGTTTACCGATAAGTGACCCCTGGCTCCTCGACAATGGTTAATCCGAGGTTTACCGTTTGTAATACGTACTGCCTGGCGTCGTTCCCAACGAGGGAGGAATGATCCCCTCACTGGTTCGGACACGAGCTCGTGTTTCTCCTTTAAGAGGAGCTTTCCCAGAATGTAACTGAAACAATTGGATTTGTTCTACTCAAGATAGACTATCTGTTTGGTTTTGTAGTCTTGGAGAGTTAAGTACTCACCTACTCCAAGACCCTAGCCTAAGCTATGTTGGTGCTTCAGAGCCCTAGAAAAATAAAGATTACTAGATTGATTTTAATTTAAGCGTTACTTTTAAGGTTGTTTCTTAAGTCAAAAGGTGATGGAAGTGAAACTAGTGGTGTGTTGACTCGACTCGAAACCACTACAAAATGCACCTAGAATGATTTATCCACTACTTTACTTTTTCGATGAATTGCTTAACTAAAAAGTTGAGAGAATGCAATCTTTGTAAAAGCAACTCCTTAATTGAAGACAATCCTTTTCCAAGCATAAAAACATAACTTCTCTTTACATACACGAAAAAAACTCTTTTCTTCTTTTGAAAACAAAAAGCTACTTGAAACAAGACTTTTTAAGAAGATGTTTTTGTATTTTTCTTTTAATAAAGCAAATAAATCTAATATAACCAAAAATCAATCTTAACAACTCTTAAAATCTATGAAAATGCACTCATAAGCAAACTAAAGGCAAATTTACTCTAAGCAATCTTAACGAGGCCAAAACTAACAATGATTATTTCTAAGGTGTTTTACTTGATCACAATCAAATCAAGGACTAGCTTATTGCAGAATCAAAAACTAGCCAAAACAAAACTCTAATCTTTTTGTTCTTTTTGTAAAATGGAAATCAATACTTTATAAACAAGTAATTCGAAATTTGACCCAAAACAACTCAAATGGCAAGTTGCTCACAAAAGGAGACTTTACGACAGGCCCGACTTCTAAGAAGGTTGACTAACCAGAGAGATCTAAGGCTGGACAACTTTCTACTATCAAAGTCACTACAAAGCCTTTCCAAAAATCAAACCCTAGGTCTAAACTTCGTTGAAAACCACTAAAACACTCAAAGCTCACAAAACAAGTTCAGGTGAAAATTCTTGACAGGGTACTAAAGGATCTGGGCAGAAAACACTAAGGAAAAACAAAATCTAAAAGCAATTTAAAGCAAAAATGGAATTTTCTTAAGTTTTACAGGAAGACGCAGGCAACCCGTTGTCACAGGTGCGGCCCCGCTCTGTGCAGACGGCAACAGCGCGTCCAAAGACGCACTGTGCAGTACTCAGAGACTGCGTCCTTCTGGAAAAATGAAGAAAAACCAAATCTAACTAAATCTAAAGCTAAGCCACCCAAATACTAATTCTCACAGTCAAAAACCAGAAAATAAAAATGATTTTCTCAAAGCAAAGTTCATATAAAGGAAAAGACTCTCTCATTAATGGATTCCCCAGTGGAGTCGCCAATTTGTCACACGGAATCTGTCAAGGGTGCGGACACGACTGACCTTCCTAGAAGTCTAAGACATTCTAATGACAAACAAGACAAAATGGAGTGATCTTTCTCTAAATACACCTTTTACAACATGAAAACTACAAGTGTTTAGGCTTACCTTATTCCAAAACGCTGTTGTTGAAGTCCGTTCTTGACGATCCGGATGAGCTCCTCCTTCAAGTCAATTCCTGCAACCACAAACAATCAAACAATTACCAAGCACTTGCATTTCATATAATAAAACATATATTCAACATGCAGACCAAGGAACACATGAAATAACTCATTAACACAAGCTATTGAGAAAAATAAACCAGTTTGTATTAATAACGAAACAAAGAAACTCTTACAACCTGGCCTTGGTGTTGTGCAAGTTCCTCCCAGGGTCCATCAAGGGTTTTCCTCTACTTTGACAAAGCTCACCCTCTCCCAAGTAGAATCAAGTGAAGACAATCTCTCCTCACAAAGGCTCTAATGGAAGACCTAAATCCTGCAGCATTTACCCAAAGAAAATGTATAGCTCCAACCTCTCCTCCTTCTGGCTCAATGCCTTTATTTATAGTGCTGTAAAGAGGTTATTCAGGTCCACTATCAATGGGATCATCCCCCTCTATGGGTGGGATAGCTCCCTTATTGATGGGATAAGTTCCCCCTTAATAGAGATACATGAACCAACTGGAGGCGCATCCATTTCATCAAACCGACCTCTAGAATGTTCTAGAAGTAACCACAAGTAACTTTTTCAAGATAAAACTCGCGCATTTTGCCTTTTACAGAGGGACGCACCTGTCCCTTAACATACAGAGCGTCCATGGACGCAGATTTTGTGAACATGGTCAGCGTCCCCGCAGGTAAGGCTAGAGAGAACCTGCGACCCCAGAGATAAACATAGTTTTTACAAGACTTTCTCTCTTCTTTGAGTTTGAGATGGATAACAGAGGCATGAGACTTGCCTAAGAGGGTAGCATGACTGTTGATTTGAGCCATACTAACTGTAAGTAGTCAAGGTGACATTTTTTAGTGTAACAGGCCTACAGCCATGATGCCTAGCTAGGTGTTCAAAAAGATGTCCTGTTTGACCCTCAGGCATTTCATACAAGGCTTGGTATCCTGGTGCAGGTTGCCAAATAACCAAACTGCGGAACCTACAGCCTAATGAACATGGGCCTTCTCTCAAAATAAGGTCACCATAGAGACCCAAGTGATCAGCGGCTAGCTTAAAGTTCTCATAGTTAAATGGTTCCCTGAGTTGGATGTTCGGATTAGAAGTCTGATATCAGAATTTGGCAGCTGCAATGGCAAGGTCCTTGATGGTAAAGAAATATGCTATCCCTTGTCGATTGATTGTTGTATGAATAGGTCCTAATGCTTCAATCACGCCTTGAGTCCTCATTAGGTTCCTATGTTTATTCCACAACTGTAATGGGTCCCTTGGCTTGTTATAGACATTTTTGGGCATTGCAACCCCAATCATAAATGTCCATAAACCAAGGGCTCATAAGTCCCTAAAGGTGTTGTTCCAACCCCTAAAAGAACAAGGTCAACTGATTACAACATCTCCCAGAAGTTCTCCATGAAAAACTACTCAGAACTGGTCAAAACTGGACCATTTCAACTGCTCCATGGTCAAAGTGCATTGCATCCCACTTGCCTACACACAATAGGTGTGATGCATGTTGAAAAGCCCTTCTATGGGGTGCAATGGGCGAGAGTGGACAAATGGCAGGGTCAATCCGCAAGGTGGAGAATCATGGAATCTTCCAGAAAATTCTCTTGTGACACTTGCCTCTCTGCATTTGCCAAGGGATGAGTAAGAGATCATCAATCTCCAAGTGGAATCAAGAACTATCAGAGAGAGGACACTAATCAAATCTCAAAAGCTGACTCACCCCCCTTGCAAACATCTATATATGGATCCCTCATCCCAGAGATCCAGAGGCTGGAATTTTGTATCTTGTAGGGAAGTGCGGTTGGTTTCTTGGTGCAATATCATAGTGTTGGGTGATCTAAGCTTTTCATGAGGTGAAGAAGGGCTTTCTTGTTGAGAGGATGATGCTGCGTCAGAACAATTGGTTGTAATCCTCTTTGCTCTTTCTTGATTATCAATAAAGCTATTCAAGTTTTCCTCCACATTCTTGTATGATTGATGTTATATGAATTTGTGTGGTCAATATATATCTGGTCCTATATTGTTTATGATAATAGATCTATGTTCTTGGATAGTGTTATGTTGCTTTGATTCTACATGTGCTCTTTGAAGTTGGGTAGACGAGGAAGCGAGTGGCGAAGACCTATCAGAAGGGAGAGGAATCGAGCAAGGAACCAAGCACAAGACAGAGGTTGGTCTCCTTATTCCCCTCTCATCTATTTCTCATAAAGGAAAACAAAAGTAGTTTTTAGTTTGTTTGTTTCTAAGGTAGCTACCAGCCTTAGTGGGACTAGCAGCTCTGCATAGACACTAGTTTTCCCGATAACAAAATGGCGACTCCGCTGGGAAGCGAATAGATTGTTTGTTTATCTACATTTGCTTACTTTATAAACTTACAGACGGAGCCTGAAGTCAAGCCAACTAGCCTTCGAACTGCATTTTCTATGCAAGTGCAAAGTAGATCAATGCTGCTTCAGTCTATCTCCGGGTTTTGTTTATGAATTAAACAGTTGATTTACAAGCTCTCTAATTTCCCTTGTGGTGGCTCTAGTAACCTCCTTAGATCTACCCCTATGATTGATTTATTGATTACCACTTGCCCAACCTAAAGCCCTGAACTGAGCTGCAAACTGTGACCCAAAACCCAGCTAAAGTCTTGTCCCTGGTCCATCGCACTGTGTGTTCTTTGAAACCTGAATGCATCGCACTTCCCAAGTGTAGTAGGTGCGCTGATCAGACCTCTTCTGCTCTTAGATTTTAGCTTCTGTGTTCACTCTTTTCAGCTCTATTTAGGAGTTTTGCTGCCTGTAGTCAATACACCTCTATTGAAACCCCCTTCCTTGCCGTTATTCCGCCTCCATTGTGCAAAGAACTGTAAATGTTTTTATGTATTTTTGAGTCATTTTCAGTTCTCCTTTACAAAGAAGTAGCGTAATTGTACTGTCGTTTCTTGATTTGAAAGTGTCACAAGTGTCATTTTCAATCATAGAAGAGAATATGATTGTTCTTGATAGTCGATTACACTGTTACTCTTGTATTTGATTTGAATTAGTAGTTTTTCAAGTGTCGAAAGCGAGTTTTCAATTCCGAATAGCAAAGTGTCGTCATTGTCCTCATTTTGTCTTAGAAAGAAACTTGTTAGTAATGTCGCTTTGAAAAACAATTCAGATTTGCGTTTAGCTTTCTTTTTATCATTCACACATTAAGAAGGCTAAAAACAAATACATGCATGTGCATTTGCATTTACACTGTTTGTTGGTTTGATTTAAAACAAGTGCATATAGTGTGTGCTCTCTGCTCTTTGTTGAAAGAACGCCATCTCTCTTTCCTTAGTAGCTAGGATTTTCATTGCAAAAAGAAGATTAAACAACTGTTTATCATCTTAGATTGCATTTTAGGAATTGTACATCTACATCACGCGGTGAACCTGAAAGGCAAATTTCTTAAGCAAGATCAACTTTAAAATAAATTTAATGAATCTAAAAACGCTTTGGAACCTAATGCACAACATCTAGAAGTTTAGGCTAGAGACATATTCCGGCGTCGTAAAGCTTGGTAACTGTTGTTTTCACTGTTGGTTGGGTGATTCCTCCACTTTGAGACGATATGTTCCAGTACGGACTTGTGCTCCCACATACCGTCGAGTATATTTTGGGAGACCACAATAGGTTTTATCCTTTATCCATAGGAATCCGTGTCTGCCACCCTATCGATCGCAATGCACTGAACACAGCATTCGGGAAGATTGACTGTCGTACCGTAAAAAGTATTCTGCAGTTTTGCGATTGGTTTGGTAATCCCTCTGCCTAGATTTCCAGAGCAGTCCCTTTCATTCCTTTTCAGACTCCTTAATGGAAAAGGTCCATCTGAGCACTTGTCACTTCGAGCTCATTAAAAATCGAAGGCGACTAGAGTCATCTTTTGTTTTTTCTCGACTCTTAAAAATTGAAAAAACAAGTTGTGTCAAAGCGTCTAAAATTTATTTTAATCGGAATAAACATCACCTTCCCTACATTGGTCTTATGTTGAGGAAAATGGAGTCCACCAACCAAGGAGTTCCCCTTGGAGGAAATCCTAGTCCCTTCTCCTCTTGGGCAGATGTTGGTGCACCCCATATGGCCACATTGTCTCCTCCAGGATTGACAATTAGCTTGCCTGTATGGCTATTCTCAACTTCTGTCATTCAGAACACCGTGATTCCTGAACAATCAAGTCAGCAACTAAACGATACCAGAGTCACCCCCCAACCCTCTACTTCGTCAAGTTCTTCCTCTCCTCCTTCCTCTTCGCTTGATGAAGCTGGTAAAGCCAAAAATCAAGTAACTGAGAAGAAGAAGGAAAAGAAGAAGAAAGAGAAGAAGAAGAAGAAGCCAAAGGCGAAAAGGGGTGACCAGGCATCGTCTAGCAAAAATCCGCAGACTACACCATCCAGGCCTAAATCGCCATGTGTCATTTGCAAAGGAAACCACTATCATTGAGATTGTCCTTGCATCCCTTGGATCTTAAGGGACTGGTCCCCTCGTTTGCACAATCTGGTGTCATCAACCTCTAATGATCATGTTGGAAGCACACCGTCAACTAGTGAAAGTGAAGCCCCTGGACAAAAAGGAAAACATAAATTTCCTTGTAAATTGTGTGATGGCGATCACGCCGTCCACCGTTGTCCCTTCTTAGACGAAGCTAAAAGAGTTTTAAACAACCGTCTGGTTTCACCGTTACGGCTTCCTCCTAGATATAAGAAACTATTGCCGAGTCCGTCACTAGTTGAAAATCCGGCTGACACGCCCTTGTGGTCGGCTGAAGCGTCTATCATTGAAGATAAACCATATGAATCCACACCAGACGAAAGTCAAAAGGTCGAGGCGGAAGTTGACCCGGTCTTGCCCTCAGAGGATCAATCTTCAGATGATACAGTCACCGAAGAGAACAACAACGACACCGTTCAAATTCTCTTCGTAAGCACAGACTCCGATGAACATGGGGGCAGTCTACCCGTTCCTTTACCGTAGGAAGGAAGTTCATCAGAGTCGTATCCAGCCATCTATTCGATCCCACCTCCAAGCAACCTAGTTGTTTCCTTTGACTGGAATCTACTAGGCAGACCCCGTTTACCGGCTAGTGTACCATTTCGAATCATTGCTCAAATATATAGAATGGTCATGGTTGGTACCATCATAGATGAAGGGGTTTCTGTGAGTATACTTTCCTCAACTACTTGGAAAGCGCTTGGTTCACCATCGCTTTTGCCTGAGATGAGAAATCTAACAGGTTTTGACAAAGAAACCAGTCGACCGTTAGGGATCCTTCCCAATGTGCCGATAACATTGAGAAGGAAAACTGTTCACATGAACGTAATGGTAGTCCAAGGACCCCTGGATTTTAATCTACTCCTTGGACGAGACTATATTGCATGGGAGCCATTGTCTCCTCACTCTTTAGAGTAATGTGTTTTCCGCACGAAGGAAGAGTGGTCAAGCTCGTAGACCAACTTTCATTCCCCGGCTCACACATAGCAAATAGTCATATACCAACCTTGAATGGTCTTTTCACGCAAGGAATGTCTCATCAATCCCCATTCCGTCCTCCTGATGAGCGCAAGTGATTCGGAGGACATGACTGCAACCCGGGGGCATGCACCCTGGTCTTCTTCGGTAGGAAAACCTTGGATATAGAGTAGGTTTCCGCATAGGATATATGACTAGACTGACACACCCGTCCATTTAGGAAAATGGGATTAGGTTGGAATAAGATTCTCTCGTTAAAGTTATGTGGGTGGAGGCGTCTGCGCCACTCACCTTTGTCTATTTCAGTAGACATCACCGAGGAAGTGTTTTGTCTGTGATACAGATAGAACAATCTTTGGTAACCTGGAAATTTTTCGCTATACCTAGGGGCATGCAAACCGTTTGGCGTGCAAGCAAAGAGCGACCATTTATTTTTAAAATTTATAGGTCCTCTAACCCTTTAAACTCATAGGATTGGTCGTTTCCTAACTTGCATAAAGAAAGGATCCGGAGCAAAGCTTTGTAAGGTGCAAGCTCCATAAAAATGGCATCTTAGATGAGACATCCTTATTATACAACTGGATCGAGTAGTTTTAACACGGAATTCAAGCTCGTTAAAAAATAAACATAAGCAATGAGCAAGTGTTCCCCCAGCGTTTAAGCTAATTAAAAAATGAACCATTTCCGGTAAATAACCATCGTGAATGTATTACCATCAGCCTTTGAAGCCTTGGTCGTGTTCTCATCATCACCTCCATTCTGTATTGGTCGATCATTCACCTCCATTTGATTTTTTACCCCTTTTGAGGAACAGCTGCGAAGAGTGATCCTGTTAGCCATCCTTGTGACACTGTCGTGATTGGAAAATTCCAAACCTTACCTGCAATCAACTGCTACTCGAATCTATCACTCATTCCTCAAAAACGAGTCTCCTTTAAGCTCTTTTCAACTGACTTGTAAAATATGAAAATATTGCCGAGCCATTGGCCTCTCCAGCTCGTTAAAGTGACCGGAAGTGCTATCCCTCCTTTAGATTTTAATCTTTTTGGACCTGAGGGATTATTACACAAAAAGATCGAGCGCTTGTTTTGTTCGGCTCGTTAAAATTACCGAAAATTCATCCCTTTTGTATTATTTCAGACTTAAGGGATTAGATGACGAAAAAGGGTTTTTGGAGTTTCCTTTACGTCCCTTTTCAGACTCTCTAAAATTGAAAAGGACCGAGTTATCTTTGTCGTTAAACTCGTTAAAACCGAATAGCGACAAACTTGTCCATAACAAACAAGAACGAGTTTCACTATCGCCAGGCTCGTTAAAAAATAGCGATGGGTTTGCCCGAAGGGAAAATTATAGAACAAGCATATGTTATCCTCCTCAAGCTTGACAAAAATAAAGAGGTACTGGTTAGCAATGAATGGGGAAAAATTGGGAAGAAAACTTGAAGAAACTTTGTTGGTAGCAAGTCGCTCTTGAACATGACACTTTCACTCCGCATCCGAGTCGGGTTGGGTTGTTCCATTCACTGGTCGCATCACCATGGTTCCGTCACACCATCCATATTTGGGGTTAATGCTACCAATCCATCATGTCAGTTTCGCGGATATGCTCAAGAGAAGTCTCTCAGAAAATTCACTCGTGTCTCACCCACTGCAATACATTTACGCTCCATTCTTTCATGACCGCCACCCTGAACCTTATATCACCAAATCGTTTTCACCTCCATTAAAATCATTTGCTCCGTTCCATGTCATTGATGAGGGATTCACTAAGGCCTTCCTATGACGGATCACTTCTTTTCGACATCAGCTCATTATCCAAGAAGTCAATCTAGGAACAACCCTTTCAGTACTTTAAAGCTTGCATGCCTCAATGTCAAGTTTCTCACTTCCGACGACAGGTTTACATCAATGGCCTTCGACAGAAAGATTTTGCGTGGTGTTCGACACCAAGTCCCTTATTCACACCACGTGAATTGTACTGTAGTACCTTGAGGGTCATCATCACTATCGGTGATTCCTCTCGCGCCTGTTAACAGCTTACATCACTGGCTGCTAATTAGGCGATGTCTTTCCATGTTCGACTCTAGAACATCTCTCACATGGATCAACTTGTACTTTGAGTGAAGATCAAACGAGATTGAAGACCGCGGATCTAGTTTCATCCATTCGGGCTGTGATATATATTCAGGAAAATAAAGACATCAAATGTACATCATTGCTGCACAGATAATCATCCAATCTAAGGGATGATGGCTCTACCAGAATCATCAGTCTACACTCAGACGATTGTCCGTCTCATGTACATGAAAATGAATTTATAAAGCTAAGCATGGGAATGCCCGCCTCAGCTAGATCATGAAAATATTATGAAGATAATGTATTTTATTGTATCTTATTACAGGTCGCCTTCCAGCTTGAAAAAACTTTGGATCCTCATGATAAAGCATTTCACCCGACATCAAAAGATTAACGACCTCATGCTTTAGGGGGCAACTGTTATAGACATTTTTGGGCACTGCAACCCCAATCATAAATGTCCATAAACCAAGGGCTCCTAAGTCCCTAAAGGTGTTGTTCCAACCCCTAAAAGAACAAGGTCAACGGATTACAGCATCTCCCAGAAGTTCTCCATGAAAAACTACTCACAATTGGTCAAAACTGGACCATTTCAACTGCTCCATGGTCAAAGTGCGTTGCATCCCACCTGCCTACACTCAGTAGGTGCGATGCATGTTGAAAAGCCCTTCTATGGGGTGTGATGGGCAAGAGTGGACAAATGGCAAGGTCAATCTGCAAGGTGGAGAATCATGGAATCTTCCAGAAACTTCTCCTATGACACTTGCCTCTCTGCATTCGCCCAAGGATGAGTAAGAGATCATCAATCTCCAATTGGAATCAAGAATTATCAGAGAGAGGACACTAATCAAATCTCAAAAGCTAACTCACCCTCCTTGCAAACATCTATATATGGATCCCTCATCCCAGAGATCCAGAGGCTAGAATTTTGTATCTTGTAAGGAAGTGTTGTTGGTTTCTTGGTGCAATATCATAGTGTTGGGTGATCTAAGCTTTTCATGAGGTGAAGAAGGGCTTTCTTGCTGAGAGGATGATGCTGGGTCAGAACAATTGGTTGTAATCCTCTTTTCTCTTTCTTGATTATCAATAAAGCTATTCAAGTTTTCCTCCACATTCTTGTATGATTGATGTTATATGCATTTGTGTGGTCAATATATATCTGGTCCTATATTGTTTATGATAATAGATCTATGTTCTTGGATAGTGTTATGCTGCTTTGATTCTACAGGTGCTCTTTGAAGCTAGGTAGACGAGGAAGTGAGTGGCGAAGACCTATCAGAAGGGAGAGGAATCGAGCAAGGAACCAAGTGCAAGACAGAGCTTGGTCTCCTTATTCCCCTCTCATCTATTTCTCATAAAGGAAAACGAAAGTAGTTTTTAGTTTGTTTTTTTCTAAGGTAGCTACCAGCCTTAGTGGGACTAGCAGCTCTGCATAGACACTAGTTTTCTCGATAACAAGGCTCAGCTCGCACCCATAAGTCTAATCCATTTTCTTGTCTTTGAAAGGAATTGTAGGCTTTAAGCCATTTTATTTTATTAACACCAAAAGAAATGAATGCCTGCAGTTGGATATCCCCAATGAAAGGGCTGGGATTCTACTTTGTTTCTTGATCTAACACAAGGTTATGCAGATAGAATTCACATAATAATCTCTGAACCTTCACCCCATAGTGCTTACAACAATTTATGAAATCATCAATAGTGTTTATTTCTATAGGGGCTCTTGCTTTGACAACTTTAATTTTCAATTGCAAATATCGTTCCATTAAAAACAGGGCATAGTTCCTAGCAGGTGCTCTACACGCTAGGATGTCAGTATACAAAGAGCATAAGGTATCCATTTGTTTGATGACTACATCTAGTCTATGAGTTACCTTTTTGACCCTTTCTTCTTCCTTTCACCATCCTTCAAAGGCTTGGCTTTCGGATAAGTTGACATTCCTCAGCTGCTGTTGTAATTTTTCATACTTTTCTCGAGAGACAGTCTGTTCTGTAAGTTTCTCTACTGTTTGCTGGGCTTGCACCAAATCCTTTTGCAGAGTTACTGTCCTCAAATCACTATCCCACATAGTAGTTGTAAGCGGGAGGTTTACTTGAATCTTCTTATTGCATCGTCTCGTGTTCATGGTTCGAATTTCCTCAGAGGACTGTGCCTCTGTCTGAACTTCTTTGTCACAGGCCGATATATTATCTGTTTGTACTTCGACATGGGCGACAGCTAAATGTTGTTCCTTTTGGTTTTGAATGGTAGGCTGGACTTGAGTCCTCCTAATATTTTTCTTGAGAGGTTTCACGAGAATGGTTGCATGCTTTATTACCGAGGTCCTTTTTGCTTTCTTTCCCATTTTCAAAACCCTGATTTGTTGTCGAATTTGTGCTATCATGTTAAGCAGTCTTTGTTGTTCTTTTCGTAATCTTTTAATTTCTTCCGTTTTCTTGGAAGGAACAGCTGTTTGTTTACTCGGGCCTAGACTTTCACCTTGACCAATTCCCTGGTTTTCTTCTTGGGGTGCTTCCTCATTGTTCTGATCGGGTTGCTCAGGAGTAGAAACCCTGACTTGTTCTATTATTTCCTAGGTAAATTCTTCTTCCACCCCTTCTCCTTCATGAAATTCTTCCGGTGTAGTCTGACTAGGAACAAATTGTTCCTCTTCTTTATCTTCATCACTTTTCTCTCTAGATATACTTCCATCATGCGCGGAGTGATTCTCTTCTTCTTCTTCCTCCTCCCACAATTCTTCGGATGAACTCTTATCATGAACAGAGTGCTCCTGCGGTCCTTCTTCCTCATTGCACAATTCCTCAGATGCATTTTTGTCATGAGCAGAGTGCTCCCTTGGTTCTTCTTCGGTGTGGTAGTTTAGTGGGCTGAGAGGTTGAGCATATTCGCCCATATTGGCCAGAATTTGGGCCAATTCATCCTCTTGCAATGGATTTTGCAATGGGCTTCCTTTGCATTTCTCTGTTTCTTCCTCTGCCTGCCCAGACTGCTCTGTCTCTTCCTCTGTTTCTTCCTCGTTTTCCTCCAACTCTTTTTCGCTCTCCTCTCCTTCCAATTGGGGGGGTTTCTCATCCAGTGAATCATCTATCTCCACCAGTTGGATGGTATTTCCTTGGGAATTTTCTAGTCTCCCTCTCATCCATGCCAATCTAACAGATTTCCTTCGTTTCAATGGTCTATTCGATGTACTGGTAGCATGTTTTCGTTTTGGAGCTGGCAAAGCTAGTCCCTCGTCTATTGTGAAGATCAGTTCCTCCCAACTGCTCTGTTGTTGAGCAAGACTATAGCTAACTATCAGTCATATCAATCCATGGTGACTTACTACTGATTCTACATGGCGATATTTCTTCATGGTTCGGGAAACATCGTGTAATAAAGAATTTAAAAACGCAGGCAAATTCACAGTGCATTTCTGTTTTAATACAGCTAAAAATTTAAGGTGGCATGGTCTTACCACGTCTTTCCTGCCTTCATAGGTGATGTAACTCTGGATGACTCTTGCCAATTCTGCCCACGGCTCTCCCAATGCTGCTGGTAGAACTCCCTTTCCTCTTACAGTTAGGTTCTGGCCTTCATCTTGGAAGATTTTTATGACGTTTCACAGTCTTTCCTTCTTCAGAGTCCACACAAGTCCAGTGGTTGGTAGTCCCGAGACCTCTGCAATTATGTCATCCGTGACTGCTATCTATCTCCCTCTTACCGTGGAGTGATTTTCTTGCAAGTTCTGCAACAATTCAATTGATATGGTCTCGTTGGATTACTATAAATGATTGAGATAAACTATCCATCCTGCCCTTGTTAGGATTTCTCGTGCAGCATCAGAGACTGTCAATACTTGTGGTTCTCTCTGAATTGATCTTCCTCCCATGCTTAGCACACTGTAAAAACGCAGAGACGGTAATGGAACAGCGGGCTGTTCAAACTGTTAGGAAACACAAAGAAAATGATGAAACAGAAAGCTTGTTCAAATTCTGAATTACTTACTAATTATTGTAGAGCATAATACGGAAATAGCTTAGGAACAACAAGCCATGCAAATTGGAAAACAATATACCATTAAGCCTTGCTATTCCCAAGTGAAAATTCTCCAAATAATAGTTTGACACGTATGCAAACAAATTATGAGGTCACCTGCTCCCCCCCTGCAATATGATAGGCCGTCCTTGACCGTCAAATGAGGGAGCGGCATGCCGAAATGCCATGGTACAGAGTCATAAAGGAACAGCGTATACCGAGATGCCATGTTTACAAAAAGAGCAGATTCCCGAAATCGAGGTGTATAATAGAATTGCTTAATAAATAAGAGAATGTCGTGATATGATGCGAGGTTGGGAGGATAGGACAGCTGATGTGCAAAAAAAGTCTGATGCAGTCATTATCAACTTTTTCCATCATAATTCATTGTAATAGATTTTCATGTATTAAAGGTTCGGGGAAATTATATACATAATCTCATTTGATCGATTACAAAGGTATAAGACAGAGAAGGGTTTTGATAATTTCTATTGGTGTATAAGGAATGTGACTTCAATACCATCAACAGAGCTCTATTGCCCACAGGTGTCCATAACCTTGACAAAGTTGTTTATTTCACCCATGGAACCATGATCCTTTGTGTATGCTTAGGAAAGTGTTGTGCAATGTCAGAATGAAGGCCATTACGCTCGCTTGGTAACTAGATAAACCATAATGCCATTCACCAGGAAGGAGTGAAAGGTGGGTAGGCCAGCTCGTGATGAGACCTCCTGTTCCAAGGACTCTTTATTTTTTCTGATGTGCCTCTTGGATCATATCCCTAGTGTGATGGCCATAGTGGGAATGCCACTTCACTTTATTCCTTATGATCATGGTAAGCTGGCTCTTGATGAGACCCCCTATCCTTCATTTGACAAACGATATTAGCAAATCATATAAACATTTTTCTCTGTTTTTCTCTTTTATAAAGTACTTTCCTATTTATACACAAAGGGTGGTTCAACACTCCTTAAGAGTAGGAATGGTGGAAGAAGTCTTAACATCTAAATAGAAAAATATACCCCTTGTTCTTATTCCTTAATAATGATCCAAGAAGATTATGGGAATTTAAAAAGAACCATCACGATAAAGATAATCAATCATATCAGTATTAGTAGAATAATGACAGCAAATTGATCAATAGTTGTGTCCTTTCCTCTTTTCTCCTATCAATTCAAAGCAATTTCTTGTAAAAATAGCGATTTTATGTAATTTGTTGATTTCAGTATGCTCTAGTTTTGTATCCATTTCATAAGTGTATAACTGTGCTCCAAATCACAAGCAAAAGGAGGAAAAAGACTCGATCTTGTTGTACATTGAGAGGAACAGCAGCTGTCCTTTAATTGGAACAGCAAGGAAAACAAGCGCAAGTAAAAGAAATGCGAAAATGCCTGTCCTTTCAAAAAGGAACAGCAGAAAACACAAGTGTTGTTCCTTCGGAAAAGGAACAGCAGAAAATGGAAGTGTTATTCCTTCGGAAAAAGGAACAGAAGAAAACAAAAATGTTGTTCCTTTGAATAAGGAATAGAAAAAACGAATGTGTTGTTCCTTCGGAAAAAAGGAACGGCAGAAAATAAAAGTGTTGTTCCTTCAAAAAAGGAACAGCAAAAACAAAAGCGTTGTTCCTTCAGAAAAAAGAACAGCAAAAAACAAAATTGTTGTTCTTGTGGAAAAGGAACAGCAAAAATGAAAGTGTTGTTCCTTCAGAAAGAGGAACAGTAGAAAACAAAAGTGTTGTTCCTTCGGAAAAGGAATAGCAAAAATGAAAGTGTTGTTCCTTCGAAAAAAGGAACAGCAAAAAACAAAAGTATCGTTCCTTCGGAAAAGGAATAGAAAAAATGAAAGTGTTGTTCCTTCCGAAAAGGAACAACAAAAACGAAAGTGTTGTTCCTTCGAAAAGGAACAGAAAAAACGATGGAACTGTTGTTCCTTCAAAAAGGAACAACAAAATGCAGAGGTGTTGTTCCTTGAAAAAGGAACAGCAAATTGGTGAGAATGTTGTTTCTTCCTAAAAGGAACAACAAAATGCAAATAAAAAAAATATGTACAGAAAATAATTTATGCTAACAAAACAAAAGAATTATGTACAGAATGTAAGAACAGTTGAATCACTTAATGAACCAGAGGTGAGGAAGATTTCTCTTCCTCCACCAAAATCTGCATGTCGGAGTCTTCACGGAGTTGCTGGTAGAAGGATTCCCGAGTAAGTGGTTTGCGGTATAGTCGAACTCGGTGGCCGTTTGCCTTAAAGGTATGTCTGGATCCGTCAATGGTGGTTAGAGTAATGGTGCCATTATCATGTACCTTCTAGATTTTGTATGGCCCCAGCCAACAAGTCTGAAGTTTCCCTAGAAAATCCTGAAACCTGGAATCGTATAGGAGCACCCAATCTCCTTTGTGGAAGACTTTCTTTTTAATGAGGGCGTCGCACCATTTAGCTCATTGTTGTTGGATCAACGCAGTGTGTTGAAGGACAAAGAGCTTGATTTCACCTAGCTCATTGATCTGCTGTAATCTATTAATCTGTGCCTCGTTTAGATCTAGACCGACTTCTTGTGCTATTCGCAGTGTCTATATTTCGAATTCTATCGGAAAGATGGGTTCCGTTCCAAATACTAGTTGGTATGGTGAATAGCCGGTAGTGCTTCTCCATGTTGTTCTGTAAGCCCACAAGCCTTCCGGCAATCTTGCAGCCCAATCGTGTCTGTGTGACGCAATGGTTTTTGTTAGGATTGCTTCTATTATTTTATTCGTGCTTTCTACTTGACCATTTTCCTGTGGGTGGTATGAGTAGTAATTTTATGCTGGATATGATAGTTTTTTAGTGTTGCAGCAATTTTGTTACCAACAAATTGTGGTCCTCCATCCGTAGTTATATCTCTTGAGAGGCCATATCGCACAAATATATGGAACATGAACTGTATGACGGAATCCTCTGTATCTCTTGGCAATGCCTCTGCTTCAACCCATTTGGTGACATATTTTGTTGCTACCAAAATATATTTTTTCTGGTTCGATGATGGGTTAATTGGACCAACAAAGCTGAGGGCCCATTGTTCGAATGGTTCAATAACTAGCTGTGGGTTCAGGGGCGTATCGTCGGACTGTCCACGGCATCCTGCTCTTTGGCAACTGTCACAAGCTTAAACAAACTTCTTTGCATCTTTGAAGATCGTGGGCCAATAAGACTCTGTTTGCAGCACCTTGTGACCTGTTCTCCGATCCGCGAAATGTCCGCTACATGGTCCATGACAAGCTTTCAATATGTCAAAAATTTCATCTTCATGGATGCATCTCCTGATGTGCATATCTGCCCCTATATGGAATAGGTAGCCCCCAATCCAAGAAAATCGAGTACTATGCTGGACAATTTGTTTTCGTTCATTGGGGGTTAGATGTTTGGGTAATTTGCCTACTACTAAATAATTTGCAACATCAGCATACTAGGGTGTTTTAACAGTGACGACGAACTAATGTTCATCTGGAAATTGATCTTCAACTGCTGCTACGTCCACTGGTTTTGGCATTTGTGAGAGAAAGTCAGCTACATGATTTTCTTTTCCAGGTCGGTCCTTTATTGTGATATCGAATTCCTGCAATAAAATCAGCCATCTGGTTACTCTACCATTTGTGATTGGTTTATTTGCTAAATATTTTATGGCAGAGTGATATGTATATAAGATAACAGGATATCCAGTAATATAATGCCTAAATTTATTGACAGCATGTATTACAGCTAAAAATTCCTTTTCAGTAACAGTATAGTTCAATTCAACAGGAGATAAATTCTTGCTAATATAATAAATTGCATATGGTTTTTTATCTTCTTCCTGCCCAAGGACTGCTCCAATAGCTGTATCTGAAGCATCTGATGAAATTTGAAATGGCAGGTCCCAATTTGGACCTCTAAGTACTGGGGCTGTTGACACAAGCTTTTTCAGATCCTCAAAAGCACGGTCACATTTTTTTGTCCAAACAAAGTCAACATTACCTATTAGTGCATATAGAGGTGCAGCAATATGAGAAAAATGTTCTATAAATCTTCTATAATAACCAAAAAATCCAAGAAAATTGCGTACCTCTGTCTGAGTGGTAGGAGTGGGAATTAACAAAATTATTTGAATTTTGGCCGGATCTACCTATATTCCAGCTGCTGAGATATAATGGCCTAAAATAATTCCTTCAGTCATCATCATATATCATTTTTCATGGCTCAGAGCCTGGTGGCAATGCACCGCTGCAGCACTTTTTCCAATGTGTCCAATGCTAGGTCGAAATCATCTCCGTATGGTGTAAAATCATCCATGTATACTTCGAGCCCTTCATTTATTAAATCTAAAAAGATGCTGAGGATAGCCCTTTGAAATGTGGCAAGGGCATTGCATAGGCCAAAAGGTAGAACTCTGTAGGCAAATGTTCCCCAAGGACAGGTAAAAGTAGTTTTGTCTTGGTCTTTAGGGGCAATCTGAATCTGATTGTATCCACTGAAGCCATCTAAGAAAGAAAAGAATTTCTTTCCTGCTAAAGTGTCTAATACCTGGTCAATGAATGGAAGGGGAAAGTGGTCTTTTTGTGTTGCTTTATTTAGCTCTTTGTAATCTACACAAATCCTCCATTTTCCATTCTTCTTTGGCACCACAACAAGTGGAGAGACCCATTTACTATCAGAGATAGGGTAGATAAAGTTCACATCTAAAAGTTTTTGAAGTTTAGCTTTTACAATGTCTTTTACATGAGGTTTAAGTCTCCTTTGTGGTTGGCGAATAGGTCTTGCATCCTTCTCTATGTAAATGTGGTATGTACATAACTGGGGATCGATTCCTTTCATGTCAGGGTAATCCCATGCAAATGCTTCTTTGTATTTTCTCAAGAGTTGGATCAGCTTCTCTTCTTGTTCAGAAGTCAGGTTTCCATTAATGTTTAAAGTTTTTCCTGTCTCAACTTCTACAGTTTTGCTATTTAAGATAGAGGTAGTAGGTATTGTTTGGTCATGAGCGTCTTTACGAGGATCTTCTTCTAATTCATTATCAAATGTTGCTTCTATCATGTGACATTGTATGTGGGATCTAGATTTAATTAATGACATCATCCTCTGTTTGATCTTTGAAATCAAGGGAATCTTATATGGTTAATGGGGATCTAATATTTTCAGTGAGGTATGATACAGGATGTTTGTTAGTTCTTATTATTATGACACTTGGCTGGGCTAGAGGATATAAAGCTAGATTCTTGATATTAGCCCCCCTGGTTATGGTCATACTGCCTTGTCGGCAGCCAATATAAGCATCAACAGTTGCAAGCCAAGGTCGGCCTAAAATCAATGGATGTCCATCAAGTCGGTTTTTGGGGTTTATTATCAGAAAATTAGCAGGATACTCCCAGGAATCAACGGATACCATGACATCATGCAGTGTGCCTTCTGGCCTAACCACGGATCGGTCAGCTAGTTCCAATAAAGTGGAAGTCGGTTCTACTGATGTAATGCCCAGTTTTTGACAAGTGGTGGTTGTTAAGATATTGATTGTAGCTCCTAGATCAACTAAGGCATTTGAAAAGGTTTGTCCATTGATTTGTATTATTACTATTGGATTTCTTGGGTCTTCATATTTAACGGGTGTTTCTTTTCCTGATAATAGATCGGATAAGGTACCAACTACTTGGACTGTTGGGTTATTTGTTATTCTCCTCCTTGGTTTTTTTATACATAGCTCTTTGATGGTCTTTGCATATATTGGGATGTCTTGGATGGCTTGGAGGAGTGGGATTTTTATGTACAGATTTTTCAGTTCTCCCAAAATGTCAAAATCAGGATGTTTTATAGGTCGAAAGTATAATTAATCGTTCTGGGAATGGGGGAGAAGATGTGGTCGCTTGATCATGAGTTTGTTGTCTAATCACATCCTCTTCTTGTGAAGGTTGTTCTATAGGTAACTGATTCTCAGCTTGAGCAATTTTATCTCCCTCTATTTCTATAATGCGCCCAGATCTTAGTTGAAGATCATTACACTCCTTTAGATCAGTTTCTGGTTCTGGTGTTTCAATTATTTGGATAGATTGAACCAGTCTATTATTTGGATTAGGGTTGGGTTGGGCCGGGAGTTGTGGTCTTAAGTTAGACTAGGGGTTTTGTTGTAATGCTGGCAGTGTAGATTGAGGGAGTGAAATGGTTCCTACTGGCTGATTCATTGGTCTTTGCTAGTTTGTCCTCCAAGCTTGACTCTGTGAAGTAAGAGGGGACCATTATGCTGGATATACATTTTTTTGCCAATATGGTGGAGTATAGGGAAAATTTGGCCAATTAGGTTGACCCGCTTGGTTTGGCCATGGTGATGATGAAGGAAATGGTTGCTGCGACCAATTTGAGAAGGGAGGTTGATTTTGCCACATTGTATTATATTGTTGAGCATGATATTGTGGAGGTTGAAAAGAAGAAGCTGGATCTGGGAACATACCTGATTGTCACAGCTGCTATTGATGGTGGTGATTGAGTAGGTACACTAGTTCTGGCTTTTCTTCTGCTTCCTTGTATACTGCTTTCAATCCAGGAAGTGAGGAACAGCTCTCTGTAGAGTGGTCTTTTGTACAAATGGCGCAAACTTGGACTGCATCTAATGGAAACTCAGAAGATTGCCAAATTATGTTCTGCCTCTGCTTTCTTCTGTTTGTCCTGCATAATATCGAGTTGTGTTGTCAGCGTCCTCAATATGTCAGTTTTAAAATTTTCTAATAAATTTCCAATTTCTACGCGAGTTACTCCTTCTGCAGAGATCTTGTTGTCTCTTGTAAACCTATCATGTTCCGCTGGTTTTAATCTTGTGCTGCCTCTCGAGCTCGTGATACATAAGTCAATAATGTCAACAAAATTTTCCTGATAAATATCTCCTTTTCCCATAATATTTGGTGTTTCAATCCATTGTTCCTTCATTCCTCTAATTAATGTTGTTTTTAATAGATTATTAGGTAAGGGTAATGATGCATAAGGAGATCTTTGAAGATTATACTAGAAACGTTCAACATACTCTTCTAATGTTTCATTCGGTCTAGCTACCATTTGAAATATTTCATCTTTTAATTCTCTAGACCTGCAATAGTCCTGATATTTCTTTAGAAAAGCATCTTTCATTTGATCCCAGTTGTTTATAACACCACCACCTAATCCCATAAACCATCTTAAAGCAACCCCTTTTAATGTAGAGAGAAACAATTTCAGTTTCTAGGGATCGGTGGTATAGTCATATCCTCTACATAGCACATCAAATTCAAATAAGAATGCATTCGGATCTTCTGATGTAAGGCCATGGAATGTAGGGATATGCTGGAGAGGAATTTCTTTCATAGGTGCATTAGCTACAATATCCACAATGGGATATTGCAGTGTAGAGGTTTGTGTGTTTGGCTGGTTCTGGGCCATTTGGTCAAATATATGCCAATAACCTTTTGATATATCTAGGAGGGTATTCCTAGGTTGACGAGGGGGAATGGCTTCAATAGGAATGGCCTTAGCAACACTTCCTTTATCCGGGATGATGAGAGTGCCTAATGTCTGGGGGGATTTTGGTTCTTGAGGTTCTTCAACTTCGTTATAAATTATTTTTGCAGCACTTCCCTTATCTGGGCTACTTAATGGCTGAATTATCCCAAGAGGAGATCTTGGTTCTTCAGTTTCTCCTGTTTCTCCTCTCCCTTCACAGAAGTTGCTAAGGTTCCCTTCTTGCAATGATTTTGGGCTAGAATTCTCAATTTCTTGAAAATCTTGCTCTTCGGTTTGACTATGCACCTCAGCAAAGGCTACAGATGGTGATCCTGTGGCCTGAAGGGAACTAGTAGGTTGTCTAGAAGCAACTTTTCTAGGTCCTACTGAAGGCTGAGATTCTGCTTTCTTAAGGATTTCGTCTATAAAGGTCGATCGGCCAAGGGTCACCAGCCCCTTAGCTTTATCAGACTTGGGTAGTGGTTTAGGATTCTTTTCAGGCTTTTTCTACTTAGTCATGCACACAAATCAAATGCTAATTTCTACCCAAAGAACAACAACAAATCTGCAGGAAAGCGGGCAGGGGAGCAGGGCTATTACATGCTCCGTACGCAGGTTCTTACCTTCCATTTTTAAAACCCAGTTCTCTCCTAGCAGGTTCTTACATCACTCTGGAAAAGAAACAAATGGCTACACTCTTCCTCGGCAACGATGCCAAAATGTCGAGCAGTAAAAAGGGTCTTTTTCACCTCTATTTACCCTACATTAACTTATCAATCCAGGAACGATTTGTTATCTCAAAGAGTGTACTCAGTTTGAGGTGGTCATTTGTCAGAGTAATGCTAGTAGTATAGTGCTCTAAATACAAGAGTAAACAGATGCTTGAAATAAGATCTACTTACAGAAAAGAACCTTAAAACTCAAATCATGCACTCAGAAAGCTATAGCAATTTATCAGTCAAGGGTACAGTAATGGTAACTCATCCCTCTGTAAATTGATGTAATTAAAAGACAATCAAGGAAAAGATCATCAATCTGGGAACTAGACAACATATGTCAATGCTCACTACAGTCTCAGATCGTTCTGCACACCAAAGCAATGATAATACAAATGACAGGAAATGGAACAACAACTATTCTTATGAACAAGATTGAACAACAAAACCTTAATCTACGGAAATGAATGCAGCAATAATTATATCCTATAGGAATTAAGTAACAATCCTTACTCTAAAGATAAATCGAACAGCAAATGGAAATAGAACGACAACTAACAGAGATGAAATATAGAACAACAACTTGAATCAAATATAAATGTACAATAAACCAAGATGAATATCACACATGACACGCTTAATATTGAAAGGAACAGTAATCTGACTTCGATACAACAAGTATAAATCACAGTTATAAAGAATAACAATTGTGATTCGCAATGGAACAACAATCCCAATTGAACAACAATCACGTTTAAGTGCAAACCATAGATAAATACAGTAATACCGATTTATGATTGTACATCATGGTTACTCTATAATCGAACAGCAATGGCAATCTATAAGGAACAGCAATGTTATATCAATGTTTAAAGGAACAAAAATGCATTATAGAGTCAGAATGAACAACAGAGCATTCCTGTTATAGAGAACAACATTACTTAGTTGAGCATAAACAAAATATAACAGAACCATTATGTAAAATAGCAAAGCACATCAGATTACTGAACAGAGCTAAGAAAGAAGATCAAACCACACACGAATTGGGAATAATGGTATAGGAGCAAGTGTTCCACTAGGGCCGGGCCCTTAGCCTCCAGGGATACACTGCTTGAGATTACTCCAGGATCAAAGATGGAATGGCAACTAGATTTATATTAAAGTATCAAAATAGAGTTACAGTGAATCACTCTTCAACGAGAGTCGATGATCAAAGTTCCAAATACAAAGGAGAATTTCATAAAAATAACAACAGTTTGTCCCCCGGGCTAGTAGTGTTGCCCCTTCTTATAACAGTCGAGTGGAGATATCAATGATGCAAAAAATCGTTAAGATAGCGATCCCTCAGGATCAAAGGATCCTGAGGGTTCGCCGAACTATTAATTCTCAGTAATCCTCTCGTTCTCTTGTGCCGATTTGGTATCTCCTTTTCCCTTTCTTGGCTGATACGCTCCAATTTGGATCGCCTTGTTTGCATGTGGTTCCCTATCAAAGGGACAACAGTTAACTTTGTCCTGTCTTTTCCTTTGGGACGACAATCTTCCGTTTTCTCCTTTTCCTAAATAACAAAAGAGTAATTATTAGTTATTTCACGTTACATACAAATCCTATAGATTTTATCATAATTTCTTATTATCTACCTAGTTCATGATGTGAAGAGGTTATGAGTTTTAAAGAAAAGATGACAAAATAAACGATAATAACATACCTTCTCCAGGGCTCAACAGATGTATGGCATGGAAGCTAAGATGGATGGTTTAAAGAAATGCGTAGAAGCTATAATGAATGACATAGAAGCTAATATGGATGGTGTGGAAGCTAAGATGGGTGATTTAAAGAAATGCGTGGAAGCTAAGATGGAAGATTTGAAGACAGATTTGACAAAATTTCTACAAGAAATGCTTACTAATGGAGAAAGGGTAGTAAAGGAAACTCATGATGAGAAAAAAATAAATGTTAGTCATGATTTCATATACTCTAA
Organism: Pinus tabuliformis; assembly: GCA_031772625.1. Classification (NCBI taxonomy): domain Eukaryota; kingdom Viridiplantae; phylum Streptophyta; class Pinopsida; order Pinales; family Pinaceae; genus Pinus; species Pinus tabuliformis. The sequence goes on from CM062809.1 coordinate 1,278,638,096, forward strand.
TTTTGGATCGAAGAACCACCATGTTCCAAAGATCGATATGAGGAAGTTTGATGGCAAGGATCCCATAACATGGATACTACAAATGGAGCAATTTTTCGATCTCCATAATGTGCAAAACACACAAAAGGTATGCATTGCAACTTTATATTTGGAACCAAATTAGCTTGTATGGTATTGATGGCTTTCCTCTCGTAAACAAATTGTCACTTGGGCTATTCTTATGGATGAAATGATAACACATTATGAGGATACAAAAAGAAACACTTTTTTAGCCAATTGATTAATCTCAAACAAAAGGGTTCAATGATGGAGCACATTGAGGACTTCCAAAAATTGAATATAAGGGTAAAATATATTCCATAGGAGCATAAGATTGATGTGTTCATAGGGACTTTAAAGGATAACATCCAACACGAGGTTCACCTTTAGGAACTTGATTCATTGGAGAAGGCATTCAGGTTGGCAAGAAAAATGGAAAGCAAAATTATGGCAAAAAGGAAGCCTACCACTCACAATCATAAAGATGGAAGTGTTGTTGCCCCTAGCCATCCACAACCTACAAGGTTGACACCACAAAAATTTGAAGAAAAAAGAGAAAAATGGCATTGTTACAGTTGTGATATAAAATACACTAAAGGTGATAAGTGTGCTGAGAAGAAATTATTTTTCATAGATTGTGAAGAGGAGTAAGAAAAGGAACACGAAATGTAAAAATAAGAGGATATACACCAAGAAAAAACCCTAGAGAAAAAGGAAATGAATCTGACCATATCTTGTAATGCATTGGTTGGATTTACCACTCCTCAAACTATCAAGATAGAAGGGCATATCAAGAAGAAAAAGGAAATAGTGTTGATTGATTCGGGTAGCACCGATAATTTTATTCATTGTAAGATAGCCAAGGAATTGAATTGCTTCCTATATCTAGCACTAGAGTGTCAATTGATGGTTGCAAGTGGAGGAACAATAAATTGCTCAGGAAAGTGCCATAATATCAAGCTATCCATGGGAGAATATGTATTGAATAGCCCAATGCTTTCCATTCCAATGGGTGGTGCGGATGTTGTACTAGGAGTCCAATGGCTACAATCCTTGGGTATAATAACTTTTAATTTTCACGAACTTCTCATGAAATTCTCTTCAGAAGGAAAGGAAGTTGAATTAAGAGGTATCACAGGGAAACCAGGAAAGATAATCAACTCTAACGAAATGAAAAAGCTTCTAAAGAAAGAACAACGAGGCATAATTGCACAATTATGTTCACTATAGGTTCCTACATCAAAATAATCTATTTCTCTAGATCTCCAAAAATTCTTGCACAATCATTCTAAGGTATTTGAGACTCCCAAAGGTCTCCCACCCATTCGTGATAATGATCATTCTATTCATTTGATTCCAGGAAGTGTTCCTCCAAACATCAGGCCTTACAGATATCCATATGCCCAAAAGAGTGAAATTGAACATATGGTTGAAGAAATGCTAGAGGCTGGTAATATTCAACCTAGTCAAAGTTCTTTCTCTACTCTAGTAGTATTGGTTCACAAGAAGGATTGATCATGGTGCATGTGTCCAGATTATAGGGATCTCAACAATCTCACTATTAAAGATAAATTTTCCATTCCTATCATTGATGAATTATTGGATGAATTTCATGGATCAATTTACTTCACCAAGTTGGATCTTCATTCAGGATATCATCAAATCAGAATGAAGATTGAAGACATTCCAAAAACAACATTTATAACTCATGAGGGTCATTATGAATTTTTGGTCATGCCTTTTGGCCTTACCAATGCACCTTCTACATTTCGAGTTTTGATGAGTTCCATTTTCAAACCCTTCCTTAGAAAATTCGTGTTAGTATTTTTTGATGATATACTAATCTACAACAAGTCTTGGAAGGATCATGTTTAACATGTTGACAGGGTGCTCAAACTATTGGAGGAGAAACAATTATATGCAAAAATCTCCAAATGTTTCTTTGGAGTACAAGAGGTGGAATATCTGGGTCATATTGTATCTCATGAAGGTGTTAAGGTAGACCCTAGCAAAATTAAAACCATTAAGAAATGGAAAATCCCCACATACATAAAGCATCTACGAGGATTTCTTGAGTTGACAGGGTATTATCGCAAGTTTGTTAAGAATTATGGGAGAATAACAGCACCTCTAACAACAGTATTGAAGAAATATGCAGTTTCATGGACTCCAGAAGCAACGAAGGCCTTTGAACATCTTAAATAGGCAATGTATCAAGCACCAGTCTTAGCTACACCGGACTTCACAAAAACCTTTATTGTGGAATGTGATGCCTCGAGAAATGGAATTGGTGTTGTTTTAATGTAAGAAGAAAGACCCATTGCTTTTGAAAGTCGTCCAATCAAAGGAAAGTATTTACACAAAGTTACTTATGAGAAAGAAATGTTGACAATACTACATGCACTTAAGAAATGGCGACCCTACCTAATGGGAAGACACTTCAAGGTAAAAACAGATCATGATAGTCTTAAATACTTTTTAGAACAAAGATTATCTTCAGAAGAGTAGCAAAAATGGGTCACAAAGATGTTTTGTTATGACTTTGAAATCATCTACAAAAAAGGGAAGCAAAATGTTGTGGCAAATACACTCTCAAGAAAGGATGAGAATGTGGAAGCATTTCTTTGTGCCATTTCTATTATCCAACTGGATTGGATAAATGAAGCAAGGGATGAATGGAAGAATGACGAAGAAGTGTGGGCACTCATTCAAAAGTTATAACAAGATCCTGGTACATCTAATACATTTAGCTGGAAAAACGATTTGTTATAGTACAAAGATCAGTGATACCTATGTAAGGATTCCCAACTCAAACAAATGTTTCTTAGGGAATTGCACACCTCTCCCATAGGAGGGAACTCAGGATTTCTAAAAACTTACCATAGGGTTAAGAAGGAATTTTTTCGGGATGGCCTTAAATCGGATATTCAAAAGTTTGTGGCGGAATGTTTGGTTTTCCAACAAAATAAAGTTGAAACAATAAAGACCCCAAATCTATTACAACCTTTATCCATTCCAAACCAACATTGGGAGGAGGTTTCAATGGATTTTATCACAGGTTTACCCAAGTCCAAAGGAAAGAGTGTTATCATGGTGGTAGTTGATAAACTTACCAAGTATGCACACTTTTGTGCATTATCTCATCCATTTAAAGCAAGTACAATTTCAACTGCATTTATGGAAACAATTCAAAAGCTACATGGAAACCCAAAGATTATTGTAAGCGACAGAGATCCCATTTTCACTGGAAATTTTTGGACAAAATTATTTTCTTGTCTTGGTACTCAGTTAGCTCATAGCTCATCTTATCATCCTCAATCTGATGGGCAAACTGAGATAGTAAAAAAATGTTTGGAAGGATATCTTCATTGCTTTGTATCTAATAAACAGACACAATGGGTCAAATGGTTGCCTTTGGTTGAATGGTGGTATAACACTTCCTTCCATACTGCAACAAAAATGACACAATTTATGGCACTTTATGGATATCATCGATCATCCATCACATCATATTTAAGAGAAAAATCTAGGGTTCAAGTAGTGGAAGATCACATCGATCATCAACAACAAGTTCTCCAACTCTTAAAGGATAACCTCACCTTGGTGCAGAGTATAATGGAACAATAAGCATATCAACATCGCAACGAAATAAGTTTTGATGTAGGTGATTGGGTATTCCTACGGCTACAACCATATAAATAAATGTCCCTCAAGCAAGCTAAGAAGGATAATAAATTATCACCAAAGTATTATGGTCCATACAAGGTGTTTCAAAAGATAGGTATTATGGCATACAAATTGGAGCTTCCTGCAGCTTCCCGAGTACACCCAGTTTTCCATGTTTCATGCTTAAAGAAGGTTATAGGTGACAAGCTCCCAGTTCAAACAATATTGCCAAAACTTAATGAGGAAGGAAAAATCATATTGGAACCTGAAGCAATCAAAGAAACAAGAACTTCACAGCTACAAAATCGATCAATTTCAAAGTATCTTAACAAGTGGAAGAACTTACCTGTTGAAGATTTGACATGGGAGGATGAGAATTTTATACAGAAGCATCCAGAACTACTCAAGCGTTGATGGCACCACTTTTTTGAAGGAGAGGGGCATGTTAGGTCCCTATAATACCAGTGATTCCCCCATTACTATTGTCATTGTATCCCTTGTTGTTATTGTTGTGCCCCTATTGTCCCCATATTGTTATTATTGTGCCCCATAGAAGCCCACTATTGTTATTTTTGTTCCCTTATATTATTATTGTTAGGTCGACTTTGGTTATATTGTGACCCCTTAGACTCCTATATATAGAGAGGAGGTTTTGTCATTTGTATCATGCAAGAATTATTCATTTGTGTAATGTAAAGAAGGTTGCCCCCTCGAAGAGGTTTATTTTGAAGGCATTTATCTATATTTTCTATCTTTTTGTGAGCTGGTTTCATAACAATGGAGAAGAGCATTGTAGCCTTAGATAGTTTACTTGAGATCCAAAATCACCATTGGATAAATTTGGTCTTGAATTTCAAAAGGGGAATTCTAGTTTGCATGCAAGTAAAGCAATAAAGCAGAACCATAAAAACCTATATAAAACAATAACAATATCAAGAGTGAGAACCAAAGAAACAAAAAGCAAAATGAGAAGCAGATCAACCAATAGAACTAGGAGAAGCAGAAACGAAAACATCAATGAGCACCTACTTTTAGAAGATATTTTTCTCCACAAGAAGATCATGGTAGATATATTATATTTAAAAGGAAACAAAGACATTTTGTTCCTTTTATGCATGAGATACAATGCTACAAATGTTACAAGTATGGACATGTTACAGCTAACTGCAAGACCAGAACGTATCTTTTCAATCAGCAGAGATTGTAACCATATCAACAACCAAGGAGATTGGCCAATAGGTATAATCATGGTTTTTATGGTTATTGTTATTCATGTAACCTGTTTGGCCATAAGGCATCTCATTGCAAATCTAACCAATGGAGGAGAAGTGTGTTGCATTCAAGGTTTATATTTGGCATCAACAACAGGAGATTTGATCCTCTTGCTTCTTATATTGGCCATGTGGAGTGCTACAAATGTCATAACTTTGGCCATATGGCAAGAGACTGTTTGCTTCCAAATTATTCAAGGAAAAATCTGCCAAAGAAACAATAATAGAGAGGAGCTACTAGAAAACTAGTGAAGGAACAAAAGAAGTGGCCAAAGACCATGTGGAGGAAGAAGGAGAAAAATCTCTTCAAGTAGTGAAGAGAATCCCCTCTGACAGTCCATGATTATTTCTTTCATACTTATAGAGGATTGTAGAGTTTACAAGAGGTGCATAACCTCAGGGGGAGCATATGACAGAAGTATGGTAGCTTGATGAGTATGAGTTATTGCAGAAACATATGATGAGTTCATTTCAACCTTATCCACATTCAGGTCCATAGGATCAACCTATCTATTGGAGGTATATTTATATCGGGGGGTGGGGCGATGCTCTGCATTGTATGAGATTTGCATGAGTTATTTAACATTTTATTTGTTGATTCACTCATATATTTGTAGTTTATATACATGTGTTTTCTGAGTGAAAGTAATACATTTTTCAGCCATATATATGCTTTTGGTTTCACTGACAAGCTGACTAAAAAGATGGTACAACCATGGATAGAATTATTTCATTGGCACACGATGTATAGAGGTGACATGGGACATGGAATAGCCATGTGTGAGTTGTTATATGATTATTTTTATAGCCATGTATTTATTAGTTGTTCATCATTTTATGTTGGTTGAGGGTCTAGTCATTAGTAGATTGAGTCATCATGGTGTTATGCTTGTTATGGAGGAGTCTTATGGAGTCATTTTTGCAGCGACATGTATGGGCTAATGATGTTATATCAGTTATGATATGTCATGTATTTGAGCCATTTGTCCATAAGATATGGTCATAATAGGCATGTATTCATTGCTACATTCATGTAAAATGCTCATGAAGCCATGTACTTATGTTGTACTATATTTGGGTGATTTAGTTATGAGTCATGAGGTCATGTTATGGTCATATATCAGTCATCTATGAGGCCTTATGTAATTTCTACAAACATGTATTTATCATGTATATGCCATTCAATCATGGTTACATTGAGTCTATGCCCATATGGTGTTTCTATTTATGGGAAGGAACCATTGTTTGCAACGGAAGTGGTTCATTGCAGGTTGGAGTTGATATTGGAGATGGCATATGTTGAAGGGGAACATTATTTCTTCCTATTCTCTTTATCCATACATTGTTGGCATTATGGTCTGCTTGGAGGTGTCATGATGTGCCTCATGTTATGGTATGACAGTTTGGGGTTCTTAGACTCATGTTATGTCCAAAGATGTTTGGTAGTTGTTGCTATGTAGTTTCCATGGAGCGTTGGATTGTTACATCATGTGCATATTATGATTGATGTTGCTTATGGTTGCCTCATGTTGGCATATTGTTGCTACTACTAGAGGTTTTTGGTTGGACATGTTGCTCTATATGTTTCTTGGTTGATATGTTGCTTGTTGCTGATATGGAGAGTATGGTCATTGGTTGATATGCATCATCTTTCAACCATTATTGTGCAGCGGATCCCCCCATAGCAAGTTTTGGGGATTAAAGCCTGACTTTGGGTCAATTTAATGTAAAGACCCCGCAAAATGCGTGCGAGGAGCGCGAGACTCTAGGGTTGTCCGCCATAAGATAACGTAATCTAATGTAGAGTGTGTCGGCCTACCCATGGTCCGCTGACCATGGGATTGTATAAATAGAGCGAGGCTCTAAGGGGAAAGTCAGTTTTTAGTCTTAGTCTTAGCTTTGAGAAGTATTATGGGTTTTTGAATAAGGAATTCGCTCTAAGTCTGTAAGTCCGAGTCTTGGGTTATAGTGGTAGGAAGAGGCTCTGCAGCTGAGTGCGCAAAGGCCTGGTAGAGTCTGCAGCTGTGTGCGCGGACCCCTGTAGCTGAGTGCATAGGGCGGAGTTGGGATTGTACTGGAACAGAAGATTAATAAAAGATAAGTTGATTCTGGAATACTATGTGTTATTGTTTCTGTGATATTTATGCATCTCTTTACAGTTTATGATTGCGCGCATTGGTTATAAATGTTGAATGATTAATAAGAATATTGGGCCCACATAATTAAGTTAAGATCTATAATAAAGGCACAGTAAGGATAAAGGATCTAGACATCATCTCTTCATGCCCTTTACAGAGCTATGCGGAATAGTTGCATAAGGTGCGAGGGACAAACAGCTCCGCGGAGCAGCGCAAGCATGCAAATTGGTTTGCGAACTTCCCAGACTTCATCAAGACATCCCTAGGGTGCAAAAACTTGGTTGTAGCACCCTCCCATACTACCTTAGGTGAGAATTCAGTCCATGCACCATGGACTATTGCTGAAAGGGCCGGTAGTACCAGGATTTGCTTGGCTAAACTCACTGTTGAACCCCCAAGTAGCCAACAAATGGTTCCGTTGCCGGGACCGGGATTTGCCTAAGGGATGTTTGACGTCATGCCATTGGAACCCTACAAAAGAGGAAATTGAAGAGTGGTTAGACAAGAAGCTTCACGAGTTTGTGACATAGGAAAACAGAACTCCACAGATATCTAAGAAGAGGTGACTGGATCACTACATATATACAGAAATTCACGAGATCTTCTTCGTGTCCTTCTCTACTGAACTGTACGAGTGGATCGCAAGGTTAGCCGACAGCCAAGGAAGGTATAAGCTTGATCAATCGATAGTGGGGACTCCAAACTAGTGCACAAACTAGAGACATCAGAAGATAAGATCGCATGAGCTGTGGACCATTGGCTCAACTGGATAATAAGGGGATTTATCACTAAGTTTGCGATAGACACGACCGTGAGCTACAGTGAAGAAGAGCGATGTTTTCTTAAGGGACCGTGAGGTAAGTACATTAAATCCCTGAATACCTGGATTAAGATGTTGTTATGTGAAAAACGGGTGATGCAAATACATTAATGTTTGAAACAACGCGGAGTAGAAGAATCTACAAAGGTAGCAGGGAATTAGGAAATAGTCCCTTAATTACACCTTTGTAAGAGAGCGAGGAAGAGCTCGCTCGGGTCTCTCTGAGAAGTGTGGTCAGTTTGATAAGGCAGTGCATTCCGCAGTTCCCACCTCCACTTATGCCATCACCCGCTTCACCTCCTTCACCTACATCTCCACCCACTCCACCTCCATCACCCCCACAGTTCAGCATGGCGAGCGCGATCAAGCTACCCGTATTCCGAGGGGTAGGAAATGAGGATCCGGATCAGTTTTGGTTCGTGGTAAGATCAGTGTGGGAAGCACAAGGGGTCATGGCTGACAACATTAAGAAGGCCACATTGGTGAGCGTGGTGCAGGATCGTGCGTTGACATGGTATATCAAGCACTAGAATGATCACCCAAATATAGGAATAGCAGAGATCCAGAATGCATTGAACAAATAATTTAGCCAGTGGAAATCAAAGATGCATTCAATCATAGGATTTAAAGAGATCGTGATGCTTCCAGGAAAGACCCCATGGGATATGGATTAGCGGTTGAAAAGTATGATCCGCGAGGCTAATATGACGCTAACGGATGCGTAGCATCGCGCATGGTTTGTGGCGTCTTTGACACCACCCCTGGGGACGACGCTGTCACAGCAGAAGCTTTCAACCCAGGCCAAAGTGTTGGAAATGGTGATGAGGTTGCATGAAACACCGATACAGGATCTGGGGCTAGGAGTTCAACAAATCCACGTGCAGCTACAGAATCTCTGCCTGGAAATGCAGAGCTTGAAGCAGGATAGGGCACCGTGGCCGGAGGCGCGCAAGGAAGTGTGGTGCATAAAATGCAAAGGCCAAGGACACGACAAGGACCACTGTCTGGTATTTGCAAACTACTTGGCAGGAGGGGGACCGATGCCGTTGAGACCAACATCACAGGTAGGGCCAATTACAACACCCGCATTATGGTGCGCAATCTGTCAGATAGGAGGAAAACACACGACAGACAATTCCTGCACCTTGGATTCAGACGAAGAAGACGAACGTTGGCACAATCGGTCGAATGAAGCGACAATGCTGAATTGCAATGTGATGACTAGATTACTGTGTTGCGTAACAACCCAGGCCCAAGATATGCCAACATATGATGGATTGACAGCAGTGGATGAATTCTTGAGCAAGTTTGAAAGCGCAGTGCCAGAGCAACAGCGGTTCAATGCGCTGAAGTGGGCGCTGCGTGCGACACCTACGCACTGGTGGGGAACACATCAAGGAAATTTTGAAAACTGGCGCGGATCTAGAAAGATGATGTGCCTACGATTTGGGAAACCGCAACTGCGAATAGAAGATAAATATGATGGACGAGATGACCTGCGCAAGCACGTCGCGAGATGGACTGAGACCTATGGGGAAGAACCGCAGCCTGAATGGGTACACTTATTCTACCATACCCTGGGTGTCATACCCATGCTTTGGTATACTGAGACGAAACTCCGACATGGTACGGGCGAATGGGATGTCTTGCGCGATGGATTTTTGTTAACATTCACATTTGACGATGCATTGCAAGCCGTAAAAGCTGCCATCTTTAAAATACCACAGGAACCATGGCAAGTAGTCCAACCAACATGGGCAGCCCAATGTTATAACGTACATGTAGAGGAGGATGATGATGGCCCCCGAAATATTAATATTCTAGAAACTGAAGGGTGTCGTGACGTTCGAAGACCATCACTTGAGGATTCGAACATCACTGCGCTGCTAAAAACAAAACAAGTAAACATTGGTACAGATGCAGAGCCGAAGTACGCCACGCCTAGTGACTATTGGGATGATGCCACGGTAGATTAAGGTAGCCGAGTTACTATGTGAATATTAAGATTTTTTCTCGACCAAAATTACGGACTTAAAGGGGATCATTAGCAATTTAGGGATGATGAAGATAACTCTGAAACCGGATGCGAGGCCAACTAAGCAATCACATTACCGGTTGAATCTGAAGTATAAAGAAAAGGCCTGCGGAAAATTAGACAAAATGCTTACAACCGGAATTATTGAACCAGTGGAAGAATCCGACTAGGTGAGTCCTATTGTAGTACAGGAGAAAAACCAGAAGGGAAAAATCATAATCTACATGGACCTCAAAGAGCTTAATGACACTTGTGTTCACGATCCATTCTCGACACCATTTACAGATGAAGTATTGGAGAATGTTGGCGATCAGAAAGCTTACTCATTCACAGATGGATTCTTAGGGTACCATCAAATTAAGATCACGCCTGAAGATAAGAGCAAGACAACCTTCGCAATCGAATGGGGCTATTTTCAATACATCGTTATGCCCTTTGGACTGAAGAACGTGCTAACAATATTTTCATGCGTAGTGGTGGCCGCATTCAAGGAATACATCCACAATTTTCTCGAAGTCTATCTGGATGATTGGACTGTATTTGGGTTAGTTAAATACTATATAGCGAGCCTACGTTTGATGTTGGATACTTGCCGGTGACAGCAGATTACGCTCAATCTTAAAAAGTGCACCTTCCTCATCCCCTTTGGGAACCTGCTGGGCCATGTGGTCTGCAAACAAGGTCTAATGGTGGATCCTACGAATATTGTTGTTCTTCTCAATCTGGAAGCACCGTGAAGTGTCAAACAACTACGCGCTACGTTGGGCACACTAGTTACTATAGAAAGTTTATCAAGAGCTATGCACAAATAACAGCGCCAATGGAAAAACTATTGAAAAAGGACGCTACATATTGTTGGAATGATGATTGTAGGAAAAGTTTGGATGTTCTCAAGGAGAAAATGGCATCTGTGCCCATCTTGGTCTTCCCAAAATGGGACGTGGAATTTCATGTACATGTTGACGCGTCGTGTATTGTGTTGGGAGCTATACTCATGTAGGAAGGTGTGGAAGGTGTGGATCACCCGATTACGTTCGTGAGTCGACGACTATCCAAAGCCGAATAGAACTATTCTACTACTGAGCACGAAGGATTGGCAATGGTATACGTGCTCCAAAAATACCGACACTATTTGTTGGCGAGCACTTCAATATGTATACCGATCATTCCGCATTGAAATACTTGGTGAACAAGCCTGTGTTGGGGGGGCGCATATGCATATGTCTGTTACTGTTTCAAGAATATGACTTCGAGGTCATCATAAAGCTGGGATTCCTAAATGCAGGACCAGATCACTTATCACAAATTGGGATAGGCAAGGAGCCAACAAGTTTGGATGAGGGACTACCTAATGTGTAACTCTTTGCAATGCACATTGTGGATGGCCACTTCGAAGTTATAATCCATTTTTAACCACAGGGATTGCGCCAAAGGAATATTCAATCCAACAGAAGAAGGAATTGGTGGTACGTGCGGCGAACTTTTTTGTCATCGCGGGGCACCTCTACAAAATGGGAAACAATGAGATATTGCGAAGATATGTATTTGAATTTGAACAAGGATAGATCCTCGCGGAAGCACATGGGGAGCCTGCAGGAGGGCACTATGTAAGACATGCGATGACACAACAAAGTCTTCGCGCTGGGCTATGGTGGCAAACCTTACATCAAGATTGGAAAGCATACTGTCGGGCCTGCGACATATGTCAAAGGACTGGGAAACCATCACGAAGGGATGAGATTCCACTCAATCCACAGATGACATTGCAGCCATTCGAAAAATGGGCAATTGATTTTGTGGGACCAATCAAACCTCAGGGAAAGACGGGTGTGCGCTACATCATCATCGTGACAGAGTACCTGACTCGATGGGTGGATGCATATCCAATTAAGAACTGCACGGCTACCACAACTACGAAATTTTTGTTCGACCATGTGTTAACATAGTTTGGATGCCCGAAAATTTTAATGAGTGACCTCGGAACACACTTCATGAATAAAACTATCAATGCACTCACCGAGGAGTTCCAGGTGTATCACTAGCAAAGTACATCGTACCATCCGCAAGCCAACGGGACAATAGAAGCATTCAACAAGATTCTGGAGAATACACCGGCCAAGATATGTAACGCGCAGCGAAACGATTGGGACCTACACAAACATGCCGTATTATGGGCATACAGAAGCACGTGCAAGAAATTGACAGGTCATAAACCTTTCAGGATATTCGATGGCACAGAAGCAGTCATGCCAATGGAATACATCGTACCTAGTTTGCAAATAGCAGCAATTACAGGCATGTCGGACCGCAAAGCCTTGGAAGAGAGACTCGCGCAATTGGAAGAACTCGAGGAAGAATGGTTTCTAGCAGGATTCAATCAGCAAGTCTAGAAACAGCGCGAGAAATCCTGGCATGATTGCCATATCAAGTTGTGCACATTTAAGGTAAACAATTTAGTGTTGTTGTTCATGGAGAGCCCTTCCCAAGAAGAGTAAATGGCAGTCACCTAAAGCCCTACACGGGTGGGCCGGCTGTCTGACTACCTGACCAAAGTACAGTCTTTGCGACCCCACAAGCTGGAAAATGGTGCGGGACTATAAACATAGGTACTAGAAGCCGACATCAAAGCATAGAATCAAGTCAGACACAGATGATTCAGAAGCAGAAATGGAGCAGACCCAAACGATGACAACATGGAGAGTTTCCGACCTTCGCACCACACCGGTAGAGTTGGATGGACTTGCGCTAGGATCACTGCACCAACCGAGTGACTCGGGACGAGTCACAATGATTGTGTTGGGGACCTGTTGGGCAGTGGAAAAGCCTGATTTTTAGTCAATGTAATGTAAATACCCCACAAAATGCGGGCGCGGAGCACGAGAGTCTAGGGTTGTCCGCCCTAAGATAGTTTAATTTAATGTAGAGCATGTCAGCCTACGGATTGTATAAATAAGAGCGAGGCTCTAAGGGGAAAGTCAGTGTTTAGTCTTAATCTTAGCTTTGAGTAGTATTATGGGTTTTTGAATAAGGAATTCACTCTGAGTCTGTAAGTCTGAGTCTTGAGTCATAGTGGTAGGAAGAGGCTTTACAGCTAAGTGCGCAAAGGCCTGGTAGAGTCCGCAGCTGTGTGTGTGGACCCCTGCAGCTAAGTGCACAGGGAAGAGTTGGAATTGTACTAGAACAGAAGATTAATAAAAGAGAAGTTGATTCTGGAATACTATGTGTTATTTTTTCTATGATATTTATGCATCTCTTTACAGTTTATGATTGTGCACACTGGTTATAAATGTGGAATGATTAATAATAATATTGGATCCACATAATTAAGTTAATATCTATAATAAAGGCACAATAAGGATAAAGGATCTAGACAACATCTCTTTGCGCCCTTTACAGAGCTATGCGTAATAGTTGTATAAGGTGCGAGGGACAGACAGTTGCGCGAAGTAGCGCAAGCACGCAGATTGGTTTGCGAACTTCCTAGGCTTCATCAACACATCCCTAGGGTGCAGAAACCTAGTTCCAGCACCCTCCCATACTACCTCGGGTGATACCTCAGTCCGCGCACCACGGAATATTGCCGAAAGGGCTGGTAGTACCAGGATTTTCCTGTCTAAACTCACTGCTAAACCTGGGTTAGGCCCTAAGTAGCCAACAACCATGTAGAGATACAATGCTCCAGTGCTTCAGTACTTGTGTTCTTATGCCTTACCATATGGATTTGAACCTTTGCCATTGATTTCAAAGGGGGAGTGATAGAGGATATTGGTCTGGAGGTGCAGTTACCATCAATGCCAAAGAGGGAGACTTTTGGAATTACGGTACGCATCATTCCAGCTAGCTGATGTTGCCATTGGTTCATGATAGCAACTAGCTCATGTTGGCATTGATGTCAACCCTATGTAGACAATCTAATGTTTGGATATCTTCCTTGTAGCGTGGTTGAAACTAGTTAAGTTGGCATTGGGATGGTTGTGTTGGTATTGATGTCAATTGTATTATATCACAATCATCATGGTCAGATGATGGAATTGGTCAGGTTGATGGTTTTTATTGTACTAGTGATGTTTATGTTTATGTCATAACCTAGTGCAGGAATTAGAGGCTAAGTAAACATGGTTGCAGGACATGTTATGATGATTTGTTGATGCTGCTACAGGAGTTGGAGATGGTTTCTCATGTTGTTGAGTTGCCACACTTGATGAGTTGGCAAATTAGGTATTCATCTAGGTCTTCATTCTTATGCTCATGATGATGACTCTTGGAGTGATGGTTTGTTCTTATGACGATGATGGAGATGTGCTAAAACGTGTTGCAAGTATGTTAGAGGCATTACATATTGTGCAGATTCTTGTCAGAGAGTGTAGGACTTGTTAGCACTCTTTCCAACCTTGTTTGTTGGCCCTATAGGTAAATTTGGTAGTGGAACTTAGGAGACAAGTTTGACCCAATTAGAGAGGTATCAAAGGACTTGGAAGAGGTTTGGAGGTGATTTCAAATGCTAGAGAAGATGTCCAAATAGTTGGCATAGTTTCTAAATTAAAGGTCCATTGATTTTCCTTATGCTCTACCCTAATCGCTCCCATGCACGCTTATTCATGCGGCTGAAAGGTTTGAGTCCCTGGGAACAAGGCTTACCCATGCAATTGTAGTTAAGATCAACTAGTGTTGTGCCTATTACTGTGTCCTAAAGTGATTTTTTCTCTGCATTCCTCACACAAATCAGATGAAAATTGGCATGGAAATTTGCAAAGACTTTTAGATTAAGTTGTAATGGTAAAGAATGGTTTGAAAAGGTCCTCCAAGTAGTGGTGTTAGTGGATTTATTTTGTGAAATTTGTGCCCTCTTGATCCCATGCCTAATGTGAATTTCACCTAACACATTTATATACTTCAATTTGGAGCTGAGTGATAGTTGATGGTGAGTGTATGTGACAAAGAGAAGGCCACATAGTGTTAGTATGCTTTAGACCTACTTGTGAGAATAATTTCTTTATTGAGTGAGTGTAAATGGCATTGAATGTAACAAATTGTTGAAGTAGTCCATCAATATTCAGATCAAATTTTTTGTTGTTGTAGCATAGATTGTTTGGATATTTTTTTGCAATTGTTGAAGTATATTTTTTTGGTGACTCTCACTTTTGTTTTTTAGGAGTTTTTGATGCATTTTGCACATAGACATTGTGTTTTAGGTTGTTTATTGTATTATGCAAGAATCATATTTTGGAGTGAGGGATTGATGTTATGGTAGTGTGTGATTTTTATTTCAGTTGCTAGTGATATTTTTTAGATTTTGTTGGATCGATTGTGGCCACTGTTTTTCTAGAGTGGAGAGCATATGATTGTGGTGGTTTTATTTGATAATATGATGATGTATTGTTGCTATATTTCACATTGCAGAGATAAATCACGTTGAGAAAAAAGCCTTGGGATCCAGTATGAAAATAGATAAAATGGGTCCACATAGTGTAGACGAGCAACGACTTCATGGGTGTGGAGGAGTGATTGTGAACTTTCAATGAAAGGAACAATTTATAAATCCAATGGTAGTTCGATATTCCAATCAGAGTTGGGCGAGGATCGTTGATCATGGTGGCCTTCAATGGATGGTAATCTGTAGATCCGTGTGAAAACATAATCTTTCAAATTGAACAGTATAATCAAGTCTCTTGGCTTATGGAAATCAGCTGATTGTATATGAGGTTGAGTCTCCTAGGTGATGGGAGTCAACAATCTATGTAAAAGACACATTTTCATTAATAGAGGATTCAGAGTAACACAACAACATCAAGGGTGTTTTTTTGCATGGTGAAGGGTTTTCCACCAGATATCTTGTGTCTCTTGTGTGAAGGTTTTTGTGGATGTGTTTGATGGTTTTGTTTCTCTCATGGTTATTTGATTTAGCTTCTTACGTTATTATGATGATGATGATGATGATGATGGTTAGCGTCCACTGAGACCAAATTGGTCTATCGGACCTACAATTTTCTTAATTTTTACTTGTCTGGCTCCTCGTCTTTCTTGGCGAGATTGGTGTTGTAGCTTTCTTTTTTTTCTCTACGGTCTTCCAACTTCCTTTATCTTGCATCTCCTTCATCTCTTCTGGTTCTTGGGACATTGGTGTCTTAGCGTCGCGATCTATTGTGTTCGTTATTTTGAAGATAGTTGGAGAAGAAGTTTGGTCTAGGAGATCTGCTTTGTTGTTAAATGAAGATTTATTTTCTGCGGTATTCGAATCCTCATAAGTGTTGATTTGTTGGGGCAGACTTTCTCCTTGCTTGTCTTGAGAGTTGTTTCTTTCTTCCCTAATTTCTTGTGACTCAGAGTTTTCTCTAGAATATTCTTCTTTGATATAATGTGTTGTTGGTTATTGTATGTGATTTAGTAGAGAAGTTTAAATTGGAGAAAATTGTTTATAAGACACACTACTGATTCACCGCCCCCCTGGCCCCCTTATCAATAGTGCTCAAAGGTTTCTAATATAAGTAACATGAAGTCTCCATTTATTCTACCTAGAATTCATATCCTAACATGTGTTGATCATTGGGATTAGAAAAAAATAAATATCATATTTGAGAGAATAGTCCCTGCTTGTTTTTTAAGTGGTGATTCTCCTCCTTAATCCATAAATTTGAATTGTGAAGGAAAAATAAATAAATAAACTTAATATTGTTAGTCAAGGTTTTCATTGATGTCAATATGGCATTGATCGGGATGGAAAATATTCTTGTAGATTCCAGACGATGATGATGAATATGTCAAAATTACTCTTAATGCCAATCATGTACCTAATTATTTAAAAGCACTTGATGACCATTATTTATGTGCATAATTACAAGACTGGCATTGTATCCCTACGACATACACTATCTTACCTCCAACACTTGTAATGAAAGAATACATGATGTGAAGCCACAATCCTTGATGTCCTTACCTCCGGTGATGAAAGATGACATGATGCTACACTTGGTTGATGACATGTCTCTGCACTATCTTGAGGACATGGTGACATTGATGGTGACATGTTGACCCTATAAAGTAGAAGGAAAAAACAATGAAGAAATCCATTCATGAAGGAGAATCCCATCTATGACAAAATATTGATGTCCTCCATTTTTTCACTAATTAATGACCAGTCACTTAAAAAAATCTTTTTCTCCACCTTAGAGGTAGAATCTCACCATGAGACCTACACCATCTTGAAGATCATAATTTTAGCTTTCCAATGAGCTCTTAATTGTCCCAAAAATCCTAGTAGTTTGCGAGATATTGAATTTTTTAATACAAAGGAAAATTACACCTAACAGTGAGCCAACTTGTGCAAAATTATATCAAGTCAGCCTCAATTCCAAAGGTCGTGTCCCTTCATTCCAGAGTCAAAATCACTATAAATACAAAGCGTAGACACTCATTTCAAGCACAATTTTCGGTCAAGATTTCAGAGAAGAAACAAAAGCAGGATAGGAGGCCGAGGAGGACTATTTGGGGTAATTTTTGTGATTGGGTTATCATCTAAGAGCTAAAGAAGTGCAGTTCTAAGAACAATACCTACAGTCTTGTGGAGAAATGTAGAAGGAAACTCGGACCACTTTCAGAACTCAGACTACCTAACATGTGACCTCGGATTGCAGACTTATGTAAGAGCAGAAATATACCTCTTTCAGAACTTGGACCACCAAACATGTGACCTCGGATTGCAGACTTATGTAAGAGCAAAAATATAACTCTTTCAGAACTCGAACCACCAAACATGTGACCTCGAATTGTAGACTTATGTAAGAGAAGAAATATAGCTAAGTTTTGTGTAGCTTGGACTAGAACAGTAAAAATCCACCTATGGAGTCACCATTACAACAAAGATTAACAACTTACCCTTGAGTGGATATGCCTTTGTTGAAAGGCTCAGTTTTGGAGGCTTGTATTACTACCTAGAAGCCTGGACAGTAGGCATCAGAAATGAATTGCAGTACCTCAAATCAGTGGTGAATTAAACCAGTGGACAGTCATAACAACTTGGTCAGTCTCCTGTGGAGAATCAGAGGACAATCACTTAAGGAGGTAGTGGACTTGGAAACTTTGGTCCTGTGGTAAGCTCTCCTGTCAAGAGGCTTAGACTGCTAGCTATGGAGAATCGAAGTGTAGATTTGTGAAGGGCTTAGACAATCTCTTCTAAACGTTCTTGGACATGTGACATAAGTGCAGAAAGCTCAAAAATAGCCAGTGAATTGAAATTGCAGTAGAGTGGAGGGCTTGCACTGTGGTGTAGATACCTCAGAACTGTAATCACTAGCTCAGAACCTTAGACATTTACTTGTGAAAGAAGACCTCACCTCAAACTTGTCATCACTCCAGACTTGGAAACTATAAAACTCTCCACTCTTTTGACAGTAGAAATTTGGAAGGGATAGACAAGCTAGTGGCCTTTGAACAACTTGAAGGCATGAACAATGAATAACTTGTGTAACCAGATTTTGAAGCACTAATTGAAGCCATTTTTAGAACTAGTATTGAAGACCTCCTTGAAACATTCTTGAAGTCTCCTTGAAGAATTATTAAAGACATCTTTGGAGAAAAATTGTAGAAGACCCTTTGCAGCAGACATTGAAGAGTTGACAGTTTGTTTGGACAGAACCTTAGAGCAACATTGTGTAGACATCTTGAAACAATCCTAGAAGCAGTTAGAAGCAGACTTGGGTTGGCAGTTACTTTGGAACATTGTCATGATGACAAATTGAAGGATTATCTTTGGAACTTGTGAAGCTTTGCTTTGAAGACTCATCTTGTGGATTTGTAGCTTCCTTGGGGATATTCTTGAGCATACCTTGGAGAGTCATCTAGCAGCCCATTGAAGACACTTTGAGAGATCATTGAAGACCATGATGCATTGAAGCCATCATGAGGTGACCTTGAAGAATTTTTGTTTGGGTAACATGAAGAGTTGTGGTGACACCTTCATGTGATGCTCAAGGTTGTCATTGATGACTTAATGTGGAGACTACATTGAAGACAAATATTGATAGGGCTCATTGAAGAAAACATTGGGAGCTGTGAAGTATAACCAAACACATCTTGATGAAGTGAAGCTAAGGGTTGGAGCCTCGAAAAGACAGGGTTGGTGCCTTTGATAATAGGGTTGGAGCCTTAGAGGAGGATAAAAGTCTTCAAGAAACTAGGTCAAAGCCTAAACCAGATATAGGGCTAGAGCCCTTGAGGTTGGTACCTCAAAATTGACAAGGTTGGAACCTTGGAAGTACAAGCTGGTGCTTGGCACAATACAGGTTGTAGCCTAGGAAATTGAAGATCAGTGTCTTCATCTCGGGTTGGAGCCCTACATATATTGTACTTGTTTTATTGTAAGGAAGAAATTAATAAAAGCCTTTATTCTTATTGCTATTTTTGTGTTCTAAATATAAGTGATCTAATTGGTAAAAATAAAAATATAAAATAAATATTGATTCATCCCCACTCTAATTATTTCCAACAATTGGTATCAGAATCAGTACATTCAATCAAAGCCTAGTAGGTTGAAGGTTGATCCTTCGAACACAAATGGCAAAGCCAAGGAAGAATGTCTCCAATCCTCCTAAAGATGTGTCTCCCTCAACCACTAAATTTAAAGTTAATCAATTTGTGAATGCTCCATTGTTCAATGGAAAATTTGATATATGGGAGGCAAGAACGAGGAATTTCTTAAAGACTCAAGGCATTGAAGTCTAGAAATTGGTGATTTCTGATAGCATGATGGATGGAGAATCCAAGGAGCATAATACAAGAGAAATTAAAGAAACCTTGAATGGGCTACCTGATTCTATGAAGGCCAATTTTGAAAAATGTGCATCAGCAAAAGGCATATTTGATAAACTTCATGATCTTCACTCAAAAGTATTGTTGACAATGATCTCTAGTCAAGAAAATGATGGAAAAAAAAAGGAAATCAATAACCCATCAAGGAAGCTGAAAATAAGAATGAGGCTAAAAAATACCTAGAAGGTGAAGAGAATGAAAAAGATTTTGAAGAAGATATCCTCACTAAAATTATGGCTACCATGGAAGATATTAACAATTTGAAAAAGGAAAATAGGAACTTAAGAAGAATGTGCAAGTTGGTGACCAAGACAAAACAAGGAAGGAAGTTGACCTTGTCAAGCGTTAAGTACAAGAAAGAGATGAAGAGCTCGCCAAGCTCAAGGAGGAATTTCATCAAAACAAGAGAAAGCATCATGAAGAAATAATATCCATCACAAACCAATTGGATAAGACAAAGAAACAAGAAGATACATTGTCAAGCCACCTTGAACAAAGGCACAAAATCTTGAACAGACTTGAAGAAGATATTGGTCAATACAAGAAAGAGGTCTCCTCCCTTAAATATAAACTAGAAGAAGCAAGGAAACAAGAAAAAGGAGCTGAGAAGGTGATGGAAGCTTTGACATTCATAGAATGACAAGTTGATGAAGCAGAAAAGGAGAGAAACACCATGATATGCCAACTAGAAGAAAAGGATGATGACATCACCAAGTTAAGATCAGAAATCACTTCTCTTAAGGCCCAATCATGTGAAGCAACCAAGATGAAGGAAGAAATGGAGATCATTCTATCAAAGAGGGATGAAGAATGCAAGAAAATGAAGGAAGAAATTGTCTTTCTTAAAAAGGAAGTTGACTTGCTGAATAAGAACTTGAAAATTTCTCAAACCCTAGATGACATCCTAAGTCATCAAAGGTCTCCCCTTGATAAATCAGGTCTTGGCTATGTAGGTGAATCCTCAAGCAAGAATGATAATGCTTCAAACAACAAGGATGTGAGGAAGCCTAGAAAAAATGTTGATGCTCCCAGCAAAGGCAAGAGTGACAAGTTGACATTGGAAGAAATCATACTCCAAGAAGAAATCCAGATAGTGTCAAGGATGAAAGAAGCATTAATGGTTAACATCAAAGGATCCCATGAAGAAATTTCAACCCCCACTCTGGTTATCAGTTTTCCTTATCACTCCATACATTTAGTTTTAAATCCAAGCATGATAAAAATTCTAAAATCTGGAAAGGATAATATTTTTCTAAAAACACAAATTTAGAGATTTCACAACCGTTGAAATTGCAGAAATAAAACACAGCAAAATTATGACAGCCACACACGGAAAATAACACAGTGCTTTTTGGTCAATATGACCCTGGAAAAACACCCTACAACTCTTGGGGAAAACCAGTTTGAGAGCTCTTCTTTATTTCTAAAAATGATTTTACACAGAAATTGAAATACACAGTAAAAATTCTAGCAACCACAAATTACAACTTATCTCAATTTTTGTGCTTAAACTCCACCTCGAAAATGATGCCAATCAGCAAATAGGAAAAACTTAAATTTTTACAGCAATAAAACAACATTAAATGTTTTACGACCAGCCTCAAAAAATGTGTCCAAAACTTGTTGTCCTTCTTCCTCGATTTCTGTTTCTTTCTCCCGTTGTACGGTTTCCTTGGGATATGTGCCAATAAATGTTGCTACCCAGATTTGTTGAAATGTCTTCTTGCTGCTCTCCTTCACTTCCTCACTGATTAGAAATTCTCTCCTTTCTCTCTCTTCTCTTTCTCTCAAATGGTCATGAAAGAATGAATTGATCATTTCCTCTTCTCTTCTCCTTTTATTCTCTAAATGACCTTTTGGGTTACCCTAAGATCTAATGGCTGAGATTCATTTAGATCTAGGTATGAGAATAAATGTGCATTTAATTCTCACTTTCTATTTTTTAACTCACCCACTTAAATAAAGACCCACTTAGCCTTCTATTTCCATAGTCACTTTTTCACTTTCTTATTCTTCATTCACTTTAATAAAGTCACCTTTAGAGTAGAATGTAACTTTACCACTTATAAAGTCACTTTTAAATTAGAATGTAACTTTACCACTTATAAAGTCACTTTTAAATGAAATTGACTTTACCACTTATAAAGTCACTTTAGGAGAAAAGTGAAAAATAAATTTGGACACTTTTCCTTAGGCCAAAGATCAAAGCCTTAGGGAACCACTTGTCCACTGGTACCCAAATTTTAACACTCCCTCTTACCGAGGAAAGTGTTCCTCACCACTCTGAAGTATACATGCTTGTCCCGTGGTAAGGCTTTGGTAAAAATGTCCGCTACCTGCTCATTTGTAGAAATGTACTCAAGCTTCACAGCTCCCTTTTAGACATAGTCTCTTATGAAGTGATACTTGATCTCAATATGCTTCGACCTGTCATGAAAAATGGGATTCTCTGTGAGTTTTATGCAACTTTGATTATCACAGTAAATTACTGAAGGTCTTAATGCCTGACCAAATAGACCAAACAACATCTTGCGAAGCCATATGGCCTCACAACTAGCCAAACTAGTAGCCATATACTCTACCTCAGCTGAGCTCAATGCAACTAACTATTGTTTCCGACTGATCCATGAAATAACTGCCAAACCCAACCCAAAACAACACCCAGAATTACTCTTCCTATCTGAAGCAAAACGTGCCAAATATGAATCTGTGTACCCTGCCAGTCTCACTCCATCACCCTGTTTATAATCCAGACCAAAATCCACAGTCCCCTGCAAGTAATGAAGAATGTGTTTTTCATCTACCTAGTGCACTCTCCTGGGCTCACACATGAACTAACTCATAGTGTTAACTGCAAAACATATATCTGGTTGAGTTTTGACCAA
Source organism: Pinus tabuliformis (assembly GCA_031772625.1). Taxonomy (NCBI): domain Eukaryota; kingdom Viridiplantae; phylum Streptophyta; class Pinopsida; order Pinales; family Pinaceae; genus Pinus; species Pinus tabuliformis. Next base: position 1,278,660,754 of record CM062809.1, read on the forward strand.
ATACATCAAACAACCAATCAATTGTCTGTATAGAGTAGGATCCACCAACTCAGAATCAGAAGCGTGAAGCTTCTTCCAGTTAGTGATCATAGGTGTAGACATGGGTTTGCAGTCCTCCATGTGAAATTTGCTAAGAATATCCACAATGTACTTCCCTTGTCCTAGGAAGAAATACCCCCCTCCTGCCACACCTCTAATCCCAGAAAATAATGCATCAAGCCGATATCCTTCATCTCAAACTCTGAAGCAAGATCTCTCTTGCAGCGCTCAATGTGTATCTCTACACCAGTGATGATCAAGTAATCAACATACAACACCAGAATGAGAGGCTCCTCACCCACCACAATGAAGTATAGGTTCAGATCAACCTCACTCTTTGTGAAACCTAACTGCTGCAAGTATGTATCAATCCTCGAGTACCAAGCTATAGGAGCTTTCTTCAGGCCATCGAGTGCCTTTTTCAATCTGCATACATGGGACTCCTTCCCATGCACCTCAATTCCCTACGACTGCTCAATATAAACCTCCTCCCGAATGAAGCCATTGAGAAATGTGGTCTTCACATCCATCTGGTGGATCTTCCAACCCATCTATGCTGCAATCGATATAATGGAGTGAATAGATGTATACCGAGCTAGGGAAGCAAAGGTCTCCTCATAGTCAACTCCCTCTACCTATGATAACCCTCTCGCCACAAATCGAGCCTTGAAATTCTCGATGTTGCAATTTGCATCATGCTTTATCTTGTAGAGCCATCTGGAAGTAACAACTGATTTACCTTCAGGCCTCAGCACTACCTCCCAAACATCGTTCTTCATAATAGAAGAATACTCCACCATCATGGCTTCTCTCTAGACCTACTGGCTGGCTGCCTCCTCATAACTAGAAGGCTTGGAGTCAACAATGCTTGTTACCAATGCTTGTTACCAATGCCATGTAACTAAAAAATTGCCCAGGTGGTTTACTCTCTCTAACCTGTCTCTTTGGCCCAGCAACTGATGTGGCCTCGCATAAGGTATCTCGAAGCCACTTGGGCTTCCTCTTCCCTGAGCATACTTCTCCCACCGAAGTGAAAGAATCCTCATCATCATCAGAAGCCTGAACTCCTAAAGGCCTGTCAACTGACCTCATGCTTGAAGCTGTGCCTGTAGATGCTGAAGTACTATGCAAATTGTCCATTAGTGGACTACCCTATGAACTACTTTGCGAACTACCCTGCATGCTGCCAGAAGAACCACCCACCTAACTCTGAGAGCCACTGCTCATTAATGGACCTGACACTGTAATCAATGTACCTCCTAATCCCTGACCACTGGATCCCTATGACTGACTCAGCTGCTCCTGAGGGTCTGGTGACTTTGGATACTCTAACTCCCATGACCTCCTGAAAGCTCTCTCCTCCTCGAACTTCACATCCCCCCTGACAACCACTTTCCTTTGTGCAGGAATATAAATTTGATAAGCTTTCAAGGTCTCGCTATAACCCACAAAGATTCCCTTGTCTGCAGCGGGCTCTATCTTGGTCCTGTTCTCCTCGGGGACATAGGAATATGTAAGCCACCCAAAGATACAAAAGTGCCCAACATCAGGCTTCTTCCCAGAAAAAGCCTCCTCCAGAGTCACATTCCCCAAGACATGATGTGGACTCTTGTTCCGCAAGTACATAGTAGTGTTGCAGGCCTCTGCCCACAAAAATAAAGGTAACCCTTGATCATGAAGCATGGCTTTGGCAGCTCGTGCAATGGATTTGTTCTTCCTCTCTACAACCCCATTCTGCTAGGTGTAGTAAGGTACTGTGAACTCCCTCCTAATGCCTACCTCAGCACAAAAATCAACAAACTCACCAAGGGTATAATCCCCTCCATTGTCCGACCTGACGACTTTGATATTCCTACCTGTCTGGGTCTCCACAAGAGCTTTGAACTCTTAAAACTGCTTGAAGACCTCACTCTTGGTCTTTAAGAAATAAATCCAGGTCTTCTTAGAGTGGTCATCAATGAATAAAACATAGTACTCATAGCCACTCAATGATACATGAGACATCCGACCACTCACATCGGTATGTATCAAGTCAAGGATCTGGGTCACTCTGTTATCATTACTGGGAAAAGGGGATCTGGAAAACTTCCCCATAGCACACCCTCTGAATACATCAAGGTGATCAGAACAGAAATCTGGCACACCAGTGGTGATCTCCTGCAATGTACTCAAGGCCCCATGATACATGTGCCCCATCCTGTAGTGCCAAATCTCACACAACTCTGAACTGCTAATCTGTTGTCGGTCCTGTCTCGGGTGCTACTACTCAATGCCATTAGGGGCTGGAATGAGAACTTGTACACCTTGTCATGGAACACACCAATCTCTCTAGCTGAAGAAGCTGGAGTTCCCTTAGGATATATAAGCAGCTACCCTCTCCTGAACAACACATCATACCCTCTATCGTCAAGTGCTGAGACAGATATCAGGTTCTTCTTCATTCCAGGCACATATAGAACATCTGACACTTTCAAGGGAGGTTTGGGTCCCCTATCAAATGTCAATGTCCACACACCGACTTCTCTAACAATGTTGTCATCACCAAGTACTACCTCCTTATCGGTATCACCCTCTAAAAGCTCTGAGAAGTACTCTCTGACTCCTGTCATGTGGCGGGAAGTGCCACTGTTAACATACCAAATGCTAGAAGATACTCTGCTAGTAGCGAGGAATATGCACTCCCTCTGAACTTGTATGGAAGGTGATACTACACTAGTGGCCTCACAAGCTATGAACCCAAACTCCCTATCAATTCTCTGTGAGAAGCTCTCTATCTCTGCAGAAGCTACCATGGGTTTGTCTTTCCCTTTCTTGTTCTTCTTCTCTAGACGCACGACAGCATAGTGTCCCAACTTTTGACAATTCCAACATTTGACTTTGGAATAGTCCTTCTCCTTATTCTGATGCTTGCCTTTACCTTTGCTTTTGCCTCCACTATTGGAAGCTTGCTTTTTTCCTCTGCCCTTCTTGCATCTTGCTAACAATGCCACATTGTCATCCTCCTCCACCTGTTTGGCTGCCCTAAGATGGTTCTTTCTGATCTCATTATGAATGCAATCATCGCACAACCTCTCCCAATCAAGAAGGCTTTCCCATGCAACAATTCCATCCACAAAATTCTCCCAAGTCTTGGGAACACCATTCAAAGCAATTCTCACCAACTCAATGGGTGCAATGATCTCACCTACGGCTGCCAACTCATCTCTCACTGAAGTGATTTTTGTGAGGTATGTTGTAGCACTATCAGTCTTAGTCATTTTAATGGCCTTCAGTTTCTCCTTTAGGACCATTTTTCTATTTTCATTTGAGCTCTGGTAAAGACTGATCAAGGCTGTCCACATCTCATGTGCATAAGTCTTTCCTCTCACATGAGGAATGACATGGTCTTTGATTCCTTCGAGAATCAATATTTTTTCCTTAGCATTATTTTTGTTAAACTCTGTGAACTGTACAGGGTCAGCAGGTATTACTACTAGGTTCTGTGTGGTATTTACCATAATGCCCCAGACTTATGCTTCCTTAAAGATGCTCTATATTCTCCCCTTCTATGCACTATAGTTGTTTTGCCCATCCAACCTGTCTTCAACTCTCAAACCCAAAGACATGTTTCACTATCCTACCAAATTGAAATTTTCAAATCTGTGATAAAGGTTTCTGTTTTCTGTGTAAAAATTAGCTTGCTGTAATTTTTCACTTTGTTGTCCCAAACTACACCTTTCAGCCAACCAAGCTCTGATACCATGAAGAAATTTCAACCCCCACTTTGGTTATCAGTTTTCATTATCACTCCATGCATTTAGTTTTAAATCCAAGCATGATAAAAATTCTAAAATCTGGAAATGATAATATTTTTCTAAAAACATAAATTTAGAAATTTCACAACTACTGAAATTGCAAAAATAAAACACAGCAAAATTATGACAGCCGCACACACAAAATAACATAGTGATTTTTGGTCAATGTGACCTTGGAAAAACCCTCTACAACTCTTGGGGAAATCCAGTTTGAGAGCTCTTCTTTATTTCTGAAAATGGTTTTATAGAGAAATTGAAATACACATTAAAAATTCCAGCAACCACAAATTACAACTTATATCGATTTCCATGCCTGAACTCCACCTTGAAAATCGTGCCAATCAGCAAATAGCCAAAACATAAACTTTTACAGCAATAAAACAACATTAAATGTTGTACGGCCAACCTCAAAAAATGTGCCCAGAACTTGATGTCCCTCTTCCTCGATTTTTGTGTCTTTCTCCTGCTATACGATTTTTCTTTGGGATGTGTGCCAATAAATGTTTCTGCCCATATTTGTTGAAATGTCTTCTTGTTGCTTTCCTTCAGTTCCTCACTGCTCAGAAATTCTCTCCTTGCTCTCTCTTCGCTTTCTCTCAAATGCTCATGAAAGAATGAATTGATCTTTTCCTCTTCTCTTCTCCTTTTATTCTCTAAATGACCTTTTCAGTTACCCTAAGATCTAATGGACGAGATTCATTTAGATCTAGGGATGAGAATAAATGTGAATTTAATTCTCACTTTCTATTTTTTAACTCACCCACTTAAATAAAGACCCACTAAGCCTTTTATTTCCATAATCACTTTTTCACAATCTAATTCTTCATTCACTTTAATAAAGTCACCTTTAAAATAGAATGTAACTTTACCACTTATAAAGTCAATTTTAAATTAGAATGTAACTTTACCACTTATAAAGTCACTTTTAAATTAAATTTACTTTACCACTTATAAAGTCATTTTAGGAGAAAAGTGAAAAATAAATTTGGACACTTTTCCCTAGGCCAAAGATCAAAGCCTTAGGGAACCACTTGTGCTCTGGTACCTAAATTTTAACATCCCAAGGCAAAAATACTTTAGAAGTACATCAAGGAAACCTTCTTCTCTCAGGTACCAAAGTATATTTCTTAGTTATTGTTATTCTTGTACAAACTTTGGGAACCTGGAAAAACATTGTAGGGAATGTCACAAAGACATATTTAATGGTCCCCATTAATATTTGTTTAGTCAATTTGATGTTCTTAAACTGTAAGCATAAATTATTGAACAAGGCAGGTAAACTGGTGAAGTACAAGTGCACTGGATGTGCTATAAGTTACTTATGTCGTTAAGGTGTTTATGTTATGGTTAATGTCTAAATCTAGAATCAGTATGGGGATGATGTTATTGTTTATATTAAAGTATTATCCTTGGGATCTATTAACTAGTTATTCTAAAATAAATCTTAATTATATTGAACTTTGTGGGATGGTTGAATAGTGATCCTAACTCTACTCTGTTAAACTATTTTTTATTATGTTTGGATTTTTATGCTGCAGCCAAACTAGACTAACTATGTGTTGGAAATAATACTGAGAGGGGGGGTGAATCAGTATTATATAATTCTTTTAATAAATCTTCTTTATTTGTTCTTCGAATTATTTTGCATGTCAGTACCATAAAATAATGAGCATGAACAAAAGAAAACAGATAGTCACACCAAAGAACACAAGATGTAAGGTGGAAACCCAATGTGGGTGAAAACCACCTACTGCAATATGTCTCTATCTTCTTTCAAATTAGAAACTCCTTTTACAATGGTTTTGTACTGGTGCAGTCCTTTACCAGTACGCAGGCTACAACCTGCAGAGAGCTACAACTCTCTCTCGTTTTCCAGTCTCTCTTGGAAGGGAGCTACAACCCCCTACTTCTTTTCTTACAAGGACCACTTTTCATAAATTTTCAAACTGGATCCATAAGCATCAATTGATCATCAAGTATAAGAGAATCACCCAATCAACTGTAGTAACCAGATCAACAATAATAGGACCAAACCCAGAACACAACAATGATAAACAAAGATTTTAAGAGAAGTAAGCACCCTGCTCAACTGCTTGCCTGCTTACGTAAGCACCCTGCTCAACTGCTGGCCTGCTTACTGTACTCACCCTGCTCAACTGCTTGCCTGCTTACAGTACGCACCCTGCTCAACTGCTAGCCTACGTACCGGACGCACCCTGCTCAACTGCTAGCCTGCGTACCTCGCTCTGAGTCTATTGAACTGCCTACGTATGTACGCACCTGCAACCCTTCTGTGCCTGCGTACCGGCGCACCTGCAGCTCTTCTGTGCCTGCGTACCGGTGCACCTGCAGCTCTTCTGTGCCTGCGTACCTGCGCACCTGAACCCTTCTGCGCCTGCGTACCGGTGCACCTGAAACGCTTCGTTCCTGCGTATGTACGCACTTTTCTCTTACTGCACCTGCGTACCTCCGGGCATAGATGATTTCAAAACTTCAGAAGTAACCCAGACAGTCAGATCTACAGATCTGAACATGCGCCGAAGAGATCTCGGTCCATCAGTAGATTCGCCTTGTTTAGATCTCGACCAGATCTAGCCCTCATAAGATATTCAACCCAAAATATACTCAAGCCAAATGATCTCCTTTGCTTTATATAGGAAAGCTCTTCCTTAAATCATGGATCAATACCACGAGCCGACACCATAATAACACAATACCGTCGGCTAAATACCAAGAGTAAAACATAAGAAAACCCCACATGTGAATTTCTTTGCCTTGAAAAGTGTGCACTGTGGGTACGCACCTCCTGAACAGGATAACTGCGGGTATGTACGCACTTTATGTAACACTGACCTACGTGTACGCACCTTATGCAAGGTGTACCTGCGTACCCCTTATTTTCTTCAATATTTGATATCTGATCATCAATCTCTGCTGCTGATATGAAGTACTGTGATCTATCACCTGAATGGGTTGCCATCAAGGACAACACTTTAGTCATAATGCCAACAATCTCCCCCTTTGGACTTGATGGCAACCTTAAAACTTCAGCTTCATTCTCCCCCTTTGACATCAAGGGCAAAGGGTTATGCTCCCCCTAAGAACATGATCCCCCTGAATATGAACCAGATCTGCAACGAGGAACCATAATCCACCATGAAAGAGATAGAGACATATTGCAGCTACTTCCAAGATCTCCTTCTGCACATCATCCATAATGCCAACAATGCATTATGTGCTCCCCCTGAACCTGTACCATCAATCAGAAGAGGTTCAGCAATAAGATGATGCATCAACAACCCCCAGCTTTTGTCTGAGGTATTCAAAAGTGTCCCTGGGCAATGGTTTGGTGAGAATATCAGCAACTTGTTCCTTAGAAGGAACATACTCCAACTTGACCTTCTGTTCAAGCACTTGTTCCCGGAGAAAATGATACTTGATTGGTATGTGCTTGGTTTTTGAATGCATAACAGGATTCTTTGAGATGTTGATTGCACTTGTGTTATCACATAAGATGGGGATTGGTGGTGTACAAGTGATTTGAAAATCTTGCAAAGTCTGCATCATCCAAAGGAGTTGGGTGCAACAAGATGCAGCAGCAACATATTCCACTTCAGCTGTAGACAAGGAAATCGAACTCTGTTTCTTGCTGAACCAAGATACCAGTCTGGAACCCATAAAGAATGCACCACCACTTGTTCTTTTCCTGTCATCCACGCTTCCGGCCCAATCTGCATCTGTATAAGCATGAAGTGTAAGATCTGTATCTCTAGGATACCATAAGCCATAATTTTAAGTAATGAAGATATTTGAAAATTCTCTTCACTGCCTGAAGATGAGTCTCCTTCGGATTTGCCTGAAATCTTCCAACTATTCCAACTGCATGCATGATGTCTGGTCGGGTACATGTCAAATAAAGTAAACTTCCAATCATAGATCTGTACGTTGGTTGATGTACTGCTGCAGATTCATCATTTGCACTGAGGCTACATCCTGTGACCATGGGTGTACATACTGGTTTTGCATCTTCCATACCATATTTCTTCAAAATCTGTTTGAGATACTTGGTTTGAGATAAAAAGATTCCTCCTTCTTTTTGTTGGATTTGCAAACCAAGGAAATATGTCAGTTCTCCTAGCAAGGACATTTCAAATTCTTTCTGCATGACCGAGGCAAAGCTTTGGCTCATAGCTTCTTCATTGCTCCCAAAAATAATGTCATCTACATACACAACAAGTATTAGCAATTTGTCATTTTCAACTTTTATATAAAGATTGCTATCTGCCGATCCTTTTGAAAAGCCTTGTTGATGAAGATATTTGTCCAAACGGTAGTACCAAGCCCTTGGAGCTTGTTTGAGACCATAGAGAGTCTTTTTCAATATGCATACAAGATTTGGATCATTTCCAAGAATGAACCCATCTGGCTGTTCAATGTACACTTCTTCTTCCAAGTCTCCATTCAGAAAGGCTGATTTTACGTCCATTTGAAATACTTTGAAGTTTTGAAAACTTGAGAGAGCAAGGAACATTTGGATGGCCTCAATTCTTGCAACAGGAGCAAAGGTTTCTTCAAAGTCTATTCCTTCTTGCTGCGCATACCCTTTACACACAAGTCTGGCTTTGTTTCTAATTACTTCTCCATTTTCATTCAATTTGTTTTTGAAGACCCATTTTGTCCCGATAACATTCTTATCTTTTGGTCTAGGAACCAGCTCCCAAGTGTTGTTCTTTTCGATCTGCTCAAGTTCTTCATCCATTGCTTTCACCCAACATTCATGTTTGCATGCCTCTTTCACATTTTGTGGTTCAGTAGAGGAGAGTAATGCCAAATAGCTTGAAGCTTCTGCAACTGTTCTTCTTATTTGTACACCTTCTTCTTTCTGCCCCATAATATGAGATTCTGGATGATTCTTCTGAACATATCTGGATGGAGTCTTTTCTTCTATTCTTGTTTGCTCCTCTGGTTCTTCTTGAGGTTCTTCTTGAGGTTCTTCTTCTTCATCATTCTGTCGTTGGGGGTAGCCTTCATCTTCTTCGATGTCTTCATGATGTACTTGCCTAGGAATGTATCCCTTCTCATCAACCACTACATCAATGCTGTCAACAATTCTGCCAAGTCTTTTATTGTAGCATTTGTATGCTTTGCTATGTGGAGAGTAACCAAGAAGAATGCCTTCATCTGCTCTAGGTTCAAGTTTGCCAAGCTGCTCATCCGTATTTTTGATATAGCATTTGCTCCCAAAGATTTTGAAGTGCTTTACCGAAGGAGTCCTACCACTCCAGAGCTCATGAGGAGTTTGAGTGTTGTTCACCCGGACATTTGTTTTGTTGAGAATAACAACCGCAGCATGTGCAGCTTCACCCCAGAAGGTTGCGGGAGTTCCTGACTCATCAAGCATAGCACGAGCCATTTGTTGGATTGTTCTGTTCATCCTTTCCACAACTCCATTTTGCTGAGGAGTTCTTGCTGTAGAGAATTCTCTTCTTATCCCATGTTCTTCACAGAAATCGAAAAATTCATTTGAACTAAATTCCCCACCTCTATCAGATCTGAGGCACTTAATTTTGTGACCTGATTGATTTTCAACCAAGGCTTTGAAGGATTTGAATTTTTCGAATGCTTCATCTTTGTGCTTCATAAGTCCTAACCAGACAAACCTAGAGAAATCATCAATGAATAATATCAAGTATTCTTCTCCTCGAGGTGTTCTTTTCCTGAAAGGACCGCATGTATCTGTATGTACTAGCTCAAGAGGCATGCTAGCTGATCCTTCTTTCTCTGGAAATTTAGTTCTGGTTTGTTTTCCAAACTGACATGATTTGCATATGGTGTTGTCAGGAATTTTGATATCTGGAAGATCACGAACTGCCTAATATTTGCATGCTTTCCTTATTTGTGAAAAGCTTAGATGTCCCAACCTCCGATGCCATAACCAGTGCTCATCATCCTTGCTCAGATAGCATTGTTGTTGTCCTTCTTCAAATATGTACAGATTATTTGGAGTTCTTTTGCCTTTGATCACTGTTTTACCTGTATCAAGATCATGAACAAGACATCCATTTGATCTGAATATAACCTCGGTTCTTTGATCACACATCTGGCTGACACTTAGAAGATTATGCTTCAATCCATCAACATACAAAACATTTCCAGCCTTGACCTTTTCTTTTAACTAAGCAATGCCTTTTCCTTTTATAGTTGTAGGAGTATCATTTCCAAAAGAGACTTTCTTTCCCTTTTCTAGAGTAGAATAAGACTCAAGTTTTTCTTTATCACTTGTCATATGCTTCGAACATCCACTGTCAATGTACCATAGATTTTCCTGTCCCTCTGCATAAAATGCTATCCCACATCTTTCTGTTTGAGGTTCCTTTATTCTCCATGTTTTGGTGCTTGAGGCTTGTTCCTTTTTCTGCTGAAACCTGCTCCTGCATTCAGAGTCTTCATGACCAAAGTTATTGCAAATAGAACATTCAACTTCATTTTCAAGAACCGAAAAGTTGTTATAGGTCCTTTTTGTAATCCCCGTCATACTTCTTTGTTTTTGAGCTTCCCTAGTCATGATCGTTTTATATGCAACACATTGAGCTGCTTTGTGACCAAAGTTATGGCAAGAAAAGCATTGTCCATTGAAGAAACTTCTGTGGTTATCGAATCTACCAGCCAATTGATTGTAATTTCTATTGTCATCTATTCTTGAACAAAATTGAGAAGATTTTACCTGTGGCTGGTTGTAGCTTTTGTTCACCCTTAAGATGGATTGCCCCTGATAGTTTCTGTTTGTAATTTGTCCCTGCTTTACCTGATGATCTTCATTGTGCTTTTGCTCATTTCTTCTTGCTGCATCAAGATAACTTTTTGAGGTGGATGCTTGAGAGGTTTCTCCATTATAGCCCAGACCTGTCTTGTTTAGAGGAGACCGCTGCACATTGATAATCTCATCCAAAGTTTCAGATCCTTTGACAAACTTGAGATTAATAACTTTTGTTTTCTCAATCTCTTTTCTAAGACCAACAATTTCACCTTCTAATTTTTCAAGATGTTTTTCCTTTTCATCAATTTGAAATTGTAGAGTATCAATGATCATGTTCTTTTCTTCTATACATCTCTTGAGTCTAGTAATTTCATCATAAAGGTTATCCACATCTATAGCATCCATATAATCATCATCTTCAAATGCCATTAACAACTTATATTCATTACCTTGTTCATCTTCATCACTGTTTGATAGACCATCACTATCTTCATGAGTATAGTAGCTTTTCTTATTTGCATTCTATTTCTTGTTCCATCTAGCAGGTTCCTTTCCTTTATCCTTATAAGGACATTTTGGAGCATAATGACCTACTCTTCCACAAGCAAAGCATTTAAAAGGTAACTTACCTCTGAACCTTCCAGAACCCCTTTGAAGATTTCTGACAAAATTTGATTCTTCTTCCTCTTCTTCTGGGACGTGGCTCGCTTCATAATAATCTCCTTTGCCTGATGCCTTGAAAGCAGCTTCTCTTCTGTCTGATGGACCTCCCTTTCTCATTTCATAAGCATTTAGAATTCCATGTAGCTGAGACATAGTAAGAATTCGTAGATTTTCCTTTTTTTCTATTGCAGATACTTTAGATTCAAACTTGGGGGACAATGATCTTAGAACCTTTTCAACCACAACAGCCTCTTTTATTTCTTCACCCAAATTTTTCATACAGTTAACAACCTCATCTACCTGAAGAAAATAGTTAGCCACACTTTCATCATTATACATTTTGAGAGTCTCATACTGAATTCTGAGAGTTTGAAGTTTAGCACGTTTTACCTGTTCATCTCCTTCATAGCTCGTGACAATTTTGTCCCATATCTCTTTTGCGGATATATAGTGCATTACCTTCATGAATTATGATTGAGATATACATCCTAATATAGTACTGAATGATTTCGCATTTGTTTCATACTTCTTTTTCTCGGCTGCATCTGTAGGAGTAGCTGAAGGAAAAGCGTAGCCTGTCTCTACGATGTCCCAAACTTCTGTACCAAGAGATTGAAGATAGGCAGTAACTCTTACCTTCCAATAATTGAAGTTTGTCCCATCAAAAACCGGTGGCATGATTGATGCTTCTCTCTCGTAGTTGCTCATGATGAACGATCTACCTTCAAGCGATCAAGCTTCTCTGAAGGACCTGCTCTGATACCAAATGTTGGAAATAATACTGAGAGGGGGGCTGAATCAGTATTATATAATTCTTTTAATAAATCTTCTTTATTTGTTCTTTGAATTATTTTTGCATGTCAGTACCATAAAATAATGAGCATGAACAAAAGAAAATAGATAGTCACACCAAAGAACACAAGATGTAAGGTGGAAACCCAATGTGGGTGAAAACCACCTGCTGCAATATGTCTCTATCTTCTTTCAAATTAGAAACTCCTTTTACAATGGTTTTGTACTGGTGCAGTCCTTTACCAGTACGCAGGCTGCAACCTGCAGAGAGCTACAACTCTCTCTCGTTTTCCAGTCTCTCCTGGAAGGGAGCTACAACCCCCTACTTCGTTTCTTACAAGGACCACTTTTCATAAATTTTCAAACTGGATCCATAAGCATCAATTGATCATCAAGTATAAGAGAATCACCCAATCAACTGTAGTAACCAGATCAACAATAATAGGACCAAACCTAGAACACAACAATGATAAACAAAGATTTTAAGAGAAGTAAGCACCCTGCTCAACTGCTTGCCTGCTTACGTAAGCACCCTGCTCAACTGCTGGCCTGCTTACTGTACTCACCCTGCTCAACTGCTTGCCTGCTTACAGTACGCACCCTGCTCAACTGCTAGCCTGCGTACCGGACACACCCTGCTCAACTGCTAGCCTGCGTACCTCGCTCTGAGTCTATTGAACTGCCTGCGTATGTATGCACCTGCAACCCTTCTGTGCCTGCGTACCGGCGCACCTGCAGCTCTTCTGTGCCTGCGTACCGGCGCACCTGCAGCTCTTCTGTGCCTGCGTACCGGCGCACCTGAACCCTTCTGCGCCTGCATACCGGCGCACCTGAAACGCTTCGTTCCTGCGTATGTACGCACTTTTCTCTTACTGCACCTGCGTACCTCCGGGCATAGATGATTTCAAAACTTCAGAAGTAACCCAGACAGTCAGATCTACAGATCTGAACATGCGCCGAAGAGATCTCGGTCCATCAGTAGATTCGCCTTGTTTATATCTAGACCAGATCTAGCCCTCATAAGATATTCAACCCAAAACATACTCAAGCCAAATGATCTCCTTTGCTTTATATAGGAAAGCTCTTCCTTAAATCATGGATCAATACCACGAGCCGACACCATAATAACACAATACCGTCGGCTCAATACCAAGAGTAAAACATAAGAAAACCCCACATGTGAATTTCTTTGCCTTGAAAAGTGTGCACTGGGGGTACGCACCTCCTGAACGGGATAACTGCGGGTATGTACGCACTTTATGTAACACTGACCTGCGTGTACGCACCTTATGCAAGGTGTACCTGCGTACCCCTTATTTTCTTCAATATTTGATAGCTGATCATCAATCTCTACTGCTGATATGAAGTACTGTGATCTATCACCTGAATGGGTTGCCATCAAGGACAACACTTTAGTCATAATGCCAAAACTATGAAAGCATGGAATGATGTGAAGGAGATCCTACTTTATCGAATTGGAAAATGAAAGATGCTTGAATTCAGTTGCTAAGAAAAGACTGTCACTCTTAACTATTGCAGCTTCACTCAATGAAAAAGTAAACAAGAACAAGATTGATAAGTTATGAAATAACTAAACTGTGAAACAAAATGACTGAATTATATTAGGTAGAAAGCAAACGAAATGATCGAGTTATGCTAGGTATAAAGAAAATGAAATTACTGATGCAGATGTCAATTTAATCGCGAAATCCATTGGACTGCATCCTAAAAATATAAAACAGAGCATCCACAATTTAATTCTAAGAAACCAAAGAAAATCTATTTGCAGTGAGTCAAAGACCTGATCTTCACGCAGGGGCCCTCCATGAGGCAGTCAACAACTTTAATCAATGTAACATGAAATGTATGAACCAAGATCTATTAATCAGAAAATAGTTTTAACAGGATGCTTTCAAAATTACATACAGTGGCGCGCAACAAAACACAGAGCAGCCATTGTTATTATAACATTTTATTTATTAACAACATGAGAAATTCAAGCCTAAATATCTTCGCTACAATCCTTATCAAACCAAATCATATCTCTTAATCATCAATTTGCTATTTGAAAAAGAAAATCGATAATATTTCTTGAAACTTGGACTCTGTTCTGGCACATTATCTTGCAGTTGGATGTCATAGTTGACTGCATTGCAGTGTGATTATCTTGATGGATTAGTTTGAGTAAATAGGAAGAAATTCATGAGGGGATCATTCTCCATGTACCCATATAATACTTTTCTGAGCTGGCGCACTCGAACCCTATCAAAAATGGAAGTAGCTGCAGATCTGTGGATTAGCTGCAAAATCAAGTCAATTCCGTAATTGAATGCAAACTTTAATAAAACAATAAGGTATATGGACAAAATATGAAAACAAGGACATATAAGTGCTTACCTTAACAAAACCTTATATTTATTGCATTTATTTAGGTGATAGGAATAGGAAAAGGGAGGAAATATGGGCAAAAAGGGTGTCAAGGTAAAGTAGTTCTTGAACTCTGTTATCACTCAGAAATTTTCCCTAGAAGTTATCAGAAGAAGGAAAGATCGAGGTGTTACCAGGAAAACTAGTGTCCATTCAGAGCTGCTAGTCCCACTAAGACGAGTAGCTATCTTAGAAATGAACAATTTAAAGTAACTTGTGTTTTACTTTATGAGAGATAGATGAGAGAGAAGCAAAAAGTACCAACCTTAGTCTTTCGCTTGGCTCCTTGCCTGTTTCCTCTCTCCTTTGATAGAGTTTCGCCACTCCTTTCTCACTTGTCCCACTTCAAAGAACACCTGTAGAGTCAAAGCAGCAAAATACCATCAAAGAATAGAGATCTATAACCATAAACAATGTAGAATCAGATGTACATTAACCATACAAATGCATACACAAATACAAGGTTCAGAAATATACAAGTATATGGAGGAAAACTCAAATAGCTTTATTGATAGAAGTAGTAGAAGAGAGGATTATAACCCAGCTGTCTAATCCAGCATCATCCTCCCAGCATGAAAGCCCTCTTCACCTCATGAAAAGTTTGATCACCCAACAATACAATGTCTCAAAGAGAAACCAACAACACTTCCTTACAAATTACAAAATTCCAACCTCTAGATCTCTAGGATGAGGGATCCATATATAGATGTTTGCAAGGGAGTGAGTTAGCTTCTGGGATTTTGATTAGTGTCATTTCACTGATAGTTCTTGGTTCCACTTGGAGATTTCATGATCTCTTACTCATCCCTAGGCGAATTCAAAGAGGCAAGTGTCATATGAGTAGTTTCTAGAAGATTCTTTGTGTTTCCACCTAGCAAACTGCCTCTGCCATTTGTCTGCTCTCACTTATCGCACCCTACAGAAGGGCTTTTTAGTATGCATCGCACCCTTTGTGTGCTGCAAGTGAGGTGCATCGCACCCTCAACATGGAGCAGTCTATATGGTCCCGTTTTGACCAGTTCTGAGCAGTTTTTCAGGGAGAATTTCTGGGAAATGATGTAATCGGTTGACCTTGATCCTTTACGGTATGAAACAACACTTTTAGGGTTTTGAGAGCTGTTATAGCTCCAAATCTCACTCTTATGGTTTGTGATGCTGCACTCATGGCCTAGGGCAACCCCTCCTTCCAGACCTGGTCCTAAAATTTAAAAAACAATGTTTTATTCCCTATACGCGACATTGCCCTGAGTTAAACGCGAGTACACGCGGGTCTGTGTATACCCAACCCACGTGTATGTATTAAAACACTTAAAAATAATAATAAATTCCTTATTTTCGGGCGGAGATCGCGGGTTTTACCTGCTAGATCACCTGTTAGTGCCCGTGGCCCAACTGTTCCCAACCAACTCCTAACTAAAAAACTACTTTGGAGATGGTATAAAAAGACATCAAAGGGAAGGCCAAAGAGAGAGAAAGAGGAGAGCAAGATTATTATGCTGAGATTTTCCCCTTAGACCAGGTCTGAAGTCCTTGGTGCTTTCTGCACTTCCCCCATTTTGCATAGGAAACCCTTGTTTCCATGTGTATTGGTGATCATTCATCCTTGATATCATCATTGAGTAAGACTTGGAACGAGCTCTTGTTGGAGGCTTGAGGCTGGAACGAATCCAGGAGGAAGCTTTGCTTGGAGCCTGCTGAAGGTGTTCACGTGATATCTTTCCGTTATATGTACTTTATTTGCCTTTATATATAAAGAAACACGTCTTTATTCCCGAAACAATCTTTCTTTATGCTTATGAGATTCTTGTTTTGAATTCTTATGCAAGTGGTTACTTAAAGATTTTTATAACTAACTTTATAGCATAAAGATGGTTTATACATAAGTATTTGTACATGTATTGTTGTGTTCTTTGATTTGTTTATCTTACAGGTCAAAGGAAGAAGAAGGGAACTCCAAGAAGGGTTTGGACCCTAAAGGCCTTCTCGAACGTAGGACCTTAGGTACGTACCCTTAACATTAGAATTTGTTTAAAAGTAAAGATGATGGCTGTGTGTGTGTTTCTTTGAATAAGCAATTTTCAGTCTGGTAGAGTCTTAGCCCAAAGGACCCTAGGGGTACTTTCCCTTCATCCAAGAGCCCTTGGTTTATTGACATGTGTGATTGGGGTTGCAATGCCTACATATGTCTATAACACGAGGTAACCACAAACCAATCTTTTAAGTATAGGCCCTAGCCAACCTATGACTCAGAGAGGGCTCTCTCTATATGATTTAGCTTTGTTTGCTAGAATTTTAGGCTAGTTCTTAAAGTTCAGGGGGTTTTGGATTTGTATTGGAGGTTGGATGGTGGAATCCTTAAAACAGATGGATAGAATGAAGTCTCTGGACCATTAGGCTATGGAGTCAAAGAAGGGCAGCAAAACTGGGATTAACTCATTAAAGGGAGTGTTCAAAGGGCAAGCTAGCAGAGTGAAGTACAGGTCTCTAGGTTGAAAGGGTGAAATGATCTTAACCAGGGTGAGAGGGCACTTAAGAATCCTCAAGCCAGGATCAAAATTAGGAACAAAGGATAATCATGAGCAAAGGGAACTTAAGAATCCTTTACTATAGATCATAGGGAAACTACCTAAACTAAGGAGCAATGAAGAATTCATTAACTCAGATAATTAGCAGAAAACATTAAAATGCATAATAGTTAAAACATAGTGCAATGAAGCAAATTCTGAGATATCATTCCATATTATAGCATTCAAATTTTAGATACATTAAAGATTATGGAAAAAACTTTAAAAGAAAGATAACAATAACAAGGGAAAATACTTGTATGTACTTCGCACTACACATGAATGCAGTGAAATGTCTTGGCTTTATTCATTAATCCAGCTTGCTGGTCCAAACAGTGATTACAATAGCTTACAGTATTCGATCAAGAAAGTCTATAGAAATGTATAAAAATCGACCCTACATGCTTCGAATTGTGAAGTATTTATACAAACAATTATTACAAAATATCTCAAAAAAACCTTGAGATTTATTCTAGGAAATACAAATATCTTCTTAAAAGAAGATAGAGACAACTAATGAACTGTTTCATGCTGTCCATTTTTATTTGATACTGCTGGCTTTTATGGTTGAATTTGTAGCCCTTTATGTTGGCTTGTAGTTGTGATCCTTCACTGTTATAGACATTTTTGTGCCCTACAACCCCAAGCATGAAATGTCCATAAACCAAGGGTTCCTAAGTCCCTAAAACTGTTGTTCTAACCCCTAAAGGAACAAGGTCAACAGATTACAGCTTCTCCCAGAAGTTCCCCATGAAAAACTACTCAGAATTGGTCAAAACAGGATCATTGCAGCTGCTCCACTGGCTAGGTGCGTTGCATCTCACCCAAATGCACTGTGAGGGTGAGTTTCATTTCAAAAGTCCCTTTTGTGGGGTGCGATGGGCGAGAAATGACAAATGGCAGTGTCATTCCACGAGGTGGAGAGGCAATGGAAGCTTCCAGAATCTTCTCCTGTGACACTTGCCTCACTGAATTCGACCAAGGATGAGTAAGAGGCCCTCAGTCTCCAAGTGGAAGCAAGAACTATCAGAGAGAAGACACTAATCAAATCACAAGCTGACTCATCCCCCTTACAGATATCTATATATGGATCCCTCATCCCAGAGATCCAGAGGCTAGAATTTGCATATTGTAAGGAATTGTTGTTGGTTTCTAGAGACAAACATCAGATTGTTGGGTGATCTAAGCTTTGTTTGAGGTGAAGAGGGGCTTCTTTGCTGGGAGGTTGATGCTGGGTCAGAACAACCGGTTGTAACTCCTCCTGGATCTTTTCTTGTTTTATCAATAAAAGCTATTTGAGTTTTCCTCCATGCTTTTGTATCATTGATGCTTGTTACATTTGTATGGTCAATTTACATCTGATCCTAGATTGTTTATGATTATAGATCCATGTCTTTGTATAGTGCTATGCTTCTGTGATCTTACAGGTACTTTGTGAAGCTGGGCGTGCAAGGGAGTAGGTAGCTGGGGACTATCAAAGAAGAGAGGGATCGAATCGAAGGATTAGCGCAAGATAGAGGTTGGTATTTCTATTCCTCTCTATCTATAATTCATAAAGGAAATACAAAAGTAGTTTTTCTCTGTTTGTTTCTAAGGCAGCTATCACACCTTAGTGGGATAAAACAATTCTAAATAGACACTTTTCCCTGTAACAAAATGGCGACTCCGCTGGGGAGATAATTAGTTTGTTTGTTTATCATTTTTTGTTGTTTTTTTCATAAACTTATAAGTAGCATTCGAACTACATTTGCCATAACAAATGCAAAGTAGATAATTGTTGCTTCAATCCATCCACTGGATCTGTTTATGATTTAAACAACTGATTTACAAACTATCTGATTGCCCTTGTGATAGCTCTTAGATCCTCCTTAGATCTAACCCTGATTGTTGCATTACTGATTGCCTTTTACTCAGCCAAAAACCAAGAACTGAACTGCAAACTGTGACCCGGAGACCGAACAGAGTCTCATTTCTGGCCCAGTGCAGGTACTGTTTAGAGATTCTAAATTTTACCGCACTTCCCAGGTGGGAAACCTGCGCTGCATTTCAGATTCTCTGTGTTACAGGTGCGCTGATCAGACTAGCTCTGTGCAGTTGTGGTTTCTGTGGATCATTCTTTCCAGTTCTATTCTTGAATTTTGCTGCCTGTGATCAGTATATGTCTGTTTGAAACCCCTTTTTCTTATTGTTATTCCGCCTCCTTTGTACAAAAGAACTGTAGATGTTTTTGTGTGTTTGTTGAGTCGTTTACAATTCTCCTTTGCAAAAGTAGCATAATCGTACTGTCGCCCTTTGATTTGAAACTGTCACAAGTGTCGATTTCAGTCCTAGGAAAGAGTTTGATTGCTGTTGATGGTCGATTATCCTGTTACTATTGCTTTTGGTCTGAATTTGTAATTTTCTAGTGTCAAAAACAAGCATCCATTTCAAAATCGTAAGGTGTCGTAATCGTCTCCATTTTTTGATTTCGAAAAGAAACTTGTTTATATTTGTCGCTTGAAAAGAAATTCAGATTTGTGCATCAGCTTTCTTTTTAGCATCCATATACTAAGAAAGTCAAAAAACAAATACATGCATGTGCATTTGCATATAGACAGTCTGACTGGCTTGATTTAGGAAAAAGTGCATTTAGAGTGTGCTCTTTGCTCTTTGTGAAAAGATTCTGTCTTTCTTTTCCCTAGTAGCTAGGATTTTCATTGCATAAAAGAGATAAAAAGTTTGTTTATCATCTTAGATTTCATTTTAGGAATTACATCTACATATCGTGGTGAACTCGAAAGGCAAACTTCATAAACAAGATCAACTTAAAATAAATTCAATGAATCTAACAACGCTTTGGAACTTAACGCACAACATTTAGAAGTCTAGGCTAAAGACATATTCCGGCGTCGTAAAGCCTGGTAACTGTTGTTCTCACTGATGGTTGGGTGATTCCTCCACTTTGAGACGATAAGTGTCAGTACAGACTTGTGCTCCCATGTACCGTCGAGTATATTTTGGGAGACTCCTATAGGCTTAAATCCTTTATCCATAGGAAGCCGTGTCTGCCGCCCTATCAATCGCAATGCACTGAACACAGCATTTGGGAAGATTGATTGCCATACTGTAAAAATTATTTTGCAGTTTTGCGATTGGTTTGGTACTCCCTCTACCTAGATTTCCATAGTAGTCCCTTTCATTCCTTTTCAGACTCCTTAATGGAAAAGGTCCATCTGAGCACTTGTCACTTCAGGCTCATTAAAAATCGAAGGCGATTAGAGTCATCTTTTGTTTTTTCTCAACTCTTAAAAACTGAAAAAACAAGTTGTGTCAAAGCGTCTAAAATTCATTTAAATCGGAAACATACTTCCCCTTTATTTTAGTTGATCAAGTAATCCGTAATCGTGGAAGAAAGTCAACTGAAACCCCGTCGTTCGCGGAGGCTTACGAGTCAACCGTCTTTGTCTCCGGAATCAAAGCCAGTACAAACAAAGTGAACTCGTTTAACCGGTTCCAAATATCCTATTAAAGTTAGAACAAGTGTTCCAATGACATCAGAGACTCCGGTTACTCCAAACATTTCTGGAATCCCTGCCTCTACAGAAGAATTTCAACAGCCACAGAAGGGCAGTGATACTGATCCTAGTCTGAGAGTAAACACTTGTGTTACTGAACGAGTTCCACTTTCGACCGGTTCAGAGAATCTTGCTCTTCAAACATCTGTTGCTGTCGATTCCATACCTTCTTCGGCACCAGAAATATTTTACGGACCTGACGGTCTTCCCCTTCCACCTGGTTTGATTGCTATAGAAGAAATTGTAGAAGATCCTCCAACGAGTACTCCATCGCAATTTGGAATCGGGATCACTCTATATCCTTCTTCATCAGAAGTTAGTCTACCACCAGCGAAAGCTCCTATAGAATCGCTAGGTAATCTTTTGGATAGACTACAAATGTCTGAACAATCGTCAACATCTAGGACTGTGTCGTCTGACACAGTGACTGCGGAACTCCCTGCTATCACTCCGACAATGTTCGCCGGTATACCATCTGTCCCGACTAGATCTTAGCCGCTAGAAGGAGCCCACTCAGGGGCTATTTCGACAGTATGGTCGGTTCCTATTTGTTCATCTGGAATAACATCCAGAAACTCTTATGTTGAGTCTCAACAAATTGATCCATTTGGAGGTCAATTTTGGCAGTCCGGTCCCCAAGGGCAAACAATTCCCTTGAGTTCTGGATTACCACCGTATGGGGGGTAGTATACCCTTTCATTATCCCCTCAGGGAGGATATCCATACGAGAGTTCGCAACAACATTCAGGTTATACTGGAATTACCTCAAGCGGTTGGGTACCTATACTACCTCAACAACCAAGAGTTGTATACTCGATGCAACAATGCTTACCTATATCAAATATCTCAACTACGCCAGCCATTGTGACGGTGTCGTAATTTCAAGCACTGCCTGTTGTATGCCAACCTCAAGTTTCTTAGGTCGTAATGCAACAGCCCCTTGACCCGGCGACTCAACCACAATCGCCGACCATTGGAACGACACAGGTTCAGACGGGTACAATTGCCCCTCATCTTGGTCAAACTATTAGTATCGGGCAACAGCACATGGATTCACAACCATGGCTGGTGCAATACCAACAACTGCAATTCCAACAAGTATACCAAGGTTCTGAGCAACAAATCTTTGCTAATAGTGGACAACCGTACATTCAAAACGGTCAAAATCAACCAGTTTACAATGGTCATGCCCACCAACCTTACCAAACATACCAGCATCAAATGCATTATGCCGGTATGCAAAGACCAACTGCTCGGGCAATCCCATCTTAGCCTGGGTATGCTTCACCTAACCTGAATCAATAGTTACCCTTTGTGGAAACTTTGGAGTTACTTGATTTAAACCGGTTAACAAACGATCCAATCGCTTACACCCCTTGGTGGCCAACAATTCCGCATAAACTTCCATCAGATATTCCTAAATTTAATGGGAATCCGAGCGAAGATCCATTGAATCACGTGATGACCTTTCATCTATGGTGTTCATCAAACACCCTAAATGATGATTCGATAAGACTTCGCCTCTTTTAGAGGACGTTAACGGGTCCAGCGGCAAAATGGTACATCGAATTTCCTAGAGCTTCATTCGACAACTTCAGTACCTTAGCCACAACCTTTTTCACCCATTTTCAGTTACCAATAAGGTACGAAACGGGAACAAAACTTCTTACCAACTTCAAACAGACAACGACCACTCACATATCTGATCATATACATGAGTGGCGACGTCGTCGTAGAATGGTAAAAACGTATGTCCCTGATCAGCTCTTAGCTGAATGGTTTATCAAGTCATTACTACCTTCCATCATGGAAGATGTGGCAAAGGGGGGAGTCGTAACAGAAGAGCAAGTTATCGCTTGTGCGCAATATCTGGACTTGATTTACACTCAGTCTGGCACGCTCTATGATAAAATACCCGACGCCCCTAGACCGGAATTCTCAATTCCTCCTCCTCCTAAATCGAACAATGACTCTCATGCCGGCGATGGCGTGATTGGCACAACAAACACGAAATCGACAAAGGCTACATCCAAAAAGGCCTGTAAGATTTCAAGTCAAAATGCAAAAGACGAACTTCTTGCTTCGGAAGTAAATGTCGTATCAACAGATAAACGCAAAGAAACCAAACAACCAGGGAGTAAGAAGAAAGGCAAAGGGAAGAAGAAGAAACAGGAGGAATCATCACCTGAAAAATCTTCTTCAAACCCTCCTGAAGATAGGAAACCAAAGAATCCATGCCTCATATGCGATGAGGATCATTGGACCACAAATTGTCCACACAGAGCTGAGGTTAAAAAATTCTTTAAGAATTAGAAAACCTCCGCAGTGTTAACTGATCCGTTTCCAAATCCAGGAACAAATCTGGTTGAAAGTGAAAATGCTTCCCTGTCCCAAGTGCTAATGTTGTCGGTTTCAAAACAGCAAAATGATGCTTTGATATCGACAAGGAACAAAGATTATGGGAATCCACAGCTGGCGAACAACAAGGATAAAGATCAACTCAGTAGTTCGAAAACAACTTCGACAGAAGTTGCGCCACCCATCATCCTTGAATTGACAATAAAACCGCCAAAGGGAGTAGTACACAAGTCAATGTTTAATCCCCATGCTAGAGCGGCATAGCATTATAATATAGTGGAAGATTTGGCCCAATCGCCATCCGCTATGTCGACTCTTGAAGTACTACAGAATTGCCCATCCCAAAGGCAGGCTTTATTATCAGCCATTGGTGGGATAGACCCAAAGGATTCCAATCTTGTATCCTTCGACCATAAAGGATACGATCCTCAATTACCAGCTCAGCTACCTTTCCTTGTTCAAGTGAAAGCCCTCAACAAAACTGTTCATCGAACAATTATTGATGAGGGAGCATCTACATGTATTATGTTGATGAGTTGCTAGAAAACTTTAGGATCTCCAACCTTGTCGAGATCTTTGACGACATTAAAAGCATTCAACGGAAAGACATATACCCCATATGGTATACTAAGTAACTTGAAAGTTGAACTAGGAGGGAAAATGGTGGAAATAGATGTTGAAGTCATCGATGGAAATCTTGATTACAACATCCTACTAGGAAGACCATGGATATATGCTATGGCAACTGTTGTGTCGACCTATTTTAGGAAGATTGCATTTCATTTTAAAGGAGGGATTACAATCGTCGATCAAAAAAACTTCCTCCCCGACGGTTCTCAAGTTACAGGAAGCATTCCCATGATCCATGGAAGCCCCCATTCGCTTCATAATATTGGAGTAGGCCTACTAAAAGATCCTATACTAATGGGAAATTTCGCCTTACCACCTCCAATCAACTTGGCGGAAGTGGCATTGATAGGAACCTGCAATATGATATCTTCTAAAAAGATCTCAGAAAACGATATCGACATAGATCATGCAATGGTTTTTCCCCCAAGCCCAACGGAAGTATTGTAGCAATCAATGTTCCTAGCATGGGAGACAAACCAAAATCAACGCTCATCAAGAATTTGGATAGATAGGTCTAAAGAATATGGTATATGGTACCCCTTCAGATCCTTGGTCGCGAGTGCATGTCACTGACGAAGGAATTATCCAATCAATGGTAATTGAAGGAGCACCATGGAATGATTCCCACCATCGATCCCTTCTTCCGGATTGTGGAGAAGATACTAAAGATGACCTTTATCATCCTTCAGTCTTTGATTTCCTATCAAATACTGTAAACACGGTGGATTCCGAGCGAAACTTGTCCAACATTGAAGAGACTATCGCCATAAATATCTCGACCAAAACAGATGTTGTAGAAAATATTTATGTTAGCAAATGTTGTTCTCCTTCAGAACTAGAAATATATAACGCTCTTTTTCGTGAATTCAGAGATGTCTTTGCTTGGTTATATAGTGAAATGCCAGGCATTGACTCGAGTATCATTGAACACGAAATTAAGATGTATCCAGATGTCAAACCAGTACGACAATGGCTAAGGCAAGTGCACCCCAAGAAAGCCGCTACCATTATGGCAGAAGTAGAAAAACTTCTCCATGCTGGTTTCATCTACCCGGTTCCTCTAACCGATTGGGTATCGAATATTGTCCCTGTTATGAAAAAACAAGGAACAATTAGAGTGTGCGTCAATTATAGGGATGTAAATCAAGCTTGTCCAAAAGACAACTACCCTACACCCTTCATCGACCAAATAATAGATGAATGCACCGGGTGCGAAATCTTTTCATTCATGGATGGATTCTCCGGGTATAATCAAATAAATATCCGCCCACAGGACCAGTCAAAGACTGCATTTATTTGTCTGTGGGGCACGTTCGCATATCGAAAATTACCCTTTGGTTTGAAGAATGCAGGGGCGACATTCCAGAGGGCAATGAATTATGCCTTCCATGACATCAAGAACATCGTTCAACCATACCTCGACGACCTTCCGGCTCATTTGCAAAAGCGGACTGATCATCCGCAGCATTTAAGAGCGATATTTCTACGTTGTCGACACTACAAGATACGAGTCAATCCACACAAATGTGTATTTTGCGTCAGTTCTGGTCATTTACTTGGCTTTGTAGTCTCGAAGGACGGGATTCGTCTCGACCCATGTAAGGTCCAGGCAATCATAAATTTGCCTCCACCTTCAAATTTGTTTCAAATTCAGAAACTCCAGGGGAAGGCAAACTTTCTAAGGAGGTTCATTCCAAATTACGCCGAACTTGCTAAAGGTTATACACGTCTTTTGAAAAAGGAAGTGCCCTTTGTTTGGGATCAGGTTGCGCAAGCTTCCTTTGATGCTTTAAAAGAATCACTAATGAAAGCATCATTAATGTACGCTCCTGATTATCAAAAAGATTTTAACCTGTATCTGGCTGCAGCGGATACGACCATCGCAATGGTTTTAGTTCAAGAAGCCGATGGAATAGAACATCCCATATATTATTTAAGTAAAAACTTAAATGATACAGAAAGAAAATATTCTTACGTTGAAAAGCTAGCACTCACAGCTGTTCAAGCGATACAGAGATTTCGACACTATGTCCTCTTTCGGAAAACTACCATTCTGTCAGATTGCAACCCCATGACTTATATATTGTCGCGACAGTTGCTGGGGGGAAAATATTCAAAATGGATAGCAATCCTACAAGAGTTCGATCTGGAATTTGTAAAATCCAAATCGAAGAAAGCTCTAGTCTTCGCAGAATTATTGTGCGATCTCCCATCGTCGTCCAACGATGAAACATCCGAAGAAACAATCGTGGACGAAAATTTGTTTCTGATATCTGCAAGCAATGAGTGGTATGGAGATATAATCATTTATCTCCAAACCCAAAAATACAGGCCAAACACCTCCCACTCCAAACAAAAACGTATTCGATACCAAGCAAAAGACTACATGATCGTAGGTGACACGCTTTACCATTGTGGTATCAATACAGTTCTGAGAAGGTGCCTCACCCATGAGGAGGCCGAAAAAGTCCTGAATGATTATCATTCAGGCGCGTGTGGGGGGCATCAGTCTGGATATGCTACAACGCAAAAAATCTTACGAGTAGGATACTCCTGGCCAACAATGTTCAAAGATTGCATAACCGCAGTCAGACGTTGCCATGCTTGTCAAATTTTCGATAGCAAAACCAGAAGACCACCCGCACCTCTGCAGCCAATAGTTTCTATTGGGCCATTCGCCAAATGGGGCATCGATTTCATGACATGTAACCCCACCTCGACCAGGGGGCATGGGTATATCATAGTCGCAGTTGACTATTTTACCAAATGGGCCGAGGCGATGCCTACATTAGATAATACTGGTGAAACAGCTGCCCTCTTCTTTCTCAATCATGTAGTCGCCAGATTCGGCGTACCACAGGCTATAGTCACAGATCATGGATCGCATTTTCGCAATCACATGATGGTCGAATTAGCTGCCAAACTAGGGTTGTCTCACGACAGCTCCACTCCATATTATCCGTAAGCCAACGGACAAGTTGAAGCAATCAACAAGGTCCTAAAGCGCATGCTGCAAAGGATGATTGGAGTTCACAAGAGAAAATGGCACCTAATCCTGTACTCAGCTTTGTGGGCTTAACGAACATCGGTAAGGAATGCAACCGGGTTTACACCTTTCTAACTGGTATATGGCCTGGAAGCAGTCTTACCAATCCAGTGTGAAATCTCGTCTCTCAAACTCGCAATTGATCTCCTCCCTGGAACTTCAGAAGAAGAATCTCGTTTCTTGGAATTAATCCAATTGGATGAAACCCGTCGTGATGCTGCTTTGGCTAACGAAGCCCATAAGAAACGAGTCAAGGTGCAGTTCGACAAAAATGTCAAACCCCGTGTCTTCTTAGAAGGTGATTTGGTCTTGCTTTACGACCAAGAATCTGATAAATTGGGAGCAGGTAAATTTAAGTTTTTATGGATGGGCCCCTATATTGTTAAACGATTGTTAGCAAAAGGAGCCTACGAGTTAATGGACTAAGACGGAATCCCACTGGCACAACTTCGTAATGGGTTGTACCTCAAGCGTTACTATGCGTAATGGTAACCTGTATGCTTTTGTTAAGTTTTTGTTTTCGCTAAAGTGTTTATTTTGGTCAAGTAATCCACTTTTTACATTTATTGCAGATGTGAAACCTATTGGAATCATGTGTTGGATATGCCGACAGAGCGAGTCGTAGTTCGCGGAACCTATCTTCCGCAGCCTGGGCTATTTTTGATCCAAGCGGTGAGTTAGTAAGTTTTAGACGGGTATGTATTGGTCGATCAACAAATAACATCGCTGAATATAGCGTGTTGATAGAACTTCTCTCTGATGCCATCACACATGGTATACGCCGACTAATTGTCAGGCTAGACTCACAGCTCGTAATACTACAACTCAATGGTATATATTCCGTCTGAAACCCAGCTATTTATCGCATGTTCCTAAGGGTTAAGATTTTGGAAAGACAATTTGATTTTATTCAATATCAACATATTTCCAGAAACTTAAATACATTAACTGACTCATTAACAAATTATGTGTTAGATAGACATTTGCAACATTTATAAAAAGAAACATACCATCAATGTTTGCATTTGGATTATGTAACTTAACCAAAGTAAAACTCCGAAAATCAAAAATATATATAACTGTTTATGGTTTACACATAATGTTCTGTAACCAAGACAAAATCGGTCAAATGACCCAAAAACTCAAAATGCTAGGGGGCACCCTATTCTAATGATGCTCGTGATAGCAAGTCACAGCCTGTGCGATCATGCGTAAGAGACGAGTCCATCGTCTAGGCACACCAGTAGTATGCCGCTGTAACCTCAAAGGTAGCTCGTCAGTCCTCACATCTAGAATACCAAGAGTGAGGCGCTCAACCTGCTCCTGTAATGCTGTGAGAGTCTCGGCCATGTCGAGGTCGCGAAGGATAGCCCTTCCGACGGCCTCTCCTGCTGGGGCAGCAGCTGGTACTCTCAGGCGAACTACTAGACGAACAGGACCAACATCTGCATGTACACATGAGTTTGATTAAAGTCTTGATAGAATAAAGCACAAGGACATTATAAATAAAAAACGATAAACAGGGATATGGTTAAAGATTTTACCAATGGCGCCCCACTACTCGCCATCCGACAGTACTAAATATGGATCACCCCGAAAGTCCATGCCAGCATATGGATACTCGGAATAAACCATCTCCTGACGATCAAACCACCTGAAGAAGGTATCAGAAAATGAAATCTGAGACTGGCCATAATGCCTAGAAATATGGTCAACGCATCTCTACATACGTGGTTCAGTAGGAGAAGGTAAATCAAGTGCAATGTACTGCGGCTGCATCAGTGGTATCTTCTCCAAGGCAAAGGCGGTCAAAATAGAACTGTACCCAAAGTTCTTCAACCTCCTGTTCTTTATCTTGGTCAACTACTCTTTCATCACAAGAAGTACTGCGTCACACCAGTTGAACACCTTCGGTTGGAGGCATTCCAAGGCATACTGCATGTAAGATCGGTTGGCTACATGAAGAGCCGCACCACCAGCCATCCTACCAAAAGTAAACAGAATAGTCCTGAGGGACCTGTCAGTGACGTCACGAATGATGATCTTGTCGTCTTTACTCGGCTGAGATCCTTCTCTGCAGTACCGGCGAACATAATCTCTCACAGAGTCGCCTCCTCGGGTCGAACCTGACAAAGAGATGGGGGCACCCCGCCTCAACAAGCCAGTCAAGAAATAGATGTCTACTACAGTCAAGGGGATAGATTTTCCCCTGATCTGGAAAACCTGATTGGTAGGATCCCAAGCATCGAGCAAATACTGCAGTAAGTTGATCTGCTGTCTCATGCTAGAAATGCGGAAGAACTTCAGCAAGCCACAGTTCCGCAGTGCATTCACTGTAACCGGATCATGTAGGGAAAGCATGTCCTCTTCTTCATGCTCACGTTCTCGCCATGTAATGGTCATCTTACTCCAAAGATCTCTGAAAAACAAACAAGAGAAGAGTTAGATCCTGATTTTGGTAAGAAACAAGCAAAATTTCCATCAAAAATTGTGCATTAAATTCCTTTTCTGCGCCCAACGCACCTGCAGCAGTGTTCTAGGTGCGTTGAATGTCAGATAGCCTTTAGACAGGCCAACATTCAACGCAGCTTTCGATACACAGAGGGTGCGCTAAAGGCAGAATGAGTTCTTCAAACCCCAGGGGCTCAGAAAAGCTAGGAATCAAGCTCAAAATGCAAAATGGAAACCATGAAATGAAAGAGCTTAGGTTTAGCTCCTACTTGGTCCAGACGGCGCCGAGAATCGTCCACAGAATCTCCCGAAATTAGCTAATGAAAATCACCTCCAAAGCTCCAACAAACCAAAGTTCAAACGAAATGGTAAAATGAGAGGTAAAAACACTTTTTCATTACTTTTTACATAGTTCAAAGTAAAACATTAGTGTTCTAACTCGTTTTCAAGCATATATTGTTCATTTCTGACTAGTTTCATGAAGCAGTTGAAAATACAGTACGATCTTTGAAAGAACAAAGCTATTTATGGTAAAATCAAAATGGGACCATTTAATCGAGCAGTGTTACTGCAAGGTTCAAGCTCGTTAAAAAATAAACCCGCATCGAGCAGTTTTAGCACATAGTTCAGGCTCGTTTAAAAATAAACATAAGACATGAGCAAATGTTTCCACCCGCGTTTAAGCTCGTTAAAAAATGAACTATTCCCGATCCATCACATCAGTGTCGCTGATATGTTCAAGAGAAGTCATTCAGAGAATTCACCTGTGTCTCACCCACTACCATACATTATACTCCATTCTTTCATGACCGCCACCCTGAACCTTATATCACCAGATCGTTTTCACCTCCATTAAAATGATTTGCTCCGTTTCGTGTAATTGATGTGGGATTCATTAAGGCCCTCCTGTGACGGATCACTTCTTGTCGACGTCAGCTCATTATCCAAGAAGTTGATCTAGGAACACCCCATTCAGTACTTTGAAGCTTGCATGCCTCAATGGCAAGTTTCTCACTTCCGGCAATAGGTTTACATCAATGGCCTTCGACCGAAAGATTTTGCGTGGTGTTCGACGCCAAGTCCTTTATTCACACCACGTGAATTGTCCTGCAGTACCTTGAGGGTCATTATCATTATCAGTGATTCCTCTCGCGCTTGTTAATAGTTTACGTCATTGACTGGTAATCAAGCGAAGTTTTTCCATGTTCGACTTCAGAAAATTTCTCACATGGATCGACTTGTACTTCGAGTGAAGATCGGACGAGATTGAAGACCCCGAATCTAGTTTCATCCATCCGGGCTGCGATATATATTCAGGGAAATAAAGACATTAAATGTACATCATTGCAGCGCAGATAATCATCCTACCAAAAGGATGATGGCTCTACCAGAATCATCAGTCTACACTCAGACGATTGTATGTCCTATGTACATGAAAATGTATTTATAAAGCTGAGCATGGGAGTGCCCGCCTCAGCTAGATCATGAAAATATTATGAAGATAATGTATTGTATTGTATCTTATTACAGGTCTCCTCCCAGCATTGAAAGAACTTCGGATCCTCATGATAAATAATTTCACCCTACACCAAAAGGTTAACGGCCTCATACTTTAGGGGGCAACTATTATAGACATTTTTGTGCCCTACAACCCCAAGCATGAAATGTCCATAAACCAAGGGCTCCTAAGTCCCTAAAATTGTTGTTCTAACCCCTAAAGGAAAAAGGTCAACAGATTACAACTTCTCCTAGAAGTTCCCCATGAAAAACTACTCAGAATTGGTCAAAACAGGATCATTGCAACTGCTCCACTGGCTAGGTGCGTTGCATCTCACCCAAATGCAATGTGAGGGTGCGTTGCATTTCAAAAGTCCCTTCTGTGGGGTGCGATGGGTGAGAAATGACAAATGGCAGTGTCATTCCGCGAGGTGGAGAGGCAATGGAAGCTTCCAGAATCTTCTCTTGTGACACTTGCCTCACTTAATTCGACCAAGGATGAGTCAGAGGCCCTCAGTCTCCAAGTGGAAGCAAGAACTATCAGAGAGAAGAAACTAATCAAATCACAAGCTGACTCATCCCCCTTACAGATATCTATATATGGATCCCTCATCCCAGAGATCCAGAGGCTGGAATTTGCATATTGTAAGGAATTGTTGTTGGTTTCTAGAGACAAACATCAGATTGTTGGGTGATCTAAGCTTTGTTTGAGGTGAAGAGGGGCTTCTTTGCTGGGAGGTTGATGCTGGGTCAGAACAATCAGTTGTAACTCCTCCTGGATCTTTTCTTGTTTTATCAATAAAAGCTATTTGAGTTTTCCTCCATGCTTTTGTATCATTGATGCTTGTTACATTTGTATGGTTAATTTACATCTGATGCTAGATTGTTTATGATTATAGATCCATGTATTTGTATAGTGCTATGCTTCTGTGATCTTACAGGTACTTTGTGAAGCTGGGCATGCAAGGGAGCAGGTAGCTGGGGACTATCAAAGAAGAGAGGGATCGAATCGAAGGATTAGCGCAAGACAGAGGTTGGTCTTTCTATTCCTCTCTATCTGTAATTCATAAAGGAAATACAAAAGTAGTTTTTCTCTGTTTGTTTCTAAGGCAGCTGTCACACCTTAGTGGGATAGAGCAGTTCTAAATAGACACTTTTCCCTGTAACATTCACGCTGGAATCTTCTTCAATTTTTATCTTTGACTTGATACTCTTTGACCCTGATACTCTTTGACCATGCTGCCCTATCCTCATATGTTTACCTGGCTGCTTTTACTTTTACTGTGCAGTAACTTTTTGTTGTAAATTTATCATAGTAAATCAGTCATTGTCTCCAACCATTCTGCATCAAGTAACTTTACATTCATCATTCTCCTATAGATCTCGTCAGCTTCAGTATACTTGGCAAAATTGGGCTTGGTGAGGAATAAATGTTTTATCTCATGCTCAAGGAAAAACAAGTTCTCAAATGTGTTGTACAAAACTTTGCCTGTTGGCAGGGATTTTATGGATGAAGTGCTTGCTTGTTCCTTAGCCAACTATTTGAGTTTTTTATCATAGTCCAACCATGGGCAGACCTTTCTCCCTCAAAATTTGGAATTTAGCCATGAACCTATCAATGGCTATCTGCATGTTGTGGCACTTTTCCTCTAAGTTAAGGATAAGGTTCCTTTTGGAATGGACCTTCCTTATTTCCAAAATGGTCTCTGTTCTATCTTCTATATTGAGTTCTTGGAGCTCATACGTATTTTTGCTATTGAGGAAGTGGATGAGTCTATTGACATCCTCAGACATCTCTCCTAATTCTTCTTTGACCTTTTGGATAGCTTCTGTAGCTATCTTTACTAACTTTGTCTGCTAAAAAATAACTTGAATTGATGGAAAAATATCCTTGCTGAAGTTAATGATATTGACCCATAACATCTCCTTGGTTTGCCCAAGAGGTTTCTCTAGTGTTAAGTCTTTCTCTAAGATTTTGATACTTTCACTCATTCTTTGGGCCTTTTGGGCTCCTTTTGTTTAAGTTGGGAAAGTTTGTAGTCAGTTTCCAAACTTGCCACCTTTTCTCTCAATATGTTCATTTCTGTAGCCTGGGTAGACATCTCTTCCATGGCTTTAACCAATTATGTTGCTTTCTCTCTTGATGCACTTGTTGTTGTAGATTCTACTGTGACTGGCAATGTTGTGGCAAGTGGAGCTGTAGGTGCCAATGAAGCTGCCAATGTAGAAGGGACTGTTGTGGATACTGTAGGGATGACATCTTTGATAGTTGTGGGTATGTCACTTGGCTTCAATTGAATTAAAGCGTCCAACTCATTTTTTGTCTCCTTTAATTGATCATTTAGCTTTAGGACCAAGTCCATCAACTCCTCATTTCTAGTTTGGCCCTCTATGACTTCTAGAGTTTGAGGATGTTGTAGCTAGGTATTTTTAATTGCCTCTTAAGTGTAGAAATATCGTCATTTTTCTTCTTTATAAGCTTCTTTGTAGCTTTTATATCCTTGGGATTGTGTCCCAATTCAATCACTAAGTCCTCTAAGGACTTGATCCTTGTATCCTTGGCCTGTGAGGAGGCCTTCTCTAACTGAAATTGTGCAGAAATGTTGTTCAAAGAGTTTTGTAGTTGATGAGAAGTTATGGCTTTACCTGTCAGGGTGGATTATATCATCTCTCCAGACTGTTTGTGTAGTTAAATCTAGTCTATGGGATGAATATCCCTGACTAATACTTTAAAGTCAACCTTTTTCAAATCATATGTGGTCCTGGGCTACTCAGCTGTAGGCTTGATGAAAGACATCTGCAACTTCCCTTATTTAATGTAAAAGTATGACATTAACCTTGTTTGATTGGTGGGAGTAAGCTTCAGGTACTGAGCATATGTTTGGGCCTTAGGCCTCTCATTTCTTGCTTTGATTTCCTTGTATCTCTCCTTTATGTCCTGGTCTCTGTCGACAGGTTTGTTGAATGAAGACACTTCCACACTAAGCTTCCTTTCCAACATCTGAGTCTGTGATGTGGAAGGCTCTTGCATGCCTTCAGATGGAGTGGTAGGCCTGCTTCTGTTTACCTCTGTATTAGTTACCTGTGTCGAATCTTCTGTGTATTCTTGTTCAGAGGGTGGATTGAGTCTTTGCCTCTTGCTTGTTTCCTATTGCAAATTTGAGGTGTCCATCCCTGATGTGGAAGCTCCCTCTCTGTTTATTTTTGGAATTTTCTCCTCATTCTGAGGGATCTGTGTGATTGGAGGGGTACTCATGGTTCTTTCTTTCTCTTCTGGTACCTGCAGAAAAGAGTTGTCATCAAGCTGCTTTTCTAAATCAATTAGAGCATTTTCTACATCTACTCTGGTGTTGTCTTGGTCTACTAGGGTACCTTCCACCCATTCTGTTTGGTTGGCATATGCCTCTATTTATGGTATGGGGTGGTGGATGAAGGGTCCTAGCTTGACCTTTTGCCTTTTCTTGGTAATGAATTCCAAAGGGTCATATCTGCATACAAAACTCCTTTGGAATTTCATTCTTTACAAGATTAGGTCTGCCTCTTTCCCTGCCTCTCTGGAATTGCATATGAAGTGACCTAATTGATCTTTGATTTTGAAATAGGCCTTTTTCTTGGGATTGACAAAGTTGACTTCATCTGCATTGATGATTTGTCTGTAATACCCTAAGGTAAACAACCTCATGGGGAGGTATCTTGGCAATTTATATGGTGCAAGAATGCAACCATATATTCGTATTTCTGTATGGTTCTGATAAAGGTACCAATCACCCACTTTGGTTTTCTTGGAAAATTGGAGGACTCTCTTTATTTCTGAGCTTATCCTAGGTGGAGGATTCCCAGTGAGCATGGTCATGACTGGATGCACAAAAGAATCTATAAAGTCTGAGTAGGTATGTGGTGATCCAAACTCATGGAAAAGTGGGGTCCAAGAAAGAACAAATCTAGGTTGGCCCCTGGTGTCAAGCTTTTGAAGGGTAAAAGGAAACTTCTCTAGATGATAATACATAAATAGAGGTATAACACAGAGGAGTATTTGAACACCCTCTCATTTCCCATTCTTGTGAACTGCTCATGCATTATGTCAGTTATGAATGTGACAAAGTCATATATGGTTGCAGGAGGTTGTCCTGGGGTATAGATGGACATGAAAGAAAGAATAATTTCATCAATGTACTCACTTGTGGTGTAACCCAACACACATGATATCATAGCTACAATGTTCTATACACATGGAGAGAAAATGGATGATACATATGGAGGGGAGTCCTTGGGGATGTGTTTTTCCTCTTTGATGAAGGTTTGGAATAGCTGGGCCAATTTTGCAGGGCTTAGCTTAGGATACTAGTCCAATAGGTCTCCAATTGAGAGGGGAGTTAGGTTTGGCCCTGGTTGGAGTTGCAGCATTTCATTAATGGATTCAACTATGATAGTAAAAAGGACCTTCTGGTCATGAGACATTATGGTTCTATGGCTGGGGACGTAGCATGCATAGCACATATGAACAATCTCTGGAAAGATGTGGACTTGGGGGAACTGGTATTTGGGAAAATTTGACTCCCAAAGGCCAATCTCATCTGCATGGTTAAGGTATTTGTCCCTACTTTGGCAATGTACTTTGAGCAGGGGCTCTAGGGTAGTAGTGTCTTTTATCTGGAAGTCCCGGTCAACCAGGGGAAGGTGGTCCAGGTCTAAATGGGGAGTTGTAATTGGTCTAACGTCCATAGCGATTGGGGCAGCCATAATTCAGTTCTTGTGGATTTGAATTATGCTCAGGGGTTTCAGCAAAGGTTCTGTGGGATTTTTAGAGGTTTTTAGGTAAACGGAGGTCTTGCGGATGGTTATGATTCAGAGTGTTGAAATTAAAGTAAAAATTGATATTTTTAACTTAATTAACAGTGTTATGAGGGTGAATTTACTTGGAATTTGACAATGGAGTTGGTATTCTATGATTAAAAACATGAAATTGGGTGAAATTGACTGTAAATGGTGGTTGATGGCAGTTGCAGAGTTTTGTACAGTTCTGGAATGGATTGATGAATGACTTGGGTTGTCTGCAGTGTTTGTGAAGCAATGGTGGAGATTTTTGAGAAAATTTGATGTTTGCAGGGGTTCCAACGGCTTTCTGAGTTCTCAATAGAAAATGCGCGAAAAGGGTGAAAAGAGGGGTAATTGGGCTTATATAGAAAAACATTAATTTTGGCGGGTTCATTGATTGATGAATAGTGACGGTTTTCTGTTAAATGGGGGAAATGGTTTTGGAGGGCCATCGCATCGCCTTTGTGGTGTGGGCGGTATTTGGGAGGGGTCGCCCGATTCCATTCATTGTTTGACACATAGCATCAGGGGTCAGGAGGAAAACCACCTTATCGAGCGAGTAAAGGACAGACATCGGGCGCGGGCGATATGACTATGGGCCGTTAGATGTGGGGA
Source organism: Pinus tabuliformis (assembly GCA_031772625.1). Lineage (NCBI taxonomy): Eukaryota > Viridiplantae > Streptophyta > Pinopsida > Pinales > Pinaceae > Pinus > Pinus tabuliformis. Next base: position 1,278,696,756 of record CM062809.1, read on the forward strand.
AGGGACGATCAATGGTGGTCGGGCGATGGAGCTGCACGGCGATTTACTCAAAAAGCTTTTTGGGGGGCCCACGGGTCTAATCACCGGCAGTATAGGATTAGATTAAAGCTTAATCTCGTCGAGGGTGCTTTAATATGGGATTAAGGATTGTGGGCGAGTTTTTTAATATATTTTGTGGGATATGGGGCAATCAAATAGTTTATATATAAACTAAGGGGTGGGATTATTTATATAAAGGAGTTAAACATATACGGGCTAATGGGTCTTTCAGGAATTTTATATATTTAATAAAAATTTAATATGGGGTGAAATGACTGGAAGGGGTATTGTACTTAGGTATACAAAACATTATGTGCTTTCCATACACTTAGTACTTAGGATAAATGTATTTTGATGGTTTTTTTGCATAAAATATGTTTATCATGGGGTTTTCCTAGGCAAAAAAAAATTAACCTTAGGAAAAGGGGTTTTGTGAGAGGGATGAATAAATTGCAAGGGAATTTAACACCTTTGCTTCTTAAGTCATCAAGCCGAGGGTCCAGTCCCACCAGAAGTCAGAGAAATGCTCTGAGCCTCTTTGACTTAAGAACTATAGGTATTAATATTTTTATTATGAAAGGGAAATTAGTGAAGTGAAGGAGTGAAATAAATGAGGGGGTGTTAAATAAACCATATTGTGAACCATTGTTTTTAGTTTGTCCACTACTTATGAATTTTTGAAAATTGCATTTAAGACAATGACATAAGTGCTTCTGCATAATCACATGATATTTTTGCAAACTTTCTACTACTTACCCACTTACTCATCCTACCATTTTTTCTTCACTATATTTTGGTGCATTTAGGCTAGAAAACCCTTATCAATCTTTTATTTTCTTTACAAAATAAACTATCTAATTCTAACCTTATATCATCCAAGGGCTCTGATTAAGCTGATGACCTCCTTTTATTCACTCTACCTATCTAATGATCTGTCAAGATTACATTGTTTGGTCAGATTTTATTCTCTAGCTATAAACATAAAATTCAAAGCATGGTATAATCATGATTATATAGTTTGCTTACCATGGATTGTGGCATGAGTGATAAGCTGCACACAATCATTATTATGCATAAAAGTAAATAGCAATGGCATTTTGACTTGCACACTTTCATGGTCTCTTTTTGTCTTTTGGGGTTCATATATCTTCATTTTTTGACCTTTTCATTCTTATTGTCCTTTGATTATTCTTTTAGGACATACCCTCTTTACAATTGTTTATTTTTTAATATGGAAAACATTTGCAGAAAACAAAGGTATGTACAATATTACAAGGTTTCACCATAGTCATTCAAAATTATGATTCCTATTGGTATAGGAACCTAACAAACTCTACATTCCCCCACACTAGAGGTTTTGTATGTCCTCATACAACTCAACATTGTCATTCTCCTGTACCTTCTTGATATCACATTCAAGATTCACTTTCTTCTTCTTTCTGGCAGCCACAACCATTCTTGGTTTCTCCATGAGGATGTTATACTTTAGGTTGATTATTTCTCTTTGCATTGCCATGTTTTATTTCTTCAACCTCTTGTTCTTTTTGTACCATAGACTTAAGTGAATAAGAAGGTTCTCACTTTTGATTTTCATTTTTGAGGTATCTATTTAATGTTTCTAGCTCAAAGATTTATTACTTCAAAACATAAGATGCAGAAGGTTCTTGTGGCTCATTAAACTAGTTACTTCCTTCTCCTCGACTCTGGATTGATACTTTGGTTGTTGACTCCTTTCTCTCTAATGATTCTATGTAATCATAAATTTCTTGTTGAACAAGATCAATGCCTGGGCTTTGTACTGGAATTCTTGGAGGTGAACTGAAGGGAGATGGTGACACCCTTGGTGACAGTCTCCATGACTTTCCTGGAGAGTCCTCAAGATCTTCAGTTTGTTCTTTTGACTCAAGATTGATATATTCTGAAACTCTTGAGGCTGCTTTTTGTACTGTGTTCAATCTAGTACTTCTTCTTAGACCTGTGGTTGGCAATCCTTGAGTTTTATTCTTTTTATCTTTTGGATTTTCTTTCTTGGTTTGGGATAAAACCTCTGTTTCCTTGCCGACTTTCTTTCTTCTAAAATTCCCTTTTTTCATTTTCTGCAAAATATCTACAATGGATAGTTCATCCCCTAATAATTCTTGTTGGGACTGGGGTTCCTGTTCTTTTATTGTTTCCATTTTTCTCTTCCTTCCCCTGAGGGTTCTACTACCACTTGGTTATTCAAGGGTTTTCTCTTCAAAATGATTTCTTACTAGAAAATTTTCCTAATTGTCACTTATGCTTTGAAGATGAAACGCAATCAATATTTTTATCAATCCATGATGGTACATTGTATTTTCTATAGACTGGATTTTGTTTTGAACAGTCACTGACATTTTCTTAAGGCTATGCAAGAGAAGGTATGGAAGATTCATTTTTTGTTCTTCAAGGAAATTCATCATTATCCTAATGTGATAGAAAAACATGCATCCAAATCGTCCTTCGCAAGTAATAAATTTTTGAAGTACAAGGAGCAAATTTCTCCATTTACTTTTAAGGGTTGAACTAGGAATACCTTTTCTAAAGATGGTAGTGTCCATGTTTGGGTTCTTCAAGAAGATTTTCCAATCTTCCCCTTTGATTCCTCTGTTTTTGAACCACTTCTCTCCACTTCTAGGCAATTTGGTGGCTTCTGCAATCAGGGACTCTGTTACTGCGAACTTGACATCACCTATTTCAACCTCTGTTCCATCAAAATATCGTGCAAAATTTTTTGTTACATCCTTGTGGAAACCATCAAAATTTTCTATGAATTTTAACCACTATACTTTCTGTAACAATTTCCTGGTCTGAGGGTATCCTTCCAATAACTCCTTTCTTGTTGGTTCTGTTTGGACAATAACGCCCATGGTGAGAGATGTTTTGTCTTAAAGAGTTGTTTACTTGATAGGGGAAAATGGTGTTGGTAGGGTTTCGTTCTATGATGGAGAGAGATGGAGAGTCTGTATGAATTTGAAGAAATGAGAGAACGAGTGAATTATAATAAAGGCTTGCAGAAATGACTTAGCCATTGGAACGCATTCAAATCAATGATTCGACGATCAATTCGATGGATTCGAAATGGGGACAAGACAGGAGTTAAAATGGTGGACTATAATGGTTTTGACAAGCGACTATCACCCATGATTTGTAATGATTTCATTTTATTTCGGTAGTGCTATGTCCACATAATTCATATATGCAATATATTAACCCTTATTGTAAGATTAAAGTGTCACATACCTTCGACTCATTTGCTAACCTTTATTTGTCCTTTGATATATTCTATAGGTACTTTGCACTTAAAAGGAGTCAATTATTCTTCAATTTGAGCCACCTAGTGTTCTTGTCAAATTGGCTAGATAAATCTTATTATAGCTGCAGAAACTTGTCCAAGCTGCAGAAAGTCACTAATTATGTAGCTGAGAGAATTTTTTTAAAAGAAAACGATACTTAGGAAAAGGGAATTTTCTTTTTGGAAGAAATGGTAAAGAGAAAAAAGTTAAGGTGCCAAAAAGAGTTGTTTTCACTTTAACTTTTTGGTATAAAAATGCCAACAACTTGTTGGTTTTCGTGTTTATACATTATTATTGTTATATATATATATATATATATATATATATATATATATATATATATATATATATATATATATATATAGATATATATATATCTATTAGGATATTCCGACACATAGGAAATAGTTAAGTATAACTTGGTCTAGTATAGAGTTAGGTAAAGTGTGTTTCTTTACTATGTACATTTTGTAACTTACAATCTGATGGTCACGATATGTAGTGATCCAACGGTTCATTCTCTCCTTGGTATTATTGACACTTGATCCGTGGATTAACACCCGATTGGTCCATGATCACTATTTAAAGAGCATGGAGGGTCATTTGTAGGTTAACCGTGCATGAGAGAAGCTTATGTAAATTTTCATTCTTTTATTAATAAATTTCCTGAAGTGGCCACGTTGGCTCAGGTCGTGGACTGTTTCCCTCTTTGAGGGTTTTAACCACGTCAAAAGTACTGGTGTATTGATCTATGATATGTTGTGAGTGGTGTCCTTTGGTGTTCTGTCTGAGGAACTTACCTTGTAAATTCCTACATGGTATCAGAGCTATTTGAGCGCCGTTTAAGTTGGTGATCCAAATCTGAAGCCGATAGAACTGCATCCGACTACCGTTTCCTAGATCTATTGTTTCTGACTACTTTCGGGTCGAGAGGAATAATCTGTTGTGTTGGGAGCATCTGTTCTAGTGAGGAACCCCTTTCGTTTCACGCGAAAAGGTTTCTGGTAGCCCTAGCTGCATCATTTTTAAGATCTGGAGGTATACAGTGTTTATTTGCAGTTTACAGTTATTTTCTCTCTGTTTATTTCGGTTTCGGTTTATTTAGCCTTTTTTATTACCGGATCTATACCTTTCATTTCTGTGTATGCTCTTTGCCCCATGACTCTGTGCGATCTGGGCAAATCAGAAACAGAAAGGAAGGATTTTACTCATGCGTATGCTCTTTTCCGCTGTGCCTTAGTGGGATCTCGGAAAATCAGAAACATTGAGGAAAATATTTAGTTTCTGGCTAAAGCTAAGTTCGAGTTGTAAGGTTCATTTTTGAAAATATTTAGTTTCCCGCTAAAGCTAACTTCGAGCAACAAGGTTTGTCTTTTTTTGTATGTCCATGTTGGGTTTTGTGTTTTTTGTTTTGTAGGGAAAAAGAGCTTTCTCAAAGCAAGCACGCAACCCAAAGCTCCCCCCCCCATCTTTCTCTCTCTCAAACTTTTTGTATAGCTCACTTGGTCCAAAGCTAATTTATGAGAGTAGAGGTCTTGAGTTCAAGTCTCCTTTTTGTGGGGGCGGATTTTTCATTTCCGCACATTCCCACACTTCGTCGACATCTTCATCAAATTTTCTTCAAAAAGCCATAACTTCTTCATCCGGAAGCTGTTTTCAGAACCGTTTTTTTGAAGAAGCCTAATTTTTCAAGATCTTTCCATTGGAACACTTAGTTTCAGCATATATAGCTTTAGTTTCTGTTAAAATGGAAAGTCCATGCCAAGTTATTCTTGACAGCACCAACTACTTCCAATGGTGGTCCTACATTGTGGATTTACTTAGAAGTAAAGGTCTCTACAGAATAGCCACAGGCCAAGAAACCAAACCGAAAGATGAAGATAAGGCAGCTAAATGGGCAAATAGGCAAGATCAAGCATGTGGGTTGATAGGGATGTCTATTTCTCCAAATCTTAGATTCCATATTGCAGAACTTGATACTCCTGATGAAGCATTGAAACAGATTACTAACGTTTTTGGAATCAAAAATGAACTTAGAGCCCATCAACTTGAAAATGAATTGCTTACATTGGACCCCAATAATTTTTCTTGCATTGAAGATTTTTTGTCCAAGTTCAAGACCCTTAGAATTCTCTTGGAAGGTGTTAAGGTTACGAAAGAAGATAGTAACCTTATCTATTCCATTCTTATTAAGTTGGGACCAGCCTACTCTATGTTTGTTTCCACCTTCCATTCTACAAGAGAAGCCTTCATTTCTCAAGGACAAGACTACAAGTCCCCTTCCTTTGATTCTTTTTGTGATTCTTTAATAAGAGAACAAGAAAAACTCTTACACCTTGGTCTTCTTAATCTTGGAAACTCTTCCAAGAAAGCGTTAGCCGCCCAGCAGCAACCAAATCCAAATAATCCTAAGAAGTTGTATCCTAAAAGGAATGGTCCTAAACCAAACAAGGGTCCTAAGCAATTTTAGCCTCAAAATGAAAAATCATTTCAACAAAATGATAAGAAAAATAAAAACAAAGGGAAGAAGACTGATAGACATTGCAACTTTTGTAATCGAGATGGCCACTTAGAATCCAAATGCTTTAGGAAGATGGAAGCCTTGGAAACAGCAATGAAGAAGCATAACATCCATTTGGAGCACTCTTCAACTTCAACTTCATCTTCAGGAATGGCACTTTCTGCATGTGGTTGTCAAGAATCTCGGTCTGGCTATGCACCAAATGTATCTTCTTCTTCTCATTCTGATGAGTGGCTCATTGATTCTGGAGCTTCTTATCACATGGCCAAAAACAAAGCCATGTTTTCTTCTTTAAATGATTGTAACACCAAAAATATATATGTTGGTGATGATAGATCTCTTAGTGTTGTAGGGACTAGAACTGTTCATATAGACAATGGTCAGTTTAATGATGTATTATGTGTTCCAACCTTATCCTGCAACCTTCTATCTGTATATCAGATAACTCATTCAGGTGAAGGTAAAATCGTTGAATTTTCACCTCACGATGTTGTAATTAAGGACCTAAGAGATCCTAGACAGATTTTAGCTACTGGCATTGCTGATGATTCTACAAGGTTGTATAAGTTTCACAACTTTGGGTCATCAAATCTTCCCTCAGTATTTGTTGCTCATAATGATGAAGTGAGAAAACTTTGGCATGAGCGATTTGGGCACTTAAACTATCGCTCTCTTCAGAATCTATGTAAAGAAAATATGGTGACCGGTCTTCCAATGGTATCTTGCAGAGATGGTGTTTGTTCCAGATGTGTACTCGGAAAACATCATCAGACAGTTTTGAAAAACGTGCCTCTTGGCACGCCTCAGCCCCTTTACAGCTTGTGCATAGTGATTTATGTGGTCCACTTCCAGTTGTTTCCTTCTCTGGCTACAAATATTTCTTAACTTTCATTGATGATTTCTCCAGATGCACTTGGGTATACTTCTTAAAACTCAAGAGTGAAGTATTTAACATGTTCTTGGCCTTTAAGGCCTTTGTTGAAAAACAATCTGGACATCAAATTCTTAAGCTAAGATTTGATAATGGTGGAGAATATGCTAAAAACAACTTCATCAACTTTTGTACTGAGCGTGGAATTCAAATGCAACATATTGTTCCATATACTCCACAAAAAAATGGTGTAGCTGAAAGGAAGAATCGCACCTTAAAGGAAATGGCTAATTGTATGCTTCAATCTAAAGGACTTAGTCTTAATTATTGGGCAGAAGCAATTAACTGTGCAAATTACATAATAAATCGCACTCCTACTAAGGTTTTAAAGAATATCACTCCAGAAGAAGCATGAAGCTCAATTAAACCAGATGTGAGTCACTTTCGTGTTTTTGGAAGTGAAGCATGGGCCCATATTCCCGATGAGAAACATAAAGCTTTAGAACCTAAGAGTGAAAAATGTATTTTTGTTGGATATTCTGAAGATGTCAAAGGATATAGACTTATTCCACTTAAGTCCAAAAATGTTATCATTAGAAGAGATGTAAAGTTTGCTGAAAATATATCGACCTACGAGCCTAGTTCGGCGGATGTGCCACCTCTCCCTATCTCTTCTACTTTTGAAAATATTTCTTCTTCAGATGATGAAAGCGAGGATGAAAATCCTCCCCCACCTTCTCAAGATCCTCCTTCAGCTCCTCAGATTCCAAAATGGGTCCATGCTACTCGGGATGCAGCAGGTGATCTTGTCGGTGATCCTACAGATCAGCGACGTACACGTTCTCAGTTTGATAGAGCCTCTTCTTTACTGGCTCAAGCTTTAGTGAATTATGATCCTGACACCTTTGCAAAAGCTTCAGGCCATCCAGATTGGGAAGCAGCTATGAATGAAGAATATCATTCATTATTGGCAAATGATACATGGGATCTTGTTCCTCTACCAAAGGGACGAAAACTTGTTAGATGCAAATGGGTTTACAGAACCAAGTATGGACCAGATGGAAAAGTTGATTAACATAAAGCTCGTCTTGTTGCTAAGGGTTTTTCACAAGTTGAAGGAATTGACTACACTGAAACCTTCTCCCCTGTTGCCAAATTGAACTCTATCCGCCTTGTTCTTTCCCTTGTTGCCTCTTTCAAATGGGAAGTCCATCAGATGGATGTTAAATCTGCCTTCTTGCATGGGGACTTGCATGAAGAAATCTATATGGAACAACCTATTGGATTTATACAAACAGACTCCAGCCTTGTATGTCGGCTTAAGAAATCCCTTTATGGTCTCAAGCAAGCTCCTCGAGCTTGGTATGCCAAACTGGATAACTTTCTTTTAGAAAATGGCTTTTCTAGGTGTCATTCTGACAATACTGTCTACACCAAGAAAGTGGGCAAGTCTCTTATCATTCTTGTTCTTTATGTTGATGATCTTATCCTGACTGGGAGTGATCCCAACCTTATAAACCATGTGAAGTCTAGCCTTAAAAGGAAGTTTGAAATGACAGACTTAGGACACTTACATTATTTTCTTGGTCTTTAAGTCTTGCAATCCAAGGAAGGTATTTCCCTTTCCCAGTCCAAGTATGCCTGTGATATTCTACGCCATTTTCACATGGAAGACTGTAAGCCAGCCCCTTCTCCCTTTCAATCTGGAGTCAAACGTTTAGTCACTTGTACTTCTCCTGAAGTTGATGCTACCTTATACCATCAACTTGTAGGAAAACTTTTGTATCTAACCCATACTCGTCATGACCTTTCCTTTGTTGTTGGCCTTGTTTCTCGGTTTATGCAAAACCCACGTGAAAGTCATTGGAAAGAAGCTAAAAGAATACTTCGTTATGTTCGATGTATAGTTCCGTTTGGGATTCATTACAGTGCTGAAGCATCTCCTCTATTGGTTGGTTTCACTGATTCCGATTGGGCTAGTGACCCTGATGATCGGAAGTCTACTGCAGGTTATGTGTTCACTCTTGGTTCAAGACCTATTAGATGGGCTTGCAAGAAACAAGGTGCCATTTCTCTTTCTTCAGCAGAAGCAGAGTATCGTGGTGCCATAGAAGCTAGTAAGGAAGCCTTGTGGCTTCGTCGGATCCTGTCAGAGTTTGGCTTTCAGCAGCAGCATCCGACTACACTTTGGTGTGATAATCAAAGTTCCATTCAACTATGCAAAGATCTAGTCCAACATCAGCGTAGCAAACACATTGAACTGCACATGCACTTCATCAGAAAGCTCATCCACGACCATGTTCTTGAAGTGCAATATTGTTCAACAGATGATCAAGTTGCAGACATCTTTACAAAGGCTCTCACAGAGGTGAAGTTCACTAAACTTCAATTTATGGTTGGAGTTCAGTAAGTTATACTAAGGGGGGATAGGCTCTAGTGCCTCCTTCCTTCTCCTATTGTGTCATATTTGTAAATCCTTCAATCCTATCCCAAGTTGTTCTTAAGGGGGGATGTTAGGATATTCCGACACATAGGAAATAGTTAAGTATAACTTGGTCTAGTATAGAGTTAGGTAAAGTGTGTTTCTTTACTATCTACATTTTGTAACTTACAATCCAACGGTCACGATATGTAGTGATCTGACGGTTCATTCTCTCCTCGGTATTATCGACACTTGATCCGTGGCTTGACACCCGATTGGTCCATGATCTCTATTTAAAGAGCATGGAGGGTCATTTGTAGGTTAACCGTGCATGAGAGAAGCTTATGTAAATTTTCATTCTTTTATTAATAAATTTCCTGAAGTGGCCGCGTTGGCTCAGGTCGTGGATTGTTTCCCTCTTTGAGGGTTTTAACCACGTCAAAAGTACTGGTGTATTGATCTGTGATCTGTTGTGAGCGGTGTCCTTTGGTGTTCTATCTGAGGAACTTACCCTGTAAATTCCTACAATATATATATATAGATATAGATATAGATATAGATATAGATATAGATATATATATATATATATATATATATATATATATATATATATATATATATATATATATATATATATATATTATTTTTTTTTAATAGAGAAAAATAAAATTTCTAAGGTGGAAAAGAAGAAGAATTCTTCTCAACTATCTTTAATTCTGATTGTCTTGGAAAATTTTGACAAATTCTTCTTTTGTCAATGGCTTCTGATAAAGTCTAAGTCGATGTCCATTCACTAAAAGAGGAATTTTTTCTACATCAATAATCCTGATTCTAACTGCACCATTGTCAAATACATTTTCAACTTCATAAGGTCCAAGACAGTGAGTTTGGAATTTTCCTTGGAAATTTTTAAACTTTGAATCAAAGAGTAATGCCCAATATCCTTGATGAAATTTCCTTTCTTTAATGTACTTGTCATGCCATCTGGATCTCTGTTGTTGAACTAGGTTGGTCCTCTGGAGGGATTTTTGTCTTATTTCATCAAGCTCATTGAGTTGTCCCATCCTTTGCTTTTGTGCTTCTAATAAATCAAGATCCAACTGGACTGTTGTTTTATAGGTCTGGATCTCCAACTCTATTGGAAGTAAAACCTACTTCCCATAAACAAGTTCATAGGGAGTATGTCATGTAGTACTTCTCCATGTAGTTCTATAAGCCCACAAAGCTTCTGGAAGCTTTTCTACCCAGTCCTTCCTATGTAAGTGTACAACCTTGGTAAGAATTTCTTCAATCACCTTGTTTGTAGACTCAACTTGTCCATTGGCTTGTGGATGGTATGGAGTGGACTTTAGATGCTTGATTTTGTACTTCTCCACAAGCTTCTGCACTAATCTGGATGTAAACTATGTTCCTTGATTTGTTACAATTTCTCTTGGAACACCAAAACGAGTGAAGATATCCTCAAAAATAAATGAAGCTACAACATTTTCAGTAGCAAAAGGAAGTGCTTTAGCTTCTACCCATTTAGTGACATGATCAGTACATACTAGAATATACCTTTTTTTCTTTTAAGATGGATTGATTAGACCAACAAAATCTAGTGCCCATTTTTCAAATGGTTCAATGAGTACCTGTGGCTGCAATGGCATTTCATTTGAAAGAGTAGGTTTGCCCATTCTCTGACAACTGTCACACCTTTTAACATATTCCTTGGTATCCTTCAAAATGGAAGGCCAATAATATCCTAAAAGTAGGACCTTATAAGAAGTTATTTTGTGAGAAAAATGTCCTCCACATGGTTCATCATGGCATGCTTTAAGTATTTCTAGTATCTCATCTTCTCGAACACATCTTCTGATGATGAGATATGGTCCTGTTTTGTATAATTCTTCATTTATCCATGAATAAGATGTGCTATTGTGAACTATCCTCCTATTTTCTCTTGGAGACAAATGAAATGGTATTTTCCCTGTAGCTAAATAGTTAGAAATATCTACATACCAAGGTGATTTAGTAGATACCGCAAAAAGATATTCATCAAGAAATTTATCCTCCACAGGTTGATCATTATTATCATTGTGAATTCTAGATAAAAAGTCTACAATTGTATTATGTTTTCTGGGTCTATCTAGAATGGTGATGTTGAATTCTTGTAACAATAAGAGCCATCTGGTTATTCTTCCATTAGTGATCGGTTTATTCATTAGGTATCTAATGGAAGAATGTCTGTGTGAATGAAAGTTTCATAGCCAGTTATATAATGTCTGAATTTGTTAATGGCATGAACTATAGCTAAAAACTCCTTCTCAGTTACAATATAATTTAGCTCTGTTGGAGTTAAATTGTTACTGGTGTAATATATTTCATAATGAGTAAGGTGTTTTTTCCCTAACACAGCTCCTAAGGCTGTATCTGAAGCATCAATTGATATATGGAAAGGAAATTTCCAATTAGGTCCTTTTAATATAGGCGCTTCAAAAAAAAACAATTTAAAAGTTTCAAAGGCAACTTGACAATCAAAATTCCAACTGAATTCGCAGTCTTTGGTAAGTAGTCTAAAGAGTGGAGATGCAAATTTTGTGAAGTTTTCTATAAATCTTCTATAATATCCAGTAAAACAAAGAAAAATCCTAACATCTCATTGACAGTTTGGCACTGATAATTTAGAAATGACCTCAACTTTAGATGAGTCTACCTTCATTCCAACTCCTGAAATATGGTGACCTAAAACAATTCCTCCATTAAACATCATAAAATGTTTCTCATGACTTAACGAAAGATTTGTTTCTTTACATCTTATTAAAACTTTTTCTAAATTTTCAAGTGCTTCATTAAAAAAATCTCCATAAACCGTGAAATCATCCATATACACTTCCACACAATCATGAATAAGATCAGAGAAAAATCCGAGGACTGCTTTTTGGAATGTTGCCGGAGCATTGCATAATCCAAAGGGAAGTACTTGCTAAGCATAAGTTCCCCATGGACAGGTAAATGTGGTTTTATCTTGATCTTAAGGTGCTACTTGAATTTGATTATATCCACTAAAATTGTCCAAAAATGAAAAATACTTTTTCCCTGCTAATGTGTCCAAGACTTGATCTATGGAAGGAAGTGGAAAGTGGTCTTTTAATTTTGCTTTATTCAATTCCCTGTAATCGATACATACTCTCAATTTACCATTTTCTTTGGAATGATTACTAGGGGTGAAACCCACTGACTCTCTGATATTGGATAGATGAAATTTACATTTAGCATCTTTTGTAATTCCTCTTTAACAATTTCTTTTAGATTTGGGTTCATTCTTCATTGTGGTTGTCTAACTGGTCTTTCACTTTGTTCAATGTAGATATGATGTATGCAAGTTTTAAGATCAATTCCTCTCATATCAATGTATTCCCAAGCATAAGTAGAAGAATGTTTTTGTAAAACTTCTACCAGTTGATTCTTTTGTAATTCCTCTAGGTTTTTATTAATATTCAAAGTTTTACCTGGAAAAAATTCTATTGAAGAATTCCCAAATTTCTCCATGGAGAGCAATGATAGTTGTCTAAATGAGAGATATTCGTTTCGAATATGATCATAATGTGAGGATGATTCATTATTTTCTAGTAGATTTAAAATTTGGTCCTCCTCTCTTACTTGTTCAGTAGTGAAAATAGGTTGTATATCATCATCATCATCTATCCATTCCTCATTCTCTATTTATATTGTTGTTTTTGCAGGTGGGTATAATGTAAATTTCTTTATATAATTTCCATTTGAGATAAACATGTCACCTGATCTACAACCGATGAAAGCATCAGTTATAGCTAACTAAGGTCTTCCTAGGATTAATGGATGTCCTCCTAGATTATTCTTCGGTGTTAAGACCATGAAATCAATAGGATATTCCCAAGAATCTAAAGATATACAAACATCTTCGAACAAACCATCATGTTTAATTATAGACGTATCTGCTAATTTTAATAGTGTTGGTGTGTATTGAAGGTTAGGAAGCCTAAGTGAATCCATAACTTATTTACTCATTATGTTTATGGATGCTCCTAGATCAATTGTTGTGTTTCGTATTTCAATTCCATTGATGTAAATTTTCACAATGGGGCTCCCTGGATCTAGATATTTTTGGATAGTCGTTTTCCCCATCATGATGTCTGCAATTTTCCCTACTAATTCAATTCTTTTTATGTCTTTTCTTTTTCTTCCTGATCTTTGAGTACTTAATTCCTTAATTGTTTTTACAAAGATTGGTATTTCTTTTATGGCTTGTAATAAAGGAATTTTTATATAGACAATTCTTAATTCATCCATCATATTATAATCAGGCAATCTGATTTGTTTTTCTACTCCTCCATCAATTTTTAAACATTCAAGAAAAGGTAGTCTAATGGATATCGACAGTTGTTCTATAATAGGAGTATTTATTGGAACATTTTCTATTTGATTATTCTCTTTCCGAGGGAGAGAGGTTTCTCCTTATTCAGATTGATTTTTGTGTTTTTGAAGATTTGTCCTTGCTTCCTGAATAACAACAGGGGGTTTTCTTTGCAATACTATTCCAAACCTTAATTGAACATTATTTAGATCTAATGGAGTTATTACATAGGCTTGAGGATTTTGTCCTTCAATATTGTAAACAGGTTGGTGTTGTGACATCTTATAATTGGGATTTGGAAGTGGTTGAGCAGGTACTTGATTTGACTTTTGTGCAAATGGTAGGGAGTGTTATCACTCAGGTTGTCCTTAAGCTCTGGAAAAGGATACGGCCAAGGTAACCACAGACCAACTTTGGACTGCAGGTTCTAGCCAACCTGCAATCAGAGAGGGCTCTCTCTTTAAGATTTAGCTTTGTTGAAAAGGATTTTAGGCTAGGTCTCGAGTTCAGAGGGTTTTTGTTTTGTTTTTGGTGGGAAGATTGATGTTTCAAGTAGAGAGGCAAAACATAGTCTGGAAGTTTCAAACCATTGGGCATGGAGTCAAGGAGGAGAACTGATGGTGCATTTCTTCGGTCACAAGAGAGGGAAAGTGGAGCAAGATAGCTGTACGTGAAACGAAATCTCAGGTTAAAATGATGGGAAAAATGCTAAGTGATGAGAGGCAGTTAAGAATCTCTCAATCAGCTTAACAGAGGAGGTAACAGAGCGCTACCTAGGGGCAGTAAAGAATCCCTAGATAATTGGCAAACACAGGTGAATTGGGGTAAACATGAGCCAGGAGAAATTCATATTCATAACCAATTCAATCAGAGGAAAACATAAAGAAATAGCAGAAATTGAGCATAGAGAGTATTTAAACTAATTCTAGGCTATTCTTTCTTTCTGCTATTTAGATAGTGGTAAACAACAAACAGAGGTAAGATGCACTTATTGCTTCAGGCTACAGCACAAGAATTCCATCTTCATATCTCCAAAAACATTCATTTACAACAGTCAGTTTGCTCTCCAAGCTTTCAACAATCTTTGATTATAGAAAAAACTCAGGTATACAATGTAAGTCTCTAGTGAAAATTCTCGATCAACCAACCCTTGAAACAATGTAGAGGGCAGTATATATAGGGCAAAACTATCTATAGAGTTCCTTTATTACATCTTGACCTAATCAGGTCTGAAAGAAAAATGATTACTTAACCTAATCCTATTTAGAAATAAATACAAAAATATCTCGGGCTGCGCTCAGGGCCGCCGTATCAAAACTGAGTAAACGATGCTGTCCTTGGTGGCTTTCTGCAGTGTTTTCTGAAATAAATGTGTATGGGTTTCTGCATCTCTGCTGTCTGTCTGCATTTAAAGCTTTAACTGTGATTTGAGGGCAAGGATGGGCTTACGCCTCCTGATTTGACTTTCTGGGGGGGCTCATAAATGTTCAGGTGCTTCGAGCCCCTAAAAAATCTTCGGCTGATACTCTTTGGCTTCTCTTATTCCTCTGATACCCTTTGGCAATAAACAGATGTTGTTTTGACGTGCTGTGGGTCTTAATCATAAATTAATGGCTGCTGCTCAGCCTCTGTTTCCTTCAAAACTGTTTTCTGGTCCTTCCGGCAAGCTTCGCGAAGAAAAATGGTTGATTCGGCGCCTTTTGGGCTTGCTGGGGGCTGCAGAATAAAAAGATTCCCCATTCAGGCCCAAAAAATCTAGCGAAATCGCTCATCAAAAATTGCCTCAAAATCTGATTCCGGGGCTCCGAAGTGCGATTTTTTGCCCTTCGCACCAAAAAGTGCTGATGACGTCAGCATGACGTGACATTGTACGGCGGGTGACATCAGCATGACGTCATCATGTACGAACGGTGACGTGGCATGACACGTGGCAAGGGGCCACGCAGGCAGATGACTCGACATGTGACTAGGCAGAGGGGGGTGACGTAAGCAGTGACGTCACCGGGTAGGAGGCAGTAAGTGGTTTGTGGCGCACCACCCTTGGGGGGCAAGTGGTTTTGTCAGAGGGGGCTCCGCCACAGCCCAGCGCTTGACGCGTGGCGGGAGGTATGGCGGTAATACCACCCATCTCCCAGACGCTAAAGCTCGAGCGTTTTGGAGATGGGACGGCCCGCCCACCGTCGATCTGCGGGGCGGACGATCAGACAGTTGGCGGGAAGGACGAGGCGACGGCTGGTTAGGGCGGGGAATATTCGCAGAATATTCCCTTTTAAATATAGCGCGCGGTGGGTTTAAACAATGGTTTATGCGGGTTACGGGGGTTATATGGGTTTAATATGCGCGGGTCAATGTATTTGTGCACAAAACTTTGGTTTAGGGGCAGAAAAAGGGAGTTTTTGAGGGTTTAGGGCTAGGGGAGAGGTTATTAATCTGGCCAGGTGTCAGATTAATCCCTGCTTGGACACGGAGGGGCTAAAAACAACCCCGGATGGACCGTTTTTCCCGGACTTATAAAAAATATGGCTATATTGCTAGGGAGGGGATATTGACATAGGGGAATTTTATATACAAATTTTTAATAGGGGAAAGGGGAAAACTAATAGGGAGCTATATAATACTGTTAGTAGTTAATATGAAGGTGACCAGCAAGCGCTAAGGTCAGGGATCTTAGGCTAAATTTGGGGAAAAGAACTTGTAGAGAACTGAGATCCTTGAGTGAAGCAGATCTTCACCAAGGCAACTGATATGGAGTATGATGAGACTTAAGAGGAATCAAGCAGATCTTGACCTCTTTGGGGAGTTAGTAAGTGACTTTGGGGAATTAGAAGAAGGGGGAGTTAGTGATGTCCAGCTCTGAGCTCTTCTGAATGAAAAACTGCCTGCACTGTGATCTGTAAAAATATAACACTTTGTACCACAAAATTGATCATAAATTATCATTCTGCAACCACACAGCTACCTACCCAGCCTACTCTCCTAACATTTTTTCTTCTTTTGAATTGGGTGCACTTAGACTTGAAAACCCAGATTTACAATTTTTCTTTTTGAATTTTTCCTATCTAAATCTACACTTATTTCTGCCAGGGCCCAGATTAAACAGTTGAGTCCCTTTGATTCTCTACCTATCTACAAATCTGCCAAGATTAAACTGTTTGGACAGATATCATTCTCTATATTCTAAAACAGGAAATTGAAACCTAGGGAGACCAAGATTAAACTGTTTGGACCTCCCTTAAATGAAAACTCTTCAAAACTAGAACAACTCATCAAAAATTGGAATCAGCAGTGGCATTTGGACTAGCACACTTCATGGCTTTCTTCTTTGGTCTCTTCTGGAAATATGGAACACTGTAGCTTGCAAAGTATGACATATTTGGTATGTAAAAATGTCGATCATGAAAAATGATACCCTGTTGCAACAGGAGGCTAACAGTGGCTCCACTTGGGGATGGCTTTTCCTTGTGAAAAGCCAAGAACAGCAGGTCAGATTGTCTTGATCTTCTGTGGTTGTTGTAGACTGGAAACATTTGTTCTGGCTGCTAAAAACATAATCTTTGGAACTATAAACAACCTCCTCCTCAACTGAATTACTGTGAACTGTACAACATCGCCTGCTTTCTTCTGCGTGCTTGATAATTATGTACAACATTGTTTGAGCATTATGCCTCTGAAAGTCATGGGCCAAAACTGATGTGTCTTCTCTGACTCTGGTCCTGAACAGTTACTGACTAATTTCTTCTTCCTTGTCAACACTCTTTTGGCTGAAGATTACACTCTGCAACAGCTTGCCTTTACCATGATATATTGTGATGTGTCTGTGCTATTCTTCGCTGTTGTGCTGAAATTAGTGCAGAGACAGGGCCTTTAAAACTGGAATACTTGTTTTGGTTCTGCCTTCCCAAATTTTTTGCTGCTCTTTGAACAATCGGCTTGCTTATAAAAATGACAACAAAGTGCTGATATATACAAATAAGACTGTACAAAGATATATACAAAACTGCATTGTGTCCCTTAAAAGGGATCATGGTAATGCTTCAGCGTACGGCCATTGACAGGGCCTTCTTCAGCAGAACAATCCTCTACAGATCTGAGAAAATAGGTGTTATTTCCCTGAACAGCAGAAATAACCAATGGACCTCTCCATAGAAAATCAAACTTGGCATGTTTGCCCTTGTCTTCCCTTCTTGAGTCCCATCTTAGAACTTTGTCACCAACATTGAAATCTTCAGCCTTAGCTCTCTTATCAAACATCTTTTTGAGCTTTTCTTGCACAATTTGAGCTATGTCATAAACTTGTTCTCTGGTTTGCTGCAGATGGATGGTCTGGTTGATTCTTCTTTGAATGTCATTCGGTTCAGCCTGAATCTCTTGTAACAGCTTGATAGTAGGAATGCCCAGGGATGAAGGAAATCTGGCCTCCATGCCATATACTAGCTCATAAGGGCTCATCCCAATTGATCTTTTGCTTGAAAGTCTGTCTGCCCATAGGGCATTTACCAGCTTTTTGTGCCAGTTCTTCTTGTTTTCTTCCAGCACTTTCTTTATGATGTTGATGAGGCTTTTGTTAGATGACTCGGCCAAGCCATTGCCTTGAGGGTAATAGGCTGTGGAGTGGCCCAAGGTAATATGAAATCTGTGGCAAAAATTGATCATCTTTTTGGACTTAAAGGCAGCGGCATTGTCAGTGATGATTTTCTCAGGGTAGCCAAATCTGGAAAGGATATTGCACTCGAGGAATTGGATAATGATGGTGTCATTGGCTTGTCTACAGGGAATGGCTTCAACCCACTTAGTGAAATAGTCGGTGGCTGTTAGGATCCATTTGTGCTGGCCTGAGGAAGAGGGATGGATTTCTCCAATGAAGTCAAGACCCCATTGTTGAAAAGGTTTTTCTGTGGAGATGGGTTTAAGGGGCAGGGGCAATAACTTTCTCTTGCCCTCAAAAATTTGGCATTTGTGACATGACATGGCAAACTTCTTTATGTCTGCAAAAAGAGAGAGCCAATAAAAACCAGCCCTTAGAATTTTATCAGCAGTGGACTTCCAATATAGATGTCCTCCACAGTCACCTGCGTGGTATTCTTTCATGACATTGTTAGTTTCATTCATGGTTAAACAATTAAGCAATATACCTTCATGATTTCTCCAAAATAATGCACCATCTATAACCCAAAACTTTAAAGCCTTCATTTTCAAAAATATTTTCTTGGTTCTGGACAATCCTGGGGGAGCACACAGGTTTAACAATACAAAGCATATATCAGCATGCCATGGGGATTGTAAAAAGATTTCACTGATCTGTGGAGTCGCCAGCTTCGGTTCATTGTCCAGCTGGTTAATCTCTAAGGCTTGAAAATTTGTCTCGGACATCAGTTTAGCTAAACCTTGTCCCTTTATCAGCTTGGTTGGTTTTATTTCTATGTCATATTCAAGGATGTTTGCAATCCACTTGCCTCTTTTGCCTTCTAATCCCTCTTGGGTCAATATGTCTTTTACAGCAGCATGTGGGACATAGGCAATCACGTGTGAATATAGTATGTACACTCTGAAATCCTTGATGGCCTTAACCAGTGCATAGGCCTGCTTTTCCATTATTGGGTACTTTAAAGGGGCGTCTCTTAAGGCTTGGCTGAAAAAAGCAATTGGTTTTTCAGCTCCCTGTTCATCCTTTTGCAAAAGGACAGCGGCTATGGTGTGATCAGATGCAAACGAAAATATGATAAAATCTTTATCAAACTGTGGGCTAGTTAGGACAGGGGTTTGTGTTAAGGCTGATTTGATATTCTCAAATGCTTGCTTGGTTTCAAGAGACCATTTTACCTTGGCATCCTTCTTTAACATGTTGCTTAACAATCTTATCAGCTCAGCTAGATTTGGAATAAATCTTCTCAAGAAGTTGATTTTCCCAAGGAATGCTTGTAGCTATTTAATGTTTCTTGGAAATGGTATTTGGAGGATGGCTTGTATTCTTTCGGGATCAATTCTGATCCCATCCTTTGATATGATGTGGCCAAGTAATTTGCCTTCTTCGAGGCCAAACAGAGACTTCTTGGGGTTCAAGGAAATGCCATATTTCCTACATGTCATGAAAATTTGCCTAAGATGCTTGAGGTGTTCTTCATCAGATTTTGAAAATGGGGTTAAGTCATCAAGGTAGACAACTAGGAAGTCATGTATTTCTTTGGCGAAAGCAATATCCATTTCTCGTTGAAAGGTAGCACCAGCGTTTTTAAGACCGAATGGCATCTTTACATACTTGAATGTTCCCCAGGGTGTAGTAAAAGCCGTTTTGTCTTGATCGTCTGGGTGAACAAGTATTTGGTTGAAACCTGAAAAACCATCTAGCAAAGAGATTCTAGATGATCCTACTACTCTTTGCAAGATGTGGTCCATTTTAGGCAAAGGGTAATGGTCCTTTAGGGAGACTTGATTTAAGTTTCTGAGGTCTACACAAAGTCTGATTTCACCTGTCTTTTTCCTCGTAGGAACAAGATTGGACACCCATTCAGAAAATCTGATAGGTGCTATGATGCCTGCTTCAAACATCCTCTTTACTTCCTTCTCAATCGGGGGAAGAAGCATAGGGTTAATTCTTCTAAGTTTCTGCTTGAAGGGTTTCTGGTTTGGTTTTAAAGGAATGGTGTGTTGGATCACCGAGGTGTCATAGGATTTCAGATCCTCATAGCTCCAAGCAAATACATCTTGGAACTCTTTGAATAAGTCAATATACTTGGGCTTTTGATCGGGTGGTAAGCTTTTGGACAGTTTGATCATTTTTGGCTTTTCCACCGTCCCAATGTTATGTTCCTCTATCTCAGTGTTTATGGGCTACAATTTTGGCTTTCTTGGCACGTCATTAGCATCAAACATATCTTCTAATGGGGTTAGGCCAGCAGGCAGAAAGTTATCCTTTAAGTCAATGATGTCTGCCTCTATTTTGGCTATATCTTCCAAGTGTATTTGTTTCAGCTGTTCTATGTTTTCTTTGTCAAAAATAGTTGGTTTCAGGATTTGCTTGACTATTGCAGCTGTTACATCTTGCTAAGTTTCATTTGTTTGGTGTTCCGTATCTGTCATAGCATCCATGTCGATGTTAATATTCGAAAATTCATGCTCAAGGGTGAGGAAATTGTTAATCTGGGCATCATTTTCGAATACTTGCCAATCTTTAACTTTATTTGGGACTGCGGGCCTATGTTTTATTTCAGCTGTAAAGTGATGGTTTGGGTCAAAAAGAAGCTTGCATGTACTAGCAAAAGTAGCTAGGTTGTGTGCATGAATGTTGTGATTTCTTGAAATCTTGTCAAGCTTGAATTCAGTGAATGCCTAGAGTATATTAGTAGCAGCGGTCCTATAGGCTCTCATTCTGTTGTCATTGGTTACAAAATTGCCTTTCATCTGTTGTATAATTAAATCAGAGTCTCCTAAAATAAAGACTTTTGCAGCTCCTAGAGCTTTGAGGAGTTTGAGGCCTAAAAGCAGAGCCTCATACTCTGCCATGTTATTTGTGCATTTGAAATTTAGTCTGTAGGCATGTCCTTCTGCATGGTTGTTATGTGTGTTGTGAATCCAGACACCTGCCCTTGCTCCTAACTTGTTGACAGAGCCATCAAACTCTAAATACCATGTGATTTCTCGCTTATGGTCAGTATCAAGAGATTGAGCTGTTTTAGGATTGGGCAAATTTAAAATTTCTGTTTGGGGAACTTCTTTTGGTAGGCTGGTTGCATCAATTGTTGTGACAGTTTCATGGGTATTTGCAACCGACTCTTCGTTGATGTGTGCTTTTTTCTCTAGAGTGAAGGGCTCATTATCAATTGAAACATTTGTATCATCATTAAACAAAATAAAAGAATCCATATCAGAGTGGATTGAGTAAATGGGAAAATTTTCAGGCTTGCTCTCACTACTTACCACATATTTCATGAGCGTTTCTCTATACAGTCTCTTTGGTTGCCCAAAGACTGAAATGGTGGCATAGGAAAGGTCTAATTGAAGGGATCCTTGGAGTTTTGCTCCCCATGATCTTGACAGGAGCATACCGTACTTTGGTGGAATGTCGGCAACCACTACATCCATGAGGATGGTCTTGTTGGGATATTGGACTAAGGAGACACACAATTCTTTGATGAGGCCTAAACATTTCACTTGACTTGAGTCAAACGAGTACAGATCTTTGTAAGGTCTTGTAACATCAAGATTCAGTTTTTCCATAACTGCTTTGGGCATAAGATTGTGCGATGCCCCTGAGTCAAACATAGCATTGTGCAAAACCTTATCATGTATATGCAAACTTACATAAAAGGGTGGGACAGGTCCATGTTTTGATTTTCCGTTAACTTCTGGGCCAAATAGCAGCTCTGGGGTGTCATCTAAAACATTTACATCATCCTTAACCTCTGGCATTTGAAGTGATTTTTGAATTTTCTGCCTATATACATCGTGTTTGGCCAATTCTGAGAGGGGGATAGATATTTTTAACTTAGCTATTTCTGCTTCTAAATTAAATGGTTTTTCCAGTGGAATCTTGGTGTTGATAATAGCAGTTTTTTCTGTTTGAGTTGAATTGTCTGCGTTTTGCTCTTGTTTATCAGCGTTATGGGAAGTTTTTGCTTACGGTTTTTCTACTTCAGGAAAGTTTTTTGGAACCCTGTTCGAGCTTTCTTTCGAGGAAGAAGGTGGCAAAGGCTGATCTTTGGAAGGCTGCATTTCTGTTATGTCTTCTATAGTGACTTGATGAGGGTTTGGAATAGGTATATCAGCTGGTTCTGTTATGATAGCCTTGCCCTTAGTCTTGCTGGGTTGTTTTCCTTCCTTTGTTTTACTAGGTTCGGGAATGTCAATGGTCCTAGTTCTCAGCTTATATTGTTTGTGTACTTCATACACAGCGGTATCATAACCTTGTTTAAAATCAAAAGACTCGCCAGACTTAGTCTGAAACTGATTGTAATCGGGTTCATTTTGGTCTTCTTGGGACAGGACAGTTTGGTGCTCACCCTTTAGATCCATTAAGTTCATGTGAGTGTCCTCTATGGGTTCACTAGATGTAGATCCTTCAACATAATTATCTTGGAAAGGGGGTCTTATATCATGGTCTTGGTTAGGCCTACCAGCATTTGTGTTCTGTGTTTTTCTAAAATTTGGGTTCCTTATGGTATTAGATTGTTGTCCTTCCCATGATGCTTTTCTCTCAACATTTTCTACTCTTTCTCCTAGCCTTTGCAGGCCACTGATGATAGCATCAAGCTTCTGATCAAAAGCTGAGGGTTCTTCCTTAAATGTGGTTCTTCTTTACATTCTAGCTCGGTTTCTTTTGGCAATTAAATTGGCTTCTACGCTAACAGCAACATTTTGCATGTCTACAAGGGTTTGAGGAGCTCTTTCTTTTAACTGGTATGCCATATCCAGGTCGAAACCATCGGGAAATTTGTACAAGGCCAGATCGGGTGGAGGCCTTAAGTTCTGTGGTATTGCGTTATATACATTATTGAATCTTGCACAGTACTCCAGAACAATCTCTTGAGGACCTCGTTTGATCGTATCATATTCAGCTAGTATGTGCAAGGGATATTTCTTTTTCTCCCATCTGTTGGTAAAGGATTGGTAAAGCTCATCTGGGGTGGTTATGGAATTTGCAGCAAGTGATCTGAACCAAGTTCTTACATCACCTGTCAAACTCTGAACAAAAATTCTCATTCTTACACTATCATCGTCTATCTCATAGTTTTCAAAATAGTCTTGCATCTTTTTGGTGTGCTGAAGGGCTGTGAAAGGACCGGTGGAATCAAAATATGTGATTTTAGATTGGTACTCTTGAGGTAAAGCCCCAGCATTAGCAGGTAATTGCAGGGGTGCATATCTATTAGCCATATTGGCAGGTACAAGTGGAACAACGGGGATAAGTGGAACAACTGGAGTAACGGGGATCACAGGGGTAACTGGAACACTGGAAACAATAGTAGTGCTAGTATGTGCAGTGAATTAAGGTGTGGAAGGAGTACTACATGATGTAGATGATGAACTGATGGAAATAGGGGTTGAACGGAACAAAACCTTGACAGGAGTCGGAATACTGCTAGGGTAAGTTGTTTCAGGGCTCAAATCAGCAAAATTTTCCTGTCTTTCTTGCTTCCTAATGATTTTGGGGATTATGTTAGGGTTTTCAAAAACAGTTGGAGGGTTGGGATCTGGATTTGACCTTGTATATCGTGGATTTTTCTTGGGAGCCAGCTTCTGAATTGTTTTTTGGGTAATTTTCCGGGGAATGTTTTTGTGATCAACAAGGGACTAATTAAAATATGAGACAACTCGTTTATAACTTAAAACTATCATGAAGATTGACTGAAGCAGCATTTATTTACTCCTGTTAATGCAAAGCAAAAAACAGTCTCAAAGGCTTCCTGGCTAACATTCAGGCTTCATCTGTAGTTTTAAGAGATAAACAGCAATTGGAAAGTTTGATTTATGGTCTCAGGAGAACTTTCTTACCTTCTTCGTGAAACTATCTGAGGAAGGTCCCCAGTGGATTCACCATTATGTTATCACTCAAGTTGTCCTTAAGCTCTGGAAAAGGATACAGCCGAGGTAACCACAGACCAACTTTGGACTGCAGGTTCTAGCCAACCTACAATCAGAGAGGGCTCTCTCTTTAAGATTTAGCTTTGTTGAAAAGGATTTTAGGCTAGGTCTCGAGTTCAAAGGGTTTTTGTTTTGTTTTTGGTGGGAAGATTGATGTTTCAAGTAGAGAGGCAAAACATAGTCTGGAAGTTTCAAACCATTGGGCATGGATTCAAGGAGGAGAACTGATGGTGCATTTCTTCGGTCACAAGAGAGGGAAAGTGGAGCAAGAAAATGTACGTGAAACGAAATCTCAGGTTAAAATGATGGGAAAAATGCTAAGTGATGAGAGGCAGTTAAGAATCTCTCAATCAGCTTAACAGAGGAGGTAACAGAGCGCTACCTAGGGGCAGTAAAGAATCCCTAGATAATTGGCAAACACAGGTGAATTGGGGTAAACATGAGCCAAGAGGAATTCATATTCATAACCAATTCAATCAGAGGAAAACATAAAGAAATAGCAGAAATTGAGCATAGAGAGTATTTAAACTAATTCTAGGCTATTCTTTCTTTCTGCTATTTAGATAGTGGTAAACAATAAACAGAGGTAAGATGCACTTATTGCTTCAGGCTGCAGCACAAGAATTCCATCTTCATATCTCCAAAAACATTCATTTACAACAGTCAGTTTGCTCTCCAAGCTTTCAACAATCTTTGATTATAGAAAAAACTCAGGTATACAATGCGAGTCTCTAGTGAAAATTCTCAATCAACCAACCCTTGAAACAATGTAGAGGGTGGTATATATAGGGAAAAACTATCTATAGAGTTCCTTTATTACATCTTGACCTAATCAGGTCTGAAAGAAAAATGATTACTTAACCTAATCCTATCTAGAAATAAATACAAAGATATCTCGGGCTGCGCTCAGGGCCGCCGTATCAAAACTGAGTAAATGATGTTGTCCTTGGTGGCTTTCTGCAGTGTTTTCTGAAATAAATGTGTATGGGTTTCTGCATCTCTACTATCTGCCTGCATTTAAAGCTTTAACTGTGATTTGAGGGCAAGGATGGGCTTACGCCTCCTGATTTGACTTTCTGGGGGGGCTCATAAATGTTCAGGTGCTTCGAGCCCCTAAAAAATCTTCGGCTGATACTCTTTGGCTTCTCTTATTCCTCTGATACTCTTTGGCAATAAACAGATGTTGTTCTGACGTGCTGTGGGTCTTAATCATAAATTAATGGCCGCTGCTCGGCCTCTGTTTCCTTCAAAACTGTTTTCTGGTCCTTCCGGCAAGCTTCGCGAAGAAAAATGGTTGATTCGGCGCCTTTTGGGCTTGCTGGGGGCTGCAGAATAAAAAGATTCCCTAAATATTCCCCATTCAGGCCCAAAAATCTAGCGATGAGGTGCAAACCGCTCATCAAAAACTGCCTCAGAATCTGATTCCGGTGCTCCGAAGTGCGATTTTTTGCCCTTCGCGCCAAAAAGTGCTGATGACGTCAGCATGACGTGACGTTGTATGGCAGGTGACGTCAGCGATGATGTCAGCATGATGACGTGGCAGGATGACGTCATCATGTACGAACAGTGACATGGCATGACACGTGGCAAGGGGCCACGCAGGCAGATGACTCGACATGTGACTGGGCAAAGGGGGGTGACGTAAGCGGTGACTGTGCAGGGGGTGACGTAAGCGGTGATGTCACCGGGCAGGAGGCAGTAAGTGGTTTTGTGGCGCACCACCTTTGGGGGGGAAGCAGTTTTGTCAGAGGGGGCTCCGCCACAGCCTAGCGCTTGACGCGTGGCAGGAGGTACGGCGGTAATACCACCCATCTCCCGGACGCTAAAGCTCGGGCGTTTTGGAGATGGGACGGCCCGCCCACCGTCGATCTGCGGGGCAGACGATTGGACGGCTGGTGAGAAGGACGAGGCGACGGCTGGTTAGGGTGGGGAATATGCGCAGAATATTCCATTTTAAATATAGCGCGCGGTGGGTTTAAACAATGGTTTATGCGGGTTACGGGGGTTATATGGGTTTAATACGCGCACGTCAATGTATTTGTGCACAAAACTTTGGTTTAGGGGCGGAAAAAGAGGGTTTTTGAGGGTTTAGGGCTAGGGGAGAGGTTATTAATCTGGCCAGGTGTCAGATTAATCCCTGCTTGGACACGGAGGGGCTAAAAATAGCCCCGGATGGACCGTTTTTTTTCCCAGACTTATAAAAAATATGGCTATATTGCCAGGGAGGGGATATTGACATAGGGGAATTTTATATACAAAGTTTTAATAGGGGAAAGGGGAAAACTGATAAGGAGCTATATAATACTGTTAGTAGTTAATATGAAGGTGACCAGCAAGCGCTAAGGTCAAGGATCTTAGGCTAAATTTGGGGAAAAGAACTTGTAGAGAACTGAGATCCTTGAGTGAAGCAGATCTTCACCAAGGCAACTGATATGGAGTATGATGAGACTTAAGAGGAATCAAGCAGATCTTGACCTCTTTGGGGAGTTAGTAAGTGACTTTGGGGAATTAGAAGAAGGGGGAGTTAGTGATGTCTAGCTCTGAGCTCTTCTGAATGAAAAACTGCCTGCACTGTGATCTGTAAAAATATAACACTTTGTACCACAAAATTGATCATAAATTATCATTCTGCAACCACACAGCTACCTAACCAGCCTACTCTCCTAACATTTTTTCTTCTTTTGAATTGGGTGCACTTAGACTTGCAAACCCAGATTTACAATTTTTTTTTTTGAATTTTTCCTATCTAAATCTACACTTATTTCTGCCAGGGCCCTGATTAAACAGTTGAGTCCCTTTGATTCTCTACCTATCTACAAATCTGCCAAGATTAAACTGTTTGGACAGATATCATTCTCTATATTCTAAAATAGGAAATTGAAACCTAGGGAGACCAAGATTAAACTGTTTGGACCTCCCTTAAATGAAAAATCTTCAAAACTGGAACAACTCATCAAAAATTGGAATCAGCAGTGGCATTTGGACTAGCACACTTCATGGCTTTCTTCTTTGGTCTCTTCTGGAAATATGGAACACTGCATCTTGCAAAGTATGACATATTTGGTATGTAAAAATGTCGATCATGAAAAATGATACCCTGTTGCAACAGGAAGCTAACAGGGAGAGCTGTGGATTTTGATTCTGAACTTGGACTTGAGGTAATTGATTGGCTTGAGGAATTTGATTATATTGGGCTAGGAATTGTGGTGGAAAATTAGGATAGGATGGTGAATATTGTTGATATTGAGCATAAGCCCCATAAAGATTTTCCCATCCTTGATTCGAATATTATGATTTTGGCTGAGCCCAAGGCTGCCAAGATGGATTCCAATTGTTTTGTGAAGACTGAGAAAATTGTTGTGATATAAAGCCTTGTGGTTGATTTGTTTGAGAGTTCTGCCATGGTCTCTTGGCAATAAAGTAAAGAGGGTCTACTTTTTCTGGTATTCCTTCATCATTAAATACATCCTTGAGACCTAGTAAAGAAGGAAAGTCCTTAGTATCATGGTTATCTGCACATATGGCACAAATTTCTATAGTTTTTTAATCTAAAGGACATTCTCTTAGAGCATGCTTCTTTCGACATCTAGGAAAGAAAATGGATAATACAACATTTTCAGATTTTTTCTTGTTTTGTATTTTAAGGGGGTCTATCTGTTCACTTAGACCCCCTAAAATATATGTCTTGAAAGTATCAAGCAATATTCCTAATTCTGCCCTATGGATTGTCCTGACTGCAGATTTATTGATTCTTGATAAGAGAGGGTCTCTAGGACCTTTTCCAACTCGTGCTTTACCCCTTGAGATATGTACACATAAATCACAGATATATGCAAATGGTAATTGAGAAATATCTTCTTTTCCTGTTAAGTTAAGGAGATCGATCCATTCATCTTTGATAGCTTTGAGTAGGAGGGCTTTCAAAGTTTCCTCATCCAAATTATCCATTTTTTCTCTTTTAATATTATAGACAAATATCTCGACTATGTATTCAAGATTCTCATCTTCTTTTTGTGTCATTTTGAAGACTTCGTCTTTAATGTTATGAGGCATACAATAATCTTTATATTTTTCTAAGAAAGCTTCTTTCATTTGTGCCCATGTCCTTATACAATTCGTCCCTAGACTCATGAACCACTTTAATGTTGAATCCTTTAAGGTAGCAGGGAACAATTTCAATTTTTGAGTATCATGTAGATAATCATATGATCTACATAATACTTCAAATTCGAAGAGAAATGTCTCTAGGTCTTCACTTCTTTTTCCATAGAAATTAGGAAGAATAGAAGGTGAAATATTTTTCATTGTGAGGGTTGTATCTTCATCAAAAATAGGAAATCCAAAAGGATCTTGATTTCCTCTACCTCTACCCCCCCCACCCCCCTTATTTCTATATCCACCTCCTCCTCTACCTCTTCCTCCTCCAATCCTATTTTCCTCACCATTGACATTGCGTACCTCACCTCCCCCTTCTTCAGCCATAACAGATGGTTCAAAACTAATGTAAGGTTCTTCTAATTCTTCTGGTTCCTCAATCAATGGGTAGCCAAAATAAGTTTCTTTTTCCTCTTCTTCACTGGGAATTTCTAATTCTTCTCCTAGAATTTGTTCACCATTGGAAGATAGAAAAAATACACCTATAGTTGGGGATGCAGGATTTTCTTCAATTACAGCTTCAGTAGATGAAGTAGGTGAAGTTTTGGATTGGATTTCTGATCTTGATACTTTAGGAAGTCTTTGTTGACCTACAAATGGAATTTGGGTTTGAGTAGGTGGTGTGGAATTTCGAAGTCATGGTGAAGTGAGTGGATTTGTGGGGATTAAGCTTCTTCCTCATTCTACAAATCTACCTCTAGAGTCTTTATCCCTACGTATATCATGTTTTGAATTGATGATTTTTTTTTAACTTCTATTTGTACTTCCCCGGCAATGATGCCAAAATGTATAGTCAATTTAATGTTCTTAAATTGTAAGCATAAATTATCGATCAAGGTAGGTAAACTAATGAAGTACAAGTGCACTATATGTGCTAGAAGTTACTTATGTCATTAAGGTGTTTATGTTATGGTTAATGTCTAAATCTAGAATCAGTATGGGGATGATGTTACTATCTATATTAAAGTATTATCCTTGAGATTTGTTAACTGGTTATTCTAAAATTAATCTTAATTGTATTGAACTTTGTGGGATGGTTGAATAGTGATCCTAACTCTACTCTGTTAGATTGTTTTTTATTATGTTTGGATTTTTATGCTACAGCCAAACTAGACTAACTATGAAAGCATGGAATGATGTGAAGGAGATCCTACTTTATCAAGTGGGAAAATGAAAGATGCTTGAATTCAGTTTCTAAGAAAATACTTTCACTCTTAACTATTGCAGCTTCACTCAATGCGAAATTATACAAGAATGAGATTGATAAGCTATGAAATAACTAAACTATGAAACAAAATGTCTGAATTATACTAGGTTGAAAGCAAACGAAATGATCGAGTTATGCTAGGTATAAAGAAAATGAAATTACTGATGCAAATGTCACTTTAATCACGAACTCCATTGGACTGCATCCTAAGAATATAAAACAGAGCATCGACAATTTAATTCTAAGAAACCAAAGAAGATCTATTTGCAGTGAGTCAAAGAACTGATATGCACACAAGGGCCCTCCACGAGGCAATCAACAACTTTAATCAATGCAACATGAAATATATGAACCAAGATCTATTAATCGGAAAATAGTTTTAATGGGATGATTTCAAAATTACATACAGTGGTGCTTACCAAAACACAGAGCGACCATTGTTCTTATAATGTTTTCTTTATTAACAACATGAGAAATTCAAGCCTAGGTATCTTCGCTACAATTCTTATCAAACCAAATCATATCGCTTAATTATCGATTTTCTATTTGAAAAATAAAATCGATAATATATTGTGAAACTCGGACTCTGTTTCGGCACATTATCTTGCAGTTGACTGTCATGGTTGACCGCATTGCAGTGCGATTATATTGATCGATTAGTGTGAGTAAACATGAAGAAATCTATGAGGGGACCATTCTCCATCTACACATATACTCCTTTGCTGAGCTGGGGCACTCGAACCCTATCAACAATGGAAGTAGTTGTGGAACTGTGGATTAGCTACAGAATCAAGTCAATTTCGTACTTGAATGGAAACTTTAATAAAACAATAAGATATATGGGAAAAATATGAAAAAGAGGACATATAAGTGCTTACCTTAACAAAACCTTATATTTATTTCATTTATTTAGGTGATAGGAAAAGGAAAAAGGAGGAAATATGGGCAAAAAGGGTGTCAAGGTAAAGCAGCTCTTGGACTCTACAATCTTCGAGAAGCAATTTTAGAAGAAGTCATGAATTCTTATTCACGAACAACATAGAGTGCTTCAAGTGTCATAACATTGGACATATGGCACATGATTGTAACTTGACTTGGGTCCCTACACAAGCTAGAATCATGGTGGAATCATGACAACCAAGCCAAAGAATAAAGTTACACAAGTATGGAGAAGGAAGCATACTCGATCTAAAAATATCTTCAACACTCCAACCAACAATACATATTGTTGATTTTATGAAGTCATCCTTGATATTCCAAGTATTTGTTGGTAAGACTTTGCCAAAAAGAGACCATGCATAAAATTAGGGGGAGCTTGTGAGTCTCGATTATTCTTGCAGAAGCTAAACCTTTGATGAGTCACACATGGACAATCAACCTTGATAGATCATCTCTCGAGAGAAACTCCATTGAAGAGAATGATCCCTTACTCATCCGATGGACTATTGTTGAGGATCTCTTCCATTTGATCACTAAGCAAGTAATATTTCTTGAGCTAGAGGAGTTTATGCAGACAGGGGGAGTTGGTTCATCACATGAAGAAATGTAGACACATCTATCATGGACCACATTGCCAGAAGGAAGAGCACCATGACAGGGGGAGTAACATGCCAATGAAGAAAAGAAGAAGCTTGACAAGGGGAGTACTTGGGCACCCCGTTTGCCATTGATGTCAAAGGGGGAGAGAATGTTGGAAGAACAAGAATATTTCCATCTATGAAAAAGGGGAAGATTGTTAGTCCAAGTTTTCATTGATGTCAATATGGCATTGACCGGGATGGAAAATATTCTTGTAGATGCAAGACGATGATGATGAAGATGTCAAAAGTAGTACTCTTTGATGGAAGAAGTGCCAATCATGTACCTAATTATCTAAAATCACTTGATGACCATTCTTGATGTACATAATTAGAAGACTTCCATTGTATCCCTATGACATACACTATCTTACCTCCAACACTCATAATGAAAGAATACATGATGTGAAGCCACAATCCTTGATGTCCTTACCTCTGGTGATGAAAGATGACATAATGCTGCACTTGATTGATGACATGTCTCTGAACTATCTTGAGGACATGGTGACATTAATGATGACATGTTGACCCTATAAAATAGAAGGAAAAAACAATGAAGAAATCCATTCATGAAGGAGAAGCCCATCTATGAAAGAATATTGATGTCCTCCATTTCTGCACTAATTAATGACCAGTCACTTTAAAAAATATTTTTCTCCACCTTAGAGGAAAAATCTCACCATGAGACCTACACCATCTTGAAGAGCATAATTTTAGCTTTCCA
Source organism: Pinus tabuliformis (assembly GCA_031772625.1). Taxonomy (NCBI): domain Eukaryota; kingdom Viridiplantae; phylum Streptophyta; class Pinopsida; order Pinales; family Pinaceae; genus Pinus; species Pinus tabuliformis. The sequence continues at coordinate 1,278,728,539 of CM062809.1, forward strand.
ACGAGCTCTTACTTGTCCCGAAAATCCTAGTAGTTTGTGAGATATTGAATTTTTAATACTAAGGAAAATTACACCTAATAGTGAGCCGACCTGTGCAAAATTATATCAAGTCGGCCTCAATTCCAAAGGTCATTTCCCTTCATTCCATAGTTGAAATCACTATAAATACAAAGCATAGACACTCATTTCAAGCACAATTTTTGGTCGAGATTTCAGAGAAGAAACAGAAGTAGGATAGGAGGCTGAGGAGGACTGTTTGGGGTAATTTTTGTGATTGGGTTATCATTTAAGAGCTAAAGAAGAGTAGATCTTAGAATAGTACCTATAGTCTTGTGGATAAATGCATAAGGAAGCTCAGACCCCTTTCAGAACTTGGACCACCAAACATGTGACCTCGGATTGCAGACTTATGTAAGAGCAAAAATATACCTCTTTCAGAACTCAGACCACCAAACATGTGACCTCGGATTGCAGACTTATGTAAGAGGAGAAATATAGCTCGGATTTGTGTAGCTTGGACTAGAACAGTGGAAAGCCACATGTGGAGTCACCATTACAATACATATTAACAACTTACCCCTCGGTGGACAGACCTCTGTTGAAAGGCTCAGTTTTGGAGGCTCTTATTACTGCCTAGAAGCCCGGACAGTAGACATTAGAATTGAATTGTAGTACCTTGGATCAATGGTGAATTAAACCAGTGGACAGTCATAACAGCTTGGTCAGTCTCCTGTGGAGAATCAAAGGAGAGTCACTTAAGGAGGTAGTGAACCTAGAAAATTTGGTCCTGTGGTAAGCTCTCTTGTCAAGAGGCTTAGACTGCTAGCTATGGAGAATCGAAGTGTAAATTTGTGAAGGGATTAAACAGTCTCTTCTAGAACTACTTGGACCTGTGACACAAGTGCAGAAACCTTAGAAATAGCCAGTGAATTGAAATTGCAGTACTGTGGAGGGCTTGAACTGTGGTGTAGATACCTCAGACCTGTGATCAGTAGCTCAGAACCTTGGATAGTTACTTGTGAAAGAAGACCTGACCTCGAACTTTTCATCACTCCAGACTTGGCAACTATAAAACTCTCCACTCTTTTGACAGTAGAATGCTGGAATGGATAGACAAGCTAGTGGCCTTTGAACAGCTTGAAGGCATGAATAATGAATAACTTGTGTAACCAAATTTTGAAACACTAATTGAAGCCATTTTTAGAACCAGTATTGAAGATCTCCTTGAAACATTCTTGAAGTCTCCTTGAAGAATTATTAAAGACATCTTTAGAGAAAATTTGTAGAAGACCCATTGCAGGAGACATTGAAGAGTTGACAGTTTGTTTGGATAGAACCTTAGAGCAGCATTGTGTAGACATCTTGAAATAGTCCTAGAAGAAGCTAGAAGCAAGCTTGGGTTGGCAGTTACTTTGGAACATTGTCGTGATGACAAATTGAAGGATTATCTTTGGAACTTGTGAAGTTATTTTTTGAAGACTCATCTTGTGGATTTGTAGCTTCCTTGGGGATATTCTTGAGCATACGTTGGAGAGTCATCTAGTAGCCCATTGAAGACACTTTGAGAGATCATTAAAGACCATGATGCATTGAAGCCATCATGAGGTGACCTTGAAGAAGTTTTGTTTGGGTATCATGAAGAGTTGTGGTGGCACCTTCATGTGAATCTCAAGGTTGTCATTGATGACATAATGTGGATACTACAATGAAGATGGAGATTGATAGGGCTCATTGAAGGAAATATTGGGAGTCATGAAGTATAACCAAACACATCTTGACGAAGTGAACCTAAGGGTTGGAGCCCAAGACATTGGAGCCTTGAAAAGACAAGGTTGGTTCCTTGGAGGATAGGGTTGGAGCCCTAGAGGATCAAAGTCCTCAAGAAACCAGGTTAGAGCTTGAACCAGATATAGGGTTGGAGCCCTTGAGGTTTGTGCCTCAAAATTGACAAGGTTGGAGCCTTGGAAGTCCAAGTTGGTGCTTGGTACAATACAGGTTGGAGCCTGGGAGATTGAAGATCGGCGTCTTCATCTAGGGTTGGATCCCTATGTTGAAAATAGCAATAAGAAATGCTAAAAATAGCATTCAGGATATTCCAATTTTAATTTTTCCTTGAATTAAAATTGAGAATTAAAATTCGAATTTAGTCTCACCAGCTACATGAAAAATAATTAATTAATTCATCTTGAGTTAATTAGTTGGAGAAATTAAAGCTAGAAGTCTTTGTGAAGTCATGCAACAGTTATCCCTTAAATTAAGAAAGTTATCCCTTAATTAAGGAGATAAGGATGAGTTGTATTTGAGTTGTAATTAGTTAGCTCAGTTAATTGAGTTAAGTCTAGTTAAATTAGTTCCAAACAGTTTGAGGAACTAATTGTGAGTTCAGTCAGTTAATGCATGCATGCATGAAATTAGTGTACTCCAGATAACTGAATATTCTCTCGTAAATAACTCATGCATGTTAGTTCATACAAAGACCCAGTTGAGATTAAAGACAGGGAAATTGTAATATCAATTGGAAGAATTTTCCTATAAAGGAAACTCATCCATGCAGAAGGAACAAGGTTCCTTGAGGATTGTGTAGTTTTACAGGGTGTGATATCAGTGTGAGTGATCAATGTTACACTTGGTAACAGTAGGATCACCTAGGAGAAATAGCACAAGGAAATAGGAGGCTTGGAGGGTAGAGGAGAAGGCTTGTGAGAAGCTTTGTTTGCCTATGAGCATCCAGGAGGATTGTACTGAGAGCTGGTTAGTTGTGAGAGCTAAAGCTTTGTGTAATCTTGATGTATTTCCACCTTGTATGATAATATAGATAGCGGGGTTTTTAGCTGAGGCTTTCCCCAGAGTATTCTTCTGTGTTTCATGTGTATTGATTCTTCTTCTTCTGGTTATATGTGTTCAACTCTAATTCAACTAGATCTTTAAGCTTCTGCAAGTTTGATAGTAGAAGTATATTATAGTATTTTGCTTTGGTATATTTCATTATCAAGTTAATCTGCAGTCAGATTTTCTACATAGATCTCAGAGGTAGATTTGTAGAGAATTTGTAGGAAATTCTACATGGTATCAGAGCAAAGGTGATCGAAGCTGTGATCAAGTATACTGAGAAATGAAATTCGAAGTTTGAAGTTCAGGATTGCAGGTACAAATCGAATTCATCTCATACTTTAGGTTGGTCAATGGCATTCCATGGGCTTGAAACTTGAGTATGCTCTGGATGGCAGCTCGAATTACATAGCATGGAAGGATCGCAACGAAGCGGTATTAGAAGACAATGGTTTGAAGGATTTAATTGATCAAGAAATCCCCAAGCCAGCTACAGCTAATGCACAAGAATTGGCTGAATGGAAGAAGTGTGTGGCGAAGGTGAGAAGGATTCTTCTAGAGGGAGTTCGAGACTATATTGTCTCGAGTCTCTGTGGGAAGGTGTTGTGGCCAGCAACAACCCCCCCCCCCCCCCCCTTTTTCATTTGAGTGTTGTCCAAAATACTAAATGAATGGGGACCCTTAGTTAAAATTTAGGAAAAGCAAGAGTTTCCTTTCTTCAAAATAAGGTTACCATCGTAAGCTTAGGAAGATCTTTTGAATGCTTTAAAACCTAAGTTTATGATAAGAAAAATCTTTAAAAAATCGCATCATAAAATGACAAAAAAAACACCTCCATTTGGGTATAATCCTGGTATGTGCAAGAATCCTCGTACTAAGCAGTATATCGCATCGCAATAAGGTAATGCCAATGAGAAAGACTTCAAGATTTTCCGATTTGCGATAACCCCGATCGCAAAATCGCATATCGCAGGGAATGGGCTAACAAAATATGGCAAGCATAAAAATTCTGCGATCTGCGATGTTGCGATATCACGATAAAGTGATGGTTGCGATATTAAGCCAAATCAACTCTGCGATGTTATATTTGTGAGTCGGTATGAGAGCGCGATGGTGAGATAATGCGATGTCACAATCTGCGACGATTGCGAACCAAATCGCAAAATCACTCCATCATGAATCTTTCAGGCACGCTATTCAAGAAAAGCCACTTACCATAATCCGACTCAAGATCATGCACTTTTAATGATAATAAAGGAATTAGTTGTCATCTATTAAATGTAGACACGTGCTTTTGCAAAGAATTACTTCACGTAAGGTGGCATATTTGATATATTTGCTGCATTTAAGACTCTCCCATCACCTTTCTTGATTAGTCATTTCCATTTGTGAGTTGCAGGAACAAAGAACGAAGGGCGATACCAAGCCATACACAGGAAGAAATGGGAAAGAAAAATAAGGCTCAGGGCTCTGAGGTGAAGGAAATGGAACCTTTATATACAGACACAGGTTGTAGTAGAGACGCAGGGATGAATACGAGGGAAAAAGAGCAGGCGCACCCAGGATAAATGAGAATCATAAAGAGTTGCTCTTCAACAAGTGGGACGATCAAATTAGGGAAGCGGAACAAGCAGCAGAAACAGCGGCCACGACAGCAAGCATTCTTGTCGACTGTGTAAATAAAAATTTGCACAGAGCAAACTTAATCGCAGAGACCACCCCAGTGTATTTACCAAATAAACTACGATTAGAAGCAGAATGGAAGCAGAAGGCGCAAGAAAAGAAAAAAGAGGTCCAAACACTAAACATGTTAAATTGGGAGTGTTACTGGGCATATTTGGTGAAGCCACATAGTCAGCAGATGACTGTGAAATGTATCATAAATGCTGCCGAGAAAGTGGTGCCAGCTCTCATAGATTCTGTTTTCTCAACCCAGCTCAAAGCAGAAGTCAGCCAGCTGACTCTCCTCAAACCCATGATGAATACATGCAGCTTTAAAGATCAGATTCAGAAGTAGCTTTATTTAGAATGTTGTTTTTTCTTAAAAATTAGATTAGAAAAAGGACGGCCATTTGAAAACCACATCCTAAATTTTGTAAATAAACTATTATTAGAATTAGGAAGTAATATTTAAACCCTTCTCATGCATTTAGAGAAGGGTCCATAAATTTGTCAAAAACTTGTCCTCAGAACATGCACTTCTGCACCCTCATAGGAGTTTTTGATGAATGAATGGATCGAGGTTTATTAATGTTTGCATTTGATATCTGCTACTGATGTTGCACTTCTGTACTCTTAGTAGATATTAGAACAAGTAGAGATAAATCATTGTTGCTTGAAGCTTATGAGCAGGACCAGTCATAAATGGTACTTTTATCTCTTGGCCATTTCTGCTTATATTCTTAAAGTGATATACAGTTTTTAGTTGTTTATATGTTATTGCATGAATGTTTGAGTTACCATTTGGCACTTTTGTACGGTGGAGTCATTTATTTATGTTTGATATATGAATAACTTGTTATGCGATATGCTATTCACAACTGTTTTGCCTAAATTTTTATGCAAAGTAGTTCATCTTAATTGATTTTCATTCTTATGATAGCTGAATGATCTTTATGACCAGTTATTATTTGAAATCTCTTTAGATCGCATAATAGAAGAAATACATCCTGAGTTAGCATAGATTAGATGTGTTGTTTTCATTAGATTACAATATCATAGAATTAGATTAAAGTAGCTTAGATTAGAACTCTTAGATCAGCAACATCCAACTCTGCACACACACACCCTTAGATTGGGAAACTGGTCCCATTATCCCCAGTCGGACCCGCTATACCAAACGGATAAGGAGCTGCCAACCAAGGTCCAGACCGGGTGGGTATCCCCCTTGTTGTTGACCCGATTTTCGGGGCCTCAACATATTTGGCGCTAGAAGGAGGGCCTGAAGCATAGTGTCTGTTGGAATGGTTTGAAATCGTAATCATTTGAATTAGGATGGCTGCTCACAAACTTCCCATTTGGAGTTGCATCCATGTTCGTGCCTCTTCCAACACTCCACCTGAAGTGGTAAGACTCTTGTCTCAGGTAAAATTCAATGGTAAGAATAATTCTTTTGCTTTTAATCATGCCCTTCAATTTATTCAAAGAGTTTCAAGTTCGAACGTTCAAAGAATTGATGAAGGCATTTTATGCAGAATTTTTACTCTCACATTCACGGCGGAAGCTAGAAAATGGTGTAGAACCCTCCCAGTTGCCTCAATTCATAGCTGGGACCAATTTGTCAAGGCTTTCATTTGTAAATTTGATTGCTATGATTATGATCAGGTATATGATGAAATTGAGTATCTATGAAAAGAAGATGAATCTGTTAGGGATTTTAATATGCGATTTCATCTTGATTGTCTAAAATATGATCTTGAAAATGAACTCATGAATGAAGAATCTTCAGATTATGCTGAGCATTCCCTACCTCCTATGTCTGATCCATCAGAAATTAGTTCGAGTCTTGTTTTATTTTCTTCTAATAGGAATGAAAATTCCAATTTGAATGTGCCAATCACTCATGATGAAGAAAACTCCCAAAGCTTAGGAAACATGCCTGCTCTAACGCAAGAAGACAAAAGCGAGAATGTTGCAAGAAAGCCTGCCTTGGAACCAGAAAGCAACTTGGAGACAAGGTTAGATAATATCATCGCAAGTCAACAAATGCAGACGCCAAGGTTAGAACAACAAATTAATTCTCTTTCGGAAAATACATACACGCAAAGGTATGATCTAAAGCCCGATGTCTACAATGAATGTGATGAACAAGAATTTTTTCACGATGATATTTTCAAATGCATTGTTTCGGAATCACATTTTTCTCTTTATCATGATGTATTTAGTGATGATAATTTTTCCCCCTCAGTATTAATGATATCTCAAAAAGTACAGAGGATTATTCAAATGAATCACCATTAGGTTTTCAAGATAAAGAGGCAGCTATAGAACATCCTTTGGTCATTTACAAACAAGAACGACTTGACCTTCCTTTTCTAAAAATATTGGATAAAAAATAAAAATCTAGGGAAACCTGTAAAATCATTTATGATAGCTACTATGATGATGATGATGATGATGATGTTGATTTATCTCAAGTAACTCAACAGAGCTCAGATAATGTGAGATATTCTAATTCAAGAATCATATCAGTCGATCTTCATTCCAGAGTGACAGACCATTTGCATGATTTTACTATCCAAAACAATATCCCGATCTATGATTCGTATCATGAGCAAACCCCTATACCTGTTCCCAATCATAACTTGTTTTCTGATTCACAAGACGTAATTCGAAATTACTCGGATCCCATAATTCTGGCCAATTCTTGTGAAAAGGAAGATATTTCAAGTCAATCCCAGTTGTGCTGTAACATTAGTTGTACAGATAATCATTGCATTCTTTTTCGCTTGCACTCATTTTGTATAAAATCGGATTGTATTTTAAATTTTCAGACTTTTGATAGATTACTATGGTATATTGAGAACCTTATCAAAGAACATTCGAAACATGTATTACCATTTTGGAAAACTAAATTGTGTCAAGGAAATACAGAACTTTTTCAATTTTACAATCAATCAATATCAGCCTTTCAGAAGAAACTTCTGTGTCATCCAAAACATCATCAACAAAAGAAAGTATTTTTGGAAACTTGCCAGAAATTCGCGTTAATTGATAAATCTCTTTCCAAAAATTTCCATCTATTCTTCATTGATTTATTTAGTGATTTATATATGGAAACTTTCCTTTTACGAGAAATTGTTGAAAGCTTGACTTTAACGCATAGTAGATTACAGGCCATTGAAACTAAAAAATCATATTCGCAATCTGGCTTGTCATCTTTCCTATTACATGATCACCAATCCATAATAGAAATTCATCCCGATTTTTATGATCCAATAGGTATCTAATTGGACAGAAGATTTCATAAGAAAGAAATTTCAGGCAGAATTCCGACTGAAGTTACACTTTCTAATCCTACATTCAATATTCACAGTCCAAGAAAAGTTTTATTCTTAACACTGATGTTTAAAAGGTACATACGTGTAGGAATAAAAATGAAAAGATGGTTCCACTGGAAATATCATTTTACCTAGTTAATTTTTTTATGTATAGTTAGAATAGGAGTAGGGGTAGTTTAGCTAGGTTATTAGGTGGATAATTTAATTTTTAAATGTTGGTAGGCAAAATAAGAGAAGAAATTATCCCTCTCATGTACATAATCCAAGGGAATAGTTACTTTTCATTTCTTTAAATATTTTCTTCCCTAATAAAATTTGCCTGTGGTTAACAGCATTGACATTTACTAAAGACACCATTTCTCTATCAGATTTTAAACTTCTGCTCGTATAAATAGCAAATCTTTTGGAAACTTGATCTTTATTATTAATAGATACAGTTAAAAACTTTAAACCAGATATGATACTAGTTTCAACTTCAAAAAATTTGACGAAAGCAATCTTAGTGAAGAAATTGTTTTATATCAGTACAATGAAAGGTATCAATAATAAAATGAGGGTTCCCTGTAGAACAGCCATGTCCAAAAAACTCTATTATTGTCGTCCAGGGCTTTCTTAAGGAAAAAAATGACTTCCTCCCTGTTAAAGAAAATCACAGCATTTAGAGAAACGACCCAAGGATACACTATATCTTGAAGAATAAGAGGTTTCATCACGAGCCGGCTTATCATGATCACAGATATTATAACTTTGTTGACTTTGCCAAACACTGTCCATCAAAATAGGGCAATGACTCAAGATTGTTGAAATCAAAAGACAAGGGGTCTCATCACGAGCCAGCTTGTTCAGCGAAAGTGTAAATCAAGTGAATGACTATGTCATAATTTGGCTACCAAACCAAGACATTGTTCTTTAAGAATAAAAAAGGAAAAAGTGTCAATATGGGTTTTTCTTTGAAAGTTGTAGATCACCTTAAGCAGGATAAAGGATCATTACTGAGTAATAGGTAACCCTGTCGAGGCTATGAATGCCTGCTGGCAGCAGAGGCTCTACCTGCGACAAATGAGCATATTTTAAAAACTGGTACACAGGGAAGACCTTATTTTATCTTTACAAGACCAAGTAATGGCTAATGTAAATGCAAGGACAAGCTGAGGAAGCAAATAATTAAAATAGAAAGAGGTTGGAACGAAATGTCATTGACAGTTTGGGGTATAATGCACTTTATCTTTTTATAATAAAGTTTAATTTTCTAGAAAATTTTGTTTTGGAAATTCGAAAAGTTCAATAGAAAATCAGAGATAACTGGTTCTCCCAAGTGAATCGCCAATTGTTGTGGCCAACAACAGCCCCCCCTTTTTCATTTGAGTGTTGTCCAAAATACTAAATGAATGGGGACCCTTAGTTAAAATTTATGAAAAGCAAGAGTTTCCTTTCTTCAAAATAAGGTTACCATCGTAAGCTTAGGAACATCTTTTGAATACTTTAAAACCTAAGTTTATGATAAGAAAAATCTTTAAAAAATCGCATCATAAAATGACAAAAAAAAACACCTCCATTTGGGTATAATCCTGGTATGTGCAAGAATCCTTGTACTAAGCAGTATATCGCATCGCAATAAGGTAATGCCAATGAGAAAGACTTCAAGATTTTCCGATTTGCGATAACCCCGATCGCAAGATCGCATATCACAGGGAATGGGCTAACAAAATATGGCAAGCATAAAACTTCTGCGATCTGCGATGTTGCGATATCACGATAAAGCGATGGTTGCAATATTAAGCCAAATCAACTCTGCGATGTTATATTTTTGAGTTGGTACGAGAGCGTGATGGTGCGATAATGGGATGTCACGATCTGCGACGATTGCGAACCAAATCGCAAAATCACTCCATCACGAATCTTTCGGGCACGCTATTCAAGAAAAGCCACTTACCATAATCTGACTCAAGATCATGCACTTTTAATGATAATAAAGGAATTAGTTGTCATCTATTAAATGTAGACTCATGCTTTTGCAAATAATTACTTCACGTAAGGTGGCATATTTGATATATTTGCTGCATTTAAGACTCTCCCATCACCTTTCTTGATCAGTCATTTCCATTTGTGAGCTGCAGGAACGAAGAATGAAGGGCGATACCAAGCCATATGCAGGAAGAAATGGGAAAGAAAAATAAGGCTCAGGGCTCCCAGGTGAAGGAAATGACACCTTTATATACAGACACAGGTTGTAGCAGAGATGCAGGGATGAAGACGAGGGAAAAAGAGCAAGCGCACCCAGGATAAATGAGAATTATAAAGAGTTGCTCTTCAACAAGTGGGACGATCAAATCAGGGAAGCGGAACAAGCAGCAGAAACAACGGCCACGATAGCAAGCATTCTTGTCGACTGTGTAAATGAAAATTTACACAGAGCAAACTTAATCGCAGATAGCACCCCAGGGTATTTACCAAATAAGCTACGAATAGAAGCAGAATGGAGGCAGAAGGCGCAAGAAAAGAAAAAAGAGGTCCAAACACTAAACAGGTTAAATTGGGAGTGTTACTGGGCATACTTGGTGAAGCCGCATAGTCAGCAGATGACTGTGAAATGTATCATAAATGCGGCCGAGAAAGTGGTGCCAGCTCTCATAGATTCTGTTTTCTCAGCCCAGCTCAAAGCAAAAGTTAGCCAGCGGACTCTCCTCAAACCCATGATGAATACATGCAGCTTTAAAGATCAGATTCAGAAGTAGCTTTATTTAGAATGTTGTTTTTTCTTAAAAATTAGATTAGAAAAAGGACGGTCATTTGAAAACCACATCCTAAATTTTGTAAATAAACTATTATTAGAATTAGGAAGTAGTATTTAAACCCTTCTCATGCATTTAGAGAAGGGTCCAGAAATTTGTCAAAAACGTGTCCTCAGAACATGCACTTCTACACCCTCAGAGGAGTTTTTGATGAATGAATGGATCGAGGTTTATTAATGTTTGCATTTGATATCTGCTACTGATGTTGCACTTCTGTACTCTTAGTAGATATTAGAACAAGTAGAGATAAATCATTGTTGCTTGAAGCTTATGAGCAGGACCAGTCATAAATGGTACTTTTATCTCTTGGCCATTTCTGCTTATATTCTTAAAGTGATATACAGTTTTTAGTTGTTTATATGTTATTGCATGAATGTTTGAGTTACCATTTGGCACTTTTGTACGGTGGAGTCATTTATTTATGTTTGATATATGAATAACTTGTTATGCAATATGATGTTCACAACTGTTTTGCCTAACTTTTTATGCAAAGTAGTTCATCTTAATTGATTTTCATTCTTATGATAGCTGAATGATCTTTATTACCAGTTATTATTTGAAATCTCTTTAGATCGCATAATAGAAGAAATACATCCCGGGTTAGCATAGATTAGATGTGTTGTTTTCATTAGATTACAATATCATAGAATTAGATTAAAGTAGCTTAGATTAGAACTCTTAGATCAGCAACATCCAACTCTGCACACACACACCCTTAGATTGGGAAACTGGTCCCATTATCCCCAGTCGGACCCGCTATACCAAACAGATAAGGAGCTGCCAACCAAGGTCCAGACCGGGTGGGTATCCCCCTTGTTGTCGACCCGATTTTCGAGGCCTCAACAGAAGGAGACTCCATTTTCAATGTGGAAGTCAATGAAGGACATCTATAAGAATAGTAGCAACCACAAGAAACTGGCGCTCAAGGATAAGCTTCGGAGAATCAAGATGGAGAATGGTGATACTATTTCCACATATCTAAAAAACCTCACCACCTGTAGAGATGAGCTTGGAAGTGTGGGAATAACTATTGTTGATGATGATATGGTCAGCCTTTCTCTCCTCAGTCTTCCAAAGAGATGGCATAGCTACCAAGACTCTGTGAATGGAAGGAAGAAACTACCAGATTGGGAACGACTGTAGTCAGATCTCATGTAGGAGGAGATTAGGAGGAGCACACGAGATGGTTCTTCATCCAAGGAGGATGAAGAAAATCTAGCCTTAGCAAGTAAGGCAAGGAAAGGGAAGGAGAAGGATTCTCATCCCAAATCAAATTCTTCTCATGGAGGGAAGAAGGGTGACAAATCTAAAGTGAGATGCTTTAATTGTCATGAAATGGGTCATTATGCGACTAATTTCCCATCGAAGAAGTCCAAGAAGGGATCTGTTAGTGTCAGTATTTACATCATGCCAGCAGTGATCAAAAATCCTCTTTTCACATCATTTTAAGGGTCCCATTCAGAAATTTTTTATCATTCCACTAGGTCATGCAAAAAAAATAGTCAATGATGGTAGTCCTAGTCCAAAAACATCACTCTTCCCTAAATGTGATTACTTGCTGGCATAGTTTCATATCTTGTTTACTGTACATCATCCATAAAGTTATTTTTATCATGTCATTTGTATCAGTCATGAGGTCATTACGTCATCTTGAAATTCAGTGCTTCAAGGTCTCATTAGGTCTTTTAGGGTTTTTCAAGGTTTCATTAGGTCATTAGGGTTGCCAAGGTTCCATTCCATTGCATAAGACCAACAAGTAAAGTGTGATCAAATAACATCCCTTCACCATGTGAAGATGATTTGTAAGGAGAAATGCTTATTTCGTTATGTAATTTTATGTCTTTAAAATGTAATAATTTCACCATCCCAAGTTGTTAACTCAGTGTTCCAAAGATGCCAGACCATCAAAAGATCAATTTTTCAGAGGAAATAGTCAAGTGAAAGGGTAAAGTTTCAAAGGGTTAAGTGCATGCCAAAGGGAGTTGTCTTTTCCCAAGGGTGCCCAAATAATCATTTTCCACAAGCACTGAACCCTAATTTCCTCACCCATTGAGCTAGTGTTGGCTATGGAATCAGAGACATATGAGTATATGAGGCATAAGGGAGGTCATTTCAGCAAGTATGAGGCCATTCCAACTCATACACATCATGTCTCCATCATTTATCAATAAGTCATTCCAAGGTCCAAATCATTTGCCACACATAGGGCCGGTTTTTCTTCAAACTATGTTTTAAACCCAACATGGATGAATTTGGAAAAAGTAAGAGAGGTTTTTGTCCATAAAAGGCCAAGGATGAAAAACCTCCTTCACTTTTAACACCGGTGTCATGGTTTTAGAGAAATGTGAAAACTATTGTTTCTACAAGAGAGTTGCTGCACTTTTGGAGTGACTTTGGAAAAATCACTTTTTCATCTATCTGGAGTCTCCAAATGACTTTCTTGATGGGTCGAATGATAACTATACAACAATATCTTTCCAATGACCTATCGTGCACTCAATTTGGAGTTGCAAAAGACCTCCAAAAGTTTCCTGCAAGAGAACACTTCATTTTTTCACCCTCATTCTGCACTTTTTGACCAGTCTTGGGAGAATTAATGTTTCAGGGGCTATACTTGATCCTTTTCAGTGCTGGATAGGTCCATTATATAGCCAACAGAGAGAGATTTCCAACACGCTATTATGGGATTACTTTTGGCACTGGGAAAACCTCCCAAAGTGGCCTGTAAAAAGGCGTTGCGCATAGAGCAAGAGGTGTTGCGCATAGAGAAGGAGCGTTGCGCATAGAGGAGAGAGCGTTGCAAATAAGTATGGAGCACTGCGCATAGGGCCTGTTTTCCAATGAAATTTTACATAATATTGCACATAGATCCAGAGCATTGTGCACCTATACAAGGTGTTGCGCATAGGGCCAGCAAGCACCAAAACCACCCTATCAATCATCCAAATTGCTCTTTTGCCACCTAGAACTTCTAAACAAGTAAGTGCACTCCTTGAACTATCCTCCTGACATTCAGTTCATGATTTTGAAGTTGGTTTTCTATTTAAAATTTCAAACCCTAGGTTTCCTACAAATCCCTCCACCTATCCCTTATACCCTAATTCCCTCAAAAAAATCCCTCCACCTATCCCATATACCCTAATTCCCTCAAACAAACCCCTACACCTATACCTTATATCCTAATCCCCAAAAAAAAATCCTTAAAAACCTATTTGCTAAACAATCCCTACCAAAACAAATACCCTCCTTCTCACTCTCATATCATATATATCTCATCCTACATCGCATAAGCTCATCTCCCCTTCCCCTATCCCTATTCACCATAACTCACTTCTTGATTACCTTCTCTAGGGTTTCAAAGCTTCAAAATTCAACAAACACGGACAAAGAGGATAGAGATTATGAGGAGGAGGAAAACAGTGGTAGTGAAAGCTTGGGAGATGAACCTCAACATTAGAGAAAACCACGTAAGGGAGGCAGAATCATCAAAGAAGAACTACCAAACATATCAGAGAGGGGCTGGAAAGTTGTTTGTAGCGAATAGGCAAGTGTTTACTCCACTTGATGTGGAAGGGGCCTTGCCTTCTTCATCAGCTCATAGGCAAATGCTTGCTCCACAAAATTTAGAAGGGGCTTTGCCTTCTTCATCGACACAACAGGTACAACAGGTGCAAAAGCTGCATAAAGGGAAGGAAAAGGCGCTGGAGGAAAGCCTTGATGATGAGGAGAAAAGGAATTTCGATTTGATGGAAGATGATGAAGCAGAAAAGCCACACATCCATCATGGCATTGAGATAGTTGACTTGGAGGTCCAAGATGAGGCAATAAACGAAAGCATAACCATAAGGGAAAAATATGCACAGATCCAAGCACTAATGGAAAACTTAGCGAGATCTAAGTATGTCATTCCATACCTTGAGCAAGAGAACAAGAAGCTAAGTGACAAAGAAGTCCTCATGGAGCTGGAACTTCTCAAAGAAAAGAGGTGAAGTGACAAGGGCAAGTCAATAATGCAAGAGGAAGAAACACCAACTACCTTGACTGCAAAACAAAGAATTGAGAAGGAAATTGAGGAGAATAGAGAAACCTCGCTTGACAGGGTCAATTTGCATTTGGAGAAGTTGCTACAAAAGGCCAACAAGGACAATCAAATCATTAGGCACATGGCTCGCCATTATAAGACTTGGAACAAGATTTGCAACATAAGGGTCAAGCAAATGAAGACAAGGCTAAAACAAGCACTCAAAGGCAAAAAGGAGGATGATAGGCTTAGAATGCTTGCTGAAGCCTCCTTGGCTAACCAAGATAATTAATGGTGGTATTTTCCACAAATTTTGAGCAAGTCTTGAAGAATTTTTTCCTTTTGAAGAATTTGGCAATTTTTGACACGGAAATGTTGGCTCTGGCGCAGTGCTTTTCCTAGGGGCATCCAATGAGGGAATGGTCAGCATTTTTGGATTCATAATGATGAGTAAATGCACCTTGAGCATTTGCTAAGCTTTTAGAGCAGAACTGGTAAACCAAAAGGTCAAAAAACACATACAAAATGACCTTTCTGCCCTTTTTTGGGACACACAGAAGCAGTCTTGGGAGAATCCGTTTTTGAGGGGTCAAATGAGCTTCAAATGAAAAAATTCAAGATGTTCTGGAAAGTAGACTTGAAGAGATTTGCAATGATCTATCATGAGCTCAATTTGGACACTAGGAAGACCTCCACAATGGTCCTGCAAAAAGCATTGCACATAGAGCTTGGGCGCTGCGCAGAGGACAAAAATTGTGCTCGGTTTCCACTTCACTGTGCCTTGACTGTAATTTTGGGTTTCCTCTCATGGATGGTGTTTTACTGATGTAAATGGTAACTAGGAATTTAAATAAGATGGATAATAGTTACTATAAGGTAGATTCATTGGATCAAAAGTTCTCTTGAAGTCAAATGAATCATTTTCCTCTGTTTTAGAGGCAAGTTGTTAGGGTTGCCTAGATTCGAGTTTCTTGTTCAGCTTTTGATGGATTAGTTCCTCATCTTAGGGATTCGACCCCTAAGGATGGTAGGAGGTTGAATTGAGGTCTATATCTTCTTTTTCTTTCTCATTCTAAAGGGTTGGACTCAGTTGGATGCTTATGCTTTGAGTAGACATCATTTTGTATCAGTTTTAGCAGGAGATTAAAGAAAAATTGCAGCTATTTCTTTGGGATCCATGTGGTATGATGTTCAATTTAGTTTTCTCTATTGTGATCATATGTTAAAAAAAAAATTGTACTTCATTAATCATTTCATTTTTTTTAAGTGGATGTTTTCAAGTTGATAGGCAGAACCCATAATATTTATGCTCTATTTTGGGAAAATATTCACAGTCTAAGCTTTCTTCAGTTTAGGAAGAATCCATGTTTCTTACATGCTCTTTCTAGCTCATCACTTGTCTTTGAATCACTTCACCTCATCTATCAAACCCTAAGGTTCTGATCATTGTGCCTACCTTGCCCCATTGAACACCCTGCAATTTTGACCTAATTTCCTTGCCTTAACTGTTTGGCTCCTCCTGATCCAGCAAAACCCTTCAAAATAAAATCCAACCTTGTGCTACTATACCTAGCCTAATATCATTTTCTTGATCCAGTCATCTTGGTTGAGATCCTTACGGAGAGAGCCCTGTCCTGGCCTAGTAGGGCTAGCTACTTGGCTAAGCGTGGTTTGTGGTTACCCTGGCATTTCCTTCCTTCAACCTGAGGTTCAATCAAGGTGATAACATAGTGGCGACCATATTGGGGAAGAGGTGACAGATCTTCTCCAGGATAGATCATCAAAGTTCAGATCTTATTGTTGATGGTGAACAGTGGTCAGATGCATGCAAAGGCTGAAATCATTCACCTGGTGACTCCATCGTCAAAAAATCCCTAGGTTCAGAATTTTTATGGCAACTCCACTCTTCAAGAACTAGTAGCCTGAAGAATTCCTTGGTGAATTCATTGTTATCAAAATGGATTCGTTTTCTCGAAGGTATGCTCCCATGAGCTGAGATCACATTCCAGGTTTCCCAAATAAAATTCCTAAGGTAGATTGGCAAAGGAATTTGCCTATGTTTAAAGATGATGATAAGAATGATGCTGCTTTACATCTGGTTATATTTCACATGCATACTCACAAGTTGAAGGTTGATTTTCCTTAAGACTACTTGATGAAGATATTCATGGCCACTCTGGAAGGTGAAGCCCGATCTTGGTATGAAATTTTTCCGCCTGCTTGTATTTACTGTTTAAAGGATTTTCATACCATGTTCTTTGAAAGGTATAAAGAATCTTGTCCATCCTTAATATTAGTTCAGAACTGTTGTAAACATGTTTATAGTTTTATTGAAAATCTTGAGAAAGTTTATGAAGATGATGACTTCATGGACGATGAGATCATGGAAGCCCTGTATGAAAATCCATTTAAGCCACATAAAGAGAGCTTAGAGGATACTTATCAAGATGCTCAGGAAAATTTGCAGCAGGTTCAAGATCTTAGTACAATTGAAAATGATGGAAGACAAGGTCTTATTTCAGATCTACTCATAGCAGAAGACAGTATGCAGGAAAATCAAGTTCTAATTTCAGATTATGATAAAGTCAAGTTGGTTGTTTCAGTTCTAGATTCAGATCGTTATGATGAAGAAATCATTAAAGCCTTCTCTGATTTTTCCCTTCAACAACAGTCTCAAAAATCCAATGACTTTGATACACAAGATCATAGTCATCATACAGTAGCTTCCACTTTACTTGAAGTTGAAGGAATTTTGCATCTTAATAGTCAACAAGAATCACATGAAATGAATCAGCAGTCTGATGAAAATTTATATACTCATTTGCTTGAAATTAATGAAGATATTCAACATCCTTGTCAAACTTTAAGAGGGAAAGAAGAAAATTATTGTTTTAGCAAAAGAAAACAAAAAGTATTATATCCTTTGTCTGAAGATGAGATAGATCAACTCCTGAAAGGTCATGTTACAGCCCAAGCTAATGCAGGTTTGTAGTGTTCACATCGTCAAGAAGGTGTTAGTGAAGCTTCTTCCACTTTTGAAAATGAGGACAGTCTTGAAATTAGATTTATAGATCAGCGAACATATATTGTTTTCTTTCATGAAGATGATAGGGATGTCATGTTTGATAATCTTGAAGAATGTTTTTTGTTTAAGAATGACTTGGACTATGAAATTGAGGAGTATGAGCCTGAGAGAGATAGTATGCCAGAAATCGAGTCAAAATTTTTCATGCTCGAGGAATTTACAGCCAACACTCAGATAGAAGAAGCTTATACTTCTCTATGTCTTCCTATCAATCAGCAACCAACTGTTCTTTTGGATCAGAATGAAGGGAGTACTTGTATTTTTGCTGTTGGATCTCAAGACAAGCTAGTGCTTCAGGATTTCTAAGATCCCTTTGGCATTCTTTTGCAAGCATTGGAGAAGATAAATGTTGTCTGGTTTGTTAGCATAAGCCTTGGTTTCAGTTGTTATTGTGAGTTGCCTACATGTACATCGTTCTGCCTACTCGGGGAAAGTGAGAGCATAATTTCAGTGAGTAGCCATCTGTTGGATTGGTTACATTGGAAGGTTCACTTCACATGATTGTACATATTTCTTCAGTAGGCAGGTGGTTGTCATCAGTATTTGAAGCCCTCAAATATCGATGGTATGCTTCCATTAATAAGTTTTGTAAGTACTTGTTTCAATTAAGTAAGTCTTGAGTCATTTTTTCAGTCAATTTCAAGTCAGTTTTGAGTCAGTTTGTGTCATTTGAAGTTGTCAGCATTTAGTCATGCATTTCAATTTAAGTTTTTGACCGTATTGGCCCACATGGATAAGGCTACTTGGTCTACGGTATTCTTGACACCTCCAAGGAGCTACCATCCCCAATAAGGCCAATGTTAGTGTCAGTATTTACATCCTGCCATTAGTGATAAAAAATCCTCTTTTCATATCATTTTAAGGGTCCCATTCAGAAATTTTTTATCATTCCACTAGGTCATGCAAAACAATTAGTCACTGATGGTAGTCCTAGTCAAAAAACATCACTCTTCCCTAAATGTGATTACTTGCTGGCATAGTTTCATATCTTGTTGACTGTACATCATCCATAAAGTTATTTTTATCATGTCATTTGTATCAGTCATGAGGTCATTATGTCATCTTGAAATTCAGTCCTTCAAGGTCTCATTAGGTCTTTTAGGGTTTTTCGAGGTTTGATTAGGTCATTATGGTTTCCAAGGTTCCATTCCATTGCATAAGACCAACAAGTAAAGGGTGATCAAATAACATCCCTTCACCATGTGAAGATGATTTGTAAGGAGAAATGCTTATTTCATTATGTAATTTTATGTCTTTCAAATGTAATAATTTCACCATCCCAAGCTGTTAAATCAGTGTTCCAAAGATTCCAGACCATCAAAAGATCAATTTTTCAAACGAAATATTCAAGTGAAAGTGTAAATTTTCAAAGGGTTAAGTGCATGCCAAAGGGAGTTGTCTTTTCCCAAGGGTGTCCAAATCATCATTTTCCATAAGCACTAAACCCTAATTTCCTCATCCATTGAGCTAGGGTTGGCTATGGAATCAGAGACATCTGAGTATATGAGGCATAAGGGAGGTCATTTAAGCAAGTATTAGGCCATTCCAACTCATACACATCATGTCTCCATCATTTTTCGATAATTCATTCCAAGGGCCAAATCATTTGCCACACATAGGGCCGATTTTTCTTCAAACTATGTTTTAGACCAAACAGTGCTGAATTTAGCAAAAGTGAGAGAGGGTTTTGTCCATAATAGGCCAAATATGAAAAACATCCTTCACGTTTTACAAAGGTTTCATGGTTTTAGAGAAATGTCAACAATACAGTTGCTACAAGAGAGTTGTTGCACTTCTAGAGTGACTTTAGAAAAATCCCTCTTTCTTCTATCTGGAGTCTCCAAATGACTTTATTGATGGGTCAAATTATAACTATACAAAATATCTTTCCAATGAGCTATCGTGCACTCAATTTGGAGTTGAGGAAGACCTCCAAAAGTTTCCTGCAAGAGAACACTTCATTTTTGCACCCTCATTCTGCACTTTTTGACCAGTCTTGGGAGAACTGACTTTTAAGGGGCTATACTTGATCATTTTTAGTTCTTGATGGGTCCATTGCATAGCCATGCAAGAGACCTTTCCAACGAGCTACCATGGGCTTAATTTTGACATCAGGAAAGCCTCCAAAAGTGGCCTTCAAAAAGGTGTTGCGCATAGAGCAGGAGGCGTTGTGCATAGAGCAGGAGCGCTGCGCATAGAGGAGAGAGCGTTACGCATAGGGACAGAGCGCTGCGCATAGGGCCTGTTTTCCAGTGCAATTTTACACGGCGTTGCGCATAGATCCAGAGCACTATGCACCTATACAAGGCGCTGCGCATAGGGCCAGGAAGCACCAAAACCACCCTATCAATCATCCAAATTGGTCTTTTGCCACCTAGAACTTCTCAACAAGTAAGAGCACTCCTTGAACTATCCTCCTGGAATTCAGTTCATGATTTTGAAGTTGGTTTTCTATTTCAAATTTCAAACCCTAGGTTACCTACAAATCCCTCCACCTATCCCTTATACCCTAATTCCCTCAAACAAATCCCCCCACCTATCCCTTATACCCTAATTCCCTCAAACAAATCCCTCCACCTATCCCTTATACCCTAATTCCCTCAAAAAAACCCCTCCACCTATCCCTTATACCCTAATCCCCAAAAAAAAATCCTTAAAACCCTATTCACTAAATAGTCCCTACCAAAACAAATACCCTCCTACTCACTCTAATATCATATATATCTCATCCTACATCGCATAAGCTCCTCTCCCCTTCCCCTATACCTATTCACCATAACTCACTTCTTGATTACCTTCTCTAGGGTTTCAAAGCTTAAAAATTCAACAAACATGGATAAAGAGGATAGAGATTTTGAGGAGAAGGAAAATAGTGGCAGTGAAAGCTTGGGAGATGAACCTCAGCATCAGAGAAAACCACATAAGGGAGGCAGAATCACCAGAGAAGAACCACCAAACATATCAGAGAGGGGCTAGAAAGATATTTGCAGCGAATAGGAAAGTGTTTACTCCACTTGATGTGGAAGGGGTCTTTCCTTCTTCATCTGCTCATAGGCAAATGCTTGCTCCACAAAATGTGGAAGGGGCTTTGCCTTCTTCATCGACACAACAGGTACAACAGGTGCAGCAGCTGCATAAAGGGAAGGAAAAGGTGCTGGAGGAAAGCCTTGATGATGAGGAGGAAAGGGATTTTGATTTGATGGAATATGATGAACCAGAAAAGCCACACATCCATCATGGCATTGAGATAGTTGACTTGGAGGTCCAAGATGAGGCAATAAACGAAAGCATAACCATAAGGGAAAAAGATGCACAGATCCAAGCATTGATGGACAACTTAGCGAGAGCTAGGTATGTCATTTCATACCTTGAGCAAGAGAACAAGCAGCTAAGTGACAAACAAGTCCTCATGGAGCTGGAACTTCTCAAAGAAAAGAGGCAAAGTGATAAGGGCAAGTCAATAATGCAAGAGGAAGAAACACCAACTACCTTGACTGCAAAACAAAGAATTGAGAAGGAAATTGAGGAGGATAGAGAAACTTGGCTTGACAGGGTCAATTTTCATTTGGAGAAGCTGCTACAAAAGGCCAACAGGGACAATCAAATCATTAGGCACATGGCTCGCCATTATAGGACTCGGAAGAAGATTTGCAACATAAGGGTCAAGAAAATGAAGACAAGGCTAAAACAAGCACTCAAAGGAAAAAAGGAGGATGACAGGCTTAGGTTGCTTGCTGAAGCTTCCTTAGCTAACCAAGATAATTAATGGTGGTATTTTCCATAAATTTTGAGCATGTTTTGAAGAATTTTTGCCTTTTGAAGAATTTGGCAATTTTTGACACAGAAATTTTGGCTCTGGCACTGCGCTTTTCCTAGGGGCATCCAATGAGGGAATGGCCAAAATTTTTGGATTCATAATGATGAGTAAATGCACCCTGAGAATTTTCTAAGCTTTTAAAGCAAAACTAGTCAACCAAAAGGTCAAAAAACACCTACAAAAAGACCTTTCTGCCCTTTTTTTGGACACACAGAAGTAGTCTTGAGAGAATCCATTTTTGAGGGGTCAAATGAGCTTCCAATGAAACAATTCAAGATGTTATGGAAATTAGACTTGAAGAGATTTCCAATGAGCTATCATGAGCTCAATTTGGACACCAGGAAGACCTCCACAATGGTCCTGCAAAAAGCACTACACATAGATCTTGGGCGCTGCGCATAGGACAAAAAATGTGCTCGGTTTCCACTTCATTGTGCCTTGACTGTAGTTTTGGATTTCCTCTCATGGATGGTGTTTTGCTAATGTAAATGGTAACTAGTAATGTAAATAATATGGATAATAGTTACTATAAGGTAGATTCATTAGATCAAAAGTTCTCTTCAAGTCAAATGAATCAGTTTCCTCCGTTTTAGAGGCAAGTTGTTAGGGTTGCCTAGATTCCAATTTCTTGTTCAGCTTTTGATGGATTAGTTCCTCATCCTAGCGATTTGACCCCTAAGGATGGGAGGAGGTTGAATTGAGGTCTATATATTATTTTTCTTTCTCATTGTAAAGGGTTGGACTTAGTTGGATGCTTATGCTTTGAGTATACATCATTTTGTATCAGTTTTAGCAGGATATTAATGAAAAATTGTAGCTATTTCTTTGGGATCCATGTCGTATGATTTTCAGTTCAGTTTTCTCTATTGTGATCATGTGTTAAAATGTTTTTTGTACTTCATCAATCATTTCATTGCTTTTAAGTGGATGTTTTCAAGTTGATAGGTAGAACCCATAATATTTATGCTCTATTTTGGGAAAATATTCACAGTCTATGTTTTCTTCAGTTTAGGAAGAATCCATGTTGCTTACATGCTCTTTCTATCTCCTCACCTGTCTTTGAATCACTTCACCTCATCCATCAAACCCTAAGGTTCTGATCATTGTGCCTACCTTGCCCCATTGAACACCCTGCAATTTTGACCTAATTTCCTTGCCCTAATTGTTTGGCTCCTCTTGATCCAACAAAACCCTTCAAAATCAAATCCAATCTTGTGCTACTATGCCTAACCTAATATCATTTTCTTGATCCAGTCACCTTGGCTAAGATCCTTATGGAGAGAGCCCTCTCCTAGCCTAGTAGGGCTAGCTACCTGGCTAAGTGTGGTTTATGGTTACCCTGGCATTGCCTTCCTTCAGCCTGAGGTTCAATCCAGGTGATAACAAGATCCTCGGAAGGACTGAAGGTGAGGCATTAACCTCTCAGTTCGAGGTGGACTTCACCCTCATCACATGCATGGTGTCTTCGATGATGGGTTGTGGTTTGTTTCTTGACAATGGAACCTCATTCCACATGACCGACGATAAAATTTTATTCAGTACCTTGGAGGAGAAAGACCTCAAGATACTCGTAGAGATGGGTGACGATGAAAGGTATAGTGTTTCAAGAGTGGGCACAGTTGCTTTTCAAAGGGAGCATGGAGCTCTTGTCACCTTGACAGATGTGAAGTATGTGCCTAGACTGAAGAAGAATTTGGTATCGATCGCAATGTTGGAGGACAAAGGCTACGATGTTGTCTTCATTAAGGGGAAGGTTTTCCTTAGACACATCACCACGGGACAGGTGAAACAGATCAGTTCACGAGTTCATAACCTGTATGCTCTTAAGGTTCAAGATGCATGCAAAGCCTTGAGGAGCAAGGCCAATGTTAGAGACTTGGTGGTTGAGAGGGAGAGTAAATTACCTCTCAACATGCAAACCCAAAAGAAGTCTCAGACAATTGTGGAGGAGCCATAATTGGAGATGTTGAGAGGAGACCGAGTGGAGGCGTCCACTCACGCAGAGACCTCTAGCAGGGGGGAATTTCGAGCCAAGCGGGAAGAGGGAGCACATGTAGCCATACCTCCAGGTGCGAGGTGGGGCGATGTGAAGTGATAGTCCCAAGAAGGTTGAAATTGGGTAGGGTTCATTGAGAGGTTTTATCTCATGGATTGTACCTTGCTACGGGAGCCCAACGTACATAGTAATGGGAGGAATCAATGATATTGATGCAGTCAGAGATCAAAGTGATAGAGGCTAGAGCAGTCAAATACTGAAGAGCGCAGAGAAGGATTGACAACAATGCAGAAAGGCTGAGTCAGCAGAAGCGCAAAGTTTTCAGTCAACAGAGGCAATAACAGTTAGAGACCTTGATGACAGAGGCATCATTCTGATTTAGGTTGGATATTTTTTGTTTCTGGAGTTGTTGGAGCAACAACACTAGAGAGAATTGTTGCATGCAGAACATTCCAAAGGTTCAGGATCAGGATTGAGCTGAATTCCTTTCTTGTTGAGAGGGAGTGTTGAAAATAGCAACAAGAAATGCTAAAAATAGCATTCAATATATTCCAATTATAATTTGTCCTTGAATTAAAATTGAGAATTAAAATTCGAATTTAGTCTCACCAGCTGCTTGAAAAAAATTAATTAATTCATCTTGAGTTAATTAGTTGGAGAAATTCAAGCTATAAGTCTTTGTGAAGTCATGCAACAATTATCCCTTAAATTAAGGAAGTTATCCCTTAATTAAGGAGATAAGGATGAGTTGTATTTGAGTTGTAATTAGTTAGCTGAGTTCACTGAGTTAAGTCAAGTTAAATTAGTTCCAAATAGTTTGAGGAACTAATTGTGAGTTCAGTCAGTTAATGCACGCATGCATGAAACTAGTGTACTCCAGATAACTGAATATTCTCTCATAAATAACTCATGCATGTAAGTTCAAACAAAGACCCAGTTGAGATTAAAGACAGGGACATTGTACTATCAGTTGGAAGAATTTTCCTATAAAGGAAACTCATCCATGCAAAAGGAACAAGGTTCCTTGAGGATTGCGTAGTTTTATAGGGTGTGAGATCAGTGTGAGTGATCAGTGTTACACTTGGTAACAGTAGGATCACCCAGGAGAAACAGCGCAAGGAAATAGGAAGCTTGGATGGCAGAGGAGAAGGCTTGTGAGAAGCTTTGTTTTCCTATGAGCATCTAGGAGGATTGTACTGAGAGCTGGTTAGCTGTGAGAGCTAAAGCTTTGTGTAATCTTGATGTATTTCCACCTTGTATGATAATACAGATAGCGGGGTTTTTAGCTGAGGCTTTTCCCAGAGTATTCTTTTGTGCTTCATGTGTATTGCTTCTTCTTCTTTTGGTTATATGCGCTCAGGTTTGATTCAGCTAGATCTTTAAGATTCCGCAAGTTTGATAGTAGAAGTAGATTATAGTATTTTGCTTTGGTATATTTCATTATCGAGTTAATCTATAGTCAGATTTTCTACATAGATCCTGAGGTAGATTTATAGAGAATTTGCAGGGAATTCTACACCCTACATATATTGTACTTGATTTATTGTAAAGAAGAAATTAATAAAAGCCTTTATTCTTATTGTTCATTTTGTGTTCTAAATATAAGTGATCTAACTAGTAAAAATAACAATTGAAAAGAAATACTGATTCACCTCCCTCTCAATATTTCCAACAAATATAGGAATAGATCTCAAAAATTCATATAAATACGATAGACATGAACCTAAACAAAGTATTCTAAGATAGGACCGGGTTTCAAAATTTTTGAAAATATTCAATACATATTGATAAAAAAATTGCATAAACATCAATATTTCATATCTCATGTGTTTCCATATATCTTTATAAAAATGTAAGTAAGAGTGTCAATCATTTAGAGAAGTGAAATAAATCATGGCGCACATGTTTAGAGAAATTTAAGAGATATTTCCATTAAAATTATAAAAATGAAAAGATGTACACCCTTGCAATCTTAGACTTGAAGTTCACAGATCACGCTAGAGATGCATTCTTAAATAGTTCTCCAAGGAACCTTAAAAAATATATAAATGTTTTTATAAATTTTATGCTATTTGAAAAAAGTAATGCATTGATCCATTGAAGGGTGGGGATTCACTCTCATGAAACACATAACAAAGTTGAATACATGGAAGAGAAAAGACGTGACAATTAGAAATCGATCCTAATTCTTGGACAACTCCATAGTCAGAAGGCTGAATGATTTATAAGTGAGAGGATGGATATGAAAACCAAATATTAAAAAGTCTACTTAAAGTTCTAGAATAAGTCCTTAGTCTTGTGTTGAATATTCTCTTTTAAAACATAGGGTGCATGTAACAAGTTTAAGCATCATAACTATTAAGCGATTATTTCAATGTAGTTACCTTTTCCAGAAAAAAATGATACATTTCTCAACGAATTCTCATAATGGAACCATGGAAACCTCTTCTTTTACATGTATATTGAATAAATCATCCATTATGTCCTTTAAATCATAGATGTCTTGATGTATTATGTATGATTGGTCTTCATTTTTAGTGACAAAATGAATAAACTATTTATCATTTGTATCCTCAAGGATAAAAACAAGTCGACCAAAGTCATTTCTCCATGTGGCTCATAGTATATCGACACATTCTTGCATTTTCTTCATACTTAATAACATTATGTCCATAATGATACTAGGTACCACTAATTATTTCACAACCTCATCTAATTTAAAAAATAATTATATCCATCTTCTCTTTAAGTTATGACATTTAGTAATCAATTCATGGATTGTCCTTGTTCTTTCTTTCCAGCAGGTCTTTAATTCCTTGATCCTCCTCAAAGACAAAATATATTGTTCTTTTGTTTATGCTTCATTCATACATGATGCTTTCATGATGAATGTAGATGATATTTATTTGTAAACATCTCATCATTCTCTAAAAATACTCAATAAGTTCATTAAAACTCATGGATATGTTATCTGAGGTCATACCTACTTCCCATGCTTCTAAAATTACACTAATTATTTTATTAGTATTTTCATCAACATATTGTTAGATTATGACTAGACTAGATGCTCCCTTAGTTATTGAACTTCTCTCTAGTACGTCTGACAAATATGAATTTGGTTTGACTATAAAGATGTGTTCAACAAACAATGACCTAGATAGTAGTAGAGCTATTTCCAACTCTTTAATCTTTTCCCTAAGAACTATGTTTTCATATTATTTTTCTAGGATTGAATAATCTAATGCATCTTGAAAGTTTTGAAGCTTTGTTCCCTCTATATCAATATTGAAATTCACCTTTGATACCACTTTATCATTTTTATCATTTTTATTTTCAAATTGTATTTTCTTCATATTTCTAATGTAGGCCTCATGATGTAGAGTAATTGACTCAATTTCAAAACCAACTAGCTTTTTTTGAGTTCACTCTTCAATAATACATCAACTCTCCAAACCTTACTTTTAGCCCACTCTAGTTCTTCCATCATTTCCACAATTTGACTATCTCCGTAACTTGAAAATTAGCACCTTTCAGATGAGGAGTGGAACCAACATTTACAATTGAGTTCCCATGTTGCCTTTTGAGAAATATAGTGTTGAAGAAAGAACCAATCTCTTAATTAAAAGGTTGTAAAGTGTGAGACGCTATACTTGATTGTAACTCCAAAACCTTCATATCGAGTTTCCATAAATGTAATACCATATCCAATGGAATTAAGATAAAGCGAAAATATAAATTAAGGATCAAAACATTTCATTTCTTCTAGCTAGTTCAACTTGAATACATTAAGATGTATCACATATTTATCAATTCCCAACTTAATTAATAAAGATATGAATTTCTTCTTCCTATTTTCATTGAAAAATTGATTCCATGACTTATAATATTAAGAAAATTTTGATAAGAAGTATTTGTCACAAACATAAACTAGGAGCATTAAGGGTTTTCCTTCAAATCCAAATAATCTAATATAAGAAAATTATTCTTCTATTGAAAACCCCTTTTCCTTCTAGCAAGTTAAGGGATTCTAGAGATCATATTTCAGTAGGAGAACCAATAAACATTGTTCTACACTTTGACAAGAAGGAATTTTTATAGAATAAAAATGAAATGGAGCCTTGTGTCTCTAGATAGGTACTACAATTGTACAAATTCATTGTCAAACTTGGAGTGTCACGCCCTTGGAAGACATTCAAATAATTTAGAGTAGATAATGGTGTAACTAAGTCTGAACTCATGAAAAACGTTTTTGATTGCTTGAATTTCCTAGTTGATAATATTCTCTATAGAATTGACATGATCCAAGTTGAATATATCTCTTTCTTCCACACAACAATGTAAAACATCTAAAAGTTATTTGAGAACATACTTTGTTGATTCGAGACCAAGAACCCAAGTGAATAACAAAAAAAAAAAATTCTTTATATGGGAAGGTGAGCATGCATAGCGCAACTTTGATCGCATTCACCAACTCTTTAGTAGGGCTCTTTAGAAACTAATTCAAAAGGGTTTTCCATTCAACAATTTTTTCTAAAATGGTATCCACTTCAACCACCTTGAAAACTTGGTTGGCTTCTAGAACCCAGTGGATTTTCCTAAAGACACTTTGATCCAGGTGGATGTTGGTGGACACCCGCCTATTCCAATTGAACCCCCACCACTGTCTCTTTCATTTTTTCAGTTTCCTTAATTGTAGTACAATTTACTATTTTTGGAAATTTTTCGGGTCCTGAAATTCCGGAGCTATTTTGAGGCCCTAAAAGAGGTTTTTTTGGAAAACCAAGGCTATCACGAGGTGTGGGCTAGTGTTGGCTACTTGGAAGTTGTATTCCTCAGATAGATATTTCCGACGAGGTATTGTGCATGTCAAACGTAGATCGTATGCCAAAGTTACAACCCCGGGAAATTGATGTACCAATATACCCAAACGGGGCCCATAGTTTGGCACTTGATCCCCCAAGGTTAGTGTTTTTGTGTTTAGGATTTTCCCTTGTTTCTCAATAATAAATAGACCTTCGGGCCTCATTGTAACACAGTTTAGAGGCATGTAACCACCACATCTCTTCTTAGATATAAGGTACCATTGCCCGAGTTAGTATTATTTCCATTCCATTTGTAAGCATATTTCAATATTTGATATTAATGAAATGAAGTATTATTTCTGCTGCATCTCTCTATTTATGGTTATATCTGTAATTTATTATGTTCCTGTTTAAGTTCGTATCACACTTGTAGTAGGAGGATCATAGGTGTGGTACAATATGCCAATAAAATGTCCAATGATATAATGTTTTGTAGGATTGTAAATTTTCATTGTTTAAATTGCATTTTTCAATGTAGAAATGGATTCAGTGCCTTGGGATTCTGTTGGGCACTTAAATTGTGTAGAGTACAACGCTGAAACTTATAATTCCATCAAATTCTTAATGGATTTAGAATAAAATTCACCTAGAAATGACCACAATGTAAAATACTTTAAAACATAAATATTGAAATATTTTATTTATAATCAAGAGTAAAATTATTTTTATTATTGATATGTTTTAAATGCCACATAACAACTTCATATAATTGAATAAATACAAATTCCTCTCTGCCTATAGAGTTTCTTTACAACAAGCTATAGGGGAGATGTTATAGTGGCACTTTGGATGAAGTATTAGATCAAAAACATAATAATAGAACATAAATTAAAAATGTAAAAAAAATAAAATAAAATAAATATTTATATATTCCACATGAGGAATATTCATATTTCATCAATTACATCAAATTTCATGTCACTTACAGTAATTGAACCTAGGAGGGGAGAATCTCAATCATTCCTCCCAACCACCTGAAACAACCCCAATTGATAAAGTATGAGAATATAAATCTGAAATTTATATAAATATCAATAGTAATATTAAGAAATAATATATATCTATTTTAATGTTGAATCTACCAAATGGTAAGAGAATTAAATATTTCTAAGTGAAAATATTTCCTTAAATTTTACACTCAAAAAGATGTTTGCATCTTGAGAACTTTGATCTTTTTTACTTTTGGTAGATTTAGCGTTAAGATGACTCTAGGCTTATTTACTTTCAAAATATATATATATATATATATATATATATATATATATATATATATACTTTATTAAAATATTTTATTTATAGTAGATATTAAAATGTTTTTATTTTTATTTTTCTGTTCATATAAATATATATATGAAATTAAGAATTAAAAATACTATTTAATACATATATTCAAATCTTTTATTGAAATATTTTTAAAAGTAAACAAATTACCAATCTTCCTCATAATTAAAAGTGAAAATATATGATTTTTTTAATATTATTAAAATATTTTATTTATAATTGAGAGCAAAATATTTTTTGTTATTAATATTTTTTCTAAATACTTCATGTCAACTATATGCTTTTTTTTTTCTCCGTGAAAACTAGCTAAGTCATGTATTATATATACAAGTAAAAATTACAAACAGTAAGACATGTCTTCCAGGGCCTGTGGTAGCACCCTGGGAACCTTGACCATAGTTCTAAAAGCTCCCTTGCTGGGGTAGCTTCGCCAAAACCATTCAGACATTGCCATGACATCAAAAGCTCCCACACAGGGGCAGCACCGGATCGACTTTTTGAAACAGTTCCAGACAAGTTCAGACTCCCTGAGGAGCAGCAGAGTGTAGACCCAACACATTCTTGCCCACGCAGGGGCTTACTACCAAAATAGACTGACTCACAGACCAGACAGAAGTGAGCATGACAGAGGCGCTCATATCAGCTATCAACTTAGACCATTTAAAATTAAGACTAGACCAGAGACTAGTCAAAATTACACACGGCGGAGATGTAAGCATCATCTGCCAGCAAGCAAAACGAAATGACAAGAGAAAAATACCCGCGGCTGCGCTAATCCTGGAGACGAGCTGAAGGTGGAAGGAGGGCCGCGAGCTGGGCATCTGCCTCTTCAGCAAGGCTTTTGTCTTCAACCACGTACGCCCAGCCATCACCCTCTGCTCGTCCCTCCCACATCTTCCTCCATATCTCTTCGTCGACGCCTGGAGGGGGTGGCCCCACTGGAGGAAAGGTGTCTTGCGAGCCTTTATCTTCCATGCTTCCAGCTTCAGACGCTGGAGGCACCATAGCTGAGCCCTGTTCCGCCGCCTCTTGTTCTCCTCTGTCAATTTCCTTGCCCTTGCCTTCCAGTTGCTTCTCCGGCAAGCTCTGAGGGGGGTCCTCCCCATTGCCTTCCGGAATTTTTGTAAACATGACTGATATGTGGGCACTAAGCCCTGGGTTGTCCTCAGAGCTTTGCAGCGTGAATACCACAGAGCCGAATGAGGGAAGCTCCGGTTTTCCTTCATTAGGACTCCCCACCTCCAAGAAATGTCTAATGGGGAGCGGGGTAGCCCTGGCTCTCCTATGACAATAACAGCAGCAGCAGTGGTGATGCTCATCTGCTGCAGGGGCTCTTGAGGAGGAACCTCTCGCTGGACCTCTCCTGCATGACTGTCGTTCTCGAATTTTGACCATGGTGAGTCCGATTCTTCTTCTGTATGCTTGCGGGTGAGTTTGGAATCGATGGCAGAACCAATTGCTCTCCAAATCTCTCTCTGGTACCCAATCTTCACTCTGAAATCCTCCCCTTGGTAGCAGATTAAACCATTTCCAGAACTGTCGTTGCAATTGTGCCAATTGCCTACGTCTGCTAGACCAGCAACCAGAGTGGCAATAGCCACGGGTATCCAAGCCTCCGGGTGATAGAGACTGCCATCGCCGAGGCCCTCTGTGTTTCCGCCTCTTCCAGCTCTTCTCAGACAATAATTCCTTGCCCGATCCATCGTGCCTGTAAAACGCTGCCTCATTCCCTCGATGCAGGCGCACATTAACTTCCTTCTGCATTTCCATCTACCATGCTTCCTCGCCATTAAATGCATTAACGCAGCAGGGGCTTCATTTATCAGCTGACGGCCTTCTCCTGGTGGCCGTGGTGTTAACACGGGGCAGCCCATGCGTGGCATGTGGCTCGCCCGTCCTTCCCAGTCCGCCACCCGCATCCGGGGCTTCATTGTCCCTGTGGATGAGACTTTCACATTCCTGTTTGCGTTGATTGTTTGGAATGATGTTCAGGTGTCCCTCCAGGAAGGGCTGATCTGAGTCTACCCCTATATTGGCAAGAAGATCAGCTACCTTATTACCTTCTCGTTTAGTGTGATGAAAAGAGATGGCATTGTAGTTGCAAATTTCCTCAGCCATGCAGCTGAGTCTGGCCTCGAGTCTCCAGCTATTGGCTATTTTCCTGGCATGCGATCCATTCTGAATTCGAATGGCCATGTTTAAGAGAATTTGGGAGTCTCCTTCCACAATCAATGGTTGAAGATTATGTCTCCTTGCTGTGAGTAATCCTTGCCACATGCCCTCCAGCTCTGCTGAGTTGTTGGTGTCCCAGCCTAAGTTGCCAAAGTAGATCTGTTGCAGAGTTCCTTGGTGATCTCTGATGATTCCTCCAAATCCTGCAGGGCCAGGATTGCCCTTAGATGCTCCGTCAAAGTTGAGCTTGTATGAATGTATAGGTGGGGCTTCCCAGCTTCCATTCTCCTTGCCGTTGCAGTTTGCTGCTTGCTGTGTAGTTGGCCCTTGTGGCATTTGCAGTCCCCAGTTTGTTAGAATGTTTTTCTCATTGTCTGCAGTGGGGAGATCTTGTTGGGTCCAAGTCTTCAGTAGCATGGTTTCTTGGATGTTGGCGTGCATCCTGTTCCATATGTCCTCCTTATTCGAGCTGAGGTTTTTGAATATGCGCCTATTCCTTTCCTTCCATATATTCCATAGAAGAATGCCTGGAATTATGTTCCACAGGTGGTTGAGCAGTCCACTGTTGTAAGGGCTTTTTGGCCATTGCCGTATGGTGTTTATTATGCCTCCCATTTCTCTGCATCGCCTTTGACTTCTGAATTCTACCTTCTCCCACAGTTGAGTAGCTAGCGGACATGAGTCCAGAAGATGCTGCAAGGTTTCTTCACTCTGAAAGCAGTTGTGGCATACCGAGGGTCCATGGAAGTTGCGTTTCTGCAATTTGTCCCATGTAAGAATCTTTTTATGCCCCACCATCCAAAGAAAGTGAGTGATTTTGGGCCATGTTTTGAAGCTCCAAATTCTAGCCCAGAGAGGATCCGGAATGATGGGGGGGTCTTCTAAAAGATTGTAAGCTTCAGAAGTGGAGTAAGAGCCTTTGGGAAGATAGCCCCATCTGAGAATGTCCTCATTGATGTTGTGCCTGATGCTCCTTTTTTTCAATTCGGTATCAAGGGCTGCTGCTTCCTGTGTACTGTTGGTGTTGGATATTTGATTGCTAGAAAGCCATTTCCTGAAGCCCGTTCCCGATTCCGGATTCCAGTATTGGTGAACTTTGGCTTGCTGCTGCTCTTGCCTACCTGGGATAATGGCCGTCGGTAGAACATTGGATAGTTTAGGTAGTTGGTTCCATGCGTCGTACCAAAATCTGGCATGTTGACCGTTCCTTATTTCCCAGAAGCTATGTTTCTGAATCAACTTGTGATGCTGTTTGGCCGCATTCCAAATGAGTGAACCTGTGCTTGTGGGCGTGAATCTAATAAGCTCTGCTTGTGGCATGTTGTTGGTGTATTTGGCGATCCAAATTTTGGCCCATGGTTTGTCCGGATTTGTTAACCATTGCCACCAAATTTTGGCGGTCATGATAATATTGCTGTGCTCAGGGTCTCGGAGACCAATACCTCCTTTATGCTTGGGCTTGCAGGTGGTGTCCCATTTTACAAGCGCCCATTTACGGTTGGTAGCTGAACTTCCCCAAAGAAAATTGCGCTGCAGATTTCTCAGTCTTCTCAAGACCCATTTTGGAGCGGCTAGGATGGAAAACAAATAGAGGGGCATGGCTTGAAGGATGGATTTTAGGAGCACAGCTCTACTTGCTAAATTGAGGGAGCGGTGCGTCCATAGGTTAAGTTTGAATTCCAGTTTCTCAATGAGTCTTCTCCAAGCTGGTTGCTTTATGGCAGAGGCTGTGAGAGGCGCTCCCAGGTAAGTGGAGGGGAGAGAAGCAGTTTGAAAACCCAGTATGCGGGAGACAGCACGTTTTACAGAGGGAGGGGTGTGGAAGAAGAAAATGTGGGATTTGGTGTTATTGATTTGGGTTCCTGAAGCTCTAGAGAAGTCGTTGAGCAGAGATTTCAGACATGAGGCTTCCTGAGCAGAGGGATAGCCATACAGCATGGTGTCATCCACGAATTGCTGATGGGAGGAGGCAGGGGAGTTGTGGATTGAGATTCCCCGAAGTTGATTGGCTTGCCGAGCCTGCTTGATGTGCCGTCCTAGGCCCTCCGCCATTATCACAAATAAGAAGGGGGATAAGGGATCCCCTTGCCTAATGCCCCTGGATGGTTTGAAGGGGCGAGAGGGCAACCCATTGACAAGAATAGAGAAGTGGGAGGAGGAAATGAGGCTCATTATCCATCTTACCCAAGTGGCACAGAAGCCAAAGGCTCTCAGCATGTTCTGAATATAGGCCCAGCTGAGTTTGTCGAATGCCTTGGATAAGTCAAGCTTGAGTAACATGCCCGCTTTTTTGGAGAGCTTGAGCGAGTGAATGATCTCATGGGAGAGAATTATACCATCCATAATCTGTCTGCCCTCCACATAGCCAGATTGCTCGGGTGAGATGATCTGAGGGAGAAGGGGCTTGAGTCTGTTGGCTATGACTTTGGTAATGACTTTGTAGAGAACATTGCAAAGAGCTATGGGCCTGAATTTGTCAGGGGTGGTGGAGTTCTCTTCTTTGGGAATGAGAGTGATGAAGGTGGAGTTAAGAGAGGGTAGCATCCAGCGAAGGGCCCTAGATTCCTCTACTATTTGCCAAATCTCTACCTTAATCATATCCCAGAAAGCATGGAAAAAATCAGTGGTAAAGCCATCAGGGCCAGGAGCCTTACCTTCTTTAAGCTGCGCCATTGCTTCATCCACCTCTTGGCTGAGAATCGGGCTCATGAGCAGATCGTTTTGCTCCTCCGTTATTATCCTGGGAATGTTGCTTGTGATTTTCTCGATAGCTGCCTTCCGATCCATTGTCTGTTCTTGGTGAACTTGTTTGAAGTGATTGAGGAGGGTTTCCTCTATTTTCTCGTGCTCCTCCTCTTTACCTCCCTCCTGATTTTGGATGAATGAGATCTTGTTGTGCATTCTTCGTTGCACTGTTGTGTTATGAAAGAATTTGGTGTTGCGTTCCCCTTCTTTAAGCCACCTAATCCGCGATTTCTGTCTCCAATAAATTTCTTCTTGCTTCCTTCTTTCTTCAAGCTGATTGTAGATATGCTTTTCTTTTTCCAGGGTTGCCTCTGTGTGCCCTGAATTGATGACTGTCTGGTGGAGTAGTTTGAGCTCCTGATTGAGTTGCTGTTGTGCTTCAAAAATGTTCCCAAAGGTCTCCTTATTCCATTGTTTGAGGTGGCCCTTCAGGTACCTTAATTTCTGTTGAAGTTGGAACATTTTGGTGCCTTCTGGAGGAACAAAGGAGGCCCATATAGTTTTGACGAAGTCCTTGAATGCCGGGTGGGTTAACCAAAAACTTTCAAATCGAAATGGCTTTCTGGTGCTGTTCCCCGGTCGTTGCCATTGCAGGGCTATTGGCCAGTGATCCGACCCTGAGTGAGCCAGAATCTCCGCATTGAAATCACCCCCGATGTGCACTGCATTGTCCGAAATCAGAAATCGGTCCAGCTTGGAGGCGATCTGATGTTTCCCCTTTCTGTGATTGCTCCATGTGTAGATTCCATTGCAGAAGGGCATGTCAATGAGTGAGGCGTTTAGGATGAAATCCTTGAAGTGTTCCACTTCAGGTTCCAATCTGGTTCTTCCCCCTGTTTTGTCCTCGATCTTGGTGATCATATTGAAATCCCCCGCTACAATCCAGAGAGGGTGCTGTCTGTTGATGCTGAGGGCCTCGATAGTGTCGAGGAGCACTTTTTTACTGCCACCATCCTGTGGGAAATAGACATTGGATAGGTTCCCATGAACCTGTGTGCCTACAATGTGAAAGGCAGCTTGTATGAGATGATGGGAGGCATGGAAATCTGTGAGTGCTATAGCTTGAGTGTTCCAGGCTATGGCGAGCCCTCCCGAAGCTCCAGTAGCATCCACAGCCACTGAGTGGCAGCCCGGCCAGGCCTTTGAGAGTATTCGACCCAGAGTGGCGCTATTGCATTTAGTTTCTTGGAAGAAGCATATGTGCGGTTTCTCCATCTTGATCATGTTTTTGAGCATTCTATATTTTGCAGGGCTGTTGAGCCCTCTAAGATTCCAAGAGATGAGCTTCATTGATAACTGAGTTGAGAGGGGCTGAAGTATTTCGTAAGCTTCGCATAGTGGCCTGAATCCACTAGGACTTTGCCAACCTCTATTGTTCTTTGAAGAACTGTTTTCCTTCCTCTTTTTTTGAAATCTTTTGGACGCAGTCTACCATCCCAGGTGCTTCCCGCTTGAATTCCTAGCTGATGTTGTTGGTAGGCTTTGGAGATGACCATTTCCAACTTTTCTAGATCAGTTTCAGCGATGGATTCATACGCTTCTTTCCTGCATGCCAACTCTAGCTCATTGATATCCAGTCCATGAAGGTCTACATTTTCAGCTTCTTCCTCCATTATTTCAACAACATTGGTGTCTCCCTGTGTGGTCTCTGAAGTCTGAGCGGGCTTCAATCTCCCATCTATCTCCATGTTCTTAGGGGTATTCATCGGGTCCTCCTGATTCCTGGTTAGAATGGTTGGAATTATAATAGGGGATTTCGAGTTGGGAGGGGGGCTGGAGGGGGGGGGGCGGCTTGAGGAGGATGGGAGATCGGATTTGCTGGGGTTTTCCAGGGGCTGGTCTTCCGGAATGTCGTTGAGGGTCTCAAAACTGTTCTTGGACGCTTGATCTTTGAGGTTATTCTGCTGAGACTTTTGCCCATTGGCATTTTTCCTGTGCGAGCGCCTTCTGCTTGTTACTTTGGTGAACCCGTCTTGATTAGGCTTGGCTGAGGGGTTCTGAGACAGATCTGGGACATTTAGAGGACAATCCCTAAATAAGTGCCCAAGAGCATGGCATCTTCTACACCGGAAGGGCACATGCTCATAATCCAAGGGCTGGATCCATTCTTCATCCCAATGGGAGAGTGTTATCGACTCTGGTAGCGCTTCATTCAACCTTATGAAGACACATATGCGAGCATATGATATGAATCTGCGTGATTTGGTTTCTTCAGCCGTCCTGATGTATTCTCCCACGCCATTTCCAATTCTCCTGAGTGAGTCTTCGTCCCAGTATTCATCAGGGAGTCCATACAATCGAATCCATACTGGTGCCCAGGTTAGGTCTTCCTTATCTGGGTTGAATCTGGGTTTCCAGTCTCGCATGTACAGACCCGCTGCATTGAAGAAGTGTGGGCCTGTTCCTAGCACTCTGAGTTTGTCTTCAACGCAGTAGAAAATGACTGTAAAAAAGCCCTTCGGTCCTAGTTGAAGCAGGACATCCCCCTTCGGTTTCCATTTGGCAGCTATCCAACCATAGAGGGCTCTTTCCGTAGGCCAGAAGCCTATAAATTTCCCTATGATGGCATGCTCTTTCATGAACTCTATTCTGGCATTTATCAGGTGACCTTGTAGTTCGATTCTGGGCCTTTCTGCAGCTACAGGTTTGCAGGTGGCTGAGGTGACTTTTGGCGCCTCCTCCTTGTCTTTTTTCCTTTTGTCCTGCGGTCCGTTGTCCTGGCCTTGCGGATCTTCCGATTTGTTGTTCTCTTGCTGTGTTGAGCCATCACTATTCAGGATCTCCCTGCTGATCGATCCGAAAAGGAGGTCATTGTCCTTCTCCTGCTGCATTGGGGAGGGCCCTGTCGCCCCCCCCTGCGGTGCTTCCATGGCGCCTGACTGGCGCAGTACTGATGCTCTGTTTTCTCAGAGCTTAGATTAGGTAAGGATTGCAGGATACTCCGTCGTCTGGTAGCGCCGTCACGGGTTGCAGAGGAACCCTAATCGCCTTGCAGAGCTCGTCTCCGTGTGTTTCAAAAACGTCAACTATATGTTAAGTATGAACAAAATTACAATTTCATGAACAAAATTACAATTTCCTTTATATTGTGTTGACATTGGGTTGTAATATCAATTAACGTAGCTAGAATAAAGTTGATGATATTTTTAATGTTTTTATTTAATACTAACCAAATACCTAATAGAATACATATATTTGAGGTAAGAAATGCTCTATGCTTCAATATGGGGAGATGGTGTATGATCATGCTAAATGAAGTTTTAAATAATAATAATAATGTGGGCTCAATTTAAAATAATAATAAAAATAAGAAATTGATTTTATTCAATTTGTTATATTGCAATTTTGTTTTTATCAATATCTTTATAGATCTATTTTAACTTCAAACTTTTTTTCTAGTGCAAAAATTAAGGAAATGTTTGCACTTAGAGAAGTTTGATTCCTCTTTGTTCTTGGGAGATCCCATATTAAAACACATATATACTGATTATTTTTGTTTTTAGTTATAATCAACCTTATGTTTTATTTAGTAAAATATTTTATATTTATTTTAAAGTAACATTTTTCAACTCCAAGTTTAACATG
Organism: Pinus tabuliformis; assembly: GCA_031772625.1. Classification (NCBI taxonomy): domain Eukaryota; kingdom Viridiplantae; phylum Streptophyta; class Pinopsida; order Pinales; family Pinaceae; genus Pinus; species Pinus tabuliformis. Next base: position 1,278,766,724 of record CM062809.1, read on the forward strand.
GAAGAGTTACTCAGATTCTCCTTTACATTGATTCGTAAACTATTCATATAGTTAAAAGAAAAGAAAAGAAAAATAATTTATGTAATATGAATATAAAAATATTTTATTTATGTTCAATATTAGAAATTTTTTTGCTAATATATTTTAATAAATATTAAAATGTATTATACATCTCTAATATTAAATTATGAGAAAACATTATAAAATATTTTTTAATAATAATTTAATTAAAAATAATATTAGATATTAATATTAAAAAACATTAAATGTTATAAGTATTAAAACATATTATAAATATTAAAACATATTATAAATATTAAAACATTTAATGTTAGAAGTCAACCGAGATCTCACGAATCCATTGTTGATGTAGCTCCACTCTTGTTTTAAGAAGGTGGGATCTTTGATTTGAAATGGTCACTTTGGAGGGGGTTGTTCCCTCACCAGTGGATGAAGTTGTGGTTTTTCTAGTCCTTGTAGCTTTACTCTCCAAAAAACCCAAATCTAAGGTGCATGCAAAATTTGTGAAGAAGGTGGATACTATTCCCTCAATGGCCCTTCCCAAGGACTTTGAACAAATTACTTGGCATATTCATAATGGGCTTTAGTGGGAAACTTCATAGGAATGTGGTTGTCCCCAAGATCCATGGAACTATGGTTGGAGAAAACCTGGAAGCCATAAACGAAAGGTAATATTAGAATGTATGCATGTGGAAATGGGTTATTTTCCTTCTTATTTGAATTTAAAGAAGATAAAGATGCAAATTTACGAAATGGGCCCTATGTTTTTTGGACTAGAGGGATGTATTTGGACAAATGATCATTTGACTTTGACCCAGATGAAGATATCCCAAATGCAGTTCCTTTTTTGGTCAAGCTCCCTCGGCTCCTGCTTTCATGCTACAATGATGATTGTTTATGAGAAATAGGAAATGGATTGGGGAAATATTTGGATATGGATAAACCTAGAAGATTTCAGTTTGCATGTGCAAAAATTTGTGTGGAAGTAGATCTAGAAAATGGTTTTAACTCATAAATAAATCTCACACAGGGAGAATGGTCTCATTGTCGGACTCTTGACTATGAGCAATTACCTTTCAATTTTAGGTACTACCATGAATATGGATATTTAGAAATGGATTTCAAGAAGTCTCAATCTCATAAACGGGTGGAAACGGCAACATGTCAAGAAGAGAAATGAAAAACCCAAAAAAAATAGTATGAATAAAGGAAATCTCACAACATCTAAATCCCAACCCAAACAAGGTAGAAATGTGACATCGATCTCATAAAACCCATTTGAGTTATTACAGTCTCAAGAAGAAAATGACAAGGTGCAAGAACAAATCAGATTAGAAGCATTGCATAACAATAAGCAAAAGGAGGTTCTAAAGCAGAAAGAAGTAACTTGAAAAGCAGAGAAGGAGGAAATTCATGAAAAAAAACCAGTAGAAGAAATGACTTCATTGGAAAAGGAGAAATCTCTACCCAGGGATCAGATAAATATTGAAAATGCAACAAGAAAATCCTATTTTAATTTTTCCCTTGAATTAAATTAGGAATAAAATTGTAATTCCACATCACAAGACAACTTGTACCAGTTAAATAAGTTAATTTGCCTTAGTGGGCTTAGTTAATTCGAGATGAGGGTCTAACGTGAGTCATGTAGAATGTCTCCTACTTGAGGGTATAACTATCGGGTGTACCTTCCATCTCATAGGATGAAAGTGGTTCATAGAGATGTGAAGTTAGATAAAGAGAAGGCCATGAGATGTTCCCTTGACAGTGTTGAAGAAAGTGTAACTAGGTTAGGTCTTCATAATGACATGATCTTTGTAAATGATGTAATAAAAGAGAATAAATTATTTTTTGTATGCCTTGCTACATGGGTTTCATGAGCAAGAAGTGTCATAGGTCAAAATACTTCTTCTTGATGTATTTAGGATTTATTAATATATCAAAGAGTCATATCATGTATAAAGAAGCTCTTCATGAGCCTATGTAAATGTATACAAGTCTACAAAAGTGTGTAGTAGCCCTCCAAAGACCAAGATAAATCCTCCATTAGAAAGCACAAGAGGTCTGTAAGCAAATCGATAAGGAATTCATCCTGTCGGCTTCAATATTGAATTAAATGTATAAATGGCTATCATGTCAGACTAGAAAAATAGACACAACGACTCACAAAGGCACATCAGATTATTTTGGAGCACAAACCACTATAAATACCCGTCTAGAGTATCCGCAAATCTAAGGTACATAAATCTCATTTCTCCTCTGAAATTTCGGATGGGTATGAGGTGCAGGAGGGAGATCTCGGTTGGGTACAAGATCTCGGTGACAAGGTGCAGGTATAATGTTTTGTATCGTTTCAGGCAGACATGTCTTTCTCGGAGGTCTGAAACCTCGCTTGGGTACAGTAAGGTACCTCTGTCATGCATATATATGTATCTCGGTACTCCTACAACAACATACTATTAACACAGTCACTAACACTATCTCGACATACATATATTCTCGGCATAGTCATGTTGAAAAGAATTTCAGTGATAAGAGTGACTATTATAGTCTTGGTGGATAACACAATATTCAAATCTGTCTCCTAGTAATCTTGGTATATATGTATCTCAGGAATCCCATTGTAACACGAACAGTCTCGGAATTCTAGATGCAGCCAAGATCTCGATACAAGTATGAAAAGGAGACCAATCTACACTTTGTCTCGTAAACACAGTCATGACCTTGGCATAATGAGGATGTGAGGTCATGATCCTAATCAATGTCTCGGTGATGATGCAACTATGATCTCAGTACAACGAAGTGGATCTATAGAGAAACAGTCATGCCTTTCAGTGGATCTAAGTGCAGCTCTCAATCATGCATATGAAGATCTCATTGTCATGATGAAGATGTCGGTGAAGGTACAACAGTGGTGTTGCAGCAGTGATAAAGATCTGGATGGTGTAGCAGTGATGATCTTAGTGGTGCAGTGAAGATAATGATCTCAATGAGTGACAAGGAAGAGGATTGATGACTTGGTCTTAGAGTGGAAGAATAAGTCAAGGGTCATGGTCTTGGTATTCATCAATTAGAGTCTCTATAAGAAGAAATTTTGTGTGGATTTTCCTCTCCAAGAGGGAGAGGTTTTGGCCCTAGCAGAAAGACAAATGCTTTGTGTTCTTGTCTCTTTTGTTTTGATAACAGTTTGATGAAGTAATCATACACACTAATAATAATAAGAATATCAAGCTAAGAAAAATTGCAAAAGAACTTAATAAATTGTTATCATGATAAGAAGAATCACTTTAATTTTGATTGCCCTATATTCTTCAACAGACAGGGAGTTTCAGTTACATGCAAATGAGGAGATTTTAGCTCCAAAGGAAGAAGATCAGGATGATGTGGAGTATCCACATGCATAGGATCAGAGAGTGGAAGCACCCACTCATGCAAAGACTTGCATATATGGAAGGAAGTGCACTAGAAATGCTAACAAATTGATGCATGATGCTATAGAGAATGTGGGAGCACCCACATCACAACGCAGGCAAAGGAGGTCACCAAATCAGTACACTGGATACATGGCTCTAATGAGTGAGAGTGTATAGATTGAGCCATCCTCATTCGAGGAAGAAATACAAAAACTAGTATGGGTTGATGCTATGGTAGAGGAGAATGACTCCATTATCAGAAATAGTGTTTGGAAGTGGTCCCAAGACCAGCAAACAAGTTAGTGATGAGTTCTAGATGGATTTACAAGGTAAAGCACGCAATAGATGGGAGTGTGGAGAAACACAAGGCCAGATTATAGCCAGAGGGTTCTCTCAGGTGGAGGGAATTGATTACAAGGAGACCTTTGCTCCAGTAGAAATGTACTCTTCAATCAGATCTATTCTAGCACTTTCAGCGTAGATGGGATGGAAGATACATCAGATAGATGTGAAGACAACATTCCTCAACGGAGTGATTAAGAAAGAGGTGTACATTGAGTAGTCTAAAGGACTTGATAACTTCAACAGGAAGTCACATGTGTGCAGACTCAAGCAAGCATTGTATGGATTGAAACAAGAACCCCGTGCTTAGTACACCATGATTGACATCTATTTCACAAAGTTGGGCTTCACCAAAAGTGAAGTAGATGTGAACCTTTACCATATTGTGGTTGTAGGTAAATTATTGATTATATTATTATATGTCGATGATTTAATTCTAATAGGTAATGAGAAGCTGGTAAAATCTTGAAAATAGGATCTTGCAATAGAATTTGAGATGAAGGACCTAGGGCTAATGCATTATTTCCTTGGTATGGAAGTATGACAAGGATATGAGGAACTGTTTGTCTCTCAGGGCACGTATGCTAACGATATACTGAAGAAGTTCCACATGGAGAGTACCAAACCCATGGAGACTACTCTAGCAGGGAATTGGAGGAAGGAAGATGCTACTTCAGGTGAAGTAGTGGAGGCTACTATTTATAGGTAGCTTGTGGGTTCACTTATGTTTTGCAGTTAACCATCTTAGTTAAGAAATGGTTAAGTGAAGCAAACTTTATTGGAAGGCAACTAAACATGTGTTGAGATACCTCAGAGGTACCACTCAGTTTCGTCTTTGGTACATACAGTTAGAGGGAGTGAAGCTTCAAGGCTTCACAGATGTAGATTAGGCAGGGTGGCCATCTGACACAAAGAGCACATCAGGGGGAATCTTCAGTGTTGGGTCAATAACAATTTCTTGGTACAACAGGAAGCAGAGATTAGTTGCACTCAATTCAGCAGAAGCAGAGTACATGGCTGCTAGTCAAGCACCTTGTGAGGCTATATGGATGAGGAAGATCATTATTGGGTTATTTGGTCAACAGATGGATCCTACAGTGATTTAATGTGACAATTAGAGTTGTATCAAATTCGCTAAGAATCTATTTTTTCATTATCGGCCCAAGCATATCGACATCCGGTATCACCATCTACGTGATTTTGTGCAAAGGAGAATCATGTTGCTGGAGTACATTCCTACAAATAAACATGATGCAGACATATTGACTAAGGAACTGTCAAGAGGAAAACTTGAGTTCCATAGAGGCAGGATCAGGGTAGCAAATAATCTCTTTCTTGTTGAGAGGGAGCTTTGAAAATGCAACAAGAAAATCCTAATTTAGTTTTGTCCTTAAATTAAATTATGAATAAAATTGTAATCCCACATCCCAAGACAACTTGTATGAATTAACTAAGTTAATTTGACTTAGTTGGCTCAGTTAATTTGAGTTGAGGGTCTAACTCGAGTCATGTAAAGTGTCTCCTACATTATAGGAGCCCTAGTTGAGTTTATTTTGAGTTGTAATTAATTAATTAATGTAGTTTAACTGAGTATAAGTCAGTTAAACTAGTTACAACTAATGGAGGAACTAGTAGGAGGTCAGATAGTGGGGTTTTTCTTCATGTGTTCAACTAGTTAACTGATGATTCACTCAAAAATAACTCATGCATGTGAGATATGAGAGTTACCTAGTTGAGACTGGAGTTCAAGGATAATGTACTATCATTTGTATAAATCATCTAAATTGTTGGGTGAAAATATTGTCGTTTAATTCTATTGTAGTATTTGCCCAACTATTTAGTTTGTCAATCCAAGGTTCATAGGCTTACGAGGCACATGCACTATATATGCAGGACCGAAGTGGAACTAATCCAATCTAATCTAATCTAAATTACTGAAATCAAATTAATCTAGGAAGGCATTGAAACATTAACTATAAAAGCAAGAAATTGTATAAGGGAAAAGCAATACAACATGTGAAGAATTTGAATGACAAACAACATATGTGAGCTCACAACAATAAAGATATCTTAAATTATATTACAAGAACCAAATAATAAATCATGAGAGTGTAACAATAAAATAATATGAATCAAAGCTAAGAATCTGCTTCTCCTAATTACAAAACTATCTTTTAAAGCCATCTCATAATTACATATCCAATATTCTCTCAAGCACTCTCAACTACTTTCCCATTATTACAAAATATGATCCCTTTGAATCCTCCACACATCTCTCACATATCTTGGATAAGATATGCCAACCAAATCCTCCATGATCTTCTCCTTAGGAATAGACTTGAATAATTATCTCCTTAATATGGTGGAGGAGATATTTGAGAAGTCTCTTGGAATTAATTCTTCACATATTTCCTACACATCACAAAACTCACATATTCTTGAAATATATATAAAAATATGTATATTTTCTAATATTTAACCATAAATTCACTTGTAATACAAAAATGAATAAAATGGAAAATAAGAAGGTGAAACCCCAATGTATTTATGAAAATGATATGATAAAAGGTTAATGGGATGATGAAATGTAAGGAATACTGAAGAAAAAGATGGATGAAAATATGACATTTCTGAGTCCCAACATCCTCCCCAACTGAACTTGTTGCATGTCCTCATGCAACCATGCATGGGTCTCTTTAAGAACATTTTGCATCTTGAACTTTGGCTTTACATGATGATGTCTTTAATAATGAATGTTTCCAGGATATGTGAAAGACATGAGTAACAACTTACATTTTCTTATGGTTGGTTCTTGTGTGACAACCATGAATACAAAGAATGTTGGTTCTTGTGTTAACAACATTCATTTCGTTTTCTGTTCTCTTTTCTTCAATAATAATGTAAACACTCACTGGAAATCATAATGTGCATAAGAAATCCCTTTTGTAATATTAATGAAGCATGCCAATATTGCGTATGAAGCAAAGTGCAACAAAGTATCGTTGGAAAATAAATGTTGGTGAATGGTAAATGAGAAAAAAAATGGAGTGATAGTGGTGAAGAAATGGAATCATGGTAGTGAATATGTAGTGAATATAGTTCTCCCCCCCAACTGAGTTGGTTGCATGTCCTCATGCAAATTGACATGGCTCATGAAAGGAAATGTAGCATGGTGAGGGAATTTTCCAAAATATTCAAGTTAGCATATAACGAATTGCATGATTAAAGATTAGAAAACAACATACCTCTACTTACCGAAGTATGATGAACTATGCAATAGGAATGTAGCTGCTGCTGCTGCTGGATCAGGAAAATGTGATTGATGTTGTTGTAACTGGATCCTGGGAAATGAAGGAATCTAAACTACTGATGCTGAATCATGGAAAAGATAAACGTTGAAAGTGGAACTGTAGTACTCTCATAGATCAGAATTCATGCTGCTGTAACTGCTGAGGGAGTTGTGAAAAAGTGTATAGTCTTCGTCTGCTACAAAACTGATGGTACAAGTCTAATCATGCGAAAGAATGTGTTGATGTTGAGCATGAAAAGAGATCATTGGATTACCGGCCATTGATGCATGCCATTAACCAATGCGAGGCAAACTCACCATTGATTTCAATGAGTGCCAAGGTACCCGAGTACATCTTGCGAAATGCGAATAAAGGGGTTGACGTCGAGCCATTTGCAAGATCTGATGATCAAGGGACATTGATGTATTCCCATGATTGTCAGCTAGAGAACTTTCCATTAAGGCGTGCAAGTCTCAAGGTACCCAAAATGAACTCTAGTCTATTTCCCAAATAAGGTGCTGATGTCGATGGGGCAAGACTTGTTGAAAGGTGGGCCTTAAGGAATCCCACATCAGTCAACGCGAGTTTGTACAAAAATATTTGGTAGGACTATAAATGGAAAGAACTCACGGGCAAGCAGTGTGGATCAGCATGGCGAAAAAAACAAGGCAATGTAATCATGGAAAGGGAATGAGTTTTATTCAGAAGGCAAACTAGAAGGCAATAAACTGAAAAGGATAAAGGAATGTATGCGATTCAGAAAAATAGGCGTGCATGAAGTCGTGAAAGATAAGGTAATGGAAAATGGGCTTCAACACAAGGATGGTCTAGGCGTTTGGAAGGAAAAAGGTGAGTAATCACGACGCAAAAGGATTTTTGTGTAGTGGAAAATGTCATGATATGTGTTGTGAAGAATTAATTCCTTCAAGCGTCCAATGACGCATGTTTCATTGTGATTTCGAAAAATCACTTTTGCATTAGATTGTCTTCAACTCTGAAAAACTTAGCACCATTCCTGCATAAAAATTGTCACCTTTGTGTGCCATCTCCATCGATCATTCCTGTATGAAGTGACTCAAAAACAAATTAGCTCATTTTCAAGAATTTATGAAATGTCCATTTTTTAATTATTTTTCGAAGTTACTCTAATTGTGGATGAAAAGGGTGTCGCATCGTAATGTTGAGCTTTCTGCATAAGCTTCTCGTTGACCTACACATAACACCAATCTCATTTCACTTGTTAGTATATGCATCCTAACAAGTGAAATGAGATTGGTGTTATGTGTAGGTCCCCATGCAATGTACTCATTGATTGTGCAATACTTTTTCAAAATGTTTTTATTGGTTTGCAGGAAAAGTGATTTAAAACATTTGAAAAGGTTTTGTATTTGTTAGGGAACAAGTAGTTAGTTTATAAATGAATGAGGGCAATTTTATTTTATTATTATTTTATTATTATTTTTTTTATATTTTTTTAATAAATAACAAATTAAAAAAACAAAAGTTTTTAATTTATTATTTATGTCGATTTTTTTTATTTATTTATTAAAAACAAAACTAATAATGAAAATAATAAAAAAACTAACCCTAATTAAAAATAAAAAACGACCAAGGGCTGTGAGACGAAAACGACCTGTTGTGGAACTATCCTGCGTAGATTGTCTGGGTGGCATGGCAAAGAGTAGGCAGGATGGAAGGAGAATAAGAAGAACCACCGACAATATTGAAATCTGCAACGCAAGCATATGCCCTCAGCCAGTCGCCATGGGTTTTCACAGATCAAGTATTGTTTGCACACTGCAGCCCATCGTTACTGCCACCAGAAGGCATACGCTCACCAGTACAACCTTGGCCATAGCCATTGCCATTTTCAATCACTCGATTCTGTCCACTCCTCCGTAGTGGCAACACAGTTGTGATGCTCCCCCATGTTTTTTAGAACCTGTTCCATTTGGTCCGCCACATTGTCTGAGATAAACTTTCCAGTCTCGGGAATAAGACCTAATACACCAGAAACAAATACGAGATTGTTAGTTTTAATTGCTTGAGAATAGGGACCCAATGTTGCTAGTGCCTTGTCTGTTTGTACACCCAAAACGAATCTTCCCATAATTTGTAAAGAAATCAAGACGATGAACTTTCACGCCTATCGTAGTCTCGTATTTTTCAAATTCTCCAGTAAGATGCCGCTTGAAAAAAGTTGTCTTTCTGGTGCCTCCATTGCCAACGATAACAAGCTTGAAATTTGGACAATCGACTTGTGGACCAGAAAAAGCCATGATTGAATCTCTTGATTTTTCAATGAAAATAGAGTCGAAACGCGTGCTCGTTTTGACAATCAAGGCTCACCAAAGCGTTAATATTTTTTTCATGTCAAGAAAACCAGAATTGAAAATATAGTAAAAACCATTGTCACCTTCATTATTTTCTCCAGATGCAAGAAAGAAACAACAAACGCTGGTTTGCTCTTTCCCAGCTTGACAGAGAGCTTAAGCCATTGAATAAGATCCTGGCAACCACCCATGCGGTGCTAACTAGTTCAACGCTTGATTAAAACTGCCTCCTTGATATTTAGTAATAGAAAAATCCGATTTGACTTATCGTGCAGTGATTTGTTCCTGCAAAATTGGAATTTGTATTATCGTTTCCTGATTTTCTGGACAAAGAGCCAGATTTTAATTTACGTTTTGGAGGATTTTGTGGGCGTTGCTTAGGGAGTTGCGATGGCAGAGGGCATCTTTTCCATTTTTGTATTGACAATTCATTTTTGAGTTTAATAAAGATCTCTTTCTCAATTTCCAGCGCCAGGATAAGATGGCCTCTCACTGCTCACAGGGGACCGACCAGCTGGAAGTTCCTCTCTCTTAGAGATTCCAGCAACTTCTTTTCTCAAGCTTGCTAGGTCATTGTCGACAGAAGCACCCTCCAGCAACGCAAACTTTCCTTCAAGGACATCAGTGCTGAGGTGATTAAGTGCATCTGCCTCAGACTCCAGCGCCATTACTTTTATATGAATTGTTTTATTTATGAGTGCGCTGGTTGACTGTTTTATTTTATTTTTTTATTTTTTTTATATTTTATTTTTTATTTTTTATTATTAAAAGTCTAAAAAAAATGAAATTAACCCTATCTTTAAAAACAAAAATGGTTAGTTTTTTTAAAAATATAATTTTTTTCTCTTTTAATCAATGAAAAACTAAAATTTAGAAAGAAACTAAACTTTCTCTAGACTTAATTTTTTTAACAAATGGACACAATGATTTGCATATTGAAAGATGTTTTTGATGAAGCATATTGCAAAACATTTATTTATTCCTGAAATTAGTCATCTAAATCATCCCTATTTTCTGATCCTCATGATCGCACTAAGCGCGGAGGAGAGCATACTTATTCTAGGTAAAAGCAAAACTGAAAATGAAAGCAAAAACTAAAAATGAAAGCCTACCTACTCTATACTAATTAAAAAAAAAATATAGTTACATGTAATTAAACTTCCAATGAAGCCATTCACGTAGCAGTAACAACAATATATTCAGTAGCAATTTTTTAAATGATGGATGAAAATATTCGAGAGTGAATGAGTCTAGTTGTTGTGACTGCAAATCAACTAAAAAATAAAAAGATGAATCTAATCTAGTACTTACCTGGAACCATTGTTCGATAAAGCTTTGATAGGCACAGTTTCTCTCACTTAGATCATGTTGTAACTCCTCTTCTTCTTCTTCGATCTACTGTTCTTCTTCCTCGAATTCATGTTCGAATGATTGTTCACCATCAGATACGCAGGATTCTTCAGATATTGAATCTTCGTTTATTTCTTGGGGAGTAGTTGAACTTTCAATTCTTGTCAAGATCTCCTTTTCCAGGGAAGAGGAGATTCTGACTTCTGCAAGGATCTGAGTGAGTAGTTCCAAGCTGACACTCATTATAAAACCATGTTGAAAGAGATTCTAAAAACAAAGTGCTAATAATTGTCTGAGTTTTTAATCCTTTTACAAGGTTTTAGTTCACAAAAACTCTTCCAAATCAGCACACTAAAAATTGAATTAAAAAAAAAAGGACCACAGAAATAATCTTGAATTCAATACTCAATTAAACCCTCTTACAAGGACTGCTCATTAATTGAGTAATCGAATTCTTCAACTACAACCATGAACCATGAATTCATCAAACACTCTTCACAGTTGCGAAAATCAAACACACTTGCAGAAATTGAAATTCACACTTGCATAAATGTAAACACACCCTACATTCCCTAATCCATAAGAGGTCGAGCCCGTTACAGTATCTCGAATGTGATGCATAGGCTGTTCCCCACGTCTTACCGCATTAACACCTCGGATTTAGGAACATGTCTAAACACACTTGCATGAAAAATCAAACTAAACTTCAATCCATCTTGCCTCCCCGGCAACGGCGCCAAAATGTTGCATGAAAATATTGTCGTTTAATTCTGTTGTAGTATTTGCCCAACTATTTAATTTGTCAATCCGAGGTTCATAGGCTTACGAGGCACATGCACTATATATGTAGGACCGAAGTGGAACTAATCCAATCTAATCTAATCTAAATTACTGAAATCAAATTAATCTAGGAAGGCATTGAAACATTAACTATAAAAGCAAGAAATTGCATAAGGGAAAAGCAATACAACATGTGAAGAATTTGAATGACAAACAACATATGTGAGCTGACAACAATAAAGATATCTTAAATTATAGTACAAGAACCAAATAACAAATCATGAGAGTGTAACAATAAAATAATATGAATCAAAGCTAAGAATCCCCTTCTCCTAATTACAAAACTATCTTTTAAAGCTAATCTCCATTCCCAAAATGAAGAGAGAGCACTCTCTTATATACATGAAGAAGATAACCATCTCATAATTACATATCCAATATTCTCTCAAGCACTCTCAACTACTTTCCCATTATTACAAAATATGATCCCTTTGAATCCTCCACACATCTCTCACATATCTTGGATAAGATATGCCAACCAAATCCTCCATGATCTTCTCCTTAGGAATAGACTTGAATAATTATCTCCTTAATATGGTGGAGGAGATATTTGAGAAGTCTCTTGGAATTAATTCTTCACATATTTCCTACACATCACAAAACTCACATATTCTTGAGATATATATATATATATATATATATATATATATATATATATATATATATTTTCTAATATTTAATCATAAATTCACTTGTAATACAAAAATGAATAAAATGGAAAATAAGAAGGTGAAACCCAAATGTATTTATGAAAATGATATGATAAAAGGTTAATGGGATGATGAAATGTAAGGAATAGTGAAGAAAAAGGTGGATGAAAATATGACATTTCTAAGTCCCAACAAGAGGAAAATGCGAGTTCCATAGAGGCAGGATCAGGGTAGCAGATAATCTCTTTCTTGTTGAGAGGGAGCGTTGAAAATGCAACAAGAAAATCCTAATTTAGTTTTGTCCTTAAATTAAATTATGAATAAAATTGTAATCCCACATCCCAAGACAACTTGTATGAATTAACTAAGTTAATTTGACTTAGTTGGCTCAGTTAATTTGAGTTTAGGGTCTAACTCGAGTCATGTAGAGTGTCTCCTACATTATAGGAGCCCTAGTTGAGTTTATTTTGAGTTGTAATTAATGAATTTAGTTTAACTGAGTTAAAGTCAGTTAAACTAGTTACAACTAATGGAGGAACTAGTAGGAGGTCAGACAGTGGGGTGTTTCTTCATGTGTTCAACTAGTTAACTGATGATTCACTCAAAAATAACTCATGCATGTGAGATATGAGAGTTACCTAGTTGAGACTGGAGTTCAAGGATAATGTACTATCAGTTGTATAAATCATCTAAATTGTACATATGGTTCATGTAGTCAAAGGAAGGCCTATGAGGATTGTACAATTCTAATTGAGGAATTTCCATAACTAATATGGGCTAATTCCCAATGAAACAACACATTGAAATAGGGACATGGGCAAGCGAGAAATTGGTTAAGTATTGACCTGAGCTTCTCTAGGAAGCAATGAGATAGATAGAGATAGTGCAGAGGTTGCTTGGGCTCAAGAAAAGCATTATAATCTTCTCATATTTTCTAAATAATGAAATATATAGATCGTAGGTGTTTCTAACTATGGCTTTCCCCAGGAAACCATTGTGTTATGTGTTGATTGAATTCTTTCTCTTGTATGATTCATGATTTCGCAATCATTTAATTGTTTCCATTGATGAGTAGAGTAGATTCAAGTTTATTGTTTTAGTAAATTACAATTAAAAGTTTGAATCTACAAGGAATGTCTACAATAAAAAATCAAAACACTATGGTTTTAGAAAATGTTCACAACTCCATAGGGAATAAGGGCCATAAAATGGGCATCATGTCTACAATACCAGAGGAACCAGAGGTAAAGCATCAGGAAAGTGTTGACTAGATAGGAAAAAAAAGATTGAATTGGGGAGATGAAAAAAAGAGTCGAGAAACGAGAAGCTACAAAAAAGGACTGGGGAGACACTCTAATAAGGAAGTCATAGAAGCAAAACTAAGAATTAAATAGAAAACCTAGAAGTCAGCCTCAAATGAATGAGACCTTGGAATGAGACTAAAATTTATGTACAATGAGGTAAATGCTTGAGAAATTGGATTGAGTCTCCATTCTCAATCTCAATTGAGCAAGGAATATTATAAATTTTTGAAGAAATATAACGGTTATGGATAATATCCCAACTTCCCTTTTTAATAAAATATCACTAGCTCTTTACTTTTAAAAAATTAAATTTATTTTTTTATAAATTATACATATTAATAAAAATAATTAAAAAATATTAGTAATATTTAAAATTAAGTTTATTTTGTTTATAGGTAATGAATATAAAATATTATTTATATAAAATATTATATATATATATATATATATATATATATATATATATATATATATATATATATATATGTGGGTCGAGAAGCACTCTCTAGTTAAATATGGTAGATATGCTGTAATGTTTTGTTTAATATTTTGATTTAGTCAAAATAAAATAAAATAAAAAACACAAAATTAATAATTATAATTAATAATTAATAATTAAATCAGCGTAGATCCATTTTAATTTTGGATTTACCAATTATAAAGGGATCAAATTTTTTGGGATGTTAACCTTTTTTAAAATAAGAAAATATTTGATCCTATACTATCAAAACTATTATTAATATAATATGTTTAGCTCATGAAATGAGAATTCATTAAAAAGGAATTAGTTGCAATTTAAAAACTATGGTGATCAATTTTGAAAAGAAAATTATCATGTTAAAATATTTTTTATATATTAAAGATTAATTATTTTTGAGAATTTTATTTTAAAAATATAATTTAAAAATAAATTTATTCACATGTGAGCATAAATTTAAAATAAATCAAATAAAAATTAATATTTTTAAAATTATATCATATTAGCTAAATTTAATTATTATTAATCTAATAATTAAAATGATAATGTATCATTCAAAATATCCCTTATTTATCTTAAAAAGTGTAAAGAAGTTAAAATAGTGAGAAGAGGAAAAGGTAAAACATAAAATATAGAATAATCTTATGCATAATTAAATTGTTGATATTTAAGCAACTTGTAAAATAATTAATATATCATGTCACTCGAATTTAATTATTATTAATTTAATAATTAAAATGATAATGCATCATTAGAAAATATCTCTGGATTGATCTTAAAAATTGTAAAAAAAAAGTAGATGGTGAGAAGAGGAAAATGTGAAACATAAAATATAGGATATTCTAATGCATAATTAAATTGTTGATATTTAAGCAACTTGTAAAATATAAAGCAAATTCATTTCCATAAAGTGATTTCATTTTTATTTGTTACCATCATAATTATTTTTATAGATGTGTTAAAGAGTGTTACAATCAGGAAATTTTTATAGATGTGTTAAAGAGTAGTACAGGTAAAGAATTTAAATTTTAGAGGTGTAATTTTGTTTTTCAAGTTTTTTATTTAAAAGTTATAAGAGATTTTTATTTTTTTTTATCCTTAGTAGATATGGAATTAAGATGGATTTAAGATGTTGATGATGATGGTTAACGTTCACTGACATCAAACTTTGGTCTATCGAACCTAAAAAAACGAATTATTTAGTTTGATTTAAGATTTTATTCCTATGCTCAAAAAGCTTGGAGAGAAGCCTTCCGAGCTCAATGTAATTTTTGTCAAAGTAAAAGACTAGGATTTTGAAACTGAGATCTAATGTGGTTGTACGTGGGGCACTCTAAGAGGAAGCAATTTTCATCCTCGATGTTCTTATTCTCTGTTAGAATTAATGGAGATTAGGTGAATAATGTTACTTAGTTATGATTGAGTTTTTTCTTAGACATTCAGTTCCTATTATTTAGGGATTTGTTTCAGTATCCATAACAAAATGTATCTATTTATTATTGGAGTTTAATGTGAAGCATAAGTGGGTGCATTTGCTTGTAGGAGCTCCTGGTGATCCGCACCTGTGAGCTCCTCCTGTGTTGTTTGCCAAATTCATATCTTCCATGTGCAACTATTGACATGGTATCAGAGTTGCAGGAAGGAGAGGCCTGTACGCTGAGTTGAGGAACGTGAAATCATTGCAGAACGCTGAAGAGTAATTGCGATGTCATCATAGGACGCTGAAGAGTTATTGTGACGTCGTCGTAGGTTTCTAGTGCACAACTATGACTAGTCGCGAAAAGGAGGTGAACAGTCGCGATGATTGTGTTCTATATGTGGAAAAGCAATGGCTGTGGTGGTTAAAGACTGCATTTGTTTGCTGCGTTAAATTTGAGGAGAGGAGATTAAATTTGTGGTTGCTTTTGAAGGAGATTAACGGTGGTTGTTTTTTTTTCACAGCACATTGCCACACGTGAAGTTTTTTTTTACTGTAAAGTATTTAGGCATTTTGCTTAAAGCCATTTTTTACTTAGCTTCACATGGATTTTTTTTACCTACCTTTTTTTACATTAAAGCTTCATGTGGATTTCTGAATTTGGGAATTTTTTTAATTAAAGATTTTAATTCTTTAATTAAAAACAAAAGGGAATTTCATTATTTTTTGAAGGAATCCTTATTTATTAAAGAAAGGGTGTGTTTTTTTGGAGTGATCTTTTTTTAAAAGAAAAAGAGGATCTGGAATTCTTTTAAGTGAAATTGGAGGAGGGCAATTTTTATTTGTGAAGGAAATTTGCAGTGAACAGGGTATTTTTTTTAACATTTGAGGTTTGCCCAAATTGTTGAAGATTTTTATTCATTCAAGACGAATAATCAAATTGCTAAAGCTCATCTCAATGAGAGTAATAATCTTGATGGTTCCAATTACACAAATTGGAAATTTAAGCTTTAGACTCTGCTTGAGGGACAAAATGCCTATAGCATTGCGATCGGTGATGAAGCCAAGCCGACTACTGCAACTGGTGGATCGAATACAACAATACAAGATTGGGAGAAAAGGGAGATGAAGGCAAAGGTGCTACTCAAGTTATTAGTCAAAGATTGCATCATCCTTCACATTCGAGATTGCAAGACAATGAATGACATCTGGACAATTCTCAAAGATATGTATGAGATCAAGAACACCAGTCGAACCTTGTACCTCAGGAAGAAGATTCTCTCAATCAAGATGAAGGATAATGAGTATGTTTCTTCATTCATATCCCGGATAAAGGAAGTTAAAGATAAACTATCTGATATCGGTTAAGCCATGGCAAATGATGATCTGGTGAAAATTACCATGAACAACATGACGGATGATTATCATATGTTTATAACCAGATTGAATGCAAGAGAAAAGCCTCTAGGCTTTGAAGAGCTCACTGGGATTTTGCTATAGGAAGAGGAAAGGAGGTTGTCTCTTAAACCTCAAAATTCAGATCTTGCATTGATGACAAAGTTCAAGCCAAAAGGGAAAGCAGTGGCTGATCACAGGAGAGGCAACGCATCAAGAAAAAGGACACCACAAGGTATGACCTTGCATAAACATGACTCTGCTCCTAAATGCTTTTATTGTGGTAAGATAGGCCATATTGCTAAATTTTGCCATAAGAAAAAGGCAGATGAGGAGAGGTACAAGCAAAGAAGACATGCAGGTCATTTGGCTGATGCAGATGCAAATCAAAATCAGGATGTTAGATTGTTTATGGTTGAGGCTAAGACTGCTTTAGCTACTGAGGAGGATGAATCAGATATTTGGTTTGTAGATTCTGGAGCCTTCTGACATATGACAGGTAAAAAGCAATGGTTCATAAATTTTAGAGAATCCAACACTGGAGTAAAAGTATGCCTTGGAGATAATAGAGGGTACGAGATCAAGGGACATGGAGATGTCCTTATTACTCTGCTTGATGGAAAGATCAGGAATATATCTGATGTGTAGTATATTCCTGGTATTAAGAAGAACTTGATTTCTGTGTCAAAGATTACAGATCAGGATCTCAAGGTAGAATTCTTTAAATATCATTGTATTATTAAAGACTCGTTGGACCAGATAAAGCCTATTGCTACAAGTATTCACATAGGAGGACTCTACAAACTGGAAGTGAAGAGTACGCCACAACAAGCCTTGATGTCATTGGATAAGTCTGCTAAAAATTTGTGGCATCAGTGACTTAGGCATATCAATTTTAGTGACCTCCTTCTGTTGCAGAACAAAGGTATGGTAGATGGTCTTCCTGTTTTAAAAAAGTTGCATATTAATTGTGAAGCATGTGCATTCGGTAAGCAGCATAGAGATGAATTTCCTGCCATTAAAGATAGAAAATGGAGGGATATACTCGAACTTGTACACACTGACTTATGTGGCCCGATGCAGACAAGATCATTAGGTGGGGCCTACTATTTTTTAATCTTTGTTGATGACTGTACAAGATTCACATGGGTATATTTTCTTAAACAGAAAAGTCATGCTTTTGAATATTTCAAGCAATTCAGAAACATGATTGAGAAGCAGACAGGAAAGTTCATCAGGATTCTTCGATCAGATCAAGGCAGAGAATTCAAGAAAGGGAATTTCATCAAATACTGCAACGAGAATGGGATGCAGCAACAATTTACAACACCTTACACTCCTCGGCATAATGGAGTAACTGAGAGGAGAAACAAAACACTGGTGGAATGTGCTCGCAGTATGTTGAAAGGTAAGAATCTAACCAATGGCTTTTGGGCAGAAGTTGTTAATACTGCAGTATATTTAAAGAATAGGAGTCCTACTAAAAGTCTTGAGTATAAAACTCCTTTTGAAGTATTGTTTGGCTTCAAGAATGCAGTAAGTCACCTTAGAGTATTCGGTAGTAAAGCTTTTGCACATGTTCCCAAAGAGAACAGGAAGAAGTTAGATTCTAAGGGCATTAAATGTACCTTCATTGGATACTGCAATGAGTATAAAGCTTATAAATTATTTGACCCTTCTACTCACAAGGTGTTTGTCAGTAGAGATGTAATATTCCATGAATAGGTTAATGATGGAAATCTTGTTCAAAACAATGAAGAATGGCATGTACCCCTACTTCTAGAAGAGGATAGTGAAATAGGAATCAGTCAGCAACAGGAACAATAGCAACAACACGATAATGTGGAAGGAATCAAGTTCAGTCCACAAAGAGAAGAAAGCAGCAGAATAATTGAACCACCACCACCAAGAGATTGAGCAGGCCAAAACAGTTACTAGCTCGATATAGGGATTGTGCGCTCATGACTGGTATGTTAAACATTGCAGAACTTTCTAATTTTTATGAAGCTAGTAAGAGTTCTGAATGGAAGGAAGCAATGAATGAGGAATGTGAATCAATCATTAAGAAAAATACTTGGGATCTAGTAAAGATTCCTAATGATAAACAACCCATAGGTTTCAGATGGTTATTTAAGTTAAAATTTAAAGCAGATGAGTCTATTCATAAGCATAAAGCAAGGTTGGTGGCAAAGGGGTATTCCCATAAAGAAGGTATTGATTTAGAGGAGACATTTGCCCCTGTTGCAAAATTAACTACTATTAGAATGATTATTGCTTTAGCCACTAAGCATCATTGGCAAATACATCAATTAGATGTTAAATCGGCTTTCTTAAATGGTGACTTAAAAGAAGAAGTATATTTAGTGCAACCTGAGGGGTTTGAGAAGAGCACTTAGTATGTAGATTAAAGAAATCTTTATATGGTTTAAAGCAGGCTCCTAGATCCTAGTACGAAAAAATTGACTCATTTTTCCTCTTGCATGGTTGTAAATGGAGCAAAAATCATCCTAATTTGTATACTGTGTTTAATGATGAGGGATAGATAGTGTTGATTTCTTTATATGTTGATGATCTAATCATGACAGGGAGTGTAGACAATCTCATTGAAGAAATCAAGCAGCAGTTATCATACAAATTTGAGATGAAGGACCTTGGAGAAATGCATTATTGTTTGGGTCTAGAAGTTTGGAGAGATTCAAGCCAAACTTTCTTGTCCCAGGGTAACTGTGCAAAGAGTCTGTTGTCTAGGTTTAAAATGGATGAGTGTAAGGCTGCATTTGTCCCTTTACAGCAGAATAGCAAACTTCAGGTGAATGATGGTTCGAGATATGCAGATGAAACACTGTGCAGACAATTGGTTGGCAGTATTATTTATTTGACTACAACAAGACCAGATTTAGCTTATGTAGTGAGTGTTTTGAGTCAGTTCATGACTAAACCTCATGAAAACCATTGGCTTGCAGCAAAAGGAGTATTAAGGTATCTGCAAGGAACATCAAACTTTGGTATTTTGTATTCTGACTTATTTGATGTTAGTTTGACAAGTTATATAGATTCTGATTGGGCGGGAAATTTAGATGATAGAAGATCAATTATAGGTTACACCTTCAGCATTGGTTCCGGGGTCATCTCTTGGTGAAGCAAGAAGAAACATATTGTTGCCTTATCCTCGGCAGAAACAAAATATCAAGCTATGTGTGCAACAGCATGTGAGGCAGTTTGGTTACGTAGACTTCTCCAAGATGCAGGAGAAGAATAGACAGAAGCTACGATTATCAATTGCGATAATCAGAGTTCCATCAAACTGGCTTACAATCTCGTGTTTCATAAAAACACCAAGCACATAGACAGTCAATTTCATTTTGTTAGGGAGAAGGTGCAATCCAAAGAGATTTGTGTAGAGTATTGTAATTCTTGTGATAATATGGCTGATATATTCACTAAGCCTTTGGGAAGATTGAACTTTGATTTGTTTATGGATACATTAGGTGTGTTTAATAACCCCTTTCTCCATTAAGGGGGAGTGTTAGAATTAATGGAGATTAGGTGAATATTGTAACTTAGATATGATTGATTTTTTTCTTAGACATTCAGTTCCTATTATTTATGAATTTGTTTTACTATCCCTAACAAAATGTATCTATTTATTATTGGAGTTTAATGTGAAGCCTAAGTGGGTGCATTTTCTTGTAGGAGCTCCTGGTGATACGCACCTGTGAGCTCCTCCTATGTTGTTTGCCAAATTCATGTCTTCCATGTGCAACTATTGACATTCTCACAGAGATGGCAGAACCTTTCAATCCATGGTGTTTTAGGAACTACCCAACAACCCGTTTCACTATGGAGCTCATGAGAGTTCGTTCTAATCTTGGCTATATTAATTTTCTTCTTTGAGCTAGTTAAAACAAAGAGATACTTTTGATCTTCTAGGGTGGGGTTGATGACCTCCTTATAATATCTTAATTTTCTTTTAGCTTCTAAATCTTTCTCACACCACGTTTTTTCTTTGAACTTAGAAGTAACAATATTTTTAATGTTATTAATGTTTTGCAATACAACATTCTCTTCAATCTCCCAATGGTTTAACCAGGCCCTCGTGTCTTTATACCAACCTTGTTTGAGCCGTAGGTGGTTTTGGCTAGAATTTAAAGCTAGCTTAGGAAGTCTATGGTCTCCTATGTTATTGAGTTCGTGCTTGTATAACAGAAGCCTAGTCAAAGCTAGGCTCTCGATGGGGGAAAGACCCACTTCTATAAGGAGAATAGGATAGGGTTTGTTTCTTTTAATTTTGAGGTTATATGTTATAAAACACTTCTAGATTTGCTCAATATTTCTCCAGGATTCTCTAGAGGTGCTACAACCTCAAACTTCACATCCATATAAGATAACCAAAGTGGCTAAAGTTTCAAAGAGAAACTTCTTTCTATCCCACATTACAAGGTTTATCGTTTTACAATTATTTTCAAGACCAAAATAAGCTTTCCATCCCCCATTAATCCTTTTCTCAATGCTATTGTTCCAGTTGAGTTTGTGATGAATATCAATTCCTAGGTACTTGTAGGAAGACACTTCCTCCAAGTTACTATCGTCATACATAAAATTAGCATAATTGTCCTTCTTGGATATGATAATCATAACTTTTGTTTTGTGAGTGTTAACAATCATGCCCATGGTAGAGCAGAAATCCTTAAGAAGTATAAGTTTCTTATCAAGATCAGATGGGCACCTTGTGAGAAGAACAATATCATCAGCGTAGAGAAGAAGGATGATGAATATTCCAGTTAAGATCATGCCAACACATCCTACTTCCTCTAAACAACCTTCTAGATTGTCGATGTAAATGCCAAATAGGGTAGGGGAGAGGGAGAAACCTTGTTTAACTCCAATATTACACTTAATATCTTTCAACCACCCCTCATTTCTTTTTAACTTGGAAATTACATTCTCGTATAACCTTATAGCGGTAGCTCTCAACTCAAAAGGAACCTTTAGCTCTTCTAATATATTCCAAAGGTTGTTTCTAGGAACCGTGTCAAAAGCATTTTTAAAGTCCACAAAGCAACAAAAGAGATTGGATTTATCATTGCGGCATTCCTCCACAATGATCCTAAGCATAACGAGGTGGTCTGTTGTTGAGTGATCCTAAGAGATCGTAAATTATTAACGCAACTTCTTTCTTGGAACTATCAGGGCTTCTTTCTTTGAATGCTACTTTCTAATTTTGTCTGGGCTATGGCTAAAGTATCATCATCTACCTTCTCTTTCAAACCAAAGATTATAAGGTTCAAGGCCCTTTTGTTATGCTCATGGTCTAATTCTATCAACTTTTTCATTTCATCTTTAATTGGTCTGATATCTAATTTACCTGCCACACTATTTAGGGTGAGGCGGCTATTAACTTTTTCTTCTAGCCCTTTAATCATGTTCTTCATTTTAAGACTCTCTAAAGTATCAACATCTACTTGTTGGGTTGTTTGGTTCATATCTTGGTTTTGTTTTTCTATAACCTGCAACCAAGTCTCCATTGCCTCCATCTTATTCTCCAATAGTTCTATTTTATTTTCTATTTGTTTTTGGATCTCATCTTCAAGAGATGTGAATTTATTTTCTAGCATGGCTGCTAACTTTGTTTGTAGCTTGGCTTCTCTTTCTTCTCTACGTTTCTCTAAAGACTCTATATACTCATAGAGGCTTTGTAGAGTAGTTGTGCTAGGTCTACCTTTGGTAATCTTTGGTAATTGTGGTGAATTATTCATACTTGAAAATATATGAGCATTGTCTGGATATCTTCGGCAAAATCACATAATCAATCTTTTGTCGACGCGTTTCGAACCAACCAGTGTGGTTCATCGTCAGGACAAGTTGAAGAACTGATCAGGCTAAGCTTGATTAAATAGAGTGTGCAGAGACTCCAACGACTAATTTTGACCTGAGGATCAAAGTCAAACCCTTGATTTTTATTAATAGAAGCATATAATTAATTATTATTAGTTAATTGAGTAATAAATATAATGGTCATTATATCATCATATTTATTAAATAACCTATATTTAATATTATCCCCAAATTATTTAAATATAATTAAATAGTATTAAATTACTATTATTCCTAGAATTTAGTTACAATAGGTAAGTGTGTATTAATTTAATAATAACTGTTTAAATCAAAGGGTCCAAAGGTAAACTAGAAATATTGGTCATTAATAAATATGGTAAACTAAATATAAAGGTCATTAATAAATTAAATCTTCAAATAACCTAAATTTATTATTATTTAGATATAATAAATAGTATTAAATTACTATTATTCTTATAATAGTAATTATAAGAGTAACCCCATCACTCCTAGGATTTATGGTCTTCCTAAAATCCATAAGGATGGGGTCCCCCTGAGACCCATTGTCAATACCATTGGTGGTCCGACTTACCTCCTAGCCAAGTTCCTCGCCGCAAAGTTGAGACCCTTGGTTGGGCAGACTGAGTCCTTTGTCAAAGACTCAGCTTCTTTTATTGAGGATCTTAAGAAAATTAAGCTTGAGCCCGAGGACATTCTGGTAAGTTTCGACGTGGTCTCGCTTTATACTTGTATTCCTATCAATGAGGCCATGAAGGTAATTAATAAGCTAACTGACCCTGATACGGCTAAGTTGGTTGAGCTTTGCCTTACCTCCACCTTTTTCAGCTTCGAGGGAGAATTCTATGAGCAGACTTGCGGAGTTGCCATGGGCTCCCCCTTGTCCCCTGTCGTCGCTAATCTCTTCATGGAGGATTTTGAGTCTAAGGCTTTGGCCTCCTCCCGTCTCTTACCGAAGCTTTGGAAAAGATTTGTTGATGACACTGGTGTTGTCTGGTCTCATGGTCCTGATGAACTGGAGCGTTTCTTCAGTCACCTCAATAACCAGTCCACCGCCATTAAATTCACGATGGAAAAATAAGATAATGGTTGTCTTCCGTTCTTGGATGTTCTCATCTCTAAGAAGGTGGATGGTTCCTTTTCTCATCAGGTGTTTAGAAAGAAGACGCATACTGAACAATATTTGCATGCGTCTTCGCATCATTTCCCCGCTCAGAAGTTAGGGGTTCTTAGCACGCTTGCCACGCGTGCTGTAAGAATTTCGGATGAGGAGAGCCTGGAAGCGGAGAAGGCTCATCTCCTAGATGTTTTCGAGAAGAATGGTTACAATAGGCACCTAGGTCGAAAAGCCTTCCTCAGGGCCAAAAAGGAGCCTTCAATCCGAAGAGTCCCTAAAGACCATATCATGGGTGTGAACCTTCCTTACATCCAAGGGACCACAGATAGGATTGCGAGGGTTCTGAGAAGGTACGATGTGCCTGCAACTTTTAGACCTCTCCGCACGATCCGTAGCTCCCTCAGGTCTGTGAAAGACCCTATTGACCCTAAGGACATGAAGGGCGTCTATGTCATTCCATGTTCCTGTGGGACCCCTTATATTGGTGAAACTGGTCGCTCTATCAATCAACGAATTAGCGAGCATTCAGCTGACTTAAGACATGGTAGAACCAAGTCCTCAGCCCTAGCTGAACATGCGGGGAAGACTATGCATCATGTTTGTATAGAGGATGCTCAAGTCATTGCCAAAGTTGCGCAGTTTCACCATCGCAAATTTAGAGAGGCCCTGGAGATTGAGAAAAGGCCGAACAATCTTAATAGGGATGATGGCTGGAAGATTAGCAGTTGCTGGGTCCCAGCCTTGTCTTCCTAGCCTCCTCATTCCCCTTTGGTTAGGTCTTAGGGTTTCTGTCTTCCCTCTCCTCAATTTCTGTTTTTGGCGGGTGTGTCTTGGAATGCAGGAGGTAGTAATTTGGTATTAGTAGTTTCGGGCCAATTATGGTTTTAATCCTATCCGAGGGGGTAATTTAAAATTAGATTAGATTCTTTGCATTGTTTTTTAACCTAGTTATTTCCTTTAACTGAATTCATATATATTTAATTAAAATAAACCTTTTTTAAACCTTGTAAGTAAAAAATTTTAGTAATAAATATTGATTGTTTAATGGATATAAATTACTAAGTTAGATAAACATGTACTTTAATTATGGTATTTACTTAACTAGAATACTATTTATAAGATAAAAATTATTAAGTAAATATAGAGTATTTAATAAACATAATTATTGTATGAACTTATCATAATTAATAAAAATGTTTTAATTTTAGAGGAGATCTAGTTCACCTTTGGACCCTGAATTTTAATTATTATAAGAATAATAGTAATTTAATACTATTTATTATATCTAAATAATAATAAATTTAGGTTATTTGAAGATTTAATTTATTAATGACCTTTATATTTAGTTTACCATATTTATTAATGACCAATATTTCTAGTTTACCTTTGGACCCTTTGATTTAAACAGTTATTATTAAATTAATACACACTTACCTATTGTAACTAAATTCTAGGAATAATAGTAATTTAATACTATTTAATTATATTTAAATAATTTGGGGATAATATTAAATATAGGTTATTTAATAAATATGATGATATAATGACCATTATATTTATTACTCAATTAACTAATAATAATTAATTATATGCTTCTATTAATAAAAATCAAGGGTTTGACTTTGATCCTCAGGTCAAAATTAGTCGTTGGAGTCTCTGCACACTCTATTTAATCAAGCTTAGCCTGATCAGTTCTTCAACTTGTCCTGACGATGAACCACACTGGTTGGTTCGAAACGCGTCGACAAAAGATTGATTATGTGATTTTGCCGAAGATATCCAGACAATGTTATGGATCACAGAAGTCTAAATTCCTTAATATATGAGCAGATATGTATTAGAAAAATATAAGGAATGTGTGCCCCTGATATCAACAAGTCGAACCGCAGATGCACGTGCCCCAGATTGTTTTTCTATTACCGCAGAGAGATCGTAAATTATGACCACAAAGATCGTAAATTATTATTGCGGCTTCCTTCCAGAAGATCAAGTAGAATTGAGAAATGAGGTTCAAAAGGTAAAGGATGCTAGGAAGGAAGGAAAATGGGCAATAATAAGACATAGAAAAGTTGTTATTCGAGATAGAAACCAAAAAGATAATAATAAATAGCAATTCAACGTGCTTCAGATTCTTTCTTGGAACCGTCGGGGCTTTCCATGGAACAAAGGCCCCAAGCTAAGTTGGATCTGAAATGATGTTGATATTATTTTGCTTGTTGAAACTTGGGAGCACGAAGAATCTAGGGTCCCTAACATAGATGGCTTTACATTATGGTCTACCTGGAATAAGCGATCCTCCAGTAGAGGCATTGGGGGTATAGCTTGTTACATTAAGAAGAACATCTCTCCCCATGCTAGGATTTATAAAAACGACCCTTACAACCAATATAGTTAGATAGAAATTACTGACATTTATGATAAAAAGACCTACATAGCAATTTGTTATTCCCCCCGCCCCATCAATTTTAACTTCTATAAGAAAAAGAGTCTAGATAAAAATAGTCCTTACAATGGTTTAGAGAATGATATTTCTATCCTAAGGAATGAAGGCAATATCCTAAGAGATCGTAAGTTATTAACCACACAAAATTATAATATAACAAATTAAATGGATTTATTATTTTTATTATTTTTTGCGCAGAGAAGTATATTTTACAAGCTAATATGAGGCCATGTGTAAGTATGTCTTGTCTCCAATAAATTAATAATAAAAATAAAAATAATTTCAGCCCAAAACAAAAATGAAAATAACCATATACATGAAACAAAAGTACAACAATTCAACACAAACCAAAATTTTGCTCCAAAATTTTTTAATACATTTTTTTAATTAAATATTTGTAAAAAAAAAAATTAAAAGGAAAAACGATATCGTATGGATAGATTAAAATCTTTAAATACATAAATATTTCTACATCAAAATTGTAATATTTCAAATTATTATTTTGATATAGTTTTATTATAAATTTTGTTATCATCCCATAAATAAGAAAAAAAGCATCATTAAATCTAATATTAATATTATATTATAATTTTATACTTATTTATGAATATTAATATATTAATATTAATATTATCATATTTAATAAATTTGTATTAATAATTTGAGGAAAGGTTTGCATCTTGAGGGATTTGATCCTTCTGCACCCATGATAGATCCAAAGTTAGATGGATCTAGGATGGTTTAGTTGAGTTGGCATTATGTTTTAATATCATTATTATTTGATTTAACACTTCATCTAAACAACTCTCCCATATCCAGCTATATAGCCCTCTCGGTTGAATTATATGTTCTAAAATATCATGGTTATGAATATGAATCATTAATATTATGAATCCTTTGTCCAAAAATTTGTTTGTAATATTGTTAATAAAAAATAAATTAATAGATGTTTTTTTTGCTAAGTTGTATGTGTCTCGAGATGACTGCACGCTTAATCCTTGGATTGAGAAACCGTGATACAGGGGCATCTAAGTCATCAAAGGGCATCTAAGTCATCAAAATCACTCAGGGATCACCCCTGTCCTAGATCAAACCAACCCTTAACATGGTTGGATTTTTTCCAACAAAAGTTTGAACTATTGACCTTCACATCACAGAGCGCTCTCTTACTTAACGTTTTCTCATCAATTTTACTGAGAATTATATAAAGATTTTTTAAAATTAATAAATTAAATTACTAAATATATATAATACAAGTGTTAGGAAGGTGGTTTTTCATGATATTAAACATGTTTATGCATTAAAAATATATAAATTTTTAACAACATAAAATCATGACTTCACCAAACATTACATTACCAAATTTCAGCGTAAAAACCCAAATGTAATGTGTAGTGAGTTGGTATTTTCTATGCTAAGTGGTATTCTTTACTTTAACTCTCATTCACAATTATTTACAAATTAGTGATCTACAAATAGTGTTAAGTATTAACAATGACGGTTGAGCATACATAAGCCACGAGGGATTAAAAGTCACAATCTCTTTTTTTAGTTAAAAAAAATAATGATCAAAGGAAATGTATTAATAGGAAGCATATATAAGTTATGAGTAGCTCAAAAGTTATAGTGTCTTGTTTTCGTTAAAATATTTAATAATTAAAGGTAAAGTATTAGTATTCATTCTTATAATTTAATTAGATGAAATTATTTAATTATTGAATTTAATTTTATATTGGGAAGTCAGAGTTATGAATGATTTGGTGACTGGTTTGTTAAATATCTAGTTAAATTTTATTATTAGTTTTAGTTTTAAATGTAGCTAGAGCTTTTAAGTTTACTAATCTTGAGTCACTTTCTCACATATATTGGAATTTAGAGCAATTGCAGAGTTGCAATAATATCTTAAATTGCCCCAATGTGCAACATTTAATTCTTTTTCTATCCTAATTATAATTTATGATAATGGGAAAGTATCTAATTCTAAAGTAGTATCCACAAGATTAAGGGAATTCATTTTAGTTGTGCTTCATCAGCCCTTTTTGAATATCATATGATATATGAATGTAAAGGTGGAGAATACTAGGTTAGTGGCCAATGCTTTCATAAATGGAGGCCTCTTCCTTGATATGAAGCCATCAATATAAATATGTCACATTCTATTAGTATTTGAGGAAATCACAATGGTTTAAATGCTTTCTACTAGGAAACTTAAGTTTCCACCCTCACCAAGCTAAATAACCTTCCAATATTTGGCTCTATGAGGACGCGTTGAATTGTGTAAAGTTCTTGATTATGTGGAAACAAAAGAATGCTTTCTAGTTGGGAAAAATGCATCCAATCCATGTACAAGATATTCTACACTAATCTATCTTTTATGGAAGGGGAAGATGTGATCAATGCATTTTTGGTGCAATAAAAAATGATCAATTAAAAAGAGATTCTAGTTTGTATTAACAACATGACATAAAAAGATAATCATTAAACCATAATTTACTTTATTAATTATAACTAAATCAATTTTCATAGCAGTTAATAAATTATCGCATTACATCAAAATATTTCAAAACCCCAAAAAAATTCTTAACTAACACACATTAAATAATGTATACCACTTGAAATAATTAAATCAAAATGTTTCAAAAACCCAAAAAAAAATCTTAACTAACCAACACATTAATTACTGTATGTAACCTCAAAGAAATAAGAAAATCTTGATATCATCCTAAATTAATTCATATATAACCATGCACAAATAATATTCATTAAATTATTCCTATAATTTATATATGCAAAAACAATACATTGTAACATTATTTTATTGAAAATAAAAAATAAAAATATTTTACAACCTTAAAAAATAAACACTACTTTATAAATTATTATAAAAAACTGACTTAGTATATTATTATTAAACATGTCAGGGCACAATTAACAAAAAAGACATACTCACAAAATAGAGTAATATATTATAGATTGCCATCATAATCGTTAAAAGTCGGATTCCATTCAACTTTTCTAAAAGATTTGATTCATATATATTTTAATTATATATAATGATATTTATTTAAGTCGGTTTTCATTAAACTTTTGCTTTTAAAAGTTAATGATAAAAAAATCATATTTTTTTATTTTTTTATTATAGTATTTATTAAATGAATAAGAAAGAAAACTTCGAAATGATTAATTAATGGCTTTATTGACATCATTCGGTGTTTTGGGTATAGTATATTTGTAAATGTACCGAGGTATAAGAAGCTGAATATTGTTTAATTGTATAAAGGTTATAACATAACGATGGTGGAGATCGAATATAACAAAGTTACAAATAATGCAATCAGTTTTAGTAGTTAAATCGGAAACGTAAAAGGGTACTGTAATTATTTTTGGAAATTAAAGTATAAGAAATTAATGGTACCATACAAATTTACTTTATGCTTTCAATTATCATTCCTTTTTATATATTATTTTAACTTTTAAATATTAATGAAAGTTAAAAATATAATAGTTAATTATGGAATAGAGATTAAAAAAGAAAAAAGAAAAAAGAAAAAAGTTAAAAAAAGAAAAAAATGTATTTCAGAATGAAGTCATTATTTGTATTGGAATAAAGTTTTTAGAATTTGAATTCTATTATAAGAATTATTGAATGGATGGTGAATTTTATATGAAAATAATGATACAATATAAATACAATAAGCTATTTTGGACATACAATCTTTTAGTTGAGTGAATATCCCAACTGCACACCAATCTAGGAGACTAACTAGTTGGAGAGAATCTCCCAACCAGCTAGGCCACACGCCAATCTAGGAGGCTAACTAGTTGGAGAGAATCTCCCAACCAACTAGGCCGCACACCAATCTAGGAGGCTAACTAGTTGGAGAGAATCTCCCAACCAACTAGGCCGCAACAAACTCCTAAACACTAGAAACACACTCCTTCACGTAGAGTCTAGAATTCTACACATGATGGCCAATAATCACAATAATAAAATAGCCATAGACATTGAGAAAAGTTGGAGGAACACACTCCAACACTCCCCCTTAACGACTATTTGTCTCAATCTCAATCCAAGAAAAGTCTACATCTATTACAACATGGTGTTTACAAATATTATCAACAATAAAAATTTTGATGTCCATTTGAAAGAAAAACCATCCATCGAAATGCATCAGTCACCAACCACTGCAACTACTGGTTTATTAGGATGTCCATTCATGTACATGGTTAAGCCAATTGTCCTTATATTTATACATGTAACTATAAGTCCCCCTTGCACCACTATCATCATCTCGGCTGGGTTTTCTCATATTACCCATAATCATGCTTTGGGTTTTGTCAGATGACCCACAACCATGCTTATGATGCTCCTACATCAAACTTCCAAGGTAAAAACAATTCTATGGGTATCCCTGTCCACTTCCCTCTCACAAGTGGTTTATGGATTACCACAAACCTACACTAAAGCGTGGTTGTTAGATGACCACAAACATTATGGGGATACACATCATATGAATCCAGTACAATTACGAACACCTTTCATGCAAATACCAGGTACTTCAAACATAATCCTATAAACCTGCTTACAAGCAAATGTGTAACACCTACTACAACATGGTCATGAGTATATTCCACAAACTCACACAAATTTTGGCTTTTGGCTTTATTATCCATCATCTCCTAACTTTCACTAATGTTGTTGCACCAACCACTATCTGCTGCACTTCAACCTTATTGTCCACCCTGAAGTGTCTTCGGTATCCTTTTTCTTTTTCTAGTGTAATCGTTGTCTTGGATTCACCTGTGATTTGTTAGAGTAGCTAATTCTAACAAAATTAATCCATGTTGTTAGCTACGCTAAATGTAAATGCTCTAATTCCAAAACATTTATTACTACCACCATTAATTTGTTCTTCTTTAGAGTTTCTAAACATGCAATTATAAGAAATTATAAGAAATTGCATTTCTACATTGAGTTGATTAGGCTAACTATGTCTATCTTCCCAAATTCCAAGTAAATTAAGAAAAATTACTTCTCATTTTACAATGGCCAAATATTTTCATAATCTGATCACCATTGGTGGAGTCAAGGATTGTGAAGCACTTCTGCGGTCATTTTGTGATGACATGACATTGACTTTAATTCACCCAACTTTTCTTTAAATTCACTTTTTCTTTTAGAACAAATTTACAAAGAGGAATATGTGATGTTTGAATTCATGGTTTTTACCTTTTCAATTAATAAACCTTTACCATGATTAGTCGGCATCTCCATGACCTCCTTTAATATATCGTCTCCAAGTTCACCAACAACGGTCCAAGTGAGTTAACACTTCCATTGGTGCCTTTTGAAATTACAAATTCCACCAATGGAAGATCACGCTCTAAGGAAAAAAGGGCTACTCAACATCATGATTTAGAGAATTAAGGTTTTGAAGGATGATGATATTGCCTTCTCCATAAAACCAAGAATTGTCTTCATACTACAAGTCTGTATGAAGGCCCCGAATATATCAAACAAAATAATTTTCTTCACGATAGAAAAAGAGCGGAAAAAAACGATCCAAAACTTCTTCTTTGTCGAAGTAGGCCCATGTGAAACAACGACTCCACATGGTCTTAACTCTTCGCACAACTTCAACACACACTCAACATTTTTCAAGGGTGTAGCTCACAGGCATAGCTTCACGCACTCAGCACAAGCATTTCATTTCACTATGAAATTGATAGAAAAACACCCTAATACAAACAAAACAACAATACACTCTCAAAAAACACATATACTCTCCATTTTCCTCAACGCTCCCATGAGGGGACCAGACCTAGGCCCATGTGGGTTACGATACCAAATTAAATTTGCATAATGAACTGAAATTATCTTCATATCAAAATAATAATACAATATAAATTCAATAAAATATGTATTGATATAGCTAATCTATATTTGACATATAATATCTTAGTTGAGTGAACATCTCAACCACACACCAATCTAGGAGGCTAAATAGTTGGAGAGAATATCTCAACCAACTAGACCTCAACAAACTCCTAAACACTAGGAACATGATCCTTCACGTAGAGTCTATAACTCTACACATAATGACCAATAATCACAATAATAAAATAGTCACACACATTTAGACAATTGGGCGTTACACACTCCAACATGGTAACAATTTAACATCCACGAAACATTCTAGAATATTTATAGTGGTTAACAAAAGTCAAAAGTTGAAATTTATCTCCAAAGTAGTTACAACATTTTTGTCTTTTTAATTAAATTGATTAATTAAAAAAAATATCATATTTGTTAGACTATGAGTCTCTATACAATCACAAGATTTGAGACCGTAAATTGTAATCATTACCATGATGATGTGTTATCATAGACCATTGATGAGTTGTCAGTGACATCTAGAGGGTTAATTGATGTATTATAAATTCAAATCTTGGGATCAATATAGTGTAATATAAGGGCTTAAGGCATTTTCCATCACTTGCTTGTCTTGTGTCTCTCATGTTTAATTCTTTACATGGTATCAGGGTGAGGTTGTTCTATGGTAGTGATCTGTGGAAGGTGAAGTATGAAGGTTGTCTACCACTCAAGTTACATTTAGGTTGCGTGGTTAGATTCGTGGCTCAAATTTGTTGATTGCATATCAAAGCGAGATTATGCTTCATTCCATAGTGAAAAAATTCAAATAAATGAAACCATCCATTGTTCATGGATGGTGATGTATGTGAGAGTTTTCCATGGATGAGTGTGCTACCTATCAACCATGTGAAAGATGAATGGATCTCCTTTTGTGATCTTGTGGATATTCTTGCCCACCGTTTTTTCTTTGGCTTCTTGAATATTTGTTTCCTTTTCCTTGTTGTGGTTCACTGCAAATTATTAGTTTTCCTAGTCTTGGGATGGGGACTTTAAAGGATGAGTAGGTGGAAAGGCGAATCCGATGAGATTTCCAATGCATTTTTTCAACGATTCAATTCTAGACTATAGATTTTTTTTTGTCTCAACAAAAATCTCAATGATATAATTTCCATGTTTAAAGTTTACGGCATCTAATTGGCTTGTGAAACTATTGATGCAAGCTTACCGGCTTACAAAAATAGAATGGGAGAGCTCATAAAGCACACCATCTCAGAGGGAACAAAGGCCATCACCAATTTCACAAGTGCTTGAATTCGATATTGACTTTGAATTAATTGAAATGGTGTTTTTTGACACCACCTCTAATATGGAAGTTTAAATATAGCCATTTACATTTTAATATTTGCTTCATAAGGTATATGTTTACCTAGTGCTAGATTTGGGGGCCATGAAACTAATTTGTTATGATGGTGTGTGGTATCCCAAAATGTACCCACACATGTTTGAAAAAACGCTTTCCAGTGGTCTTTGCTATAATATTCTTCATGGAGGCTATGAGAATTTCCATCTTAGAAAATCGATCAACAACCACGAAGACGTAGTCATTTCCCTAGTTGGTTGAAGGAAGATCAAACATGTAATTCTTCGAGATGGATTCCTAGGGTTTGTTGGGAGTAGCTAGAGGGGTCTACATGCCTTGATTCTTAATGGATGGTTTGGGAATGGTGCATGTAGTGTACGACTTGATATAATTGTTGAAATTGTGTCACAGTTTCAGCTAATACAAATACTTTTGTAGCATTGCCACTATCTTTTCCACACCAAAGTGTCCTGCAAGCTAATTGTAGTGAGCTTCTGAAATCAACATTGCACGCTCGCCTTAAGGAACACTAATATGGCCCAAACAACATAACAATCCATTGTAAAGATGAAAGTCAATGATAGTCATGCTTATGCTCAACATCTAGTAGGTGGTAGCAAATTCAAGATTGCTCTCATAGAGTTGGGGCCACCCGAAGGCCTTAATTTTGTAGGAGTGGAGCACCATTGTTAGTATTGCAACTCGAGGTCGACTTAGAAAGTCAACGATGTGATTGGTGCTCCATGTTTTATATTTGATGTTGAGATGAAATAACTGCAAGTATGTGTACCACTTCTGAAGGAAGTCCTTCTACAATTTTCCTTTTGTATGCATGAACTAGAGAGGTTTGTGATCAGTGTGGATGATTGTCTCCTTCCCAACAATGTAATGCTTCATTCGTGATGTATTCTTGTACAATGGAATACATTTCTTTTTCGTAGGTGGATTATTTACGAACAACATCTAATAGTGGTAGGCCATTGGATGAACATACTGAGTGAGAATTGGACCCACAATGTATTTTGAAGCATTTCTCTCAATCTCAAAAGGTGGTTGTAGATCAGGTAAGGAAAGCACTGTGGATGAACACAACTGGTATTTCAGATCATTGAAAGCTTTATGTTACCATTGGCCTCACATAAATTTTGCTTTGACACTAGACTTGGTCACTTCGCTGAGAGCCCATGCAATATGGGAGAATCCCAACACATACTTGTGATAAAAGTTGGCAAGGCTTAGGAAACTTCAAAGCTCAATTAATTTGGTTGGGGTCGGCTAGTCACGAATGACCAAAATCTTGGCTGGATTCATATGCATACCATGCTCATCAACAATGAAGCTTAGGTATTAGACTTTCTTCACGCCAAAAGAGAATTTTTCCAAGCTAGTATATAATTCGTACTGATGCAAATTGTGAAAGACCTATTGAATATGCTGCAAATGTTCATAAAGATATCATCCAAATATACTGTCACAAAAAAATTCGTCAAAAACCCCAAGATATCATCCCTCAATTTCATAAAAATTGTTAAGAGAAATCGTCAAATATAAAATTGTTAGGCGTATTCTTCAAACCAAAGGGCATAAGTAAGCATTCAAAAAAAATTGGTATTCCAGGCATAAGTTTGCTCTATTGAAATCTGGTGGTAACTGAACTTTCTATTCTTAGAATTCTCAAATATTAGAAATTTGCAATATAGATAGCCTATCATCCAATCGAATCTCGGGCCCCCAGAAAAAAATCACTTGTACGTGAGACGAAAGTTGTGCGGCGGTGCTGCCTTCTAAATCTGCAGACGTTGCAGACTCATCTCGGCAATGGTTTTCCGTTCTAGGTTGACGGGACCTCTGCCATGGCTGTCTCTGTTGTTTTGCACATTTTTAAGTCGATTGTAGTTTCAACGAATATTTGAGAATCGAATGGGCACAGTCAATATTTTGAGCACGGCCATATCCATCCAATTCCCAAATATTCAAGGAATCTGCTCGACTTAAGCTCAGGGATTGTTTTGTTATTATTGAGATTCCGCGGATCCGAGCCAAGGACGATACGGGGCCATGCTCATTCCTTCGCTTGCGTGCAGGCGACAGTTAAAGCATTTGCTACTCCCTGTTGCGTTCCTGACGTTGAAACCATTCGGGTGCAATCGGTGAAACGGAATTTCGTCTTCGTAGTTACAGTTGGGGAGGGCAGTAAGAGAGCAATAATAGGTTTTGTTTTTAAATCTGGTGTTGCAGGGCCCAGGGGGCCAAATCTCAAACGTTTCGCTCAGTTTTCGATGCTTTTCTGTCCAGGATACGTTGTCAGAATGTGCGTGTTGTTTAAGCGAAACCTGATTCGATGTCGTGAGAGGCCGTCATGTGACCTGCTGCTCTCATCTGTCATTCCTCTCAAGGTCGATGGAGCTTCGGAGGGTTTTAAAAATTTGTGGTTGTTTCCTTCTACTTGAAAGAAGCTGAGCGAGGAGTGAAAATTAAGAAATGCAATTATTTGCAAATTTTATAGATATGAGTTAGGTTAATTGCTTTATTTGGTTTTTGTTTATTTATTTTGAATTTATGTGGATTATGGATTTTAGGATTATTTTGAAATTTTAGGGATACGATTGAGATTAAATAATTGAGTTTGAGTATGTCAATCACATTTTAGAATATTTTAAAAATCCAATTTAAAAATACTTATTATTATAAAAGTTCAACTTAAAAATATAATTTAATTGTCAAAATTTTAATTTAAAAATATTCCCAAATTCTATAAGTATGAGTGAGGCTAATTGTTTCACTTTTTTCAAATATTCCCCAAATTAACAATTAATTTCAACTCCATTATTCCTTGTAGCGGCCAGGCATGTCCCATCGTCCAAATAAATGAATGAAAGTGTCAGAATGTTTGAAGTCTCTGTCATCGATTGCCTTTTGAACATCGTCCTCAAAGTAAGTGTTTCTGCCGCTGTGGCCAGCTCAACCGGATAACCATCAACTTCTTTCCAATGAGATTGTCACAAGTGGGTTTTCATGCGTATTTACAAAAGAGTTATCCACTGAAGCCTAATTTTCTAATTTTTTTGGGGTTAAAATCTGGGTTTTTTTGGTTAAAAAGTCAGAATGTTAGAGTGTTTGAAGCATTTTTTTGATAGTGAAAATGGATTAGCACTATCAAAAATCTCTAGAGAACTCAAAATTTTGAGTTTGACAGCTATAACCCAGATTTTCTAAAATTTATGCCAGACTAAATTTCTAAACTACGCTTTTACAAAATTCAAATTCTTTTTGTTAACATTAAATGACATCAAATTATTTTTCTTAACATTAAATGACAACCAATATTTACCGTGCTATTGACCCATTAATAAACGAGGCTGTATAAGCCCGCCACTTGATAATGTACTTAAATCCAACATGGGCACATATAGCCCCACACATTAATTAATCAATAACACAGTGAATGACAACAAATATTTAGGGTGTTATTGACCCATTAATAAACTATTGACCCATTAATAAACTACGCTGTATAGGCCCGCCACTGGATAATGTACTTAAATCCAACATGGGCACATATAGCCCCACACATTAATTAATCAATAACACAGTGAATGACAACAAATATTTAGGGTGTTATTGACCCATTAATACACTGGGTTGTATAGACCTACCATATTTAGGGTGTTATTGACCCATTAATAAACTATTGACCCATTAATAAACGACGTTGTATAGGCCCGCCACTGGATAATGTACTTAAATCCAACATGGGCACATATAGCCCCACACATTAATTAATCAATAACACAGTGAATGACAACAAATATTTAGGGTGTTATTGACCCATTAATACACTGGGTTGTATAGACCTACCACTGGATAATGTACTTAAATCCAACATGGGCACATATAGCTCACACATTAATTAATCGATAACATAGTAAATGACAACCAATATTTACCGTGTTATTGGCCCATTAATATACTACGTTGTATAAACCTGCTATGGATACTGTACTTAAATCCAAATATTTAGGGTGTTATGAACCCATTAATACACTGGCTTGTATAGACCTACCACTGGATAATGTACTTAAATCCAACATGGGCACATATAGCCCACACATTAATTAATCAATAACATAGTAAATGACAACCAATATTTATGGTGTTATTAATATACTAGGTTGTATAAACCGGCTACTCGATACTGTACTTAAATCCAACCAACGTAGCACATACAACCTCACACATTAATCAATCAATAACACAATAAATATTAGTTGCCATATTATATTAAATGCCAGTCTTAATACATGAAAAAAAAAAAAAAGATTGGAATATGATTTTGTAAAACTAAAAAATTAGAAAACTCATACAAAATAACATATATTTGGAACTACTTGAATATAACAATCAATCACAACGACATGAAGAAATAATCACAACGACATGAAGAAATATTTTATATGGAAGAAAATATTTTATTCAATGTGATTATTTAAATATTTTATTTATAATTTATTTTGTTTTTTAATTACCAAATTTTATATTAATTAATAAAAATTAATGGTTGAATTATTTTATATTAAAAAGTAATTTTGATAGTATTTTTTTTTTCTGTTAGAGGTGCATATTGGGGAGATGTAGTCTTTTACTTATATTGGGGAGATGTAGTCTTTTACTTAAAGCAATATTATTTCTTCAGAATTAAGAGGAGTGTGATGGTACATGGCACAAACAATTTTTCTGAATTCATAAGTTTAAAATTGTTTTTGTTGTAAGAGTGTGATGGTATATGGCACAAACAAATTTTCCGAATTCATAAGTTTAAAATTGTTTTTGTGGTTTATTATTGAAAAAAAAATTGCGTAAGCTTTAAATCTTTAGAGATTCTAAAATTGTTATAAATTAGTTCAATGATACTTCCCACATGCACACATTATATCCAATTATTAAACAAATCAATCTTTTAAAGCAGTGTTTTGATCATATCATTTGCTACCACATTTATGAAAAATAAAAGAAGATACTAACTCCTTATCTCAAGAACATTGCTCAGGATATGGGA
This sequence comes from Pinus tabuliformis, assembly GCA_031772625.1. Taxonomy (NCBI): domain Eukaryota; kingdom Viridiplantae; phylum Streptophyta; class Pinopsida; order Pinales; family Pinaceae; genus Pinus; species Pinus tabuliformis. The sequence continues at coordinate 1,278,805,258 of CM062809.1, forward strand.
ACTTAGAAAATATCCGAGTAGATAAATGAACAGACATGAATATTATTAGAGCCTTTCATAGAGGGCATGCGAATGGATTCCATGATGTTTTTTTCTTTTTCCGTGAAAAACTCCTATCTATGAGCATGCACTGAACAATCTATGCTAGTGATTCAAAGATATTTATATTTTGTTATATATCTAAAGAGGATGTTTTTTGTACACATTCTTAATGATGTATGTAAAAAGGTTTAACATTTTTAGTTTTTTTTTTGGACATGATATGGTCAATTTGTTGGTAATTTTTGAGTGCACATTAGTGCATATTGAAAATCTAATTTTCATCTTTAATGAAAATTACAATTATTGACTAAATTAGTTCATCCATATGAATTATATGGTTCATAAATATCCATAAGCATCAAAACACTTATCTCAAGATAAATTTCACATTGTTGAAAAAATAAAAATTAACTAAATTACAACTTTATTTTAAAATTATTAATATTAATTGAAGGACAAATTAATATATGAGTAAAACATATATATATATATATATATATATATATATATATACTAAAAAACATGTGACAAGATTCTTAATCATGGAGATTCAATCTAGCTTTACCATGTAGATTCCTAATTTATAAATAGACTTTGTTACAATATCATGGCTTACTAATACCACATGCCCAAAAAAAAAACAAGGACCAATACCATAGATTATTGATCCTAGATGCCCAAAAAAATACAAGGACCAATGTCATAAATTATTGATTCCACATGCTCAAAAAACCATAACTCATGTTCATATGACAATTTTTTAATTAATCAATTTAATTAAAGGAATTAAAAGGACATAACTATTTGAAGATAAATCTCAACCTTCGATTTATGAATATTACCATCCACCTAATAATTATTGATAATTAAATTAAAATTTTGGAAGCCATATTCCAAAATAAATACATGTAATAATAAAAATTTCACTTTCATATATGACATCGATAACCATGTCTATTTCATAATAGGCCTTTCATAATTTTAATTTAATTACATTAATTATTAGATGAATGGTAGAGATTTAACCTCCATGGAATATACCAGAATAATCATAGTATTCACATATCAAGGGTAAAGACTTATCTCTATGCATTTTTAATTAATTTATCTCAAATTAATTGATTAAATAAAATGTTGGGCATGATATTGTAACAAGTGCTATTTAATGTTATGAATTTTCATGGTAAAGTGGATGTGAATCTTCATGATTAAAAATATTGTTATGTTATTTGAAAAGTATATATGTTCAACTCATATATTAATGGTTGTATAATTATTAATAATAATAATTTAAAATAAAGTTACAATTTAGTTAATTTTTATGATTTTTTAAATCTAAATAATCTGTGATGTGTCATGGGATGAGTGTTTTGATGCTTATCATGGATTAATGCCCATTGACCTTTACTAGTCATTTAATTCATATGATTGCACTAGTTTCATGTGTATTTATATAAAATATTGAAATAAAGCTATTTTATTTAGTTAAATTGTTCACTCTGTGAATTATAGATCATCAAATTGGCTCGATAAATTCATGAACTTGTGCATGTGAAGAAAAAGGCTTTGAAAGGGTGAATTTAGTTTGTGGCTTGGTGAATTTAATCTGCGGCTTCGTGAATTGAATTGGCTCCATGACTAGGTGAATTTAATCTATGGTTCTATGACTTAGTGAATTTTATCTCAATATCTCTGCATCTTCTCTATATATTTGTGGCAGGGGTTAATTTGATATCTTTGCAGATCAACACTATTTGAGGCTCTATGTGAATTATATATCATCAAATTCGCTCTCTCTATAGATGTATAAATCAATACCCTTTGTAGCTAGGGTGAGATATCAACGGTATAATCATTCGAACTTTGTGGTTTGGTTGAATATTATATGGTGAAGCTTCACGGTCTTGGTGTATATTGAGCTAGTGAATGTTCTGATAGCTCTTTGACTTCTCTATATCTCAGCAATGGGGGTAAATTTGATATCTTTGTGGATTCTAGGTGAATTTAATCTATGGTTCCTTACTTGGGCATAGGGTGATTTTTATTTTGCAAATACCCCAAGGGCATAAGTTATTTTTACCTATTTTATTTTCCCTTTTTGTTCTATCTGTTGAAACTATTAGTACTTTTTCTCATATGTCTAAGCCTCCATCTAGCAAAGGGAGGCCAAGAAAAATCACCTTAGCGAGTCTTTATGATCATATTGATTCTTTAGAATAGTGAAGAGAAGAATGAGAAAGAGAACATAAACTAGAACTATATATAAAACTTACAGAGCACAAACTTGAATTATCTACAATTATTACGGAACATGAGCTAGAAATATCCATAAGCCTTGATAACAACTACAAATCATTAGAGAATAAAATGCTAGCACTTGAGACTGAAATCAAAGGAGTGAATGATAGGGTGCGAGAAATAGAAAACAAAAACAATCAATGGTTGAATAAAATCACAGCTTTGAAGACGGGATTGAAGAGTTTAAAGGAAAACTAAGTAATAATTTGGCCTTAAGTAACACAAAGAATAAAATATATATCAAACCCATCAAAGATGAAACGAAAAAAATAATTTAACTAGATCATGAGCACCATAAACAAGCCTTGAACCTTCTAACTGTTGGTATAAAATAGTAGAAAGATAAGGACACATTAAAAATAGTAAAAGAACAATTGAAAACTAAGTCACAAATTCAAACAAGTTATCTCACAAAAGAGAAAAGGGTGAGAAAGACACTTGAGCATAAACATATATTGATTAGTGCTAAGGTAAGTTCTAATGACCATAAATTATGTATACTTAGTGGATCTCCAAGCCTAAATGGGTCAGAAATATTTATAAATGAGGATCTTATTCCAGAATACCAAGTTGAACTAAGGAAAGAGGTCCAAAAGGTAAAGAAGGCAAGAAAGTAAGGAAAAAGGAAAAGCATTAGAAATATGAAAGCTATTTTTAGATAGATAGCAAACTAAGAGTGATAAATAAGAATTGGGAACACTTGGGGTCATCTTCTAGAACTTCCAGGGTTTTCCTTGGCATAAAAGTCCTATGTTGAGTTAGATCTCAAGTGATATTGATCTTATTTTCCTAGTTGAAATTTAGGAGCGTGATGAATGTAAGGTCCCCCACATAGATGTATTCATTCTTTGGTAAGCATGGAACAATAAATCCTGTTATAGATGTTTGGGTGGAATAACTTGTTATATAAATTATAATATTTATCCTCACATTTGGCTTCATAAGATCGACCCCGTCAAATGTTACATTTAGATCAAAATTTATGACTTTAATGCCAATAGGATTTATCTCACAATTTGTTATTTTGCTCCTATGAACACATTCCCCTCTAAGAAAAAAAAACTAGATAAGAATTGTCCCTTCAATAACGTAGAACATCATATTCATAGTCTAAGTAATGAAGGCAATATTCCTCTTGTTAGGAGACTTCAATGCTAGAGCCACTATAGTAACCATGTTGCTCTCCTAAGTAATAACTATAACCCTAATCCCCTTTCGCTAGATGAGGGCTCTGACTTAGCTAGTAGATTCAAAATAAATTCTAAAGACATAACCAAGAACTTATTTGGTGCCAAGCTAATAAAGCTTTGTAGTTCCCAAGACCTTATAATTTGTAATGGAATTAATAAATGGCTAACCTCCAGCCATATGACTTGTATTATGAGGTTTAATAGTAGTGTGATGGATTATGTGATATCTTATATCCATGTTCTCAATCGTATTGTTAATTTTTGACCTCCTAAACGACCATGAGCCTGATTCTAACCATAAACCTATAAACTTAACTCTAAACCTTGACATACACACCAGTCAGATGTAAGAGGATTATGAGAGTCAAAGGCACATTCATTTTGATAGAAGTAAAATGGATCTCTTAAAGGATTTAGATTTCTTAATGTATAATCATAGCATAGATCACCTCAACCATAATTTTATTATAACCCTTTCCATTTCCATTAACAAGTTTTCTACTTAGATGTCTTATAAAAAGAGTAATAGAACTTCCAACCCTTTGTATAATAAATATTGTAAAATTTCTAGGAAAGGGATTAGAGATTCTCGTAACGAAACCATAAAGCTTGAAAAAATAAATATGTACAAATCTCTGTTGGCGCACATTCTTGTCCCCAAATTTTCTACCTCTCACCCCTATTTTCACCATCTTTTGCCTGCGAAAGTACTACTACCTACCTTATCACCTACATCACTACCTAAACCCCACTAGCACATGTCCAAGAGGTAAATTCATTTAACTGGCATTGGTTTGCTATTTATGGTTGAATTTAAGTGAATTGTTGAATCATGTCTTTAATATGCTAACTATTTATTCATGGGTTTAGTTGTGAAGCTTAGTGGCAGGATTGGCAGGTCAACATGGATGGAAAGGATGCGTTGTCATCAGCATTATTCTCATCTTTCATATTCAAACAGCCGATCCTTGACTGAATTTGAGACAGTCGTGGCCAGGTGTGGCCAAGTGGACTCCTTCCTCCTTTTGTTTTGACCATCGATGTATACACAGCTCAGGGAAATTTGTGATGCCAAGCTTGATGATTCCAAGAACGATATTTTTCTATGCCAAGCTTGGTGATTCCAAGGTCGAAGATTCTCCAAATTAGGATCAAAGAGGATTACTCCCATGATAGCAGTTAGTTACTCTAGAAGGAAGCAGTTTGTTCTAAGCAAAGTCAAGACGATTTGGAGCAGATCAAGCAATGCTTAGATTAGCTTGTAGTTGTTGAAGATTTCCATAGTTAGCTAAGTTGTTAAATTTACATTCAAGCAATCGCCTTTAAAGGTTGATGTAATGCAATAGCAATGACTGTCAGTAGTAAGATACACTGTGATTTATGTAATTTGGTTTCCAAACTCTGTTCTGAAGATATACATGACCATTTTCAAATTGTGAACCAAAGCGTTGTTATCATGGTTGATTGCGAGTTATGTCTTTGATGTTTTAAATCCTTCTTTCATTGTAGTAATCTAGCTTACCATAGGTGTGGGAGGGCCCACCACCTCTAGAAATGAGCTTCATTAACAAATAGGATACCTAGGTGTCTGAGTGTGATTTCATAGTCTAAATTCCGTTGTGTTATAGTTACAGATATTGGTGTATGATTTCATAATATGTGTGGTTCATTGCCTTACAGATTAAATGATTAAGGATTTATTTCCTGTGTTGAAGATATCCAATTCATTTTATAACCTGAGCTCATATTTTAACGCATAGTCATACTCTATTTCTTGTATTAGAGTCGAGCATATTTATATTCGTAATTGGAGCATTCACGATATAGGAATATAACGATTTTTGAGTTTTGATGTATGGTGTGGGTTTGAATATGAATCTTTTGTGTGCATTCGAGTGAACGATTTATGGTTTGAAAGGTTTTGATTGTAATTGCAAATGAATTCGTGCTTGGTAGCAATAGGTGTTGTGTTCTTCATTTTCGCAATTTGAATTGTGTGATTTATTTCAAGCATTATGATTGTTTAATTCAAGTCGTGTGATTGATTCCAAGAATTATGATTTAATTCAAGCAGCGTGATTTAATTCAAAGCATTTCATTCAGAGCATCGATTTGAGTCATTGAGTTATCACAGGATAATTTAGATTTATTTTTGCATGATAGAATAGGTTTGATTTCCATTCCAAGTATAGTAGCATAGAGATTGATTTCATAGCAGCATGAAAGAAATTCAATTTCATTTATAAACTTAGATAATTTCGTTAAGGTTTCGTTTTCCTTAAGCACCAATAGATCAGTTCTAGTTGATTTCAAAATCAATCTTTGTAGCAGTGTGGTTTGAATGTATTTTATTTCTGAGCAAAGAATAACCTAGTTTAACAGTTTAGGATTTGATTCTGGTTTTCTTTTTCAAGTTGTAGCATTACATTTTGATTTCTCAGAGATTAGGTTTTGATGATTGCTTGCCTCTACCTTTTGAATAATTAGAGTTTGAACTTCCTGTTTTGAAAAGGTTTTATTTCAAGAATTGTGCTTAGATTGAATTTCATTAAGCCTTTTGTTTCAGTGGGTTTGTCTTTTGATTGTAGAAATTTAGAATAAGAAACTGAAATGTATTGAGTTAAATTGATTTCCTTTAGATTGCTTATGTTAAAGTAAAGAATTATTTTGTGAGAGTGAGATGAGTGCTAGTTTACTTAATTGATAGAAGAGTGTTTTTATCATTCTGTACTTAACAATCATTATCAAGGAAAATTACATACTCTGAACTTAACCTTGAGCCAAAAATGCAGTACAACTTGTGTTTACGAGTCCTAGTTGACAATTAAATATTAGGAGGTTTAATCACTAATTAAAACTCTCAACATTTTGGTGTCGTTGTTGGGGAGTTGTATTTTGGTTCAGGTAAGATTATTATTACAGAGTTTCAAGGGTATTGCAGGACAGTCAGAGGGCGGAGAGAGTACGGTAAGATGTGAGTGAAGAGCCACACATCCACTATAGTGGGGTTGCTCCAAATTCTGATCGTTTTTTCTTATCTTTGAACTTTTATTTCCTTTCCTTTATGCGTAGAAGTAGAAGTATGCCTAGAGGCAGTAAAGGCAGATTTATTTCTAGTTCAAACTTTCCTACAACTTTTGGTCCAGCAACCACACCATTCACTAATCTTATTAATTGGTATTCAAGAGTAAAGCAAGAAGAAGAGTTGTTGACAACAAAGTGGCTTCGGAGAGGGAGACTCTAAATCAAGACGAGGAAACAATTGAACATATTATTTGTGGGAGTACAGAAGGAATTGCATTGGAAGAACCAGTCGAGATGCAAGACCACACAAATCTAGAATCAACTAACATCAAGGACCACCCTTCAGTACCTCTTGTTGACCAGGTAATCATTAACATACCTCTTCAAGAACCTATAGTAGACATGGCCAACTAGGGAGGAAAGAACAGAAACAATGAAGAACGCTAAGGGGAAGGAGAAGACCAATGTCATAACATATTTAGACGAAACAATGAGGAATGTTAGGGGGAAGGAGAAGGCCCACATCACAACCTATTTGGAGGGAACCATGATGGACCAAGGGGAGGACTGGAAGAAGAAGAAGAAGAAGAAACCACTTTTGGGTTTCCTATTCTTGATGTAACCAAGAATATCACTATGAAAAACATACCAATGGCATCTCTTCCGCTCTTCTATGGTAAGTCCTCCGAGGACCTAGATGCCTTCTTGTTTGAATTTGAAATTTTATGTAGGAGTTATAATTATTATGAGGATGCACATAAGCTCAATCTATTCCCAACCACCCTGAAAGATGTAGCCCTTAGATGGTTTATGAGCCTAGGTAATCACACCATCTACTCTGGGATGATATGAAATCTGTCTCTCTAAATAAATACCAAGACTTCTACAAAAGTAGGGATGTGAAAAATATTATTAGGATGCAACAATTGAAAGAAAAATACTTAGAAGAATATCCTGAACATTTCTTTTATAATTTCCATAAATCCCGAGGGGCACATCTAGATGAGAAGACTATCAGAACTATCTTTTTAAAGGGGATGAGGGATGAATGTATCGAAACCTTAAATATTCTAAGTGGTGGGATGTTTATAAAAAACCTTTTGCTGAAGTGGCCGAACTATGTTGCACTTACTGACGAAGTCAAGCTAAAGTAGGCACGAAGCTCTATGACAATTCCTGAGATTATGTGCCAAGAAATAAGAAATTTGTACCTAACGATGTCACTAGAGTGGAATTAGGAAACTTATTGGAAAAATTCAAAACAGATATCGTAAACACTATTGGTTACCAACTTGACACAATAAAAATCAAAAAGAAATAAGAAGATGAGAAGGATGCCATGGAAATCTTTTGTCCTAAATGTAGAAATAATCATGCTGAGAGGGAGTGTCTCATTAGTGTTATTGAGGTTTGTGGGATTTGTGCTTTAGAACATGCAACCGAGAAGTGTCCATCTCTTCCTAGTTTACAAGTTATCTATAAGAGCAATACTGAAACAAATGATTCTTCACAAACAAACAAGAAACGCACTTAGAGAAGCCCAAATCGAAACATGTTTCAAGATCCTAGTTTTCAAGGTTATGGTCAAAATCAACCTTGGAGTTTCCAGCCATCTTACCCTCCTTGGTTTAATCCTCAATCAAAAAACACTCCTTGGAATCAGTATTGGAGGGGAAATCCCTATGGAAACACCTTTCAGCCCCAAAACCAATCCTATCCTCCATACTCAAACATGCCTAGTACGTCCTACAATCCGAACATTCAACCTTATCAGTAGGGGTACAACCCAAATCATTATCAACAATCCTTGTTGCCTCCTCCTCCTTTACACCAGCTTTTACCTGCATTGTCCAACCCATCATCCTCGCAGGCACCACCATCATTTAACCCGCCTCATCCTACTTTGTTGCCTGCACAACCCATAGCTAATCCCAACCATAATAAATAGCCTTAGCTTGTACAAAATGTGGAAGTACAACCTTTTCCTACCTATATGATCATTGTTGTCCCAATAAATGAGATTCAACTACGATATGGGAAAACAGTCAATAAGGAAAAATTAGCTATCATTATTCAGGAAGAGGCCCCTCAAGAACAAACTGAAAATCACCATCAACAAGAAAAAAAAAGAAGAACCAAATGAACCTCCTTACTTGGAAAGATTACTTGTTAAGAAGGAAGAGATCCCAATCGAATATGATTTAGAATCAGAATTAAGGAATGTTTGTGTTAAAATTCCACTATTACAAGCCATTAGGGACATTCCTATCTATACTAAAATCATTAAAGATCTTTGTATTAAGAAACTAGGTAGAAAAGGACATAAGAACCAAAATGTGAAAGTCATGAGTGAAATCTCCATAATGATCTCAGATTTACCATTAAAATATAGTGACCCAGGAAATCACATAGTGACCATCAAAATCAATGGAGTAATTCTGCCAGACACCCTTGTAGACTTAGGAGCAATAATTAACACTATGACTTTTGAAACCATGACATCTTTACAATTGCAAGGGATCAAACCTACACCTATTATTTTAGAGTTGGCAGATAAATCCATTATTAAACCCATGGGAACTCTAGAAGACATAGTAGTCACCATTGCTTCCTGGAAATATCCCATCGATTTCATTGTCATTTCTCCTAAAAAACCAGGACACCCTGTAGTCCTAGGACGCCCTTGGTTAGCTACTGTGGATGTTGTGATAGGGTGCCGAAATGGAGAAATGGTCATTTCCAATGGTTCATATAATCAAACCTTGTCAATTTTCCCCCCTGCTCAAACTGTTGTTGAAGTACCCTTATGGTTAGAGAGTCCTTATGGAGATGAGGATTGTATGTTTCCTTTATTATCATTAGAAAAATCTAGAGGACTCCAGGAACAATCAAAAGATCATATTTTGCAACAATTTTTATCTGATAGTTCTTATATTGATTATCCTATTTCTTTTACTGGTTATCAGCATGTTTTTAGTAATGAGTTTCAGGAAGCTTGTCATCTAGCTATATTTGCCTCATTCACAGCAATAGAGGACAAAAATGAGCTCACTACAGAACCAGTTGAAATCAGTGAAGGAAAATTTTTGTATATTGGTAATGAACTAAATGAAGAACAAAAGCAGAAATTGTTGAGCATGGTTCAAGAACAATCTGGAGCTTTCACCTGGGACTATTTGGACATGAAAGGCATACACCCAGATACATGCATCCACCACATCTACACCAATGAGGAGATGAGACCAATCCGACAACTGCAAAGACGCATGAACCCAACCTTGAAAGAAATTGTAAAAGATGAATTGAAAAAGTTATTGGCTGCAAACTTTATCTATCCTATTTCAGATAGCAGATGGGTGTAACCTTTGTTGGTGGTTCCAAAGAAGAATGGTAAGTGGTGCATATGTGTTGATTACAGGGAATTAAACAAAGCTACCTTACGAGATTACTTTTTGCTACCATTTATTGATTGGGTACTTGACACACTCTCTGGTAAGAAGTATTTCTCTTTTCTAGAAGGGTACAGTAGGTATAACCAGATTCAAATAGCTGAGGAATACCAAGAGAAGACCACTTTCACTTTCCCTTCGGTTACCTATGCTTATCGAGTTCTTCATTTTGGCCTCTGCAACACCCCAGCTACCTTTCAGTGAGCTGTCCTAGCCATATTTTCTCACTTGATCCATGACTGTGTAGAAGTCTATATGGATGACTTCACAGTATATGGAGATGAGTTTTCCCAAGCTTTGGAAAATCTAGAAAATGTGTTGATCTGATGTTAAGAAGCCCACCTAGCCCTTAGCAGTAGTAAATGTAAAATGATGCAAACTAAGGGGATAGTCTTGGGCCATCATGTTTCATTTGAAGGAATCAAAGTCGATCCAACCAAGATTGACGTAATCTCACATATTTCAATTCCTAGTACAAAAAAAGAGGTAAGAATTGTTTTAGGACATGCGGGTTAATATTGTCGATTTATTGAAAATTTTATAAGGATTGCATCACCTTTATTTAAATTATTAACCAAGGACGTTGATTTTGTTTGGAATAATGTTTGTCAACATGATTTTCAAGTATTAAAGGACAGGTTGTCCACCACTCCAGCATTGCGAGGACCAAATTGGTCCTTACCATTCCACATTTGCACAGATGCTTCAGATACTGGACTTGGAGCAGTTTTAGGAAAAAGGGAAGATCATTCTCCTTATGTTATTTATTTTGTTAGCAAGAATCTTTCCCTTGCTAAACTGAACTATACAGTTACTGAAAAGGAATTATTAGCAGTTTTTCATGCCATTAGCAAATTTAGACATTACACAACTAGTTATGAGACTTTTGTCCATAGTGATCATTCTGCCATTAGATTTTTGATGAAAAAACCTATCACTAATGGTAGGATTACTAGATGGTTGCTTTTGTTGTAATAATTTAACATAACTATGATTGATAGGCCTAGGTGAGATAATTTGGCAGCTGACTTCTTGTCTTGAATGAATGTCATGCAGGGAAATGTACCAACACCAGTACCAAATGATTTCCCGAATGAAGAATTGTTTTCTATATCTACCATTACTCCCTAGTTTGCAGATGTTTCCAACAACTTGGTGTTAGGGAAGTTGCCTCAGAATCTGTCTGCCAGTGAAAAACACAACATTATACAATGTAGTGCCAACTACTCCTGGATTGATGGAGACTTGTTCTATATCGGACCCAACTTGATCATGAGGAGATGTGTGCGAGAAAATGAGATATTTGATGTGTTGAAGGCCTTCCACAGTGAATCTTGTGGGGGGAATTTTGCAGAAAAAAGGACCACATACAAAGTCCTCCATACCGGGCATTATTGGCTCTCGCTTTTCAAAGATGCCAAAAAGTTTGTATCTAGTTGTGACACTTGAGAGAGGATGGGGAGGTTAGTTCCTTTTGATGAGATGCCCCTTCAGACATAGATATCGATAGAATCTTTTGAGAAGTGGGCATTAGACTTCATGGGACCTACATCCCCAAGTCAAAGAAGAAAAAGTACATTTTATTTTGCACCGACTATGTTACAAAGTGGGTGGAAGCTAAGGCTTTGTATGCTGCAACTGAAAAGGCAGTAGTGGAATTCCTTTTTGAAGACATTTTCACTAGATTTGGAGTACCCCGAGAGATTGTTACTGACTAGGGTACACAGTTCACATCAAAATTGGTCAAGGCTCTCACTGAACAATATCGAATCAAACATCAGAAATCTACTCCTTACCACCCCCAAGCCAATGGGCAGGTGGAATCCACAAACAAAGTGTTAGAATCCATCTTAACCAAGACCATTCAGTTACATCATAGGGATTGGGCTGACAAGTTGTTGGAAGCATTATGGGCTTACCACATAACTTGGAGGAATGTGACAGGGCACACCCCGTATGAGCTAGTTTATGGTAAACAGGTGTTGTTGCCTATTGAATTCCAAGTGAAAACATTTCGAACTACCACTCAACTCGGGATGAATCTTAATGAAGCCCAAGAACAAAGGTTAATGCAACTGAATGAGCTTGACGAGATTAGACAGGATGCATTCCATTGAACCATGTTGGTGCAAGATTAGAGAGCTCATTGGCATGATAAGTTTATTAAAAAGAAGATTTTTTGTCCAGGAGATTGGGCCTTGCTTTATGATAGTAAGTTCAAACAGTTCAAAGGTAAATTATCCACTAGATGGTTAGGTCCCTATGAGGTGGATGAAGTTTTCGACAATGGCTCAGTCTGCATTAAAAATATTGATCACAGTCAGGCTCCTTTTTTGTAGTAAATGGCCACCGACTTAGGATTTATCACCAACCACTCTCTCGATAACAATTTCTGCAGGAGGTAAGAAGAGATCCGGAGATGGAGCTGGTCCATGAAAATGACCATCCTCTTGCTAGTTCATCTGGTTGATTTCTTTTATTTATGTGTGTGTATATATTTATATATATATCTATATATAGATAGAATAATCAATGGGCTATCATTTTCCATATCTTTAGGTGTTTCTCCCCATAGCCCATGTAGAATAAAGGAGAAATATTTCTTAGGTAGGTTTATTCCTTTAGATAGACTTGATGGATTAATTATGGAAAAGGAAGCTTTCAGAGTCTTCTTTGGATGTTTTCAGACTCTCAAACATTAAAAATCCCGAGTAGTAACTGATCCAAGCTTGTAAGAACTACATGGAACAGTGGTAGCCTAGGGATTCCTTAAGTATAGATTTATTCTTTTCTAGCCTTAAGGAAATATTTACTAAAAAGAAGCCCCTTGGAGTCTTCTTTGGGTGGTTCAAACTCTCTAAATATGAATACCTCGAGTAGTGGCTACTTTAGGCTCGTTAAAACTATAGAGTGGTAGTAGTTAGGGATTTTTTGAGCATAGAATTATTCTTTTCCAGGCTCAGCAGAATATGTACGGAAAATAAGCCCCCCTAGAGCTTTCTTTCTGGTCATTTCAAGCTCTCTAAATGTGAAATGCCTCAGGAAGTTATCATCCTTGGCCTGGTTAAAAATACATGGAATGGTGAGCAGGTTTACTTATGATTTGGAGGCAACATTCAACAAACTACATGACATTATGCAAAGAGAAGTTTCTAGATTCTGTACTCTAAATTTTCTGTACCTAATAGCTTTCTGTACTTTACTGTGTAAAATCAAGTTCTGCCATTACAAGTGTATTTCAAGAACAACAATTCCAGATCATACTTGGGGTCTAAGCTTCATTCCCAAAATAATTATGTTATGATCAATATCATGTTGGTACAATTAGACAGATCTCAATAATCTTTCAAGCCCAACACCCAATATCATTATAAGTTAGTCAAGGTATGTGCTTACGATTTACTTAGATTTGATTATGAATGGTTAAAATATATGCTAAGTGACATGCACCCTCTGTGTTTTCCTAACTATTCCTTTCCTCTAATTCATAACCTTAGTCCTTACACTCCTCTTTCTATCAGTATGAATCCCTCCCTATCATCATTTCCTAAATACCCCTGCTAATCCTATTTGGTTCGTGTAAACCTCCCTGTCGCCTTGATAATTATCAAAATCCCCCCACTTAAATCACATCTGAACCGTGGCCATCATCGCACCTTCAGCCTTGTACTTCCCCGCCGCTATGGTAATCATTCCCCTGGAGGCACGATGTGGGTGGAATCATCGACACGTTGGGGTAGTTCTCATCAAAATCAAGGCGACCATTTTGTTTATCAATTATAAGGGTGTCCGACTCTTATCTCATTTGTTGCAAGACAAGAGTTAAAATATTCAGTTGGATTTGAAAATTGTGGTTTATACAGACATGGGGGCTGACCGCCATGAATCTAACTTAGGCCAATTCTCCCGCAGTCTTGAGTATCAACAATGTAAAGGAATTATGGAAGAACGGGGATGGCTTCCATTATTACGCAAATTTCAAGGATACAACGATAAAGTAGCCTTGGCATTCACATATAACTTTGATGGAGAGCATATTAAGATTGGTAATTTGAACTTTAAAGTTACAGAGGACTCACTTAGCTGCACCATAGGGTTACCCTATGTGGGTGAACCATTTTTCAAGGGTGGGCAATTAAATATTCCAAATTGTGCCACATTTCGCAATCCAGCTTATCACTCGATCAGTTGGATGAAAGGTGTTCTGCGGAGTTGTATAGAAAAGAAGTGGCATCCTTTGATCACTATGTTGCAGCGGTTTGTTACTTGTGAAGGGAGGTATGCTAAAATGTTTTTATATCATGTTCACTTTCTATCACGTTTCATTGAGGATAGTAAGATCAATATTCCACATTTCTTTAGGTTAAGTTTGCATAAAATGTCTATAGGAGTGAAATCAGAGAGCAAGAACCCTAAAACGGCCCTATATCACCACAACCTTATTAAAATGGTGGTCATCGCTGAGTTTACAAAGTGCTGGAAGTCCTGGGAAGACTTCCTGGTTGATAATTTTCCTGATGAAGAAACTCACTTTAAGGGTCGACAACGGTTGGCGGTATAGTCACTCAATCATAAATGCGAAACCTTGTCACAACATCCCCAGATGGAACCTACCCCTATAGACAGCCTTGCCTCTCCTATTGTCGAAACCCCTCAACAATCGAATCCTTTTTCTAACGTTATGGAAGACGATGCATCTTCAAAAACATGGAAGATAAATAAGCAAAAGTACAAGCGGAGCAGGGATAATGAAGACAAGCCTGAGCCAGGTAACATTGTAGGGATGTTGGGATGGGGTCCCTTGGGTCAGTTTTGGCGTTAAAATAACCCAAGTTTTGATATATTTTTGTAAGTAATGTAAAGTCTTTGTGATTTTTGGATGTGGAGCATGTAGGTGATTAGGAGTCAAAGGGGTTTTAGCCCCTTGTTTATGTAAAGTTTGAGTCAGTTTGAGATCCACTGACCATGGGATTCAATGAAAAAGGTTATAAATAGGTGTGTCTTAGAGCTCTATTTGGATAACGGATGGAGTCTTAGAAGTGATAGCGTAGAGAAGTGGGTCAGATAGGAGAGAAAGGTTCTACAGCTGAGTGCGCAGGGGCCTAGGTAGAGTCCACAGTTGAGTGCGCGGACCCCTGCAATTGAGTGCGCAGGGTAGTTTTGAGTCTGTAAACCTAAACTGAAGATCAGTAAAGAAGATTACTGAAGAATTCCTGTGTATATATGTTTATCTCTGTTTACTTCTATTTACGGTATATGTTTTTTATGAATAATGTGTTTATGAAATAATGATCTAATGATGTGCGATTCTCTTCAATAAGTCTTAATAGATGTACACAATGCATGTTAAGTACTTTCGCGAAGACTGTGATGAATTCTGTCATGTTTACTAAGTAACTTAATTAGATCTACGCCAACACTAACTTATGGTTGTCCTCTGATGCACGTAAGTGGATAAATCAACTGTTAAGGGTCCACAAAGGCTGATTGTAGACCTTTGCGAATGTCTGAAGGTTGTTTTAACAGAGTTGCAGTATCAAGCCCTAAGGGCTTATCGATCTCTACGAAGGTAGATCTGAGGTGCTAAAAGACATGACACTCATCTCTGGATGCAGAAACTTGGTTCTTGCATCCCCCCATACTGCTTCGAGTGAGACTACAGCCTACGCTACACAGGTTGTTTCCAAAAGGGCCAGTAGTGTAGGGATTTTTTGGTTGGCACCATTAAATCTGAACCTAGGTCAAGACCCCTAAGCCAACAAATGGTTTTGTTGCGGGACCGGGATCTGCTTGAAAGAGATGTGTGATGTCGCATCACTAGAATACGACCAAGAAAGAAAATGAAAAGTGCCTGGATAAAAAAATTCACGAATTCACGGCAGAGGAAAACAAGAATCTGCACCTGTCAAAGGAGCAATGGTTGGACATATATTTGTATACGGAGATACATGAAATTTTCTTTTGCACCTTCCCGATCGAATTATATGAGTGGCTAGCTAAGTTGGCAGACAGTCAAGGGAGGTGGAAGCTTGATGGTCCAATAGTGTGGACACCAGAACTGGTACGACAATTAGAAGCCTATGAAGACAATATAGCGTGGGATTTTGATCATTGGCTCAATCAGATTCTAGGAGGATTTGTTACAAAATTCGCAGTTGATACCTTAGTCAGCTACAGTGAAGAGGAGCGACAATTTTTCAAAGGACTATGAGGTAAGTATTTAAGATCTTTGAATAGCTGGATTAAAATTTTGTTATGTGAAAAATGGGATATGTCGTTGCCTTGATGTTTGGAGCTACATGAAGTGGAAAAATATTTAGAGAGTGAGATAGATCAGTTCCTGAGTATAGTCCCTTGTGTTAGTTCCAGTCTTCACTGCCTGTCACCAGGGATCAAAATGGGCTCTTACTATGTCTGGTTTTTAGAGATGTTTTGCACATGATGTTCAGTGCAAAACATGTCATAAGCATGCTCATCAGAAGCATCTCGGAAAAATATTTCCAACGGTATAAGACACTCGCAAAACTGGCTCCCGGATTAGAAGATATGATCGAAATGAATGATTGATTCTTGGTTATGCATGTTTTGAGGTCATTTGCTGCACACAGGGACAAGTTTATTACAATATCAGTTTGTGAAGTAATGGACATGAATTTTACAAAAGTGAAAGAGGTTTTTGTCAATCACATACCAAATAAAAAAAACCTCCTTCCGTTTATGCACAAGTTGTTGGGTTGTGTTATATTCTTTCCACGACTAACCCATGTAGTGAATTGGGGGTTAGAGGGGGGGCGGAGCCCCCCCTTCGTTGTGCCGATTGTGCAGCAGGGGGGTCACAGGGGGGCAGGTAGCCCCCCTCTACGGGGTTTGGGGCAGCGCCCCAGGAAATTTTTTTTTGGACCCTATATTAGGTTGAGCGAACCTACCTATGGTTTTCGGTCCATGGTTTTGGACGCGATGGTTTTCGGTCCATGGTATTGGATTCTTCGGCATGTATAAATATGTATTGTAACATTGAAAGGAATATATATGAAAAATCAAGCCGGTAGTCCCGGTTTTGGGATCCAGGGGAAAATCTCTGTGTATATGTGTTTTATGCTCTCGCATTATTTTTCTGTGATTTAGAATTCATATGCAAGTAATTTCTGTACGGGGTTAAAACCTACACAAGTGTTACTATGTGGGAGATATACAGTGATATTTGAAGCCTACATTAAAACAAAACAAATTTTGCATTTGTTTTACTATTTTAGTCATTGTAGTGCGGCGCCATTTTACAATAGATGGAAAGTAATTTTGAGAAACCCAAGGAGGTTTTTGTCAACCACGAGCCATATAACAAAAACCTCTTTCAGTTTATTCACAGGTGTCATGAATTGGAATATTTGACTAGATCTTTACAACCTATTTTTATAGATTTAAATATTTAATGATTTCCTGTTTTAGAGATTATTTTGTGGCACCGATTCCGAGAAACTGGAAACGAATTTCAAAAATTTGAGAGAGGTTTTTCTCAAAAATGACCTTATCTACAAAAACCTCTTTCATTTTTGTAACATGTGTTATGGTTCAAGAGATACGAGTTCATCTTTGACCCCTATTTTCAGAAATTCGGTCCAAATTTAATGTAATTGTTTCTATCTTTAGGGAGATGGTTGAGCTCAACTCCCTTAGTACAAGGATGAGATAATTGTATATATTTTATGAATTTCAGAGTGTAAAGGGTTCAAATTTTTCAGCAGAGGAAAGCTGCTTTGGACTGTGTAAAGCTTTTTCTAAATATTATTTTTAATGGAGCAGTTTCTGCCCTTTAGATTTGGGATCCATCACGGTGTTTAATGTGCAGCATGTTTTTCTTGTAAATTCATTTCCATGCTTTGTTTTTTTCTGCTAATTTCATTACAACATTCTCTAAGGGAAGTGTTAGGAATCCATCCATGCACGATGCTCCTTTCACAATGATTATGTTGTTTAATGTAGTGGTTATCTTTTTAGAATCCATCCTCTGTTAGATGCTCTGTTGAGTAACCTTGTGCTTCTCTTTCTTCTGAAGTTGCCAATGTAGATCTATCCCCTAATTGATGCCTGTAGGGAAGCGGTCCTTTTCCTCTTTTCTTCTCTCATTATATCTTTAATCTGGCTGAACATTGTGCTTACTTTGCCCCAAGTTTGCAGGCAGAAACTAGCCTCGATTCCATAGCCTTGGTGGTCCCTTCTCTTGTTGTTTTCGACCCACAATTTTCAAGAAAATCCTCGTTCTTCATAGCTAGCCTAAGATTCATTTATTTCAGCCACCCTCAGTTGGCAAAAAGAGAGCCCTCTCTGGTCTGGTAGGGCTAGATGACATATCAAAAGCTTGGTCTGTGGTTACCTCATAATTTCCTCTTCTCAACCTTGACGTTCATTCTGAGTGCTAACATATTGGCGTCGTTTCCAGGGATGAGGTGACAGATCTTCTCCGGGAAAGATCGTTCAAGTTGCAAATCTGGTTACTAATGGTGGACAGTGATCAGACACATATGAAGGCTGAAACATTCACCTAGCGACTCTAACTCAATCCAGAGATTCCAATGCTCACTGATCCATTCATGTACTAAAATAATATGGTAGGGTATGTGGCAAACCCTGTGTGTTGTGAAGTTTTCAAAGAAGTTAGAGATCAGTTAGTGGATATTGAAATAGATGAGGTATTTTTCATTACCGTGCTTCAATGTTTGAGATCTTCGAAGTTTCCTCTTAACGGTAAAACTGGTTTCTTTGAGTTAGTGGTGGAAAACATTGAGTACGAGATTGAGTATATAGATGTTCAAATTAAGTCATATGAATTCTGAGATCCCAAAAGGTTCTTGGAAACTCTCCCTCCTTCAAAACAAGAAACAATAGGGCTACTCGTAGATGTTTGCATTGACAATTTGCAGCTGGAAGCATATGTTGAGGAGTTAGGGCAGCAGACATGGTCTGGTTTCTATGATCCTGTTGTTGCATATATGGAGTATTTTTTTAGTTTGAATGACAAACCAGATTGTCTTTTACACAACCAAACTCATTTTGTGCATGTATGGCTGTCAGCATTTCCAATTGTGTCCTGGTTCAAGCACTCCCTAGCATCATCATTGCCACAGTTGCTTGATTGGTTAATTTGGCATTACAGCATCACTTGATCTAGTGATTTGTAGCAAAGTAGGGTAGGGTTGTACATAAATAAGCTGCCCAAAGCAGCATTTCAGTTTTCGGCATTGGTTTTAGTTTCCTAATGTACAGGTTGCAGTATGTGTGTTTTTTTTTGTTGGTATAAGTTGTTCAGGTTTGCAGCTGTTTGTGATCGTATTTCCCAATGGATGAGGCACTTGGTATACGGTGTTCTTGACACCTCCAAGGAGTTGCCATCCCCAATAAGGCCAATGTTAGTTCCAGTCTTCACAGCCTGTCACTAGGGATCAAAATGGGCTCTTACTATGTCTGGTTTTCAAAGATGTTTTGCACATGATATTCAGTGAAAAACATGTCATAAGCATGTTCATCAGAAGCATCTTAGAAAAATATTTCCAATGGTATATCACACTCCCAAAACCAGCTCCCGGATCAGAAGATATGATCGAAATGAATGATTGATTCTTGGTTATGCATGTTTTGAGGTCATTTGCTGCACACAGGGACAAGTTTACTACAAAATCAGTTTCTGAAGTAATGGACATGAATTTTACAAAAGTGAAAGAGGTTTTTGTCAATCACATACCAAATAACAAAAAAATCCTTCAGTTTATGCACAGGTGTTACTATGTGGGAGATATGCAGTGATATTTGAAGCCTACATTAAAACAAAACAAATTTTGCATTTGTTTTACTGTTTTAGTCATTGTAGTGCGGCACCATTTTACAACATATGGAAAGTAATTTTGAGAAACCCAAGGAGGTTTTTGTCAACCATGAGCCATATAACAAAAACCTCTTTCAGTTTATTCATAGGTGTCGTGAATTGGAATATTTGACTAGATCTTTACAGCCTATTTTTACATATTTAAATATTTAATGATTTCTTGTTTTAGAGATTATTTTATGGCATCTATTACGAGAAACTGGAAACGAATTTCCAAATTTTGAGAGAGGGTTTTTGCAAAAATGACTTTATCTACAAAAACCTCTTTCATTTTTGTAAAAAGGGTTACTTTTCAAGAGATACGAGTTCATATTTGACCCATATTTTCAGAAATTCGGTCCAAATTTAATGTAACTGTTTCTATCTTTAGGGAGATGGTTGAGCTCAACTCCCTTAGTATAGGGATGAGCTAATTGTATATATTTTATGAATTTCAGAGTGTAAAGTGTTCGAATTTTTCAGTAGAGGAAAGCTGCTTTGGACTGTGTAAAGCTTTTTTTGAATATTATTTTTAATGGAGCAGTTTCTACCCTTTAGATTTGGGATCCATCACAGTGTTTAATGTGCAGCATGTTTTTCTTGTAAATTCATTTCCATGCTTTGTTTTTTCTGCTACTTTCATTACAGCATTATCTAAGGGAAGTGTTAGGAATCCATCCATGCATGATTCTCCTTTCACAATGATTATGTTGTTTAATATAGTGGTTATCTTTTTAGAATCCATCCTCTGTTAGATGCTCTGTTGAGTAACCTTGTGCTTCTCTTTCTTCTGAAGTTGCCACTGTAGATCCATCCCTTGATTGATGCTTGCAAGGCAGTGGTCTTTTTCCTCTTTTCTTCTCTCATTATATCTTTAATCTGGCTAAACATTGTGCTTAATTTCCCCAAGTTTTCCAGTAGAAACAAGCCTCGATTCCATAGCCCAATGGTCCCTTCTCTTGCTATTTTCCACCCACAATTTTCAAGAAAATCCTCGTTCTTCATAGCCAGCCTAAGATTCATTCATTTCAGCCACCCTCAATTGGAAAAGAGAGAGCCGTCTCTGGTCTGGCAGGGCTAGATGCCAAATCAAAAGCTTGGTCTGTGGTACCTCAGAATTGCCTCTTCTCAACCTTGAGGTTCATTCTAAGTGCTAACACCTTGATTGGACCTCCTGTAAGTGACAACGAAGGGGCAGAAAGGACTCCTTCATGAAGCGCTGTTCAACTAATTACTCAGGGGATTCCTCGAGTAAATCATCCGTCCACTCCACCTCCACCTCCACTGCATACACCTTCGCCCACACCTCCACCACCACCGCCACCATTCAACATGTTGAACACAATGAAGCTGCCGATTTTCAAGGGCATATGGAGTGAAGATACAGAGTAGTTCTACTTTGTTGCAAATGCTATGTGGAAAGCACAAGAGATTACTGATGACAATATAAAGAAGGCACAGTTGGTCATCGCTCAAAAGGATTGTGCGTTGACTTGGTATATTAAGTATTATTATGATAATCCTCTGGCATCACTAGCAGAAACTAAGGCTGATTTAAACAAGGAATTTAGTAAGCCTAAGTTTGACTCGCAGTCAATAGTTGGATTTAAGGAAATCATGATGAGGGTTGATGAGATGCCTTGGGAATTAGATCAAAGGTTGAAATGTGTGATTCGAGAAGCTAACATGTAGCTCACAGATGGTCAACATTGCGAGTGGTTTATAGCTTCGTTTTTGCCTCACCTGAGGATTGCTCTGTCAAAAAAAAAGATAGGAACTCAGGAAGAAGCCTTGGAAATCGCGATGAGGTTGCATGCAATGCCCATTCAGGATGCGACCTTGGGGTTACAACAGATTCACTCTCAGTTACAGAGCCTTTTCTTAGAATTGCAGAGCTTGAAGAAAGACAAGGAGACTAAACCAGAGGTGCGCGTGGAAGTCTAGTGTCTAAAGTGTAAGAGTCAGGGGCACAATAAAGAGCAATGTCTTGTACTTGCGAATTATATTGGACCAATTCCTTTAAGTCCAGAAGCTCCAGTAGGACTGAGCGTGGGGGATATGCTATGGTGCGATATTTGTCAGGCTGTTGGACAACACGTGATGGATAACTGTTATTTGCTTCAAAATTTCGTCCAAACACCTCAGTAGTTGTTCTGTAACTTCTACAAATCGGTGGGCCATGATAAATGCCACTGTCGCAGCTATTAGCTGATGATGGAAATAACACCTACATACCGTATGCAAGCCAAAACTCAACCTCCAGAGCAGGGCGCCGGAGGAGCACGCGAAGGATATCACAAACGAGGACGAGGCCGAGGAGGAGGAGGACCTAGTAGAGGCCTGGGTCAAGTTATATGTTACAACTACAGAACACCAGGGCACTATGAGTGGGAGTGTTAGAATCAAACACGCCCGTCATGCCAATACTGTAGCCAGTTTGACCACACTATAAAAGAATGCTCGGTGTTGATAGCTAATATGCAGGGGGAAAAGGCGTAGCCTCAACAACCTCTGCAGAACTTATAGATGATGAGATCTGAGCCCCACAAGGAAGATCAAAGCCTAAATATAGTGTTGAGAAGCGGAATTATGACCAACGATGATAAAGGTACACAACATGAACAAGACGGATGGGTCCGCAAGGCCCCAGAAAAGGAAGTTGGTTTTGATCTGGAGTGTGCTAAGGAAACTTTTATGGAAGCCAAGAAAAGCTTCGCTGAGGCCTCCACCTCAGGAAGCCAAAACAAAGTGCAAGAAACCAGCGCACCTACAGAGGTTGATCCCTCTGTCCTTACCATGTTCTTGGAGACCTGCATGAAACTGTTGCGTGATAGCAAAGCTGTGAAAGGCCTGCAGGAGTTAATAAACAAATGTGCTGGCAAAGAGAACGTCCTTGATGGACACCGTGTAGTTAGAAAAATTGGCAAACATAAGGCTAGAATGGGGCATGAGATGAGGCTCACAACACAAATAGGAGATTATGAGATTAACCAGGTCATCTTGGATCTGGGTTCTGATGTGAACGTACTACCAAAACAAACATGGGAAAGAATAGGGAGACATGCGCTGCAGTGGTCTCTGATTCAGCTCAGAATGGCGCACCAGTAGAAGGTGATCCCTATGGGACGATTATATAGAGTAACATTTGATTTAGAAGGTGCGAGCATGATGGATGACTTTGAGGTGATAGAGATCGTTGATGACAGTAATCCATACATCATGCTCCTGGGAATTGATTGGGCCATTGACATGAATGGGGTGAACAACTTGAGGAAGAGGACAATGTCATTTGAAAGGAAATCACTTCAGCTTGTAGTGTCATTGGACCCTATAGAAGGGTCGCGCTACACTGAACCAGTCCGCGATTATGAAGAAAGTGAAGATGAATTGGATGAGATCTACAAAATAACATCACGAGATCAAGACTGGATCAATCCGACAGTAGATGGGAGGATTGCATGGGATCAGGAGAGCTCCTGTACCTCTGATTCCGATGAAGAGTTGGAACATTGGCAGAATTGTTTGAATGAAGTATCCACGCTGTGATGCAATATGATGACAAAATCATTGTGCTTTGTTTCGTTGGAGGTAAGGAACTTACGTCATTATGATGGTCTAACTGACATAGATAAGTTTTTGGATGCATTCGAGCGTGAAGTCCTTGAGGATCACCGCTTCCAAGCATTAGATTTGGCACTGCGAGCTCTGCCTGCACGATGGTGGGGTACGCACAAGGATAGCTTTTATGGATGGCGAGTGTTGGTCACTCTAATTGCTTATTAATTCAAACAACTAAGTGCTACATAAATTGTCAACCCAGAGAAGTCTGTTTATTTCAAAGGCAACTACGCACTGTATGTGCTCAATCCCAAAAGCAATAGAAGTTGTAATAAATAAATTAGTCACACCTTGCTCTAAGCAAACTAAAGCTCCACTCTGAGTTACAGCTAAAACAATCTATTGCAGACACTCACCAAAGTATGCTCAATTTCATTAAAAGAGTAATCTAATGGAAAAGGAATCAATCTGCAAAGGAAAGCACTAGCTATGCTATAACAGAGAACAAGACCCTATTCCCAAAGCAGGAATCTTCAACACCTGTTTCTGATTACCATGCTTGCCAACTCACTCTGTAAACTCAATTTCCAATGGAACACTCATGAATTAACTGTAAATGGACTAAATAATGTAGCAATCAATTGGAAAATAGAGTTCAGCAACAATGCATAAGCACATTCAGTAAACAGAACTTTTAACAAGGTATGGATAGGAAACACACTCAACACACTGCAAAAATATAATGGGTGAATCTTGTGATGAAGGTGGGCCCTGTCCTTCTCACAAGATTCCCCAGGAAACAAGAACTAGAAAGAAATGTTCAGAACAGTATTTTATTCATCCATCAAAATGTCATGTTACAAAAAGATTCCAGTTCTTCTCCTTCAGCTAAAAACCCTTCCGCAGTCTATCCGTCCCCCTCTAATGTAGATGTCTCCTCTTTTTAAAGAGGAGACATCTATTACAACTGATTACATTGTAAGTCCTATCTTTAACCAAAAATAGGGAAATCAGTTTTCCCATTAACAAAATGTTGTTACAATGGTTATGGTAATGTTGACTTTAGAATGTAGTAGTTACAGCCAATGTAGCAGCTCCTTCGATGATCTTCTTCTGTTACTGTCAAATCTAGAAGGCAAATCACAACTGCTTCAGCAACGGGATTTGCTCCTTGTTCTAATAATAGCACTACAGTCTTTGGGCTGTTTCAGCAACGTAAACTGCAATGATAACTATTTCAGCAACTATTCATTTCAATCAATAAATTATGAAAGTAATGTAATTGTATGTAAAATAGATTAAACGTATAGTAATGAGAAGAAATATTGTATACCTTTGGAAAAGTGGGTTAAAGCAATAACAAGGACTTTAAATATGGGTTGAAAACGGATGACATAATAGCAAAATATATGGTCAAAAAGGGACAATGTGAGGTCTTAAGATCCCCCCCAACTGAAAGGGTTGCATATCCTCGTGCAACTTTTACTCTGATTCTGAGTCCGAGTACTGGGATTTGCAGTGCAAATTACTTAGGTGGTAAGTATAGAAGGTGTTATCAGCCAAGTCTCTGAAACCATGAAAATTCTGTAATCTCTGCCATGCTGCTAGCTCCTCCTTTTTGAACAACCTGAAGTAAGCCTTATATTCTTGTGTTGGCAACCATAAAATAGGGAAATGAAAATGATACCCTAAACATTTTTCGGCACACTGTTGAATGCATTTAACATAGTTAGGCAGCCGTGAAATTGCTGTCTCAAGATTAAGAGGGTTAAAAGGGTGATATTCCTTCCTTTCCTTAGGAGACTGTTCCCAAAATAGGTTGTTTGCCTGTAAGGCAAGGGCTCCCTTGGATTTGACATAATGTTGGCAGTCTTTTAAGATTGCTGCCTGTAACTTTCTAATATGCTCAGTCATTCCTGGTTCCTTAAAAAACTGACGATATTCAGCAACGAAAATGGCAGCATTTTGTGGCTCGGATCGAATCCACAGAAGGCGATTATCTTCATTGTGTCTTGCTGAAAGGAAGGCATTCTGCCATGTGAGCTGATTGGCAAGGAAAGAGACAAAGGCTCTAATCTGAATGTCACCAACCAAAGGGTTCAGATTGAGTTTCCTATCCTCAGGGATGGCTTCATTATGGAGATACAGTTCACAGAGTAAATTTTGTTCACTGGAAGATGCTTTTGTGAAGGTTTTCACAAACTGTTCAGGTGTAGATACCTCATGAGGTCTACCATCTCTAATTGCCTTTATTTGGAAGAACGCTAAACGTTCTGCAAGAAAGAGAGAGTAATTGGAGGATGGTTTCCTGGTGGCCAGTAATCTTTGAACCAAATTAAACATGAGGAGCAATCTAGTTTCTAACTGCTTATTTTCCCTGTTCTGTGCACGAGATTGTTCGAAAGCTTCCCAATTTGCATATATATGATTTTTCCACAATAATTTGTGCTCCTACAAGATCGTTTCTTGTGACACAACATATTCCTTCTTCCATTTATCCATTTGTGCTTGAGTGCTACTGGTCTGAGTAAAGACAGTTTTTGTAGGCCGGGGTTCAGTCTGAGTAAACACACTCTTTGTAGGCCGGGGTACAGGACTTTCAGTTTTAACAATCACAGTAGGCCGAGGTATTTGTGGTTTAACCTCTTTTTCAAAAATCTTTGAAGGTCCTGCTGTTTCTTGTGTAACAGCAGGGCATTCCTCTTTAATTTTAACAGAAGTAGATGCAGGGGTGGCTCCAAGCAGTGGAACTTCAAGTATTTTATAACCAGCTTAACGTATATTCATTATATCGATCTTTCTCTATACTCTTCTTAGCTTTAGATGTTGCATGAGCTAAAGTATATAAATTAAGTTCTTTGTCATAGGCTTCCCTTGCCGTTATTAATTCCTATTTGTAAGCTTCGAGTTCTGATTTTAGAAACTCGTTTTCCTATAGGGAAGCCAAAGTGAGTGGGCTTTGTGTAGCAGTGGCAGTTTTAGTAGCTGATTCCAGTGAATGAAAGGCCTGTTGTTTCATATCAGCTTCATCATTTGGAGCCTCAGCAGGTGGTTCTTGTGTGGCAACTGCTGAATCATCGGCTAGTTCTGTAACAGGTACATCATTTGGAGCCTCAGCAGGTGGTTCTTGTGTGGCAACTGTTGAATCATTCTCTGGTTCTGTAACAGGTACATCATCCTGAGCATCCATATTTTTCATATCAGCAGATGGTTCTTGTGTGACAGCTGTTGATTCGGTAGCTAGTTCTTGTGGGGCAGCTACGACTTGTGCAATGTCCTGGTTATCTATGTTTTGCTCATCAGCAGTTGGTTCTTGTGTAGCAACTGCTGAATCGGTAAACGGTTCTTATGGGGCGTCTACATCTAGATCGTCTATTTTCTATTCATCAACAGTTGGTTCTTGTGTGGCAACTGCTGGATCAGTAGCTGGTTCTTGTGGAGTAGCTACATCTAGGTCGTTTGTTTTAAGTTCATCAGCAGTTGGTTCTTGAGTGGCAACTGCTGGATCAGTAGCTGGTTCTTGTGGGGCAGCTACATGCTATACATCATCTTGGGTGTTATCGGGAAATCTAGTGTCTATGCAGAGATGCTAGTCCCACTAAGGCTAGTAGCTACCTTAGAAACAAACAAACTAAAACCACTTTCGTTTTCCTTTATGAGAAATAGATAAGAGGGGAATAAAGGAGACCAACCTCTATCTTGCACTTGGTTCCTTGCTTGATTCCTCTCCCTTCTGATAGATCTTTGCCACTCGCTTCCTCGTCTACCTAGCTTCAAAGAGCACCTGTAGAATCAAAGCAGCATAACACTATCCAAGAACATAGATCTATTATCATAAACAATATACGACCAGATATATATTGACCACACAAATGCATATATCATCAATCATACAAGAATGTGGAGGAAAACTTGAATAGCTTTATTAATAATCAAGAATAGAAAAGAGGATTACAACCAATTATTCTGACCCAACATCATCCTCTCAGCAATAAAGCCCTTCTTCACCTCATGAAAAGCTTAGATCACCCAACACTATGATGTTGCACCAAGAAACCAGCAGCACTTCCTTACAAGATACAAAATTCCAGCCTCTGGATCTCTGGGATGAGGGATCCATATATAGATGTTTGCAAGGGGGTTGAGTCAGCTTTTGAGATTTGATTAGTGTCCTCTCTCTGATAGTTCTTGATTCCACTTGGACATTGATGATCTCTTACTCATCCCTGGGCGAATGCAGAGAGGCAAGTGTCACAGGAGAAGTTTCTGGAAGATTCCATGATCCTCCACCTTGCAGATTGACCCTGCCATTTGTCCACTCTCACCCATCGCACCCCATAGAAGGGCTTTTCAGTATGCATCACACCTCCTGTGTGTATTTAGGTGGGATGCAGCGCACTTTAACCATGGAGCAGGCGAGATGGTCCAGTTTTGACCAGTTCTGAGTAGTTTTTCATGGAGAACTTCTGGGAGAAGATGTAATCAGTTGACCTTGTTCTTTTAGAGGTTGGAACAACACTTTTAGGGACTTAAGAGCCCTTGGTTTATGGACATTTATGATTGGGGTTGTAGTGCCCAAAAATGTCTATAACAGTTGCCCCCTAAAGCATGAGGTCGTTAATCTGTTGATGTCGGGTGAAATGCTTTATCATGAGGATTTGAAGTTTTTTCAAGCTGAAAGGTGACCTGTAATAAGATACAATACAATACATTATCTTCATAATATTTTCATGATCTAGCTGAGGCGGGCATTCCCATGCTCAACTTTATAAATTCATTTTCATGTACATAAGACAGACAATCATCTGAGTGTAGACTAATGATCCTGGTAGAGCCATCATCCCTTGGATTGGATGATTATCTGTGCAGTAATGATGTACATTTGATGTCTTTATTTTCCTGAATATATATCGCAGCCCGGATGAATGAAACTAGATCCAGGGTATTCAATCTCATTCGATCTTCACTCAAAGTACATGTCGATCCATGTCAGAGATGTTCTGGAGTCGAACATGGAAAGACATCGCCTGATTACCAGCCGATGATGTAAGCTGTTAACAGGCGCGAGAGGAATCACCGATAATGATGATGACCCTCAAGGTACTACAGTACAATTCACGTGGTGTGAATAAGGGACTTGGCGTCGAACACCATGCAAAGTCTTTCGGTCGAAGGCCATTGATGTAAACCTGTCGCCGGAAGTGAGAAACTTGCCATTGAGGCATGCAAGTTTCAAAGTACTGAAAGGGTTGTTCCTAGATCGACTTCTTGGATAATGAGCTGATGTCGACAAGAAGCGATCCGTCATAGGAGGGCCTTATTGAATCCCACATCAATGACACGGAACAGAGCAAATGATTTTAATGGAGGTGAAAACGATCTGGTGATATAAGGTTCAGGGTGGCGGTCATGAAAGAATGGAGCGTAAATGTATTGCAGTGGATGAGACACAGGTGAATTCTCTGAGCGACTTCTCTTGAACATATCGGCGACACTGAAATGATGGATTGGTAGCGTTAACCCCAAATATGGATGGTGTGATGGACCCATGGTGATATGACCAATGAATGGAACAACCCAACCTGACTCGGATGCGGAGTGACAGTGTCATGTTCAAGAGCGACTTGCTACCAATAAAGTTTCTTCAAGTTTTCTTCCCAATTTTTCCCCAGCCATTGCTGACCAGTACCTATTTATTTTTGTCAAGCTTGAGGAGGATAACATATGCTTGTTCTATAATTTTCCCTTCGGGAAAACCCATCGCTATGTTTTAACGAGCCTAGCGATAGTGAAACTCATTCTTGTCTGTATGGACAAGTTTGTCGCTATTCGGTTTTAACGAGTTTAACGACAAGGATAACTCGGTCCTTTTCAATTTTAGAGAGTCTGAAAAAGGGACGTAAAGAAAACTCCAATAATCCTTTTTCTTCATATAATCCCTTGAGTCCGAAAAAGTATAAAACAATACAAAAGGGATGAATTTTCGGTACTTTTAACGAGCCGAACAAAACAAGCGCTCGATATTTTTGTGTAATGATCCCTCAAGTCCAAAAAGATTAAAATCTAAAGGAGGGATAGCACTTCCGGTCCCTTTAACGAGCTGGAGAGGCCAATTGCTCAGCAATCTTTTCATATTTTACAAGTCAGTTGAAAAGAGCTTAAAGGAGACTCGTTTTTTGAGGAACGAGTGATAAATTCGGGTAGCAGCTGATTCCAGGTAAGGTTTGGAATTTTCCAATCACGGCAGTGTCACAAGGATGGCTAATAGGATCACTCTTTGCAGCTGTTCCTCAAAAAGGGTAAACAATCAAATGGAGGTGAATGATCAGCCAATACAGAGTGGAGGTGATGATGAGAACACGACCAAGGCTTCAAAGGCTGATGATAATACATTCACGAAGGTTATTTACTGGAAAATGTTTCATTTTTTAATGAGCTTAAACTCTGGGGGAACATTTTCTCATTGCTTATGTTTATTTTTTAACGAGATTGAATTCCGCGTTAAAACTGCTTGATCCAGTCGTATAATAAGGATGTCTCATTTTAAAAATGCCATTTTTTTAAAGCTTTGCCCCGCATCCTTTCTTTATGCAAGTTAGGAAATGACCAATCCTACGAGTTTAAAGGGTTAGAGGACCTATAAATTTTAAAAAATAAATGGTCTCTCTTCGCTTGCATGCCCCCAGGTATAGTGAAGTAGGGTTTCCAGGTTACCTCTCAATTTGCAGAAAAAACATTTGTTTTATCGGGAAATGCCTACCTTAACAGAGGTATCTTATTTCGGTGTAACCCCATTTTCCTACATGGACAGGTGTGTCAACCAATCATATATCCTTCTCGGAAACCTACCCTATACCCAAGGTTTTCCTGTCGAAACAGGCCAGGGTGCATGCCCCCTGGGTTTCAATCATATCCTCCAAATCACTCGCACTCATCAGGAGGACAGACTGGGGATTCATGAGACATTCCTTGCATGAAAAGACCATTCACGGATGGTATATGACTATTTTCTATGTGTGAAATGGGGAATGAAAGCTGGTCTACGAGCTTGACCACTCTTCCTTCATGTGGAAAACACATTACTCTAAAGAGTGAGGAGACAATGGCTCCCATGCAATAAATATTGTCACGTCTAAGGAGTAGGTTATAATCCAGGGGTCCTTGGACTACCATTACGTTCATGTGAACAGTTTTCCTTCTCAATGTTATCGGCACATTGGGAAGGATCCCTAACGGTCGACTGGTTCCTTTGTCAAAGCTTGTTAGATTTCTCATTTCAGGCAAAAGCGGTGGCGAACCAAGCGCTTTCCAAGCACAGAAGCCCCTTCATCTATGATGGTACTAGCCATGACCATTCTGCATATTTGAGCAATGATTGGAAATGGTACACTATCCGGTAAGCGGGGTCTGCCTAGTAGATTCCAATCGAAGGAAACAACTAGGTTGCTTAGAGGTGGGACCGAATATACGGCCGGATATGACTATGTCAAACTTCCTTCCTGCGGTAAAGGAACGGGTAGACTGCCCCCATGTTCATTGGAGTCTGTGCTTACGAAGAGAATTTGGATGGTGTCGTTCTTGTTCTCTCCGGTGACTGTATCATCTCAAGATGGATCCTCTGAAGGCAAGACCAGGTCAACTTCCGCCTCGACCTTTTGACTTTGGTCTGGTGTGGATTCAGATGGTTTATCTTCAATGATAGACGCTTCGGCCGACCACAATGGCGTGTCAGCCAGATTTTCAACTAGTGACAGACTCGACAAGAGTTTCTTATATCCAGGAGGAAGTCGTAACGGTGAAACCGGACGGTCATCCAAAACTCTTTTAGCCTCGTCTAAGAAGGGACAATGGTGGATAGCGTGATCGGATTCACACAGTTTACAAGGAAATTTACATTTTCCTTTTTGTCGAGGAGCTTCACTTTCACTAGTCGACGGTGTATTTTCAACATGATCATCAGAGGTTGATGACACCGGATTGTGCAAACGAGGAGACCAATCCCTTAAGATCCGAGGGATGCAAGGACAATCTTGATGATAGTGGTCTCCTTTGCAAATGACGCATGGCGATTTAGGCCTGGACTGTGCAGTGTGTGGATTTTCACTAGACGATGCTTGGTTGCCCCTTTTCGCCTTTGGCTCCTTCTTCTTCTTCTCTTTCTTCTTCTTCTCCTTCTTCTTCTCGGTTACTTGATTTTTGGCTTTACCAGCTTCATCAAGCGAAAAGTAAGGAGGAGAGAAAGAATTGGATGAAGTAGAATGTTGGGGGGTAACTCTGGTATCGTTTAGTTGCTGACTTGATTGTTCAGGAATCACGGTGTTCTGAACGATAGAGGTTGAGAAGAGCCATACGGGCAAGCTGATTGTCAATCCTGGAAGCGACAATGTGGCCATATGGGGTGCACCAACATCTCCCCAAGAGGAGAAAGGACTAGGATTTCCCCCAAGGGGAACTCCTTGGTTGGTGGACTCCATTTTTCTCAACCTAAGACCAACGTAGGAAAGGTGATATTTATTCCGATTAAAATAAATTTTAGACGCTTTAACACAACTTGTTTTTTCAATTTTTAAGAGTCGAGAAAAAGCAAAAGATGACTCTAGTCGCCTTCAATTTTTAATGAGCTTGAAGTGACAAGTGCTCAGATGGACCTTTTCCTTTAAGGAGTCTGAAAAGGAATGAAAGAGACTGCTCTGGAAATCTTGACAGAGGGATTACCAAACCAATCGCAAAACTGTAGAATACTTTTTACGGTATGGCAGTCAATCTTCTTGAATGTTGTGTTCAGTGCATTGCGATCGATAGGGCGGTAGACACGGCTTCCTATGGATAAAGGATAAATCCTATTGTGGTCTCCCAATATATACTCGACGGTACATGGGAGCACAAGTCCGTACTGGCACTTATCGTCTCAAAGTGGAGGAATCAGCCAACCATCAATGAAAACAACAGTTACCAGGGTTTACGACGCCGGAATACATCTCTAGCTTAGACTTCTAAATGTTGTGCGTTAGGTTCCAAAGCGTTTTTAGATTCATTAAATTAATTTTACAGTTGATCTTGCTTAAGAAATTTGCCTTTCAGGTTCATCGCGTGATGTAGATGTACAATTCCTAAAATGCAATCTAAGATGATAAACAATCATTTAATCTTCTTTTTGCAATGAAAATCCTAGCTACTAAGGAAAGAGAGATGATATTCTTTCAACATAGAGCAGAGAGCACACACTATATGCACTGTCCTAAATCAAACCAACAAACAATTTAAATGCAAATGCACATGCATGTATTTGTTTTCAGCCTTCTTAATGTGTAAATGATAAGAAGAAAGCTAAGCGCAAATCTGAATTATTTTTCAAAGTGACATTACTAACAAGTTTCTTTTGAAGACAAAATGAAGACAATGACGACACTTTGCGATTTGGAATTGAAAACTTGCTTTCAACACTTGAAAAACTACTAATTCAAATCAAATACAAGAGTAACAATGTAATCGACTATCAATAACAATCAGATTCTCTTCTATGACTGAAAACGACACTTGCGACACTTTCAAATCAAGAAACGACAGTTCAATTACGCTACTTCTTTGTAAAGAGAGTTGAAAATGGATCACAATACATAAAAACATTTACAGTTCATTGCACAATGGAGGTGGAATAATGGCAAGGAAGGGGGTTTCGACAGAGGTATACTGACTACAGACAGCAAAACTCCTGAATAGAGCTGAAAAGAGTGAACACGGAAACCAAAATCTAGGAGCAGGAGAGGTCTAATCTGATCAGCGCACCTGTAACACAGGGAAAGTGAAATGCAGTGCACCTACTACACTCGGGAAGTGCAATGCATCTAGAATCCAAAGAAGAGACAGTGCAATGGTCCAGGGACGAGACTTCAACTGGGTTCCAGGTCACAGTTTGCAGCACAGTTCAGGGATTTAGGCCAAGCGGTTGGCATTATGATGCATGTGTTGTACTTGATGGCAACCCTCTCATAGAATATCATCTCACTTATATACATTCAAGTGAATCTACAGAAGAGATATCAGATGTGACATAATACATAGATGCAGGACAGCTCAAAGAAATCAAATGGCAAGTTCTTAGTAAGCTTTGCCATCAAGTCCAAAGGGGGAGATTGTTGGCATTATGGCTAAAGTGTTGTCCTTGATGGCAACCCATTCAGGTGATAGATCACAGTACTTCAAGTCAGCAGTAGAGATTGATGATCATCTATCAAATATTGAAGAAAATAAGGGGTACGCAGGTACACCTTACATAAGGTGCATACACGCAGGTCGGTGTTACATAAAGTGCGTACATACCCGCAGTTATCCCATTCAGGAGGCGCGTACCCCCAGTGCACACATTTCAAGGCAAAGAAATTCACATGTGGGGTTTCTTATGTTTTACCCTTGATATTTAGCCGACGGTATTTGTGTTATTATGGTGTCGGCCCGTGGTATTGATCCATGATTTGAGGAAGATATTTCCTATATAAAGCAAAGGAGATCATTTGGCTTGTGAAGGTTTTGGGTTGAACAGCTTATGAGAGCTAGATTTGAAATATTATGATCTCTTGGGAGCAATGTCTAGATCTAAATAAGGCGAATCTACTGATGGATTGAGATCTCTTCGGTGCATGAACAGATCTGTAGATCTGACTGTCTGGGTTATTCTTGAAGTCTTGAAATCATCTATGCCCGGAGGTACGCAGGTACAGTGAAAGAAAAGTGCGTACATACGCAGGAACGAAGCGTTTCAGGTGCACCGGTACGCAGGCACAGAAGGGTTGCAGGTGCGGAGGTCCGCAGGCAGTTCAATGGATACATTGCGTATGTAAGCAGGCGAGCAGTTGAGCAGGATGCGTACGTAAGCAGGCGAGCAGTTGAGCAGGGTGCGTACGTAAGCAGGCGAGCAATTGAGCAGGGTGCTTAGTGTAAGCAGGCAGTACATGGGTGAAGCTGCTTACTTCTCTTAAAATCTCTGCTTATCATTCTTATGATCTGGGTTGTTGAAGTGATGTTTGGTTCTGATATTATGTTCAGATAACAGCAGTAATTGAGTGAATGATTATGATTAACTTCAGTTTTGTTGGATGAATGGATCGGTTTAAAATGACTTATCTTCATGTGATCTGATGTACTAGATCTGGTTGATAACTCTCATAATATCATTGTATATGTATGGATCTGATGATTGGGTGATTCAGAAGGTTGTTTGATTATGAGCTTCAAAGTTGTTGTTGGGTTCAGTATGAAAATTGGATGAAATGTGGCCTTTCAGATTATGTGTTGTGCTTCAGTGTATCCAGTCTGAAAATTGATGAAACGTGGTACCTGGAGGAGAGAAGATTGTAGGCCAGCGCCTACGTACTAGTATCTAAGCTAGTACAAAAGCTAAGGGAGATCTTTGGAGCATTGTAGCAGGTAGCAGCCTGCGTACTAGTAAATGGATCGGCTAGTACAAGAACAAAGGGGGTTGTAGCTCCCGTACTGGTATAAGACTGCACCAGTACAAATATTGTAAAAGGATTTTCTTATTAAGAAGAAGATTGAGATGACTTTCAGCAGGTGGTTTTCTCCCACATTGGGTTTCCACCTTATATCATGGTGTTCATGTGTGTGCCTTATGTGTGATGATCTATTCTATGTTACTGCATTTGTTAACTGATAATATGGTTGATAAAGTTCTAATGCACTCATTGAAGATTAATTAACTTAATCATAAGGAGTTGTGGAAGTAGCATATATGAATCTGATTATGAAAATAAAAAAGTTTTATTAATGTGATAATACTGATTCACCCCCCCCCCCCTCTCAGTATTATTTCCAACACAAGCAAGTGGTAATCAGTAAATCAATCACAGGGGTAGATCTAAGGAGGTTACTAGAGCCACCACAAGGGAAATTAGAGAGCTTGTAAATCGATTGTTCAGTTCATAAACAAAACCCGGAGATAGACTGAAGCAACATTGATCTACTTTGCACTTGCATAGCAAATGCAGTTCGAAGGCTAGCTGGCTTGACTTCAGGCTCCTTCTGTAAGTTTATAAAGTAAAAAAATATAGACAAACAAACAATCTATTCACTCCCTAGTGGAGTCGCCATTTTTTTATCGGGAAATCTAGTGTCTATGCAAAGCTGCTAGTCCCACTAACGCTGGTAGCTACCTTAGAAATAAACAAACTAAAACCACTTTCATTTTCCTTTATGAGAAATAGATAAGAGGGGAATAAAGGAGACCAACCTCTGTCTTGTGCTTGGTTCCTTTCTTGATTCCTCTCCATTCTAATAGATCTTTGCCACTCGCTTCCTCGTCTACCCAGCTTCAAAGAGCACCTGTAGAATCAAAGCAGCATAACACTATCCAAGAACATAGATCTATTATCATAAACAATATACGACCAGATATATATTGACCACACAAATGCATATATCATCAATCATACAAGAATGTGGAAGAAAACTTAAATAGCTTTATTAATAATCAAGAATAGCAAAGAGGATTACAACCAATTGTTCTGACCCAGCATCATCCTCTCAGCAAGAAAGCCCTTCTTCACCTCATGAAAAGCTTAGATCACCCAACACTATGATGTTGCACCAAGAAACCAGCAGCACTTCCTTACAAGATACAAAATTCCAGCCTCTGGATCTCTGGGATGAGGGATCCATATATAGATGTTTGCAAGGGGGTCGAGTCAGCTTTTGAGATTTGATTAGTGTCCTCTCTCTGATAGTTCTTGATTCCACTTGGAGATTGATGATCTCTTACTCATCCCTGGGCGAATGCAGAGAGGCAAGTGTCACAGGAGAAGTTTCTGGAAGATTCCATGATCCTCCACCTTGCAGATTGACCCTGCCATTTGTCCACTCTCGCCCATCGCACCCCATAGAAGGGCTTTTCAGTATGCATCACACCTCCCATGTGTATTTAGGTGGGATGCAGCGCACTTTGACCATGGAGCAGGTGAGATGGTCCAGTTTTGACCAGTTCTGAGTAGTTTTTCATGGAGAACTTCTGGGAGAAGATGTAATTAGTTGACCTTGTTCTTTTAGAGGTTGGAAAAAAACTTTTAGGGACTTAAGAGCCCTTGGTTTATGGACATTTATGATTGGGGTTGCAGTGCCCAAAAATGTCTATAACATTGGGCATCTAGATTTGGTGGATCAATAGTTGGTTCTTGTGTGGCAGTTGTTGAATCAGTAGCTAGTTCTTGTGTGGCAGCTACATTTTCTGAAAGAAATGATGTCAAAAAATCCTGGGCTTCTTGCATTTCAGTACCCGAGGGTGAGGCAGGTAAAGATTCAGGGCCTTGGGACTGTGGTGGGGTGTGGGGTTTTAGGGTAATAGGTGGAGAATTTGGGATGGTGGTAACAGTTGCTGCTTCAGTAGACGTCCTCATTCATCTTCAAGGTAAAAAGGCAGGGAGAGTAGTGGTTTTTCTTTTGTAAGTGGTTTTCTTTAGAGGAGGAGGGTCATGAGGGATGGTAGCTTCTTTGATTGAGGCCCTTGTTCGTCTTTTTGGTAGGGAAGCAACCTTTTCTTGCCTTTTTCTTTTTAGCTTAGCAATGGGAAGGTTATCATCAGAATCATCACTAGGAATGTGGACAGTGGGAGTGGATGATTCTGCTAAATTATGGGATGGAGTTAATGTGGTGGGAGGGTCAATTGGATTAGCTGATGCGGGTGGTGGAATGCTCCCTGGTTGCTGTTCGAAAGGATTTTCAACTTGCTGAGGGATTCCAGGAGTTTGTTGAGGAATTTCAGGGGCGGGCTGAGAAACTTCAGAAGTTTCAGCGACTTCTTGGGGAATTTCAGCTGCTGTTTGAGGAATTTCAGCAGCTTCTTGGGGAATTTCAGCTGTTGTTTGAGGAATTTCAGCAGCTTCTTGGGGTTCAAGGGGTGGATTGTTAGGCGGGGGAGGGTTCTGCTGAGCCAAACCTCTTTGAATTAATAACTAGACGAGACGATGATGGGTGAGGGAAAGGTGTGGGTACTTTGCATTCATACAATAATGTGACATATTCTTTAGACACCCAAGTAGATAATATGGCATATTTAACAGTCGACCATGTCTCAAATGATTTAACAGGACAAAATCATGTTGATAGACTACCTGGTAGCGACCTTCGCAGGTGAGATAGTGCTTGACAAATTCGGCAACCATCGGCCATGGAAGTGGTAATGAATGAAGTGCCACACCCCTGCCTTTAGGCTCGACCCGCTCTCCAGGTAGAAGGAAGTCCTACTGTGCATTGAGAATTATGTGTTTACGACTAAACCATCGAGTGCCAACGGCTAGTAGGCCTGAAACCTGTGCTATATCATCTTCTGAAACTGGAGTTAGAACTCCTTGAACGATAGAATAGCCATCCCGTAAATTACTTGCAAATTCAAGAACTTGCTATAGATCAAATCCTTGGAGCCTCCAAAAATAATCTACCCAACTGGCGCGCTGAAAAATCTGATATACCTCTGGGTGT
This sequence comes from Pinus tabuliformis, assembly GCA_031772625.1. NCBI lineage: Eukaryota > Viridiplantae > Streptophyta > Pinopsida > Pinales > Pinaceae > Pinus > Pinus tabuliformis. The sequence continues at coordinate 1,278,843,159 of CM062809.1, forward strand.
AATTCTAATAAAGCTATCGAGCCGGGCTCATATCGAATAGCAGGTCCTCCCATAGTTACCAGCTTCAGTAAAATGCACAGTGACAAACTGAGTTACCACACCCGAGACAAAGTAAATTTGCAATTGAGTTCATGGAATAATAAGACAAAGACGGGGTGATGAGACGTAATCGTGGGTAAAAAAACGACGGTGATTGGTGTGTTATGAAATGATGGCGTGATGATTTGATATTGCCCCCAACTACGGCTAGAATAATGAGTTTTAAATGTACGGCGATCGTGGTAATAATGTTGTAATCTTCCCATTTGACTATAGTTTAATAATATTTAAACATACAAATACATACCTCATGTTTACCTTTGATTGATATTCGGAAAATATATAGTATACATTGCTAATAGATCATCAATGGTTATGGAGAAGGGGTTTTGAAAAATGAGGGTAATTGTATGAAAGGCCTACATAATGATAGGAGAAGGTAGTGAAAGAACAATGCAATGGATGATTTTCACAACTGAAAGTAGTATATATTCATTCCTTGAGAAGAAATGGTGTTTCAGCAAGAGGGGAAATGGTAAGAGTTAGTGTTTCAGCAACGGGAAAAGGTTGGTGTTTCAGCAATGAGAAGAATGTTGCTGTAAATGGGAGAAATAAGGAAAATGTTGTTGAAAAAAATACTTTTGGGAAAGATGTTGCTGAAAAATAATGGGGGATATAAGGAGGGAAAAATAAGAATGATCAAAATGGGGGAATGAATTGTGAATTGGAGTGAGATAACAATGCTTCACAAGATGAAGCTTAAATCTGCTTGCAGTAAGATTGTTCTTTTCAACCAGCCTCCCTATGTCTGAGATCTGAAAAATAATCAATTGTAACATGGCAACCCTTGATAGGGATTATTAGTTAAGAAATCTAATCTAATACTAAAAAGAATAGAATGCAGAAATTAAATGCAACGAGGGGTAGCAGGCTCCCCCAAAAAGATATAATGTGAATCTTCCATGCAAGTAGCTTTAAAATCCTCTTTAGAAATGGGTTGCTGGTAGGGATGAAGCCGATACCCATTTACTAACAATGGTGTTCTGGAATCGTCAATTGTTAGGAGCCTTACTATTCCATTAGGAAAAACGGTATCTAATTCGTAAGGTCCCAACCATCTCGTTCTTAATTTCCCTTGAAAATTTTCAAACCGAGAGTCATATAATAAAGCCCAATTGCCTTTTTGGAACTGCTTATGCTTAATAGTTTTATCATGCCACCTAGTTCTTTGCAGTTGAATCATAGTTGTTTGATGGATGGCATCTAACCTCTTTTCATCCAATTCTTGAAGCTGTTGCAACTTGGCTGTTTGTGCATCAGTCAAATCAAGGTTGTTGACACCTAATCCGAAACGGATGAGGTGAAGTCGGACAGTCATCTAGAAGATGAACTGATCCGTTTTATATGTGTATAAATAAAGTGCTGGCTAATGAATAAATCAATCAATCAGTGTTTTCCCATTTAATTGTTTTCTTGCGCTCATTGTTGGAGTTACCCTGGCCTGACATGGTATCAGAGCTCAGGTATCTTAAATTAGTTGTAACTCCTCTCTTAAGAGCAGCTCTGCCTCTGAATCCACTGCCCCTCTGACGTGATTCCCTTTGCCTGAATCCGCTGCCCCTCTGACCATAATTCTCTACGCTGCCTCTGACTGCCCTGGCGCTCTCTGACACTGACCTCTCATGAGACTGCGCCCTCTGTATTTGAATAAACGGTTCTATCTCTGCGTTTGGACAGACCATCCGCATTCAATGCGTAACTCTCATAGAAGTTGATTGGAGCGGACCTGCAAACAATAGCTGAAGTCTTAGTTGAATTCGTTGAAGCCTCGGTGCAGAGAGATGGAACATGAGCGTTAAAAGACTGTAAGCTGGGTCGAAACTTGGAGGTGTTTGCGGCGTTTGGTAAGTTCTTTCAATAATCAGAATTCATTATCAAGCAGAAGATTGATGGTCAATGGCATATATGGTGAATGCATGAAATTTTTGGTCGGTTGAATGGAGCTATACGCGGTCCCCTCGGCTCCCACAAGTGTATTCACTATCCTGCGGTCCCCTCGCTCTCCTTCTGTTGCATTGTATTAAACCACCTCTGCGCACTCCTCTCCACTATGCAACAAAGCCCTATGGTATCATATCCCGCACAATGTTTGGCTCCTACACTGTCCCATAAACACGTTGTTCCATATATATAAGGCTGGTATATATATACGTTGTCTCCGACGCTGTCTGGTATAACATTGTTTCATATATAACACTTGATGCGTTTGGCTCCTACGCTGACTCCTACACTGTCTGGTATATAACATTGTTTCATACATAAACACTTGTTGCGTTTGGCTCCTATGTTGTGGAGGAATGGTAATTGAAACCGGTGTCACTGTGGAGGAACGTTGAAGCCTGAAGATTGCTCATTGAAACCTGAAGCTCTGCGGATTAAACACGCTCCTGCACATGATGTTACCGCAGCGTTTTCATGTGGTATCATGTGGTATATGCTGAGTGCTCCTTTTTTAAAACAGTGACATGATGTTACAGCAACGTTTTCATATGCTGCGTGCTCCTTTTTAAAACAGTGACATGACATGATGAGCGCCCTTTCTTTTTTTTTTCACTGATATGATATATGTTATGTTGAGCGCCCTCTGCTTTTAGAAGGAACATAATATTATGGAAGTTATGGTGATATAAGAAATGCTCATGACATGCTGTTAGAAGAAGAGTAAAATGCATAAGGCTATGCTATAAGGATATTTTTACAGAAGTTTTTGGCAGAGATATTTTTTTTCTCAAAAGGATTTTGTTTACAGAAGTTTTTGGCAGAGATATTTTTTTTACAGAATGCATTCAATCATTTCTATGGTCGGAATAGTTCTCACTGGCAAGGAGAACTATTCTGAATGGTCTCGGATGGTGAAACACACCCTCATCTACAATGAGCTGTGGAAAGGAGTGTGTGTCGGAGAAGAAGACAGAGACCCTGTGCAGCCCACATCAGACAAAGAACTCGCCATTTGGGAAAACAAGAACAGCAAAGCCTTTGCATTGATTGCAGCATCTGTCAATGAGGAAGTAAGTCGTCATATTTCCTGCTATTCCACTGCTTTTGAAGCTATACAAAAGCTGAAAGAACTCTATGATACACATTCTGCACTTGAAGTTGTTCAGCTCATGATTAAACTCTTCACTCTTGAACTGAAAAATATTGATCCTCTTGCTCTTGCATCTGAAATAAAGTCTATAATGCATGATATAAAATCCACTAAGGTTGAGCTGGATATCTCTCTTATTGCCTTTCTCAAAGCACTCCATCCTACCTACTCCAATTATCTTGAGTCTTTACAAGCAAATGGAAACCTTAAAGATATAACCTTTGACTCTCTTGTGAAAAAGTTTGCTGAAAGAGAGAAAGCCTTTGGAAAGAAAACAGTCCCTGAATCTTCTGAAGAGACTGTTTGCCTTGCTCACAAAGAAAAGCATCCTGCTCAAGATTCTGCAAGAGGAAGAGGTGGACGAAGAGGAAGAGGAAGATACTTCAGAGGCAGGGGGGGCAGACATTCTCAAGCAGAAAAGGCAGATCTGCATTGCATTCGCTGCAAACGAAATGGATCACATGATGCTTCTACATGCAAGCTACCATGGGAAAAAGTTGAGCAGAGAAGAAATCAGCAGAAAGGTAAAACTGATGACTCAGACAAAGGTAAAGCACCCGAATCTGCACACTATATTGAGGCACAATGTAATATTGGAGTAAATGAAGATTTGTTTAATGCTTCACTTGCTTCTTCGAAAAATGACTGGTTGCTTGATTCAGGAGCAACCTGTCATATGACTCATAGGAGAGATTTCTTTGAAGATTTCACTAACAATGTTGATGGAGCAGTATACTTTGCAGATCAGTCAAAAATCAAGCCATCAGGGCTTGGCACAATCAGGCTTAAACTGCCTGGTCTTCCAGACTTTCTTCTGGATCATGTTCTATATCTCCCACAGCTGAAGAGAAACTTGCTGTCCCTGGTTCACATCCGCCAGCAAGGTCACTCCATTCACATGTTTGATGGCAAGCTTGAGGTAAGAAAGGCATCTGACCACTCACTTGTCATGAGGGGTATAGAAGAAGAAAGACTCCTTAAACTGCAAGGAACCTCTGCTCATGCATAGCATTTCTCATATATTTCTCATCATGAAGAATGTACACTTCCATCAAGTTTATTATGGCATGCTAGATTTGGGCATTTAAACTATGATAGTCTCCGCTTGTTGAAGAAAAATGGTGTTGCTGGTTTGCCTACAATTCCTAGAAAACATAAACAATGTGATGCTTGCATTCTAGGAAAGCATAGCAAACAGTCTTTTCATGATTCACATTCAAGAGCACATAGGAAGCTTGAACTTATTCACTCAGATTTATGTGGTCCAATGCCTGTTCCTTCTGCAAATGGAAATAAATATATCATGACATTTATTGATGATTACACCAGAATGTGTTGGGTTTACTTATTGAAGAACAAATCTGATGCTTTTCAAACATTTAAGAATTTTCATAAGTGGATTGAAAATGATGCACAATCTCATATTGGGTCTATTCGCACTGATAATGGAAAAGAATATACATCAAATGAATTTGAACACTATCTTCGCCAACATGGGATTAAACATCAAACAACTGTGCCTTATAATCCTCAACAGAATGGTGTAGCTGAAAGAATGAACAGAACAATTTTGAATATGGTACGATCCATGCTTTTCTTCAAAAATGTAAAGACAATGTTTTGGGCTGATGCTGTTCTATGTGCTGCATATATAAAGAATAGATGTCCATCTAGTGCTATAAGAAACAAGACTCCTTATGAATTATGGTATGGACATGTTCCTTCGGTAAAACATCTCAGGATATTTGGTTCCACCTGTTATGCTTTAATACCAAAGGTACATAGAAACAAACTTGGTGCTAGAAGTCGTAAGTGTATCTTCCTGGGGTATTCAAACACATCTAAAGCATACCGCCTTTATGATGAAGTAAATAAAAAGTTTTTTTTATCTAGAGATGTCATTTTTCTTGAATCATCCAAATCTGACAGCGTTGTTGAGCGGCAACTTGATCGCTTGGATAGATTCACAAAACCAAAATCATTCCAAGAGTTTGATAATCAGATTCCACATCTTGAAGGGGGGATTCCTATACTAGATCAACATGTGGAATCTTCTTCTGAAGAACAATCTCCCCTGCATGACACTCCAACAACGGATGATGCTTTAAGTGATGTAATTGATAGAATTGGGAGACTCAATCTTGATTCAGACCCAACTCAATCAACAGAACAGCCTGGACCATCTCAGAAAGGTCCCCCAAAGTGGCTGACAAAGACACTTGAAAGTGTTCATCCTGATGAAATTGGAAAAACAGGAACCCGAAATTCAAATCGACAAGATGGAGGTGATGTAGATAACTCTAATTCACCTGTTGATATGGATGTTACTTATGATTGTGAATTGAACTTGTCTACAGATTTTGAACCAACTTCCTTCAAAGAAGCTGCTTCTTATGATGAATGGAAAGAAGCGATGTAGAAGGAGTATGATGCCCTCATAAAGAATGGCACTTGGAAGCTGGTTGATCCTCCATTTGGAACCAAACCAATTGGCTGCAAGTGGGTCTACAAGAACAAGTACAAAGCTGATGGCTCACTTGACAAGCACAAAGCTAGGCTTGTGGCAAAAGGTTTTGCACAGAAAGAAGGGGTCGATTACGAGGAAACTTTTGCTCCCACAGCAAAATGGGCCACCATCCGGACACTCTTTGCACTAGCTGCTCAGAACGGTTGGAAAGTCCATCAAATGGATGTAAAAACTGCATTCTTGAATGGAGATCTAAAAGAGAATGTTTTTATGTCCCAGCCTGAAGGATTTGCTGTGAAAGGACATGAACACAAAGTATGCAAACTTGTGAAGTCCTTGTATGGCCTCAAACAAGCACCACGAGCCTGGTATGAAAAACTAACTGAGCATCTTCTGAAACTCAACTTCAAACATTTTGATCTTGATGATGCAACTTTATTTGTCAAGAAAGTTGGCAAAACAGTTGTATATCTTGTGGTATATGTAGATGATATTTTAATGACAGGGAACAATGAAAGCTATATTGCATCCATAAAGAAAGAATTAGGAAAAATTTTTGAAATGACTGATTTGGGCTATGTTCATTACTATCTTGGCATTGAAGTAACCCAACATCCAAAGTCCATATTTCTTTCTCAAAGGAAATACATTGGAGATTTGTTATACAGATTTGGCATGACAGAGTGCAATCCCCTTTCTACTCCAATGGAACAAAACTTGAAGCTCACATCTACTGAAGGAAAGGAATTTGAGGATGCAACAAGGTATAGACAGCTTGTAGGAAGTCTCATCTACCTCACTACTACCAGACCAGACATTTCATTTGCTGTTGGAATCCTCTCCAGGTTTATGCAAAAGCCTTGTGAGGGACATTGGTCTGCTGCAAAAAGAGTTCTAAGGTACTTGAAGGGAACTCAAGACCTTGGAATCAAGTATACACAGGTGGACGACTTCAACTTGATTGGATACTCTGATTCAGACTTCGATGGAGACAAAGAAACTGGGGTATCTACTTCAGGATATGCTATGAGTCTTGGATCAGGAGCTGTCTCCTGGAGATCACGCAAACAATCAGTACCAGCAGATTCCACAACAGAAGCAGAATACGTGGCAGCAGCTGAAGCAACGAAAGAAATTGTGTGGCTCAGGAAAATTCTTGAAGATTTGCAGGTAAAACAAATACAATCAACTCCACTCATGATTGATAACACATCTGCAATAAAGTTGGCCAAGAACCCAAAGTTCCATGATCGTACTACGCACATCAATACTAAATATCATCTGATCCGACATCATGTTGAGGCCAAAACAATCCATCTTCGTCATTGTTCCACAAACGAGCAAATTGCAGACATCTTCACCAAAGCGCTTGGAAGAGAAAAGCTTGAAAAATTCAGAATGATGCTTGGACTCACCAACATCCCTTCAGATTAAGGGGGGGAATGTTGACACCTAATCCGAAACGGATGAGGTGAAGTCGGACAGTCATCTAGAAGATGAACTGATCCGTTTTATATGTGTATAAATAAAGTGCTGGCTAATGAATAAATCAATCAATCAGTGTTTTCCCATTTAATTGTTTTCTTGCGCTCATTGCTGGAGTTACCCTGGCCTGACAAAGGTTAACAACTAAAGCATTTCTTAAGGTTTTAATCTCAAATTCCATAGGAAAAACAACACTTTTACCATAAACCAATTCATAAGGAGAAAATCCTGTAGTGTTCCTCCAGGTAGTTTTGTAGGCCCATAATGCCTCAGGCAGCCTTTGAGACCAATCCTTCCTATTTTCCATGACTGTTTTTGTTAAAATTGCTTCTATGACCTTGTTTGTACTTTCCACCTGAGCATTGGCTTGGGGGTGGTAAGGTGTAGTCATTTTATGATGAATATAATATTTTTGAAGTGTGGCTTTAAACCATGAGAATTGAAAGGAGGTCCTCCATCTGTAACTAGTTCTCTAGGCACTCCAAATCTAACAAAGATTTCTTCAAATAGAAAAGTTAAAACAGCTTCTTCATTGGCTCTAATAAGTGCCTTAGCTTCCACCCATTTTGTCATATAATCTGTACAAACCAATATGTAAACTCTTTGACTGGATGGAGGATTGATGGGTCCTATAAATTCTAGAGCCCATCTTTCAAAGGGTTCAAGTATTACCTGGGGATTCAATGGAATTTCATCTCTATGATTAGGTTGACCCATTCTCTGACAGCTGTCACAGGCCCTAACATATTTCTTCGCATCCTTGAAAAGTGAGGGCCAATAATAACCCATTCTGAGAATTTTATGTGCTGTCCTCTTATCAGCAAAATGCCCTCCACAAGGGCCATCATGACAAGCCTTCAATATATCATAAACCTCATCTTCTCTAATGCATCTTCGGATTTCATGATCAAGTCCTGTATGGAAAATACACCCACTTATCCAGCTATACCGAGCACTTTGTTGAATGATCTTTCTTTTCTCCTGATGTGATAGGTGTGATGGTAGCTTCCCTGCAACCAGATAATTGGCAATGTCTGCATACCAAGGTGAGTGAGTAGATACTGCAAATAAATACTCATCAGGAAAGGAATCATCTACTAGAGTATTATCATCAGTTTTTATCCGAGAAAGGAAATCAGCAACTACATTTTCTTTACCTGGTCGATCTACAATTGTAATATCAAATTCTTGTAATAGCAATAACCACCTGGTAACTTGAGCATTTGTGACAGATTTGTTCATTAAATACTTAATAGCCGAGTGGTCAGTATGAACAAAAGTAGGATAACCAGTAATGTAATGTCGAAATTTATTAATAGCATAAATGACTGCTAAAAATTCTTTCTCAGTAACTGTGTAATTAAGCTCAGCAGGGGTCATATTCTTACTAATGAAATAAATAGCATAAGGAAGATGATTTTCTTCTTGTCCCAAGACAGCTCCAATTGCAGTATCCGAAGCATCAGAGGATATATGAAAGGGAAGTGCCCAATTAGGTCCCCTTAGAATAGGAGCTGTAGACAACTGATACTTAAGTTCATCAAATGCTTTCTGGCAAAGATCAGTCCACTTAAATTCAACATTTTTCATAAGTAACACAAACAAAGGAGAAGCTATTTTAGAAATTTTTTTGATAAATCTCCTGTAATATCCAGCATGTCCTAAAAAACTTCTTACATCAGTTTGTGTTTTAGGGATAGGAAGGGTCTAAATTACCTGTACTTTGGATGGATCTACCTGAATCCCTAGGAATGAAATGAAGTGCCCTAGTACAATTCCTTCATTCATCATCATATGACATTTTTCAGTACTCAAGGAAAGATGAGCTTGTATACAACGTTTAAGTACTTTCTCAAGGTTTTGTAATGCATCTTCAAAAGTCACACCATAAGGAGTAAAGTCATCCATAAATATCTCCATAGAGTCATTAAGCATATCAGAAAATATTCCTATCACTGCTCTTTGAAACGTTGTTGGAGCATTACATAGTCCAAATGGGAGAACTCTATAAGCAAAAGTTCCCCAAGGACTAGTAAAAGTGGTCTTGTCTTGGTCTTGGGGTGCAATTTTGATTTGGTTATATCCGCTAAAACCATCTAAAAAGGAAAAGAATCTCTTCCCTGACAAACTGTCTAGAACCTGATCAATGAATGGCAAGGGGAAATGATATTTTTGAGTGGCTTTATTTAAGGCTCTATAGTCTACACACACTCTCCATTTCCCGTTTTTCTTAGGTACTATCACCAATGGAGAAACCCATTCACTGTCAGATATGGGGTATATAAACCCTGCATTAAGCAATTTTTGAAGTTCTTCTTTAACAATTTCCCTCAAATTGGGATTCATTTGCCGCTGGGGTTGACAGACTAGTTGGCACCCTTCCTTAATATAGATACTGTTAGGCTCTTAACCTGCAAGATGATACCGGAATATAGAATATGCGAAGAAATATACCCAGAACATAGAATAGTGAGAAACAACAAGAAGTATTTTATTATTCAGAAAGCAATGTTCACTTGCCTCTTCGAGGGGGCAACCTCCAATAGAGCAGAGCTCGATTACAAAATAAGACACGATGCTCCTCGCAGGGAGTCTCTATCCTTTATATATGACTCATACATGCAATACCATGGATCAATACCATGGTTCTTATTAATACCATCTATCTAATACCATGGCCCATTTGCAACTAACTGTGGTCCCGTCATTAATTGCGGGTTAACCACTTACAATTATTAATATGGGCTTTATTGACTCCTTACTTAACTATAACTATGACTCGATCCTACTACATGAATAAGGGGGTTAGGGTGGGACCCTAACATGCCCTCCCCCTTAAGAATAGCCTTGTCCTCAAGGCTGAAGCTGCGGAAACTGCTGAAGAATAGTGGTTGGTTCCCAGGTTGCATCTTCTGGAGAGGTGTCTTTCCACTTGATGAGGACTTCCTTGATCATGCGGCCATGCAGGTGCCATTCTTGTGTGTCTAGGACATGTTCAGGTTGGAGCCAGATTGACCCTTCTTCATCCAATTCAGGTAGACTGTTTTGAATTCTGCAATTGTTCCCAATCATTTTCTTAAGGCATGAGACACGGAAAACTGGATGGATTTTTGCAGTGGGTGGCAAAGCTAGCTTGTAGGCCACTTCTCCAATGCGTTGAAGTACTTGATATGGTCCGTAGAATTTTGGAGATAGTTTATGACAACCCTTGTCTTTGAGTGAAGTTTTCTTATATGGTTGCAACCTCAAAAATACCTGATCCCCTTCTTGAAATTGGTGCTCTGAGCAATGCTGATCTACCTGTTGCTTCATGCGGTTTTGATCTTGATGAAGATTCTCTTTAAGATGGGCGAGTATGGTTGTGCGGTTTTGTAGGAGTTGATCCACTGCTTGTACCTTGGAGCATCCCTTAATATAAGAAGTAGGGGAAGGAGGGAGTTGACCATAAACTGCTTCATAGGGAGTCACTTTGGTAGTGGCATGATAGTTGGTGTTATACCACCATTCAGCTAGAGGCAACCACTGTACCCATAGATGTTGCTTTTCTGAAGTGAAACATCTAAGGTAGGTTTCCAGACATTTGTTGACGGCCTCAGTTTGACCATCCGTTTATGGATGATAGGAAGTACTGAGTTTTAGTTGGGTGCCTTGTAGCCTGAAGAGTTCCTGCCAAAATTTACTGGTGAATATCGGGTCACGATCAGACACAATAGAAGTGGGCATGCCATGCAATTTGAAGATCTAATCCATGAAAGATTGAGCGACCAAAGTCAGTGTAAACTGGTGGGGTAGGGCGCAGAAATGAGTATACTTAGAAAGTCGGTCCACAACCACCATGATGACTGACTTGTTTCTCGACTTTGGAAGACCTATAATGAAATCCATAGAAACCTTCGTCCATATAGATGCTGGGATGGGCAACGGTTGTAATGTGCCTGGTGCTTTGACCGTCTCCCCTTTGTGGCGTTGACAGACATCGCATTCCGTTACAAAAGTAAGGATGTCCTTTTTCATGCATGTCCAAAAAAATGATCTTCTAGTGCGAGCATATGTCTTCTGAAAGCCTGAATTTCCTGCAGTGGGGGATGAGTGCAATTCTACCAAAATGCGGCTTTTGAGGGTGGATGTTGGTGATATTATGACTCTGTCCTTGTAGCGAAGAATCTCATCCTACCACGAGTAGCCCTTGGTGGAAATTGGATCTGCCTGTAATTGAGTAATGAGTTGAGAGAGCCCGAGATGTGAAAACCATTCCCTACTAGCCTCTTCAATCCATTCTGGAATGGGAAGGGAAATTGCGAGCAGGGTACTTTGCTCCTCAAATTGGCGAGATAATGCATCTGCTACACTATTTTCGCGCCCTTTCTTGTAAATGATCTCATAATCATATCCCAGCATTTTGGCTAGCCATTTATTTTGTTGTGGGGAGGATAGGGATTGCTCCAAAAAATATTTAAGACTGTGATGGTCTGTGCGGATTTGGAAACGTCGCCCCAGTAAGTAAGGTCGCTAGGTATCTACTGCATGTAAGATGGCCATCATTTCCTTCTCATAGGCCGATTGTCGCAGATTCCTCCCACTTAGTTGTTGGCTTGTGAAGGCCAAGGGTCGACCTTCCTGCATTAAGACTGCCCCAATACCCGTACCCGAAGCATCACATTCAATGACAAAAGATTTGGTGAAATCAGGTAGTGCTAAGACTGGAGTGGAACACATGGCATTTTTGAGAGCTGTAAATGCCTATTGTGCATCATCATCCCAGAAGAATGAATTTTTCTTGAGGACTTGAGTGAGGGGCTTCGCAATGCGGCCATAATTGCGGAAAAATTTGCGATAATAGCCTGTGAGATCCAAAAATCCTCTCAGGCTCTTCAAGGTCTTAGGTTGAGGCCAATCCTGCATTGCCTGGATCTTTTTGGGGTCCACCTCGACACCTTCACGCCCCATAATGTGGCCCAAATACTCAACTTCTTCCATGCCAAAAGAAAATTTGGACATCTTAACAAATAATTTATGCTTGCGGAGTAGTTGCAAGAGCAGATCTACATGCTGAAGATGTGCGGCCCAAGTGCAACTATAGATGAGGATGTCATCGAAGAAGACAAGGACAAATTTCCTGAGATATGGTTTAAGAAGGTGGTTCATAAGGCTCTGAAAAGTAGATGGGGCATTACAAAGACTGAATGGCATGACCAGGAACTCATAATGGCCTTCATGAGTTCTGAAAGCAGTCTTTGGAATGTCAACTTCCTTCATGCGAATTTGGTGGTAGCCTGAGCGAAGATCTAACTTAGTGAAGAATTGAGCCCCATTGAGTTCATCCAACAAATCATCAACAACCAAGATGGGAATTTTATCTTTGACTGTCAACTTATTGAGGGCCCTGAAGTCTGGACACATTCGCCATTCCCCATCTTTCTTGAGCACCATGACCACTGGTGATGAATAAGGACTAATGCTGGGACGAATGACACCTGCTTCCAAAAGTTCCTTGATTATTTTTTCTATTTCATTCTTTTGGGTGAATGGATATTTGTATGGGCACACATTTGGTGGTTGGGCCCCTGGAACCAAGGTGATGCTATGATCATGTTCCCCTCGCGAGGGTGGAAGCTCATGAGGCTTGTCAAAGACTGGCAGATGGTTATTTAAAATCTGTTGCATCTCAGGATGAATTGGCAGAGAATTGGGTTCGACGGCCTGGATGGCATTAAATTGAGCGATAACTCCATGATGGCCCTTTTTTAGCAATTTTTCCATCCTATGTGAGCTGATGATAGAGGGAGCTCCCGCCTGGAGTCCACGGAGGGTATATGTGGAGTTGTTCTGCTTAAAGCTCATATATAACTCCTGAAAATCCATTGTGATTGGCCCAAGAGTGCGAAGCCATTCAACACTAAGGACAATGTCGCACCCTCCCATGTGTATGGCAAACATGTGGGTCTTCAACTGATAATCCCCCATTTGAAGTTTGACATTTTCACAGCGGCCTTCACATTTCATTGTTCCCCCATCTGCAATTTGGACTTGGAAGTTAGAAACTGCTCGTACAAAACAGTGCACTGCTTCCGCAACTTTTTTATGGATGAAATTATGTGTACTTCCACTATCAATCAAGACTACTACTGGGAGATGTTTAATAAAACCTCTGATTTTGAGAGTTTGAGGTGAAGAAATCCCTGCCAAAGCATGCAGTAAAATAACTGGTTCGTCAGGGACATTGTCCTTATGGTTGTCTTCTTCTACCTCCTCCGGTTCCTCAAGTGGTGGGGCTTCCTCCGATGAGCTGTAATTAGTGGCATCAATTTGGAAAAATTTAGGCTCCTTGCATTTATGACCTGGGGAGTATTTTTCATCATAGTAGTAACATAATCCCTGTTTTCTTCTTTCGGCCATTTCTGCAGGTGACACCTTTTGAACCTTAAGTGTTTGAGTCGTGCTATGAGCCTGTGGGGGGCGACCCTTGGCGGTGAAATTTGGGCGAATGGACTGGGCTGCTAACGCACGTTCCACATTACGAGCTACCTTGCAAGCCTCCAACCATGTGGGAGGGTGGTGTAGTCGGACGTTGGCTTGTATGGCCTCTTTAAGACCACTGATAAAACATTCCATGTAGAACGCATCAGAGAGATCCCTAGTGCAAAAAGCTAAGGCTTCAAAGGCTGTAACATATTCATCCATTGTGCCAGTCTGTCGGAGCTTAGTGAGACGACCCAAAAAAGAAGATTCCTGGTCAAAGCACTCTGTAAGAGCTTTTTTGAAGGTGGCCCAAGTCAGAAAACTTCCATTGCAACGTTGATGCCATTCCCACCATTGCCATCTTTGATTGTCCAAGTACATGTTCCCCACCATAAGCTGAGTCTCATTATCTAAGATGTTATTCAGATTGAAATATTGCTCCATTTGTGCTATCCATGCGGCCGGGTGAGTACCATCAAATTTATGCATATCCATCTTGGGAGGTCACGGACGGGATTGTTGGTTGGTGTCCCAGAGGTGAAGAGAGCGGCTAGACTCACCCTCACTATGTCCATTGCCAATATACACCTCCTCGCGGGCTTCCTCTTTGCCCTTAAAGAGTGTGTCAGTTAGCCTGTCAAGCCGAGCTTGGATGGTTTGCAAGGATTGTTCAAGTTTGTCAATCTTCTCATTGGCCATAGCTTGCGCTCTAGTTTCTACCATGCACCGATCCGATGTGCTTGAAATTTGGGACCGCCCAATTTTTTTTTCACTAACAATTGAATAGTACCACCTTACTCAGGTCGTCGTCCTGATTCTTATGGGCTAGATCACCAATAAGCGCCCTGGGGGGTCTCAGACGACTCCTTGCTTAGGAATACTGCAGTAGCCGAATCCCCAAAATGTCAATGCTGCCAAAAGTCCTGTGAAAATCACGCCCTGGTATAGGAACCCCACACAACTACTCAGATCTGGTGGATCTGAGAGATCTGGATGGCTGATCGGATAGCTCTAAGCGGTGGCACCGACTGCTGCTACAGATCTGATGGATTGGAAAGGTTGGTCTGCTAACTCGGAACTGCGGGACTGGTGCATGCTGCTGCTGCAACCCCACTTGCGAGATCTGATCTGGCATAGATTATGTGTGATCCCGAGATAGGAAAGGGAACTATGGTCTCGAGGAGTGTCAGGTGCTACAGATCGCAATATACATAAGGGTCTGACAGTAGTACTCGGCCCAATGTTTCAGGGCTCTAACTAAGGAGGATCAACCGTACCCTTAGCTGTACAACCCGACTACCCTATCGTATGGGTGAGTAATCTCTCTGAGTGTTGTTCTCAGTGTACTGTAGCAGCAAGACGGCCGACGTTTTATCTATGGCGAGGTTTTAAAGGAGCTATGGGGCTTCCGATATACCTAGAGGGTACTTAGAAGACAGTCCGTGCGCGGTTCTGTCTAATGCGCTACTACTCGAAGGGGTACCCACAGGGGTTACAAGGGAGTCCAACAAGCGTGACCACCTCTTGTATTTCCTGTGTGCATGCCTCCCCAAATCCGCAGGTTTATGCGCTCAACGACAAATCCCGTGGTTTAAAGACGTCGGAACACGTCTCTAGCCAAAAATTTTTTTTGCTAAGAAATGGAGATCCCACCGGCCCTGGGAAGAGCTCTGATACCACTTGTTAGGTTCTTAACCTGCAAGAGGATACTGGAATACAGAATATGCAAAGAAATATACCCAGAACATAGAATAGTGAGAAACAACAACAAGTATTTTATTATTCAGAAAGCAATGTTCACTTGCCTCTTCAAGGGGGCAACCTCCAATAGAACAGAGCTCGATTACAAAATAAGACACGATGCTCCTTGCAGGGAGTCTCTATCCTTTATATATGACTCATACATGCAATACCATGGATCAATACCATGGTTCTTATTAATACCATCTATCTAATACCATGGCCCATTTGCAACTAACTGTGGTCCCGTCATTAATTGTGGGTTAACCACTTACAATTATTAATATGGGCTTTATTGACTCCTTACTTAACTATAACCATGACTCGATCCTACTACATGAATAAGGGGGTTAGGGTGGGACCCTAACAGATACGATGAGTACATAATTCAGGAGAGATCCCCTTCATATCTGTATAGTCCCATGCGAATGCTTCCTTGTTTTCACGAAGTAACTTCATTAGCTGTTGTGTTTCAGCATCTGATAAATTGGGGTTTATGTTCAATGTTTTGCCAGGTTCGATTTCTACTGTTATGCTTTTAGAGGAGATAGCAGTTGATGTTTGAGGTAGATTTTCAGATTTAAGCTTTTCCTGGGTTTCAGGTTCCAAAATTGCAGTCAACTGGTTATATGTTTCAGAAGTGACCGAGGAGGGTTCGGAAATAAAATTACTAATTACTTCATCCTCCGTGGTATCTTTAAGAGTTAAGGCTTGTCTAATAGTCAAAATAGGTTGAGTAGCATTATCATCATAATCCAACCATACAGAATCATCATTATTAATCATAGGTGTGGCATGAGGATAAAGAGTAAGCTGCTTAGTTTCACATCCATTAGAAATTGTCATTGAACCTGATCTACAGCTGATAAAAGCATCTGTTGTAGCTAGCCAGGGTCTCCCCAAGATTAGAGGATGTCCCCCCAACTTTGTTTTAGTCTGTAATACAACAAAGTCAGTTGGGTAATTCCAGGATTCCACTGAAATGATTAGATCTTCAATGACTCCTTCTGGTTTGATTGTGGAATGATCAGCTAACTCCAGGATGGTTGGTGTCTCTCTGATTACATTCTTTAACTGTAATAGTTGTGAGGTTTCAAGGGTCATAATATTTATAGCAGCACCTAAGTCTACCAGAACTCGTGAAACAATAGTTTTTCCAATCTGTACTGTAACCGTAGGATGACCGGGATCACCATATTTAATAGGGGGAGTTTTTCCAGACATTAAAGCAGCTAGATCACCCATCACATGAACTGTAAGGGGATCTTTAGCTTTCCTACCAGGTTTCTTAATACAAATGTCTCTGACGGTTCTGGCATAAATTGGTACATCTCTGAGTGCTTGTAAAAGTGGGATTTTAACATAAAGATTCTGCAATTCCCCTAAAAGATTAAAAGCAGGTGGCTCCGGTCTCTTAGTGAGAGCTAAACGCTCAGGAAATGGAGGCTCTGTTGTTTCAGCATCTTTATTCGAGGGTGGCTCGACTGTTTTAGTACCCTTATTAGGTAAATTATTCTTTTCTGTCTCTTCTTTGTCAGAGTCAGAAGAGGTAATATCATCAATAATCGGCTCAACTACTCTCCCGGATCATAAATGAATATCATTACACTGCACAGGGTAAACAGGAGATGTAGGCAGGTTCTGAATATCGATGACTTGCACAACTTTATTATTATTAGGGTTAGGGTTCAGTTGTACAGGTAGCTGGGGTCTTATTGTCTGATTGTTTGGTGGAGCACCTGACGACAGAGAGAGTGGTTGCTGAAACTGAGGAAATTGGTTTGGGAACAGGATTTGTTGAGCTCTCCAGTTTGGGTTCCATTGATTAAAATAAGATTGCTGTGGGGGCCAAGGAGTCCACATTGCAGGGTCTACAAAGGGAGGGTTTGTTTGTTGCATGGGTGGGAAATTCATTTGATTAAAGGGTGGGTATTGCATTTGGTTGAAGGGCGGGTAGTTTGCTTGATTAAAAGAAGGATAATTATTCCAACGATTAAATGGCATACTAGAGTTCATACCTTGTCCTCGTGGTTTCCATTGCCTCCTTTGTGTCAGCAAATAAACTGCTTCAGCTTCCTCCTCGGTTGGTTGCAACGCTGCTTTTATTCCTGGTAAAGAAGGGCATTGTTGAGTTTCATGGTCCTTCTCACAAATGGTGCAAATTGGTACCTTGTCCAATGGGCATTCCCTTAGTGGATGTTTTTCTCTGCATTTAGGACAGAAGATGGCCAAAGCAGCTTCTACCTTTGCTTGTTTCTTCTTAACCTGCAAGGTATCAATCTGTGAAGCAAAAGAACTTAACATTTTAGTTTTGAATTCCTCAAGTAGATTACCTATTTCAGCTCTTGTTGCTCCTCCACTGGCTGATTTTTGGACTCTTGAATATGTATTATCCCTGCTTTTTGATCTATTTGCAGCTCCTCTTGAACATCTCTTGCAGAGGTTGACAATTTCATCATACGATTCTTTAGATATGTCCCCTTTACCAAGCATATTTAGCATGTCTAAACAATCATCCCTTACCCCTTTCAATAATATTGTCTTAAGAATATCTTTACTTACATTGGGGTGATCGGATCTCTGCAGATTGTATTGTAATCTTTCCACAAAGTCCTCCAGATTTTCATCGTCCTTCTGAACCATCTTAAATAATTCCTCCCTTTTTTCTCTTGTCCGGCAGTAGTCTTGATATTTGGTCAAGAACTTCTCCTTCATTTGTTCCCATGTCATGATTACCTGACTTCCCAGACTCATAAACCATCTTAGTGCATTTCCTTTTAATGTTGCTGGAAATAGCTTCAATTTCTGAGCATTAGTAACATAATCATAACTTCTACACAATATATCAAACTCAAAAAGAAACTCATCAGGATATTCAGAAGATAAACCATGGAAGTTAGGTAAGGCTAAGAGTGGGATATTCTTCATAGGAGTTGCCCCCCTTGGAAGATCCCCAATAGGAAATCCCAACACAGAGAGAGAATTTTCCCCTCTTCCTTCCTGTCTTCCATTGTAGAATCCTTCATTATTCTCTTCCATTGGTTGCTCTCCCACTGCACTTGCTCTGTCTTCAATGTTTTCTGTTAGCTCCTCAACGTCCTTAACTGGTTCCTCAACGTCCTCAATTGATCCCTCAATGTCTTCAACTGGTTCCTTGAAATCTTCTGCTGATTTTTCAATTTCTTCTACCGTTTCTTCAACTTTTTCAAGACCCACAACTTCCTCTGTTTCATAGTTTGTTTGGAGGGAGAGCTGAGGCTTGGGCTTCTGAGAGCTTAGCCTCTGAGAAGTTTCAGCCTTTGATATAATATCATCAATAAAGGTCTTTCTTCCTCCTCCTTTACCCTTGCCACCTGTATGGTTGTTTTTCTTGCGTCCTCTCATGCACTCTGCATATCTAAAAGAAAAATGTTAATGCTTTTTGAAATCTACAATTGCCTTCCCCGACAATGGCGCCAAAATGTTGGTCACTTTAATTGCTTATTAATTCAAACAACTAAGTGCTACATAAATTGTCAACCCAGGGAAGTCTGTTTATTTCAAAGGCAACTACGCACTGTATGTGCTCAATCCCAAAAGCAATAGAAGTTGTAATAAATAAATTAGTCACACCTTGCTCTAAGCAAACTGAAGCTCCACTCTGAGTTACAGCTAAAACAATCTATTGCAGACACTCACCAAAGTATGCTCAATTTCATTAAAAGAGTAATCTAATGGAAAAGGAATCAATCTGCAAAGGAAAGCACTAGCTATGCTGTAACAGAGAACATGACCCTATTCCCAAAGCAGGAATCTTCAGCACCTGTTTTTGATTACCATGCTTGCCAACTCACTCTGTAAACTCAATTGCCAATGGAACACTCATGAATTAACTGTAAATGGACTAAATAATGCAGCAATCAATTGGAAAACAGAGTTCAGCAACAATGCATAAGCACATTCAGTAAACAGAACTTTTAACAAGGTATGGATAGGAAACACACTCAACACACTGCAGAAATATAATGGGTGAATCTTGTGATGAAGGTGGGCCCTGTCCTTCTCACAAGATTCCCCAGGAAACAAGAACTAGAAAGAAATGTTCAGAATAGTATTTTATTCATCCATCAAAATGTCATGTTACAAAAAGGTTCTAGTTCTTCTCCTTTAGCTAAAAACCCTTCTGCAGTCTGTCCGTCCCCCCTCTAATGTAGATGTCTCCTGTTTTTAAAGAGGAGACATCTATTACAACTGATTACATTGTAAGTCCTATCTTTAACCCAAAATAGGGAAATCAATTTTCCCATTAACAAAATGCTGTTACAATGGTTATGGTAATGCTGACTTTAGAATGTAGTAGTTACAGCCAATGTAGCAGCTCCTTCGATGATCTTCTTCTATTGCTGTTGAATCTAGAAGGCAAATCATGGCTGCTTCAGCAACGAGAACAACAGTCTTTGGGCTGTTTCAGGAACGTAAACTCCAATGATAACTGTTTCAACAACTATCCGTTTCAATCAATAAATTATGAAAGTAATGTAATTGTATGTAAAATAGATTAAACGCATAGTAATGAGAAGAAATATTGTATACCTTTGGAAAAGTGGGTTAAAGCAATAACAAGGACTTTAAATATGGGTTGAAAACGGATGACATAATAGCAAAATATATGGTCAAAAAGGCACAATGTGAGGTCCTAACAGCGGGATTACAGAAGAATGATGAGTTTACGGTTTAGGCGCCCTAACACTAGATTGATTGAGAAATATAGCGGGAAGGATGATCCACGTGATCACCTAGAAAAATGTACTAAAGCATGGGGGACAGAACCGCAGCCAGAGTGGGTACACTTATTTTGCCATACTTTGGGTACAATTCCCATGAATTGGTATCTAGAAACGAAGCTCCGCTATGGCACCGCGGAGTGGGATATATTGAGGGAAGGATTATTATTAACCTTTAGTTTTGAAGATGGCTTCGCGAGCATCGATGAAGCCTTACAGGAGATTAAGGCAGTTATCTTTAGAACACTGCAAAAACCTATGGAATGGATCCAACCAGATTGGAGCACCCAGCTATGCCATGTGCTGGAATGTTATAATGTGACCGATGAAGAAGAGGATGAAGATCTGAGAAACATTAATATTCCAGAGGCAGAAGGGCATCGCAAAGTCGAGGGTCCGCAAATAGACAACTCGGACATCACTGCGTCATTGAAGACAAATCAAGTAAACATTGGGACTGAAGCAGAACCAAAGTTTGCAAAGATTGGAGATTATTGGGACGACGCTACTGTGGATAAAGTTGTTGAGTTACTCCGCGGGTATCAAGGTCTTTTCCCTACCAATTTTTCGGATTTGAAGGGCATAGTAGGTGATTTGGGCGTTATGAAAATCACTCTGAAGCCGAATGCGAAGCCTGTTAAACAACGACCATATTTCCTTAATCCTAAATACAAGGAAAAGGTTTGCCTAGAGTTGGATAAGATGTTGGAAGCAGGCATCATAGAACCAGTTGAGGAATCTGATTGGGTGAGCCCGATGGTGGTTCAGGAGAAGAAGCAGAAGGGCGAGATAAGGATTTGTGTAGATCTATGAAAGCTTAATGATGCCTGTGTCCATGATCCCTTCCCAACAATGTTTACCAATGAAGTATTAGACAATGTTGGAGGGAAGGAGGCCTACTCATTCACTAACAGGTTCTCAAGGTACCATCAGATTAAGATCGTGCTTAAGGATAGGAGAAAAACTACCTTCACAACAGAATGGGGTTGTTTCAATACACTTTAATGTCCTTTGGACTCAAGAATGCATTGCAATATTTTCTCGTGTAGTCATTGGAGCATTCAAAGAGTTCATCCATACGTTCCTAGAAGTATACTTTGATGATTTGACATTGTTTGGATTAGTAAAGCGCCATGTAGCAAGTCTGCGCTTAATGTTGGATACGTGTCACAGATACCAGATCACGCTGAACTTGAAGATATGCATCTTTTGTGTTCCCTTTAGAATCTTGCTCGGTCACGTGGTGTGCAAGCAAGGGTTGATGGTGGACCCTGTAAAGATTGCAGTAATTGTAAATTTGGAGGCCCCAAGGAACGTTAACCACCTACGTGCGATACTGGGACATACGGGATATTACAGAAAATTTATCAAAGCATATGCTCAGATTACCGTGCCTATGGAGAAACTATTGAAGAAGGACGCAACATTCTATTGGGATGAGGAATGTCAGCACAAATTAGATGTTTTGAAAGAAAAAATCATCATCGGGCTAATCTTGGTATTCCTAGATTGGAAGAAGTAATTTCACGTACATGTGGATGCCTCTTGCATTGCGTTGGGTGCAGTATTAACGCAAGCTGGTGAAGGAGAAATGGACCATCCTATAGCCTTCGCGAGTAGGAAATTATTGAAGGTTGAGAAGAATTACTCAACGACTGAGCATGAAGGATTGGCCATGGTGTATGCACTGCAAAAGTTCAGGCACTATCTGTTAGGAGGGCATTTCAAGATGTACACAAATCATTCTGCTTTGAAATACTTGGTCAATAGGCCTGTGTTTGGGTGGAAAATCTGTAGATGGTTTCTACTATTCTAGGAGGATGAATTTGAAGTAATTGTGAATCTATGGAGGTTAAATGCAGGATCTGACCATCTGTCGCGGATTGAAATAGGTGACGAGCCCAATAATCTGGAGGAAGGATTTCTAGATGTGTAGCTCTTCACGGTGCATGTAGCAATAACAATTTTTCAGATATCATTCATTTCTTGACTACGAGGATGGCACCGGAAGGGTATACAAGTCAATAAAAGAAGGAACTCGTAGTATGAAACTATGAAATATTTGAAACTACCTAACATTCGACCTACTACTATAGTTTTAGAGATAGCAGACAGATCTAAAGTAGTACCAGAGGGAATATTAGAAGAAATCATTGTTTCTTTGGATTCATGGGAATATCCTGTATACTTTTTGGCCTTGCAACCAAAAACAAATTTGGGAGGCCATCCTTTAATTCTTGGTAGACCTTGGTTAGCCACAACATATGCCTTCATTGGATGCAGATCAGGAAGTATGATCATAGCACATGGAGATGAAAGGAAACATATTACACTCTATCCTCCTACACAATCTCCTTCTTTATTATCATGGCCTGACAATGAACAAGAAAACACTCAGCCTATTTTAATCATTAGTCAAGCCTTCAATTTTAGAGAAGAGGAAGAAGATGAGGGTTTAATAGATCTTTTTATCTTAGAACCTGATATTTCTAAACAGTTAATAATAACACAATATGAAGTTGCAAATCATCTTTTAAATCAATTCTTTCAAGAAAATTGTACTATTTAATCATTGAAAAATTCATTTGAAAGCATTTTTCCTGTTAATTCCATTACCAATAATCAAAGAAAAATCATTGAAATTGAACTTGGAAAGAGTTTAAATATTGGTAATAGTCTAGAATCATCACAATAAAAACAAGTAATTGCATTATTACAAAAATATTCAAAACCTTTTGCCTAGGATTATACAGACATGCAAGGAATTCACCCGAAAACATGTATTCACCATATCTATACTGATGATCATATCAAACTAGTAAGACAACCACAAAGAAGAATGAATCCTATGATGAAATAAATAGTGAAAGAGGAACTGCAAAAACTATTACAAGTAGGATTCATCTATCTTATTTCAGATAGTCAATGGGTTTCACCTCTAGTTGTGGTACCAAAGAAAAATGGAAAATGGAGAATATGTGTAGATTACAGGGAACTGAATAAAACCACATTGAAAGACCACTTTCCCCTACCATTCATTGACCAGGTACTAGATTCATTAGCTGGAAAGAAATACTTTTCTTTTCTTGATGGGTTTAGTGGATACAATCAGATTAAGATAGCATTAGAGGACCAAGATAAAACAACATTTACTTGTCCATGGGGAACATATGCATACAATGTTTTTCCCTTTAGGTTATGTAATGCACCTACTACTTTTCAAAGAGCAGTCCTTGCAATATTTGTTGATCTAATTCATGAATGTGTAGAAGTTTATATGGATGATTTCACTGTATACGGAAATACATTTGATGATTGTTTGAAGAATCTTGAAAAAGTTTTAAAGAGATGCATAGAGACAAACCTATCCCTCAGCAATGAGAAATGTTTTATGATGTTAACTGAAGGGATCATGTTGGTGCACCACATTTCTTCTTCTGGAATCAAGGTGGACCTAGCAAAAATAGAAGTCATTGTAAATTTAATGCCACCATCAACTCAGAAAGGAGTAAGGAGTTTCTTAGGATATGTAAGCTATTATAGAGGATTCATTGAATTTTTTTGTAAAATAGCTCTGCCTCTATTTATGTTACTCGCAAAAGACATTGAATTTTGATGGACTACTGACTGTCAAAATGCATTTCAAAAATTGAAGGAAAATTTGTCAATAGCTCCCATTCTTCGTGGACGGAACTGGTCATTGCCATTTCATATCTCCATTGATGCATCTGACACAGCAATAGGAGCATCACTTGGACAAAAAGAAAATCAATTTAATTATGCCATATACTTCATAAGTAAAAACCTAACACCGACATAATTAAATTACACAATCACAGAAAAAGAAATGCTAATTTTAGTGCATGCGGTTAACAAATTTCGCCATTATATAATAGGCTATCAAGTATTTATTCATAAATATCATTCAGCCATTAGATACTTAATGAACAAAGCAATTAATAATGGAAGAATTACTAGATGGCTATTATTGATGCAATAATTTAATATTACTGTTCTAGATCGACCAGGCAAAGATAATCAAGTGGTAGATTTTCTGTCAAGTCTTCATTCACCTGGTGATCAAATCCCTGTTTTAGACAATTTTCCAGATGAACATTTATTTTCTATTACTACTAAAACCACATGGTTTTCAGATATAGCCAACTATTTATCATCTCGAACATTACTATTCCATTTCACCAATAAACAGAAAAGAAAAATAATTAGAGAAAGTGCTAGATATAGCTGGGTCAATGGTGACCACTTCTATACTAGTTCTGATTTATTGATAAGAAAATGTGTTAGAGAAGATTTTTTTTTTTTATATTTTGAAAGAATGTCATGATGAACCATGTGTTGGCCATTTTGCAAACAAGAGGACAACATACAAGGTACTCAAATTGGGCTATTACTGGCACGCCATCTTCAAGGACTCAAAGGCCTATGTTAAAAGATGTGACAACTGCCAAAGAACAGGAAGACCCACAATATCAGATGAAATGCCATTAAAACCACATGTACTGACAGAGAAAAACAATGGGCTTTTGACTTTGTGGGACCAATTAACCCACCTTCAAATGGAAAGAAGTACATTCTAGCGTGTACAGATTCTGTTACCAAGTGGGCAGAAGCAAAGGCGGTGGAAAGAGAAACAAAAGATGCAGTGGCTTCACTCCTTTTTGAGGAAATATTTGTCATATTTGGAGTTCCCAGACAAATTGTTACAGATCAAGGAACACATTTCACATCCAAACTTGTCCCGGATCTTACGGAAAAGTATAAAATTAAACACAGAAAGTCTACTCTGTATCATCCTCAGGAAAATGGATAAGTAGAGTCCACAAACAAAGTTCTGGAAAATATCATGACGAAAACAGTGCAGATGAACAGGAAGGATTGGTCAGAAAAGTTAAAGGATGCACTATGGGCATACATAATTACATGGAAGAATACAACTGGATTCAATCCATATCAGTTAGTATATGGTAAGGACGTTCTATTACCCATAGAATTTCAAATTCAAACATTTAAACTTGTAGTAAAATTGGGAATGGATTTAACAGAGGCACAACAACAAAGAATCATGCAGTTGAATGAATTAGATGAAATAAGACAGCAAGCAGTAGAACACACATCACTAGTGCAACAACAAAGAATTAAATGGCATGATTGATTTATTAAGAGTAAAACTTTTCACAAAGGAGACTGGGCACTACTCTTTGACTCCAAGTTCAAGGATTTCAAACCAAATTTTACAACTCATTGGCTTTGGCCATATGAGATAGACAAAATTTTTGATAATGGAGCATTTAAAATCAAAACAATTGATGAACAAGCAATTTCATTTATAGTTAATGGACATAGGCTTAATGTCTATAATAAGCCTATCAATAAAGAAGAATTTTTGAAAAGACTCTCAACAGATAGAAATATGGAAATAATGGAACAACATAGTGATATGCTTTCCTTACTTCTAGAAGAATAAAAAATAAAAAATAGAAAATAAGAAAGGAGTTTGGTTATGAAAATCCAGGAAACTGGCACAATACAAACTCGAATTCATATTAGAAAACCAACTAGTTTGGCCAATATGAATTCCCCAATTTATTTTACCTTTTTCATTAGTTTATTTTGCAGAAATCATCCTCCATCATTCCAAGACTTGAGGACAAGTATTAAAATAAGTAAGGGGAAGATTCGTAATAAAACTATGCAAATAGTTTGAAGCAACTGTATTACAGAAGGGACCTGAGATACCAACATTGCAGAAGGGACCTAAAACAACATTCAAAATAATATTGTAGAAGGGATGTGAGTCAATATCAGATGTGGAAATAAATAAGAAAATACTAGTCTTTTTATTCCATTAGAGAATATCTTTGAAGAATCATCATCAATTAAAGACGGACCAGCAAAGAACATCATTAGTTAGTATTGACATCAAGCTATTATGGAAGTGCAAGTACAGTAAGTGTAAAAGAAAATTGCTCTTAGAGCCTTTTATTTTTGAAATTTTTTCTAGAAATTGATCAAACTAGTTTAACTTGATATGAATTCCATTACATTACCATTATACATTTCACATTTATCCTACTCCATTACCTTCATCATAATAATCCTACCATACAATAATCCTATCCTCATAATAATCCTATCCATTACAAACTATCATGACATATCCATTATCACACAATCCTATCCATCCCTACATATTTTATAAGCATTTTTTATTGAGAAATAAGGACTCAATGTTTTTTTCCCTTAAATTTTTTTTTTTGACCTATACACACTATACAAAGGTTAACGTCATAATAATAATAATTTGATTTTTAAAAATGACCTATCCTATGGTCATTTTAAAAACAAATTAAAGCGATAAGTAATGAAATGAAAAACCATATTGTATAACAAAGGAGCGCAATATTAAAACATGCATGATTATAAAAGCAAATGATATATGCCTAAGGTATATGCAAAGGAACGAAATCAAAACAAATGGAAAGGTGGGCATATGAAACAATGAAGGAAGGCATACAAAATAATGAAGGTAGGCATATGAACTAATGAAGGTGGCCATGAATGATATGATACGATGTAGCAGTGATTTGACAACCCTGTACACCGTGGAGCGTGGAGAATGCAGCCACAGGGAGGATGCAGTCATGGAGGTACAAAACATAGGTCAAAAGGTGAGTCGGCATAATCAAACGGTCAAACAAGTTCAAAACTATGAGCTCAGAGATTTGGAAAAGCCCTGTATCATGTTTCTTTCACCATCACAGTCGATTGAAGCTCAGGGAAAGGGTGATAGTGTTGTGCAACCAAGAGCATGCATTCAACACCTTGTGAAAAAAGTTGGAGCCATAAAAAAAAGCAGAGAGAAGTATTAAGTGAAAGAAGCCGGAGCCATAAAAAATGCAGAGAGAAGTGCTAAGAGAAAAAGACAGAGCTAAGAAATGAAGCATAGAAATAAGCGAGGAAGTTGTGGAGAAATAAGGCGATAAGGCATAGGGTTTAACGCTGAGTTGAAGACCAAGTCCTCTGTTCACCGAGTAGAGTGAAATGCTCCAACAAACCCCAAGGATTGCGCAAGAGAATCAAGCAAGGATCAATTCTGGATTTTGTTGAGTCTTGAATGCATTTAGAGGATAAATGAACTCAGAATTGTTTTTAAAGAGGTGTCACAAACCGGGTCTTTGTCATTAGTTAAAAACATTGCCACCTCCAAGTCTAAACTATGCCTCCATTCAAATGATTCTCCCACCTGTGAGAAGAACGAATCCTTGGTAAAGATTCAACAGGAGTTCTAATTGAATTTTTGTTTTGTCAAAACAGGGAAAATTATTAACTCAAGTCATCACAAGATCACTTAGAGATCAGGTATCCTCATTAGAATTAAAAATCTTTCCATATAGATTCGATTCTTCATCAAAATTCGAAATCTCTCCATGTATGAAATGGTGGGTATATTTTTATACACAGTAACATGATTTCCATACACCATGAGCACATTTGTGAAAAATACGATGCACAGTGAACAAATGTGAAGGATTTTCGAAGAAAAAACAGAGAACGAATTCATGAGCATTGTAAAATGATTTTACACAACGATTTTTTAAAAAGGAGACAGAGATTTTTTTTTTCAAGACAAAGAACTTGTTTTTCTTCAAAACAAAGCATGATTTCGACAAAATAGAGATCAAACACACAGATTGGAGAGCATTAAAAACATTTGTTAAAATGTTTTTATGATCTTTGCATAAGAAGAATTCGTTTTGACAAATATATCATTCATCTTTACAGCAGAACAGAGGAAGTTGAGAAATATTCGAGCAAGGGAATCATTTCGTTTTTATTCAAAAGATCAGGTAAGCCTTTTGACAATATCTATAAATCAAAATTACTTGAATAAAAAGGCAGAAACATATATATATGCATGTGATTTTGTTTATAATGAGGATGTTGACTTCACAAGGGTACATAAACTGGTATACAGAGAACATGTCCACCAGATTAGAGCCAAGTGAATTCAAGGTGGAAAATTGGGGAAAAGAGAGCAAAGAAAAGCTATATTAGGGAGGGTTGATAGGATTCCTTCATAATTTCAAAGGGCATAATGAAAGGGTAACAAAGGAGTTCATAAACAATTATAGTCAAGGTCAAACAACAATGGGTAACCTATCTATTCCACTAAGCCCAAAATTCATTTCCTAAGCTCTAGATCTTCCACTAGAAGGTGAATAATACCATAAAGGCTTGCATTTTAAAGACAAAGGGTGGACTTTCTTTTTGGAAAAACATAGAAAATGATCATTTGATAGGACAAAAGGCATTCTAAGGGAGTGGTTGAATGAACCTTGGGCAGAGTTGGTGTTAATCATTCAGAGGTACTTTACATGTGATAACAGGTTCAGTGTAGTCTACCTCTTTCATATTAGACTACTTCAACATATCAAAGGAGAATAAAAAATCAATATACCTTACTTATTCTCTAAAAGTTTAATCAAAATGATAAAAAGTGTGAAGGGTAAAACTGAAACTAAGGAGACACACATCTACCATCAAGGGCTTATTAGAATACTGGTAGAATATCAAAGAAAAAGTAAAGGTTTGACATGGAAGGAATTTTTAGCCCAGCATTAGATTGAAGAACAAAGAGTAGAGGAAATATTTGAACATAAGACAAGAAGCATAGTGAATTCTCCTTTGAACATGAGGACTAGGTAAAAAGAAACATCAAGACAATATCATGATTGAGAAGGAAAAATATTTTATATCTATTCCTAGGAGGCCTACGAGGAAAAGCCAAGAAGAAACAAGTAGTAAAGGAAAGGATCCTGAAGTACAAATTGTTGAACCTCCTCCCACTTCAAAAGAAATTGATGAAATCTTTGAGAGATTGCAAAAGGGAGTCTATGAGGAACATTAGGAGAGGGATTTATATTTTGACAATGATGAGGTAAGAGCTACCTCATCACACTTGATTTCAAAAGATACAAAAGAAGAGGAAAGAGAGCTGCACCTCAAGAGAATCAAAGAGTTAACAGAGGAGTTGGAGGATAGAAAAATTATAGAAAGACATTTGAAAAAGGAAAATAAAATGTACAAGAAAAATAACAAAAAGATTATTGAAGAGAATAAAGAGTTGACCAAGAAGGTTAACAAAATTGAAACTAAAATCCCCCTTATAGCTAAACAAGCTTACAGATGGTTGAAAGAGAAAAACACATGGCAATATAAGTATGAAAGGCAGAAAGTCAAGACCACCATTTACAAAGAAGGGAATTGTGAAGGCATTGATTATATTTTACAGGCTGCATAGGCAGAGGCTTCAGGATCAAGGTTAGAAGATACATCAACACTCAGAAGGTCAAAAAGGAGAAAGCAAGCATGAGGACATGCTTGCACATCAGCAAGGGGGAGATGTTAGCCCTCATTTTCTATCAAATTTTGCTTATTAAAATACACCTAATTTCCATCATATTCAACCATAGACCACCCATATACACCTCATTTTGACCAATTTATGCATATTTAGGTATATAAATTATGTTTTTCAATTTTTAGATATTTTTGCAAAAAAATGGGTTTTTAGTGTATTTTTGGACAGAACTAGAAATTCCCATAATGGCCCCATTGAAGTCATACTTGTAGGACATCTGGGAATGATCTGAGCATAGATATGGAAAGCTTGGGAACCAAGGATGGACGTGTACCTATTGGTTTGGTCAAAACAATCTAAAATAGGACTGGTCAACTCTGGTCAAACATGACCTGCTGTTCAGAAAATCCCTAGGAAATAGGCCAAATTTAGTATTTTTTGGGATTTTCCAAATTTTGTGGAACTGAATGGATGGATTCGACTAGGATAGATAATACTGTTAGAGACATTTTAGTCAAGTTTTTTTTTATTATTTCTCTATTTAAGCCAAGACTTTGAGAATTTGATGTAATCGAATTTTGAGACTTTTTGAAGACTGAAAGTTAATTGAAGAACCCGTTTCATTTTAATTGTTGTTCATGCTTGAGTGAAGTAACTGAGTTTATTGTAGCTGAAATCTCTTCAAGTTTGCAAGGACAAGGGTGGAGGACCCCACACCAAGCTAAGTGCACTTCTTGGTTAATTTAGCATAATTTTTATAAACTAGTTTTTGCTTCAGATTTCTTTAGATGTATGAATATTTATTATGATCGTTGAATGAATATTTATTTAATTATAATCTGCATATGAAGGGACAAACAAGATTTTAAGTTAAATTTTATTACGAGCTATAATTGAAATTCATTCTCATTTCCTTGTTGAGTTATTTCTGAATTCTAGTTTAAATGCAATAGTAACAATGATGGAATAAGATTGTAAGGAAGGACAATCTGGACCTCCTTAGTTAGGAGCCACTTCTCTCTACATTTTATGCATCATAAACTATTATTAATTATTTAACTTTTGTTTCTCTTCATGAAAGTAATATTGCAGGAAAGGACGACTTGGATCTTCTTAGTTAGGAGCCTCTTTTCTCATTTACTGAATATTGAATAAAAAACTATTAAGTTATATTTTATATTTGTAATATGTAATTCCATCATTATTTATATTTCATATTCTAAAATTGACTGCAACTAAAATCCTTATACTTTGGACATGCTTCTAAGCTTACAAGCTTGGATTGATAATTAAATACTTTTGTCAATTTGCATAGTAAATTGACCAAACAGGGACCCTGTTATGAAACTAGCTCACAAAAAGATAGAAAAGAGAGATCCACGCCTTAGAATTCAACCTCTTCGAGGGGGCAACCTCCTTTACATTACATAAATGAACAATTCTTGGATGATACAAATGACAAAACCTCCTTTCTATATATAGGAGTCTAAGGAGTCACAATATAATCCAACCGACCTAACAATAATAATATAAAGCCACAAAAATAACAATAGAGGGATTCTATGGGGCACAGAAATAACAATATGGGGGTAATAGGGGCACAACAATATAAATAAGGGGTATAACTACAATAGTAATGGGGTAATCACTAGTATTATAGGGACCCAACATGCCCCTCTCCTTCAAAAAAGTGTTGTCCTCAACGCTTGAGTAGTTCTGGATACTTCTGCATAAAATTCTCATCCTCCCATGTGGAATCTTCAGCGGATAAGTTCTTCCACTTGATAAGATACTCTGAAATTGATCGATTTCGTAGCTGTCGAGTTCTTGTTTCTGTGACTGCTTCCGGTTCCAATATAATTTTTCCTTCCTCGTCAAGTTCTGGCAATATTGTTTGAATTGGGAGCTTGTCACCTATAACCTTCTTTAAACATGAAACATGGAAAACTGGGTGCAATCGAGAAGCTGCAGGAAGCTCCAATTTGTATGCCATAGTACCAATCTTTTGCAACACCTTGTACGGACCATAATACTTTGGTGATAATTTATTATCCTTCTTAGCTTGCTTTAGGGACATTTGCTTATATGGTTGTAGCCGTAGGAATACCCAATCACCTACATCAAAACTTCTTTCACTGCGATGTTGATCTGCCTGTTGTTTCATTCTATTTTGTGCCAACACGAGGTTATCCTTTAAGAGTTGGAGGACTTGTTGTTGATGTTCGATGTGATGTTCCACTGCCTGAACCTTAGAATTTTCTCTTAAATATGATGTGATGGATGGTGGTTGATACCCATAAAGTGCCATAAATGGGGTCATTTTTGTTGCTGTATGGAAGGAAGTGTTATACCACCATTCAGCCAGAGGCAACCATTTGACCCATTGTGTCTGTTTATCAGATACAAAGCAACGAAGATATCCTTCCAAACATTTGTTTACTATCTCAGTTTGCCCATCAGATTGAGGATGATAAGATGAGCTATGAGCTAACTGAGTACCAAGACAAGAAAATAATTCTGTCCAAAAATTTCCAGTGAAAATGGGATCTCTGTCACTTACAATAATCTTTGGGTTTCCATGTAGCTTTTGAACTGTTTCCATAAATGCAGTAGAAACTGTACTGGCTTTAAATGGATGTGATAATGCACAAAAGTGTGCATACTTGGTAAGTCTGTCAACTACCACCATGATGACACTCTTTCCCTCAGACTTGGGTAAACCTGTGATAAAATCCATTGAAACCTCCTCCCAACGTTGGCTTGGAATGGATAAAGGTTGTAATAGACCCGGTGTCTTAATTGTTTCAACTTTATTTTGTTGGCAAACCAAACATTCCGCCACAAACTTTTGAATATCTGATTTAAGGCCATCCCAAAAAAATTCCTTCTTAACCCTGTGGTAAGTTTTTAAAAATCCTGAGTGCCCTCCTAAGGGAGAAGTGTGCAATTCCATAAGAATCTTTTGTTTTAGCTGGGAATTCTTACAGAGGTATAAGCGATCTTTGTACCATAACGAATCATTTTGCCAGCTAAATGTATCAGAAGTACTGGAATCTTGTTGTAGCTTTCGAATAAGTGCCCACACTTCTTCGTCATTCTTCCATTCCTCCCTTGCTTCGTTTATCCAATCTGGTTGGATAATAGAAATGGCACACAACAATGCTTCCACATCCTCATCCTTTCTTGAGAGTGCATCTGCCACCACATTTTGCTTCCCTTTTTTGTAGATGATTTCAAAGTCATAACCCAACATCTTTGTGACCCATTTCTTAAGTGCATGGAGTATTGCCAACATTTCCTTCTCATAAATAGCTTTGCTTAAAAACTTTCCCTTGATTGGACGACTTTCAAAAGCAATGGGTCTTTCATCTTGCATTAGAACAGCACCAATTCCATTTCCTGAAGCATCACATTCCACAATAAAGGTTTTTGTGAAGTCCGGTGTAGCTAAGACCGGTGCTTGGCACATTGCCTCTTTAAGATGTTCAAAGGCCTTTGTTGCTTCCGGAGTCCATGAAAATGAATCTTTCTTCAATAATGTTGTTAGAGGTGCTGCTATTCTCCCATAATTCTTAACAAACTTGCGATAATACCCTGTCAACCCAAGAAATCCTCGCAGATGCTTTATGGATGTGGGGATTTTCCATTCCTTAATGGCTTTAATTTTGCTAGGGTCTACCTTAACTCCTTCATGAGATACAATATGACCCAAATATTCCACCTCCTGGACTCCAAAGAAACATTTGGATCTTTTTGCATATAATTGTTTCTCCTCCAATAGTTGTAGCACCCTGTCAACATGTTCAACATGATCCTTCCAAGACTTGCTGTAGATTAGTATATCATCAAAAAATACTAACACAAATTTTCTAAGGAATGGTTTGAAAATTGAATTCATCAAACCTTGAAATGTTGAAGGTGCATTGGTAAGGCCAAAAGGCATGACCAAAAATTCATAATGACCCTCATGAGTTCTAAATGCCGTTTTCGGAATGTCTTCAATCTTCATTCTGATTTGATGATATCCCGAACGAAGATCCAACTTGGTGAAGTAAATTGATCCATGCAATTCATCCAGTAATTCATCAATGACAGGAATGGGGAACTTATCTTTAATAGTGAGCTTGTTGAGCTCCCTATAATCTGGACACATGCGCCATGATCCATCCTTCTTGTGCACCAATACTACTGGAGCTGAGAAAGAACTTTGACTCGGTTGAATTATACCAGCCTCTAGCATTTCTGCAACCATACGTTCAATTTCACTTTTTTGGACATAGGGATATCTGTACGGCCTGATGTTTGGAGGAACACTTCCTGGAATCAGATGAATAGCATGATCATGATCACGCATAGGTGGGAGACCTTTGGGAGTCTCAAATACCTTGGAATGATTGTCCAGGACTTTTTGGAGATCTGGAGAAATAGATGATTCCAATGTGGAAACATCTAGCGAACATAATTGTGCAATTACACCTCTTTGCTCCTTTTTTAGAAGCTTTGTCATGCCATTAGAGCTGATTATCTTTCCTGGTTTCCCTGCAATACCCCTTAATTCAACTTCCTTTCCTTCCACAGAAAATTTCATGAAAAGTTCTTGAAAATTAAAAGCTATTGTACCCAAGGATTGTAGCCATTGGACTCCTAGTACAACATCAGCACCTCCCATTGGAATGGAAAGCATTGGGCTAGTCAATACATATTCTCCCATGGATAGCTTGATATTATGGCACTTTCCAGAACAATTTATTGTTCCTCCATTTGCAATCATCACTTGACACTCTGGTGCTGGATATAGGAAGCAATTCAATTCTTTTGCTACCCTACAATGAATAAAATTGTGGGTGCTTCCTGAATCAATCAACACTATTACCTTTTTCTTCTTGATTTGTCCTTCTATCTTGATGGTTTGAGGAGTGGTAATTCCCGCCAATGCATTACAAGATATGGTCGGATTTATTTGTTCTTCATCTAGGCTTTGTTCCTGGAATATATCCTCTTCTTTTGACCTTTCTTGCTCCTTTTCTTCTTCCTCTTCACAATCTATGTAGAATAATTTCTTCTCAGCACACTTATGACCTTTTGTGTATTTGCTATCACAATTGTAACAAAGCCCTTTTGCTCTTTTTTCTTCCAATTGTTGTGGTGTCAACCTTGTAGGTTGTGGAAGACTATGGGCAACAACACTTCCGTCTTTATAGTTGTGAGTGGTATGCTTCCTAGTTGCCATAATTTTGCTTTCCATTTTTCTTGCTAACCTGAATGCCTTCTCTAATGAATCAGGTTCCCAAAGGCGCACATCATGTTGGATATTATCCTTTAAAGACCCTATGAACACATCAATCCTATGCTCCTCTGGAATATCTTTTACCCTTATGTTCAATTTTTGGAACTCCTCAATGTGCTCCATTATTGAACCCTTTTGTTTGAGACTTATCAATTGGCTAAAAAAAGTGTTGCTTTTTGTATCCTCATAATGTGCTATCAATTCTTCCGTAAAAATTGCCCAAGTGATAAATTGTTTACGAGAACAAAGCCATTGATACCATACAAACTGATTTGGTTCCAAATATAAAGTTGCCATACGTACCTTTTGTGTGTTTTGCACATTATTGAGATCGAAGAATTGCTCCATCTGTAATATCCATGTGGCGGGATCCTTGCCATCAAACTTCCTCATATCGATTTTTGGAATATGGTGAGTCTTCGATCCAACATTAGAGTCTATGGAATCATGATTAACATTTCTTTTGTTCTCATCATGAGTTTCCTTTACTACCTTTTCACCATTAGTGACCCTTTCTTGTAGCAACTTCTTCAATTCTTCCATGTCTGTCTTCAAATCTATCTTCAAATTTGCCATCGAATCCTCCATCTTAGCTTCCATGCCCTTTATCTTAGATTCCACGCCATTTATCTTAGCTTCTGTTAGCTTTTGTGAGCGTGACATTTGTTGCACTTGTTCTTGTAATTTTGATATATCATGTAGCATTTCTTCCTCTTCTTCATGAGTCATGCTAGAGCTTTCAGGTTCCTTACTAGGTGTTTGCATTTTCTTTCCTCGGGGCATCAGTTACCGATAATAATGCTTTACTATGCCCTTTGAATTCCGTTAAACCAAGCTTACACAAAAATTTAAAAAAAAACTACACACCTTTTTTCACTTTATAGAAGCCTGATATTGAATCTGATGTATCTCTGTAATTTCGGATCATCCAGTTCTGAAATTGCTACCTGTAGTAGCCTTCTGTGTCCTCTTTCCAATGCCACAAGTCTGAGCCAAATTGGATTCTCCAAGGAAGAGTTATGTGAAATCTCCCACAGTGACTTGCTTTTAGACTGGTTCAGTAGAGCGAACTTGTACGACGTGCCACGAGTCACTGTTTCAACCTTTGAATCTGAAACACACATACAAGAAACTACAGTCCGTCCTCTTTCTGTACCTTCTTACGAAATTTCAATCCGATCCCCAGAGAGAAAGTTATGACGATTTTCCCCAGGTCACCTGTTTTGAATGTAATTCAGGAGTCTGCAAAAAGACCAACTTCCTCAGATCATATCTCCGCAAATATCGTGCAAAAGCTCTGAAATTCGGACCCAAGGTTCAGCGCGATTTCTTCTCAAATGGGTTTTTTTTGCGACTTCTGAAACGTCACAGAAAAAAAGTTATAGCGAAAATGCCACGATGACCTGTTTGGAGCAGCGAAACCCTAGAATCCAAAGCTCTGATACCAAATGTTATGAAACCAGCTCACAAAAAGATAGAAAAGAGAGATCCACGCCTTAGAATTCAGCCTCTTCGAGGGGGAAACCTCCTTTACATTACATAAATGAACAATTCTTGGATGATACAAATGACAAAACCTCCTTTCTATATATAGGAGTCTAAGGAGTCACAATATAATCCAGCCGACCTAACAATAATAATATAAAGCCACAAAAATAACAATAGAGGGATTCTATGGGGCACAGAAATAACAATATGGGGTTAATAGGGGCACAACAATATAAATAGGGGGTATAACTACAATAGTAATGGGGTAATCACTAGTACTATAGGGACCCAACAGACCCCATCCCAACAGGATGCCAACACAAAGGTTTTGACTCACCCTCGAGTCACTCGGCTGGAGCGGTGATATTGTTGTGAAGATCCCCCAGCTCCACCTGCACAACTGCTACCTCAGCAGTGCTCTTTGTAGCTACTTGCTTGACTTGTTCGACGATTTTCTCTGTAGCTCGTCCTTCACCGGCCAGCTTGATCTTCTACTATGTGAGCTGCAAATTCGTTAGCTTCTCCTGAATGTTGGTTGAGACTTGGTAGGCTTCTTCTAACCAAGTACCTAACCTAGCTTTAATCACTGTTTCTTTTTTCTATGCCGCTTCCATGTGTGCAAGGAGTTGGTTCCCCTCCTATAACTTGGCGAGGCG
Organism: Pinus tabuliformis; assembly: GCA_031772625.1. Taxonomy (NCBI): domain Eukaryota; kingdom Viridiplantae; phylum Streptophyta; class Pinopsida; order Pinales; family Pinaceae; genus Pinus; species Pinus tabuliformis. Next base: position 1,278,880,076 of record CM062809.1, read on the forward strand.
TTGTGTTGTAGAAATCGAGCGTGTCGTTGCCCTAAGCTCGTCATACTACTTTTGGAGTTTGCGGCTCTTTACTCAATATCTGCAAGTTGGATTCTTCCTGCAAGGTCGTCACCAACTCCATTTCATGTTTAAACAAAGTTGTGTAGCCCACCACTACGACATCCTCAATAGCCATCCCTTCTTTGATGGCGGCTCCACGTTGTTCCCTGACCTCGGGCGGAGTCGAAGGCTTTGACTTGAGTTGCAGATCTGTGATTTTCATATTGAGTTCAAATTGAACTCTTTCCACCTCTGCCTTTGCATCGCGGACGCCCACAGCTAGTTTCTGGATCTTGGCCTCTAGTTGTGCGTCCTCAGGTATGTGCAACTCTGACACTATTTTGCACGCCTTTGCAATCGCGACCGCCAACGAGGCGCTCTGCGCCTTCATCTTCTCGATGAACATTTTCTCATTGTTCACCCAATATTTTCTTATTAAATTGAGAGCATGCTGCTCTCACGCTCTCAATTCCGCTTTCACTCCTATCAGCGGCGCATGAAGAAATTCGTTAAGGAGCGCTGTAATATTGAGGCTGTTGTTCTTCAGGGTGCTAATGATGATGTTTTCATCGACCGATTTTTTGCTCAAGGACCCTTCTAGGATAGAAATTGTCCTCAGGTCCACTGTCCTGACCATTTCTGCAGTCTGACTTGTCTCTGGTGCCAAGCTCGTCTGTACGATGCTCACTTGTCCTATGCCCACCTGTATTCTGCTAGTTTGGATCTGCAGCTCACACAAATCCTTCTGAACATTTCCAAATGACTGCGTGTACTATTGCTTGAATTGCTGCAATAGTTCAGTGGTAGTGTCGCGCACTTTGTCCCCGATCTCATCGAGATTTCCCTCCGTTAGTGTGATGGGATCCACCTTCGTTTTAGATGACTTTGTTTTCTTTTGGGAACCCTCCTGCTGTTGTTCTTTGCGCTTCCTTATCTGGAATGGGGTACTCTTCCCTTCATTGCCTCCAATGCCCTGAGCCGACTGCTCTTCCTCCTCAGTTTCAGGCGAAGGAGATTTTCCACACTGCTTGGAGTCGCGTTGCTCTTTTTCAGCCTGTTCCTTTGCGGCATGCTCCTTTTCTAGTCGAGCCTTCTCTTCGACTTCTTTTTTCCACTGATCGACCAACTTTTGTGTTTCCTGCTTCGCTGCATCCTTTCTCTTCTTCTCCACTAATCTCCCTGTGCCTTTTCTTGTACCTGTGGCTAAGTCGAATGGAGTATCCCAATCTATTGGCTAGTGCTTGATCATTTCTTATATGGCATCTTCAGTGATGAGATATGGCAGATCAAACCACTTCTGCTGCGGGTCCTTCCGCGCCCTGATGTAAACGCAGTGGAAGTCAGCCCTGAACTCAGCATATTCGGACAGCTGTTCATACAAGGTTGGGGACAACCTTGGGCATAGGTTGATGGCCATGCGGAAGCTCAACTCCATCAATACCCAGAAAATATTCATTTTTGTGACCCACGCGGGGTCCTTCGTGGCCTAGAGGGAGGCAAACTGTGCAGCCTCTAACAATCTTGCCTTCAATGGAGGAAACTGGTTGACCTTTGGCAGGTCCCAAGCAACCAACACAATGGAGAGCAGCAACCACGTGTAGTGGAAGGTATTGCTCTCATCTTGGGCCTCGTGACAATTCGCAAGGAACTCACTACATAAATAGTGTGACCAGTTAAACTACATGCCCTCTGCGCATTATGCAACTAACGAGATCATAGGCGCCACAACCTCGTCCATGCGGTACTTCCTCATAACTTTTCCATCTATTATCTGGGTAGCAATCTTCACCATGGGATCATTGATGGATTTGATGGAATAGCCACACGGTTTCTTGATAAGCTCAAATTTTGTTTTCATCCTTTCTGCCAAGTTTCTCTCGCTTATCTTTCCACCAAACTCCTTGGCCGAATTCAAACCCTCATGCGGCAGGTGTGTGATCCTGTGGATGAGAATATCCATGATGGGGATAGGCGCGCCAAGCCATAAGCACCCATTGTGCACTAGAGTAAGTAGTTGTCGTATACAAGTGGTATTAATGTTAGAGTGGTGGTAGTGGGGCACCCATAGCAGGTTCAACAACCCTGATTTCTCTACTCCATGGATCCATTCAAATGACTCCAACTCAATGACACCTGAGTCTTTGTAATACACTCGTCTCATATAATTCTCTGTCGCGATGTGGGGGAACCTCTCATCGTCAACCAGGTCGGACCTTCGAAGGTTATATTTTCTAGAAATTGGGGTGTGTGAATGACGAATTTCTTCAAGTCTAGGTCCTTGGTGACCTTTGCCTTCCCTTTATGCAGAGGGATATATTCCGGTAACTTGGTGATGGGCGCCACGTCCTCAACATTTATATCTTTAGCTCCCTTTTTAGCATCCAAATCTACAACCTTTTGAGGATGCTTGTCCTTCTTCTGTGTCTGGGCAGCATAATGCTTCCTAGGCAACTCGCGCACTGGCACTGGCCTCTTCTGCTTGTCTTTCTTCAGCTTTTGGGTCTCTCGCATAGGTGTAGGCTTCGGCCTAGGTGACCTCGGTACCATAGGCACAGGAGCCAGAGCCTCCATGCTCACAACCTTTGGAGCAGCTCCTTTGGAGGCGATAGTTCCTCTAGTGCTTGCAGTCTCAGTAGGGCCTGGTCCTGACATGGTGTCGCAAATGAATTTCTGGGTTAACTCGGGAAAATTATTGAATGCGGGGCTTGCGACCAAATCTTCAAAGAACTTATGATTCATAAGTAACAGACAGCACAACTCAAAAACTCTAAGGGTGCAAAGTGTTCTCTGCTGGACTGGCAGGCATAATTTATAGGGGAATTTGAAATCAAATCTGACAATTCCGCCCAAAATTCATCCATTAATGTTAATTTGGCAGTAGATCTCCAAAGATTTCAGCCTTAAATGCCGCCCACCTGCTCCCCTTAACCATCTCCGGGTTGTCAAATAATGAACAGTGACCCTATGGTCACTTTTTGGCTGTGTTGCATGTTATCTCCCTCCACAGTGCAACTCCCTTAGCACAACTTTTGGTAATGTGACATCACCCTTTTTAGTGCATCCCCCCTATCGTGTAGTCCCAAAAACTGGGTAGTGTAGTTTTTAGTCCCGTGCTTCTTTGCAGCTGCCTGGAGCACTAAGACTGTCCGACCATCATATAGTCATTGAGCCAGATCTCCTACATACAGCTTCAATCGGCTTCCATTCACTTTCCCTGGAAAAGGATCTCTGTTCAACTTTGCGAGTTGAACCACGCCCCCATCTGTGATCTCTTTGATGATATATGGCCCTAACCAGTGCATCTAAAACTTTCCTGGAAACTTAGCGAATTTACTATCATATAATAATGCCAAATCATTTACCTTGAATGTGCATAGCTTGATGTGTCAATCGTGCCAAGATTTTTCACGTTCTTTCTAGACTTGGTGATGGAATCCAACCAAGAATCTGTATTCTTTGACCTCCATTACCTGCACGAGCCACTTTTCCAAGGCTCCACGGTCCACCATTCCTGTAAAATATGTTATGCGAAGACTAGACACAATATATTTCATAGGCATCACAACTTCTATGACATAGACCAACCAAAAAGGCGTCTGACCAGTTAGATTTTTGCAAGTAGTCGTGTATGACCACAGCACTGCAGGTACACATACGTCCCAATCATTTCATTGCAAACCTTTGTCAGTGCATTCTCCAGTATCTTATTGAAGGTCTCAACTATTCCATTAGCTTGAGGACAATATGGTGTACTCTTCTGATGATACACTTGGAACTCTTCCGGCAGCGCGTTATTCATTTCATTGAGGAAGTGCGTACCAAAATCACTCATCAATACTTCTGGGTAGCCAAACCTAGTTAAAACATACTCAAACAAGAATTTAGCTGTTGTGGCTCCTGTATAATCCTTCACACTCTATGCCCCCAACCATGTGGTTAGGTATTCTGTCACGGTGATTATATAATGCACCCTTGTCTTCTTACCTGGGGGTTGAATTGGTCCTACAAAGTCAATTGACCATTTCTCGAATGGCTACAATAACACCTGAGGATTTAATGGCAGCTTGTCCCTCCGCAATGGTCTGCCCATTCTCTTACATGCGTTGCATGCCCTACAATATGCTTTAGAATCTTTATGCAGTGCAGGCCACCACATCCCGACGCACAAAATCTTCTGCACTATTTCCTTTCCTGCATAATGTCCTCCCGCGGCTCCTCCATGAGCTTCAACAAGGATTCTATTTCGTTTAAAATCAGGCACATATCATTAGAGTATCTCGTTTGAATCCATCTTGTATAACTATCCTGCAATTACTGAGAAGTCTGTCACACGTACTACTAACTCCTTATTCTGCTGGCTAGTGTATCATTCTAGAGCCATTCCAGTAGTCAAGAAGTGGATAATATCTGCAAAATGATTATCCCCTACACGCACCATGAAGAGCTGCACGTCGGGAAGCCCTTCCTCCAAATTAGTAGGCTCCTCCCCTATTTCAATGTGCGACAAATGGTCAGGTCCTACATTGAACCTTCCTGGCTTCATGATTACCTCAAAGTCATATTCTTGAAACAACAACAACCATCGGCATATCTTTCCCCCCAACACAAGCTTATTGACTAGGTACTTCAAGGTAGAGTGGTCTGTGTACATCTTGAACTATCCACCCAAGAGATAGTGTTTGAATTTTTGGAGTGCATACACCATAACCAGTACTTCGTGCTCTATTGTTGAGTAATTCTTCTTAGCCTTTGATAACGTTTTGCTCGCAAAGGCTATAGGGTGATCCATCTCTCCTTCACTGGCTTGTGTCAGCACTGCCCCTAATGTAATACACAAGTCATGAATGTGCACATGGAATTCCTTCTTCCAATCTAGAAAGACTAAGATTGGCGTGGTGATCATATTTTCTTTTAAGACATCCAGACTGCGCTGACATTCTTCATCCCAACAGAATGTAGCGTCCTTCTTCATCAACTTCTTCATAGGCGTGGTAATCTGAGCATAAGCCTTGATGAATTTTCGATAATATCTAGTATGGCCCAGCATTGCACAGAACTGTTTGACAGTCCATGTGGCTTCCACATTGACTATTACCGTGATCTTGGTAGTGTCCACCATTAGTCCTTGCTTACATACCACATGACCTGCCATAATCCCAAAGGGGACACAAAACAAGCACTTCTTCAGATTCAACGCGATCTGATATCTTCAGTAAGTATCCAACATTAGGCATAGACTGACTACATGGCGCTTTACTAACCCAAACACCGTCTAGTCATCAAAATATACCTCCAAGAATTTGTGAATAAATTCTTTGAACGTCGCGATGAATACACGAAAGAATATAGCCGCCACATTTTTGAGTCCAAACGACATCACAATATACTAGAAACACCCCCATTCCATCGCAAAGGTTGTTTTACTCTTGTCTTCTGGCGTGATCTTAATCTGATGCTATCCAGGGAGTCCATCAGTGAATGAATAGGCTTCTTGTCCTCCAACATTATTCAGTACCTCATCTGTAAACGGTGTCGGGAAAGGAACATGGACACAGGCATCATTAAGTTTCCTAAGATCTATGCAAATCCATATTTCTCCCTTCTGTTTATTTTCTTAGATGACCATTGGGCTCACCCAATCAGATTCCTCCACATGTTCAATAATGCCTTCCTCAAACATCTTGTCCAACTCCATGCATACCTTTTCCTTATATTTTGGATTAAGGTGATATGGCCTCTGCTTAATGTGCTTCGCGTCCGGTTTCAAAGTTGTTTTCATCACACCCAATTTGCCTATGATGCCCTTTAGGTCCAAAAATTTTGTAGGAAACAAATACTGATATTTATGGAGCAATTCAACAACCTTATCCACTGTGGCATCATCCCAGTAATTCCCAATATTTGCAAATTTAGGCTTTGCTTCAGTACCAATGTTTACTTTCCTAGTATTCAACGACACGGTGATATCTAGGTTCTCTATCTGCGTACGTTCGAAAACGTGGTGGCCTTCCACTTCTGGGATACTGATATTTCTTGAATCCTCATCCTCCCCTTTAGCATTCATATTATAGCATTCCAGCGCATGGCACAACTGGGTGCTCCAATTTGGTTTAACCAATTCCAAAGGATCTCGCAAAATTTTGAAGATCACTGCCTTAACCTCCTACAGGGCTTCATCAATGCTTTCAAACCCATCTTCAAAATTGAAAGTCATCACAAATCCTTCGCTTAAGATATCTTGCTCCGCAATGCTGTGGCAGAGTTTTGTTTCTAGGTACCAATTCATAGGGATTATATCCAGAGCGTGACAGAATAAGTTCACCCACTCTGGTTGCGGCTTTGTTCCATAGGCTTTAATCCACTTTTCCAAATGATCACACGGATCATTTCTCCCATCATATTTCTCAGTTAATTGCACTTTAGGATGACCAAATCGCAATCTCATCATCCTCCTGTAATTGCGCCATTCATTAAAATTGTCCTTGTGCGCACCCCACCATCATGTAGGCGTAGTGCGCAGTGCCAAATCTAGCGCTTGAAAGCGATGATCCTCTGGGACTTCTCTTTCAAAAGCATCCAAAAACTTATCTACATCAGTTAAACCATCGTAATAAGGTAAATTTCTTACCTCTGATGACACACAGCGCAACGATTTAATCATCATGTTGCAACGCAGTGTAGATACTTCATGCAGCTTATTCTTCCAATGTTCCAACTCTTCATCCGAACCCGAGGTATAGGAAATTTCACGGTCCCATGCAATCCATCCATCAACCATTGGATTAACCTAGTCTTCATCTCGCGCTGTAATTTTATAGATTTGATCCAAATCATCATCACTTTCTTCATAGTTGTGGACCGGTTCGGTATAGCGCAGTCCTTCTATAGGGTCCAATGGTACTACAATGCGGAGCGATTTCCTCTCAAACGATATCATCCGCTTCTTTAATTTGATGACTTCATTCATATCAATGGCCCAGTCAATCCCAAGGAGCACAAGGTATGGATTGTTGTCATCAATGATCTCTATCACTTCAAAATCAGCCAGCACGCTCGCACCTTCTATATCTACAGTGACTCCATGTAATCGTCCCATAGGGATAATATTTTGCTAGTTCGCCATCCTCAATTGAATCGAGGACCACTACAGTTCAAGTCTCCCCATTCTCTCCCACATCTGTTTAGGAAAAACGTTCGCATCAGACCCCAGATCCAAAATAACCTAGTCCATCTCATAGTCTCCTATTTGCGCGGTGAGCCTCATCTCGTGCCCTGTTATTGCCTTATGCTTGCCAATCTTCCTGACTACGTGGTGTCCATCAGGAGTACTTTCCTTACCAGCACACTTATTTATCAATTCCTGTAGCCCCTTTATAGCCTTGCTATCGTGCAGCAGTTTCATATAGGTTTCCAAGAATGTGGTGAGTACAGAGGGATCAATCTCTATGGGCGTGCTAGTTCTTGGTAGTTTTCCCTGATTGCCTGAGGTAGATGCCTCAACAAAGTTTTTCTTTGCCTCCATAAATGTTTCCTTCGTGCACTCCAAATCAAACCCAATCTCCCTTTCTAGGGCCTTGCGGACCCATCCATCCTTTTCAGGTCGTTTTTCTTTATCGTCACCAGTCGTGATTCCGCTTCTCAGCACGATATTCACATTTGGATCCTCTTCGAGGGGCTCAACCCTCATCATTTGTAAGTTCTGGGTAGGATGCTGAGGTTTCGCCTTCTTCTCCGACATCTTGGCTATCAGCATAGGGAATTCCTCTATTGTGTGGTCAAATTGAGTGCAGTACTGACACGACGGGCGTGTTTGATTTGTACACTCCCACGTGTAGTGTCCTCACATTCCAAAATTATAGAAAATGACCTATCCACGACCTCTACCAGGTCCTCCTCCTCCTCCTCGGCCTTGTCCGTGCCCTTGATATCCTCCGTGTGCTCTCCTAGCGCCATGATCCAGAGGCTGAGTTTCTGCTTGCATTCTGTACCTAGGTGTCATCTCCATCATCAATTCGTAGTTGCTGTAGTGGCACTCATCATGGCCCGCCGATTTGCAGAAATCGTAGAACAATTGTTGTAGTGTCTGCACGAACTTTTGCAGCAAATGAAAATTATCTGTTACATGTCTTCCGGCCACCTGACAAATAGTGCACCATAGTGTGGGTCCCGCACTTGGTCCTATTGAAGCTTCCTACCTCAGGGGCATTGGTGCCCTCCCTGTGATATAATTTGTGAAGATAGGGCAATGATCTTTATCATGCCCCTAGCTCTCACACTTGGGGCACCAAACTTCCTTGCGCACCTCTGATCTAGCCTATTTTTCTTTTTTCAAGCTCTGCAATTCCAAGCAGAGGTTCTGCAACTGTGAGTGAATTTATTGGACGCCTAAAGACGCGTCCTGAATAGGTGTTTCATGCAATCTCATCGTGGTTTCCAGATCTTTTGCCTAAGTCCCTATCTTCTACTGCAATGAATCAATCCTTAGGTGGGGTAGGGACAAGGCTATAAACCATTTGCGGTGCTGAATATCTGTGAGGTGAATATTAGCTTCACAGATCACAAACTTCAGTCTTTGATCTAATTCCTAGGACATTTCACTGACCCTCATCGTGATTTCCTTGAATCCAATTACTAATTGCGAGTCAAACTTAGGCTAACTGAATTCTTTATTCAAAGCGGCCTGAGTGTCTGCTAATGATGCCAATGGATTATGAGTGCAGTGCTTAATGTACCATGTCAGCGTTCAATCCTACAGAGTGATAACCAACTGCGCCTTCTTTGTATTATGATCTGTAATTTGTTGTTTTGTCCAAACAACCTTCACAACAAACCAAAACTGATCTGTGTCCTCACTTCCTCGGCCCTTGAAAATTGGTAACTTCATCGTATTTGACATGTTGAATAGCAGTGGTGGTGGTGGTGGTGTGGGCGAAGGTGTGTGCTGTGGAGGTGAAGGTGGAGGTGGAATGAATGGATGATGTGTCTATGGAAAACCCTACCTTATCAATTGGACAACGCTCCATGGTGAGGCTTGTACCGTTCCCTCGTCATCACTTGAAGGATGTCCAATCAATGGGTTATATTCAGGCCCTGCTTTTTCTAGGTTTCTAAAGCTTCATTTACCTCACACAGATTCAAACATTAAGGCAACGACATGACCCGCTTTTCACACAAGAGCATCTTAATCCAGCTATTTGAGGATCACAAATACTTACCTCGCAGTCCCTTGAAGAAGCGTCGCTCTGCTTCACTGTAACTGACTGAGGTGTCGACTGTGAACTCTCTAACAAATCCTCCTATAACCTAATCAAGTCAATGGTCAACAACGTGCGTGATCTTATCTTCAGAGGCTTCCAACCTCCGCACTAGCTACGGAGTCCGCACTATTGGACTGTCAAGCCTCCACCTTCCTTGGTCGTCTGCCAATTTATCTATCCACTCGTATAGTTAAATCAGGAAAGTACAAAAGAAAATTTTGTGTATTTCTGTGTACAAATATCTGCCCAGCACTGCTCTTTTGTCAGGCGTGGATTTATGTTCTCTTGCACTGCGAATTCGTGGATCTTCCTATCCAACCACTTCTCAATTTCCGTTTTGGTCAAATTCCAGTGATGCGACATCACAAATCTCTTTATGAAGATCTTGGTCCTAGCAACAGAACCATTTGTTGGCTTAATGGGTCCTAACCTAGTTTCAGAGTTAGTTGCACCAAGAAAAACCCTACACTACTATCCCTTTTGGCATCAATTTGCATAGCGCGGACTGAAGTCTCACCTGAAGCAATATGGGGGGGATGTTGGAACCAAGTTTTTGCATCCAGAGATCAGTGTGATGTCTTTTTATGCCCTAGATCTTCCTTCGCATAGATCTATATTCCCTTAGGGCTTGGTACTGCAATTTCTTTCGAATGACCTTTAGACCTTTGCGAAGGTCTACGACTAGATTTTGCAGACCCTAAACAGATGAATTGGCTACTTACGCGCACCTTAGATTACTCTTAGATCAACATGTACTCATATCTACCGAAGTGTTCAATAAACCTAATAGAAAGGGTTATGATCTTCGCGTAATCAGTTAACGTTAATTGCGTTCAGTTAATAAGATGGATCCAATAAATTCGTGCATCAATACATCATTATTTCATAAAGACATTATTCATTACAACATATATCACAATCATAAATAACAGAAGTACGAAGATAAAACATAAGAATTTCTGCAACAACCTTCTTTATTGATCTTCAGTATAAGTTTACAGACTCAAAAATTCCCTACGCACTTAGCTGCAGGGGTCTGCGCACTCAGCTGTGGACACTACTCTAGGCCTCTGTGCACTCAGCTGCAGATCCTTTCCCCCTCTAAGACTTACTTCCCTATGCTAACTCTCTAGACTCCTTTCGTCGTACCCATAGACAAAGACATAGATCTGCCTTAGACTCTCTAAGACACACCTATTTATACAATCCCATGGTCTGCGGACCATGGGTAGATCTTCCAAAACTGACTCAAGTTTACATAAATGAGGGTAAAAACCATTTTTGACTCTTAACTAACTACGTGCTCCGCGTCCACAATTCGCGGAGACTTTACATCTTTTTACATCAAAACTTGGGGTTTTTCCCCAAAAATGACCCAGGGGACCCCATCCCAATAGGGAGGCCATTTGACACAAAGATCACATAAGGGGGAATCTTCAGTACTGGGTCAATGAAAAAATTTTGGTACAGCAGGAAGTAGAGACCAGTTGCACTTAGTTCAGCAGAAGCAGAGTACATGGTTTTTATTCAAGGAGCTTGTGAGGCTATCTGGATGAGGAAGATCCTTGTTGGGTTATTTAGTCAGCAGATGGATCCTGCAATGATTTATTGTGACAATCAGAGTTGTATCAAACTCTCTAAGAATCTAGTTTTTCATTATCGGTCCAAGCATATCGACATCTGGTATCACCATCTGCGAGATTTTGTGCAAAGGAGAATCGTGTTGCTGGAGTACATTCCTACAAAGAAACATGATGTAGACATCTTCACTACGACACTGTCAAGAGGAAAATTCGAGTTCCATAGAGGAAGAATCAGGGTATCAGATAATCGCTTTCTTGTTGAGAGGGAGTGTTGAAAATGCAACAAGAAAATCCTAAATTAGTTTTGTCCTTAAACTAAATTAGGAATAAAATTGTAATTCCATATCACAAGACAACTTGTATGAGTTAATTAAGTTAATTTTACTTAGTTGGCTCAGTTAATTTGATTTCAGGGTCTAACTTGAGTCATGTAGATTGTCTCCTACATTATAGGAGCCCTGGTTGAGTTTATTTTGAGTTGTAAGTAATTAATTCAGTTTAACTAAGTTAAAGTCAGTTAAATTGTTCCAACGGATGGAGGAACTAGTAGGAGCCCAGATAGTGGGGTGTTGCTTCATGTGTTCAACTAGTTAAATGATGATTCACTCATAAATAACTCATGCATGTTAGATGTGAGAGTTACCCATTTGAGATTGGTTCAGGGACAATGTACTATCAATTGTATAATCATCTAAATTGTACATGTGGTGCATGCAGTTAGAGGAAGGCCTATGAGGATTGCACAATTCTAATTGAGGAATTTACCTAATTAATATGGGTTAATTCCCAATGAAACAACAGAATGAAATAGGGATATGGGCAAGAAAAAAATTGGTTAGATATTGGCCTGAGCTTGTCTACGAAGCAATGAGATAGATAGAGATAGTGTAGAGGTTGCTCGGGCTTAAGAAAGGAATTGTAATCTTCTCATATTTTCTGACTAATGCAATATACGGATAACTGGGGTTTCTAGCTATGGCTTTTCCCAGGGGAATCATTGTGTAATGTGTTGATTGAATTATTTCTCTTGTATGCTTCATGATTTCGCAATTGTTTAATTATTTTCACTAATGAGTAGAGTATATTCAAGTCTATTGTTTTAGTAAATTACAATTAGTAGTTTGAATCTATAAGGAATGTCTACAAGTCCGTACGGAATAAGGGCCATAAAATGGGCAGCATGTCTACAATACCAAAGGAACAAGAGGTAAAGCATAAGAAAAGTATTGACTAGATAGGCCAAAAAAATTGAATTGGGGAGATGAAAAGAATAGTGAAGAAATAGAAAGCTACAAAAAAGGACTGGGGAGACACTCTGATAAGGAAGTCAAAGAAGCAAAATTATAATTAAATAGAAAACCTAGAAGTCTGCCTCAAATGAATGAGACCTTCAAATTAGGACAAGGTAATCAATTCATCTTAATTGATCATATTAGTGATGGAATGTAAATGCATTTGGATCTCCCATTTATACTTGAATGAGACTAAAATTTATGTACAATGGGGTAAATTCTTGAGAGATTGGATTGAGTCTCCATTCTCAATCTCAATCCAGCAAGGAATATTGGAAAATTTTGAAGGAATGTAACAATTATGGGTCAAATCCCAACTTCCCTTTTTAATAAAACATATCAACTCTTTATTTAATTTTTTTAAAATAAATTATACATATTAATAAAAATAATTAAAGAATATTAGTGATCTTTAAAATGTAAATTAATTTTGTTTACAAGTAATGAATATTATATTATATTATATTATATATATATATATATATATATATATATATATATATATATATATATATATATATATATATATATATATATATATATATATATATCTATATCTATATCTATATCTATATCTATATCTATATCTATATATATATATATATATATATATATATATATATGGGTCTAGAAGCACTCTCTAGTCAAGAATGGTAGATATGTTGTAATGTCCTGTTTAATATTTTAATTTAGTCAAAATAAAATAAAATGAAAAACACAGAATTAATAATTATAATTATAATTAATAATTATGGGCCTAGATCCATCTTAATTTTGGATTTATCAATTAGAGAGGGTTCAATTTTTTTGAGAGGTTAACCATTTTTAAAGTGAGAAAAGATTTGATTCTATACTATAAAAGATACTAAGCTACTATTAATATAATATGTTTAGATCATAAAATGAGAATTCATTAAAAGTAAATTAGTTACAATTTATAAAATATGGTGATCAATTTTGAAAAGAAAATTACTTTTGAAAAATAAATTATAATAAATATAGTTAAAATACTTTTTATATATTAAAAAATAATTATAATTAATTATTTTTGAGAATTTTATTTAAAAAATATAATTTAAAAATAAATTTATTAACATTTGAATATAAATTTATATTAAATCAAATAAAAATTAATATTTTTTTAAAACTATATCATGTTAGTTAAATTTAATTATTATTGATTTAATAATTAAAATGATAATGCATTATTACAAAATATCTCTTGATTTATCATGAAAATTGTACAAGAAGTTACTAGTGAGAAGAGGAAAAGGTAAAACATAAAATATAAAATATAAAATATAGAATAATCTAATGCATAATTAAATTGTTGATATTTAAGCAACTTGTAAAATAAAAAATTATATCATGTCACTAAAATTTAATTATTATTAATTTAATAATTAAAAAGATAATGCATCATTACAAAATATCTCTTGATTTATCTTAAAAGTGGTAAAAAAGGCTAATAGTGAGAAGAGGAAAATGTAAAATATAAAATATAGGATAATATAATGCATCATTAAATTGTTGATATTTAAGCAACTTGTAAAATATAAAGTGATTTCATTTCCATGTGTTACGATTGTAATTTGTTAAGGAGTAGCTTAGGTTATAATTTGTTAAGGAGTAGCTTAGGTTATTATGAATGGTTGGGAAGAATTTAAATTTTAGAATTGAATTTTTTTTTCAAGTTTTGTATTTAAAAAGACGTTTATAATGTAAAATATTTAATTTTTTATTTTTATTTTTATTTAATTATTTAATTATTTTATTTTATTTATTTATTTTTTAATTTTATTTTATTTTTTGCGTCGAGAAGTACATTTTACAAGCTAGTATGAGAGAATGTGTAAGTATGTCTTCTCTCCAATAAAATAATAATAAAAATAAAAATAATTTATGCTCAAAAAAATGAAAATAACCATATACATAAAAAAAATTACAATACAATTCAACACAAACTAAATCTTTCTTCAAAATATTTTAATATATCTTTTTAATTTAATATTTGTAAAAAAGATATTTAAAAGGAAAAACCATATCTTATGGATATATTAAAATCTTTAAATACATAAATATTTCCACATCAGAATTGTAATATTTGAAAATAGTAATTTGTGTAGTATTGTTATAAATTTTGTTATCATCCCATGTAAAAAACATCATTAAATCTAATATTAATATTAAAAGATTAATATTAATATTAATATTAATATATTATAATTTTTATATTAATTTATGAACGCTAATATATTAATATTAATATTATAATATTATAATATTAATATTATCCAATTTAATAACTTTGTATTAATAATTTGAGGGAAGGTTTGCATCTTGAGGGATTTGATCATTCTCCTCTCATGATAGATTCAGAATTACATGGATCTAGGATGGTTTAATTGACATGACATTATGATATTAAAACATAATGTGAGCTCAATTAAACCATCCTAGATCAATCTAACTCTGAATCTATCATGGGAGGAGAAGGATCAAATCCCTCAAGATGCAAACCTTTTCTCAAATTATTAATACAAAGTTATTAAATATGAGAATATTAATATTAATATTCTCAGATTTAATAACTTTGTATTAATAATTTGAGGAAAGGTTTGCATCTTGAGGGATTTGATCCTTCTCCTCCCGTTCTCCTTCCATGATAGATTGAGAGTTAGATGGATCTAGGATGGTTTAATTGAGCTGAAATTATGTTTTAATATCATTATTATTTGATTTAACACTTCATATAAACAACTCTCCCATATCCAGCTATATAGCTCATCTCGGTTGAATTATATGTTATAAAATATCATAGTTATGAATATGAATCATTAATATTATGAATTCTTTGTCCAAAAAGTTGTTTGTAATATTGTTAATAAAAAAAATTACAATATAAAAAATTAAATTGATAGATTCTTTTTTACTAAGTTGTGTGAGTCCTCAGATGATTGCACGCTTAACCTTTGGCTGGAGAAACCGTGACCTAGGAGCATCTAAGCTATCAAAATCACCTAAGGATCACACCCATCCTAGGTCACACCAGCCCTTAACATGGTTAGATTTTTTCCCACAAAAATTTGAACTCTTGACCTTCAGATCACATAATTCCTCACCAATACACCCCATCACTGTATATTCTACATCAATAAGCTTGAATATATTTATTATTATTATTTAATTAAATCCACGTTATTATGGTTATTTATTTATTTAAAATTTCATGTTTTTTTTTAAACTAAAAATCTGAATTATAAATATATATAATACCAGTGTTAGAGGTAGATTTTCATAACATTAAATATGTTTATGTATTAAAAATATATATAACAGAAATCCCTGACTTCACCGAGCATTACATTACCAAATTTCAGCTTAAAAAACCAAAAGTAATGTGTAGTGAGATGATATTTTCTATGCCTCAATGGCATTCTTAACTTTAACAACTCTAATTCACAATGATTTACAAATTATTTACAAATTAGTGATCTACAAATAGTGTTAATAAGCCATGAGGGATTAAAATTCACCATGTTTTTCTTTTTAGTTAAAAAATTGATGATTAAAGTTAAAAAATTGATGATTAAAGGAAATGTATTAATAGGAAGTATATATAAGTTATGAATAGTTCAAAAGTTATAGTGTTTTGTTTTCATTAAAATATTTAATGATTAAAGGCAAAGTATTAGTACTAATTCTTATAAGTTAATTAGATGAAATTATTTAAGTATTGAATTTAATTTAATATTGGGAAGTCAAAGTTATGATGAACTTGGTGACTGATTTGTTAAACACTTAGTTAAATTGCATTATCAGTCCTAGTCCTAAATGTAGCAAGATCTTTTAAGTTTATTAATCTTGAGTCGCTTTCTAACTTATATTGCAATTTAGAGCAATTGCGGAGTTGCAATAGTATCTGAAATTTCCCCAATGTGCAACATTTAATTCCTTTTCTATCCCAATTATAATTTATGATAATGGGGAAGGTATCTAGTGCTAAAGTAGTAACCACAAGATTAAGGGAATTCATCATAGTTGCGCTTCATGAGCCCTTATTGGATATCATATGAGATATGAATGTAAAGGTGGAGAATACTAGGCTAGTAGGCAATGATTTCATAATTGGAGGCCTCTTCCTTATATGAATCCATTAATATAAATATGTCACATTCTATTAGTATTGGAGGAAATCACAATGGTTTAAATGATTTCTATTAAGCAACTCTAAGTTTCCACCCTCACCAAGCTAAATAACCTTCCAATATTTGGCTCTATGGGGAGGCATTAAAGTGTGTAAAGTTCTTAATTACATGGAAACAAAAGAATGTTTTCTAGTTGGGAAAAATACATCCCATCCATGTACACAATATTATGCACTAGTTTATCTTTCATGGAAGGGGAAGATGTGATCAATGCATTCTTTGGTGCAATAAAGAATGATCAATTAAAAGGAGATCCTAGATGTATTAGCAATAAGAAAAAAAGGTGGTCATTGAGCCATAATTAATTTTATTAATCATAACTAAATTAATTTTTCATAATAGTTAATAAATAATCACATTACATCAAAATGTTTCAAAACCCCAATTTTTTTTTACTAACCAACACATTGAATAATATATGCAACCTAAAATAATTACATCAAAATGTTTCAAGAACCCCAAAAGTTTCTTAACTAACCAACAACATAAATTGTGTATGCAACCTCCAATAAATCAGAAAATCCTGATATCATCATATGTTAATTGATATATAACCAATACACAAATAATATTAATTAAATTATTCATATAATTTGTACATGCAAAAACCATACACTATAATATCATTTTATTAAAAATCAAAATAATAGAAAAACAAAAATATTTTAAACCTTAAAAAATAAATAAATAAATACTACTTGATAAATTATTATAAGAAAACTTAATATGTTATATTATGAAACATCATTAGAAATGACTTAATATATTATTATCAAACTTGTCAGGTCACAATTAACAAAAAGACATACTCACAAAATAGAGTAATATAAAATTATAGATTGCCTTCATAATCATTAAAAGTCGGATTCCATTCAATTTTTCTAAAAGATTTGATTCATATATATTTTAATTATATATAAATGATATTTATTTAAGTCAGTTTTCATTAAACTTCTGCTTTTAAAAGTTAATGATAAAAAAATCATATTTATTTATTTATTATAGTATTTATTAAACGAATAAGAAAGAAAAAAAACTTCGAAATGATTAATTAATTTCTTTATTGAGATCCTTCAATGTTTTGGGTATATTTGTAAATGTACCGAGTGGAAGACTCTCACATTATAGACCAGGTCAATTCATGGAATCATTGCCTTGTTAGAAAGGTTATAACGTAACGATGGTGGAGATCGAATATAACAAAGTAACAAATAATGCAATCAGTTTTAATAGTTAAATCGGAAACGTAAAAGGGTACAGTAATTACTTTTGGAAATTAAAGTATAAGGATAAAAAAAAATATTATGTTTCAATTACTATTATTTTTATATATTTTTTAAATTTTTAAATATTAATGAAAATTAAAAATATAATAGTTAATTATGGAATG
Organism: Pinus tabuliformis; assembly: GCA_031772625.1. Taxonomy (NCBI): domain Eukaryota; kingdom Viridiplantae; phylum Streptophyta; class Pinopsida; order Pinales; family Pinaceae; genus Pinus; species Pinus tabuliformis. Next base: position 1,278,897,845 of record CM062809.1, read on the forward strand.
CAGATTATAAAAGATTAATTAAAAAAGTTAAATATTTATATTTGGATTAACATATTTGTATTGGAATAGAGTTTTAGAATTTTAATTTTATTAATTATTAAATGGATAGTAAATCACTCAAATTTTTATATAAAAATAATGATACAATATAAATACAAGAGGCTATGTCTTGAGATAGTTAATTTATTTTGGATGTACATTTTTTTAGTTGAGTGAATATCTCAATTACACATCAATCTAGGAGGTTAACTAGTTGGAGAGAATATCCCAGCCAGGTAGGCCACAACAAACTCCTAAACACTAGAAACACACTCCTTCACGTAGAGTCTAGAATTCTACACATGATGACCAATAATCACAATAATAAAATAGCCATACACATTGAGAAACTTGGGAGCTACACACTCCAACACTCCCCCTTAACAAGTATTTGTCTCAATCTCAATCAAAGAAAAGTCTACATCTAATACAACGTGATGTTTACAAATACTATCAATAATAAAAATGTTGACGTCCATATGAAATAACAACCATCCACCAGAATGCATCAGTCACCAGCCACTGCAACTAGTGGTCTATTAGGATGTTCATTCATGTACATGGTTAAGCCAATTGTAATTATCTTTATACATGTAACTATAAGTCCCCCTTGCATCACTATCATCATCTCGAGTTTTCTCATATTACCCGTAACCATGCTTTGAGTTTTCTTGAATGACCCTCAACCATACTTTGGGTTTCTTCAGATGACCCTCAACCATGCTTGTGATGTTCCTACAGAAAACTTCCAAGGAGAAAACAAATCTACGGGTATCCCTCTCCACTTCCCTCTCACAAGTGGTTTATGGATTACCACAAACCTACACTAAAGTCTGGTTGTTAGATGACCACAAACATTATGGGGATACACATCATATGAATTTAATACAATTACAAACACCTTTCATGCAAATACCAGGTACTGCAAACATAATTTTAGAAACTTGCTTATAAGCAAATGTGTAACACATACTACAACATGGTCATGAGTCTATCCCACAAACTCACACAAATTTTTGCTTTTGGTTCTATTATCCATCCTCACCCGATTTTCACTGATGTTGTTGCACCAACCACTATCTACTGCACTTCAACCTTATTATCCACTGTGGAGTGTCTTTGATATCCTTTTTCTTTTTCTAGTGTAATTGTTGTCTTGGATTCACCTGCGATTTGTTAGAGTAGCTAATTCTAACAAAATCAATCCATGCAGCTAGCTATGCTAAATGTAAATGCTTCTAATTCCAAAACATTTATTATTACCACCATTAATTTGTTCTTCTTTGGAGTTTCTAAACATGCAATTATACGAAATTATAACAAATTTCATTTCTACATTGAGCTGATCAGGCTAACTGTGTTTATCTTCCCAAATTCCAAGTAAATTCAGAAAGATTACCTCTCATTTTATAATGGCCAAATATTTTCATAATCTGATCACCACTGGTGGTGAAGCACTCCTGCGGTCATTTTTTGATGACATGACATTGAATTTAATTCACCCAACTTTTCTTTAAATTCACTTTTACTTTTAGAAAAAATTTACAAAGAGGAATCTATGATGTTTGAAGTCATGGTTTTTACCTTTTCAATTAATAAACCTTTACCATGATTAGTCAGCATCTCCACGACCTCCTTTAATATCTCGTCTCCAAGTTCACCAACAACGGTTCAAGTGAGTTAACGCTACCATTGGTGCCTTTTGAAACTACAAATTCCACCAATTGAAGATCACGATCTAAGGAAAAAAGGGCTTCTCAACATCATGATTTAGAGAATTAAGGTTTTGAAGGATGATGATACTGCCTTCTCCATAAAACCAAGAATGTGCTTCATACTACAAGTCGGTATGAAGGCCCCAAATATATCAAACAAAATAATTTTCTTCGTGGTAGACAAAGAGTGGACAAAAACGATCCAAAACTTCTTAACAAAAATAGAAATTTAACATCCATAAAACATTCTAGAATATTTATAGTGGTTAACAAAAATCAAAAGTTGAAATTTATCTCCAACGTAGTTGCGAAATTTTTGTCCTTTTAATTAAATTGATTAATTAAAAAATATATATCATATTTTTTAGACTGTGAGTCTCTATACAATCAAAAAATTTAAGACCATAAGTTGTAATCATTACCATGATGACGTGTTATCATAGACCACTGATGAGTTGTCAATGACATCTAGAGGGTTAATTGATGTATTGTAAATTCATATCTTGGGATCAATATAGTGTAATATAAAGGCTTAAGGCCTTTTCCATCACTTGCTTGTCTTGTGTCTCTCATGTTTAATTCTTAACATGGTATGAGGGTGAGGTCGTTCTATGGTAGTGATCTGTGGAAGGAGAAGTATGAAGGTCGTCTATTTCTCAAGTTATGCTTTGGTCGCGTGGTTAGATTCGTGGCTCAAATTTGTTGATTGCATATCAAAGAGAGATTATGTTTGATTCCGTAGTGAGAAAATTCAAATAAATGAAAGCATCCATTGTTCACGGATGGTGATGTATGTGAGAATTTTCCATGGATGAGTGTGCTACCTATCAAACATGTGCGATATCAATGGATCTCCTTTTGTGATCTTGTGGATATTCTTGCGCATCTTTTTTTCTCTGGCTTCTTGAATATTTGTTTCCTTTTCCTTGTTGTGGTTCACTGCAAATTATTAGTTTTCCTAGTCTTGGGATGGGGATTTTAAAGGATGAATAGGTGGAAAGGTGAATCCAACTGGATTTCGAATGCATTATTTCAATGATTCAATTCTAGACTATAGAATTTTTCTTTGTCTCAACAAAATCTCGATGATATAAATTCCATGTTTGAAGTTTATGACATCGAATTGGCTCATGCAACTATTGATGCAAGCTTACCGACTTACAAAAAATAGAACGTGAGAGCTCGCAAAGCACACCATCTAAGAGGGAACAAAGGCCATCACCAATTTCACTAGTGATTGAATTCAATATTGTCTTTGAATTAATTGAAATGGTGTTTTTTGACACCATCTCTACTATGAAGTTTAAATATAGCCCTTTGTGTTTTAATATTTTCTTCATATGGTATATGTTTTCCTAATGCTAGATTTGGGGGCCATGAAACTAATTTGTTATGATGGTCTATGGTATCCCAAAATGTACCCACACATGTTTGCAAAAAAAATTGGTTGTGGTGTCTGCTATAATATTCTTCATGGAGGATATGAGAATTTTCATCTTAGAAAATTGATCAACAACCACGAAGACATAGTCATTTTGCTAGTTGGTTGAAGGAAGACCAAACATGTTGTTCCTTGAGATGGATTCTTAGGGTCTGTATAGAGTAGGTAGAGGGTTCTACATGCCTTGATTCTTAATGGATGGTTTGGGGATGGTGCATGTAGTGTACGACTTGATATAACTGTTGAAATTGTGTCACAGTTTCGGCCAATAGAAATAATTTTGTAGCATAGCTACTACCTTTTCCACACCTAATTGTCCTGCAATCTATTTGAAGTGAGCTTCCGAAATCAACTTTGCATGCTTGCCTTAAGGAACACTAATATGGCCCAAACAACATAACAATACATTGTAAAGATGAAAGTCAATGATAGTCATGCCTATGCTCAACATCTAGTAGGTGGTAGCAAAGTCAAGATTGCTCTCATAGAGTTGGGGCCACTCGAAGGCCTGAAGTTTGTAGGAGTGGAGCACCATTGTTAGTATTGCAAGTGGAGGTTGACTTAGAATGTCAACGATGTGATTGGTGCTCCATGTTTCATATTTGATGTTGAGATGAAACAACTGGAAGTATATGTACCACTTCTGATGGAAGTCGTTCTACAATTTTCCTTTTGTATGCATGAACTAGAGAGGCTTGTGATCAGTGTGGATGATTGTCTCCTTCCCAAGAATGTAATGCTTCCTTGGTGATGTATGCTTGTACAATGGAATACATTTCTTTTTCATAGGTGGATTATTTAAGAACAACATCTAATAGTGGTAAGCCATTGGATGAACATACCAAGTGAGAATTGCAGCCACAAAGTAGTTTGAAGCACTTCTCTCAATCTCAAAAGGTTGTTGTAGATCGGTTAAGGAAAGCACTGTGAATGAACACAAGTGTATTTCAGATCAATGAAAGCTTTATGTTACGATTGGCCTCACATCAATTTTGCTTTGGCACTAGAACCACTGTGAATGAACACAAGTGTATTTCAGATCAATGAAAGCTTTATGTTACGATTGGCCTCACATCAATTTTGCTTTGGCACTAGACTTGGTCACTTCGCTGAGGGCCCATGCAATATGGGAGAATCCCAAAGACTTGTGATAGAAGTTAGCAAGGCTTAGGAAACTCCAAAGCTCAATTAATGTGGTTGGGGTTGGCTACTCACGAATAACCAAAATCTTGGCTGGATTCATATGCATACCATGCTCATCAACAATGAAGCTTAGGTATTAGACCTTGTTCATGCCAAAAGAGAATTTTTCCAAGTTAGTATATAGTTCGTATTGATGCAAATTTTGAAAAACCTATTGAATATGCTACAAATGTTCTTCCCAACTCTCGCTGAAAATAAAGATATCATCCAAATATACCATCACAAAAGATTCGTTAAAAACTGCCAGATATCATCCATCAACTTCATAAAAAAAATTGCTAACAGAAGTCGTCAAATATAAAGTTGTTAGGTGTATTCTTCAAACCAAAGGGCATGAGTAAGCATTCAAAAAAAATTGTTAGGACTTGAAAACAGTATTCCATGCATAAGTTTGCTCTATTGAAATCTGGTGGTAACTGAACTTTCTATTCTTAGAACTCTCAAATATTAGAAATTTGCAATATAGACGAATCTCGGCCCCCGAGAAAAAAATCACTTGTACGTGAGACGAAAGTTTGTGGCGGCGGTGATGCCTTCTAAATCTGCAGACATTGCAGACTCATCTCGGCAATGGTTTTCCCTTCTAGGTTGACAGGACCTCTGCCATGGCTGTCCCTGTTGTTTTGTTGTTATTGAGATTCCTCGGATCCGAACCAAGGACGATACGGGGCCATGCTCATTCCGTCGCTAGCGTGCAGCCGACAGTTAGAACATTTGCTACTCCCTGTAGCGTTCCTGACGTTGAAACCATTCGGGTGCAATCGGTGAAACGGACTTTCGTCTTCGTAGTTGCAGTTGGGGAGGGCAGTAAGGGAGCAATAATAGGTTTTGTTTTTAAATCTGGTGTTGCAGGGCCCAGGGGGCCAAATCTCAAACGTTTCGCTCAGTTTTCGATGCTTTTCTGTCCAGGATACGTTGTCAGAATGTGCGTGTTGTTTAAGCGAAACCTGATTCGTTGTCGTGAGAGGCCGTCATGTGACCTGCTGCTCTCATCTGTCATTCCTCTCAAGGTCGATGGAGCTTCGGAGGGTTTTAAAAATTTGTCGTTGTTTCCTTCTATTTGAAAGAAGCTGAGCGACGAGTGAAAATTAAGAAATGCAATTATTTGCAAATTTTATGAATATTTTAAAATTTTATAGATATGAGTTAGGTTAATTGTTTTTTTTAATTTTTTATTATTATTATTATTTAATTTTTTTTTGGTAGATATGAGCTAGGTTAATTGTTTTATTTGGGTTTTTTGTGATGGATTTTGAGAATATTTTGAAATTTTAGAAATGAGAGTGTGATTAAACAATTAAGTCTGTTTATGTCAATTAAATTTTAAAATATTCTAAAAGTCTAATTTAAAAATACCTATTATTCTAAACATCCAATCAAATTTTAAAATATTCTAAAAATCCAACTTAAAAATACATATTATTCTAAAAATCCAAAGTATGAGTGAGGTTAATTGTTTTATTTTGTTCAAATATTCCCCAAATTAACAATTCCTGTTAAAGGATGCGTGTTTAATTTCAACTCCATTATTCCTTTCATACTTGATCGCCCCTCAACGTCAGTAGCGCCAGGCATGTCCCATCGTCCAAATAAATGGGTGAAAGTGTCAGAATGTTTGAAGTCTCTGTCATCGATTGCCTTTTGAACATCATTGTCAAAATTAGTGTTCTTCTGCTGTGGCCTTCAACTTCAACTTCTCTCCAAAGAGATTGTCGCAAGTGGGCTGTGATGCGTATTTACAAAAAGGAGTTATCTACCGCCGCCATAAATTTGTCTGAGTGGGTTGTGATGAGTTATCTACCGGTGTGCCAGAAATTTTTTTTGGTTAAAATTTGGTAATTTGTTTTTCAAAAAATCAGAATGCTGGATTGTTTGAAGCATTTTTTTATAGTAAAAATGGATTTAGCATCATTAAAATTTTTTGGAGCATCTAAAATCTTGAAGTTTGACAATTATAATTCAGATTTTCTAAAATTTATGCCCGAGGAAATTTCCATTATCTTTCAGATTAATTTGTGCCTTTTTTTAGACTAAGCTTTTACAAAATTCAATTTGTTTTTCTTAACATTAAATGACAACCAATATTGATGGTGCTATTGACCCATTAATACACAGGCTGTATTCACTGCGCTATTGATCCATATAGGCCAGCCACTGGATAATGTACTTACTTAAATCCAACTTGGGCACATATAACCCCACACTTTAATCCATAGTTACCAAGTTCGTCCGTATCGGCGAAAAAAATACGTTAATTCGCCAGTTCGGTTCGGTACGACGATTAATTCGGTGAATTCCAATTCGGTACAGTGCAATATTTTTGTCAAAGTCCCCTGTGCCAGCTCGCTATCTCCTGCTTTGTCCCTTAACTTGAATGTGTTTCGCACACGAACATGAATACTTAATGTGTTTCGTTACACCAAACAATGACCTGTGCTTCGTTACACCTAACAATGGCCATACCCAAGGTATATGGTAAATAGATTTGGAAGTTTGATATATACCCATCCACATGGTTGATTAAATAAATATGAATTTTTTAAATTAAGGGATTTTCAAACATGGTTTAAATATATTTTATAAATTCAGAAGATGGTGTTGTACGTATGTAAATTTAAAAGTATTGATTTACTCATTTTCTACTTATTTTGTTAAAAAAAATAAAATTTACATTTATTTCATTAAATTAAAAACTTATTTTTTAATGGTTGAATTAGTGGAAATAGGTCATTGAACTTACTTTTTAATTGTTGAATAGGAATCGGCAAGGTAAATTTTTAATTCCAGCTTTGCTTTGTTGATCCATTGGAAAAATACAAGTTCAGATCTGCACAACATTGGTGAAAATAATACAAGGGCGGGCAAAACAAGTTTGGAACTAGGCAACCTTATTGGAAAATTGAAATAATGTAGAGAAAGGCAAAGCTAATGCTAAGATCGATTACCTTCTATAAATTTTCTTATATATATATATATTTCCTATAAAAAAATCTTTTTTCTTTTCCAATAAGAAATATCAACTTGCTTAATTCATTATGTTCATTATGTGATTACAGAAGCTTGAATACAGAGCCTTAAAGCGTAATTACTTATTGGAAAAAAATAAAAAATATATATAATTTTAATAGAAAAAGAAAAAAAATAGTAATTTCTATATTAGAAAATTCTATAAAATGACAAATTGCAATTAAAAAAAAGATAATTCTTACCTTACAAGAAATTATAAAATAGCAAATTGGTTGCAAATCAATAACTTTTATATAAAACATAAAAAAACAGTAACTTTTATTTTGGAAAAAAATCAACTTATACAACTTTTATATTTTTATTAAAATTTTGAATATAATGATTGTTCATTTAAATTTAATATATATATATATATATATATATATATATATATATATATAAGTAATTGTAAGATGTATAGTGTCGAATTTTTTTTGTATTGAATTTTATAGAGTCGAATTTTTTCGGTATCGTATTGAATTTGAAAATTCGAATTTGGTAACTATGGTTTAATCAATCAATAACACAGTGAATGACAATCAATATTTATGGTGTTATTGACCTATTAATACACGGTATTGTATAGACTTCCCATTTGATAATTTACTTACTTAAATTAGAATTTAGACACCATTTAGGATGCTATTAACCTATTAATATAGAGAACTGTATAAATCTCCACTAAATAATGTACTTACTTAAATTCGACATAAACATATACAGCCCCACACATTAATTCATCAATAATATAATAAATTTTAGTTACACAAATTAACTTCTAGTATCTCAATGCATGCAGAATTAATCTCAAATTTAGTGATTCATTTACTATGCAGGTAAGGAAGATGGGAATATGATTTTGTAAAACTAGAAAACTTAGGCAAAATAACATATTTTCGGAGCTACTTGAATATAACTGTGATTCGAAATCAATCACAACGACATCTTAACCGGTAAGAAATATTTTTTATGTAAGAAAATATTTTATTCAATGTGATTATTTGAATATTTTATTTATAATTTATTTTGGTTTTTTAATTATTAAATTTTATATTAATCAACGCAAAATAATGGTTGAATTATTTTATATTAAAAAGTAATTCTGATAGTGTTTTTTTTGCTGGAGGTGCACATTGGGGAGAGGCCGTTTTCAACTTAAAGCAATGTTATTCCTTCAAAATTAAGAGTGTGATTGTATATGGCACAAATCATTTCTCTGAATTCATAAATTTAAAATTGTTTTTGTTGTTTGTTAGTGAAAAGGCAATTAGTAAGCTTTAAATCTTTGGAGATCTTAAAATTGTCATAAATTGATTTAATGATACTTCTCACATGCACACGTTATATCCAATTATTGAGCAGATCAATCTTTTAAAACAATATTTTGATCATATCATTTGCTACCACATTTATAGAGAAAGGAAAAAAATGCTAATTCTTTATCTCAAAAAGGTATTGCTCAAAATATAACAGGTATATGAATATTATCATCCACCTTTCATAGAGGGCATGCCAATGTTTGTTTTTTTTTTTTTTTTTTCGCTGAAAAACTCCTATCTATGAGCATGCACTAAATGGTCTATGCTAGTGATTCAAAGATATTTATATTTTGCTATATATCTAAAGAGGATGCTTTGGTACACATTCTTAATCATGTATGTAAAAAGGCTTAACATTTTTAGTCTTTTTGACACGACATGGCCAATTTTTTGGCAATTTTTGAGTGCATATTAGAGCATATTGATCTGTAAATGAGATCTTAAATCAATATAAAGGTATTATAGACTCATGTGCATGAATTCCTATATTACTTAGTGCAACAAATCGAAAAGATTGCGAATAATATAGACAATGAGCAGTTAGAAAACATAATAGTCACACACATTAACACAACAAAATAATCAAGGAGTTCACCAGACTTCCTAGCTACGTCTCCTGGTCCATCTTTCAGTGTTGACCTCTATATTATGTCTTCAAGAGCAGATTATTACAAGTGTGAGCTCAAGCCAAGTCTCAACACAACAGTGACAAAACAACAGGGATTTACTTGAAATCCTCAAGTCTACAAGAGTACACAGACTCTCCCTCTTGCTCTCTATCTTCTGCTTTCTCTCTGTCTCAGCAACTGCCTTCTCTGTCTCTGCCATTGAATGGCTTTTAAGCCTATCGGTGCTTGTCTATTCGTCTCCCCTTTCGGGCTCTCTGGCTTCCGAGCGCTGTCCCTTCCTCTCCTTCTAGAGCATTTAATAATCATTGCTAAACTCCCTAAGGTATGGTGGCCACCTGTTCGTAACGGAAAGAACCATTGGCGCGGGTGAAATCCCAAAAAGTCGTTTCTCTGTTTACACAGAGAAATACATAGGAAACACTAAAAAATCTATAAAAAATCTTTCTATCGGACTTCAAATAACATTGAATCCGCCCTATCATCCCTATCAGATCCGCAGGCCCACCTTTGATCTATGTGATCTCCGATCCAACGATTAATATCCATTTCGGGTGGCTTATGTGCACGGAGATTACCTGCCCGAAAAGGCAGTTTTCTCTCTCCGACGCCAAGCCACGTGTTGGCCAGTGGATGGGATTGGGTGGAGCCCATACAATACCATTTACAGCCTAAGACCCGCCCGAAATCCCGCCTATTATGGAACTCAAATAATATAAAGCCGCATCTTATAATTCCTTTTGGGTCTGGCTTTATTGCGTTGGGGCATTTTCTTTTGTATTTCAGTTTTCATACGGAAATACGCTAATACACAGAAAATCTCGAAAAATCCATTTTTATTGGAACTCAAAACTTATCAAGCCGCATTTATAAATCCCGTCGAGCCCAGTTATCACAAGTCACATGTTTGTATCGACCCGCTCCTTTGTATTGATGCAATGCAATATTGCGATGCGATATATCGCAATCACATATCACATGGTCTTTGGGCCTTTGGAAAGTCCACCATTGTGTTTTAGCGATGCGATATTGCGAGTTAATCTGGGTCATTGATCTGCGCACTTCAATCAATGATCCTCGTTAAATCGCGTTGATCGTGATCGCGGTTTCCATAGGGATGCCTCCGATGTACTCCGTTGACTTCTCCTGATTGCGATATTCCTATTTGATCAGGGCCATTGATCGGTTCGATCCAACAACTCCTATGCAGTGTTTCTGCAATTCTTTCACTGTTTTCCCTTTCGATAGTGTTTCCGATAGTTAAGATATATGAAGACTTAGAGGTTTTAGGATCCATTTTAGATCACGCCTTCCCACTGAAAAGCTTTTGGACCACCAAAAGTTGGTTTTTAGGCATCGATCAAGTGAGGATACATCACCCTCACTTGTTTAACTTCTATCCATCGTGCTTTGCTTGGATTTGAACCTTTGATCCCTATTCTCAGGTACTCAACATCCCCTCCACGCATAGTTCTCACCTTCCTGTCCAGAACTGTATCTTCCTGTAACTCATTGAGATATTCAGGCAACAGATCCTCAATAGAAGGCAACTGACTTTTCTCTTCAGGATCTTCAATTAATGAAGGTTCATATAATTTCAAGTTTTATGCATTAACAAATGAATAGATTTGCGTATAAGCTGGAAAATCACGGCGAAAAGCATTTTCACCAATTTTATCAAGTATCTTAAAAGGTACATACCTTATTGGTTTTAGCTTCTTACCTTCACCTTGCATTTTGTCTTTGCTGATGTACAACCAGACTTGATCACCAACTTAGAAATTGTGCTCAACTCGATGCTTGTCATGTCTTTCCTTGTACTTGGCTTGACTTCTTTCCATCCGTTCCTATACTGCCTAGTGAATTTCCTAGATTTGATCAATGAACTTGGTTGCTTTGTCCACATCACTATGTCCATCAACTACTATGTATTTACCAAAGACAAAATCCAAGGAGACTTTGGTATAAAACCAAAACAAGTCTCAAAAGGAGATCTCTTAGTAGAAGAGTGCTTGGCACGGTTGTAAGCATGTTGCACATAACACAAGTGCTCATCCCAAAGCTTGGGATGCTTGCTGCAATAGCCTCTAAGCAACTGGATCACTGTCAGGTTGACCACCTCCGTCTAACCATATGTTTGTGGATGAAATGTTGTGCTCTTCTTCAACCTAGTGTCCATCAACTCCCATGGATTTTACCAAAACTTCCCAACAAATCGAGAATCTTGATCAGATACAATAGAAGTGGGTAAACCAAAATGAACCCATACATTCTAAAAGAACAACTTTGTTGTTTGTTCAACTGTAACCTGCTTGTTACAAGGTATCAAAATACACATTTTATTGAACCTATCCACAACAAAATACAAATAATCATGACCTTTTCTAGATTTTGGCAATCCCCCAACAAAGTCCATGGAAACACTTTCCCAAGGACGAGAAGGAATTGGAAGTGGAGTGTACAAGCCTAATTTTCTATTACTGGGCTTGTTTGTTGCACACATAGTACACCCTTTGATACATCTAGAAACTGTCTCATGCATTCCTGGCCAATAACAGAACCTTTGCAATTGTGCAACTATTTTACTTACACCAAAATGACCTGATATTAGAGAGTATGTGCTTCTCGAATTATGTTAACTCTTTCAGTTTGCGGAATGCATAACTTTCCCAAATGATATAAGAGTTGGTCCTTTACATAATAATCCAATTCTTCTACCTGTTTTACATGAATCAAAGTTGCATATACATCTTTAAAATATACATCTTGAGCATATTGTTCATTGTAACTTTCATGCATTACTGAGTTATGCTTAAGTATAGTAGATGCATTTATGATTGGTCTTGATAACATGTCTACAACCTTATTGTGTATGCCCTTCTTATATCTGATGAAAAGATGAAATTGTTGTAGAAAACCCATCCACCTATAATGTCTTGATTGCTGCAATTTAGTTTGTGAGTGCAAATATTGAAGGGGTTGATGATCTGTGTGTATGATTGTTTCCTTACCCATTAGGTAATGTTTCCACTTTTTCACACTTTGTACTAATGCATACGATTCTTTATCATATGTGGGATGATTAACTACTGCAGAAGTAAATGTCTCAAAATGATAACATATGGGTTTACCGTGTTGCATCAACATTGCTCCCATGGCATACTCACTGGCATCTTTCTCAATCTCAAATTGATGTTGAAGATCTGGCAATGCTAGTATGGTGATGTACTAATTTTCTCTTTTAAGGTGTCAAAGGCTTTTTGTTGTTTGCCTCCCCACTTAAACACATGTTTCAATCCTTTTAAAGCATGTAATGGAGTTGCAATCAATGAAAAGCTAGCAATAAACTTTCTGCAGTATTGTGCTGCCCCTAGGAAACATCTAACCTCTGTGGCAAATTTGGGTTTAGGTCAGTTCACAATGACTTCAACCTTAGAGGGATCTATCTTCAATTCACCACCCTCTAAAATATGACCCAAATAATTTAAAGATGTTTTGCCAAATTCAAATTTTGACAGTTTTACATAGAGATTTTCTCTTTTTAAAACATCTAAAGTCTGCCTTACATGTTTTACATGGTCTTCCCATGTCTTACTGAAAACAAGAATGTCATCTAAATAAACAATTACAAAATCATCAATAAAAGGTTTGAGTACATCATTCACAACTCTCATAAATGTAGCAGGAGAATTAGTTAAGCCAAAAGGCATAACCAACCATTCATACAGTCCTTGCTTTGTCTTGAAAGCAGTCTTCCATGCATCTTGTTCTGCAACTCTGACCTGATGATAGCCACTTCGCAAGTCTAACTTAGAAAAGTAAACTGCTTCTTTCAATTGATCTAGTAGATCATCAATATGAGGAAGAGGATAATGATTCTTGATCGTTATTTTATTCAGTGCTCTATAATCAATGCACATTCTCCACGAACCATCTTTCTTTCTCACTAGCATGATTGGAGATCCACATGGTGATGTGCTTGGTCATATAAACCCTTTTTCGAGAAACTCCTGTACCTTCTTCTTTATCTTTGAATTCTCTAAAGCTGATAACCTATACATTCCAATGTTAGGTAATGGAGCATCTTGCTGCAAACAAATATCATGCACTATTTCTCGCTTGGGTGGTAGACCTTTTGGTTCTTGAAATAGAACATCATACTCTGAAACAACTTTAACTAAATCAGCTTTCTGTTTAGCATCACAGCCTTCAAATGCATTGGATTTTTTAGGATCCTTTGCCTTTACAACGATTAGTAAAAATTGCTTACTTGAATTCACAATTCTTTTCATTTGTCCTTTAATACTCGTGGCTGTAACTGTTGTATCATCACCTGAATCTGACCCCAAGTCTTTCTAAATAGCAGCAACATTCTTCTTCTCCTTTCCACCAAACTTCTTGGGTTTCAGTTCTGGATGCAAAGACCAACAATGTGCCTCATCGTGTCCTTCTTTCTTGCAATGAGTGCATGAAGGTTTATCCTTCTTTACAATGTTTGCTTTCCTCTCCTTCCATTTCAGTTTCTTCTTTTCCTTGTTCTTGCTTACGGAATATTTAGATGTTCCCCCAATCTCTGGGTTTACATTCTTACCTCTAGCTTCTAGATTTGTGGCTTGAACTGATACATCGTCTAAGCTAGTGGGATTAAACATGAGTATAGTATGCTTTAAATAACCATGCAGACCACCTATATACTTCAATAAAGTCTCAGGTGAGTCCAAGGATATACTTAGAGTTAAAGCTCTTTTCCTGAATTCCTGAGTATAACTTTGTACACTCTGACACTTCAACTGGCGAAGAGTTTGCCAACTCATCATTTCCTGCTGCATGTAAGCTAAAGGATAGAATTACTTTTCGATAGCAGAAACAAAGTCTTTCCAGGTAGAAAGGATTTTACCATGTTTTTTCAAATTAGCTTGTGTCTTGCCTTCCCACCATACTAGTGCAGTTCCTCCAAGTCGAAGGCTACCCACTGAATCTTTCTCTTTTCTGAATCAATGTTTTGCACCCTGCAATATACATCAATCTATCTTATCCAATTATCTAGCTTTTCTGCATTTAGTTCTCCATCATAAATTGGCAAATCAAACTTCACATCTAATTTAATCAAAGAAGTTTTCTTCTTTTTCTTATCAGGGCTAGCTTTATGTGAAGAAAATGATGAGGTAGGTGATGATGGAGGAGTTGGTGGAGAAGGCATTTCTTATTTTCCTTTGCCTTCTAGATGGGTAATTAGAAAAGGTTCCTCTTCTCCTTTGTCTGGTTTAGGTGTTGAGGTGCTTTCACCTCGACCCTTATTAAACTCCAGATACATCTCTTCCACCATGGCTTGCATGGCCTTAAAACGTTCCATAAATTGAGATTCTGATCCCAATGGAGTTTCTTCTACCATTCTTCTCTAAGAATAGACTCTTCCAATCTCTGGATTAGCCTCAACAAGTTCTCCTTCTCCTAGTCTAAGCTTTAATCTAGTTAGCATTCAAAATCCAACACAAGCTTGTCTAACCTTAACAAAACCTAAAGCTCTGATACCACTTGATCTGAAAATGAGATCTTAAATCAATATAATGGTATTATAGACTCATGTGCAGGAATGCCTATATTAATTAGTGCAACGGATCAAAAAGATTGCGAATAATATAGACAATGAGCAGTTAGAAAACATAACAGTCACACACATTAACACAACAAAATAATCAAGGAGTTCACTAGGCTTCCTGGCTACATCTCCTGGTCCAGCTTTCAGTGTTGACCTCTATATTATGTCTTCAAGAGCATATTATTACAAGTGTGAGCTAAAGCCAAGTCTCAACACAACAGTGACAAAACAACAGGGATTTACTTGAAATCCTAAAGTCTACAAGAGTACACAGACTCTCCCTCTCGCTCTTTGTCTTCTGCTTTCTCTTTGTCTCAACAACTGCCTTCTCTGTCTCTGCCATTGAATGGATTTTAAGCCTATCGGTGTTTGTCTGTTCGTCTCCCCTTTCGGGCTCTCTGGCTTCCAGCTACTGTCCCTTCCTCTCCTTCTGGAGCGTTTAACGATCATTGCTAAACTCCCTAAGGTATGAGGGCAACCTGTTCGTAACGAAAAGAACCACTGGCTTGGGTGAAATCCCAAAAAGTCATTTCTCTGTTTACATAGAGAAATACACAGAAAACAATGAAAAATCCGTAAAAAATCTTTCTATCGGACTTCAAATAACATTGGATCCGCCCTATAATCCATATCGGGTCCACAAGCCCATCGTTGATTTGTGTGATCTCCGATCCAAGGGTTAATATCCATTTCGAGTGGCTTATGTGTACAGAGATTACCCACCTGAAAAGGCGGTTTTCTCTCTCCATGGCCAAGCCACTTGTCGGCCAGTGGATGGGATCGGATGGAGCCTGTCCAATACCACTTACCGCCTGAGGCCTGCTTGAAATCCCACCTATTATGTAACTCAAATAATATAAAGCCGCATCTTATAATTCCTTTCGGGTCCGACATTATCACGTTGGGGCATTTTATTTTGTATTTCGGTTTTATATGGAAACGCGTTAATACACAGAAAAGCTCAACAAATCCCTTTTTATCGGAACTCAAAACTTATCAAGCCGCATTTATAAATCCTTAAGGTCCGGTTATCGCAAGTCGCATGTTTGTATTGGCCCTGCTCCTTTGTATCGATGTGATGTGATATATCGCAATCGCATATCGCATGGTCTTTGGGCCTTTGGAAAGTCCACTATTGTGTTTTAGCGATTTGATATTGCGAGTTAATCTGGGCCATTGATCTGCACGCTTCGATCCATGGTCATTGTTAAATCGCGTTGATCACGATCACGGTTTCCATAGGGATGCCTCCGACGTACTTTGCTGACTTCTCCCGATTTGATCAGGACTGTTGATCGGTCCGATTCGACAGCTCCTGTGCAGTGTTACTTCCGCCTACGCTTAGCTTTGTTTTTTGCCATTCTTTTACTGTTTTCCCTTCCGATAGTGTTTCCGATAGTTAAGATATATGAATACTTAGAGGTTTTAGGATCCATTTTGGATCACATATTGAGAATCTAATTTTCATCTTTAATGAAAGTTACAATTATTGACTAAATTAGTTCATCCATATGAATTAAATGGCTCATAAATATCCATAAGCATCAAAACACTTACCTCAAGATAAATTTCACATTGTCGAAAAAATGAAAATTAATTAAATTACAACTTTATTTTAAAATTATTAATATTAATTGAAAAAAAAATAATATATGAGCAAAACATATATATATATATATATATACACACTAAAAACCATGTAACAAGATTCTTAACCATGGAGATTCAATTCACCTTTACTATGTAGATTCTTAATTTATAAATAGACTTTGTTAATATACCATGACTTACTAATAGCACATGCCCAAAAAAACCATAACTCATGTTCATATGAGATTGTTTTAATTAATCAATTTAATTAAAGGAATTAAAAGGACATAAACTGGACATAACTATTTGAACATAAATCTCAATCTTCGATTTATGAATATTACCATCCACCTAATAATTATTGATAATTAAGTTAAAATTTTGGAAGCCATATTCTAAAATAAATACACGTAATAATAAAAGATCTACTTTCATATATTACATCGATAACCGTGTCTATTTCATACTATGCCTTTCATAATTTTAATTTGATTACAATAATTATTAGATGAATGGTAGAGATTTAACCTCCATAGAATATACCAAAATATTCATAGTATTCACATATTAAGGTTAAAGATTTATCTCTATGAATTTTTAATTAATTTATCTCAAATTAATTAATTAATTAAAATGTTAGATCAACACATGTCATATTGGGCATGTGGTATTGATAAGACATCGATATTGTAAAAACTGCTATTTAATGTTATGATTTTCATGGTAAAGTGGATGTGAATCTTCATGGTTAAGAATATTGTTATGTTTTTTGAAAAATACATATGTTCAACTCATATATTAATCCTTGTATGATTAATAATAATAATAATTTAAAATAAAGTTACAATTTAGTTAATTTTTATGATCTTTTAAATCTAAATAATATGTGATGTATCATGGGATAAGTGTTTTGATGTTTATCATGGATTGATGCCCATTGACCTTTATGATCCAGGTGGATATTGGTGGCCACCTACCCATTCCACTTGGACCCCCAACATTGTCTCTTTCAATTTTTCGGTTTCCTTAATTGTACCACAATTTACTATTTTTGGCAATTTTTCGGGTCTTGAACTTCCAGAGTCGTTTTGAGGCCCTAAACGGCGTTTTTAGGGAAAATGGAGATACTAGATACATCTCAAATTGGCTTGCTTGTATTTTTCGGCCTTGTTTTCAAGATCTTTGAAACGAGGTATTATGATAGCCAAACAGAGATCGTATGCCAAAGTTACGACCACGAGAAGTTGATGTACCAATTTGACCCAAACGGGGCCCAAAGTTTTGGCGCTTCATCTCCTAGGGATAGGTTTTTTTATGTTTAGGGTTTTCCATTATTTCTCAATAATAAATAGGCCTTTGAGCCTCATTGTAACACAGTTCTGAGGCATGTAGCCGCCACATCTCTTCTCGGAGATAAGCTACCATCCCCCGAGCTAGTCATATTTCCATTTTGTTTGTAAGCATATTTCAATATTTGATATTAATGAAATGAAATGTTATTTCTACTTCATCTTTGTATCTATGGTTATATCTGTAATTTGTTGCGTTCCTGTTTAAATCCGGATCAGTGGTATTAGAGCGGTCTGCTCTTTCTCTGTTTTTTTTTTTGCATGTCCCCAACGTGGTGAGGATATAAGGAGTTAGGGCTTGAACTGGTCAAACCTTTGCAAGACCATCCTTGCAAATCCCGACGGCCTGCCATGGCGGATGAAAAGAAAGACGAGGGGGCAAGATATCATATCAAACTCTTGCTCGAAGAAGCCCTCAAGCAACATAGGAACGCGATGATGGAAAACTTTGTCTAGATCCCTCAATGGCTACCCAAGGGCGACACATATAATTTCGAGAGCTACTTTGGAAGCGCCAAACCCTTTAAGGTACAAGTTAACTTTGACATTCCCATAATTGAGGGTCAGATAGATGCAAACGTTGTAGATAAATGGTTAAATATGCTAGAAGGATATTTTTCCATTCATGATTTTTCCAGCTGGGAAAAGATCACTTTTACACTTCTCAAAGCAGCCCCCCACATCAAGGACTGGTGGGAAACCTACTTTGAGCAGAAGTATGAAAGTACAAACTCACTGTTTTCAGCTATACCCACTTGGAACTCATTCTGGGATGCCATCAAGGAGCAGTACTACCGTGTCGAGAGCTATAAGGATAAATACATAAAGTGGACAATGTTGCGATAGGGAAGGGACCAAGATGTACCAGAGTTTACCAATGCTTTTCATACCCTTCACACGAAATTGGGTGTCAAGTATTCTGAGAACCATTTGGTTCTCAAGTACTGAGGTTGCCTACACAGGTACATCCAAGACGAGATGGAGGTCTTGAACATCTCCTGGCTCGGCACAACATTCCGATATGTCGTCAAGATCAGGAAAAGTTTAAAAAAAATAAGTGAGACTTTGGATTTGCGAATCCGAAGCAAGGGAAAGGTACCCCCAGACCGCAGAACAAAGGATAAAGCTAAGGTGGGGCAGCACAAGACAACCCGCCAAATCCATAAGCAAAGAATAACACCGCGAAGCCGAAGAAGGACACAAAAAAGTGGTGTGAGTTCGATAAGAGCTCCACTCACAACACAAGTGAGTGTCGGGCCAAGCAGTCGCTAGTGGCCGAGCTAAAGGCTTCAGAATTAGATCCATGTTCCGACTCTGAGTCAGAACTCGACAAGGGGAATGAAAAAGGGGAAGCAGATTATCGATGCGGAGCCCAACACCACCATTGCCACCACGAAGATCCAGAAGGGGGAACTCGAAGATCTAGAGGAGGAGGAGCACCTCTTCCACTCCCAGATGTGGGTAAAGGGTTCCCTGCTACAGTTCATTGTCGAAAGCAGGAGCCAAAAGAACCTCATTTCAGCAGAGGTCGTGAAGCAGATGGGCTTACCGGCCACAACACATTCACAATCATACACCATCGGGCGGATTCACCAAGGATGATATCTTCACGTGAGCTAGCAGTGTCGCCTTCCTTACAGCATCAAACCCTTCACGTATGAGATATTATGTGACGTTACTCCCCTTGGTGTTTGTGATGTATTATTAGGCCAACCATACTTATGGAAGCGACACGCTGTGTATGAACCAAGGCCTCATGCCGTTATTGTTACTTTTGGAAATAAGTTGTACATGATACTGGAGGTAGCATCGCCTACCGCCATCTCTTTAGTTACTGCAAAACAATGCAATAAGCTCATTTCCAAAATCGGGAAATTTTCTTTCTTGATGATACTCCTCAGGGAAAGAAGAAGACAGTGGCCACGACCTCCAGACAGGGCCCTTCGCACGACAACAACAGATGGACAAGGCCATGGAGGAGTATGAGGACATCTTCACCTCCCCATAGGGGTGTCTCTGCACTGTCAGGTCAAACACTCCATCGATCTGACCCCAAGTGCGCTGTTACCCAATGGACCAATATATCGACACTCTGTTATGGAGAATGACGAAATCAAGAGGTAGATTCAGGAGTTGCTGTAGAGAGGTCACATCCAGCCGAGTTCATCGCCTTGTGGGAGCCCGATCATGTTGGTATAGAAGAAGGATGGGACTTGGAGACTCTGTATTGACTATTGGGCACTGAACAAGATCACTATCCGGAATAGGTACCCGATCCCATGGATTGATGAGCTTCCGGACCAACTAAAGGGGGCAAAATATTTCATCAAGATTGACTTGAAGTCAGGATATCACCAGGTATCAATTAAACCCTTCGATGTGTGGAAGACTGCCTTCAAAGCCAAGGAGGGCATTTTCAAATGGTTGGTTATGCCTTTTAGGTTGACAATTGCTCCTGCAACCTTCATGAGGCTAAGGGATGACATATTGCAGCCATTCACCAACTCATTTGTAGTGGTATACTTGGATGACACCCTGATCTTCAGCTAGAGTTAGGAAGAGCACCACCACCACATCTGATAGGTTCTCTAAACACTGCGGCAACACAAGCTATGTGCCAATTTGGAGAAATACACTTTTGGCATGACCCAGGTTCAGTATCTAGGATACATTATTGATGAACGGGGAGTGCATGTGGATCAACCAAGGTCCAAGTCATCCAGGATTGGCCAACTCCAACCACATTGACAGAGCTCCACAGCTTTCTGGGTCTTTCGAATTTCTATAGCAGGTTTGTGCTGGGATTCTCTCATATCACGTGGGCCTTGAGTCAAGTCACCAAGGGAGGAGCGAAAGAAAAATTATTTCGGTATAAATCTCAGCATAAGGCATTCATGGAGTTGAAACATCGCCTCTGATTTGCACCGTGCTCACATTAACAGATTTGCAACAACCATTTGAGATCGAGACAGATGGCTCTGACTATGTTATTGGCGCAGTCCTTACTCAACTGGGGAATCCAGTTGCATATCACAGTGATACACTTTTAGACACAGTCCAGAAGCATCCCACTTATGACAAAGAGATGTATTCCATTGTGCAGGCCTGCCGACAATGGAACCATTACATTTTGGGGAAGGAAACGGTCATCCACACAGACCACTGGCCCCTGCAGTTCATATAGACACAAGGGAAGTTGGAGAATGATTGCCATCAGAAGTGGTCCACATACCTACAACAGTTCCATTTGAATATCAAGTATAAGAAGGGAAACACCAATAGTGTTGCAAATTTCCTCAGTCGACCACCGATCATGACATTAACCACCATGTTCAAATCTTGTGGGCACGAGACTTCTGATTGGCCACTTCTCTACAAAAGTGACCCAGAATTTGGCCACACATACTAGATTCTCTTGAAGGGTCAACAAGTTCCATATTTTCACCTCCAGGATGCCCTATTATGCCACCTGGGACACCTTTGTGTTCCTTCAAGAGAGCGTTCCAAGATGATTTGGGAAGCACACTATAGTTGGGCCGCTGGGAATTTTGAGGTTGAGAAAATGGTAGCAGTACTACAAAAGTATTTCTATTGGCTAAATTTTCGACAGGATGTCGAGAAGTAAATCAGATCCTACACTGCATGCGCCATTGCCAAACCGACCATCAAGAAGAAAGGCCTCTATACTCCATTGCCTACCCCTAGTCGACTTTAGGAATCCATCTCCATGGATTACATGTCGGGCCTTCCTTCTACTAAGCATGGCAATGACTATGTTTTTGTAGTTGTCGAAAGATTCTCGAAGATGGCCATTATGGCGGCCTACAAGAAGAATATCACAGCGGAAGCCACTGCTAAACACTTCTTTGAATGAGTGTGGGTACACTTTGGGATCCCACAATCTATCATCTTAGATCGGGACAGTAGGTTCCTCAGTAAATTTTGGTCTAGTCTCTGGTCGATGCTAGACACCAAGCTCACTAAGTCCACAACTTTCCATCCCCAAACTGTTGGCCAGACAGAGGTCGTCAATAGGATGATCGTACATATTCTACGCATGTACAACTCAAAGCATCCACACACATGGGATGAGAGCCTCCCTTATGTCTAGCACAACTATAACTAGGCTCTCCACAGCTCGACTGGCCACAACACTTTTTAGGCGGGCTTGGGATTCCAGCCACTATGTCTCATTGATGTGGCCATGCCATTTGCAGCTACTCATGAAGATTCGGCACATGTCTAGTCTGAAACCCATAAGGCAAACAGCTTCATGAGCTTATCCAACATATCCGCCAGTAGGTCCACGAAATTCTGGAGAAATCAAATGCCAAGTATAAGCAGCGACATGATCAACATCGGGTGCCACATAAGTTTCAGGTGGGCGACAAAGTTTGGTTGCATTTGCAAAAGGAATGCCTTCCCGGAGCCTATCAGAAACTCAGATGACTTTGATATGGTCCTTACACCATTACCAAGGTAGTGGGAGACAATGCATTTAAGCTCAGCATTCCCCCATTCCTTGGCCTGCACCTACTGTTCAATGTGGACCACCTTCGACCATACTTCCCACCATTGCTAGACACATTAGACATTGCAAAACAACTCACACCTACAGAGTTAAATCCAGATTACATGGAACAAGACAAAAATGATCGGATCATGGACACACAGATCAAGAACACCCGAAAGCAAAGGATCCAACTATATCGAGTTGTCAAATAAGGCCAACTCCTTCACTAGTGCAAGTGGCTCACTAGTGACCAAGTTCAACAGAAGTTTCCTCATCTCATTGTTGGGTCCCTATAATACTAGTGATTACCCCATTACTATTGTAGTTATACCCCTTATTTATATTTTTTTGCCCCCATTGCCCCCATATTGTTATTAATGTGCCCATAGAATCCCTCTATTGTTATTTTTGTGGCTTTATATTATTATTGTTAGGTCGGCTGGATTATATTGTGACTCCTTAGACTCCTATATATAGAAAGGAGGTTTTGTCATTTGAATCATCCAAGAATTGTTCATTTATGTAATGTAAAGGAGGTTTCCCCCTCGAAGAGGCTGAATTCTAAGGTGTGGATCTCTCTTTTCTATCTTTTTTTGAGCTGGTTTCATAACATTTGGTATCAAAGCTTTGGATTCTAGGGTTTCGCTGCTCCAAACAGGTCATCGTGGAATTTTCGCTATAACTATTTTTCTGTGATGTTTCAGAAGTCGCAAAAAAAACCCAGTTGAGAAGAAATCGCGCTGAACCGTGGGACCGAATTTCAGAGCTTTGTGCGCAATATTTTCGGATATATGATCTGAGGAAGTTGGTCTTTTTGCAGACTCCTGAATTACACTCAAAACAGGTGACCTAGGGAAAATCGTCATAACTTTCTTTTTGAGCATCAGATTGAAATTTCGTAAGAAGGTACAAAAAGAGAAAGGACTGTAGTTTTCGTTTATATATTTTTCAGAGTCAAAGGTTTAAACAGTGACACGTGGCACTTCATACAAGTTCACTCTACTGAACTAGTCTATACTCAGGTCACTGCGGGAGATTGTGCATAACGCTTTCTTGGAGAATCCAATTTTGATCAGACTAGTGGCATTGGAAAGAGGACATAGAAGGATACTACAGATCACAATTTCAGAACTGGATGATTCGAAATTACAAAGATACATCAGATTAAATATCAGGCTTCTACAAAGTAAAAAAAGGTGTGTAGTTTTTTTTATTTTTATTTTTGCATAAGCTTGGTTTGAAGGAATTCAAAGGGCATAGTAAAGCATTATTATCAGTAACTGATGCCCCAAGGAAAGAAAATGCAAACACCTAATAAGGAACCTGAAAGCTCTAGCATGACTCATGAAGAAGAGGAAGACATGCTACATGATATATCAAAATTACAAGAACAAGTGCAACAA